>CM065122.1:17130000-18455000 GCA_033026305.1 Cirrhinus molitorella
ACTTTCACTTCACGGGTTTAACGCTAGATGTCTGTAGCGCTATACTGCAATATCACACAAACAGACCAAAGTCTTTTTTCCGTTGTTTATCATGGGTATGGTCTCCGAACTGTTGATGACCCATTGTATGTTCAAATAGCATGAATAATATACCTTGTAGTTGTAGTTTACATGTAGAAATGCAAGCGCAGCACAACTGTTTGCGCACAGTTTATATAACACTGTCATTTCTGCTTGCTGCAATAAATCGCAATTTTACTGCATAAACAACCGAATTTTGCCAAGATATTTTCAGAGATGATAGACAAGATGTTATAGAATAACAATTTAATGAAAACGTAATTTTGACAAAAAATTTGATTGTTTGTAGTGTGCGTGTTTCTAGTTGTTTTCGTCTAGTTCCAGTTATTGACACACTGGGGTGATGTCGGCGTAAATGAGTTGAAATGTATGAAGTTTTGCCGCTGACGTAGCTTACTGTAGTGTAGCAGATGCGACATACCGTTGTTTTTTTAATCCACCACTCTCTTGCCATCACCCTCAGAACTTACAGGGAAACCAAAGTGGTTCCAAACGCCAGACCTGTAGGTTATTGGAGGATACTCTATTTCTGGTCTGGTAATTGCATTAATGTTACTAGCCATTTTGCAACGAACTAGTGCAACATCTGACTGGAGAAGTGTTTGGGTGTGGGAGGGGTAGTTAGCACGTTGCCTGTAACGTCGTTTGTGTCAGAAAACATTATATTTTACACACTTTATTCTCTTTCATTTTCAAAATATAATAGTATTAGTCCGTTCGGTTTGTAATGCGTACCGAACCGAACGCCTCGTACCGAACGGTTCAAAACGAATACGCGTATCATTACACCCCTTATATATATTATATTATATTTATATTACATATATTATATTATATTATATATATATATTATATATATGACAGGAAGTGGGAGAGAAAGAGGAGGGGTGGGATCAGGAAAGGTCCATGAGGCGGGACTTGAACTCGGGACACCCAAGGTGCAACTGAACCATATGTCGGTGCACTGCCCACCATAAAAAATTTGCATTCCGATGCTGACATCCAAGGGTACAACAACATTTTCTCGTATTCCATGGATTTTAACCATTTCCCTCCACTTGTTAGCTATGTTTTTCTGCTACAATGTGCACGCTGCTGCAGGTGACGTAACTGACGTCTACTCCAAATTGGTATATTCTCTCGCTATTTTTTATTTTTTTCAAAATTTTCAAGCTTTCAAAATGTTTACAAAGTCATCAAGACCAGAAAGCCTTATGAATCAAGAGGTTTAATCCAAGTCTTCTGAAGAGACACAATGGTTTTATATTAGAAGTGCCACTGTAAAGCAATTCATGGATCGATTCTGCGATTTTCAGAATGCATCACAATTCTCTCTGGAATTGATTCTAAACTTAGTTTAACACCAGATGGCATTCTAGACTTGTTTTTAACTGTACATTCAAATGCCCATGAAGAAGAGCGTTTGTGCATTCGGCTAAGTAATGTAAGGTGTTAAATGTACTTGCATCTCTGCTTTTATGACAAGATTATTGTACATGTAGTCCACTGTTAACACGAAACTTTATGAATGATTATTTTAGGATCAAGTTTTGCTTATTTATTTCATTTTGTAAGGACAACACACATTAATCAACATTACTGTAAATGTGCCAGTGTTAGCCAGTCGGCTAATTTTCAACTGCAGCATTTAAAATATCATAAACAATAACCCAAAAAGTGTGCGTAAAGAACAGGAAGCAAGCAGAGTATGGCTGTTTCTGAAGAATGCAGTGCCATCTGCTGTTAAATCTAAGATCAGATCAATTTGACAGAGAATTGTGATGCATTCAGAGAAGAAAAAAAACAACAACATCAAAAAAACAAAAGCAGAATCAATCCACAAATCGTTTTATCATTGTGTCCATACTTCATATGCTGATATTAGTTGGGTATCGAGAACCCATTCCATAGTTCCAAGCAGCAGGTATTTGATGAGACATGCATTTAGATTCCACTTAGTGATTCCTGCGTTTGTATTTTAAGTTTAAAACCATACGATTTAAGCGCAAGAGGGAAAATAACTTGCGCACTGTTTGCATGCAACGCACACATCTGAACAACGGTCCTGATGCGGGTTCCCAGCCTGTGTCCGTCCTTGAACCATTCCATCCTTAAGTGAAAGTTAACAGATGAGAAAGAAAATGCTTGGAACAGTATTTTTAGATCAGTGTGTGTTCAGTATTAAAGAGCCAGCAACCTATTACACATGCAGTCTGTCATTAATGTTAATCCAAGAACAAAAAAAAAATCATTTACTGATCTTGACTGAATATCTTTTGTAACTTTAATGAGGATTAATCTATATTTTATTTATGAAAAGAAAACTATGCAATGTTTTTAAACTTTTTATTTAAATTTCTGTACCTGCAATTTGATCAGTTGTATTTATTTATGCTACTGCAAATTTATTTGCTTGTTCCTATTTTATTACTGACCGTTTACTTGTCTTGTACCAATTTAATGTTTGAAATGTATTAGTTTAGTTGTTTTTGCTCTGATATTTTGTGTTAAAAATGCAGAATCTGAATCAATAAAATTTAAATGATAACCTACCCTAGTAACGATTAAAGGGAACAAACAAACTAAGAGTGATGCAAAAACACAAACACAACCTGTGGTTGGTTGCTTTACAATGCAGCAGAAAGTTGTGAACAACTTTCAGACAACTCTGAAAAAACATGGAAAATGTGTGTACATTTTGTGATCAAAGTGTCCTAAAAATGTACTGGCGATTTCACGGACATAAGAAAATACCTAAAACTACTTGCTTTTAGTAATGTACAAGATTAATATTTATACAATAATAAGAATGTTAAAGTCAATTAATTATTACAAACATTTTTTTTTTTAAAAATCTCATGTTTCTCTCTTACTTAACCAAACATCATAAGTGCAACCATAAAAAAAATTGTGATATGATACAGCAGGTTATTATTATTTTTTTTTTTTTTTGGATCATCCTACAGTTACCTAATAACATTTCCCTCTGTTGACATCTGTTCCTTCCAGGGCAGAGCACAATTACAGAAACACATTTGCATCTATGGGAGTCAGCAAATGTTTTTTTCGTTGGAACTCAGTCAACTGTCAAAAATGATCAGATGTGGTTTGAAGAACATAACGCAGCACATCGCAAGGATACTGTACACCTTATCAATAAAACAAATTCTCCTCAGCGACAGTAACAGCAAAAGCAGTTGTGGATCATGGAATGGAAATGGGAAATCCAAAATGGAGCACTGACCTGGTTCTGGGGCAGGGGTGGCTGGGACTGGCCATCCGGAGCCTGGCCCTGACCGTCATTCCCTCCCACAGGGGAGCCACGGGTCGTGGCCGTCATACTCGACACGGGGCAGATCTTTGCAATCTTGTCTGCTTATGTCGCTGGCACACCAGAAGAAATCAGTTTCTCCTTAGGAGCGACGGAGAACCGGCACACTTCTGAAAGTGAAAGCACCACCTGGGGGACTGGATATGTTGCAGAGACCATTGCATAACCTGAAGAAAAAAAAAAGAGACTAACATCAGAATCTTTAAAACACACCTTCTGATAAATGATTTTACATCATGACTACTGCATACAGAATTTATTCATTTTATAGAGACTGATCTTACAAAGAGCCCATGAAATACTTTAGCAAAGTACTTAAGCTGAGCAAAACTAGAAATAATTTAATTAAGATTTAATTCATTTCCGTGCTACATCCAGGCTTACACTTCATATGTTTCTATAATAAAATCAATGTGAACTTACTTCCTTTTCTGACATATTTCCTAGTGACTAGAAAAAAAAGGGGTGGTGCCTGATTTTATCTATCGGGAATTGTGAAAAGTAGGTGTTGCACATCGGAACAGAGCTAGACCAAAGGTGAGATAACTAAACCAATGACTAAATAACTGTTTGGCTATTGGTTAACAGCACAACACATCAAGGCCTAAGTGACATCAGCCCAAAAAGGAAAAGGAGGAGCAAGTCCACAAGATGATTCAAAATCACAAAGACAAGTATGTGCATTAAAAAGTAAATAGGGTGCCATTTTGACTGTATTTTTATTTTAAATTCAGGCTTAACTATTCACAAAACTCTTTAGAATGCCATTTGTATAGATGTATAGTATTTAGAATAAAGATATGCAACATTTCATTTAATCTAATTTGAACAAAGTTCAAATTTGTCTGCTCATGAAACTGTGCACATAAAAATGTCTGACATTTTTTCATATTTAGTGCACAGCCCCGGCAGCACAAAAATGCTGTTCAGAAGCTATGTGTAACTTCATATTGTTAGTTATGATGAAGATTCTTGAAGATCCATTTCTATTGCCTTTATCTGGTCAGACATAGCATTAAAATCACTATAAAACTACAAGATACATAGTTCAAAACAAGTAGAAGAGGTTTTACTTTTATAGTGCATGTTATGCTTCCCAGGAGGATGCTGCTGGCTAGTGCAAAGTGCATTAAATCATAGCATAAAAAACAGGTCTGGTTAGTACATAAATACAATGCCAAGTATAGAAAAAGCAGTGCAGAGCACACTAGTACTGATGAAATTACATAGAAAAAAACATTAAGGTATCTTTCTCATCAACACTTGTTAGCTACAGTAGCTGGGCGCTTGTCAAAATGCAGAGTATAATCGAAATTGATGTTAAAAAGTTTGAATACAAAAGTATGTCAACATAACATTATACTGCCCATCTTGGATGTGCTACTGAATATGTACATTTTATTCAACAGAATCTCTCAAACCTATTTCTATTAAGTTTAATAGAACTGGGGCATTTAAAATCACACATGCATAGGGTTTTATCACATTAAACAGACAACTGTCTTTTTTCATTTTTGTGCCAACTGACTCTCTAACAAATAAGGCAGAATAACTGCAGCTTCACTAAACGATTCAGTGGATGTCTGATTTGTAATGAGCAAAACATTCTTGATGGCTACAAAAAAAGAAAAAAAAAGCCAACCAAAACATACATTTCACACAGAAAAGGTGAAACACTGACATGGCTTTCAGGCAATGATTTCTGTAAAGTTAAGTGGATTTTTTTTTAAACAGGCTGCTGATAAGGATGACAATTCCTGGTATTTCATTAAAAAAAAAAACAGCATTTCATTGCAATATTGAGCATTATTGAATGTATGAAGTATTAAACAATATCTTAAACATCTAGATATCTAATGAAACTATTGAAAAATTCCAAAAGTGTCAGTCTCATAGTTTATAAACACAATTGACCAACATGGTTCAATAAGCTGATAAATGAAAATGAGCTAGTAGTATGGACTCCCAAATATTGAAAAAAAAAATGAAATTGAAATCAAAATCACAACACATAACACACAGAAACTGCAGTCTGAGTAAAATATTGTTTTAAACTTTTAACTAAGCTGCCGGTTTGACAGTAATTATAGATATGTTCCTATATGCATAATGAAAACAAAAACATTTCTCTGATATGATGAGATATCACACTACAGAGACTCTAATATAATACAACTCGTTATAACAATCATTTTCACATTTGTCATAATAAACGAACCAGATGCCCAAGGGCTGGCAAGCAGAATAAATACGTACAGATTGACGTTCTCAGATAATGGGAGAAAATTAATTTTACTGTCACTTAATTGCCAAATATGGGCGTTTCCCATACCGGCAATATAAATATTGCAGATACCAGAATTCATCTCCAATTCCAGAAAACGGAATTATACATAAGAGGTGATATTGGCTGGCTCTCAAAACACAGTGAGCTGCCGACATAATCAGCCTACGACGCCCAAAAATGCTGTCAAGGTACGGAGCCTACTAGGTTTTCAATATCAGTCAGTTTAAACGCTGCAAACGTGCCTACGATGCCCAAAAATACTGTCTGGGTGGGCAGCACACTTGCTTTAGAGACACAGCCATTATGTATTGGGCCTACTTTGAAACTGTGGCAGTTCAGGCCTGTTTCCTCTTCCAAACACAATCAGAGTTACAATAGGTTTATCTGTGTAACCGGCCATGCATAAAATGGTATTAAATCTCTGAGGCTTCACATGACACCGTTTTTGTGTATGCAATACTAATTTTATAACTCAAAAGTAAGAGCGAAAGTGAATGTAAATACAGCAGCAGAAACATGCTAACTTGCTAACGGCTAACAGCTGGACTCCAGCAAAACACAATCAGCTCGTGACAGTGAATTCAAAGCCGTTAAAACAACAAAACACCCCTTTTAATTATCCAACAAGCTCGTGCTATAATTCACAACCTGCCAAAAACGAAAAAGATCAACTAGTGCCAAAAAACAACCGACCTACCCACGTAAAAACCACTTGTTTAGCTACAAATCAACCACCTCAAACTGAACTGCCGTTAAATGCAAATGCTAATTAGCTTGAATAGATTATAAAATCGGCTGTGCAGTTCAAGTGCGAGAGGATTAAAAATATGCAAGAAATGACAAATATCCAGACGTCTTTACCTTCGTTCATTGAGCTGTTCGAGCTAAGCTAAGTAAGCACTGACTTGCAAATCATCTGCTATTAGCCGCTAGCTTCCTTTAGCTTCACACACAAACCCACTTACCGAGAATCAAACTGGATCTTTCCTCCATACGACCCCAGATCGGATCATTTAAGTGCTGTTTAATAATTACTCAGCCGCGTGCATGTGCCTGGCTGTCCCGATTATAAATATCACGCCTGTGTTGAGATCAGATCATTGGTTTATTGTCTGCTGTTGGGTGTTTTTCCTGCGTCACCAGCATCGACTGCTGCTGCTGCCCCCCTCCCTTAAACTGCCTCCAGCCGCTCTCTCTCTCTCCTGTGTCAGGCTGCTTAGAGACCCGTCACCGTGCTATGGATGGAAGTAAATGAGAAGTATATCCGTGCACTTACTGCCTGGACGTGTGACTCAGCTGAGCATGCGCGGTTTCGAGGACAGCTCGCCTACCTGACACCTGATTTTGTGACATTAGCAAGTGTTGTATCATTCTTCTTACAAAGAAATGAACGTTGTTGATGCTCCTAAACACATTTATACTGGAAATGTTGTTTCAAAACCTTAGTTTAGATATCCAGTTGTAGTGTAGCTCTATCTTTGGGGCAAAGAACATTTTGTATCCATAACAAATCATTTTTATAATCTGATAAATTATTTATAAATGAAGAAATGAATATACACTACCAGTTAAACATTGTATTTTTTTAACAGTAAGATTTTAATGTGTTTTAAGAAGTCTCTTCTGCTTACCAAGTTTGCATTTATTTGATCTAAAGTACAACAAAAACAGTAAATTTTTCAAATATACAGTACAATTTGTTAGGGTTTCTTTGATGTATAGAAAGTTAAATAGAAATCTTTTGTAACAGTATAAACGCCTTTATCATCACTTTTGATCCATTTAAAGCATCCTTGCTAAATAAAGCTATTAATTATAAATAAAAGTATCCCCCTTATACTGATTTTAAATGTGTACAATGTTTAAAAGGCTTTTTATTTCAGATAAATGATGATTTTTGGATTTTTCTATTCATCTAAGAATCCTGAAAAAATTAACTCAACTGTTTTAAATATTTTTAATAATAATAATATAAAATGTTTCTTAAACAGAAAATCAGAATATTAAAATGATTTCCGAAGGATCATGTGACACTGAAGACTGGAGTAATGATGCTGAAAATTTAGCATAATAACATTTTAAAATATATTCAAATAGAAAACTTTAAATAATAAGAATATTCCAACATTTTACTATTTTTGCCGTACTTTGGCTAAAACAAATTCAAGCTTGGTGAGCAGAAGACACTTCTTTAAAAAACAATAAAACATCTCTGACTGATAGTGTATTTTACTGTTTTTAATTCAAAATTAAAGATTTCTGAGAAAAAAAAAAAAACGTCATAATGAAATATCAAATTTAAAATATTGCACTTTCACTGGCAATGTTTTTAATGTTAGTATACAAACACCTCTTCTGTGATTTTTGGGGGGAAAAGTAAAAAAAAAAAAAAAAAAGCACACATCATGCACATAACTATTTGCACACTCACCATGCGTTAAAGAAAAGTAGTGTTCTAAGCAGGCAACATGAGCATTGTCTAGGAGAAAAACCGGTTGCATATGACATATTTCCCTGCCTGCTTAAAAGACTGGGTGATATCTTGCATGAAAGCCAGTGTAGCATGAGGACCAATGCAGTGTGACATACTGTACATAGATCACACTTTAAAATCTAAACATTTTGATTCTGGCTGTTTTGACACTTCTAAATTATATTGTCTAATTAGCAGACATGTAATCAGCGCTGTAACTGAAACAGTAGGCATTATCCCTTAATAAATGCTTTGAACAGTAGTTATGCTACGTGGTTGTCACAATACCTCATGTGAGTGGCATAAACCAATCAGGTTGAAAATGAAAGTGGTTCTTTTATGTGAAAAATTTTGGCAGTGATTAAGTGTTTACAGTGTTTACATATTATAACAATTAATGTCCTACCAAACGATACTGTGCTGTTCACATATATACTGTGGAATTAATTTGAGAAGTGTGATTTGTATTCTAGTCCGAACATAGCCAATCCTTTTGTAGACCAAACATCCTTTACAACAACCATTTGCTTTAAAAGAAAAAGTGCATTTGTTTTGGCTAAATTCTAGCCTAATACAATGACCTGAATGAATGAAATGCTTCATGGACAGGCCACCTGAATAACATGAGTTACTCAGCAGACAATCTCTGCTTGAATAGAGCTTGACCCTTACAATCCATCAGTGACAAGCATTGATTGGTCACTCAAAAGCCTTTTGTACGGTGCAGAGAAGACCCCATGTTAGACAAAGTGTAGAAGCTGGTTCTTGTGTAGTGTAAAGAATGGAAAAGGCTGTAGTTTAGTCACCTGACCGAGAGAGGAAACCACCTTCAGTACCAAGTCTGGGTTCACTCAATTGACATCAGCCCAGCTTTAAATATCCACAATGAAATGATTGTATATATCTCTATATATAATATTAAAGTGTTTTCGTGCCATAAGCCATGTTCTGATTCAAGTGCTTAAAAACACAATATAACAGGCAGGCATGGCAAAACTGTATGATCTTTGGAACGAATAATAATCTAATATTGTGATGTTTCACTGAGACACTAGATGTCGCTGTGGTTCCATGCTCTAGTGTAGACTCTAGTGCAGGGCTTCCCAAATGGGTTCCAGAAGGAACTGCAGGGGTTTACTGAGTCGATGAAAAGCTTATAAATAAATTAATCGAATGTAACATTAAAAATAATATCATGAGACAGATTTTCATCTGCGAGTCATTGAGGCACCGGCATCTTTGCAAGCGACTCCTCTGATGATAAAACCACATAATACCATTCCATATCCTTAAATCCTGCTATTTTTAGAAGTTCAAGTGGGTCTGGTTTCCGGTCTCATTCATAAAAGATTAACGAAAGTCTTTCCATTGAGAATACACAAAGCCTTAATTAAACATTGAAGACACTTTATTCATTTACGTTTCATTTTGACGCAAAGCAGTGAATATCTAAGCGGGAGAGATGTTTACTTATGATTGATCAATAATGCTATCATTTTCTTCATTCAACCCGAGAGCTTGCACAAAAACAAAAGGCGTGATTTATCACATGAAAAAATCACATCCACTCATAATCAATCTTATCCAAATAATAGCGCAGGGGAGGCATTGCCTCCTCTCATGTGATTTTCCTCCATTAATCTCAATGAACCTTCAGAAAATTCACCTCACTCTAAGGGGTCTCTGTAGAGAGTCAATGGACCGAGGGGAGGCACGCCTCCCCTGTAACTTTACCTGCGGGTGTCGCTGTTGGACAGTGTTACTTTCTAAAAACGAGCGACTTGTATACTTTTTAATGTCATATTTAGTTATACAGGTCCTTCTCAAAAAATTAGCATATTGTGATAAAGTTCATTATTTTCTGTAATGTACTGATAAACATTAGACTTTCATATATTTTAGATTCATTACACACAACTCGAAGTAGTTCAAGCCTTTTATTGTTTTGATGATTTTGGCATACAGCTCATGGAAACCCAAAATTCCTATCTCAAAAAATTAGCATATTTCATCCGACCAATAAAAGAAAAGTGTTTTTAATACAAAAAAAGTCAACCTTCAAATAATTATGTTCAGTTATGCACTCAATACTTGGTCAGGAATCCTTTTGCAGAAATGACTGCTTCAATGCGGCGTGGCATGGAGGCAATCAGCCTGTGGCACTGCTGAGGTGTTATGGAGGCCTTCGATAGCGGCCTTAAGCTCATCCAGAGTGTTGGGTCTTGCGTCTCTCAACTTTCTCTTCACAATATCCCACAGATTCTCTATGGGGTTCAGGTCAGGAGAGTTGGCAGGCCAATTGAGCACAGTAATACCATGGTCAGTAAACCATTTACCAGTGGTTTTGGCACTGTGAGCAGGTGCCAGGTCGTGCTGAAAAATGAAATCTTCATCTCCATAAAGCTTTTCAGCAGATGGAAGCATGAAGTGCTCCAAAATCTCCTGATAGCTAGCTGCATTGACCCTGCCCTTGATAAAACACAGTGGACCAACACCAGCAGCTGACATCCCAGACAGCATCTGACTCTGTGCCAGATTCGTTTTCAACCGGCAAATCCGCGTTACAGTCACATCCGTTTCAGTGCTGTATCACAGTCCTAGACGGATCCGGCCCGTGTCTGGTTTCAGTGGGCACGGTCTACTATCGCAGAGCGGATCCGGGCCAAGTCTGGTACGGAGCTGGCCCAGTGCTGGCCCAGATGAGCGGAAAACCAGATGCGTGCCGGTATTGGCCCGTTGTGCCAAAAGACACTGGCCCAAGTCCGTTTTGCGGATTTGCAGGAGTGTGGGCCAGAATCAGGCCGGATGAAATTTGCTGTCAGGGATGGCACCCCAGACCATCACTGACTGTGGGTACTTGACACTGGACTTCAGGCATTTTGGCATTTCCCTCTCCCCAGTCTTCCTCCAGACTCTGGCACCTTGATTTCCGAATGACATGCAAAATTTGCTTTCATCCGAAAAAAGTACTTTGGACCACTGAGCAACAGTCCAGTGTTGCTTCTCTGTAGCCCAGGTCAGGCGCTTCTGCCGCTGTTTCTGGTTCAAAAGTGGCTTGACCTGGGGAATGCGGCACCTGTAGCCCATTTCCTGCACACGCCTGTACACGGTGGCTCTGGATGTTTCTACTCCAGACTCAGTCCACTGCTTCCGCAGGTCCCTCTCTCGTTGTGCAGCATTTTCTGCCACACTTTTTCCTTCCCACAGACTTCCCACTGAGGTGCCTTGATACAGCACTCTGGGAACAGCCTATTCGTTCAGAAATTTCTTTCTGTGTCTTACCCTCTTGCTTGAGGGTGTCAATGATGGCCTTCTGGACAGCAGTCGGGTCGGCAGTCTTACCCATGATTGCGGTTTTGAGTAATGAACCAGGCTGGGAGTTTTTAAAAGCCTCAGGAATCTTTTGCAGGTATTTAGAGTTAATTAGTTGATTCAGATGATTAGGTTAATAGCTCGTTTAGAGAACCTTTTCATGATATGCTAATTTTTTGAGATAGGAATTTTGGGTTTTCATGAGCTGTATGCCAAAATCATCAATATTAAAACAATAAAAGGCTTGAACTACTTCGACTTGTGTGTAATGAATCTAAAATATATGAAAGTCTAATGTTTATCAGTACATTACAGAAAATAATGAACTTTATCACAATATGCTAATTTTTTGAGAAGGACCTGTATTTGTGTTGTTTTATTTTTGTAATATTGATTATTTTCTCAATTTTGAAAAGAGGAGATACTGCCCACCTTCCTGATACACACACAACACCTCTAATTTCACATTCATGCTTTAAATTCATATAGAAACAACATAATGTAGCCTGTATTTTTATTATTTGTTTAATGCCATCTTTTTCTATGACTGAAGGCAAGTAATTTTTTTTCTTAATATTTCACTATTGAATATAACCATTCAACATTACAGTATAATTGAAAGATATCACTTTAACATTTATTATACTTTAAAAAAAAGCTTCTAACTTGAAACAATCTTCATGTAAATCCATTATATTAAATGCCATATAGGCTAGCTACCCGTGTCTTTCATCAAGAAAATATAGCCTAAAGTTATCAATCACTAAATTATATAAAATTCTAAATTATATAATGATAAAGTTTAAAACTAAAGAAATTGTTAATTTCCTCTTTTTAAGTTTGTTGTTTGATTAACAGACATCACAGCAACAAGTTATTAAGATATTTTGGCTGCTGTTACTTTAAAAGCTGCAATAACGTAATATTTAGCCCCTGGAATGCTAATTATACCAAAAGAACCCCATCACAAAACGTGTATTTTACCCCCTGAAACGCGATTGGGCTACTTTTGAGTAGCAATTGGGCGGGGTTTGATGTGAAAACCTGGCAACCCTTGGAGCACGCGTCTGAAAAGTCTCCCGTTTGATGTGCTCCTAAAGACGCTCTGCGCATCTAAGTAAATGCATTTCTTCAGCACTTGTGAGTGGGGTGGCCAAACCTAGCCCCGCCCCTAAGTTAAAAGTTATTATGAAAAAAAATCACTAATTTTGACACCACTAATGTACATTATCAAAGACTGCGACATCATAGGTAATGTGCCCCCCAAAATTGCTCTGTATTTTCGTATTACCTATTCCTTTTTCATTCTGTTTATTTTTGACTGTAAAGACAACAAGTGTGACTTTATTTTTTAGAACATGCACCATTTTACAATCATGTCCACAATTTTTGTGTTAAAATGCTTTTGTGCTAGTTTTGCGCCATTCTGATAAAGAAAAAAAGCTTAAATTAAAAAGTCCTTAACCACTGAGGGTTAAGGACAGAAGCAACTCGATTAATAATACCAAATAAGGGAAATTAAAATTAAAAACACTCTTAAGTGTTAAAAAAAGTCACAAACACTCTCTGGTTCAGGGTCATTTTAATAATATATTCAGAACGTACGCATAAAATAATTCACTTTAGTAAGCATTATCATATTTTTCCTCAAGAAAAGTAAAACTGACTACATTCCAAATAGCAAATAATTAACATGGAGTGAGCCTATGGACGTCTTTATGTTTTCACTTGAGCAATAACTCTTTACACTGCTGTTAATGGGGAATTTAAGCTTTTTATTTGCCTGTTTCTGTGGGAAAATTGCATGTAACAACTGCAGAACAAGCAAAGATGTTTTATAACTAGAGCATATTTATTTTTAGGCACTTCAAACAAAGGCCAAGGTAGTAAACTAGCAGTAAGTTTTTAGAATATAACTGCCAAATCAAATGCACTCTAAAATGAAAGCAACAGCATAAAAACGTCCTCTTAAGGTCCTACAAATGATGAAAAACACAAACACGGAAAAACATTCCCTTGGGTACAGAAAAAAAGTGCATTACAATTCCTTTGCTGTAAATATTAACAGAGCATTGACTCTACACAGAAAAAAGACATTCAATATCCACATAATAAGAATAAAGACACATATTATCCTTCATTTAAAGTGAGTGGAGAAATATAAAAGACAAACAGAATGCAACAGAAAATCTTAGACACTAGACGATAAACATTTCCCATAGACGATTTCCCAACAGATAGATACAGGAAAAAAATGAAAAAAGGTCAGAAAGTACACAGAAAGAAAATACTGCAAAGGGATTTCAAGTCAAGAAATAACTGACAACCCTACATGTAAAAAATTCCATGGACCAAACAATAAATGCTTTATCTGTTTGTTTTAAACATTATAATAGTCTTATTTGGCTCAACAATAATGGAATGTGCAAAGAATGAATAACGCCCACCTTAAGCCAAATTAAAATACAAAGATGATATAATACATTCACAGCGTGTACGACTCGGAACGGTCATAACATTTTAGAGACCTTAAACAACTTGACGTGCATTGATTAAGATTATAACACGAAAATTAGCAGGGTTCTTTATACTTTTCATGTAAACTATTATGCTACAATGAAATTTCATTGCACTTTTGTGTTCAAAAAGAAACTGATTACATTAATTACAAAAGCAAATAGAGAAGTTGAGCAAAACGTTTTAAGATTAGAAAGTGATCTATCATCTAACTGTCTAGTCCATCGAGGAACTCTCCTTCAATGATGTGCTCTAGGTGTTTCATAACCTTATCACTGCTAGGTGGTGGGTATTCGGCGGCGTAACGCGGGAGGTGCGCGGAGGAGCCATTAAAAGAGCAGCAGAGGGTGCTGAAGAACGGCACCAGATCCACGATAGAGTACAGGGAACGTAGTGTGAGCAGAGGAAACTCCACTAGATCCGTGCTCGACTCTCCCGCTGTTCCATGCTCCTGAACACACATTCAGATATGTGAAAAAGCACCATCTTTACTGGATCATTGCTACTCGTTCACAGACACATTAAAGTGTTTCTGTGAGTGGAGATCTTACCCCATAGCGTCGGTTTATTCCTTCCAGTATCCTAACAATATGAGGTTTACACTCTTGCTCGCCTTCCAACAGAGTGTTTCCTGGTCCATCATAATGGTCAACATCTACTTCAGGAATGAAAGCCCAGCGATACCTGCACAAACATTAATAAATAAATAAAGATCATTAACAGATCATGAACAGTGAATTTTATGGTGTGGGCCAGATCAGACATCATTCATGTTGGGTCAGGCATGGTGGGTTTGCTAGAAGTAAGAGGGAACCTATTGATGTTTTACTGACAGCTGCCAATGTTAAGGCAACTATGACAGTCCACTAAGGTTAAAAAGGTCAAAAGACCAAATAAGGAGTTACCCATGAGCTGTAATATTAATAGAAGGTGCATGTACCTTAACAGGGTAATTTACCCAAAAATGAAAATTCTGTCAATAATTACTCTCCTCCGTGTCGTTCCACACCTGCAAGACCTTCGTTCATCTTCTGAACACAAATTAAGAGCTTTCAGATGAAATCTGAGAGCTTTCTGACCCTGGATAGACAGCAAAACACAACTGACACGGTCCAGAAAGGTAGTTTTGTTAAAGGTAGACACTGTTAAAATAGTCCATGGGACATCAGTGGTTCAACCTTAACTTTATGAAGCTTCGAAATTGCTTTTTGCTTGCTCAAAGAAAAAAAAAAAAAGACTTTATTTAACAATTTCTTCTCTTCAGAAAATTAAGTTTTAACAACTGATGTCACATGGACTATTTTAACATTGCCCTTACTACTTTTCTAGGCCTTTAGTGTCATAGTTGTGTTGTTGTCTATGCAGAGCCAGAAAGCTCTCGGTTAAAAAAAAACAAATCAATAAATTATATATATATAATTTGTGTTCCGAAGACGAATGATGGTCTTAGAGGTCTAACTAACCCTTTCAATAAAACGTGTGCTATATTTCAAGTCTGAAATATTTTCATAAAATCATATCCATTTTACTGTATGGAAAATAGTGGCTTAAAAAGATGTGAGATCAAGTCAGTGATGATAGAACGATGATTGTAATCTTTGAGTGAATTAATGCTTTAAGCCTTACTGTACATACACTACCATTCCAAAGTCTGGGGTCGATACAAATTTTTAAAAATGTGTGTTTTTTTTTTTTAAATAGGTGTCTTATGCTCACTAAAGCTGCATGTAAAAACAGAAATAATGTACAATATTATTACAATTAAAAATATTTTAAAGCGTAATTTATTTCTATGATGGCTAAGCTGAATTTTCAGCAACCATCACTCCAGTCCTCAGTGTCACATGACCCTTCAGAAATCATTTTAATATGTTGATTAAGAAAAAACATTCATTATTATTAATACTGGCAATATTTTTGTGGAATTGGTAATAAATACATTTTAATTTCAGGATTATCTGATGAATAGAAATGTCAAAATATCATGATTTGTTTGAACCTCAAATTTTCAAATCAATTGAATTCATCCTTGCTGCATAAAATTATCAAATCTCACTGACCCCAAAACCTTTGAACACTAGTGCATGTTTTCTCATGTGGCCATTGGAGAATGTCCAACCATTTCTTCTGTTCTGTTTGTGTAAAAAAAAAAAAAACCTCTCTTCTTATTTATTACTGATATGGAAAGAATGGTGCCAAACATGCACACACACAGCTCATTGGAGTCTCACATTTGAAACAGAGGCATGTGCTCAGGAGGGAAAGACACAGCAGTGTCCAGGAACTTGCAGGCTGACAGGTACATGTCCAGCTCTGCCTGAGAGAAGAGCAGTCCATTCTTGTCCTGGCCACCCCGCAGTTTACTCCTGAAACAGAAAGATGTTTTTCCTTTTAAAATGAAGGGACAAAATAACACTAACAGCATATTTCATTAAGGAAGACTCACTTTGAAACTTCTTTATCATCCAGTAGTGTCTTCTCAAGTCGGTTAAAAATGCGTATCTGAAATATTCAACAAATATTCAAACTGCACCCAACCAAAGTAGACATTTAAACAACTGATGAAGCATTTGAAAACAACCAAATAACAATTATTCTTAGTGAAGAGAGTACCACTGGCGTATTTCTTACCAGCTCAGTGACCATGATTGGCCAGAGAGAGGTGAGATGTTGAGGTGAGATCCTCAACAGGAGAACACGGAACATGAGGAACATCTGAGCTGAAACTGATGGGGTCTGTCCCACACGCAGGTTCTCTGTTAGACGCTCTAAAATATATTAGGAAAAGAAAGCGTTAGCTGGACATTTAGCTGGACTGAAGTACATTGCAAGAAAACTATATTTGTTTTCCACACAGACTGAGTGATACCTTGTATGAGAGGCAAATAGAAGTGGTACTGGTCATTCTCTCCACTAAACATGGCAAAAGCCTGTCGCTTCAGTAACATGGGCTTCTGCTCAGCACTGTTGAAAAGCTTCAATGAACTGCTCTGCATGCCTGCATATGGTACAACATGAATACACACAATATAGTCAAAACACTGGATCATACAACAACTGTGACCCTGGACCACAAAACCAGTTATAAGGGTTAATTTTTCAAAATTGAGATTTATACATCATCTGAAAGCTAATAAATAAGGTTTCCATTGATTTATGGTTTGTTAGGATAGGACAATATTTGGCCCAGATATAACTATTTAAAAATCTGAAATATGATGGTGCAAAAAAATCTTTGCCTTTAAACTTGTCCAAATGAAATTGTTAGCAATGCATATTACTAATCAAAAATGAAGTTTTGATATACTTACGGTAGGAAATTGCTTTTATATAAAATATCTTTTGATGTGTTTTGGCTATTGCTACAAATATATCCATGCTAAGACTGGTTTTGTGGTCCGGGTCACAAATAACTAATGCAAAAGAATGTACATATACTCACTCATCAAATCTTTGAACATTGTCTTCTCATGAGTCAGAAGATGGTCTATGATGGATCTCCAACTAAAGCACAATATATGAGCTTAGTGGCTTCAACATTTTGTTGTTTTTTTGCTGCATTTGTTGCTCAAAAATACAGTTAAAACTGTAATATTGTGAAACATTATTACAATTTAAATGTATTTTTTTTTATATATAGTTTAAAATATTATTTATTCCTGTGAAAGCAAAGATGAATTTTCAGCAGTCCTTATACAGTTCGGTGTCAAATGATCCTTCAGAAATTTTTCTAATATGCTGATTTGCTCAATAAACATCTCTCATGTTAAAAACTGCTTGTGATACACCATCATTCAAAAGTTTGGGGTAAGTTAGATTAAAAAAAAAGTACTGACTACTTTTATTTAGCAAGGTTGTATTATATTAAACAAGTGTGACAGTAAGGACATTACAAATGTTACAAAAATTTGGTGTTTCAACTAAATGCTGTTTTTTATTTTATTCATGGAACAATCTTGAAAAACAATTTATCATGTTTTCCACAAATATATTAAGCAGCAAAAACTATTATTATTAATAATTGAGTACCCATAATATTTGAGTACCGAATCAGCATATTAAAATAAATTCAGAAGGAACATGTGACTGGACTATTGACTTCTGAAAATTCAGCTTTGCCATTATAGGAATAAATTATATTTTAAAATATATATTAAAATAGAAAACAGTTATTTTAAATTGCAATAATATTTCGCAATATTACTGTTTTTACTGTATTTTTGATTAAATAGATGCAGCTTTAAGGCCTTTTCACATTGAATGCGAAATTTTGGTGCAATTGTTCAGCTCGATGACGCTTTTTATTTATTTAGGGCGCGAAAACGCAATAATTTTTTACCTGCCCTGTCACTTTATGATGAAACTGCCTGTCCAATTAGATTTGAGCTTAGATCGCATTGCCGGAGCAGCTGCTGTTGCACAAAAGAGCTAGAGTGGTGGCACCATTTCCAAAACCAGTGTAAACGAGCACAGTATTTCAAGAGAGAACAAAGTGGATGCTGAGCTCTTGTTATCATTAGTATCTGAGAACAGCAATGGCTTGTAGCCTGTGGCCTGAACTTTTAAAATAAGTCTCTTATGCTCATCAAGGCATAAACATTTATTTGAAAAAAAAATATATATACACTACCGTTCAAAAGTTTGGGGTCAGTAAGACTTGCAATTTTTTTTTTATGAAGTCAAGGCTGCATTTATTTGATCAAAAATACAGAAAATAAACTGTAATATTACAAAATGTTACTACAATAGAAAATAATGTTTTTTATTTTCATATACTTTAAAATATAATTTATTCCTGTGATGCAATGCTGATTTTTCATCAGCTGTTACTCGGTTTCCCAGACTTAAGTGTCACATGATCTCTCAGAAATCATTCTGATATTCTGAATTATTAGTAGAATTATCAGTTTTGGAAACAGTTGTGCCGCCAATGTTTTTTTTTTGAACCTGTATTTTTTTTCTTTAAAGAACAACATTTATTCAAACTATAAATCTTTTCTAGCAATGTAAATCTATTATGTCACTTTTTATTAATGTAACAATTTATTCATTTCTTTCAAAAAAAAAAGAATGAATAAACATTTACTGACCCCAAACTTTTAAACGGTAGTGTATATACAGAAAAAGCCCAGTAATATTGCAAAATGTTATTACAATATAAAATATTGTTTTTAATTTTAATATACTTTAAAATGAAATTTATTCCTGTGATGCAAAGCTGAATTTTCATCAGGTGTTACTCCAGTTTTAAGTGAAATCATTCTAATATGCTTTTAGAATTATCAATGTTGGAAACAGTTGTGTTTTTTTGCAACTTGTGATTCTTTTTTTCAGGATTCTTTGATAAATAAGTTAAGAACAGCATTTATTCAATATATTTTTCTAACAATGTAAATCTATGCTATCACTTTTTATTAATTTAACACATCCTTGGTGAATAAAAGTGATAATTTCTTTCATAACAAAGAAAGAATACAAATTTACTGACCCCAAACTTTTGAACAGTAGTTAGAACAGTAATAGAAAGTAAAACCTTTCTATTTTAAATAAATGCTGTACTTTTAACATTTTATTGATTAAAAAAAATCCAGACACAGGTTCCAAACTAAATAAATAAATAAATAAATAAAAACATTTCAACATTGATAATAATGATTTCTAAAGGATGTGACACTTAAGATTGGAGTAACAGCTGATAAAAATTTAGCTTTGCGTCACAAGAATAAATATTATTTTTGAAAGTATATTAAAACCAAAACCATTATTTTATATTGTAATAACATTTTGCAATATTACAGTTTTTTTCTGTATTTTTGATTAAAAAAAAATGCAACCTCGATGACCATAATTTCTTAAAAAAAAAAACATTACAAGTCTTACTGATCACAAACTTTCAAGCAGCAGTATAATTATTATATGTGGCAATTAATTTTAAGCTTCGCATTTTAATTAAATTAAATATATATAGTCTACATATAGATAAGCTTTAATATATCCAACCTTTATAATGACTAAACTTATGTTTTCTTTTTGAGCTCTGTGTAAAACTATATATAAGCAATTAAATTTAGTTGATTCTTTTGCATAGTCATATATTTTCTGTTTATTCCTGCGTTGTAAATGCATTTAAATTGATACAATTTTAAATAATGGCTTCTCTTAATCTTCAGCAGAAAAGTGAATTGCGCCAATTCTCGCGAGAAGTGAATCCAATGGACGCTTTGCTGATGCTCTCCATGTTCCATGTGATCGGCTGTTTGGTGCACGTGTCACACTTTCAGGTGCACGCGCTCCAGAGTTAAATCAAAAACTCTGGTTCAAACTCTGAGTTATATCAAGCTTTGTGAGCCTGGTGAACCAGAACTAAATCAAGTTGGCTTTATCGGGTTTTGTCACCTCAAAACTTACTCTGCAACTCTAAGTTTGCTCATCTCGCTTCATGCCACAGGCCACAGGTGTCGCATTCAATCCATTATAAAACATACAAAGCGTGCACGTCTGCCAGTTATAGAATAAAATGCACTTTAGATCTCAATTGTAAGTTTTTACAAGCACTCAATGATAATTTAAAGTGGGTTTTAAGCAAAAAACATTAATAACAAATACACAAATGTAGCTTGATGCTAATTGTACCTCAATTTATATTTTAGGATGTGTTCTTGTAAGCATTATAGATTGTTTGTGTTTCTAGTGTAGAACTTTATCATAAGTTAATGCTGTATATTGAGCTATGGACGATGTTAAATCCAGATACATATCGGCGGAAAAATGCATTGATGGTTGGCGCCACCTAGAGTGCAGGCATTAATTAGCAGAAGAATACTCTGAAGAGAAAAGAGTACCGCTGGCATATTTCTTACCAGCTCAGTGACCATGTTTGGCCAGAGAGAGGTGAGATCTTCAACAGGAGAACACTGAACATGAGGAACATCTGACACTGATGGTGTCTGTCCCACAAGCAGGTACTCTGTTAGACCAATCGTTTCGTGCTCGGTGTGAAAGCATCGTTTGTCTGCAAATTGCCTCGTTTTTTTTGCATCGCACCCAATGTGAAATAGACTTTAGTAAGCCATGATCATTTGAATGGTAGTTTATATAGGCCAGGAAAATGATTTGACCTATATTTCACCATTTTGACATTATCAGCATGCCTTGAAAATTGAGTGTTGTGAGTGTTGTGTCCATCTTACTGGCAGGAACACGAGGACTCCATTGTGAAAAACATTGGGTCCATAAAGAGTTCCAGCACCTCTTTCTTCCACGCTCGCTTAGTGTAGGCATATCCACTCAGACTGCTCAACAACTGAGCACCCGCACAGAAACTAGGTATGTTATAGGCACTGAGACACAAAAAGACAGAAACTGAGTAATGAGTAGGAGTTTAAATGAAAACGGTCACTTGGCCACTGCCATTTAACAGTAAATAGGTCAAAGCTTTTAAATTAAGTACTATGCATTATTAGTCACCATCATAAGTGTATAATTTCAACTGAGGTGCATCTTTGGCATACTCACCTATGATTTTTTAGATAGGGAAAAACATAATACATAAGACGGGAAATAAGAGGCACGGCTTTCTCCTTCTCATCACTGCGATAGACCATGTCCAAAAGAGGAGCCAGAACCTACAAACAATTAGCACAAATGAGAACACACTGCATATTTATTGCATTTTCTCCTGAAATTCTTACCTGTCCTTCTTCAGCAAAAATTAAATTCAATGAAACATTTGCACTTACCTCAGCCAGCAGAACCAGAGCTTGTACACTGAATACAGATGGTGCTGAAGATGACACCATAGCACTGCCCTGGCCTGCACACTCTGAGAGAAACAAATAGTCCATTTTAAAACTGCCCCTGTTTCACGTAGGCAATACAGCTAGGCATTATTATCAGTTTATGTCTGCAACACAACAATGGGCATTATACAGTGTAGGTTTACCCTCAAGTTCATTGCTGTCATGATCATCTTCATCTCCCTGAAGACAGACTTGAGGTTGCGCTTTCACTTCCAGGTTACGACTCAGCCAGCTAGTCTGCTCGAGAGACGAGCCGGCCACAGCTCCCACCGCTTCTAGTATACGCTGGCTCACTTCCTGTTGAGAGTAGTTACTATGTACTTAAACAGGTTGGTCAGGTCATGTTTTTCTCATGCTTAGCAATCCAGACATGTCTGTTTAAACGTTTAGTTTTCACATTTACTATATCAACACAATACTGGTTTCGCTGTGCCGGTCTTACCTGCAGTTCTTTAGTATCCCTCTTGTTGTCGATATTGGGAAGTCTGTTTACACAGTCATTAAGGATGCTGCAACAGTAAAATAAACAAAGAATGGAGTTTCAAATGCTGATGTCAGATGTTTTACCTTTCAATAATATCTAACAACTGTTTCATGTAATTAATAAGAGATCTCTGTAAGGGTTTCCTCACTGTCATCTTCTTGAAATGCTGCTTCAAACAACTAGGTGGTGCAAAACAATTTATGCACTGTAGATTAATATTTAGAATTAGGGTTTGTTCAAATCTCTGACCCTAAGTATGAGAAAACGCAATAGTGACCACATTTTTTTATTTACCCGAGGAGCAAGAAGTGTCCAGGTGGGGCTAGATTAAGCTGGACAGATTCTCTGAGCAGACAGAGGAGAGGATTGATGTTCTCCTGAAGAGCTTGAGCAGTGAGACTACAAAAAAGATCATAAGACATTTCCATCAACACTGCACTAGAAGGAATATAGTCGAAGGTGGATCTTTCATAGAACGGTAACTAGCATCAAGTTAGACATTAGCATGAATTGGATTGCAACAGTTCACTGGACTTTGGCCATTTTAAAGTAAATGACATCATATGATAGCAAATAGGATAAGGTACAAATAAAATAGGAGAATGATGTCATTTGAAACTGTTACCTTTGAATGTAGACGTAGCTGAACTGTAGCATTGGAATGTCAACCAAAGTAGTCTTCTGATCATGAGAAAGAGAGTAAATAACACATGATGAAATCTACAGGTAAACAACTGTGTATGTGTACCTACTTAACCATACTATGGGGACAGATTTATACCCAGAAGAGAGCTTAGGTGAGTTTTTTTTTTTAAATGGGTCATAATATGAGAAACCAAATTTCCCTTGATCTTTTGACATCGAAAATCTTCAAATAGTATTCTTCTTACCATAGGCCCTGCCCACTGGTGTTCAGTCGATTAACGGCTGACACTTGATTGAGCTGAATGTGAGTGATGTGTCGCGTCAAAAGCAAATAGAAATTACAATCACTGCCACTATCTTGTCTACACTGGATACAGTATACAGATGTGCGTTTGCTTTCTGACACAGTCCACGCACTTGAGTTTGTTGTCAACAGGACAAATGAAGTGAAAGAAAATTCGCTTTGACGCGTTTGGTTTCAACAGCTTGCTTGCTTCTTTGTACAGATATCAGAAGGATCCCAGCATAAAGTTATATTAATAACAATTTAAGTAAATCTCAAGGAACATATTAAAATAATAAATATAATCTATGTCATGACAGCTTTCAATTTTAAAAATGGGATTGGGATGTAGTATTTATAACTAGCTGTTAGGGATGGGCGATATGGCAAAAATATCATATCACAATTTTTTTTCAGAAATATCATGATTCACGATTTTGATTCACATGCCAGAACATTGCGCGGATGAAAATAACATTTACCGGCAAGACATATCATATCGCTCACCCCTACTAGCTGTATATAAAAACAATTTTTTTTATTTTTATATGGAATGTTACCATTTTGATAGCTACAGTACAGAAATGTATGTTTGTGTATGCAGTACCTGGTCTCCTTTGATCTGATGGGGTTTCTTAACCACTTCTCTGATGAGCTGCAGTATGGTGTCCGTACGGAGTGTGTTTAGTGCCTTCACTAGGTCCACCAACGTCATTTGAGAATCACTAGCATCTGGTAAAATCTATACACAAACACACAAATTTAAAAACATAAATCCAGAAGCCTACAGGATGACATGTCATTTTTGCATTCTGATATCTATTCTTCACCTTGTTCCTAGAACGTCTTTTTCGACTCTTCCTGGTGCTCCATACAGCGGCCACAGAGGCCATGACCTGCACCCCAAACTGCTGAGTCAGCGGTGTTAAAAACTCCAGAACCTTTTGCCTTAAGATCTACAGAGAACAAAAACACATGACTGGCACCACTAAGCAGACGACAACCAAGCATGAGTTGTTTTTGTTTATTTCAGGTATCAAATATACCTTTGTGCCTTTAAAATATACAGAGGCGGGTGAGGCTCTGCTGCCATGGGTGGAGTCACAGCCCTTGACCACACCCCAGAGTAAGGCCATGCTGCTAATCATGTGCGGAAACTCCTCCAGAATGGCATTGCTAGCATTTCTTAGGTCTGGAACATCACAGCCTGCAGTTGTCTAGAAAAGCAAAACCCACAAAACAATTATCTTATAAGTCAAGTGTTTTGAAGCTTTCTATTTACCAACATGTTCAGTGGCAATCCTGGCACACCTGTTTGTCAATGGATGTATACTAGGAAAATAGAGTATTTGGTTGAATTTTATGTGATTTGTTCACATTGACAGTGATATGCCAAATGCCAAATAAATCTACATTGCTATACACTTAAAAGCAACCAACAAAACAATGACTTAGTAACCATCAGAAATTTAAACACTGTCAGTGTGAATGGATGACACAGCGGGAATTTTGGCTCCTTATGTGTATGTCCACGTCACCTATGCCAGGATCCGCCACTATTTGCTTTAGCAGGTGCTTGTATGTCTTACTTTCTTGTGGTCTAGAAGACAGTAGTGTGTGATAGTGGTCAGTCCTTCCAGTAGTGTCAGAGGATAGTCAGGTGCTATGTTCTCCCTCTTTAAGGTACCACTAAGGAGAACAAAGAAATATGCACCCAATTCAAGCTATGGTTGCAAAAACAACAAAAAGTATTTACTGACACCTTATCGAACACTCCATGCGCACCCACTCTCACACAGACTCAAACCACAACAACATGACTTCCTATGGTTGCATGCATCGTGGTTCGTGGATCGATTCTGAGATTTTCCAAATGCATCGGGATTCTCTCTGAAATCAATTCAGAGCTTAGTTTTTTTGCAGGAGATGGTGCTCTAATCTAGTTTTTAACTGCACAATCACATGCTCATGAAGAAGAGCACTGAAGAGCGTCATGTCATTCATGTAATTGCACTTTGGCTCAGAATGCTTTTAAGGCAGAAGATTAATGTAAACAGAGCCCTTTTTGCTTCAAACTTTATGATTGATTATTTTAGGTTCAAGCGTGTGTAAAGAACAGGAAGCAAGCACAGAACAGCTGTTTATAAAGAATGCAGTACCATCTGCTGTTAAAAACTAAGCTCAGAATCGATTCAAGAGCAAATCGCGATGCATTTGGAAAATCTCAGAATTCCAGAATCATTTCTTAATTCACAATGCATCGATTTGTCATCGCAACCCTATTACTTACTTGTGTGAAGCTTTGGTGCCATCATGCTCATGCTGTTTAACAAGCTCATCCAGGTTCCTGCAGATCTGGGCAATTATGGGTGACACAATGATGGCCAGTGATCGTCCTAAATACGGCAACACTTCACAAAGCAGAGTCACCCAGGCTGGGTGCATGGCACAGCCATACTGCGGGTGTAAAGCTCGGGCTGCCGCCGATACAAACATGCCTTGAGCGGTGATAGGCTGACTGGCTACGTAACGCACTGCTTTGATGGACTGCTGGAACATCATAGATGTCTGCCACTCTCGAGCCAGAGCTGAAGATGGTGGTTCTGCACGTCGCTGTGGGTTAGAATTGCTTTGATCGTGATCTTGTGCTTTGGTGTGTGGTGGACACACATGGTGCTCCAATACAATAAGAACCTTCAGAAGCTTCAGCAGGGCAATCTGAAGTGGGTGCTCAGCCCAGATCCCATCCCGGCCAAAGTTGATCAGGCTCTCTTCTGACATCTCCCCTTCGTCTCCTCCTTGGTCTTCTTCAGGCAATGTGTGCTGGTCTGGACGATCAGCTCTCTGGCAGACATACATGGAGGCGGAAAGCGTTAGAAGGATGTATTGCTGCACCTT
This sequence comes from Cirrhinus molitorella, assembly GCA_033026305.1. Lineage (NCBI taxonomy): Eukaryota > Metazoa > Chordata > Actinopteri > Cypriniformes > Cyprinidae > Cirrhinus > Cirrhinus molitorella. Next base: position 17,156,111 of record CM065122.1, read on the forward strand.
GTAGCCCCAAAGAAGGTTGCGCACCGCCTCCAGGCTAGTTCCCTTTGCTTCCCCGATTTGAACTTGCTGGGCCACTCTCACTAACTGGATCATCAACTCTGTCAGCACCTCCACGCTTTTCACCTGGACCTCTCGATTGGCCTGGAGTTGGCGAGTGGGAATGCTAGCATAGGAGGGATAGTGAGAGCGGAGATAACGCATGCAAAGACAGGTGAGCAGCTCTAGCAGGAGAGTTGGTGGAGATGAAGGAGAAGATGGTGAATGGAGAGGAGAAGATGCTGGCTGGGATGGGTCAGGAGTGGCTCCACTTGGTGGAGTTGAGGTTTGCAATCGGCCATAGAAGCTGCCACCGTCCTGAGCCTGACGGTGCCTCTGCAGAAGGTTCTGGATGAGGTTGAGATGGGCAATGGAGCTGCAATCCAGAGAAGTTCTGGAGAGAGCCTCCACAAATGGCCCTGCGCTTGTCCGGAGGATGGTTTCTAAAATAGTGAAGGCATAGAGAATTCGGCTGCTCTCGTACTGTTGCTTGTAGAGTAGAACATGGCGAAACAGTGAATCCACCGCCTCACGTTTCTCCCGCTGTCGCTTGAGCAACCGTGACTTGGCCATAGCCTCCAACTGCCCATCGTCTTCATCACTTGAGAGCGAATCTGAAACCTGTGTGCGTTCTGAATCCACCCTTCTTAGGCCGTTGGCCACACCCTCCTCTTCTACGCTGCCATCGTCATGGCGCTGCAAGTAAGGGGCAGAGCTTGAACTGGAGTTTTCAGTGGAGTTCTGAGCACCACTGGTGTCTGCAGATTCAGTGTGTTCACTCTCCTCTTCTTCCTCTACTTCTTCATCCTCTCCCTCAGTCTCTTCACTCTCACTCCGGGATATTGTTGGGGAGTCTGGAGGTGTTAGCTCTGGATCTCGTTCCAACTCTGCCCACAGTGCTTCACGGTCTACTATGGTGATGCGCCTGACAAGGCTTTCTTCTGTTTGGCAACCAGGAGTCATGTTGTCTCCAGAACTTTTTGTGATGGATCTGTCTTTCCAGGTCAGCGCTTTTAAATTACCTGAATCACACATACAGGAGAATCAGACTCCACAAAAAGAACATGAATGAACTCTTGCTATTGCTTTTAGTCTTGAACACTATTTGCGTAAATGATTATATTAATTATTATAGATATCTGGTATCTATGATTGGTATGATTCTTTAGGGTCTTCATAAAATGCCTGCAACAAACTATGGTTAACATTCCGGTTGTGTAAATTACCACCTTTTTATCTTGTCAAAAACAGCTCTGTTTACAGCAAACCGTTTTGATGAATGTCTCTTTAAAAGATAATGTGCTACTGCTCAACCCACCCCCTCAAGGCGGGAGAATATGAAGACTCTGATGTTGACTTTTACATCCAACTACAAAACACTTGTATTGCTTACAAGACATTGTTGTCACTACAGCTGCTCAGGCACAGAGAAAATGGTGGACAGCATACAACTGGCTGAGGGCAGAAATATGCTAATACAGGACAGTCCGTCACTGGTCATGGGCTGGGTCTCAGCAGTATGACATACTGCTCATAAAGTCAAAATGGCTTGATATTTGAGACCGTTTAGGTTTTTTGGGAATTAAAAAAGGAGTGAATGGATCTTTATCCCTGTAGGGTAGTTGTGTCCACACACACAAATTTCTGTGCTGAAAATTTTACTTCCAGGTTGGTACAAGCTTTGGCTGTTTTTTTTTTGTAAATCTAATGACGTAGACGCTGGTGGAACTCCTTATATGAGCATTTCTCCTGGAAAAGCGCGCCCGCATGCATGTTGACCGGAGGAGAGAGAGACCACGACCATCAACAACTTCAGTGATAAAAGATCCCAGCCAAGTACAACTGCATCAGATTTCTGTCTTTTGTTGGAAATCAGCTTGACTCTATAGCTCCGCCCACGTCATACGCCTCCAGGAGCTCGGTTTTTTCCAGAGAGAATCAGAAAGATGTATTTTTCTTTTATAAATATGATAAAACTAAAAACTTTTTGGAGATATTAAGGATGTAGTACTACTCTATAGGTACTCAAGATTAACATGAGATTAGGTGAAAGTGTGTATGTTATGTACCCTTTAACTTTCAAACTGAAGCATATGTACCACTGTTTGTAGTGTTCTAGTATGTGTGTGTGTGTGTGTGTGTGTGTGTGTGTGTGTTTTGATTCCATACCAGCAGAAAGATTCTGTTTGACACTTTGTATGGGTGACCTCTGTGTTCTTGGGTCCAACAGTAAGAGGAGCACCGGTTCCAAGATACGGACCACATCATTGAGGGACAGAGCCCGCACCAACCAATTCTGTGCTGCGGCACTTACACTACCATCCTGATTGTTCAAACTATCTAGTACCACAAACAAAGACCTGAGAAAACAGAAAGATATAGTGAACACTGAGTATATGGCACAAAAATATGGGAGAATATTAATGAAATAAGCAATGATTTTAAAATTAGATTAGAAATTTGTATATGCCTGTCAAAGGAGCGGTTGAGAGATGTGCTGCGATTGGTCTGGATCTCTCGTGTCAGGTGCCACAAAACTGAGAACCTGTGGAGCGCCTCCAGACACACAACCTAACACAAAACACATACAAAGGTTAATAATTGTGACCCTGGAACACAAAACCAGTCATAAGGGTAAATTTTTGAAATTAAGATTTATACATCATCTGAAAGCTGAATAAATAAGCTTTCCATTGTATTGTTAGTTAGAACAATATTTTGAATCTTTAAAATCTGTAATCTGAGGGTGCAAAAAAAAAAAAAAAAAATCAAAATATTGAGAAAGTCCTCCCCTTTAAAGTTGTCCAAATTAAGTTCTTAGCAAAGTATATTACTAATCAAAAATTAAGTTTTGATATATTTACGGTAGGAAATTTATAAAATATCTTCATGGAACATGATTTTTACCTAATATCCTAATTTTTGGCATAAAAGAAACGTCAATAATTTCGACCCGTATTGCTGGATATTACTACAACTGTACCCGTGCTACTTATGACTGGTTTTGTGGTCCAGGGCTATGTTTATGAGTGCATATTAAATGAGGGAAATGCAGTACCTTGTCTCCACTGACTAAACCCAAGCAGATGATGTCCTCGCAGATGGATGCAGATGGAGCCAAGCAATGAAGCCGATAGAACAGCTCCACACAAGATACATGATGCTCTCTACGCTCTGTGTCCAGCTGAGCCCATAAAACCTGAGATACACGCTACAACAGCAATCATAAAAGAAAATTAAAATGTAGAGAATTACCAAAGTCACATTAAGGAAGACCACTCGCACCAACCTTAGCACAGTCAAGGTGGCTACTTTCTATGTAGATGATATATGACATACAAGTACAAGTGCTATCTAATTGAATGGAGAAAGACAGAAACTGAATTCTAACCTAAAAAACTATGTGGGTAAATCTCTGTTATTAACCATTTCTATTGCATATTTTGCCAATTGTCACAACAGAACATGCTATAAGAAATGCATCCTATTAATCATAATGTGTATTACCGAGTAAAAGTCTGTGAAATCCTCCAGAGTTTTGAGAACAGCTGGGTAGATGGGAGGCAGGGTCACCATTTGCAGCTGTCCGCTGAGTGGGTTTGCATCAGAGTTCTTATAACGTTGGTTTTTATCCTGAATGACGAGGGCTAAAGACTGAGAGTGATTGATCAGCTCCAGCAAAGAGGAGATGGCAACATGTTGCACCTACAGACACATAAAAGAAAAGCAACATTTATTATGAAATGATTCAGTTTTGGCAATGCAATCATTAAAGGAATAGTTGTATTTTTTAATGTCAAAATACTTTGTCCTATCTCAATTCACTGTGCAGAAGCAGCTCAGAGGCAAGTCATTTGCAGGCCAACTCACCTGAATAGTGTAAACAGTGCATCACTATCAAAACACTGTTCTGTTTGTTTGACATGTCAACTTCTGACTCAACCAATAGTATGGTGGGTTTGGGGGTAGGACTACCTGTTTCTCAGAACATTGGTAGACAGTGGAATGTGTGGAAATGTTTAAAAAGAAATTAAAGGTGAAAATAACAAGATCAACGGAGATCCCACATTAACAACTGTGCATATGAATATTAAATGGGGGATTGTATTACGGTTTATGTCTATAAAAATGATTGTAAAGCTAGGGTTAGTCCACAAAAAAATGAAAATTCTGTGATCATTTACTCATTCTAAACCTGTAGGTATATTTTGTCTTCTTCTGCAGAATACAAAAGAAGTCCACTGACATTTTTTAAATATCGTATTGCTTGTTACAGTCTTGGAATGATATGAAGGTGAGATGATTACAGAATTTTTATTTCTTGGTGAACTTTATCTTTTAATTTCCAACTTTGAGAATTTGTACCTGGTAGTCTTTTGTCAGGCAACACAGAGTCATCAAAAACCTCAGCCAGTCAGGAAGGGTTCCTTCAATTCCTGAGGAGAGAAACACTTGGTTTTTGGCTGAAGAACATATCTACAGTATGTGCTGTGACATGCTACATGAAAAACACAGTTTAACAAAGCAGTGGAATACATTTCCTTAATTCACCTGTCTTGATGAACATAGATGTGTGCAGGTCTTGATTCTCTTCCTCAGTAAAATAGACGGGAAACGTTGTGCATTCCAGTAGAAGCTGGCAGACCACAGTGAAAGCCTGGCGACATGACTCTGATATCTCCCCTTTGCTCTTCGACTGGAAATTTCCCATCCACTCCAACTCTGCTGGTCTGTGTACTTTATCCCCATCTCTAGAAGACCCATGAAGGACATGGATCCTCAGTTTACTAGGGTTGAAGAACTCAGCAAGTCTGTCTTTAATAAGACCCAAGTCTCGACTGCCTTTCCGTTTCAATGGAGACCGTTTGCTGCCTCTAGGAGAAGCATTAGAATCTAGCTGATTTGCTTCTTCCTGTTTCTTCTTTTTCTCTGGATCCATGACATCCAACAAATGCCTGAGAGATAAACAAAAAGAAAGCAAGTGCAGTGAGTATGCATACTGCTTGTTGTGGGGCCCGAGAAAACAAAACAAAACACCAGCAGTATCTTTAAACAGGGAACTGGGCCCACTAGGGGGTCTCAACAAGATTCCAAGAGGTATTATTTAAAAACATTCAAAACAAGACAAAGCAATGATTTAAAGCCAAAACAACTAAAAATATATATTTCCCCTCATCAACTGCTTTTTTTCTTAGAAGATCCAGGACCCCACTATTTTGAAAAACCTGGCTTTATGTGACCCTTGACCACAAAACATTCACAAGGGTTTTTTTTAAATTGAGATTTATACATCATCTGAAAGCTGAATAAATTAGCTTCCACTGATGTATGAGTTTTAGGATAGTTCAAAAATTTAATTGAAATTAATTTTAAAATAAGTTTTGACATAGTTAAAGTAGGAAGTGTACTAAATATTGTACATGGAACATGATCTTTACTTAATATCCAAATGATTTTTGGCATAAAAGAAAATTTGATACATTTGACCAATTCTATGTATTTTTGGCTACTGCTACAAACATACCCATGCTACTTAAGATTGGTTTTTAATTTTAAAAGTGTGACGTCTATGTAAATTGATAAAACTTCATGGGCATCGTCAAAAATCAATGTAGTTTTCTAGTTAAATTGGGTAGATTTTTAAAAAAATCCTTATCATTAATCCTTATTCCTGTATTCTATATGAATAAAATTTGTCGTCCAGTATACCAGTGCATTTAACAAACATCAGTGTGTATTTAACAAATGTCTTTTTTGTTAGCAATTATTTTATTGACTGAAACATTATTTTTAGGTGGTTGAAAACATTGAATATATAAAAATAATTTATCATTGAAAGTTTAAATTCACATCGGTGATCGTTTTAGGGGGTTGGAGTGGGTCAAATTGAATTGAGGTGGCACAAATCAGATCGGAGGGGCACCCGTTGGTTTTTCTTTGATCGTATTCTGGGGGTGAAGGGGCCGGTCCTTCAGATCATTGCAGGACGGGATTCAGGACGTCATGGGGGGGGCTAAGCAATACACACAGTAGTCTGTATACTATTTTTATAAAATAGTATGAATGTTACATTATTATCACATTTATTTCATCCATCAAATTATCACCATAATACATAACTTTGCTTTTTTAATCCAATTATTTAAAACTGGAAATATATATATATATATATATATATATATACACACACACACACACACACACACACACATTACACTTTTTATGCATTTGTCACACTGCAAATGGAAGGTGAAGCCAAATACATTGCATTCTGCAATATATTATTCCTTGCTGTATGTTCTAGGTGTATATGAACATTTTAATCAAAACTACCAAGTAATTTCTATATTCCATTGACACAAAAAAATATGCGTATTATGTGCACACACAGCATACACTGAATTACCTTGTGATCACAGCTGCCAGAATGTCCTGCACGCATTTGGACATGTTTTCTATAGTTCCTCCTCTTCTCCACACATCCTCTGCTTCAGATTTCACACCAGAAGCAGCATCTGATCCATTACAGCCTGGTAGGAGGTGCTGTTCAGATGGAGATGCGCTCAGGCCTAATCCACTGTCTTCAGAGCGCAAAGGAGGGTACGGAGCTACACCTTGATCCACCTCCTGTGTCTCCTGTCCATTTAGACCGACCTCACTGGAGCCGTCATCATGGTTACCATTCACCTGGTCACTTTCCCTGACTTTGTTGTTGCCTGTCATCACAATCTATATTTGTACAAAAATAGAGCACTTTAAAAACACACATTTCCAAACCATAATGTGAACAGCATTTAAATGTAAAAACTTTAAATTGTCTGATTATCAAAATGATACACTAAATACAGTGGTAAAAATATACATGACCATTAAAAAGTTTGAGGTCAGTAAGTTGTTTTTTTTTTTTTTTATTCAGAAGGATGCATTAAGTGACAGCTTCCCGTTTCGGCCACTGAATACAAATAACTGTAATTGACTTTTTTTCTTTCTAAGTTATGAGTTATACAGTCAGAATTGCATGATATGAACTTGCAGTTGCAGGAAATTATAATGATTATTAATTAAAATAGAAATTATAATCAGAATTATAATGTCCAATTCTGAGGGGGAAAAAATGTGTTAATATCTCATATCTCTTGATAACTTGCATATGTGCGTTAAAGTCAAAATTGCTAGATATAAACTTGCAATCCTGAGGAGAAAAGTCAAAATTGCAAGTTTATATCTTGCAATTCTGACTTTTCAACTTGCAATTGTGAGTTTATTTCTCACAATTCTGAGAAAAGAAGTCAGAATCGAGATAAAAATCCACAATTACCTTTTTTTTATTCAGTGGCAGAAATGGACTTCCATAGTTAATAGTTAAGACTCTTCTATTATTACAAAAAAAATCTATTACAAATAAATGCTGTTTTTTTTTTAATTTTCAGTGTCACAGTTCCCACAACAATATTACACAGCTCACCTGTTTTTAACATCAATTAGAAATGTTTCCTGATCAGCAAATCAGCATATTAGAATCATGTGACACTAAAGTGTTGACTGACTATTACTGTTTTTACTGTTTTAATAATAAAACAAATGCAGGCTTGGTAAACATAATAGAAACATAAAAAAAAATCTTATCAACCACCAAACTATTGAATAGTAGTGTACAGTGAAAATGATCCAACATACCTGTGTTTGCTCCAAATCTTGTGTTTGTGATTCAGCCTCCATGTCCATATAAGCCACTGGCATCTGGATCTTACTGAGCACTTTAAAACATGCTCTCATGGCCTGTGTGAGCTCCTGTAGGCTAAGGGATGTCAGGTGACTATGCAGCGACTGCAACATGCTGCCCAGCATCTGTGGCAGGTATTGCGTTTGAATCTCTGCATAGAGCTCCTAATAAGAAAGCCAAAAAGAGTAATGAGACCAAATTATCAACGATTTAGAAAAGGTTTTCCAAAGAAGAATCACCAGATCATACCAAAGGAATAACATCTAACAGGAAGATAATGAGGGTTGAGAGTTCAGTCACTGAGGGAGGGCTACTCCACTCTGTAGATGGATGCTTCCCAGCTGGATCACTCTGTGAGCTGAAAAACAACCATTACACTAGTCATTATCACATCATTTAATTTATATTCATGAAATGTTGTTTATTATGTGTTTGCGTGTGTGTTTACCTAAGACAGATTTGGAAATGTCTTGTCATGTAGTCCCAGAGATAATTGCTGCTCATGGCACCCACAAGCATATTGACGGTCTTTATAATTTCAGAGGAATTTTTATTCTCCTTGATTTTACTGCACAGGGTAGTCAGTCAACAATCAAAAACAGAATTCATTTACATATTATTAAAGGGATAGCTCACCCAAAAAGGAAAGTTCTGCCATTAATTAACAACCTCATGTCGTTCAAAACCCGTAAGACCTTCGTTCATCTTCGGAACACGTATTAAGATATTTTTGATAAAATCTGAGAGCTTTCTTAACCTCCACAGGCAGCAACGCAACTACCATGTTCAAGGCTGAGAAAGGTAGTAAGGACATCGTTAAAATAGTCTATTTGACCTTAGTGGTTTAACTTTAATTTTACGAAGGTATGAGAATACTTTTTGTTGATTTTATTCATCAATTTTTTCTCTTCTGAGTTAGTCTTTGCTGCCCATTCATGAGAGTTTCACGATGGTAGGGCTGTGCAATTAATCAAAATTCAGTTTCGATTTTGGCTACAAACTATTATGAAAATACAATAATCGAGATAAAATGATTATTGCTCCCAATTCCGCCCCCTTTCCATTGGTGCACTATCGCTCCTCCATAAAAGGCCAATTTCACATGCAAATCAGTAAAATCATGTAACGTGACTTAAAATGGGACGAGCTTGATTTATTAATGTTTATTTGATGTTATGTTTTTAAAAGCGCGAAAGAGAATTTGTGCTGTTCTGTGTATGCACTCAGAGATGGAACAGAACACGAACAAGTAAAGTGAAAGTTTAGCTTAAGATGTTACCTAAACGGTCAAATGCATGCAAACATATGTCAAAATGCGGCGCTTGGTGATTATGCATGTAAACCTTCGTCAGTTATGTCTCAAACTAACATAAACAGTTGAGAATGAAAATACGCGTGTAACAGTATACTGGATCCGTGCACCTCTTAAAGCAGCAACAAGTAATATTCCTTTTGAGGGACTTTTGTAGTTTTTATAAGAAACAAAGCATGTTTAATTCTTACAATGAAGACTATGTGGTTTTATTTTACATTCAATTAATTACAGTAAATAAAAAAACTGTTTCATTTGTATCTTTTTTCTATTGTATTGCTATCTTTAAATTAATCAATCATATTATGTTCCGGACCCACTCATAATCGTATTAAATAATCGTGATTACAATACTGAACAAAATAATAGTGATTATGATTTTTGCCATAATTGAGCAGCCCTACACGACTGATGCATGTGATGCTGCTGGCGCAGGAGCCGCTGCGTTGAAATTGTCGTATAGTCATTATTTTGTTTTCTTTGCACATAACAAGTATTCTTGTAGCTTCATAAAATTAAGGTTGAACCACTGATGTCACATGTACTATTTTAACAATGTCCTTACTACCTTTCTGGGCCTTGAACATGGCAGTCTTGTATTGCTGCCTGTGGAGGTTAAGAAAGCTCTCAGATTTCATCAAAAATATCTTATTTTGTGTTCCGAAGAAGAACGAAGGTTTTATGGGTTTGGAACGACATGAGCGTGAGTAATTACAGACAAAATTTGCATTTTTATGTGAACTATGCCTTTAATTAATTTGTACATTTATATTACCGCTCAAAAGATTAGGGTAGGTACTTTTTTAAGTTTACCAATCATATAATTGATCAAAAACTACAGTAAAAACAGTAACATTGAAAAATACCATCACAATTTAAAATAACTGTTTTCTGTGCTGCTAATACAATTTTCTACTAGTTAAGCTACAGGAAAACTTGTGCACTGTAAAAATAGAAGCACTGATTCCTTCTCTCTGACCTGTTAAGTTGGTTACCACTGAGGCTGGAATTGAGTTTGTCCTCTCCCAGCATCACTTTACAATAGCTGTAAAAAGCTCTGACCACCTCCAGCAACACATCAGACAACACCAATGGCCCTGTGTGTGGGAAAATGCGTAAATATAAATAATTACATAAAACGGATCCAAAGTAAAGCATTTTACAATTTAAATTTAAATGTGGTTGTCTTTACCTATTTCAGGTTTGTCCAGCAGGCTAATGATGATGCGAAACGGTCTAAGATACTCTATTAGATTGTCTGGGTTGGCCTCTATATCTTTCTGCTTCAGAATATTCACCATAGCCTATAAAGAAAATATCAAATATGAGTTGTGATCACCATGCATGTAAACAATGCATACACTAACATACACGGAATGTGTAATGTAGGCTACAATTCTAATTGAAAAGCTCAACTTTGATACATTGAATAAGCTGTTATGTAAAGTAATTTGAGATGATTGAGTGTGTATTATCTTCTGTACCTGCACCAGCAATTCTCTGGAGTGTCTACTGAAGTAGAATGCAGTGTATTCCTCCACAGTGTTAAAGCGACTGGAGTCTGCAGCCACCATTCCTCCTTTAATGTCTAAACCTGACAATACAAACATATAAAATAGGTAAAAAAAACAACTTCATTCAAAAGATGATCCAAAAACAAACCCTCAAACATGTTGTTTCAAACCTGAATGTTTTACCTTTCCTCCATGAAAAATTAGATCATTAGCAGAAATTAGCACACAAAAAAAATCCTATTCTTTTTTGTAGAATCACTAATTCAATTCAATACTTTTTACTTTTTAATTTTGGGCCAAACTATTCTTTTAATAGTTAAATGCCATTTATTTTATTAAACCGTATTTCTGTAGTATTCTGTAATTTTCTGAAAATCTGTTACCGAGGATCCATGCATAGAGGCGTCGATTCAGAGACATGTCCCTCCTGAGCAGGGTGAGGAGAGCAGCAGACACCACATTGATCAACTCATCTTGATGTAGTGAAATGGCACATTCCTCAGGATCCTACAAATAGGATTATTTTAATAAAGATGATCTGGGACAAGTTTATGGGTGATGACTGGTTACACAAATGTAGACTGAGTGAAGAAAAAGAAGAGGGATAACCTGGAATGTCGTAAAGGGGAAGAAGTAGAGAAGGATTTCCAGCATGTTTCTCTGGACCAGAACGTTAGAGTCTTGCAAGGCAAGACAAACAGCTTTCACCTGGAGCAGAGCGTTAGGGAGATATAGTTACCAAACTCCTTTAAAACAACAAACCTTAGTCAGAGTAGATGCCGTGTGCAATTTGAACCAAACAATTAGCTGTGATGAAAATTAAGTATAGTCTGTAAAGCAAAGCACACACTCACCACTAGTCTGTGGTCTGTCCCAAGCATATGCTTCTGTTCTCGAGCAGAGACTGAGTGGTCAAAGTGTGCGACGATGAAGATGGAGGCTGGGAGCCGCACAAGAGGACATATAAGCACTGAACCCCACAGCGCTCCATAAAACACAGACTGACCCACCAGCACTGACAACTTCACAAGCAATGCATCCGTCCTAAAACAGGTAGAAAAACAGTTATGAAAAACAATAAGTGCTGTAATGATAATGCAGTATTTTCTCAAATGATCAGTTTACTAAAAAATGAAAATTCTGTCGTTAATTACTTCTTTGTCATTCCAAACCTGTAAGACCTTTGCTCATCTTCAGAACACAAATTAAGATATTTTTGATGAAATTCAAGAGCTGTCTGACCCTGCATAGACAGCAACACTACTGACACATTCAAGCTGAACCACTGATGTCACATGGATTATTTTACCAGTGTCCTTACTTCCTTTCTGGGCCTTGATGAGTCAGTTGTGTTGCTGTCCATGCAGGGTCAGAAATCTCGAATTTCATCAATAATATCTTAATTTGTATTCTGAAGATGAATGGAGGTCTTACAGGTTTAGAACAACACTAGGGCAACTAATTAATAACAGAATTTTTATTTTTTGGGGTGAACCATTCCTTAAATTTGTTATGTATTAATTGAATTAAATTTGTTATGTATTAACTGAGGCACAATTGTAGTGAAAGTGACAAAGAAGTTCAGAGTATAGTAGTGAACATATTAGGATGAAATCTCTGGAGTGTCAGCATGAGAATCATTTATTGATGTTTTTGGTGTTAGGTTGCACCTTTCATAGACCTCAGCACCCTCCTCCAGTCCTGGCAGAAGGCCCATGATAAAGGCCTGCAGGCTGGGTAACAGAGCCCTCTGTAGAGGCAGGAAATATCGCTCGTACAGCGTCAACAGAACTGGCTTCACTGACATCGCTGCATGTCCCAACAATGGGAACAGTCCTGAGCTGTACACACATGAACACACAAATGCCACCATATCAACCTTTGAAAATGAATTTGTTAACAAAATGTTTGTGTTATATTTTGTGTGCTTTTGCCCACTTTGTATCAATTTTCATAATTAACATATTATGTACACATGTAAAATATATTAATACATTTATATAAAAAATAATGGTAACACTACAATAAGTTTAACATTAGTGAACTGCTTTAGTTAACATGGACTAAGAATGAACAATACTTCTACAGTATTTATTAATCTTAGTTAATGTTCATTTTTAATCTATTATTAAAATCACAAGTTGTGAACGAATGTATTTTTATTAACATTAACATGGATGAAAAAAAGTGTAATAAATGTATCGTCATTGTTCGTCTATATTAGTTAGTACAGTAAATAATGTTAACAGACTTATTGTAACTAAAATAATTAAAAACACTAATTTATGCTGATATTAATACAAGTTATTAAAATTTTATGCATTAAAAAAAGCAATGCAGTAAATGTGCTTATTTGTCATGATGAATATATAAAAAATGTATACTTTTTTTGGATGAAATATGACCTTCATATTTCTGTGTAGGATTCACATGGTATTTATCACTGACACCAACCTGTATATGAAGAGATCCTTGGCTAGCCATTTTGTGCCAATGATTTTAAAAATGACCTCATAGGTCTCAAGTGCTTTGAGATGGACGCCGCTGGGCAGTGCAGGATGCAAACATTGAGCCAGACGCTTCCCGATGATCAACCGCCGTGGTAAGAGCGAGTACTTTAGATTACTCTGGAGAGCCTGAGAAACACAAAGAGTGGAAGAGCAGAGCAGGATGAACGATGTAAATAAAGGCAAAAATATACTGACTGGTCCAATTATTTTAATGATTTTCTACAGGTAATATTATTAAGACACAAGATAAAATTTTTGATATGTTTTTAATAGTGGATGCAGGACACTAAAATTCATTTATGTAAGTGAGGATAGCAAAATAAAGTAAACTGTGACATATTATACCCAAAGTAGTCTGACCCGACCATGTTTTGCTTGTGTGTTTTTTTTTAATTGCTAATGCAACCTTTTTACACCACAGACAACTAAATTAAGCATTGCTTAGTAATTGGTCAACAAAGTATTGATAGTTGTGTAAATATTGTCACACTAACAGTTGACTAAATTTTTGGTTGATTGTAATTCATTATTATACCTGTATTCATTATACCCATACCTTTTTATTAAAGTTATCTGACATTATCAAGATGAATTTGTTCCAATTTTTGTCATATTTTGTTACCATTTTCTAAACTATAGCAAATAAACTGTGATAATGTGAGAAATGTTTAAGGTGTCTGAATAAATTTAACTGTACATACATCTAATAAAATCTACTAACTACAAACTTTTGAACAGTAGTGTTTATATAAAGTGATTAAAAAATCATTGTACATGCATACGCATGAAGATGTACTGTAGATTGATTATATCGGTAAAAATAAAATGACGAATGCCAGTATTCACACATGGTAGTCACTGTCTTTAGTTATCATCCATGTCACTAGCTTTCCACTCTTCAACACATATCTCACTCTGCAACCACATTTGCTGAACAGGTTTCAAACAAACTACCAACAAGAGCTCAGAGGAACTGGTCTTAGTTTGTTATTTCACAGCACTTGAAACATGTTTTACAAGATATACTATCAATAATGTCACCTGATATACAAAGCAATCATACTTGGAGTGTATTAAAAAGCAGACTGTGAATCATAGCATCATGTTAGATTAAGTCATGTCCCATTAAGCAACCAAGAAAATCACACGCTATGTAAAAAGATAGAGAGAGAAAGAGAGAAGTTTAAATAAGAAAACAGTTTTTTCACATCTGCACATAAATGTGTTTTCAAGAACACACACAAAAAAAAATGCAGAGAGGAAGGTTGAGATGAAAAGTATGTGTCTAATCTTAAGGACAGTGTTCACAAGTCCTGTTTAAATTATTCAAATCAGCTGCACTTTGAACTTTTGTGTGATGTGTTTGAGGTAAAGCAGTAATGTTATACTCAACGCCTTAGTTCAACAGGGCTGAAGATCATAAAGGAAAGTTTCTCACTTCTCTAAAAAACTTAAACTGAACTAAGAAAGCTTCCTTCTCTACCTGCAGAGGGAACTAAAGCGTGTCTTTTTTTAAAATTCTAAAGTACTTCTCTACCAGTTTAAAGTGAAACTATAGGTAAGATTTATACATATGTAAAAACTGTCTTTGTAGAGCTTTTTAAAACAGAAATCTGTTGAAACCTTTTTTAAAGAGTTGCTTGTATTGATTCTGTTTGTTTTTCAGCTAAAGCAAATGATAACTGAAGTGTATTGATTTGTTTTCTCCAGACTTTACCTTGTTGAGCTTTCCTAGTGAGGAGATGAGATCGGCCCACTCACTAGATGATTCAAAGTTTCGCAGCGCCTTCTCAATGACAGCTGCGTAACTACGATAGCGGTAGTCATTCTGAAGCTCTGCTTCCTCAGGATCCATGATGCCTCAGTCACGTCCCAGCATGCTTAGCAACTGTCTGAGACAAAACAGATTGATAAGGAGATGATTATGATTGCACAAAAAACTAATGCATCATAAAGTAATGTGAAATCCTTGCTAATGACAAATTATTTCTTATATAGAAATGTACAAAAGGTGAACAGCTAAAGGCAAATGACTTTGAACAAACCACTAACCTTAAGTGTGTGTTGCACATATGAATTATACTTCAAATCATTCGTGGCTTATTAAGGAGAAGTGTGCTATCTTTTCTAAGCAATCAGTCTTATGATTTTTACCTCACAGCTGATATGTGGGTGAAAAAATTCAATACAGTATATGGAAAAAGAGAACCAAGACATATTCAGTTCCCAGAAATCACAGAGACAGATTTTGTACTAAAATTTAAAAAGCAAGAAGAGAGCAGCTTTTTAATTGTGAAATTATGGTGGTTTTAAATTATGCTGAACAAAATCATGCCACAATAAATGGACCATTCTGAGTAAACCAAGTGCATCTATAACATGAGACTATGGCAACAGTATATAGTTGTAAACACAGTGCCTAAAACAATGTACACTGCTGTTAAAAAGTTGGGGTCAGTAAGCATCTGATGAGACTGCACTCCAAGACTGCATTTATTTATTAGTTTCTAATAAATGTAATAAATGTAATTGTGATGGCAAATTACTTCAGACTTCAGTGTCACATGATCCTTTAGAAACCATTCTAATATTCTGATTTGGTGCTCAAGAATCATTTCTTGTTATTAAACATTTTCCCCCTGTATGTTTGATTAAGGGAAAGTCCTAAAGAACAACTTCTACCCAAACAGTAGTGTAAATACCATATATAATCTTCCATTTCCAGTACTCAATTTCTCATTTATTAAACAAAAAACCCTGACCCCAAACTTTTAAATGGCAGTGTACACACATCAGGGGTGCCCTCTCTGAAAAACTGGATGACACTGAAATTGTCAGCACAAAAATTAATCAAAACAAGCATCATATAATCCACTCAGTTTTCTAAAGTAATACTGTCCTCAGCAGATTACAGAGGACACACCATCTCTTTTGCCTCCCTTGAGCTCATTGTTCTCACAGAGGTTCTAATACATGCCATAAATGCAGGGGGTAACAGCACTATACAGGCAGCAAATCACATGAGATGAGTCAGTGTATACATAGCTCAAATCAGCCCGAATGAGTCAAAATGGTAAAAATGGATGGATTAATTGCAGAACAATGGCTCTGAGCATAACCTCCATCAGTCAAATACTGACAAAATAATTGCAGAAAATGCACCTGCATTATTCTGTGTTGGCCAACTCATTAAAGCAGACGTTACAAATAAATACACACCAAAAACAACAGACAGTATAAGATAGATTATGGTCTCTGATTAGATATGGTGACATCTGCTAGTTCTCTGGTGATAAAAGCCCTGAGAACACACATGCATGCATGCAAACACACACTGTGACACTTACATCTGTTCACTCTGACGCTATGAGCCTCAAATGGGCATCTAGAGATTTACAGAGGATTTAACAGACAGAAGCAAGCCCCAAAACACGTGCCTGATAAACACAAACCAACCCAAACAATCTGATTCATGTCTACTACTCTTAATACTACCTTTCTGTTACAGCTTTCTGTTCTTACCACCCAGAAATGTACACGACAACTCCCATTATGGATTTAGACTCATTATAGTCCAATTAGTAAACTACTGGATATCAAGTACTAATTTCAGTCCCTGCACTTCATTCACACATCAAAGAGATTCTGGCAGTGGGAGGCACAAAGCCAATATAGCAAACACAAACACACAAACAATTATCCTGGCTTATGTTCTTAATATCACCAGCAGCTTAGGGTCATTTTAAAAGCAGCTCATTAAAAAGGTGTACAGCATTATTATTATTATCCAGTTTCTACAACTTATATACAAACATTTTTTCAGGATTCTTTGATTGGTATAAAGTTAAAAACAACAGTGTTTATTTGCAATAGATGTCTTTTGAAACATTACACATGTCTTGACTGTTACATTTGATCAATTTAATGTGTTCTTGCCAAATAAAGGTATAAGCAAAATTACTGATAAAACCATTTAAAAAATCATTAAAGATTTTTAAGTTTTTTAAAAGAAGTTTCTTCTGCTCACCAAGCCTGCATTTATTTGATCCAACATACAGCAAAACCAGTAATGTTGTGAAATATTCTTGCTATTTAAGATAACTGTTTCAACCCTGAAGAAAGATGTACTCAACTGTTTTAAATATTTATAATAATAATAATAATAATAATAATAATAATAATCTGTTTAAAAATGTATCTTGAACAGCAAATCAGCATATGAGAATGATTTCTGAAGGATCATGTGACACTGAACACTGGAGTAAAGATGCTGAAAATGTAGCTTTGATCACAGGAATAAATTACATTTAAAAAAATATTTAAATAGAAAGCAGTTATTTTAAATAGTAAAAATATTTCACAATGTTACTGCTTTTGCTGTATTTTGGATCAAATAAATGCAAGCTTAGTGAGCAGAAGAGAGTTTGCTTAAAACAATAAAAAATGTTGGTAGTGTACTTGTTTAAAAAAAACTTTCATCCATTTCCAGGACTCAATGCATCACTTTCAGTGAACAATCTCTACTTTCTAAAACAAGGAGACAGGATCGATTTGTCAGCCACTCTGCAAAGCATATATACAATCAGCTCTCCCTAGGCCATGTATTTATGGTACAAAGTTGCACACAATGATATTGGTCTATTGATCTGGTCATTAATAGTGCTCCTCTTAGCAGCATACCAGTAAAAACAGTGCACTGGGAGCCAAAAAAATGTACAGCAAATGGATATAAATGCATGTGATAAATACACAGGCCTTAATTTCAGCAGTTATGAAGGAGGGGTCTCTGCTATGCTCCTTTCACAATGTTTGAGCAACAGTTTAATTGAAGCAACAGTGAAGCAACACAACATACAGAGAGCTGTTATGTAACTCAAATCCGTCCTTGTTACATCCATTGACTTCATGGCTACCACACACAACATCATATCCATCAAATGTATATTCATCCTGAAGAGTATTAAAACCTAATTTTTTTTTATCTTTAAACACTGTCCATTCACAATGGGCATTTTATAGACATGTGAAAGGGAAAACATGTGGTTCTATGGTAGATGCCTAAATGGATTTGCATTTAAATAAAGGTAATAAAAATAATGAAATGAAATTAAACCAAAGACATGCATATTTTTAACAAAACTTGTCTCACCTAATGCTAAAGTCATCACATATAAAAGCTATCTTCTATTTGAACTACAGTAATGATTACAAAAATACAATTAGAACAGTAAGTACAATAAACTACCCATTAAAATTGTATAACATTCATTACAACATATTATATGTTATTGTGTGTGAGAACTGAATGACTCACTCACTGCAGCAAAACAGGATGGTCGCCAGATCACAGGGTCTCGTGCCAAATAACCTTACGATTTTAAATAAATCGACAGTTTAAAAACAGTAAAAGGCGAGCGCGAAAGAGGACAGATACGCCATATTAATATTCAAAGCTGTAGCCAGAAAGAATTGAATCGCTCAGCTGATTTCCACCAAACAGTTCATTTGTGTACACTTCCTGATGGGCGGAGGGGGACGAACCATGTGAAGATGACACGGGGGTGTAGCGGTGACATACATTATTAAACGCTTTGATTGCATTCCTTAATTATATTGAGTTTGTTTAAATAAAGATAAGTTATTTGTACTAATATTGAATTTGGTATCAGTTTTAGCGCTGTGCGCAAAGACGGCATTTATTAGACGGCTATATTCTTTGCCAGCCTTAACCTATTCGTTGGTAGCTTCCAGGATGTCATCTGTTTACCTTTCTCTCACCAAGCTGTCACATTTTGAGGCGGCTGACCATCAGTGCTTTAGCGATAATAATGCATGACAGATTATGAAGCATAAATGACGTTTAATATGAGATGTAGCTGCATGAGCTTCAACTGAAAACAAGGATAGATGAACAGAGAAATATTATACATGTCACACACAGGTGATACACTTAGAAGAATCTGCAAAATGTTAATTGTTTTACCAAAATAAGAGGGATCATACAAAATGCATGTTATACATTTCACATAAAAGACCTTTACATACAGTAAACGAGATAATAATTTATTTATATTTCAAAAAATTACCCTCTTCAAAAGTCTGCATACTATCACTACTACAACTATCACTAAACAAAACAAAACAAAAATTGTGAAATTTTTTTTGGTTTTTGTTTAGTGATAGTTGTTCATGAGTCCTTTGTTTGTCATGAACAGTTAAACTGCCTGCTGTTCTTCAGAAAAATCCTTCAGGTCCCACAGGTTCTTTAGTTTTTCATAATTTTTGTGTATTTGATCCCTTTTCCAACAATGACTGTATGATTTTAAGATATATCTTTTAACACTGAAGACAACTGAGGGACTCATATGCAACTACTACAGAAGGTTCAAACGCTCACTGGTGCTTCAGAAGGTAAATCAATGCATTAAGAGCCAAGGGTGTAAACTTTTGAACAGAATGAAGTTGTGTACATTTTTCTTATTTTCCATAAGTATCATATTTCTTTCATTTAGTACTAAATGAAAAGAAAGTAGTAGTAGTATTCATTTTTATTTATTAAAAAATAATTTTATATTTGTATTCAGCAGTTATGCTTTAAATGTATCAAAATTGATAGTAACAAAATTGTTTTACAAAAGATTTGTATTTCAAATAAATGCTGTTGTTGAACCATGAGATATTTTAACTGTTTTCTGCAGACATTTGATTTGCAAATTAAGTTCTCAGTGACAAAACAATTATGCTTACTGAATATGATACTGAAAAGTATAGCTCAATAGGTTGCCTTTTATTTTTATGTAGTTATGCAAAGCAGCTTTTATCTTGCAGCTGTTTGAGTTCTATAGTATTTGAATATAACACAAAGGTCTACACTCTTATTCTAGGATTAAAACTTATTAGATATAACAGGAATATAAAACATGGTGGACGGGACAGAAAAAAAGCTCATCTGAAATAAACACCATTTGAGTACGCTGATCAAATTCCATGTACAAATTTTGATTGGCTGGCGCCCTCTTGTGTTTAACATGAAGTCAAACTATTGACCATGAGAAAAATGCTGGGTATGACCATAAAAGCAAACCTATTCTAACTAAAGTTAAAATGTATGATCCAAGTAATAATTTAGATAAATACCTTTGTATTTTTTTTTACTTTGTATTATTAAGGGAAAAAAATATGAAAACCCAGTGAAATGACCAACTACAATTGCTGAAGTCATTAGATAATCTTAAAATCTATTTTATGAAATATTTAGTGAAATAATTAAATAATTTAAATGGTCATGGTGGAATAATGAAATTTATATATATAAAAAAAAGGACCCAATGTAAATATAGCGTTGCCAATGCAAAAAAAAAAAAAAAACCAAACAAATGTAATCTTTACTGTTTTACCATCAACATTTTTTTTTACAATTACAGTGTAAATTTGCACACACTGTGTTTGTTTAGTTGGTCCTGTGGTATTGGGGTCATTAAATAAGATGGTATCATGTCATATTTGTAAATGTATACAATTACATTTTATAAAATTAAATTAAACTTTTAAAACAGGGACCAAATATAAATTTAGTGTTTAATATAGTGTTGCCAATGCAAAAAACAAAACAAAGATAAATAAAATAAATCACTGAATCTTTAGTGTTTTACTCTAACATTTTCCCACAACAATTAGAGCAGAAAATTTGTTTTAGCACCCACACACTGTTTGTTTAGTTTAGGTACTGTGGTACTGAGGTCATTAAATAAGTTGGTATTGTGTCATTTCATTTCATTAAATTTTTAAATAACACACACGTTTAAATTTTACATAATATTTATTTTGAACACAACTGGACAAGGTCATTCAACTACACAATAGCAGAGAGAGGTCGTTCTTTCTTCAGCCTGAATCTTGATTTGATTAGGTCTGGTCAGTCCACAGGACTTAGGTCTCCCTGATCAGCTTGGTGAGCTTCTGGATCTTTGTCTTGGTAGACATGTCCACATACTTATCACCAATGCTCACGATCATGCCTCCAAGGATTGAGGGGTCAGACTGTGAATGAGGAGGAAGAGAAACACATTAAACATCTGTATTACATTACAAGAAATAAAAGAAAACCTCCTGATAAAAGCTACCATATACTGTGCATCCAATCTTACAAGCAAAGAAAAGTGTTCATTCTACACTTTCTACACATTCTAAGTAAGAAAAATTTTAGCACTCTTTCTCTGCTATGATACATTAGAAATGATGCAAGAAAATCTTTGTCATCCTTTTAGATTTTAGTGGAAAACAAAATCAAATCTTTATGCTGACTTGAACACCCTCTTTAAAAATAAATGTGTGTGTATTTTAAAATTAGCACTTCAGAATAAAATAAAGACCATCCTCTGGAACAAGCCCTCCTACCTTGGTCTCAAGTTTGATGGTCTCTCCCTTTGACAGGAAACCATTCAGTGCCACCTTCAGCTCTGCAAGATTAGCTTCATCCAGAGGCTGTTCACAGACACAAAAGTTCAATTTAATACTTTAACAAAAAATTAATTCAAAACTTTTTATGCAGACCAGAAAATCTTTAAAACAAGACATTTTAGTAGTATGTACAAAGCGAATGCACAAATATATGCATTTGTGCATAAATGTACACACGGTTTACCTGAGCAGTGGTGACTGAGCATGTGACCTCTCCTCTATGGGCACTCATCATTTTGCTGAAGGCTGTGATGACATCAGGGGTCAAGGTCAAGCGGCCATTTTCTGCTAGGACATCTGTAAACAAAAGTAACTGTAAATATTCATAGATAATACACTTTCAAAGAAAACACTCTCATAATTTTCTAAAGGCAACCATTATCAATGTTTTCTGTACATATAGGTCACTCTTCTACAGACTCTACCTGTACATTTATTTTTTTATATCACAGTTTGCATTGAATCATCCTAGGTGATAGAATAATGGTTGGTCAGAAAACTCACTGATGAGGTTGATGGTGATGGGGGAGAGTTTTGCCTTGGTCAAAGCATCAATGAAAGTCTTCTGTTTGATACTGCGCTTGACATGGGGGTTCATCACGACACTTGAGAGCTTAGGATCCTTAATCAGGCTCTAGGAAGTCGGAAAAAGAAATATGAACCAGAACTATTGAAACGTTATATAAAACAAGCAGAACAATAGCTGAAATCCAAAGTGAAACTCACAGTTACGCGTCCAAGTTCCTGTTCGACCTTATCAAGGCTTTTCTGCTTGCTAGCAGCAGAAAACAGGGCAGTAGCATAACGTCCCTCCACCCCATAGACCTGGATAGGGGGCTGAAGAAACATACTATAGTAAGAATACAACTTACCATTATAAAAAAAAACCCTCACACCATTACATTGTGCAGAAATATACAAATATCAATATATACACATGTACAAAAATTTGTAACTACTACTATATACATTCCTACTAAAACACTTAAAGTTAATAACCTTACTATTACACACAAAAATCACTGTGCAACCAAAACACTAGAGTTACTACCAAGATCAGTAATTCAAAATCTTATATTTATATGGGACCTCCTGTGTATAAAATACAGTATATTAGGTATTTGAGGGGAAATTGTGGTTACTATTGTACAGTCAAACCAAAATTTATTCAGTCACCTTCAGCATTTCTCACATTATCACAGTTTATTTGCTTTAGAAAATGGTCATAACATAAAACAAGAACTCAGAGGTAACCTGTGTCAGAACAAATTGTTGATAATCACTAACGAAATACAGTCAAACTAAATGTATTCAGACTCCTTCAAAATTTCTTACATTATCAATTTATTTGCTATAGTTTAGAAAATGGTGATAAATTATGACAAAAACTAAAGAGTTAAACTGTGTCAGAACAAATTCATCTTAATAATGTCAGATAAATTTGATTAGGTATGTAACAAAACATGGTCAGGTCAGTGTCTGAATAATTTGTGATCCCTTTTTTTTTTTTTTTCTCCATTTTACTCCACTGCTTGTATATTTATATGATGCAATATGTCACAGTTTACTCTATTTTGCTATCCTCACTAACATAAATGAACTATAGTATCCTGCACCCACTAGCAAAATAATATATATATCTTGTGTCTGAATATTTTTTGGTTTAACTCTAATACAAATGATGTTAAACATTAATTTTCGCTTCCTTGTTATGAAAATGTTACTGCGTTTATATACTGGCACGAATAATTATTCTTACCTTGATAAGTTTGGCTGCTGGTCGGATTACAGAAGTGCTAAACTGACGCACCTATAGAAAGAGAGAGAGAAAAAAAAACATAAATTGCAGTATTTCATAAAACAAATCTCTCAATGACACGACCTGGTCAACCTATGCTCTTAATTTCAGTAGCGTCACTCATTGCATTCCAAAACCTACTAAACTGCACCATATGACCGCTTCTACAGGTTTTAAAACGTATGTCCTTTAACAGTATCTTTCTAAACGTGCATGTGGGGAGCAAAAACGCACCAGCCTCCTTTCAGACAAAACTAAATGAATTTATTTAGTAAACAAATCAAGAGCGAAACAATAATGAACATTAAATTATTAGGCTCCAACAAGAGCACACGGTTTGAATGACTATAGCGATACTTGTCGCAAATAAGAGACTGCCTGTCAAGGCCTCGTTCAGTTATCAAGTAAAATCGACTTGGTTCAACTAGTCGAATAATGTCAGTTTCTAGAGATTACACATATTTAACTACACAAAGCCAAACAGCTCGTGTTTTTTTATACAAATACCAAGTTTTTCAGAATGTCATACCTGCAGCCCCACTCCAAGCGCTGCCATTTTCTCCTGCGACTGTGTAGGTCAAAAGCACTGCGCATGCGCGAATGTCTGGGAAGAAATACGCAAGAGCTGCTCTTGTGCATTGTGGGAAACGAGGTTAGTCACATCAGTGGAAAATTACTCAGACAGATAACAAGAACGAATAAAACGTTTTGGAAACGTATTTATATAACTTCCCCATTTTTTTATTATTATTATTATTATTATTATGATTTTTTTTTTTTTTTTTTTACCTTTTTTTATTTTTTCAAGTTTGAAACGTCTAACCTATTTGTAATGTACATTAAATAGGCTAGATTCATCTTAAATCTGGTGTCCAGTCCAAAATCAAATCAATTTATGTTTACCAAACCTGATATACTGGTATTACAAAAATCTTGGAAGCATCATTAAACTTGACAGTTCTTAACCTCCAATCTGTAGGCCTATTGTAAAGTGGTCAAGGTCATTGCTGACTGCAGGATTCATTAAGCACATCTTTATTAATTTCATTGTCTAAAAAAGATTTGTGCCCTCATTCATATATTACATCACCTCAGCTGATTTGGAATAACACCTTTATCTTAAGTGCAATTTAATTGCACTGCACTTTTTCATCTATTTATTTTGTGTGAGGACAGACACAGCTCACCCCAGGAGCAAGTAGGTCAGCTGCATATGACATCATGTCACAAAATTATCCTTTCACCCAGATACAGACCATTGATAAAGATATAACACAAGCAATGAGTAACTGTATTTATTTTTGTGTTTTAGTTCAGCTTTAACCTGTGGGTGGGCACTTCAGGTGCACCTGTGGGATGACCAGGACCTTGTGAATCTGTTAATAGACTAGAATTCGCTAATTCCAAATTACAGAAGGCTGTAAAATCCATGTTAGATTAAATAATTGCATGCATACAATAAAACTAAGGTAAACAAATTCAGTAAAGAACATTCTTAATGAGTACTGTAAACCCCACTGCTCAGGAGCCTTATGGTGCATTTCCAGATTGCTCGTTTGACTGCAAAACCTAAGAGGCTTAGAATTAGCCTTTGCCCAGACTACATCTCATGAGGACTCCTTCAGTCCTGGAAGATTCTGGCTAAAGAGGGAGTTTCCAGTAGTTTCCAATATTAAGTAAGGGACTACAATAGGTTATAAGTCATTAAACAAACGCTCTTTTAGGATAGCATGGTGGGTGTGGTTCAACATGCAAACCACCCCCAGTTGCCACGTCACGTTGAACGCCATACACAAGGGTGTGTATAGCGGAAGATAAGGAGTGGATGGACGTTTATAAAAGCCGCGTTTGGGTTACCATTCATTCCGAAGGAATGAAATCTTTCATTTCTGTACTTTTCAAAACCTCTTTTGACAATGTTCTGCATCCTTCCGCGTTGAAGCTGTCAGAAACTGATGTAGATGATCACTTCGCTCGGAGCTGTTCCTTCGTTCAACAAACATGCGTTGATCAGTTCTTTTTTCAAGACTATTATCATGAAAATGGTAAGTTGTATCTCAAGTGTAACTACTGTATAAATCAAACAGGAGATTTGACGGTAGCTAAACCAAGGATCCGTGCAAATGGACTTGTAAAGAGACTGTATTTGTTTGTTTGGTAAAGATGCGTCATATTTAACTAAAAAGATCGTTATTTAACGTTAGTAGTAAATAAATATCTGCAAGGTAAATCGTTTTTTTATTATGCTGTTTTTCGCAAAATACGTATTTATTTAAATGGATAGTTTATTTAAAATGAATTTAAAACAGAAGCGTGACAGCCTGATCACCATTCACCATTCTATTATTTTATGTTGCATGAATGCTGATGGAGGCTGTTCGGGGGGAAAAAGTCGTACCGGTTTTAAGGATTAGGGTAGAAAATGACTGTCTTGGTCATCCTTAAAAACCATACAGCATAAAGCATAGTTCTTTCTCGCGAGCGGTGCTTCTAGAAATTTCGCAGGAGTCGCAGTGGTTGCTTGTTCTCCTGTCACTATTCCACACAGGGTGATTTGCATACGATGTGAGTTCCAATAAGCAGTGTAATAGGGGTTTGTTTTTCATTTTAAAGCAGGGTAGATATAGTCACCCATTATTATAAGGTTTAGATCTCTCCTGTATTTACTGTCATGTATTTTTTGTTTATGTTATCTGCTGAAAGTCGTTGTCTTAAAAATTAGTCGTTGCCACTGGATACTACACTACATTTGAGGTTGTAAGTTAGTGAGGTGAGTTGGCTGCAAGTGGAAATTTTCCTCCTTGCCCACCCCTCCTCCCATGTAAAGTCTCTTTCCTTTTTTTTCTTGGCAAACCAAAAAATCCATAAGGAGATTATTCCAGTCTGGCTGGTTATTGTTAGATTTAAAGGGATTTGATGAAAATCATGTCATCATTTACTCCCCCGTTTTGACTCCTCATTTAGGGAGAATATTTCTGACTGACTTGTATTTTCTATAGATTACACATAACATTGACCAAGACTGTAATCTCTTTGTGTTCCACAATTGACATGAGGTCAGGAAATGACGACATAATTTAGGTTCACTGTCCCTTTAACACCTAGTTGTTTACAGTACAGACTTTATATTTTGTCATTTGTGATGTGTTGTCAGTTAAGATAAATTTATAGCAGCGCCAAGCAAATGCAACCTGATATCATCAGCACAGGTTCTGTCATACAGTTGCAGTATCATGGTGTGATGGTGGTGTGCTATGATACACAGATAAGGTCATGAAGTTACGGGTGTAATGCGTGTACAGTAATTCTAAATCTGTGCTATGTTTCAATGCATATGCACATGTCAGAGAAATCTGTATAGGTGAAAACTATGCAGAGCATAAAAAAACTTGAGCTATGAAAAGCCCAATTTTTTCCTGATTTGCGATTTGATTTGATTTTTGCAATTTTGTTTGCTAAGGGTTGGGCTGTAATGTAAGAGGAACAGAGTTGGTATATTTGATTTCTGACAGCATAAATTAGATGCATATGGCATCTTAAAGGGATACTCCACCCCAAAATGAAAATTTTGTCATTAATCACTTCCCCCCCATGTCGTTCCAAACCTGTAAAAGGTTTGATCGTCTTCGGAACACAATTTAGGGTATTTTGGATGAAAACCAGTAGCTTTTTGACTGTCCCAGTTACTGCCAAGTAAACACCACTGTCAAGGCCCAGAAATGTATGAAAGACATTGTCAAAACAGTCCATCTGCCATCAGTGGTTCAACCATAATTTTACGAAGCTACGAGAATACATTTTGTACGCAAAGAAAAAAAAAATAACGACTTTAGTCAACAATTCGTCTCCTCTATGTCACAGAAGTACCATTTTGGAAAGTATCCACTGGACGTAAACAACATACGCTGTTCTGTGTCAGCCACAACACATGGATACGCTGTTTTTGTTCAAATCAAAGTGTAAATACATGTAGAAAACGTATCCGTGTGTTGTGGCTGACACAGAACAGTGCCTTGACAGTGTACTTGGCAGTCAGTGGAACAGTCAAAAAGCTACCGGTTTTCATCTAAAATATCCTAAATTGTGCTCCAAAGATGATCGAACCTTTTATGGGTTTGGAACGACATGGGGGTAAAGTGATTAATGAAAAAAATTTCATTTTGGGGTGGAGTATCCCTTTAAATTAGTTACAGGAGCCACTTCACAGTAATACTAATAGGTGGCAGTAGTCACTGCTTATATTTTTTTGGTTATTGGCATAAGTATCTAGTAGCGCGTGTTATCATTGATTACTTTTTAATCTTTTTCTCATTTCCGCTTTAAACTTCAATGTTAATATGACCAAACTGTTTGGATAGTTGTCAGGGCCCCCAAGGACTTAGTGCCTGAAGTCTGAGTGGGTATAGTTTTCAGATGGCAGAGCAGTGGATTGGGAACTGATGCGGCACATTTGCGTATGTCTAAGTTATGCAAGCATTAAATCTATTTCCATTTAAAAAATGTGAGCTTTATTCTTAAACATATAGAAAGCTAAATTTGGCATACACAGTTTTCATAAAGATTAAAAGGAATAAATGATTATTATGATAAATGTTGTTGTTTTATCAACGTATATTTGAAAAGTGAATAGGTGAATTAAACTTTTTGTTCCTGTCATTAATTTCTTCTAAGGATTCATTATATAAAAAAATATCCAATATTGTTCAATACCAAAAAAAATTTAAAATGTTTAAAATCACTTAATTACTAAGCTGGTACTATTGTACACTTCCAGTCAAAAGTTTTTGGACAGTAATTTTTTTTATTTTTTATTTAAGTCTCTTCTGCTTACCAAGCCTGCACTTATTTGATCCACAATACAGCAAAAGCAGTAATATCGTAAAATAGATTTACTATTAAAAATAACCATTTTCTTTTAAAATGTAATTTATGTGATCATTATCAGCATCATTACTACAGTCTTCAGTGTCACATGATCCTTCAGAAACTATTCTAATATGCTAATTTGCTGTTTAAGAAACAAATTATTATTATTATTATTTTTTTTATTATTATTATTTAAAACGGCTGAGTACTTTTTCCCCAGGATTCTTTGATGTACAGAAAGATCCAAAGATCAGCATTTATCTGAAATAAAATGCTTTATAATACTTTTAGCAAGGATGCTTTAAATTGATCAAAAGTGATGATAAAGACATTGTAGAATGTTACAAAAGATCTCCATTTCAGATAAATGCTGTTCTGAACTTCCTTTTTATCAAAGAAACCTGAAAAAAAATATACTCAGCTGTTTTCAGCATAATTGTTTTTTGAGCAGCAAATCAGAATATTAGAATGATTTCTGTAGGGTCATGTGACTTGAGTAATAATGCTAAAAATTCAGCTTTGATCACCGGAATCATATGAATAAATGTCATTTTTAAAGGGGTCTCTATTTTGCTCTTTTACAATATCGTTTTGGTGGCGTACCAGAACATGTTCTCATGCTTGGTGGTTTGAAAAATGAATTATTTTTCAGATAATTTACATTATTGCAATACCTTTCTCCCCAGCCTGGCACAAATGGCTCGATTAATTCCGGGTTTGATAAAGGCCATCCTTCCAAAAAATGAAATGTATTGTGATTGGTTAGCTTTCCCAGTGTGTTGTGATTGGCGAACAGCTTAGACTGTGTTTCAGTACTGTCACACACCTTACCAAAGCAGCAAGTTCTTTCTGCTCCATTATAGTTAGGGATATAGGTATAGTTGACGCTACAGTAGTGTTGGGTACTATCGTCAGCCTACAAGACCACTGATACATGATATTATTAATAGTAATAATTATAAATTGTTACTAATTTATTTATTTACATACTTAATGGCCACCGGATCTGATCGCCTCTCTAGTCAGTGATTATAATTTCAAATATCTAAAAGTGAAAAAGCATAATAGGACCCCTTTAAATGTAATCAAATAGAAAAACGTTATTTGAAAATAAAAAAGTATGTGAAAAAAGTAGTAAAAAAGGAAATTGTACTGTTTTTGCTGTACTTTGTATCAAATAAATGCAGGCTTGGTGAGCAGAAGGGACTATATATATATATATATATATATGTATGTATATGTGTGCATATATAGTGCATTATTTGTATTTTCTGCCTTTGTAAATCTTTGTATAATGTTCAGAATAACAACTGTATTAATGTTGTAAATAAAATCTTTATCAAAATGCTGTTTTCCTGTTTTGTGGTGATTATAGTCAGTGGACTGTAATAATGAATGAGATGGGGAAAATCTGTCATCAGCTTTAGTCTTTTGGTCCACAGTTGATCTAATGCATGCCCTGTTTCTCTCTCTCTTTCTTTCTGTTTGCTGTCTTGCAGGAATGTAAACTCTTGCCATTTCTAGACCAGAAGCCAGAGACATCCTCCCCAAAATAACTGTTGTGCTTCATCAGAGCACCGTTGGATTACCAATCAAATCAAAACCAAACACAAAGCAAATAGAAATTCATCTGACAGACGGCGGATGCTTCAGTTTCCTTCTAGAAAGACAGCAAACCAAAGGAATAAGAGATTTTATGTACTTTTGCTTGCACCTTTTCCCAATTTTTTTCAGACAATTACATTTTGAACTGTTATAGCAGCTTAAACATGTTAAAAACAGGACCAGCGATGGAGGCGGCGGATATTGCAGTCGTTGCACTTTATTTTGTCCTTGTGCTCATAATTGGTCTGCTCACCATGTGGAAAGCCAACCGTAGCACTGTGAGCGGCTACTTCTTGGCAGGTCGAACTATGAATTGGGTGGTGATTGGTGCCTCGCTGTTTGTCAGCAACATCGGCAGCGAGCATTTCATCGGACTTGCTGGTTCTGGCGCAGCCAGTGGTTTTGCAGTAGGTGCCTGGGAGTTCAACGCCCTCCTGCTTCTGCAGCTGCTTGGTTGGGTGTTCATCCCAGTCTACATCTACTCTGGCGTTTACACCATGCCAGAGTACCTCTCCAAGCGCTATGGGGGCAAACGACTAAAGATTTACTTTGCAGCCCTCTCACTTCTGCTGTACATCTTTACCAAACTCTCAGTGGACTTGTACGCAGGAGCTCTTTTCATCCAGGAGTCTCTTGGCTGGAATCTCTACCTGTCAATCATCTTGCTCATCTCTATGACGGCCTTGCTGACAGTAACCGGTGGACTGGCTGCTGTGATCTACACGGATACTCTACAGGCCGTGCTCATGATTGGTGGTGCGTTGACCCTTACCATCATCAGCCTGGTCAAGGTAGGCGGTTTGGAAGGGGTGCGGGAAAAATACATGGAGGCGATCCCCAACGTCACAGCCATCCTGGCTAACAGCAACTTTAGCTTCCAGTACACAAACTCCTGCCGAATCCATCCCAAGCCAGATTCTCTCAAGCTCCTACGAGGGCCGTTGGATGAGGACATCCCTTGGCCAGGCTTTATTTTGGGTCAGACACCCGCATCCATTTGGTACTGGTGTGCTGATCAAGTCATTGTCCAGAGAGTATTAGCCGCCAAGAACATTGCCCATGCCAAAGGCTCCACACTTATGGCAGGAATGCTTAAGATCCTTCCGATGTTCATCATCGTCATTCCAGGAATGATCTCACGAATATTGTTCCCCGATGAGCTGGCATGCATCGGACCAGAGCACTGCATGGCTGTGTGCGGCAGTCAGGCTGGCTGTTCCAACATCGCCTACCCTCGGCTGGTCATGACTGTGATGCCTGTGGGTCTCAGAGGGTTGATGATGGCTGTGATGATCGCTGCCCTCATGAGTGACCTAGACTCGATTTTTAACAGTGCTAGCACCATCTTCACATTGGACATCTATAAAATGCTGCGCGTATGCGCCCCCTCCCGTGAGCTGGTTGTCGTCGGCAGGTTATTTGTAATATTCATGGTGACTATCAGCATTGCTTGGGTGCCTGTCATTATTGAGATGCAAGGTGGCCAGATGTACCTCTACATTCAGGAAATGGCAGGATACCTCACTCCTCCTATTGCTGCCCTCTTTCTCCTTGGAGTCTTCTGGAAACGTTGCAATGAGACTGGCGCATTTTGTGGCGGCATGACTGGGTTTGTACTCGGAACTACCCGCCTGTTCCTTGGGTTTATATATCGTGAGCCAAAATGTGACCAGCCGGATGAACGCCCAGCTTTTATCACGCGCGTTCACTACATGTACATTGCCGCCGGACTGTTTTGGATCTCCGGGTTGGTGGCTGTGTGTGTCAGTCTGTGCACATCACCTCCAGAAAAGGAGAAGATCAAGCGTACCACAATCTGGGGCTTGAAAGAACTTAAGCGCCTTCCTAAGACTGAACGAGAGGAGATGTACAAACTCACTAATGGAAGTGGCGACAGTGTTCTTAAGAAAGATGTTCCTGAAGATGTCCAGAAGGAGAGATGTCTTGATGGGGCTGATTTGAAACTCCTTATGCCCTCCCCTTGTGACCAAGATCACATGACTCCAAGCACAGAGGCATCCACACCAATGGAGCTGTATGCCAATGGTCATGCAAATCTTGTAAAGCAGAACAATCAAGACAAGTGTGGAGATGAAGAGAGCTGCCTGCAGGTGTTTGACTGGATTTGTTGTCACAAGGAGAAAACATCTGTCGTTGAACCCAAAGTCATTGAAGAGGATGAAGGAACTGTCTGTGAAATGCTTCACGAACCTCCTAAGATCAAGCTCTTACTGAACTTCGGCCTGGTATTTGTCTGTTTGCTGGGTGTTTTCATGTTTGTCTACTTCTCCTTGTAATATGCTGATCTTGCAGTACCATAAGGGCTGTGTGAAAGACAGCACATTTACAGTCAAACCAAAATGTATTATTTATGACAAGAGTTAAACTATGTCAGAACAAATTAATCTGGATGATAATGTCAGATAACTTTGATAGAAAGGTAACAAATCATGGTGTCAAATCAAATTTTTGGTCCAAATTTTTATCAGTTTTACTGGTAGTCCACTTTATTAAGAGTTTTTGGTTATAATGTGTCACAGTTTAGTTTATTTTGCTCTCCTGACTTGCATAAATGAACTATAGTATCCTGCATCCACCAGTAAAAAAAAAATTTCAAATTATATCTGGTGTCTGAATACTTTTTGGTTTGACTGTATATGAACTATTTGTTGTTACAAGCCATTTAGGGTCTGTAATATTTACAGTGTGGTTTATTTTTCTTTTTATAACTTCCTTTTAGAGACTCTAAGTATTTTAAATGATACTGATAAAAGTTATTTATTCCTTTGCCTCGGCGGTGTCACACCTTGAAATTATTCAGCTCTTCTTTGTTGTATGTTGATGACCAAATACATTATTGAAACTGTAGCTTTTTATAGTTAATAAACACACACACATATACATATACATATACATATATATATATATATATATATATATTGGTTGAGCTAAGCTGAGCTAAATAAGATATACTTTTTTCCATTGGTGAAATTTGCCTTAA
This sequence comes from Cirrhinus molitorella, assembly GCA_033026305.1. Classification (NCBI taxonomy): domain Eukaryota; kingdom Metazoa; phylum Chordata; class Actinopteri; order Cypriniformes; family Cyprinidae; genus Cirrhinus; species Cirrhinus molitorella. The sequence continues at coordinate 17,188,936 of CM065122.1, forward strand.
TGTGTGGACTCTTCCAAACTGAAATCAACTTTTTTGTTTATTGTTTCAAGTCTTTCCAACCCCTCCCTCCCCCCTCAACAGACGATTCATATAGTAGTACTTAAATGTGTAAGGAAGTTGTCTTTTATATATGTATTTGTAATTGTAAGCACACTGTTAGGGCTAAAAAAAAAAAAAAAAATCTTGACCTCACTTGTAAATTTGTCACCTGTGTAACTGGAAGTGTTTCTAAAGAAATTGTAAATATGATGAATTTTAAGTTGGAAAAATGTGGAAGCTTATCATGATGTCAAATTTTTTATTTCATTCATGGTTCATTCATGTAAATTGTAATTGTGACTATGTAATTTGCTTTTTTTTGTACTTTCATTTTTTTGTATTTATAGCTGTTGTCATTGGACAAAAAACACCAAAATGCCTTTTTTCAGAGCCTTTGCGCAAAGAATAAGCTGTAAAGACACTGTTTTGTCTTCATTTTGGGAACATAACGTTTATTGTGGGGGAAAAAAGACTTCCAATGTGTTATCTCTACAAAACATCTATAAAACACTATGAATTGCAGACTGCTAATATGGATGTTACTAAATGACCATCAGAACGTTACAGGAAAGACTTGAGAACACTAATTAATGTCTCAATAACTGATATCATGACTATAACAAAATATCCCAAAACATTAAGACTGGGATGTCCAATTTTGATTGCTGTGCAAAATAGTATCTTGTTCTTCTAGAAGAAGAATTTGATTGTGGCTGCAGTAACAGGCATTGCCTGTTGTTGATCTGCTGATGAATGCACTATTTGTTCAGACAAAGGGGAACTGCTGGATGGCCTTAGTGAAAATGAGACGGGTGTGAGGGATTTTCTAGACAGATGTAACTTATTTAAGTACAAGTTCACAATGTTGTTTTAATACCTTGAAATACCATAATTGCTATTAAATGTGACCCAAAAGTACACCAAAAAAAGAAAAGCAACCTTTGCAAGTATCTCATATTTTCTCTTTTTATGGGTCAAAAATCCCACCAAAAATCTAAACTGGGATTAAATTGTTAGAGAGCTATTGTTTTACATAGTAAGTTAAATATCTATGTAAATCACTGTTTAAATCCATTTTTGTACAGGTGTTCTTTTCTTGGAAATAACTACTACTTGCTTAGGGGTCTGGAAGTGATTGGTTTTGGCTACACCACAGATTGTCAAACCAACACCCAAAGTTTTTGAATATTTATCCATGCATTTACTAGTGAAATGATGAGGTTCTGTCTTTTGTTGCAAGCATTTATGTTGTTTGTGTTTAATAATGTGAATTTTAATCAAACTTTATGTTATTTGATTTAATGTCACCCTACAAGGGTGCATATTTTAACATGTTTTTATGACAACAAAAGGGTTTTGTGCTTATGGTTTGTTTGTTTCTCAGTAGCTCATGTTTTACATTTTGAATGTTGTTCAGATTCCAGATATTTCTGTTCTGTGGCATTTATTATTATTATTTTTTTTTTTTTGTGTACATTTTTTATGATCCCTTGTGTTGCAGAAATCGGGCTTTATCGATTCATTGTAATGAGTTTCATGAGCATTTGAGAAGGACAAACTGTATGAGCTTGGTTATTTGACATTAAATCTTAAATTTTGTACCATTTACTTGCATGTTTTTTTCTTTCATTAATTTGTCATATTCCAACAGTTTACAGCATTTGAAAATGACAGTTTTACAGTTTTGTTTATCAGTCATCCATGGCTCCTTAATGTCTTGTAGAGATGATTATACTGTCTTGTATCGGTATTTGACAACTCTGCATTCAAAATACTGCATAAAGTTATTTAGTCCTGTTATTTACTTCGTATTACTTACTACACACACACATACAGTTGAGGTAAAAAGTTTACATACACCTTGCAGATTCAGCAAAATTTTACCAAAATAAGATCGTACAAATTGCATGTTATTTGAGATAAAATTGCATTTTATTTTTGAGATCCATCTTTTCATACTGAGGGACTCATATGCAAATATTTCATAAGGTTCAAACGCTCACTGATGCTCCAGAAGGACAAAAATGCATTAAGAGTTAGGAAGTCATGCAAACTTTTGAACATAATGAAGGTGTGTACATTTTTCTTATTTTCATATTATTTAGTACTGCCCTTCAGAAGCTAAAATAATATAAATTTACCCTCATCTTCAAATTCAAAAAATTCTTAATGTATTTAAAGTTAAACGGCTCTTAATGCATTATGTTTGCTTCTGGAGAATCAGTGAGCGTTTGAACCTTCTGTAAGTTACATTTGAGTCCCTCAGTTGTCCTCAGTGTGAAAAGACGGATCTCAAAATCATACAGTAATTTTTGAAAAGGGTTTGAATATAAAAAAAATGCTGAAAAAACTAAGAATTTGTGCAACCTGATTGAAGGATTTTTCTGTAGAACAGTGGGCAGTTTAACTGTTCAGGACAAACAAGGGACTCATTAACAACTATCACTAATAAATAAATAAATCCACAGCTGTGGATCATTCAGGTAACAACACAGTATTAAGAATCAAGTGTATGTAAACTTTTGAACGGGGTCATTTTTATAAAATCAACTATTATTGTCTCTTGTGGACTATATATATAACGTCTTTTATGTGAAATATCTTATTCAGGTCAGTACTAAATAAAAAATAACATGCATTTTGTATGATCCCTCTTGTTTTGGTAAAATAATATTTTGCAAATTCTGTAAGGTTTATGTAAACTTTTGATCTCAACTGTAGGCAAAGAATTAATTTAAATGACATGTTACATGAATATTTGTCTATATAGAGCTATATAGACACTAGTGGTCTGTCAAATATAAATTTGCATTTGAGAGAATGTAAAATAAAGATTTCAGATTATGCATTTCTTTGAAGTGAATTGTACAGGACAAGTGTTTTGCAGCGTTCACTCTCTCTCTCTCTCTCTCTCTCTCTCTTCACAGCATGACAGTTTGTGTCTGTGCAGTAGTTTTCCACTGACAGCTTTCGTTTAATTTGCATTTAGATGTATGTTAGAAATGGAGATGACTGAATGGAAAACTTTGAGGATGAGAATGCGTAGGTGAATAATTGTTTTGAGCTAACCTCCACCTTCCACCTTTGTTTGGCAAAACCCGCAGGTTGTTAATAGGGCGTGTCAATACTTCTAAGAAAAAAAAAAAAAAAAACAACAGGAAACAATGTTCCAAGAATTTGTTTTGACTACGTTCAAAATACATAATCACAATGTAAATGCGGTGAGCTCTTCAAATGGAGCCGATGCTGTAAATCCTGCGGCTTGGCATTTCACCTGTATGGGAGATTCAACATTCCTTGTCAAATAAAAGGGATAACCTTATGTAACCTGAGTTTAGCACTAAGAATAGCTTCTAAATCCATATCTGGGTTGAACTTATCAGTAAGCAAAGAATCTTAGTATTATGACAGGACTGTTGGACAGACTGATGCCTAATGAGAATAAATATAGTACTGAGAGGTCTGATTACATCTATTGAACAGGTGATATTTTACCTCTTCTGTATACCTAACAGCACCTTGTCAGATTTAGAGCTGTTCTGTGAAAACTTAAAACCCGTTATTTGCTCCTCTGTTTGGTTAATGTCACTATGACCTCTTTTTCTCTCTGTGTATTTCCTCCTGAGGCTGATGCTGCTACTTCAGGCAGTGGAAAAGTACTGGCAAAACAATACCGTGGGCTGCTCTTTGTTCATTGTTGCAGCCGGAGAGCAACAGTGAAAAACAAGAAATCTATTTCAACATGTGTTAGATATGCATTTGGACTGACTGCTTCATTTTTGCAACTAAAGCTCATAGCTGTGGGAATTGCACTCATAGCAGAATGTGTCACTCCAGTTAATGGCCAATTCAAATAGGAGAGTGCAGATTGCATGCAAATAAAGTGAAAGCATGGTGATTGTTAGTAACCGTAATTCAGAATTTGCATATTTTAAAGTGCCCCTATTATGCCTTTACAAATATTACCTTTCATGCTGTGTGTCAAGTAGCTGTATGTGTGTCATAAACTACCTGCAAAAAAAAAAAAAAAAAGTCATCAGGAACTAGAATCTTATTCTGTTATTCTGTAAAGTAACTACTTTATTTAAGCATTCTTTCTGAAAACACCCCTGCTCCAGTTGTGCTTGCGTTTCTTGACGATCAGCCACTTCAACCATTTAATCATCAGACCTTGTCTGGAATTGGTAAGGTAAAATCGATACCATTGTTTCTATGTATTTAGAGAGAGACTGATTCTTCGAACTGCTTCGCACAAGTTGTTTACGAATAAGTTAGAAATTAGGTCAAATTAAATCTATTTTTGGAGAAAACTGAAGTGTTTTTTGACCTTGCATACATGTAAACCTGTTTTAGGAGACTCATAAAACAATATTAGCAACCTTAAAAATGTCATAATAGGAGCACTTTAAGGTTTAATTCGCACAGAAATCATCATTAGACTAATTAATTGTTTTTCAGATGTTGCCATCTAAAAAAAGCTATTAGGATTTAGATGAACCTAGCTGTTTTTTTTGGTTTGTTTTTACAAAATTCCTGCAATTACTTGCCATTTCAATTCCAATATTGTCGTTATGAGGCAATTTATTTCCAAATTAAAACGATGATAAAACACTGCAGTGATGATAATATTGTGGTACTATTTTTATTTGCAAATAAAAAAATCTGACAGGCACTACACTGACGCATGATTCACCATAAAATGCAAAATCAACTCAAGCATTTGATTATGAAATGACTCATTACGTAATAGCACATCTTTTGTGTTGTTGGGAACATGCTCAAGCATGTCATTTCTGCATCATCCACAGTTAATATTTGATATATGGGAAACTCAAGATTATCATTTCTTACTGTTTAGCTAATAATACGTTGGATCCTTATTTAATTATACATACATACCTACATAATGAAATAAAATATACTATTAAAATGTACTATTACTTTAAACCATGGTCAGAAATTTAGCCTATGAGGGCTTGAGGCAAAAATGCCACTAAAATTCAAGACAAAGGGGCAAAAAATGCCCCTGCACAATTAAACAGTGTATTACGGGTGTCATGATCAAAATGAAATGTGAAAATGAATAAAAATGTAAATTCACAGAATTCCATTTAGATTCATTCACACTGCATCAGCTCAGTTTTACACACTGTTTTGTGCAGCTTTGAGCCTTATAAACAATCAAATGTGTTTCTGTTTAAATTAGGAATGCATTGGCCAATCAGAGGCGCTTAGATTAGACAGTGCTAAAAATGCCAGAGCTGTTGATGAGTGCGCATGTTCACAAATTCCCTCATCATAAACAACACAGTGCATATATGATGTAACTAAAATATTAATTTGGTAGCTTTAGCGATTATAAGGTTGTTTTTTTTTTTGAGTAACTTCTGCTAAACTGGACTAAGGTCATGGACCGACATGTTTGTCTGGGAAGCCAGAATATGACATGCCCAAAACAAAACAAAACATTTATATTGCTTTCTATATCAATATTAACAATCATTATTACAACATAAAAATACAATAATGTACAATAATGATTTTTAATAATAATATTGCAGCCCTATGAGATCCTGAAAATGAAATGGGCGGGGGAAAAAAATCTCCATATTAATACAGTACTTAGTGGCCTATTTATCTTTTACTCCTCTTCATCCCCTATGGGACATAAGGCTTCAATGAGCTCTCTCCATTGCATGTGGTCCTTTGCAACATGTTGTGCTTCTCCCCACGACATGTTCATCTTTTGGAGCTCCAGCACCACAGTTCTACGCCAAGTGTTTTTGGGATGCCCAGGTTTTCTTTTGCCAGGTGGTGTCCATCTTAAGGCAACTCTTGGGATCTGTTCTTGCTCCATCCTTAACACATGTCCAAGCCATCTTAAACATCTCAGTGTAACATCCTTGGTAATGCTCTGACTTCCAGTTTTCTTGTAAAGTTGTTGGTTGGATATTTTGTTCGGCCAAAAAATTTGGCAAATTATTCTGAGGCATCGGTTATGGAAAACCTCAAGTCTCTTCATGTCTGTAGCGACCATGTGCCAGCTCTCTGCACCATAAAGAAGAACCGACTTCACATTGCTGTTGTATAGTAGCATCTTCGTTTTAAGGCTGTATTGTTTGGAACTCCAGATGGAACGAAGTTGGGAAAAGGCACCCTGAGCTTTCCCCAGCCTTGCTCTTATATCTTTTTGGACTGCATTGTTGTTGCTGATGAGACTGCCTAGATAAGTGAAATCTTCTACAAACTCAAGTGGTGCTCCATTCACAAGGATGGATGCTGTGGGAATAGTGTTTATGCACATCACTTGGGTTTTGGAGGTGTTGATGTTAAGTCCGGCCTGTTTGGCATATTTGTTGAGCATGTCAGTTTTTGATTGCATGTTGGGGAGGTTCGTTGAAAGAAGGGCAAGATCATCTGCAAAGTCAAGGTCTTCCAGTTGAGAAGACAGAGTCCACTGGATACCTCTTGACTTGTCTGCTGTTGTATTTGTTGTGATCCAGTCTACTGTAAGTAGGAAGAGGATAGGAGAGATGATGCACCCTTGTCTCACTCCGGACTGTACAGAAAACCATTCAGTAAGAGTGTTGTTCATAAGGACACTACACTCAAACTTTTCATAGAATGTTTGTATTATTGCAATTATCTTGGGTGGAATTCCATAGTGATGAAGTATCTTCCAGAGAGTGCTCCGATGGACACTGTCGAAGGCTTTCTTGAAGTCTACAAAGTTTATGTACAGGGGTGTGTTCCATTCTAGACACTGCTCTAGGATGTTTCTCAATGTAAAGATCTGGTCCATACATCCTCTTCCTTTCCTAAAGCCTGCTTGCTCTTGCCTGAGCCTGGTGTCAATGGCTGGCTCTATCCTGTTGAGCAGAACTCTGCAGAACACCTTGCTTGGAATGGATAAAAGACTGATTCCTCGCCAATTGTCACAGTTTTTGGTGTCGCCTTTCTTTGGGATTTTGACTATAAGGCCTCTGGACCAGTCTTCAGGTATTGTCTCACTGTCCCAGATGTTTTGAAAGAGGTCAGTAAAGACTTTGGTAGATGTTGAAATATCGGCCTTCAACATCTCTGCATGGATGGCATCTAGGCCGCATGCCTTGCCACACTTTAGGGACAAAATGGCGGATTTAACCTCGGCAGGGTCAGGAGGATTGGTGTTGATATCCAGGATGTTGTCTGATGTTGTGATATTTGCGGGTTGATCTGGTTCAGGGTGGTTAAGCACTTCTTGGAAGTGTTGGACCCATCTAGCTGCTTGTTCATGTTCTGATGAACAGATGTTTCCCTTCTTATCCCTAATAAGGGTGTTTTGGATTGTGTGATTTCCACAAAGTTGTCTGGAGATCTTATATACTGCTCCAAGGTTCCCAAAGGCTGCGGCCTTCTCTGCCTCTCTGGCCAGGTTTTCTGCAAAAACCCTCTTGTCTCTCCTTGCACTCCTCTTCACTTCTCTGTCCTTGTTTTTATAGGACAGTGTGGCTTTCTCAATGAGCCGTTGAGACTTGAGATTCAGTAACTTCGCTTTTAGTTGTTTCCTCTCCTCAATTTTCTGCCAGGTGTTAGCTGATATCCATTCTTTGGCCCCTCTCTGTTTAAAGCCCAGGACTTTTTGTGCTGTTTCAGAGTATATGTTCTTGATGATATTACATTTCTGGTTGACGGTAGGCTCTTGTTTTTCAGAGGTAGCATCTAGTGTGCTAACGCAATTTCTCACTTCCAACACAAATTTCTTGTTCTTCTTTGGGTACTGAATCTTTGCAATATCCAGCATCTTCTGACGCTGACGTTGTAGGACCAACTTCTTCAGCTTGAGCTTGATGGTGGCGACAAGCAAGTAATGGTCGCTATAGGCATCTGCACCCCGATATGCTCTCACGTCTTGGAGGGACCTGCGCCACTTACAATTAATAAATTTTACAATTTATTAATTTGGTTGATGGTTCTACCATCAGGCGACTTCCATGTGAGCTTGTGAATGTTCTTATGTGGAAATATAGTTCCACCAATGACCAGGTTGTTGTTCAAGCAAAAATCAACAAGGCGTTCACCATTGTTGTTTTTTGTGCCATGCCCATGTGTGCCCATTGCCTTCTCATAGTTGGAGTTGTCAGTTCCCACTTTGGCATTCATATCGCCAGTTATCAGAAGCATGTCATGTTGGGGTACTTTAGAGACTGCCATTTGGAGCTGTTCATACCAATCCTCTTTGTCTTCCTCCTCGTAGCCTATTTATATTGTTATTATATTGTTGTGTATATATATAAACTATTGTGTAAATACTGTCATATTATGATTGGACATTCTGTGCTGCTTTGATGTTTGTTAAATGAAGACACTTTCGTTGTTGTCAATTATTCTGCTATGTATAAACATGATAATTAACCTCAACATCAACTTGAAAAGTATTCTTAATGATTGTGGTGGTATTTTAAGCTAATTATCTGAATAATACAACATGAACAATCCCTCAAAGACAACATCGCTGTCAAGCCTTAATGTAAACCTGTCACAGGGAATCACACACCAGGGCAGTGACACATGGAAAACAGCATTGTTCAGTATCTCATATGAAGAATCATACTGTTCTCCACCCCAACCCACAGCAAAACAAACACAGATGCCACACATTCCCAGAATTCAATAAAGATGGCCAGTTAAAAGGTTCTGCCATGCAGGAGATTCCTCAATTAATGAAATCATTCCACAAAAGAATCTGGAAATATTTATGGATGCTGTGTTAATTAAGAGACTTTATGAGTGAGTTCAGGCCTGTGGTAACAGACCTCAGAGGAGCCACACTGACGTTCCGTCGTCAGAGGACCAAACCGATAAGATTGATGGATAAGATTATTTTACATTTGCTCTTGCTGCTTGCATAAGTGATAATTTTCAACTGATGACCAGCTATTTCCATAAGTTCTTCTATATCTCACGCTGCTCTTTTTCTGCTTGAGTACTTTGAAATGTCACATTACTCTACACCCTCAGGTCACTTTATTGTGTTATGTATTAAATCACCCTTTTGATTTTAATCATTAGCCGTCCTTTTTAAGGTCGGTGTCCTCCAATGTATAATGCAGCTGCATGCACCTTCTACACTGGTTCTCTATTAATTAATCAAAGTCATATAAGTAAAGATATTTCTAAAACTGGTAAATATAAAGTGTAGAGTTTAGCATTGTCGTGCAATAAGAAAAACTGATTTTGTTGCACATTGTTTATTTTCCCAACGAGCTTTGGCCTGTTTTTACACATAGCCAGTCTGTAATTTTCAGAAATGAAAATATGTAAAAAAAATAAATAAATAAATGGCACAATGGAAAAAGCCAGAAGGGTGGAGGGTAAAGAGGGTGTCACAGAGGTAACAGATGTAACGACAGAAACTGGGTGAGGCATGATGACGCTACAGGGGACAGATCTCATGGAAAAGTACCATGGTGTCTTTGTATTTTTTCAGTTCTAGCTGCAACCTTCTCAGCATTTTCTGAGAAATGCAAAATATGTGTAATATAATAAAATATACATTGTAATTTTCTCTCAGGTTTGATTAAAACCTTGTAAAGGGTATAAGTGCAGAAACAAATGAATTCCTAATTATTTTACTGTAATCCTACATTATATTTCATATATTTTAGACTGATTTTGTTCTTTTTTTATTTTACTTGATTTTGTTCCGAAATTTTTAAATGGGCCTTGTCCATTGACCTTTTTATGAAATTGTATTCCCCTGCAACATTTATAAGTGGGATGTTAAGTATTAGTCATTTTGTACTTTTTGTTCTGAAAATTTTAAACAATTAAAAAAAAGCCTTCAAAGTTGTGAACTGTATCTTTAAATAAAACTTTTAATATGTCATCCATCCAGCCATTCTATTATCCAAACCTCTTTGTCCTTATTAGGGTTGTAGAGAGCTGGAGGCTAACACAGCATCTTGAGCCACAGGTGAGGAAACACCCTGGATGGATGGCCAGTCCATCACAAGGCTCACACATAGATTTTAATAAGAGCCATATTTTGAAAGCAGCTTATTTTAGATCCAAAGTAATTATTCCCAAGGATAAACCACGTCCTGAAATGTATGTACATATTTAAGTTGGACCCATTACTGTCATGTGCTCGCTTTAAACACACCTTACGTAAAAACCATGATATAACAGCTCCATTAATATTCGTGTATAATTAGATTGTGTTCTCAGGCTAACATGCAACTGACTTGGCTCAAAAATGAACTGTACAAGTTTGGACACCCCTGTCCTGACTTTTGGCCCTCTAGCAGGTGATAAATAAAACTGCAAGTAACATGCAGAGGTAACCCCACATCAGAATAAATAAATAACCAAAGAAAGCAGGATATCCACAAAAAAAGAAGGTAAATAACACATTCCTACCTTTCTGCAAACTTTACTTCCAACCCTGCTTCAACACACCTGTCAGTTATTTTTAAGTAACCTTGAAGACCTTGATTAGCTGGTTCAAGTTGTTTTTGATTGGGGTTAGACTCTGAACTCTGCAGGACAGTAGCTCTCCTTCAGGTCATGATACTGTGTTTCTGCTCCAGTAACTGCTAATGGAATTTTATACCCCCACCCCTCAGGTCACTTTATTGTTAAGCATTAAAATGTCCTTTTGATTCTAATCAGTAGCAGTGCTTTCTAACATCATAGTGTTCATACGATAATACATTGTGTAATTTTATTTTAAAGCATTTTCTACACTGGTTCACTTCAGAACCCCCTGGTGTGTAACCAAATAAACAATCTCTTGACAATTTGTCTGTTTTAAAGGAGAGAAAAGTGGGTAAATGTGGAACTGATGCAGTATAGGACATCTGACCTTGCTTTCTTGAATTCTTCTGCATTTTTTAAACACTTCATGTTCCAGTGAATATTTCCATCACCTTTCCCCTCTTTTCCCCCTCTTTTTCTCTCTTACTCCATTTCTCATTGTTTTTCACTTTGTCCTTGAGTATATCTTCAACTCCATAGCCCTTTCTGTGCTGGAAAAGAGAAAATATAATATGCATCTTGCAGAGACAGGCTTTATTCTATATCCAAAGCAATCACTCATCTGTCCACACTAGTACACTTTCAACTGTGATTTAAAATCATTTTGTTATTTGTAATTATTTATAGAGTATCACTTGGTTCAAATCTGTAACTAAAAAGAACTAAGAAAGTAAGTTCAGTGTTGCCAGTAATGTGGCATTCCACAGCAGTACTTGAATCAAACAGTATGCCTCTGTGTTTGTGTATTATGCTAAATTGCTTAAAATGTCAATGCTAACAACACAAACCAGCACAGAAAAGACTTGGGGTGCTTTTAAAATGTGTTTTATTTAGGATGTTCAGCTAAACTGATTCTGAATTGCAGAAAATGTGTACAATTTGTACAGAGAACTAGGTTGCAATTTCTGAATGGCTACCCTTACAAAAAAAAAAACATGGTTACTAGAGCTAAACATTTTGTGAAAAACAAAAAACAAAAAAAAAAATAGAGCTAAACATTTACATTTATTAACGTTTTGCTACACTAACCATATTCTAACCATGGTATTTGTAGTAACGGTCAATACAACAAAAACTATGGTTACTGCACTACAATTTTCGTAAGGATATAGAGGGTTTGCATTAACATCACGGTTTGGTAAGTTACCCAGATGCGTAGCCATATTGGAGATAATCACACATAAACACCGGCATAGATTGCACGATTAATGGACTATTGAATATTTTTGTTCTCCTAATTTATGCGGTCTAAACCATGGGGAAAACGCGTGGAAGCTGCTAAATTATATAGAGAAGGACACACAGAGAAGTAAGCAGGAAAGCGTGCAATATTTTGAAAAACTACAGACATTAGGTGATAAATGTACGTAAGAGCTGTGTTAATTAAGATATTAGCCCAATATTTCACTTACCTGACAGGAAAAAATTAGAACAAACACGAATGTTGTCAAGATTCATGCCCTGGAAATCCTGGTTCAGTTTGGCCAACCACAAACGCCTTTCGTTCCTCACAGTTTTTTGCACTCTTTTCCTTGATTTGTTATAACTTTTGGCAGTCTACAGTACTGGGTTGACCACACGTCCTGTTTTCCCCAGACATGTGCTTTTTTTGGACTTAAATTCCTAAATCGCCCAAAATGCGAAGTATTTACAGTCCCCTTTAGTCAAAAATGTTATTCCTTAATCATCTCTAATCATCAAAATTACATATTTAAATGTTTTTCTTGTGAAAATAATTTTCGTATGCCTTAAAATAGCTTTAATGTAATTCCACTTTCTTTGCCTCATTTACTATAGAGACAGAGCGCATTTAGGCCACGCCCACGCCTGGGGGAAAACAATTCAACGCTCTCCATTGACTTTGTATTGCGGGAAGCTGCCTTCTTGCCATTTCTGCCTTATAACACAAAGTTAGTTCTCTAGTAATATGACACGTTGTGCTCTACTTTTGTGTCTCTAAACGCTCGTTTTTTGGGGTCGACAGCTTATATAAACATAGTTATGTGTTTTTACAGGGTTGCCAACTCTCACGCATTTTGTGAGACACACGCTTTCAGGCTCAGTCTCACGCTCTCACTCTGCCCATGTAAATCTCACGCCAAATAAAAGACCCTATCTCGCCTTATTTTGCGGAGCGCCACAGTAAGTTGAATGCAGGTACTGAAAACCGGCTGCAGCCTCTTGATTGGACCAGTCTGTACCAATCACATTTTCCCTACACCGTGCAAGGTCGCTGCTGACCACCCACCTGGGATGCGTTTCCCAAAAGAATCGTTAGCTAACTATGGTCGTTAGTTCCATTGGACTCTATTGGTAATGACGGAGCTTACGACCATCGTTGGACCATCGTCATACTCTGGGGTTCCCTTTAGGCATTTAAGCACATGCGCACTATTAAAAAACGGCGCATATAGAGGATGCACAAAAATACATAGATTAAAATGCAATTATATATAGGTTGAATGGAAGATATTGGTTGTACTGCATGTTAGCTTGCTTATTGTGCCCAAGAGCATAATTTATTGAGCCCATACGTCTTACTAACAAGAAACTATGCTTCTAACTACAGGTCGAGAGCTGTAGTTCCAACCACGTAAGTTTGCGACGCTGTTTGCGAATGTTCGTTTGAACTATGGTTTCGGGAAACGCTGAATCGTTGAACTATGATGGTAACGACGGAACTTGCGATCATAGTTGGCTAACAATGCTTTTGGGAAACGCACCCCTGCACGACAGTTGCTGAAGATGGTTATGGCGGTATTGTAAAATGTAATGTAATGAGAGCATAAGCCCCCCCCCCATCAGGACGCTTTTTAGCAGTTTTTATGATCGATCTGCATAAAAATATGTAGTTTTGGTATTGAAGTGGCATATTTTGATATTACATATTTTGATACCAAAACTATAGGAGCTCAATAAGGAACAACTTCTCCCCCCAAACCATATGGAACGGACCTCAATAAAGCTACGATATGATTTGCTGAAAATTAGTCTGACATAGGGCACACATGCCATCTAGTGGTTTCTGTCAGCAACTTCAACTTAAACAAATATTGAACAGAGAATATGCAACAACCAAGTTCTCACCAAAAAAAAATTCTTGAGAACTAACACCAAATTCCAGCATAGCCTAAACCAACGGCCTACTGGGAAACACATTTGCAACATCCTCTGATACCTGTGATGCTTGTTATGTTGTTGTCAATATTTAGCACAGTTATGTCCAAAAGAAGGGAGCATTATCTACCACAAATACAGACAGAGAGTCTGGTCTTCAAAGACCAAGGCATAGGCTACTTCCAGTATTTTGGTATTTGTCCACAGGAACCTTGACCCATCCATATGGACATTAAACAGCTCTGAAATAGCTTCCAGTACAGGATTGGGAATGGTTTGTATCAACTAATATGAGTGATTTGTAAAGCATTAGCAGTTATGTTTGATTTAAAATTATGTGTTGATGACATAAGACCACTTTTAAGACATTCTGATTACGTATATTAATATTAGAAAGAGACTTTTTAGGAATGCTGTGCCCAAAGCAATTAGACAGGAATCCTTGAGGCAGCTGATCCTAATTTGGGCATGAGCATTGCTGGTGTCATTTCTGTGACAACAAACTCTATTTAAAGTCATACAGACTTCAAAGAATCAGTTCTAAAATTTGATTTAAACGTAACAACTGTCAGAATGGAGACAAAAGAATGTTTATAGAAGCCTGTTGGCATAATTTGATTAATTACATATACTATATGTAAAGACTATACCTTTTAAAAGAGGAGTCAGTAAGATTTTTTTGGAAAAAGAAATTATAGAAATTAATACTTTTATTTAACAAGAATGCTTTAAATGAATCAAAAGTGATGATCAAAACATGTTAGAAAAAGATTTATATTTCAGATAAATGCTGTTCTTCTGAAATTTCTATTCATCAAAGAAACCTGAAAAAAAAATCTACTTAGCTGTTTTCAACATACTAATAATAAATGTTTTTTGAGCTGCAAATCAGAATATTACAATGATTTCTGAAGGATCATGTGACTGGAATAATGATGCTTAAAAGTCAGATTTGAAAAAATAGGAATAAATTAAATTTTTAAATATATTCAAATAGAAAACAGTTATTTTAAATAGTAAATATATTTCTAAATTGTACTCTTTTTTTGTACTTTGGATTAAATAAACGCAGGCTTTGTGAACAGAAGAGATTTCTTTTGACTGGTAGTCTTTTGACTTCAGTCGGGTCAGTGTGCATTCATTCATTCATTCATTCATTCATTTAAAGAGAAATTAATTGAAACTGAATGGTAAATATGTAAAAGTTGTGCTTGTGCTCGTTGTCAGTTTTTTAGAGTGGCATGAAAGACAAAAATTTGTCTTTTATTCAGTGTGCTTCTTTGTAATTATTTGAGAAATTTACTCGCAATTTCTGAGTGGAAATTGTTTTTACACCAATTTTACAGTGTATTTGACAGCTGTATGTCCTATATGGGAATAATATTTCAGGGTTCCTGCCTCCATTAGGGATTAAAGTTAAGACTTTTGCCCTCTTTCTTTTGCAAATGACTTTTCTGAGCCCAAAACACCAATCACCAAACACAACAGCCCATGTACATTGTCAGCTTAACTTGTGCACACATGTAGAGGGACATACCTAACCAAAAAAAAACATCTCACACACATAGACGCACACAAGTGTCCAGTTACAGTACAGTGCACTAATTTGCACAGTGACAATGACACTAACAGCAAGCTGTTTTCCATTTTGCACACATACAGGAAAGCGAACATTCGCTTTTGTTTACATCTGTCTTATGTTGCAGTGAAGTCTTCATAACACTCCTTTCCCTTCTCAGCATCAAATGTCATTAGCTGTGGCCTAATCATACTTCCATAGTGCTCTTGTCCCTTTGCTGTCCAGCTGGGGTATTTTTAGCTCTGAAACAACTGGGCTCCTAAAAAAGGGTTAGAGGAACACTGCTATGTAAGGTATCCTGCCTGCTCTCTCTCATCCTATTACCAGCACAATCCACCAGCCACTCTTTGTCTCTACTCAGGAGAGAAGGCAGAGAGTCAAGGGTTTGCCTGAAGAAAGCTGAATCTTCAGAGGAAGTGTATGCAAACCCTCGGAAAGAGCGGCGGAAGAAGGCCTGGATGCTTGCCACTGTAATTATAAACGTTTGATTTATATTCGTATTTCTCATACATCTTGACCAGAGCTCTCTCAAACCTAGTGAAGCTGCATGAAGAGCCATCATTTCTTTTTGGAAAGGTCTTAAGCCACTAGTATAGACCATGCAGACCACCTGGATCCTGCTGCTTGCCTCTCTGAGCCTCTCTACCCTGGCTGGTGCTGAGAAAGGCCTCGAATTCCCACGTTATGATGGCAAAGATCGTGTCGTGGACATAAATGAAAAGAACTACCGCAAAGCCCTGAAGAAATATGACATGCTGTGCCTGTTCTACCACGCTCCTCCTCCAACTGCAAAAGAGCTGCAGAAACAGTTGCAAATGACCGAACTAGTGCTAGAGGTAAGACAGGACAAGACAAAAATTAATGCATGGTGAGATATAAGATTGAATGGCCATCAGAGAGTGTTATTTTAACATGGGTTTGCCTGTAGACATGGAATTCCAGCAACTGTGAAGTACGAATGATTACTGTATTATGTTTTAAAATAAATAAAAAGATTCAACAAATGCATTGCAGGTATGATATGTAATAATAAATAAAAATGTAATATAATTTAATGTTAAATACATTTTTGTATGTCTTATGTAATATAAGTGCAGCTTAGAGGCCCACAGGCTGCAGCTGACTGACATGTCCATCTTCACATCACTCTCTTTTTCGCTTCTGTATTTATCTGGATTAAAAAAGTGGACATCATCAGTCACCATGTCTTAATCAGGCACTTCATGTTCAGTGCACCTGATAGCTTCTGAATGTGAGCTTGGGAAAGTGGACCTAGTGTATTGGCTTTTAAAATTCAGCCATTTGAACTACTCGCATCATGATGAAAGCAGAACACTGAGGGTATTTATGGAACAAGAACACTTTTAAAATGATTACGTAAGTGTGCCCTCCTTAACTCTTAATTCATGGCTTACGGGTTCACTATCTAGACAATGATGCCAGCGTGACTCAGCGGTACTCCATGTATTTGTAATATTCACTGAAATATTACATGCATACTTACATATATATATATATATATATATACACACACACAAGCTATATATATTTTATTAGACTTTAATTTTGTTTATTTTTTGTATTTTATTTAGGGCTGACAAACGATTAATCGTGATTAATCACATCCAAAATAAAAGTTTATGTTTGCATACTATATGTGTGTTTACTCTGTATTTATATTATGTATATATAAATACACACATACATGCATATATTTAAAAAATATATTTATATTATATATAATATTATTATATTATATTGATATATATATATATTATATTTATACCTGTATACAATTTAGATTATAAATAAATATAAATATTTTAGATATAAATCTAAAATATTTTTCCTTAATATATACATGCATGTGTGTGCATTTATATATACACATAATAAATACACTCAGTACACAGACATATAGTATGTAAACATAAACTTTTATTTTAGATGCGATTTATCGTTTGACAGCACCAATTTTATTAGATATTTCCTTTGGAATTGCTGTTACAGTGCTAATAATGATTTGTTTTTCCACAGTTAGCTGCTCAAGTCTTGGAGGAAAAGGATATTGGTTTTGGAATGGTTGACTCCCAAAGAGATGCTAAGGTTGCCAAGAAACTAGGTGAGGCAAAAACTCTGGGTGCGATATTTGAATGATAATGATCACTGAAATGTAGACAATGTAGAAATGCAATGTAATTCATATAAAACTATTAGTAAAAATACAGAAAATACTTGTTTAAACTGAATTACCTTAATTAAATAAATGTTTAACAATTGTTTTGACTATAAATGTTTAAATGTTTAACATTTATATTGCTATAAAAGTATTTATAAAATTTACAGGCCCCATAAAGTATTAAGATTAGGTATCAAACATTTAAACACATTTCAGCCCAAGTCTATATTGTCTATGATATTCTTGTAATTGTTTAGTCTATTAGAACACATTTGAAATATCAGCACGATTGCAAATGTGATATCGATTGATGAACAGCTCAATAAACAAGAAGTTAATAGTAAGTGACTTACATTTTGGGCGCAGTTCTTGTTTTTGTGGTATTTAAACAATGAAAGTAGTTCCAAACAAAGCCACAGAAGAACTGTTCTGAGAAACACAGGACAAGTGTTTCATAATTTAATCAATCAGTGAATATTTTGAATGAATGACTCATGCAGTGATTTGCTGCCACCTACTGCCAATTTTAGTTTTTAATTTAAGGTATATTCCCTCCACCTCCAAATCATTTCAAATATCAGCATTCAAATATTTTTAAAACATCAAAACATTAATTATGCATTTGTAACTGCAGGTTGAATGGATTTATGTCCTGTGTTAATGTGTGAATGCATCTAATGCACCTTCAGATGCAGATTCTGTGCCACCTCTGCACTGCAAACACAAATTTTGTTGATACTGGTTTCATTTGACTGGTAACAGCCCTAAAGTGTCTTATTATTTAAATTTATGGATTCATTTTAAGAATTGGACCAAAAAGAAAAAAAAAGATGATGCATACATTTAATTAGGTTAGATAAAAATTGGCTTCTATAAAGGTAAAAATGCCCATAAAAGGTAAAAATTAATTTAACTTGGAAAAGTTCATTTCTGTTACTCTTACAAACTAACCACCACACAGAATCCGAAGAATATCAAAAGCTTTGGGAGTCAGCTGTACCAGTACCAGCACAATAACAAAATATTGTGTTAATAGTTATTTAATTTAATTAATTAACAAAATTCCAGAAAATATTGAGATTTTGTTTTTTATTATTATTATTATCACACACCCCTAATCCCAACAGTAATCTTCATTCCATTTTAGTCCAGGATAAATCATATCTGTGTAGCACGTTTAACGTTTATGTGACAAATATAAAAAGAAAATCTGTTTTGGTCTCATGAAAAAGTGATGGCAGCAACAGTACATTGCACTGATTATAGAGAGATACAAACAACTATTTTGCACCCATTATACATAACATGGTCTTAAAACATATCCTAAAAGTACTCATTTTTCAATTTTACTCGAGTGAAAATACAAAAGTACTTGATATTTTATGTACTTAAGTAAGTAGATTTATTTTGCAATTTTATGTAGGCTACTTAATTTTTTTTTCGTATTAGCATATATTTTTTCTCAAATTACCTAGGATTTTCCCAAAATATCCACTAAATGCAAGATATATTTTTGTTGTTGATATGGACTACGTTGACAAAAGTGATTCAATGTTCACTGAAGCTTACACTTATTTTTAATAGTTTTAAAGCTAGTTGTTTTGCAGAATGTCACAGCAATATGACATGAGAATAAGCCTGAAGTTAGGAAGAACTTTTTAAGGAAAATATATATTTTCATAATGTTTTTGCTTCTTAAACCTTGTCTGTGGTGTAAAAACACCTCTGGCCAAATGCCTCCAGAGGGCATCACTTCCCACTTTGATAATTACCGTAGTTACCATGTTCTGAACATCACATCCTTTCTTTTTCCCTCAGATGTAATCTATCTAGGTGGCTGAATAAAAATATTTGGACTTTATATCTAAAAAATTACCTCAATTTAGCACCAGCAAGCTTGTTGGCATGCTAGCACGAGTATTTAGGCTACTTATGTTCAGCATGGTTAAGAATAAAAATTCATATCTGTCTACTTGGCTAGTTGATCCAAATAATATAAAAATTGATGCCGTTGATAAATAATAATTTAATAATTTAAGTTAAACTTGGGGCTAAATGCGTATGCTAACGTTAAACGTGCATGCATTATTTAATTTATTCAGTGTTTCGTTTTTTGACCTAAAACATAGAGCCATTGATATTGATGTGTATGCATTCAAGCATTTCGGTGATCTTAAATAGATCACCCTTTACAGCATATTTATTATTAACTTACTTTTCGCAGGATCAGTAGCGCGCGCTCACAAAATCTCTCGGTTCTTACGGTTCTTACTTGTGAATTCAGTACACTGAAGACTCACTCTAGTCTAAACGGATCATTATTGGTGCGATTTGCGAACCGATTTAACAGGTTCATTGAAAAGAATCAGTTTGTTCATGAATCAGTTACACGCTTCTGCGTCTCGGAGCACGTGATATATTATAAGGTGTAACGATATGTTTTATGAAATGTAGTGAAGTAAAAAGTACGATCTTATTCTTTGGAATGTAGTGAAGTAGAAGTTACTCAAAATAAAACTTCACTACTCCAGTGAAGTACAATTTTTATTTTTATTTTTTACTTAAGTACAGTAACAAAGTAAAACTACTTTGTTACTGTCCATCACTGATTAGATGTAAGGCCAACGGTACGCTCTTGGGCCAAAGTCACTGTACTTTAGGCTATATATATATATATATATATATATATACACTTGTTCAGTGTACATTACAATGCAATAATGAATGTATATGTGTTTCATTGGAAGGTTTGCATGAGGAGGGCAGCGTTTATGTCTTCAAGGAGGACCGTGTGATTGAATTTGATGGACTGCTTGCTGCAGACACTCTTGTGGAATTCCTTCTGGATGTAAAGAATCTGTATTCATCATAAATCTAGATGGCTAATTTGTCATATTACATTTTTATGTCATTTTAACTTTCTGCCTCTCCCTCATGCTTCAGCTGTTGGAGGATCCAGTTGAGATCATTGACAATGCTCTGGAGTTGCGAGCTTTTGACCGTATGGAAGAAGACATCAAACTCATTGGTTTCTTCAAGAGCCGTGACTCTGAACGTAAGTAGCCTATATGTGTGCACAGACTATTATATCCTTCAGCTGTGTGGCTATCTGATCTCTGCACTTTCCAAACACCTACATAGTATGCAATAAATAAATGCTAACACATTCATTTTAAAATGTCTGTACATTTCAGTTATATTTTTAAATGCACAATGAAACCTTATAAGCTCTCTTGGGCATTGTAGGGCTACTACTCTTTAAAGCTATAGTTGACATTTAGAGGTCATTTATTTCAGGACACCACTCTGGGACGCTACATTGTCAAAAATAAAGGTTCCATTTATGATCAAAAGAGAATTTTAGTAAACAAACAAATGCTGTCTCTGGTTTCCTCAGATTATCTTGCTTTCCAAGAGGCAGCTGAACAGTTTCAGCCTTTTATCAAATTTTTCGCCACCTTTGAGAAATCTGTGAGTATTGTGTTATTTTATACTCTGTTTATGTTCAGAAGATCTTGAGGCTATCATTATTTTCTGTTGGGGAGTGGAGAATTCTCTGAAAACCACTGATGGTAAATATATTGTTTTAACTGCTGCTTTTCAGGTTGCAAAAGAGCTGACTCTGAAGATGAATGAGGTGGACTTCTATGAACCCTTCATGGAGGAACCAGTCACCATTCCAGACAAACCACACTCAGAGGAAGAGCTGGTGGCCTTTATATCCGAACACAGGAGGTAATCAGCAAAAGCTAATCTAATAATATTCTGAAGGATGGATAGAGAGATATTCTATACTGATCTCATACTCGCTAATGATATCTATTGACCTCCACAGACCAACTCTAAGAAAGCTCAGGGCAGAAGACATGTTTGAGACCTGGGTAAGCAAGATTTTTTAAATAAAAATGTTATGAACTTTAATATTTTATATGCCTATACCGGTAATAATTTATTACACAGCTTTCTGGAAAACTTTATTCTGACTGGACAGTTGCATGATCTAGTGGTCAAATACTTCCTAATATTGGGAATGCTTTATGTCAGTCTGCTCATCTGGTAACTGAAACTGTGCTACATTCATGCCTCTTTTATCAGACTATGGACTTACTCTCTTGAGAACTTAAAGAATTATCTTTTGCAGGAGGATGATTTGAATGGATTCCACATTGTAGCCTTTGCAGAAGAGGAGGACCCTGGTATGTACAATTTTAGGGCACCTCTTCTTTCCTCATAAAGCCAAATGATATTCATATAGTGTGAGTACCATCAAAATGACTTGACCTTGAATATGGTTTTCAGATGGTTTTGAATTCTTGGAGATTTTGAAGGAGGTGGCCAGAGACAACACACACAATCCAGACTTGAGTATTGTGTGGATCGACCCAGACAACTTCCCACTGGTGAATAAATTTGGCTGGATAGATGCACCATAATATATTGAATCAGTAATGCTTTATTTTAAACCGCTCTACATATGCATGTTTCCTTTCTTAGCTCATTCCTTACTGGGAGAAGACCTTCAAGGTTGACCTCTTCAGACCACAGATTGGTGTAGTTAATGTTACAGATGTAAGTGTGTACTTTTATTTTTTAACAGATCTGCTGAATTCATTATAAAAAGCTCTTTCTCATGCTTGGATCTGTCACACTCTATCCTCTATGATAGGCGGACAGTGTCTGGTTGGAGATACCTGATGATGATGAGCTGCCCTCAGCTGAAGAGCTGGAAAACTGGATAGAAGATGTGCTCTCTGGAACAGTGAATACAGAGGATGATGATGATGATGATGACAACGATGATGATGACGATGATGATGACGACGATGACGATGATGACGACGACGACGATGACGATGACGATGATGACGACGATGATGATGACGACGATGATGAATAATTCATATACTGTGAACCTCAAACAAATCTGCTGAAAGAACTTGTGTCTTTTGCACCAAAATCGTTTTGTACATTTTGTACATGAGTGGATAAACTGCATAGTGTACTTAATATTAAATTGAAAATACAGGTCAAAAATGTCTCTTATTTATATCGGTCAAAATCATTTATTTTAACCACCTCTAAACTGGTGTCACGCGTCGTGTAGGGAGGACAAACGAGGAGTTCAAGGTTGAGCTCAGGTGCAAAACAAGTCTTTAATGAACAAAATCCACAGTAAACAGCCACGTAGGAGACAGGCAATGGAGACACGCACACAAAGACGAGAATGGACAATCAAACAATGAAGAGAATCCAACTAAATAGGGTGGTAACGAGACACAGACAGGTGATCGTGATTAACTAATAATGACATAATGAGGGGTGGAGACAGGAACAAAACCAAATAAGGGCAAAAAGGAAGTGGAAGGAACCAAAGACAAACAGGACTAAACCAAAGCAAAACACAACAAAAGAGTCCCAAAACCTGACAACTGGAAGCTTATAAAGGGATTTAAATGAAAAACTGCTGTGTAATTTTGTCACTGCATTATATATTACACTCCTGTACATTTTCTTCTGTAATCAATTACACAAGACAATAGAACTTTACAGCAGGTTTCATATTTATACGATTTGACACAAATTGGCTGAACAGACAGTGACTAGTCTACCTGGTCTTATGGCGAAAACATTCCTTTGGGAGCATTTTCTCAAGAAACACGCATCAATAAATACACAAGTGAACACTAGAGGCAGTAAAACAGCGAGCACTTGTAATCGCTTTTAGTCATATTTAACAGGAATGGTAGGGAAAAATTTGCAAAAGTTATAAAATTTTTTTCAGTGAAGTTGTTATGGGCTACCCTGAGTGCAGGGTTTAATTTGTGTTGGATCCGGCATCTCCGAAATCTAATCTGACACCTCAACTGGTTGATAACTTTAAATTTGGAATGCACTGTGAAAATATTGACTTTCTCTATCAAACAGTTAAAGTCAATATGCAGCTGTGTTCAAATAAATAGCAGTGAATAAAGTGCAAATATTATAAATAAGACATTGTTTAAATTACTGAACTAATATTTAGTTGCATAACCATTGTTCTGGATAACTGCTGCACATCTGCGTTGCATCAAGTCAGCCAACTTCTGGCACATAGAAACAGGTATTTCAGCCCAGGATGAACAAACTACATTTCACAGTTCCTTTGAATTTTTAGGTTTTGCTTCAGAAACTACATCTTTAATGTCACCCCACAAGTTTAAAAGTTTGGGTTAAGGCCAGGGGATTGAGCTGGCCACTCCATTACCTCAATAATTTTGGTCTGAAACCAAGATGTTGCTCACTTACTCGTATGTTTGGGGCCGTTGTCTTGTTGAAACAATCAGTTCAGGGAAATTTCCTCCTCTGCATATAGGGCAACGTAATCTCCTCAAGTATTTTGATGTATTCAAACGGATCCATGAAACCTAGTATACAATAAATAGACCCAATGCCATAGTATGAAAAACATCCCCATACCATGATTTTTGTGCCACCATGCTTCACAGTCTACTGAGGTTAGAATTCAGTACCTGAGCATCGTCTGACATGCAAATTTTATTCTCATCAGTCCACAGAACATTACACCATTTCTTTTTGGGCTAATCGACATGTTCCTTGGCAAATTTTAACCATTGCACATGCTGTTTTTTCAACAATGCTGCTTTACGGGGGCTTCTTATTGACAGCTTAGCTTCGATTAAACAATCAAACATACTCACAAGTAATTTTAGATCATCTTTGATCTTTCTGGAGGTAATGATTGGCTGGATCTTTGCCATTTGGACTATTCTTCGATCAGTTTTAACAGTAGTTGCTCATTTTCTTCCACATGTTTTGGGTTTTTGTTGTCATTTTAAATCATTTGATATCATTTTAGCTGAGCATCCTAAAATTTCTTGGACTTCTTTTTCGTTTTCCCTTCTCCAATCAACTTTTTAATTATATTAAGTTTTTTTTCCAAACAATGATTGGAATGGCTTGTTTTACTTCAAATTCATAAGAAAACGTATGTGTGACACATCTCTTAAAAAAAGGACAATTAATGACACCTGTTTTTTCACAAAATGAATGATTTCTCATCAAACTCCACACTGCTATTATTTTGACCACACCCCTTTCAATGTATTAGTCAGTTACTCAGAACAAGCAGCACATGTCGTGCCAGTTGGGGCTGTTGTGCTTCTATTATGTTACTACATCCACAAGTAAATTATTTGCAATGCAGAAACACCACTACCGCTAATAACAGTGGTTCAACAGGTTTCTGATATTTTACAGCTATTTTTTAACACAACTTTACATTTCTTTAAATTGCTTCTATGTAAACAATATTCTATGTGAAGAGTGTTGCCTTTGTGAATAAAGGCTCAGTAATTCATTACAAATGTATCAACATCTGTAAGTCTCTTAAATAGCCTAACTTAAATGTATCGCAATTAGAGTGATATTGAAGAAAAATGGGCTATGCGATAGCTCATTAAATAATGCGATATTCAGTATGCGATACGATAATGCTTAAAAGCCACATGCTAAGATGAAAGTTTTACTCAGCTGTTGCTGGGTGAGTTCTGTGAAATTTTAAAATTATCTTGTCATATATTAATTATTTATATGTATGCACAGAGCTGGGTAGTAACTGATTACATGTAATCTGGATTATGTAATCAGATTCCAAAAATGAAGTACTCGTAATCAGAGTACAGTTACTTTTTCATGGATTACATGATTACATATTATTCACACAATAGCAATAAATTATTCATAATTCATTGATTCCCCCTAATTTCTCTTTTTTACCTTTTCAGTTTTCATTTCTAAAACAGCCTACCAATTATAGGCCTATACATTCAGAAAGTTCAGTTTTGTGGACATTCACACCACAGGTGGTGACACAGCATTTGACCCCTGGATTTACAAAAATCTTTTCAGGTTTAAGAAGGGTTTCAACATTGCAGCAATACTGGTGAACACATTCATTTTAACTGGTTTTTAACCATGTATTATTATCATGTCTTTGGAAGGCTTCTGTCTTCCCAACTCATTAAAAATTAGTTTTTATTTACGTTACATTTAAATTATTTCTTATTTATATGTCATGCAGGCATTCCAAAACGGTTTGTCATCTAAACCTTATATGCCAAATATACAGGTACATCTCAGTACATTAGAATGTTGTGGAAAAGTTCATTTATTTTAGTAATTCAACTCAAATCGTGATGATTTTGGCTTACATTTAACAAATTACTGAAATAAATGAACTTTTCCATGACACTCTAATTTATTGAGATGCACCTGTATTTATTATAACAACCCCTGAAAAATAAGCTTTTTAATTGATATTTGAGCATAAGAAACTACATTCATGGGGTTATTAATTTCTAATTTAATCTAATCTAATTTAATCTAATTAATTTTTATTGCTGATTTGACATGTAATTTAATTGTGAGTTCAGCAAGCTGGTTTTG
The DNA here is from genome assembly GCA_033026305.1 of Cirrhinus molitorella. Classification (NCBI taxonomy): domain Eukaryota; kingdom Metazoa; phylum Chordata; class Actinopteri; order Cypriniformes; family Cyprinidae; genus Cirrhinus; species Cirrhinus molitorella. The sequence goes on from CM065122.1 coordinate 17,214,813, forward strand.
AGATTTCAGGATTCACTCATTTATTAAGACTTGGTCATGTATGAGCTACCCGGAGGCGTTGCAAATGTAGTGTACAGACTATCTTTGAAAGGGACTTTGTTTTAAAATGATTTATTTTAATTTCATTTTTTTATGATGTAATTAATTGTTAGCTTTCATTAAACTCACAAACCCCCTGCAGTTCCTTTATGAACCCTAGTTTGGGAAATCTTGATGCAATATTGTGTTTAATGCACTTCATGTTGTAAATGACAAAGAATGGAACATATTTTCTTACTCTTTGCATTTTTTACATCATTATGGTACAAGGTAATCCTATTTAAATCAATGTGATGAACAAGTTAAGTTAAAAGTAATCTAAAAGTAATCCAAAAATAATCTGATTAGATTACCTAAAATATGTAATGTAACTGATTACATTACTGACTACAATTTTTGTCATGGAATCTGGAATCTGTATCTGATTACAATTTGTAAGTAATCTACCCAGCTCTGTGTATGCATGTATATATATCAAGAGCGCCTGTAAAACCACAACAAATTCCTCCTTGTGTTTGCGCATACTTGAACTAAATAATAAAACGGAAAATTAAACATGGCTTAATCTTCACTATGAACTTAATATGCGCTGATTTTTATTTAAACTACAAAAGTTATTTAGGCAAGAGCATTCTTTTGTTCATGGCCCCAAATATTGCAAGCTGCGGCGATATGTATACATTTGCGATATTTCAATAATTTCAATATATTGCACAGTCCTAATTTAAATCTTAAATGTATTAGTGTTTAATTAAATTTGTTGTCACAAATTCTTTTTGACACTGCATTCCCAATAATCTCTTATATAATAATGACATAGAATGTTTTGATATGAATCAAACTTTTAATCTTGGCCTTCTAATAACCATATTCTCACAACGTAATAAATTATTTTGATTTAGCACCACAACACACAAGCTTTTCTTTAATTTTTTTTATTGATTTGTGAAGCAGTATTGAGAAAAGTTGAGCATGTTTTGTAAAGGTAAGTTCAGAAAATGTACAGTGAATGTAGTACAATCAAAGTATAACTGTGAAGCAGGATGACTGCATGTGATCTCACAGGTTTTGGACACAAAGATAAGGCAATGAGGTTAAGCACGCTGCATCATTCCAACGGTTAGCTGTTGAGTGAAAAAATGAAATAAGTTATTTTATCAGTTGTTTTAAAACCTAAATAAAACAGAATATTTAAGACATTTTTAATAAATGAGCCATTTCATGTTACTGGTTGATGTGAAATTTTAAAATTATAAATAATTTTTGTAAATAATGATAATAATAATAATAATAATAATAATAATAAAAACACACACTGCATTCTTACCGGAAAAGTTTAGCTCCCCGCAGTTCTCGCCACCTAGATTGTCAGGTTGTCCAGGGCCAAAGTAGGCAAAGTCATACGGAGTTCCATCAGTCCACAACCACTGTCCTTCCTAAAGAGCAGTGAAAGTTACTATAAGATTGCTCTACTATACTCACTCACACTACATTTGGAAGGTTGTTTAGTTTGGTTTAGATTTCAGTTTAGACAAACAGACTAGACAAAGCAAAACAAAAAAGGCCACACTACTTACATGGTTACCATCATGATGACCAATCCAAACACGTGTGGAAGAGGTAGGTAACAGACTCAGGAGAAATTCGTGTTCTATTTTATTGTGTACAGATGCAAGATTTCCATCCACACTCTGGCAGTTCCTCTAAAGAGAAAGATTTTTTTATTGTCAATACAAAATGCTGTCTTTTTTTTTATCATGTAGCATAACTTTTTGAACAACATTTTTAGTCATTTTCAAACAAAGTTGGGTATGACTGATTGTTTGCTCTGTATTATTTTTGTGTCAAATTTATTTACAAAAAGGAAGTTTTATTTTAAAATAATAAAAATCACCTTGTTGTAACTAACAATTTACCTCTGCTGTGATCCAGTTGACCGTCTGAGAGAAGAACTTGAAGCATCGAACTCCAAAATTTGTCCATCCATAGGGGCATTTTCCAGCTGAAATAACTATACAGTAAATAAACAAAAGAAATATGATATTAGTATTATGAGAAATATTGGTTGGGTTGAATATCACACGTTTCTTACTATCCTTCTATATAAAGCTACAAAACATGGTTTGGTAGAAAAGATTTTAAAATTAATTAATGAGGTAATAATATATGTATTTGTTACCTTGTGCATTCCCCATGGAGAACACAATGAAAAGAAGCAGAAGACTTCTCAGCATTGCCATGATGAAACTGTAAAGCAGTTAAAATTAAAAGCATGTATTCAAATACTGCACATTGTGGATTGTCAATATATTTTAAAGACATTTTAAAGACTCACCTTGGTTTTCAGTTGGTTGCTTTCAGGATCGTAGAGGAAGATCTTATAAAGTTCCAGAAAGAGTCCTGCTTTTATATTTAATGTCAAGTGTGTTTAAGTCAATACAGTAAGGATAATACAGGATATGATTGTTTGATCTCTGACTTCCATTTAATTATGAGAAATTGGGGTAAGGTGAGCCTGTATACAATATTAGTTTAACTAAATATTTACTCTAAGTACATTTTAAGGACAAGGAGAGAAAAAAATGAATAAATTATGAATGATAGTCCTTGTTTCTATATAAAATGGTTTTGAAATATCTAGTGAAACACTGAAATATTTTTAATTATTCTTATTATCAATATGTGACCCTGGACGACAAAACCAGTCTTAAGTTGCACGGGTATATTTGCGGCAATAGCCAAAAATACATTGCATGGGTCAAAATTATTGATTTTAATTTTATGCCAAAAATCATTAGGATATTAAGTAAAGATCATGTTCCATGAAGATATTTTGTAAATTTCCTACTGTAAATATATTAAAACTTAATTTTTGTTTAGTAATATACATTGCTAAGAACTTCATTTGCACAACTTTAGAGGTGATTTTCTCAGTATTTAGATGTTTTTGCACCCTCAGATTCCAGGTTTTCAAATAGTTGTATCTCGGCCAAATATTGTCCTATCCTAACAAAACAAACATCAATGGAAAGATTATTTATTCAGCTTTCATATTATGCATAAATCTCAATTTTGAAAATTTGACACTTAAGACTGGTTTCGTGGTCCAGGGTCACATATAAGCTTTTGTAACATTATACAATTCAAAAGCTTGGAGTCAGTATATTTTTTATTATACACATAAAAATATTTGAATGATTTCTGAAGAATCATGTGACTGGAGTAATAATGCTAAAAATTCTGCTTTGAAATCGCAGAAATGTGTGTGTGTGAGAGAGACTGGGCTAGTTTTTGTCTTATCACACCCCGTTATCTGTCTGTTTGGTTTCTCCTGTGTGTATGGCCATATTTGGTTTTCCTGACCTCATTATCATGTATCACCATCACCTGCTTGTGTTAATCAATGTCCCTTTATAAGTTGTATTCAGTTCCTGTTTCTTTCCCTGCATTCCCTTCAGAATGCTTATGCCCTAATCCCTTCAAAGGATTTTCCCCTTTGGAGTGAGAGCTTCGAGCGTTTTGAGGGGGGTCCCCCATCCCATTCAAAATTGTGTTCCGGGGGGTAAACTATATGTTTCCTTGGCAGGGTTCTCATGGTAAAATTTGCATTCCAGAGCCTAAATATTATGTTATTAGGGTCGCTTCAACCCGTGGACATGAAAAACAACCCGCTGCAACAGTGGTAATGTAGCGGGAAAACCACGGAATTGGCAACAGTGCTCCAAAGTGCCATTCGGTGGGCGTTATATACCGTTTGGAATGCACCATTAGTCCAGCTACAAGGTTATTTTGGTGCGTCCGTGGCTGTTTCCAAAATCGCCCCCATACCCTAAAACAGGGCACTATTAGAGGGGACAGTCATTTTTAGCAGTGTCCAAAACCATAGTGGACGTTCTTGAGTGCACTCATAATCATAATGGTAATCATAAGTGACTCTTTCACCACAGGGTGTCAGTGCTCCGCGTTGCTGCAGTGTTTGTGAGATCTGATCATAATGAACCTTTATTTATCTGTATTAAATATGTCGAGTCTCTATTCTGTGTCATATTATGTGTCATCATTTCACTGTATGTACTCTAATCCCAAAATATGAATATTCAAATAATCCCACTGTCAAGTGTTAAAAATGTTAAAAATTATTTAAATGTTTAACATCGTTAAATTTTAACATCGCAATTTTAAACAATGGAGTAAGCAATAGGGGCTTGGAGTAAGAGCACCAATGCACACAGACAAATTAGCCATGGTTTTACTACAAATAAAACCAAAAATTGCAATTTAATTTAAACCATAGGCCTAACCACAAATTAACTTGGGTTTTACTACAATGACCACAGTTTAACAATGGTAATGGTCTGTGCGTATGTGCGCTGTGTGCTAAACACTAACCGGAAACTCCCAACTCCCGAGCCGTAACAAGTAGAACGTGGAAGTAGTTGTGCAAGTAGTCCATTGTTTAACTAGGGTTTAAACATAATTTGGCAGAGTTCAAGATAAATCCTTTAATCTTAATACTGGAGCTGCCCGTTTGCCAGTTTCAAATGATTAATTATAAACAGCAAGCACAAACTATACGACTTTGTGTTTTGCAATCGTCGTCTTCAATACAGCCGAACCGTGACAGGTCTAGTTTTAAATAGTGATTAGGTTGTGTTTGCATCACAGACCAGGCAACCCTGACATTTGGAAAGTAAAAAGGCAAAATTCTAAACTGTTAAAGTCGCAGTGGCAGATAGGAATGACTTTGGCAAGATGGTAAGATAATAAAAAAAAAAAAAAAGTTCAACTATGATGAAATTACATTTTCATACACACATATAAAAAGAAAACCATACACACTAAAAATAATAATATGAAATTGCACAGCTTATCAAAAAGACAACTTTCTATTCAGAGGTGTTACATTTTTCTATAGAAAAGTGTTCCAGAGAAAACCAAGAAGACCAACAAAACTTATTTGAACTAGTAGTGACTACCATCACTGATGATTAATTTGTTAATGTCAACATATAAAGACATTCAATATTTGCAAAATGTGATGGCACACAAAGTTTCTGAAAGCAAATCATTTCCTAAAAATGCTGGCAGACGTAAGTAGCTCTCTCTCACACACACACACACACACACACACACACATACACACACACACACACACACACACACACACACCTAACCTATTGCTCTCGTCATTTTATTAGATAAATTGTTGATCTTTTCAAATTGTGCATCTTGACTAACCATTCAGAAAACCGCTTGCCGCAATTGTGGTGTTTGTGCAGGTGGCTCTTCCTCTTGGTCTGGGTCCAAATCGGGGTCGAACATGTAGGGTTGGATATCGCCTCTGTTTTGGTCATTTTCACGTGTAGTAAACGTGCAACGTAAACGTGGGGATGGGTGGCCGTGGCCAGCAACAGTTTATTTGCATACAAAGTGACAGCCCTTAAGCCTGCTACACACTGTGCGATTTCAGCCATCTTATAAGATCATTGCATACTGTGCCACGTGGTTCTAATGTATGTATGACATGTATGTAGACTGTGCGATGATGACACCTATTGAGTCGTAGGCTGCGACCCACGTTACCGCAACATCATACAGCAAGATGAATCGTGCTTTAGCGGTTGTGGTTTTCATGTGCGGTAAAAAAAGAAGAGGTGGCGGCGGAATAGGGAAATATGGACTAGGGAAAAGAGACCAATTTGGGATTCCACTTTTGCACAGGGAGCTTGAGGTAAATAACTTCAGTTAACGTACGCTGTATATATGTCACGTTCATCAATTCATCATATTATGCTGCATTTTCATTGGCTGGTCAGTAGACGTAGGTCGTAGCAGCAACACACTGCGAGACAATCACGCTGAATTTCTGACACTGCCAAAAAATGATCGTAGGCTGTCTTTGGTCGCAAGACCGTGAGAATGGCCGTCTTTGAACCTCTTTCACTGTACGACACAAGACCACGTTTTAGGAGCCACGATCACCGAAATCGCCACGATTGTTTCACGATGGCAATCTTTCGTCTGGGACGGCCGAAAATCGTGCAGTGTGTCCCCAGCTTTAAACGATTTATTCGGAAATGGACTAAAACTGGCAAGAATAGAGCTGGTGTGATCTCTTTATTTGGGAGTGATTTTGTGCAAAGAACTTTATGAACATGAGCTTTATAGCCCATAGACATATTCTAACTTGTTTAAAAAAGGTATAATATGTCTTCTTTAAATAGCAAATTATCTTTTAATGTCACATTCACGGCACTTGAAAGTTAAAATCTTCAGATTTACAATGTTCTAGAGTAGTTTGAGAATGATATTTTAGACTTACGTGTTTTTATTGTTTAAACATTTTCGTAGGCACGTGAAATTACAGAAGAAAGCCTCGATAGAGATTTACAAACATTCACTTTTATCTTATTTTGTGATGAATAACGTAAATGGCATTAAGAAAATCGAACAGGCCAGTAGTTTGCATCCCTGAAAATGTATGTCTGTCGTTTAACATTTGTTTTATATCGTAAACAGTTAGTCTCGCCATTCACCTGCTTACTGCTTACGACCTCCGCTCGCAATCAAATGCCGCGCAGCTCTGTGAACGGTAAATCCCGCCTTCTACACGTTGATTGAAACATTTTGACATTGACGTGCGGTTTTGAGCCAGTAGGCTTGTTTGAGATGCACCTCGCCTCACCTGAAATGTAGGCGAGAGTTGGCGGCTGCAGTGAGGGGACTTCTAGGTGTAAAATAAATTTTGGTTTTGTGACTCATCAACTCACAGCACTATTTTTTTCTAAATCATGTCACCACAGTGACATCTAGTGTCCAAGTGAAACATGACAATATTATTCTTACTGAAGGTCCGAGTGGTTTTGTACCGTTTCCTTAAACTGAATTCCATCTAAACAATCCATTTCAATGCAATTGTCCAAAACGATTTTATATTTTTATGTCCACAGTGGAAATTAAGGTGATTACAGAATTAAAACATAAATGTACATGCAGAGGTGTACACAAAATGATTGTAAACTACATACACTAATAAATAAATATACACATTCCATATATTTTAATACATGAATTATTCCATATTTATATATTTACATACTGATATATGGGTAAATGAATAAGACAAATTCCAGTTTGAAAGTGACTAAGAGTTGACCATAAATAATGACATGTTCTTCATGAACATATGCTGCAAAGAAATACTTGAAGTTAAAGTGTTACACAGTCAAAAAATGGCACGTCCTAGTTTTGATCTTTGATCAGTCTTACAAGAAAACAGTTCCACTATTTATTCCACTAAAGAGCAAAACATAGAAAGTTACATCTGAAATGTAAAATCTGGTTTATCTTAAACAATTTTGCCCAAAGAAAATTAGTTGTACTTTTTTTTCTAGGGGGTTCCAACGCTTTGCATTACATTGACACAAGAAACCAAAGAATCAACATAAATGTAATGCTTAGAGTTAAATTCTAAGAATTTCTTGTAGCTTGTTATGGGTAATGGCATAGACTGTTCATAATCCCTGACAAACTGAATGGGATGGGATATCAGATAGGACAGAACTGATAGTATGCAATGGGAAAATACATGCTGTTAACATTGCTAGAAAATGTGGGAATAATATAAAATATAATTGTTCTTTATCATTAAATACAAAACAAAATCATATATTAGTGGACAACTTAACTAGAGCAGTGGAAAAAAGGCATGTCAGTGTTTCCCCTATTTTGCTTCACAAGCAAATAAAACTTCAAGCTTGGACAAAAACAGTCAAAAGCAAGGTTTATAAACGTGTTAGGCAGCATTAATGGGCTTGCATTTTACAAACACAACTCATTGTTTTAATGACAATGCATGCACAATAAAAATAAATTAAATGTAAAAATACCTTATTCACAATTTAATTGCCACACAAAAAAGAGGCAAACTACAAATCACAATTTATTCATCTCAAAGGAAAAGCTGTTCTTTTTCTCACAATATATTACCCTTTTTTCTTTCAAACATATAAAAATGGTAAAAATCAAACAATTGAACAAGCTAAAAATTATCATGTATGTTTGGCTATTATACCGCTATTATGGCACTGACAATTCTGACTCTCTAAGTGATGTTTTTGACCTTACAAGATCTTCATTCCAATATGCTCTGATGATTATGTTGTGGTCAACTGAAGGAAAAAAAAAAAAACATGTCTCACAAACATAGATATCCTAAACAATATCTACTGTACTTGCAAAAACCGAACTTCACCCATGATGCCTCAGTCTGATGTTTATCACAGAACATAATCAGCATTTGCTCTATGCAGAAAGAAACATACAGACAAGCAGCACAAACACACAATGACACCAGTCAGCACTAGGTAATCGGATACATACAGTACAGGTACATATTTTTTTGTTTGTTTTTTTCCTCTTCTGTTCCTGATAATAACAAATATTGTATCAAAATACATCCATTATGTAAAATGCCATTTATAAACTGTGAAAAAGTGAAAGGATTTCAAACAAAATAATACAAGTCCAAAATGTACAAGTGTAGAAAACCAAACAGACAAAAGCAACCGAATCCATCAGACAGAGGTCTCGGACTGTAGTTGTAGTACAAACTTGTGGGACTTAGGGTGGACATACTCCTCACTGAGTTTGAGGTGAGGGATAGCTTTGCTGGTGACCACTAAGCTGAAGTCAGATGACTTGAGTTGGAATTCAGAGCCGTGACGGAGGGGACTGGTAACCGACGCTTCGCTGATCAGCGTCCACTGCCGGGTCTGCCACGACTCTCTCGTATACTGCAGTGTAGGCCCAGCCATCAGATAGCTCTCCAGAAATGCCTAGCAGGAAACAACAGTATGTACATATATGTACAATGATATAAATGGTATTTTTATTTTTTATTTTTTGAAAAAGACATATTATTTCACTAGATAAGACCCTTATTCCTCGGCTGGGATTGTGTAGAGCCCTTTGAAGCTGCACTGAAAATGCAATTTGGATGTTCAACCCATTGTTGAAGTCCCACTAAAGAGAAAAATCCTGGATTTTTTTTTCCTCAAAAACCTTAATTTCTTTTCGACTAAAGAAAGAAAGACATGAACATCTTGGATGGCATGGGGATGAGTAAATTACCAGACAATTTTTATTCTGGAAGTGAACTAATCCTTTAAAGGGGTCATCGGATGCAAAATTCACTTTTACATGTTGTTTGAACATAAATGTGTGTTGGCAGTGTGTGTGTACACAACCACCCAATAATGATAAAAATCCACCCAGTGGTATTTTTTCAATCCCAATAAATAATATTCCCTTTTTCAAATCAAGCCATTCTCAGATTCTTGGCTGTGTGACGTCACACCGACAGAGGCCGCTCCCACAATAGATTGACTGACACGGCTGAGTGAGCTGTAAACTGTCCGACTGCCATTGTTTGTTTGTTAGATGTAATAATGTAACATAGCAGTCGTCATTTACTCCTGACATCTGTGCCACTGAAGATGCAGTGGATTACTTTTGTTTCTGAAGGGAATGTACCCCCAATCTACCTAAATGCATCTATGTTCAACTCATTTGTGATCCAGCTTCACCTACAGCAGAACTGAGTATAAGTTTTTTTTATGCATATTCGCCTTTCTTAATAATGTGCTAGCTAGCAAGTTTCACAGCTAAAGTAAACAGGACGGCTCTCACCCCATAGAAGAGAGGGGAGTGGTGAGCAGAGCTCATTAGCATTTAAAGAGGTATGCAAGTCAATTTAAAGCTAATTTTGACAAGGCAAAACATGTATGGTTTTACACTACCACTGAGAAATTTTAACCAAAGTATGTTAAAGACTTTTCATTAAGACCCTAAAGAATCATATCAACTTGTGGAAAATGAGCATCCGATAACCAGGCAAAAGCTGTATCTCACTGTGTTTGTTTGCTTAGTTTAGAGGAGAACTTGTCTCCCAGCTTAGCCTGGATTCTCTGAATGATTTTTTCTCTTTTCCCACCTCCGCCTTTTGGGTTGCTTAGTTGTGGTTGGAAAGACACTTCAAGGGATAGTTCACCCCAAAAATTACAATTCTGTCATTAATTACTCACCCTCATGTTGTTCCAAACCCAAAAGACCCCAAAAACCTTTGTTCATCTTCAAAACACAAATTAAGATATTTAGATGAGATCCAAGAGCTTTCTGACCCTGACAGACAGCAACCCAACTATCATGTTCAAGGCCCAGAAAGGTAGTAAGGACATCAATAAAATAGTCCACAATGTATGTGTGAACATTCCTCTGCTTGTAAACAAGACGCAGCTCATCCAAGGTTTACATCAGAACTTTAGCTGTTGAATCAGCAGCACCACACACGCGTTGTGGTACTCTTGTGAACGTGCATCGAAGACTGACACAGAAGAGAAGAATTGCTGAATTAAGTTGTTATTTTTGTTTTCTTTGTGCACAAAAATTATTCTCGTAGCTTCATAAAATTAAGGTTGAACCACAGATGTCACATGGACTACTTTATCGATGTCCTTACCACCTTTTTGGGCCTTGAATGTGCTAGTGGTATGTGGTAGAGTTTCTGTCTAAGCAGGGTCAAACAGCTCTTGGATTTTGGCAAAAAATACCTTCATTTGTATTCTGAAGATGAACAAAGGTCTTAGGGGTTTGGAACGACATGATGGCAAGAAATTAATGACCGAATTTTCATTTTTGGGTGAACTACTCCTTTACATTTAACATTTAGACCTAAATATTATTTTAGTGCGACTCCTGTTATGAGGGAACTTTTTCACAAGACGTAAAGTAATGCCATGTAAGTTTCATGACATATTTGATGTGAAATGTCCTCTTAGTGGCACTAAAAGAGTGTTAGTTCAACCCCGTTGGTTTTGTAGGTGTCACCGCAGTTCTAACTTGAAATGTCAGTTGAGTGGCGCTATAAAACTAATGCTCTGTGACGTTTTGAAGTAACACCTGCACTACACCTAAACCTACCCAACAGTATGAACAGAAGCAAATGTAACAAAAAACTCAATCGCAAGCATGCCGTCTTAGCTCTCATCTCTCTCATCTTTCAGCTCTTTCATCATTAGTCATGTTTTTCATGGGATTCATACTCAAGGATTCTGCTTCCTAAGCCTGTGTCTGTCTCACCTTTGGGGTCATGTTGTTCGTAATGCAGAATGCCAAGTGGGCCTGAATGCTGTCCATGCTGTGGCAGTGCTGCTGACGTGTGGTGCGCAGGTATTTCTGCAGTGCTCGAGCCATGGAGGGGAAGATGGCCTGCGCTGCCTCACGTGGATCCATCTCATCTCCCGGCAGCTTTTTTTTCTCCTCTTCTTGCAGCCGTCTAACGTGTGTGAAGGCTTCCTCTACTGCCACCACCAGCCTGGAAGGAGAAAATGATGCATATTACGTTGGAGTAGTCATTAAAACCACAACTTTGCTCTTTAATTAACTTGCTGTTTTACAAACTCTGTCCCTTTTTTTGCTTCTCTTACCGTGCTTTGCGCTTTCTGACTCTTCTTTCATGCTCTGCTTCCTCGTAGTACAGCTCATTGTGGCTGGTGTCCCTCTGTCGTGCAGCAGCTGCTATTTTAGCCCTAGACTGAGCCGTTGCAGCATCGCTACCAGCACCTGGTGAGAAAATGGGTAGCATTATTGGACAGAACAGATGCAAGACAATTCAATACACTACAAAAAGCAGCCTTGACCTTGTTAAGGAAAGACAGATACCTTTCACAAACTGACCCTTTGCTAAGTCTGTGAAGCATGAATATAATATTACAATTCCTGTCACTCTTGGACCCCAAGGGGTTTGTAACACCTGATCAAAAATACATGACACATCATCATGTTGCAGATTATCATGTAAATGTGTAATTTAACAGCAGTCATAATTATTAATTAATAGACATCATAAATAATTTAATACAATTCACTATATATGACTCTGGATCACAAAACCACGGGTATATTTGTAGCAGTAGCCAACAATACACTGTATCAAAATTATTGATTTTTCCTTTATGCCAAAAATCATTAGGATATTAAATAAAGACCATGTTTCATGAAAACAATTTGTTAATTTCCTCTTGCAAATATATCAAAACTTAATTTTTGATTAGTAATATGCATTGCTAAGAACTTCATTTGGACAAATTTAAAGACGATTTTCTCAATATTTTGTTTTTTCTGCACCCTCAGATTATAGATTATTAAATAGCTGTATCTCTCGCACAAAACTGTCCTATCCTAACAAACCATAAATCCATGGAAAGCTTATTTATTCAGTTTTCTAATGTATAAATCTCAATTTAAAAAACAAATTGAGCGTTATGACTGTTTTTGTGGTCCAGGGTCACATATATCTTTTTATTTTTACATTCATTGTATTGTAAATGTATTTTTTATCAAGCAGGTCACTACCATACTTCAGCAAGGGTGTATTGAATAGAACAAAATGAAAGTAAAAACATTTATGTTACAAAATATTAATATCCAAATAAACACAGTTCTATTAAACTTCATTAAAGGATCCCCAAAACTGATTATGGTTTCCAAAAAAACATTAAGCAGCACAACAGCATATTAGGTTAGATACTTCACAATATAATATATTTTTGATCAAATAAATGCAGCTTTGGTAAGCATTAAATCTTACCAACCCCAAACTTTTGAACAGTACCTACTGCAGAAAGCTCACTGGCAGCCAAGCATTTTTATGTCCAATTGGGTTATGATGATCACACGTAATGCATATTAGCTCTGTGTGCATAGTAATGTGGTGAACAGAATCATTTATGCATATTTATCCATATTCAGGTCACACATATAATTAATAATGCATGACAAGGGCAGCATGACTCTCCTTGGTAGCAGGGCAGGTCTGTGATCTCTTAGCTCACTGAATCACCTCCAGAAATCACATATACTGAAAATGGACAAAACAAATCTTGAGACCACCCTTTCCTCATTTGTTATTTGTGAATAACAATGACAAAAAATGTACATACACATAAAAATAAAGAGGAGAATTAAACAAGATACTAAACTAGTTTTACACACAGACAAACACATGTAGTTGATCGTAGACTATTTCAGAATGCTTTGAACCCTGGAAAAAATGCGATGTGGAATTTTTTGGGGGGAGAATATGCTTCCTAGTAATGCATTATTAATACTCTGACAATCCGTTCAAAGCACAAAGAGCTACACACTGTGATTTTCATATACTTGCACACTCACACACACACATTCCTGACCAGTTTGATAGCCACAGGCATAAAGAAAGGTTTGAGTGCTTAAGGGGGTATATCTTGATCCTAAGTATGCATCTCTGCATTATGGTGTGTGTACATTTCTTGTGCTGACAGCACATCATAAATATCAAACAAAACAAAAAAAGAGTGAGAAAGTGAAAGTGAGAGAGACTGGGTGTGTTTGAGATCTGGGGTGAGTAAGAATTATTGACGTTTTTATTTTTCACATTTTTAGAGCATAGCAAGTGCAGAAATTAGTGTTTTCTTCATAGCAGTCAAGACATGTACACAAAATTTCGTGACCTTGTGCAGAGTGTACAATGACTGCATGCAAAAGCAAATAACCAAGACGTGTTGAGCGCTCAACAATTCAATGTCTCGGTGAACAGATTTTTTAATGCATTACACAGTCTGAACTTACAATCGAAAAGATAGCTTTTCAGTTTGGCTTTAAACTCTGTAGAAAGAAATGATCAGAAAAGATGCATTAGCTGATGGTGGTGACTGACTGATACAATCAAGCTGTTTTTTTTTTTAAAGTGTGCATGAGTGTTTGTTTTATTATGTCTACCCATATTTAATAAGTTTAGGACAATATTATTTCACAGCTTGGGAGTTCTAAAGTTGATTTGACTAACTGTAGAATTTTATCTTAAAGAAGTGACCAATTTTAGCTAGAATCAACACAGTTTAAAGTTAAAACACCTTAATGATGAATTCATTTTTTTTTTTTTTTTAAACAAACAAGCACCTTTTTACTTTACAAGATAGTAATTGATGGACTGGAGTTGTATGGATTACTTGTAATGCTTTTATCAGATGTTTGGACACCTATTCACTACAGAGGATCCATTGGTAAGCAAGTGATATAGTAAGAGTAAATTTTCACTAAATTTTCATTTTTGAGTGAACTTTGGTATTCATTTAAAGGTATAGTTCACCCAAAAATGAAAATTACCCAATGATTTACTCACCCTCAAGCCATCCTAAGTGTATATGACTTTCCTCTTTCAGACAAATACAATCAGAGTTATATTAAAAAATATCCTGGCTCTTTCAAGCTTTATAAAATGAGATTACAGTTTTTGAAGTTTTAAATATGGATATTTTTCTTACTCAAATACATTGATTCGCTTTAAAAGGCCTTTATGAACCCTCCTGGAGTACTTTATATGATGGATGGATGCACGTTATTGGACTTCAAAATCTAAACAGCCATTTACTGCCATTATAATGTCAGGTGTCGTGTTGGGAGGACAAACGAGGAGTACGAGGTTGAGCTCAGGTGCAAAACAAGTCTTTTACTAAATAAATCCACAAACATAATCCACAGGGAGACAGGCAAGGAGACACGCACACAACGATGACGAGAACGGACAATCAAACAATGATCACAGGAAACTTAAATAGGGTGGATAATGAGGCAGACAGGTGAAGGCACTTAACTGATAATGAGATAATGAGGGGTGGAGACAGGAACATGACCAAATAAGGACAGGACTAAACCAAATACAGACTGGACTAAACCAAAATACAGACAGGACTAAACCAAAAACACAGGACTAAACCAACAGAAAACACAACAAAAGAGTCCCAAAACCTGACATATAAAGCCTGGATGAGCCAATGACATTTTTTAATATAACTCTTAATGTATTAGTCTAAAAACGTAAGTCATATACACCTAGGATGGCTTGAGAATGAGTAAAACATGGGGTAATTTTCATTTTTGGGTGAACTATCCCTTTAACAGTAGTGAGTAAACCCACTGAATGTATTATGATTCAATGTATTCTTTTTAAATTAATATTTTAAACTAAATGCATTAATACTTCATGTCAAGTTTATGTTGAAATCTCAGACATTGGATGTGATAAATTGTGAAATTGATCTTTTCTGAAACTCTAGAAGAGACACACTGCATTACTAGAGACATAGGCTCTCATTTGCTGACTAGGAGAAAAATTGGATATATTTAGGACATGCCTTCCCTATAGCGATTCCAAAATTATATCAGAATTTCTTGGTCAAAAGAACAATAAGAGTCAGGTCAGAAAACATTGACAGACATTGAATTTACACAGATTAAGCTCACCATCTACATTATAGACTTTCAGCCCAGCCAGATGTTTAGCTGCCCTGGACTTAGCAGCCGTCAGTAGGGCAGGGTTGTGAATTGAGAAATCCTTGTAATAGTGTTCAAGAATTACCAGGGCTGCCCGCTGAATGCTACAGAGAGAGAGAGAGAGAGAGAGAGAGAGACCGATCAACATTGTAAAAAAAGCCTTGTAATATTCACTGTTAATATGGGTTTTGGTGTCTATTAAAACACAGGAACAGACAATCCCATCATGTATTTCATTAAACAGTCAATGGATGTCAGATAATAATAGATTTAATTCTGCTTTGTGTGTGTGTGTGTGTGTGTGTGTGTGTGTGTGTGTGTGTGTGTGTGTGTGTGTGCGCTGTCACTTGACTCTGTAGCAGCGCTGGATCAAAAATGTTCAGCCAATGAAACAATGAAAGCGAAAGAACAAAGGAAAGCGATGGGCAGGAGAGAGGAAGGGAGAGGGGAAGCAACGCAGGGCAAAGTAGGGAGTGTCTGTTATGGAGTGATTAATGGACCTTTTTCCCTTGGCCCAACCTCAACTCATTATTAATGCATTAAACAGTGCACACACAGTTTTGTGTATATAGAAAAGCACATAAAATATCAGCAAGAAAGCAGCTCAGCCACATAATCAGTGCAATTACAGAGACAACCTTTAAAGGCATAGTTGACCCAAAAATGAAAATTTGGTCATCAATTACTCACCCTCATGTTGTTTCAAAACCGTAAGACTTTTGTTCATCTTCAGAACACAAATTAAGATATTTTTGATGAAATCTGAGATCTTTCTGGCCCTGCATAGACAGCAACGCAATTACTACATTTAAGGCCCAGAAAGGACATTGTTAAATTAGTCCATGTGACATCAGTGGTTCAACCGTAGTGTTATGAAGCTACATGAATAGTTTTTGTGCGTACAAAATACCCCCAAAACGATAACTTTATTCAACAATTTCTTCTCTTCAAGATGAACAATGAATGCAGGTTTGGAACAACATGAGGGTGAGTAATTATTGACAGAATTTTCATTTCTGGGTGAACTTATCCTTTAATGTTCTGAATAAATATTGAATAAATATTTCTGTGTTAAAATATATATAGTTGGTTTGCAGATTTGATGCATACAATTCTTCAATGATTTTTAGCTTTCACTTGTAGTTGTTTTAATCAAAGTTTAAAACAACAAATCATTGTAATCAGCTGGCACCTGAGCTGTCCAAGGTTGTAATGGCGAGTCTCTCCATCGGTGGAGCGCACGACACAGAGAGAAAAGCAGGGCTGCAGATGCCGGATCTCCAGCAGAACTACTGCCAGGTAATGGATGAACAGCAGAGCATCCACCAATGATACTGCAAACTGCACTATGCCTTGGTAGTTCTCATCCTGTCAAGCACAAATAGTAAAGCATTAAGCCAAGGTAATCAAAATGACCAGTACTGAAATGATGTTCTTCAAAGAATAGACATCCTGTTTTATCTTTATTTTCAGTGTTAAAATAATGTAACATTGTCTTAAATGAATACTTTTCAAAAATGATCCTTTAAACTGGCATTAAAGACATTTGTTACAAAAGACTTCTATGTGAAATAAAAATGGTTTCCATCTTTTGCTGTAGTGTGTCAATAGGAAATATTAGTGTTCATGTCCAAACATTTATTTGGCCATTAATTGTAATAATCCAGTGAGATTTTTGTTTGCACAAGGAGGCTGACAACACCCAGTGCTCCACACAGAGATCTGATCTCATCATCATCCAGTCTGTCTGGAATGACATGAAGAAACAGAGACAAACTAAACTGAGACAGACTAAATCCAAAAGAACTGTGACGTCTCCAAGGTGCTTCAAGAAACCTACCTGCAAAACTACAGTACTGCAAAAAGTTTAGGCACTTGTGTAAAAATGCTGTAAAATGACTACGCTGCCAAAAATAATGTCATAAATAGATTTTTCTTATCAATTAACTCTTTTTCTTAACAATCAACATTTGCTGTTACCATCCTTTGCGTTTAAAGCCGCTTTTGCTCTAGGTGCACTTGTGCATAGTTTTTCAGGTAGCTTTGCAGGTAGCATCTTGGAGATATTGCCACAGTTCTTCTGGATTTAGTCTCATGTTGTTCTCTTTCTTCATGTCATTCCAGATAGACGAGATAGACCAGATAGATGATGATGATGAGATCAGATCTCTGTGTGGAGCACTGGGTGTTGTCAGCCTCCTTGTGCAAACAAAAATCTCACTGGATTATTAAAATTAATGGCAAATGAATCTTTGGAAATGTAAACTGATATTTCCTACTGACACACTACAGCAAAAGGTAGAAATAACTGACTTAAAAAAAAAATTAGCTGGTGAATATAGCTGCTGATAATTTTAGCCTTTTAAATGTGGCTCATGAACAGCTGAAACTATCCGTTTTATAAAAACTGAATTCACACAATCACAATTGCTTAAATTTCAACATTTCTCTTGACTCTTCATTTCCGCTACACACATTTGCCCATACCTGCGAATCCAAGATGCGCACTCCAAAGAACAGCCAATAGGAGAGCAGCAGGAGGAGTGTGAGCAACCCCAGCAGGGCGCGGAACACTGCTATCCGGGGCAAAGAGGCTCGTGCCGGTCGCACAAACAGCGCCCAGCCAGCCAGCAGCAGAATGAGGAGCTTGAAAGCCAACGAGAGAAACAGGCCCTCACAGGCAGTACCACAAGGCTGCAGGCGCTCCGGCCACATTAGCTGGGGCAGCACCAGGAAGGACAGGGGGGTGACCAGAACCAGCAGGCCCAGGGCGAGGATGAGGGCCAAAGGAAGGAAGCGTACACAGTTCAATTTCTCTACTGGACCTTCCGTCTCTTTCCCGAAGCCAGCCAAATCCTCTTGAGACAAGCTGTGGTCTGATGTTCCAGTGACCGCTGTGGTGGTTTCGCCCCAGTTGTCATCCTGTCAAGAGGTGGGAGGGGATCAGCAATATATCATGCACATAAAAAATTCAACATACTCCTAAAAGCCCCGTTATCTCAGAGGCCCAATACCCAAACTCAGCACTCAGGATCGATAATACAGAAAAAGACACATTTACAGCTTCTGATTTGCACCCTTTTCCATCCCTGTTGGTGAGATGACAAATCTTCGTCACGGCTAATTCAGACAGACAGTACAGAAGTACCCAGGTCCCCCTCATCAGCATACACTAATCACAAATACCCAAAACTCCCATACATCTGCATATAAATGATCCTGAGAACTGAGAGACAGACTAACAACAAATGAGAACTTTCTAACAGCAGGACGTCTGAATGAATGCCAGTAGAATGTGAAATGCAGTGCAGATTAGAATTCCATTACAGATTATTCTGCACTAAGGATGGTAATTCATCTGCAGCTATTTATATATTTATTTATGGACTTGTTTGCTTATTTATGCATCTATTTGTATGAATAGAAGCTATATTTTGTATGGTAATGTAGTTTAGTGAATTTAATCTGAATTGAGAAGTTTTCAATACATGTAAATGACAGCAATAATATTAGCATAATAATAACAGACATAAAATACAGCTGCATGCAGCTATTACTGAGCCAACCATTGACTATATTTGCTAAGCTCAATTCAATGAGTTTAGGAACAACATTGCTGCAGCTTTGCAATATGGCAGACCTTGGTATTGTTGGATTCAAAGAACCATGATTCACAGCTTATGGGCCAAAGAAGAAAAGAATAAGACAACAAACAAAGAAAACAACAAAAAAGAAAAGAATTTCCCTTTCTTTTACATGGTTTAGAGTTTGTGCCAACCCATGTGCAAAAATAACTTTACAGGTCATCATCAGAAGTGAGGAAATGGCAGATGGAAAAGGTTAAAGAAGCAAAGTGTGCTGTAAAAGCTGATGGAAACACAAACACGGATGCACATGAACGGTTTTACTTAAAAAATGGAGCCCATCAGATAAAGTCAAAAGAGTTTTGCTTGCACCAGAGACAACTGCTACTGTAAAATACTGCTGTAATCATTACATGTAATATTTACATTCATACATTTACAATCAATTCTTTGAGAAGTCATACTGGTGAATGTTGTTGAAAAAAAATGTTGAAACACTCAAGACTCGCATTAGACTAAAGAGGTCAAGGGTGAGATTTACTAAACAGGGCAAATTCTACAGCTCAATTCCATGAAAGTGCCAATGAGGGGAAAATGATGCGTGTGATTTACTAACAATGCGCACGTTAAAGAACACAAACACAGCCAGACCAGTAGCACAAATTACCGCACGCTTTAAGATATGCTTTTTTTAGACATTTATAATAGCGTAATCTGGCCTCAAGTCTTACACTTGACTAGCAAATCATTTTTCTTGCCACCAAAATTTATTTTTCAACTAAAAATAATAACAGGCTGAAAGTAGTGATGTTTTTTGAGTCAGATCTCACCCTCATGTCTTTCCAAACCTGTGAAACCTTTGTTCATCTTTGGAATACGAATTAAGATATTTTTGATGAAATCTGAGAGCTTTCTGACCCTCCATAGACAGCAAAGCTTCTACCATGTTCATGGTTCAGATACCAAGAACATCAACAAAAAAGTGAGATACGTGGTTTGACTGTAATTTTATGAAGCTATGAGAATACTTTTTTGTGCCAAAAATTAGTTATTATATATATATATATATATATATATATATATTTATTTTATTTTTTTTGCGCACATAAAGTATTCTCGTAGCTTCATAAAATTGTGGTTGAACCACTGATGTCACATGGACTATTTTGTCGATGTTCTTTGTACCTTTTTGGACCTTGAACGTGGTAGGACCCTTGGTGTCTACGTTTTGGAACGACATGAGGGTGAGTAATTAATGACAGAATTTTCATTTTTGGGTGAACTATCCCTTTAAATGGCCTTTTGTTAATTGAATAACTCATATGAGCTGATTCTTTGTGACCAGAGGCCAGACTATTGTACAGCACTGCGGTCTGATCTGTTCCATTTTGCCCACAGTCCACATTGCTGAATGTGCTTCCCCCACTGAGAGAGACAAAAGCAGCACACAGCACAGCTAACAGTGTGTGTTTGCATGTGTGTTAGTGTTCTGCTTGACTCGAGTACAGCTCATTTCCCTCTGACAGAGTCACAGTCTGAGCTGTACCACAGAAAGAAAAGCAGGAAGAGAGGGAGTGGTAAACAAGTGTGAGAAACTCCTGCACCGCTCTCCTCTCCACCCTCTATCCTTTTTCTCTCATTTTTTTCCAAAATAAACCTGCATAGGCGTGTTGCTCAGGTTTACGACTCCAAATCAAAATGATGTATATGAACATTATTATAAAATTACAGACATGAGAACGCTAACAACAAAATGATTTAAACTGATATTCAGTAACACTCTCGAGAAAGTTTAACTTGATTTCTAATTAACTTGTATTGAACCCAGGACATTCCTTTTAATACATAGTTGGCTTTGAAAAGTTGTGACTCTGGGCTATTAAAGGTTAGTTCACCTAAAAATTTAAATAAGAGCTTTGTTCATCTTTGGAACACAAATTAAGACATTTTTAATGAAATCCGAAAGCTTCCCTCCATAGACAGCAACGCAACTACCACGTTCAGGGCCCAAAAAGGTAGTAAGGACATTGACAAAAATAGTCCATGTGACATCAGTGGTTGAACCTTAATTTTATGAAGCTATGAAAATAGCCTACTTTTGTGCAAAGAAAGCAAAAATAACAACTTTATTCAACATGTGGTACTATCGTGAATGTGCGTCGAAGACTGACCAGAAGAGAAGAAATTGTTGAATAAAGTTGTTACTTTTGTTTTCTTTGCCAGCCTCATAAAAATAAGGTTGAACCACTGATGTCACATTGACTATTTTAATGATACTTCTAGGTTGACCTACAAAGATACGTGTGATGACTGCAACATCATTATCAGACAACATCACCATGTGCCTGAAAAATACCGACAAGGCTTAAAGACCAAAACAATGGTGGAAACAATATATATATCTATGCAGCCTTTGAAATTCAGCCAATCAAATTACAAAGCCAGCACATCTGTTTTATAAATAAAAATGACACTAGCGAGAAAGACACACTCAAACAAGGGCTGAACAAGCAAACATAAACATAGACCCTTTCTTAGCAAGTAAATTATGACTTACATGCTTGCTATTCCAAGTCATTCTGTTCATTAACGTCTAAAGTTTCCTCACAGGAGAAAACATTCCAGAGGCTCAGACTGATTGACAGGAATACGAAAGAAGATCAGAGCAACATGATGAAATTACACAGGGAAGAATAGACCTGACAGCCGTTCAAGGGCATGGCATTAACCTTTTAGTGGTGCCAGGGGCTTTCCCCGATTTACTATGATATTTTTACCAAATACACAGTGTGTATTTGCTCCTTTATGAGAGCTCTGCCACTGTAATTCAAATTATCTATGAGAGGATAAAAAACGTTCAATGATTATGAAATGTTAGTATTGGCATATGAAAATTTGGCAAATTCATGTTTGTTTCCATACACACTAACGTTAAATTTTTTTGGATGGTAATATAATTAAGGCTGCGTTTATTTAATAAAAAATACAGCTAAAACAGTTATACAGTGAAAAACATTACCGTTTAAAGTAACTGTTTTCTATTTTAATAGATTTTAAAATATAATTTATTCTTGATCCTTCAGAAAACATATGCTGATTTGCAGCTGAAATTATTATCAGTTATTATTGCTGCTCAGTTAATAATGGTTTTTATTATTGTCAATGTTTGAAATATTCAAAAAAGTACTGTTCAAAAAAACTTTTGAACAGAAGTGTATGAATGTAATTGTATTCAGTATTGATCTATAAAATATAAAGCACTGAAAATCCATTACTAGGTCTGATCAATCAGAATACCTTCATGTCTTAAAGTCCTCTCAAGCAGAAATGTACAGTATTTAAAGTAACACACACACACACACACACACACACACACACACTTGCACAAATTAATGTAGACAGACATGAGGACCTATAAAAACTTTGTGTGCCTTTTGCCCCTGAGGGCAAGCCAAGTAGGTCAGAATAACTGAGACCCAGTAGGAAGTACAAAGAGGCGTCCCTTCATACTGAGATGTATGTCACTCCTATTTTCCATATCTGTCCACACCACAAGACCCCCTCCTTAAATGCACACACACATGCACTTTACCCTCAAATTCCGTCATTCCCTTTTTCACTGTCTCTCTAATAAATATTCAAACACAGTCACCTCATCTTCTCTGTGACCTGACTGTTTCCTGTACATAGTGTCTTTTATATAACTCAAATGCAGCTATATGCCAGTATATGATAACCAACATCACAGGAAAATACACACACACACACACACACACACACACACATATATATATATATATATATTAAGTCTGTTCCACACTGCAGGCTCATAAAGTTTCATCACTGAGCAACTCTAAGTGTGCTGAACACAGCAGAAAATACTGATAAACCTGATAAATAGTGAAAACACTATAAACCATTTTATTAACACAATGTTTTACAATAATAGAGTCAGCTACTTGACATTTAACAAAAACATCTATCTGCCTTCATTCAGTTTACATATTGACAGGCACGCAAACAATAAATCAGTGCAATTAGTAAATCTCAGAGTCAAGCCAGAAAATATAAAATGTTTATGAGATGTAAAGAAACATGGATGTAAATAAAATCAATAAAACACATTCGTAATAATAATTTTCAACTGCACATACCTAATTCTTATTGCGGTAAACCAGAAATCACTTTAGTTTTTGTATAACACTGCAGCTCTTTTATGCATCAGAAAAACAGTCAGTGTGAAAGCACAAAGTGAGCCTGCTATTGCAGTTAAGCTGCAACACTACTTGCATGCTGTTTATGCATTCAGTGTAAAACAGCATGAATCACATCTGCGACTTGCTTTTACAATGGAGCGTTAGCAGGCAAACAGACTGGAGGCTAATAAAAGCACTAATGTGAAGCTTGTAATTTTGATAAAGAACTATATACACAAATCATATGCTATTTGAGCTGTAAAAGACTCTAAATTGTCCTTTTGACGTGGGGTTTCTTTTCTTTGAGGTTAAAGTTCTGAATATTGCAATAATCTGTCAAAACACAGAGCACTTCAAAAATAAAAATTACTTAGCAGGCAGCACACAGCATTCAGTAAGTATAATGCATTTCTCTATTTTCTAGAGCATGTCGCTCTTTGAAATCCCTGTTATCCTCTTTACTCTGTTAACTATGGCCCGTGTGTTTGCCAAGCTAGAGCTCAGAGGTCAGGATGATGCCCCTGCCCCATCACATACACTCTCATCATATACATTCTGCACAAATGCATATGCAATGCAGCATTAAAAACAACAAGAATGTTTGTATTAGTGCATCTATACACTGTATGTATACAATGATGTGGAGCTATTTTTATTGGTTGCAGTGTGCGCAATGAGTATAACATATATATATATATACAATATATATATATGTGTGTGTATCATAAAAAATTACTGTAATCAACTTACAGTTCAACAGTTTGGGGTCAGCAACACATTTTAATTGGTTTATAATACAAGTCTCTTAAATTAACAAGACTGCATTTATTAACAAGGCTGCATTTATTTGCTCAAAATACAGTAATATTGTGAAATATACTATTTCTGTGAAGACAAAGCTTAATTTTCGGTATCATTACTCCAGTCTTCAATGTCACAAGATCTTTCAGAAGTCATTCTAATACTAGTATTCTAAATTAATATTAACAAGATTTTATTAGTATTTATGTTGAAAACAGTTTAATATTTTAAGTAAAATAAGATGCATTTTTTCAGGATTCTATGATGAATAGAAAGTTTAAAAGAATGGCATTTATTTGAAATAGAATCTTTATTGTCACTTTTGATCAACTTAATGCATTCTTGCTGAATAAAAAAAATAATTTCCTAATCTAAATAAACATTTATTATAAAACAAATATAATATATATTAAAGAAAATACTGATATTATATAAAATATCAATATTTGACATAATATTGATTATATTAGCTACATTAAATATAATTAATTAAATCTGGAGACATCTGGTTTACACAATCTGGTTTACACAATTAAAAAACAGCACACTTTGATTTGCTAAAATAGTTTTCTATTAAAAGATTAATTTAAATATTTTTAAATGTTCTGTTTCCTTCAAAGGATTAGTTCACTTCCAGAATAAAAATTTCCAGATAATTTACTCATTCCCATGTCATCCATAATGTTCATGTCTTTCTTTCTTCAGTCAAATAGAAACGGTGGCCAACAGACCCTTTTTCCTCAGCTGGGATCATGCAGTTGCAGTTGAAAATGCAATGTTAACTTTAAAACTGTTGAGCTCCATTGAAGTCCACTACAGGTCCTTCTCAAAAAAATAGCATATTGTGATAAAGTTCATTATTTTCTGTAATGTACTAATAAACATTAGACTTTCATATATTTTAGATTCATTACACACAACTCGAAGTAGTTCAAGCCTTTTATTGTTTTAATATTGATGATTTTGGCATACAGCTCATGAAAACGTCTCGGTTACGAAGGTAACCCTCGTTCCCCGAAGGAGGGAATGGAGACGTTACGTCAATGACGTAATATTGGGGATCGGCTACGAGACCCTATCACCTCTGAGCTAAAGAGAAAAAGCCAATGACAATTGGCGAGTGGAATTTGCATGCCGCGCCACTCCCCCGGACATACGGGTATATAAGATAGCGGCGTGCATCCACTCATTCAGATTTGCTGAGGAGCCGAGCCGCAACCCGGCTTCAGCGCAGTCCAGGATTGTGGCAGGAGGACGTAACGTCTCCGTTCCCTCCTTCGGGGAACGAGGGTTACCTTCGTAACCGAGACGTTCCCCCTCAGTCGTTCTCTACGACGTTACGTCAATGACGTAATATTGGGGACCTCTGGAAAACGCCACAATCCTGAACTGCGTTACGCAGCCGAGGCCCAATGCCGGCAGGCAAGCGTGTCGGAACAAAGGGCTCAATGCGTAACCGTCCCAACGCCCTGTAGACCACGTGGTGGCCCACCAGGGGTGCCAAGTTTTGAAGCAGCCGTTGGGGGGCGGAGCACAATGACGGTTAAGTCATGTGGAAGCTTTAGAAGTAAGTCTAATCTAGACTGGGGAAACACGGAAGGTTCCGTGGAGATACTGAGACATGATGCCACAACCGGAGGGGGGTGAAGGAGGCTCCGCTCCGGAGCACAGTCTGGACTACTCCGTCTAGTCCAGTACTGCGGGGCATGGAGGACCCAGAGTTCAACCTTGGGAACAACTGGGAAAATAGCGCACGGATCCGAGAGGAGTGGCGCAGCAAGCCGACACCTGAGCCGTCCTCCCGCAAATTACCTGATGTTACCCAACACACGGGAGGACACTGGCTCAACGCGGAGGTTGTAGAACCGCGCAAAGGTATTGGGTGTCGCCCAGCCCGCAGCTCTACAGATGTCTGCTAGAGAGGCGCCGTGCGCCAGCGCATAGGAGGAGGCCACACTCCGGGTGGAGTGGGCTCTCACTCCCAGGGGGCACGGCTCACCTTGGGCTTCATACGCCAAGGTGATGGCATCAGCTACCCAGTGAGCCAACCTCTGTTTGGAGACAGCATTCCCCTTCTGCTGTCCCCCGAAGCAGACAAAGAGCTGCTCGGAGCGTCTGAAGCTCCGGGTGCGGTCCACGTAGACGTGCAGGGCACGGACGGGACACAGCAACTCCAAGGCCGGGTCTGCCTCCTCCTGGGGCAGAGCTTGCAGGTTCACCACCTGATCTCGGAAGGGAGTGGTGGGAACCTTGGGCACGTAGCCGGGCCGGGGTCTCAGGATGACGTGAGAGTAACCTGGCCCGAACTCTAAGCACGCTTCGTTGACCGAAAATGCATGCAGGTCCCCTACCCTCTTGATGGAGGCCAGCGCAGTCAGGAGTGAAGTCTTGAGTGACAAGAACTTCAGCTCGACTGAACTGAGCGGCTCGAAGGGAGCTCCCCGAAGGCCCTGAAGGACCACGGAGAGATCCCAAGAGGGTACGAGGTGCGGTCTAGGAGGGTTAATCCTTCTCGCACCTCGAAGGAACCTGATGATCAGGTGATGCTTTCCCAGAGATGACCCATCTACTGCATCGTGGTATGCCGCAATGGCTGCGACATACACTTTCAAAGTGGAAGGGGACAGTCTCCCTTCCAACTTCTCTTGCAGGAAGGAAAGCACCACTCCGACCGAGCACTTCCGGGGGTCCTCTCGGCGAGAGGAACACCAATCAACGAAGAGACCCCACCTCAGGGCATAGGCCTGCCTGGTAGAGGGGGCTCTAGCCTGAGTGATAGTGTCTATCACGGCCTGGGGGAGACCGGCGAGGTCTTCCGTGTCCCGTCCAGAAGCCACACGTGCAGGTTCCATAGATCGGGACGCGGGTGCCAAATCGTGCCGTCCCCCTGAGAAAGAAGGTCCTTCCTCAGGGGAATCTTCCAGGGAGGGACTGTCGCGAGGAGCATGAGGTCGGCGAACCAGGTCCGGGTGGGCCAGAACGGCGCAACCAGCAGGACCTGCTCCTCGTCCTCCCTGATCTTGCACAGGGTCTGTGCAAGGAGGCTCACTGGGGGAAAGGCGTACTTGAGGAGGCCCCGCGGCCAGCTGTGTGCCAGAGCGTCCCTGCCGAGGGGGGCCTGAGTCAGGGAGAAAAAGAGCTGGCAGTGGGAGGATTCTGGGGAGGCGAACAGGTCTACCTGAGCTTCCCCGAATCGACTCCAGATGAGCTGGACCGTCTGGGGATGGAGTCGCCATTCTCCAGGGAGAGTAAGCTGTCGTGAGAGCACATCGGCTGCACGATTCAGTTCTCCTGGAATATGAACGGCCCGCAGCGATTTGAGCCGCGTGTGACTCCAGAGGAGGAGATGGCGGGCG
The DNA here is from genome assembly GCA_033026305.1 of Cirrhinus molitorella. Lineage (NCBI taxonomy): Eukaryota > Metazoa > Chordata > Actinopteri > Cypriniformes > Cyprinidae > Cirrhinus > Cirrhinus molitorella. Next base: position 17,242,161 of record CM065122.1, read on the forward strand.
AGCTGCGACAGGCGACGGGAGCGCAGACCACCCTGACGGTTGATGTACGCTACGGTCGCTGTATTGTCCGTGCGGACAAGCACGTGCTTGTGGCGCAGCAGCGGCAGAAACCGCCGGAGCGCCAGAAACACGGCTAGCAGCTCGAGGCAATTGATGTGCCACTGCAGTCGAGGTCCTGTCCAGGAGCCCGAGGCTGTCTGCCCGTTGCACACGGCACCCCAGCCCGTCGAGGAGGCATCTGTGTTGACTACAACATGCCTCGACACCTGTCCCAAGGGCACGCCGGCCCGTAGGAAAGCAGGGTCTGACCAAGGGCTGAAGAGGCGGCGACACTCCGGGGTAACGCCGACCCGGAACGTGCCGCGGTGCCATGTCCATCTCGGGACTCGGTCGTGTAGCCAGCGCTGAAGCGGTCTCATATGAAGCAGCCCGAGCGGCGTAACTGCGGCTGCGGCTGTCATATGCCCCAGGAGCCTCTGGAAAGTTTTGAGAGGGACCGCCGTCTTGTGCCTGAAGAGTTTCAGACAATTCAGCACCGACTGGACGCGCTCGTTGGTGAGGCGTGCTGTCATGGAGACCGAGTCCAACTCCATACCGAGAAAAGAGATGCTCTGCACGGGGGAGAGCTTGCTCTTCTCCCAGTTGACCCGAAGCCCCAAATGGCTGAGGTGCTGTAACACCAGGTCCCTGTGTTCGCACAACAGATCTCGCGAGTGAGCCAGAATGAGCCAGTCGTCGAGATAGTTGAGGATTCGGATGCCCTTCCGCCATAGGGGAGATAGGGCACCTTCCGCGACCTTGGTAAAGACGCGGGGGGACAGGGACAGGCCAAAGGGGAGGACTTTGTACTGATACGCCTGACCCTCGAAAGCAAACCGAAGAAACGGTCTGTGTCGAGGTAAAATCGAGACATGAAAGTACGCGTCCTTCAGGTCGATGGCTGCAAACCAATCCTGGTGTCGTACGCATGACAGTATGCGCTTCGAGGTAAGCATCTTGAACGGTAGCCTGTGAAGGGACCGGTTCAGCACTCGAAGGTCCAGGATCGGTCGCAACCCACCTCCTTTCTTGGGCACGATGAAATAAGGGCTGTAGAACCCCGATTTCATCTCGGCTGGAGGGACAGGCTCGATCGCGTCCTTCGCCAGGAGGACCGCAATCTCCGCCCGAAGAACAGAGGCATGGGTGTCCGAGTGGACAGAGGTGGAACGGATGCCTCTGAACTTGGGCGGTCGCCTCACGAACTGAATCGCGTAGCCGAGCCGTACTGTTCGGATCAACCAAGGGGACGGGCTGGGGAGCGCTAACCAGGCTCCCAGCCTGCGTGCCAGTGGGACCAGGGGAACAGTAACTGGCGTGCCAGAGGTGGGGCAGCCGGTGGGGGGAAGGGGAAGGGGACTCAACCCAGAAGGCGGGGCGTTCTGGAGGAGAGTGGTGCTGCACGGGGCAGCTCTTACCTTCCCGGGTTCCCGCGCTGGCGAATTCAGGCTCCGAGTCCGAGTCCGAGGAGGCAGGGCGTCGCTCAGGAACGAGACTCGGGGCACTGGGCCCAGAGATGAAGGAAATTGCTCTTTTTGTGAATATGTGGGTACCACTGACCCGGGGGTCAGTGGCAGCAGCGATGGCTTCCGGCCCCGGCCCTCCCCCGGGGCTGGGGGGACTGATGTCGTTGTCCCCCGAAGAGCAAACGTCCTCATCTCTGGGTTGCCCGTGTCAGGGCCGCTTCGCGGTCTTGCGGGTGGTCTTGGCGGGCCGCTGAGGGACGGGCTGCGCCGCCTTCCTGCGGGTGGCTCTACGCCCAGGCTGAGGCGACCTCACCTCAGCCGATGGTGCAGGGGGCGGAGCAGAAGCCGCAGCCGCAGGGGGGCGCCCTCGGCGACGAGCAGCCGGAGGCTTGGCACTCGACGGCTTGGTGGAACCCCGTCGAGGCAAGATGTGGCTTATGGCCTCCGACTGCTTCTGGACTGCCGAGAACTGCTGGGCGAAGTCCTCGACAGTGTCGCCGAAGAGGCCGACCTGGGAGACGGGTGCGTCGAGAAAGCGAGCTTTGTCGACGTCAGCCATCTGCGCCAGGTTCAGCCAGAGATGGCGCTCCTGGACTACCATGGTAGACATCACCTGACCGAGGGACCGCGCTGTTACCTTGGTCGCCCGTAGGGCGAAGTCGGTAGCCGAGCGCAGCTCCTGCATCAACCTGCGGTCAGAACTACCCTCGTGCAGTTCTTTCAGTGCTTTGGCCTGATATACTTGCAGGGTGGCCATCGCATGCAAGGCAGAGGCAGCCTGGCCCGCGGCATTGTAAGCCTTCGCGACGAGAGCCGACGAAAGCTTACACGCCTTGGACGGGAGACGCGGACGATCCCGCCAGGTGGCGGCGTTTTGCGGGCACAGGTGCACCGCAACCGCACGCTCCACCTGGGGGACATCCACGTACCCCCTGGCTGCCCCGCCATCGAGGGTAGTGAGGAGGGAGGAGCCCTGACGTGTACGAGCCGAATAAGGGGCCTTCCACGTCTTAGTGAGCTCCTCATGCACCTCGGGAAAGAAAGGTACTGGGGCGGAGCGAGGTTGAACGTCACTACGCGCACCCAGATACCAATCGTCAAGCCGCGAGCGCTCGGGTGAAGGTGCCTTCGACACCTCCAGGCCGATGCTCACGGCTGCCCGATGGAGCATGGCTGCCAGTTCGGCGTCCGCCTCCGATTGAGCAGCCACCGCGGCGGGGGGCTGCTCAGTGGAAGTTTCCGCCTCAGCCGGCATAAGCCCCCCCTCTGATGCTGTGATTGACATTCTATCCTCCTCGGGAGCGCCAAAAGTAACACTAGGCTCGTTTTCAGACGAGCGAGTGCTGAGTTTTGGCAACTCCACGGAACCACGCTTTGAGGGACCGGACTTCCGCGGGGGTTTTAAACCCGACGGAAGATTCGGCACTGTCACCCTCAGATCACCCTCACCTCTAACCAATGCAGCCGAGGAGCCAGGACGGCCCGCCGAACTGGAAGGGGTAGAGGATGAGGGGCGCCATCTCGCGAACGAGAGGCGCGATCTCAGCGTGGCCATGGTCATGCGCTCGCAATGAGCGCACGAACCATCCACAAACGCCGCCTCAGCGTGTTCTCGGCCCAGGCACGAGAGGCAGCGTTCGTGGCCGTCATTGGAGGACAAAAAGCCACCACATCCAGAAGCACACGGTCGGACAGTCATCTCGGAAGATGCTATCAACGACCGTGTAAGAAATTTGCTCTTTTAGATCGGCGTGCCCCAGGGAAGGCAACAGCCAGAAATCGCTGGGATGGCACAGATGCCGGCAGCGCCGGTAACACGATCGAGCACAGGAAAACAGGAGCAGGAACAGTTGAGTCGTTCTCTCCGTCGTATTCTCTTCTCAGCAGCTCACACAAGCGAGGCTCCGAAGCAGAAATCTGAATGAGTGGATGCACGCCGCTATCTTATATACCCGTATGTCCGGGGGAGTGGCGCGGCATGCAAATTCCACTCGCCAATTGTCATTGGCTTTTTCTCTTTAGCTCAGAGGTGATAGGGTCTCGTAGCCGATCCCCAATATTACGTCATTGACGTAACGTCGTAGAGAACGACTGAGGGGGAACCCAAAATTCCTATCTCAAAAAATTAGCATATCATGAAAAGGTTCTCTAAATGAGCTATTAACCTAATCATCTGAATCAACTAATTAACTCTAAACACCTGCAAAAGATTCCTGAGGCTTTTAAAAACTCCCAGCCTGGTTCATTACTCAAAACCGCAATCATGGGTAAGACTGCCGACCTGACTGCTGTCCAGAAGGCCATCATTGACACCCTCAAGCAAGAGGTCTGTGGGAAGGAAAAAGTGTGGCAGAAAACGCTGCACAACGAGAAGAGGTGACTGGACCCTGAGGAAGATTGTGGAGAAGGACCGATTCCAGACCTTGGGGGACCTGCGGAAGCAGTGGACTGAGTCTGGAGTAGAAACATCCAGAGCCACCGTGTACAGGCGTGTGCAGGAAATGGGCTACAGGTGCCGCATTCCCCAGGTCAAGCCACTTTTGAACCAGAAACAGCGGCAGAAGCGCCTGACCTGGGCTACAGAGAAGCAACACTGGACTGTTGCTCAGTGGTCCAAAGTACTTTTTTCGGATGAAAGCAAATTTTGCATGTCATTCGGAAATCAAGGTGCCAGAATCTGGAGGAAGACTGGGGAGAGGGAAATGCCAAAATGCCTGAAGTCCAGTGTCAAGTACCCACAGTCAGTGATGGTCTGGGGTGCCATGTCAGCTGCTGGTGTTGGTCCACTGTGTTTTATCAAGGGCAGGGTCAATGCAGCTAGCTATCAGGAGATTTTGGAGCACTTCATGCTTCCATCTGCTGAAAAGCTTTATGGAGATGAAGATTTCATTTTTCAGCACGACCTGGCACCTGCTCACAGTGCCAAAACCACTGGTAAATGGTTTACTGACCATGGTATTACTGTGCTCAATTGGCCTGCCAACTCTCCTGACCTGAACCCCATAGAGAATCTGTGGGATATTGTGAAGAGAAAGTTGAGAGACGCAAGACCCAACACTCTGGATGAGCTTAAGGCCGCTATCGAAGGCCTCCATAACACCTCAGCAGTGCCACAGGCTGATTGCCTCCATGCCACGCCGCATTGAAGCAGTCATTTCTGCAAAAGGATTCCCGACCAAGTATTGAGTGCATAACTGAACATAATTGTTTGAAGGTTGACTTTTTTTGTATTAAAAACACTTTTCTTTTATTGGTCGGATGAAATATGCTAATTTTTTGAGATAGGAATTTTGGGTTTTCATGAGCTGTATGCCAAAATCATCAATATTAAAACAATAAAAGGCTTGAACTACTTCCAGTTGTGTGTAATGAATCTAAAATATATGAAAGTCTAATGTTTATCAGTACATTACAGAAAATAATGAACTTTATCACAATATGCTAATTTTTTGAGAAGGACCTGTATATGGAGAAAAATCCTGGAATGTTTTCCTCAAAAAACATAATTTCTGAAGAAAGAAAGACATGAACATCTTGGATGACATGGGGGTAAGTAATTTACCCGGAAATATTCTGGAAGTGAACTAATCCTTTAACAGCCAACAGTCCCCAGCTCCCAGCACACTGTTGCTTTATTCTAATCCTTGTCAGTGTTTCGAGAACGTGTTTTATTCAAGCAACTCACAGCTTCAGTTCCCCTACAGTAAATAGAGTGGGAATCTACAGGGGTTGGACAATGAAACTGACACACTTGGTTTTAGACCACAATTAGTACGGTGTTGGGCCTCCTTTTGTGGCCAATACAGCATCATTTCATCTTGGGATTGACAAATACATGTCATGCACAGTAGCCAGAGGGATTTTGAGCCATTCCTTTTATAGAACAGTGGCCAGGTCACTATGTGATTCTGGTGTAGGAAAACGTTTCCTGACTCGCTCCTCCAAAACATCCCAAAGTGTTTACTTCCATGTTCATCAAACCTCTCTGTCACCAGTCTTGCTGTGTGTATTAGTGCATTATCATCCTTATACATGGCACCACCTTTAGGGTGCAATGTCTGAACCATTGGGTGCACATAGTCAACCTTCACACTTTGCTCTTACTGGTGGAATGTGCAATAAGTGAAGATTAGCCACCAGGCTGCGCAAATATAGCCATGAAACCTCCAACACTATATTGGCCATTGTTTCAGTTTCATTGTCCAACCCCTGTACATTAACAACAACATTTATGCTACTCACTATCACATTCATTTCTTTCAAATATATTCAGTGCCTGACTCACCTGGGCGTCTGTGGGGGCGGAGCCTTGATCCGGCTGCTGTGGCTGAGCTGATGATGCACTGATGGTGACATTTTTGTCTGAGCGGCTGCTGCTGTCTCGGCTGTGTGATTTGTGCCGATCCCTGCTGCTGCGTTCACTGCATGAGAGAGACACACAGAGCGACGGAGGTGAGGGAAACGCTGTCGCCATGGCGATGGGAGCGGGGAAGCACACTCAGACTAATGACAGGATAACCACCATCATCATTCTCCCTCCTCATCCTCTCACTGACACGCGCTGGCTTCCTCTAGCACTGTCTCGCACATGCCCTAGCTGGAGCATCTGGTGCAAACTGGGTTAGATGCAGTGAGCTGTGACGACCCTAATCCAAGCACAGCGTTCTCTCTCTCTCTCTCTCTCTCTCACTGTGTCACTCAGTCTTTTTAGTCATCATAGCTAATGTCTGGTAAGCCATAGAATAAAACATAATAGATAACCAAATACAGCTCTACTGCACACAGACGCTCAAACGCATTCATCAAACAGTTTCAAACATAGACGTCTCGCTCAGAGTAATTATTGACATAAGCAAATAACAGCAAATAAGACTCACACACTGTCTGTGTAAAATAATGCACAGGTTTCACAATAAAGCATGAAAATGAAACAGTTACATTGATTGATGATGATACACTAGCTCTGTTTCACAAACTACCTTCCATAGTATTTGAACTTCATAGCATAGTATTTTTCCATACAATGGAGATCAATGTGGACCAGCAACTATTTGGTTACCCACATTCTTCAAAATATCTGCTTTTGTGTTTAGCAGACGAAAGAAACCAATACAGATTTGGAACAACAGATGGGTACAAAAATGATTACAGAATTTTCAGTTTTGGGTGAACAATTCTTTTAAATATACTAGTGGTTTTTCACCTGGTTTAGCCTAGGGGTGGGTGATATGACCAAAATCTTATATCATGATAGGAGTCATTTTATTTCATGGTAACGATTATATATCACAACATAGTTATTTTTTCTTTAAAAAAGGTCTTTGAGATATCAAACTTTTTTATACCATAGAAGTTTCCTAATTCTTATCACCAGTGTCAATATAACAAACAAACAATCAATAAATAAAGAACTACATAAATATAAAAAGCGAGACCCACTGGTTGTCCATGAATGTCTATGGTGGGTAGATGTTATATATATATATATATATATATATATATAAAGAGAGAGAGAGAGAGACACACACACACACACACACACACACACACACACACACACACACACACACACACACACACACACATGGGCCATTCTACAGAATTGGTGTAATCTGTGTGTGTTTTTATATGTGTACCACTGTTCAGAATTGTGCTAGCTAACCATGTGCTGATTAGCATCTTTGAGCTAGGTTCAAAAGTATCACAAATTTTTACTACCGAAACATTTTGGGGTGTTATCCCATAAAATTGTCACTAACGAACAGTCACGACTAAAACATGTCATCAACACATAACCCTTATATGTGGGGGAAATTAGCATAAAATTTTAGTATAGCTATGCAAAAAAAAAAAAATTGTGTTTTAGTTTGCACGTAAAAATCTGTAATTGGATGTGGATGCTACCAAAGCATTACTGTCACTACTCAAAATATACAGTCACTACCGAAACATGGGGTGTTTTGTCAAAAATAAAGTATACTGAATTATCAACTAAGTTGTTATGATAGTTTTTGGTTCAATGTATATTCAAACTAATGAATCCTTAACTTTGAACTTGAAACTTTTTTTTTGTCTTTTACAAAGAAAAATTGGATTCAAAATACAACAAATCTTATAAATTACACTTGAAATATTGTTAAAAAAATTGTATTCTTATTGATTTACATTGAAAAAAATTTAATAAAATAGCAAAAAAATCTATATTTACAGTGCATATTTAAGCAACATCTTAATAGGTCAATATAGCCCTTCTTATTAAATTATTATTACTGTGTTGTGGTAGTGACAGATTTGGGAAGAGGACAAATATTCCAAAACTTTCTGAAAAAACAATATGAGAATTAATTGCACAATTACTAGTAATGTGTACCTTGGATAGTATACAATTCACATAGAATTTTTTTGTTGTTGTTTTTGTTTTTTTGAAAAAACAACGTTTCCAACTCTGACTTTGGACCAGTTTTGCAGAATGGCCCATAAACACACATTTTATATAAATTTGTAAAAAAAAATATGAAAACCTCTCCTGAAATGGTTTTACTCACTTAGTCACTCACTTAGTTTCAGACCCTCTGAGAAGTTTCTCTTTGTCCTGCTGACATGGGTTCAAACCAGATCTTCAACTGCTGCACCAAACCACATTTTCTTTTCTTTTCTCATTTTCTAAAAATATTTAAATGGCCCTCCAACTACATATTTTCATTGCTTTTAACAGTGCTAAAGGTCTTGGCACTGAATTCCCAAAGAGATTTTTTTTAAATGCAATCAATGAATAAAACACCAAAGCCCCTTTTTTCAGCAGTGCAGATCTATTGAAATCTGTGTGTATTTCAGTATTCTAAATACCCTGCAGCATGCATGGGATTTTAATTAGTAGTTATACAAACTGGGTGTTGATGCTGAATGGGAGAGGCAGTATGATAGCCCCTGGTGAAACATTGAGGTGTCCGTCCCCACCCTGACATTATAAATGTGTGATGATGTAAACTGTGCAGTTCAGCTTCATTTGAAAACTGGAATAAAGAAATAGCTGAGCTTGCCCATTGATTCAAGGGAAAGTGGCTACATGAGTGTATGCTACAAGTTATAGATACAGACAGAAAGAGACAGTTTGAAGGTGGTGAAAAATATTGTGGTGAATGAGCAAACATTGTGGTGAATGAGCATCGAAGAGTGACATGGAAAGGAAGAAACTGTTGAATAAAGTAATTATTTTTGTTTTGTTTGCACACAAAATTGCTATCTATGGAAGGTCAGAAAGCTCTCAGATTTAATCATAAAAAAAAAATCTTAACTTCTGTTCTTACAGGTTTGAAACGACATGAGGGTGAGTAATTACAGACAGAATTTTCATTTTTGGGTGAACTATCCCTTTAACTATCATTTGCACATCTTTTACAGACAAGTTTTGCTTTTTCCATGTTTGTAAAAGTTACTGAAAAGTACTGAACAGACATAATTGCGGTAAGATATGGAGATGATGAGATAGGATGCATGGGCTAATTCATACAGAACTGATAAAGAATATTAAATGGAAAAAAGAGGGATAAAGATGTAAAAAAGGGCAGGAAGTTTGAAAGCTGAACAGAAAGAGGAGATTCAATTGTGGCTTTCTCAGTGAAGAAACAAACATTCTCTGCTTGCATGCTGGAATTCCTCAGGCCTGTTTGGGCCTTTCACTGGAGATTTTATAGGAAACCTAACAATAGTGGAGCTCAATAAATAACCTCCTAATTACAGTGGGTGTGGTCAACACAGTCTAATGGCATTACAGTATATAAGTAAGCACTGACAAGGAGAACTCGGAGAATATGCAAAAATCTCTGGCTCAGATCACAGCAGCTAAAAATCCAGGTCAAATCTGTGAGCATGAGTCAAAAATGTCATACAATCACAAGCAATTCAATACATTAAGAAAGTACAACAGCAGCAATGAAAAGGATTAGATATAGAGATGACTTTATCCTAGTGCTGGAGAGTTTGACCAAAAATATCACATGTATCACATTTTGTGAGGATTCTGGTGGATTATCACTGGTTTATCACCGTTTTTTCCCTGATTGTACCTTTATTTGAATAAGAAGGCATGAAACAGATGCAGAACCATGAGAGCGCAAAATCACTTTTTGACAGCAGGTGGCGCTTATGGAACAGCAGCGATACAGCGTTTCCTTGATTACTGCTGTAAACAAAACAGCACTGCGTTTATGAGCGCCACTTTAATATCCAATATACAAAGGTAAGATGAAAAGAAAACACCATTTAAACTTTTCTGGAAACAAAAGAGATACATTCAGCCCCTTTAGAATTTTCTTTGTATATTTTGCGCATCGTGAACAGTGAGTTTGCTCTGCCTGCTTCAGTATTTTCTCCTTTTTGCGTTTGTCTTCAGCATCTCTGGCTTAACAGCCGTTTACAGTTGGTTTATTTGCCCAGCTAAAGACGAAGTTGTGTGTTATTAATAGATCTAAACGTTTTCCAACCATTAATCAGAGGTTTATGCAGTTAAAAGGGATTTCCTCTCAATTAACAATCACTGTGTAGGCTACTTTGCTTAAGCATGTGTACCGGTATGCTATTTTAAATAAAAATTCATCATCTTCATCTTAAACAAAAACATAAGCTTTAGATTTCCATTATTTGGTCATGTAGTAGTCATAAAAAGAAACCCTTAAACAAGAACATTTCTTTTATGAGTTATGACACTGCTTACCTATTTAAAGTAATAATTTAGAATCATCAGAAGCAAATTCTCAATAATTTAATCTGCAAGTAATTAAACCCATCCCGTCACTAATGAGCAACCAAATTGTTTCACAGAAAAATTCATTTCATTTTGTTAATACACTCTAAATAATAGCGGAATCTTTTCATGATGACAATATTAATTTTCTGCATGAATAAGTGTGATGAAATCTGGGAAAACCCTAGAGAGAGGCATTAGAGGGAAAAGGAGAGTCTATGTGTATGCATTCACATGCACAGGCAGTTTAGCCAGTTACCTCTGTTTGTTTGACCCCCGTGACCTGTTGGAGTGGTGGGAATAACCAGAGTGGATGGAATCTGTGTCCATTGTAATACTGTCCGTGCTGTGACTGGTTTAACGCAGCGGAGGGAGGAATGCGGAGACAGTTAAAGTGCGGACGATGATCAGGACATACATGAAGCTGCGCAAGATGACAGGATCCTTTCTAGGGGCTTTCGGTTATCAAACATTAACCTAAAAAGAGAGAGAAAGAAAGATTTTTTAACAAACTCCTTATACATCAAGTACAATTCAGAGCACAAATGCAGTCTTTTAAAAAGGTTAGCGCTATCTAAAGGTCATGTGTTCAGTTCCCAGGGAAAGCAAAAAATGAGAGTCGATTTTGGATAAAAGCATCTACTAAATGCATAAATGTGAAAGCATCAAGAGTTCACTGCAGCGATGCCTAAAACAGCAAAGCACCACTGCTGGCAAGTTCAAGGTGCATGTGTTTCAGTACTACTCAACTTTAGCCAGTTCAGAAGCCAACTAATAAATGTATTTCGCTTGCCTTCCGCTTCCTCCTTCCGAGTTGGAATATATCTGCTAGTGATAATTTATTAAAGAACGGAAGGTATGATCCTTAGGATATCAACTGTATTTCATTAGTATTCAGCTATTCCTTTTTATTAGTATGCCCACAGAGCCCTCTCACTTGAGCTGTTGTGGAAGCTATTTTTCTTAGCTGTTCTGTTCTTGTTTTTTTTTTTTTTCAGTTCTCCACCTTCAGGGAATTCTGACTGCTCGGTTTCATGGTGTCACTTTAAATTTGATCTTTGAAATCGCAAGACTGCATCACCGCAAAGCAGACATATGCACTTTCCCACACCTTTCAAGCACATTTAGCCTAAGCTTGCAGGCCAGTTTTGGTTTTCTTAGCTGCTGAAAGTTGAATGACATGCCAGATTGCAGGACCAAAGGGGTATTTGGATTGGTTGATTATTTAGCACCCAGCGTAGGGGCATATCAAAGTGATGTGACTCACAAGCCCTGGACAAAAACAAAGAGTTTTGAGAAAAAAAGAGAAGCCTTTGAACCATCACACTGTCATTAAGGAGTCACATGAGGCTAGCAAGCAGTGAGTATCAAGGCTTTATACTGAGACTTCCAGCACAGACCTTGTGCATTGATTTATCCGCTCATAAATTACTAATTTGGAGTGCACTCACGCTCTAGTGCCACCTGCCATCTCAAAGCAAGCAACCAACACATCAACACACTCACAAAGCATGCTCACAAATACACACCTATAAGAGGATTTACAGGTCTAAAAATTAGATCACAGCATGGGCAAATTTATTCCATCACAAGTCACCTGCATTAAACCATGATGGAATTAAATTCTGCAATATACTTTCAGCCTCTCTCTCCCTGCCATATTTATACATTTTGTGGGCTTCATTTAAATATTTAAGTTATGACAAATGATTCAGCAGATTACATTCAATTCAATTAAAAATAAAATGAAATACCTGTTTGTTCAAACAATGGCAGACAACTTTATAATTCACACATAAAGAAAATACATCACAGATATTGATTAAATACAATTAGTCCATCTAAAATCCACTGCATTTATTCACTCTAATGGCAAATATTAACTCTAGCTGCAAATATCTGTATTGAAGTATCCATGAAATCAAAATGGAATTTTAGTACGATTATGTTAGCCTTAAGGTTATTAAGCATTTAAAACTTACAGTTTCTAACTTCCGCTAAAATGGATCATGTTTTTGGTGACATCACCCTGTACTTTACCTTCTCATCAAACTTTCTGTCCAATCAAATGCTTTCTAGAATCTGAAAAGTCCCACCCACTACAGTATAAATAGATGCTAAGGCTGCGGATGAAATAGGGAACAGATCAGACCATGTAAATATGCTTTTTGTTGTGGCAAATGAAGTCTGGTTTTATAAAGCTTCGATAACACTTTTTGTGCACCAAGAAAACAAAAATAACAACTTTATTCAACAATATCTTCTCTTCTGTGTCAGTCTTTGATGTGCGTTCACGAGAGCACTTTCATGATGATCCTTACTACCTTTCTGGGCCTTGAATGTGTCAGTTGTGCTGCTGTCTTTGCAGGGTCAGAAAGCTCTCAGATTTGAACAAAAATATCTTAATTTGTGAAGGTTTGTGGTCTTACTGGTTTGGAACGACATGAGGGTGAGTAATTAATGACAGAATTTTCATTTTTGGGTGAACTATCCCTTTAAGTATTCTCATAGATACTTCACAATGACAAAAAGAATGACCCATCAACATCAGTTTATCGTATGTAGGTATTCAAGACATTCTTTTGAAATCACAAGAATGATAATAAACATTCTTTACTGTGGAAAAAAAGCAAAACGTTTTGAACTTGTGGTTATTTAGAATGGGACGATTGTCTTAATTGCTGATTTATCTTAAAATAGAGGTAAATATGTTCTTGAGTTTGCCAAGATAGCACTGACCACTTTCAAGTCTTCATTTCTCTTATCAATGGGAGAAATCTGACCTGGACAAGCACACATAACATTCCTCTGGGGTTACCTCATAGTGCCCTAAACACACACACACACACAGAAAGAATTCCTCTAAAGTTACTCCATGTACACTGATATGCACTCACAGAAAGTGTATCAAGTTAGGGAGGCTAGGGGCTAAGTATTTTTTTATGTTATTATACCCCATCATAATGTAGAAGAAAGCAATTACAGCCAAATGTTTTATAACATCAGACAGGTTTCACTCTTCTTATCTCAGTTTTGGCACTGTGTGCCGATCAATTATTATTCTGGAGACAATTCAGAGGTTGTTGCATATTTCACAGGGCAGCACAGGCCAAATAAATCTCTTTTGTTAAAGCAGGAATGCAAGGTTTTGAAGACTTTGATATGTGATCTTTCTAGATGAACTAGAGGCAGTTGAGAACTGATACACAGATTCCCAATTCACAGTGAACAGTTTTCTAGTCTTAGCCTTGTTCTGTTGACTTTAAGCAGTTTTTAGAGTTCTGGTAAATAATAAATGGCAAAAACAAACAGCAGACATGTCCACCAGGCTTTGATATTCCTTCGGACCCCACTGATTTTCAATATATGGGAAAAAATATTAAAACATTCTTCAAAATATATTTTACTTGGGCCTGATCTCAAATTGTGAAGTTCTTCTAGATCTAGGTCTCTTGGCTTACAGACTCTGACAGATTGCAGTCTACTTCTAAAGTATGGTGATAATTACAGATAGGCAGTAACCTTAAATTTCTGTCCTTTTGTCACACATTGGCTTAAGAGAACTTGGAAGAAAGTATGAGTCACATTTGCAATACTTGTGTGTCCTTTGAAAGCTCCATATTAACTGTAATTTTCTTGTAAATGAGCAACCAGTGCTTTAAAAAAAGACCCTTTTGTGTTCTGCGGAAGAAAGGAAGTCAGTAGCAGGAAACAGTGGCATATTTTACCGTGAGCTGATGGACAGTTGCTATTAGAGCATATAGTCAGAATGTAGTGCTAACTGGAGCAGGAGAGTCCCTGGAGGCTTTTACATTTAGCCATCAAAACTCAGATTTTCACAGCCATTACACCTACAGAGCTAAGACACATGAACACACACATCATTTGACAGAGAGGCTCAGCGAAGCCTGTAACATATGTTCAAAGCGCTGAGTAATGCATATCATATACACACATGTAGAAACACACATGCACACGCAAGACTTTCACATTTGCCTTGCCCTAGAGGCAGTCACGGATGATCAAAGGCAGGACAATAACATTTCTTCACCTACTAAACTAGAATACAAGGCAGAAAGACAGACAGAATCAGAGAGCAGAAAGAGAGAGAGAAGAGGGGGAGGGATAGTGAGAGAGAAAGAGACAGAAGTAATGATGGGAAAGAAAATACACTGCAGTCTTCAGAATGAGCTGACATATAAAACCATACACACATAAGTAGATTAAGTTAATTATTTCCCCAAAATAAGAGGGATCATACAAAATGCATGTTTTCTTTTAGTATAATAAGATATTTCACATAAAAGACGTTTATAGTCCACAAGAGAAAATAATAGTTGCAAATGACGATGCATTAAGGGTGAAAACTTTTATCAAACTAAAGATCAGGGTAAATGTCCCTCAGTTGTCCTCAATGTGGAAAAAAAGGACCTCAAAATCATACAGTCATTGTTGGAAATGGTTCAAATACACAAAGATGCTATAAAAAAAAAAGAATTTGTGGGACCTTTTCTGTTTAAGAAAACAGTGTGAATTTTAGAAATTTAAATATTTTCTCGTGTGGACTATATGGAAACGTCTTTTATGTGAAATATCTTATGCAGTTCAGTACTAAATAAAAAATAACATGCATTTTGTATTATCCCTTTTATTTTGGTACAATAATTAACATTTTGCAGATTATGTAAACTTATGACTTGAACTGTATATTATATTAGATGAGTGTGTATAAACACTGATATATTATACATTATATTTAACTAATATACATTACATGATATATTACATATTACATGTATAAAATGACATCTTCAAGTAATATTTAAGTCATGTCAAATGTTACAAATTATTATTATGGATTGTAGTATTATTATTATATTATTATTATGGATTGATGTTTTATGGATAATTGTATCTATACTAATCTGCCTTTTATATACACATTCATTTTTTATTTCTGTATATGTACTAATGTTATTGCTAAGATTATCTTACATTTAGTGTTGTACGGTTCAAAATAATTCTAAATAAAAATATAGTGCTCATATGGCTGCCATAGGTTCAATTCTGCAATATATCCTAATATTCTGCAATATATCCTAATTGAATCACAAATATGTAAATGCCATGTTTGTGTGTCTGTATTATGCAAAATGGTCAGAGAAAGATAGAGTGACAGTGAGTTTCAGTAGCACAACAGAAAAATTGTATTATAGAGCCTTGCTTTCTTTCATCTGGGTCTTGAGGCCTGATGGAAATTAAATAATTGTGTCAGAAACATTGGTAGCTCTATAATTAGCCAGAACAATCCAGCCCTATAGAGAACGCTATCCTAAACTCTCTTCTCTCTTTCTCCAGCTGTGAGTGCAGTCCATCTTAAAGAACCAGATGTGGAGAAACCACCATGCACACACCCACAAACAGGAAGAGTAGTCAAAAACATTACAAACCAGAAAAAAAAAATTCATCGTGTAGTCCTCATGCACTTGTGAAACATACAGCCCTCTTGCTTGCAACCTCAGTTACACTGCACTCCTGAAGTATTTCAAATATTTGTATAATTATATTGTTAGTCTTGACATGCAATCCAGTATTATTTTGTATATAGAAACACTGCGCTTATCACTTCTAGATCTTTAAAACACATGCAAATACATACTTTGTGTATAGACCAGATTGCTGCCAACAAAACAGTCTGAAACTTGTAACGGCCATTCAGAGTAATAAACACTATATAACATAAAATTGTGAAAGGCCTGAAAGGCCACTCACAGAGTACCCCATCATTTTTCCCATCGCTTTTCATTTCTTCTTCTCACAATAAAAACACCACATGCTTATGTGGTTAGCATAGTGATTGCAGCTAGGGCCAACATAAGACCTACTGACGGATTTTACAGCAAGGCTTTCCAGCAGTTTAACTGTTATAAGGGTTGTTAACACTCCCTTCCCTGGAGCCTTTGCTAGAAGGCAGAGGATACTAAGTATACCAAGTGTTACTATACTAAGATACTAAATGTTGAAAGCTCAAGATCTGTTGTGATACACAGTATAAAAAAAATTTAAAAGAGTGTGTGTGTGTGTGTGTGTGTGTGTGTGTGTGTGTGAGAGAGAGAGTTTCTGAATGTTTTATTAAGCACAGTGTTTTCAGGCCACATGCCTTTCTGTGTTCTTCCTTGGAATGTGTTTTTAAACAATGCTATGTGGTTGTAAAAATTCAAGCAAAAATAAAACACTGAAGCATTAAATATTAAACATAAGAAACGATCCCATTTTCAAGAGTGTGTTGAATGTGTGTGTAGCAATAGAAAGACGGTTTATAAATACATTACAGGTACCCAAACAACAATGTGGGAGTTTTGTTCCTTCACAGTGTTCTTGAGATAAAGTTTAGTGTTATTTTAGAGCATGAGAGCATAAAACTTTTAGATAGGCCAATGCATAATTCATGTGCTGTCAGATATAAACTGCAAGAGTTGTAATGACAGATTAAAAGCCAGCGTTTGCAAGTCGGTTGTTTTCTGATGTGCAGAAGACATAAAATGTCTGCTTAACAAGAAAGACTGCCTCATTACTTATTTCTAGTGCTTCAGGAAGACACAAGCTTCTACTGTTTATCAGTCAAACCCACACAGCATGCAGAGGTGCACTTGCTCTGGTAAAATACCTGTTTGCTAATGTGTTACTAACACAATTCTAACTCAAGTTTGAGCACTTTTTAGGTTTTTAATTCAGCCACTTCTGAAAAGCATGACACCTTTAGAGAGTCTAACCACATTATCTGACCTACATTAGCAGGCTATAGTTTCTTAAAGAGATCAAGAATCACAAGAAAGTCCATGTGAACAGATGTGATGGACACAAGCCCATTCATGTTGTACAAGCCTAAAGATGAAAAGTATTGTTTTTAAAATGTGGTCCGTAACAATTCACAGCAAGTTACGACACCTGTAACTTAAGAAACTGTAAGTGTATGCCCAATAAAACGAATTCACATCAATTTTGATGAGATGCTCTGCGACTCAACACTGACCTTAAAACAAACGTGTTATTCCACATTTAGTATTCAGAGAAATAATTGTTTAAGTCAAAAAGAGGTAAAGTCAGCCAGAAATCATTAGGATAAGCACATGCATATGTGTTTAGAAAAAAAAAAAATGAGAAGGATTAATTTTGACTGCTGACCCCCAAATAGCCTTTTGAAGATAATCAAGATTTTGGTCAGAGTGAACCCCACCCCTTTTTTTGTGATGATTATATATAAACAAAAGAAAGAAAATTAGTCAATCAGGATTAAAGTTAACAAAAGCATAAATTTACCCTCTTACTGCATCAAATCCAACGCAATGTGAAAAGGCACAATGATCTGTCATTCCTGCAAGCCGTTCGTTGTTTCCATGCGGACCACGCATTCAAAACAAAAATGATTCGCTTTGACATTGAACATATCCGTTTCTTTTTTGCAATAATACGAAAGCAACCCCCTCAGCCAAAGAGCAGTCTGTGAAGAAAAGAAACGGGAACCGCAAGAGGTCATAAATCGCGTGTAGCTCATGGGCGTAAATGATAGCGTTGGGAAGACCGGTTCATTCTAAAGAATCGGTTCGTTCGGACGGCTAATTTTTTAAAGGCGATTCACCAATTCGTTTAGCGCTTCGGAAGCCCTAGCGCGGTGTTTACGTGTTTTTGTAGGTAAATACATATTTGGTTAAATGCTGTATATATTAGCCTACTATGTTTTCCCAACAAATTATATACATTAGTTTTTGTTGTTGTTGTTGTTGTTGTTGTTGTTGTTGTTATAGCAGTCATTTTTATTGTAGCCTAACTTTAATGGTTTTATGTGAAAAACAAGCTAAATAAATAAATAAAATCATATTATATAATAAAATATTATAAACGTTGAAATTACATAAAGAAACAGTAAAAAAAAAATGTTGATTGTACAATACAAGTAAAAAATATAAGAATAAAATAATAAAATAGAATATCCTCCTTTTTCTTAAAATGCATCCTAAAACGTAAAATGAACTATATGATGAAATATATCATTATATTACTTTCTCCAGTTGTAAAGCTATATTTAGTTCCCTCTTCATGAAATGTTCTGTCAGTGAATTCCTTTGCTCTGCTGTATTCAAAGAATCATCTAACGAATCGGCTCAAAAGAATGATTCTATTGCGAATCGGACTTCTAGGCATGGATACACCACCCAAGTCAATGGAATGCCAACCATGTGCTTAAAAGAGGGGCATCACTGTCTCTAATACATCTTATAAACACATCAGCAAATAAATAAACACGCACTTTTCGTGGTGCGCGACTGATTCACACAGCAGCATTTTTGGAGGCGACTCGATGTCACATAGCGAGATTAATGATCATAAGAAATCATCCCCTTGCACATGAAGAAAATCTGTTGTTGTTTTTTTAGCATTAAAGAAAATATCACAAATGTAGCTACCTAAACGTTGCGTTATTTGTATTTATCTTTCACAGTGAATATAACGGGTTAATCTTTGACGTCTCGTCAGGAAGCATCAATAATGATTTTCGTTTTTAACACCGTCATAAGGACTATAATCAATACTCTGTGAGCAATGACTTAAATCTGTCATTTTACAGAAAGCAGCTGGGCGTGAGAACTTTAACAACATGCATCCCAGTGTCTTCCAATCCCAAAAGGTGTTCACTTGTATTTAGATCAATGCAGTGAGCACAAAAGAATAGACAATAGGTACAGAAGAAACTTACCCAGATGCTACGCCAACATCCCCGATAAAATGATCCGATAATCAATACTGTAACCAGATTTACCCACTACCAGGCATTGCGACCAACCTAACGGCAGTAAGGATAGTATCCTTTACAGGCGGAGCACACAGGCGATGCACTTTGGCTGAGGAGGTGGAGGGACCGACTGAGACTCATTACAATGTACAGCGCTAGGGGGAGTTATCGCCTCTAATTAGAGAACACTGGTAAAATATGCTGTTAAACAGCACCAAAACACTGAATAACATATACACGTATTTTTTTTTTTTACCAATAAATGTATATGCTGTAGTATTTGACTGCTTGTGTCAATTCAAGAGCACTTGCTCTGGCACGCGTTGGATTTGATTGTGCTTTGGTTTCCTTTGGATCTATTTTTGTCTGAGAAACGAATTTGACAAGTAACTGGCAATTGTGTCAAAGATGTAAGTTGGGATACTCAACATGAAGTGCTTGTTTGTTTAACTAAAAACAAGCAGCGGCAAACTCACAATCGTGCTGTTGGTTTTATTACCTGCAGCCTATGTTGATATTCGAATAAACGCACAGCAATAGAGTGTTTTCAGGATGCGTCATCAATCGGACAGCTTCCACACGTGTTTTCCATGGTTTAGACAGCGTAAATTAGCAGAACAACGTATTCAGTAGTACATTAACCATGCAATCCATGCTGTTGTTTACATCCGAGTATCTCCAATATGGCCGTTAATACAGGTAACTGACCAAACTGTGACATGAGTCCAAACACTTTATAGCACACTATAGGTTATGTATATTAATCAGGTCAAATCTTATGTCCACATTTTGTCTGTCTCTCTTTCTGTCTCATTTACATCTCCCTGTCTGCAGTTTTTACAGACTTCCTGATTGCATCCAGCTATCATACTCCATAAAACTGATGAAGCGAGAGAGATGCAGAGAGAGCTTGCTGCCATTAAATATAGCTCCATCCCCCACATATTCCCTCCACTGTTCATGCCACTTAAAGCTTTTCTTCAGTGTTCACTCACTATGGTCACCAAATAAGGTCGTTTAGACTGATGGTCCAGAATCTCAAAGAGTAATCAGGAAATGATAAAATATAGGCTATAGATATGTCTGCAAATACACATATTAACCTACTTTGGTGATGTACATTGCATGTAGGCTTATTGTAAGGACATTTGTATCTGTAGTAGTAGTAAGGACAATAGTATTGTAGTAGTATTTAGTGGTGTACTGTAAGTTACTTTAATAAATGTGTCTGCTAAATGACTACTAATATATGTGGGGACTGACAAGTTGACTTTTAATACTGTGAAACCTTTTAGAGTGAAATATGAACAAGCCATTCTCTCTTTTTTGACAGAATTCAGTTATATTAGCTTTGTGTACATTATTTACCCCTGAAGGTGTATAAGTACATATCAGTATCTCAAATACAGGTATTTGTACATAAACGGTACATATTTGTCCATTTTTAAATGATACAGCCTAGTCATAACATTTTTACTACAAATGATGGGCCTATTATCAGCATAAAAATTAAAGTAAAAATTCACAGTGTCACAGATTTGCTTATTTAATAAATGAACCATAAGTCTTAAATACTTCTTTATAATTAGATTTTCGTTTTTCTTAACTTTGTACATTGAAGAGACAGGGCATTCTTTACAAGTAAAAATAACTTTTACTTCTCATCATTGACCAATAGGTGGCGGCAAAGTGTTTTTTTTACACACTGTTTCACTTTTGGAAGCTAGACTTAGACCCTCTAAATCAATTTGAAACACACTGTAGTTGATGGATGAAAGATAAAGTTCATATTTTTCTGTGAGTTTCACCGACCTCCACCCTTATGTTTAGTATTTATTTTTATTTTATTTTATTTTTTTTTATTGTTGTTTTAATTGATAATTTATAGCTAAATAATAATACAAATCTGATCATGAGCTTAATAATAATAATAATAACAAAAACAACAACAACAACAATAATAATAACAACGTGATGTATCTTAATTTCTTATTTTTAGATTATCACAGATAAATGAAGTGACACTTGGTTTGTCCACTAAGCGGCACTAGTGAGCGCCTCACACAAAGTTTATGCTTCGACAGTCCTGTGGATTGAACCACTGAATACATTACTTCTACTTTTGTATATCTTTAGTATTATATACGATCCATTTGTCCATTGTATTATCTGCCCCTGAGCTGATGATCTTGAATCAGGTGTGTTAGACACACAAAATGCAGTGCTGTAGGCCCCAGGATCAGGATTGAATGGAAGGATATGTTGTCTATGATTACTTAATATAAAAAGAGAGTCAGGGGATATGGCATATTACAACATTTGTGATTTGTTTAATATGCACCCAAAACTAGAATGGTCATTTTCCCCCTTTCATAATAGTCATTATTATTTCTATAGATAATTCTGTTAAGCGACCCAGAGTGTTTTGATAGGTGTCAATGATATTGTTATTTAATGGATTTTATAAAGAGAGATTGTGTCAGTCAAAAATGCAACTGTGTAAACTGTCAAGACTGTGTGAATCCACATCGCGGGTACTAATTAAAAAAAAAAAAAAAAAAAAAAAAACGTTTTTTTTTTCGCAGAAAGACTGAACAAAAATTCACTTGTTATTTTGTTATCATATGCAACAGCGTTCGGACATTTACAAAATACCCTGTATAATCACAGTTGGCCTGTACGCAACTTGATTGTGTTTGAAATTTTTTTTTTCTTCTAAAGTGCTTACAAAATCATAGTTGCCATAGTCTTTGTTTGCGCCTGTGCAAATATCTGAAATTGTACAAATCTGTAATCTTCAATGCATGCTCAACAAATGCATGGGCTGACTATGTCAGTGTGTCATTGTGTGATGAAAATCTTATCATTGTATGTCTGACGCGTGCACAGATGGTCCGGGAGTGCGCGCGCAGCCGGGTCGCATTGTTCTGAGTGTGACACTTTCTATGCGAGAGCTAATGAGAACAGACTGACTCTCGTTTTCCCCTCTAAGCAGTTTTTTTCTACTCTTTTCTTTATAAACACCCTTAATGTCGCCTGTCTCTCATCCGTCCGTTTCCATCTGGTCACAAATAATTTAACCAATCTGACAGATTGACCCGGGACAGAGATAGATAGATAGATAGATAGATAGATAGATAGATAGATAGATAGATAGATAGATAGACTGATTTTAATTCGTTTTTAAGCTCCGTGAGTACAGATGAAGAGAACATGATGCAGGCTTGTTTGAATATTATAAGACACATTATCTAAGACACACTTAGAGACGACATATTGGCTCTTTGCATGAAGGGGCAACGTCTAATCTGGCTACCTGAGTTTAAGGCTAATGTATTCGACCCTTCTCCGTGACATACACGCAGACATATGGTATTACAGCGGGGCTGAGGGTCATTCATTACATAATCCCCATAACGAGGCCTGTTCGCGTCCAGCATGAACTCACAAAACTGATCAGCCTATTTGCCTGTGAGGAACTTTATGCTGTACCTTCTTGGATAGGCCTATGTTGTGTTAGAGCTACATGCTAAATGTATTGAAACTTAAAATCTTTATCTTCTATTTTTTTTTGTTGTTGTTGTTTTTTTTTTTTTTTTTACAAAATACACTCTTAAAAATAAAGGTTCCAAAATGGTGTTGGTTTTTG
Organism: Cirrhinus molitorella; assembly: GCA_033026305.1. Taxonomy (NCBI): domain Eukaryota; kingdom Metazoa; phylum Chordata; class Actinopteri; order Cypriniformes; family Cyprinidae; genus Cirrhinus; species Cirrhinus molitorella. The sequence continues at coordinate 17,264,849 of CM065122.1, forward strand.
GTTCCCCAAAGAATCTTTTCTGTTTTTAAAAATAACCATTTTGAAGAACGTTTTAAAAATCGACTATAAGGTTCTAAGGACGTTCAAGATTCTTAATGGAACCATCAATAAAGAACCTTTATTTTTAAGAGTGTAAGCCATTTCTTTACTGACTGAGTGAAGCAATCATAGCTGAGATCGACTGTAGACCCTAACACCATCAGTTCTTTAAAGTGAAATATGACCAAGACTTGGACACGTACACACACGGGCGCGCACACATGCTCTCTTGCTCTTTCCCACGGGACGCAGCAGACGGGTCGTAATTTGGTTGCCTTGGCCCGTCTGGACAAGCACCTGTCTCCTCTCTGGGGAGAAAGTCGCCTTTGGGCCGTGAGCAGAGCGGACTGTGCATGTGTTGTGTGACAGCATGAAAAGGTCTTTTTTTCATGGTTTTTTAAGAGTTAAATAATGCTTTACCACAGTGAATTTCATAATGTGAGCCCATAGTTCATTAGTTCATTGCAGTTGAAATGACGTGTGTGAAAGTAGTGTAAACACAGACCATCTTATTGGCACAGTATCTTTAATTTGATTTAGTTTTATACAAAAACTACAACAGACGAATCAGCGTTTAATTAATATTTGTACTATTTATTCTAAAATAGTTATGAAAAACTGCGATACAAACCAGTGTACTGGCTATTCCACTACAAAATGACGGACAAAACCCTGAATTCACAGGGTTATCTTTGGATATGAGGCAGATGTGAGATCATTTGTTCACTATAAAATTTCCAAAAGGTTCACAAGAATCACGTAAACAAATAATCTCTATAAATAGGTTCTAAAAGAAAAATAAACTGCTTTGAGATCATTTTTGGTCGCAGCAGAGAGAGCGTCTATGGGTAGCTTGTAGACTTGAAAGGCAGGCGACATGTTTTTTAATGCGTATGGCCAAATTATTTATATGACACTGATTAGGGTTTAATTTAGTTGTACTTTAAAACCACCACAAGTCATCAGGTACCCAAAGCGCTATCTATGAGCACTTTGTAAACAAAATAAACAATACAGCAATAGATCCTATCCGATGGGAAGTGCTTCTTGTTATCATAGGACAGGACACCAACAGCAACACCGTAGTGCACACACAGCGAAGGCCCTCCTACTCCTAAGAAAACTGCCAATGAAAAGTGCAAGTGAAAAGCAACGGTAAACCCAAACTTTGAGACGTGAGTCAAAATAGGAATATTAATAAACATTAAATATTTACATATATACGTAAACACTTTAGATATGCTATTTTAAAGACACCCACATAACTTAATTTACTTCATAAATAAATAAACAAGAAAATATAAATTAACAGCTAACAAGATTACGATTTGTTCCAGCACATAGAAGTAGCCTATACATTTTTTCCTCCAGACGGATGGTAGCCTACAAAATCTTGATTTATGAAAAGGTTGCGAAAGATAAATGCTATTTGTGACCCTGGACCACAAAACCAGCCTTAAGTAAGCCTAGCACGTGTATATTTGTAGCAATAGCCAAAAATACATTGTATTGGTCAAAATACATTGTATTTGTTTAAAAAATCATTAGGATTTTTTAAACATAAGTTGTTAATTTCTGATTAGTAACATGCATTGCTAAGAACTTCTTTTGGACAACTTTAAAAGGCGATTTTCTTAATATTTCGATTTTTTTGCACCCTTAGATTCCAGATTTTCAAATAGTTGTATCTCGGCCAAATATTGTCCTATCCTAACAAATCAAACATTAATAGAAAGCTTTAGAAATGACCCTTATGACTGGGTATGTGGTCCAGGGTCACATTTGTTTCTTTTATGTAAGATCCAACCCAAGTGAAATCTCTCCACAACAAATTATTGCCACAAATGTGCTTATGATGTTGGATAGCTAATCTTTGAAAAGCTATAAACGATCTTGCAAAAACAACAAGCTTCACTTATTGCGATAGCTAAATAATAACTAAAAGACTTCCTTTTATCATTGTGTTCCGATTTCGTTTCTTATTTTTTCTTTTTAATATTTGTGCGGTCTGCTGGAATATGCTACTTCTTAGTGTCTATAAAAGTAGCCTATTCTTTATACACACTTGTGGAGTTTTGTTTACTGGTAAATGAAAAGTTCGTTTAAACGTCCAAAACATGATTAAGATACGAAATGTAACAGATAGCTAGGCGAAGTATTTCTATCTTGGAAAGCTTCTTGTCGGGTGGAAGTGTTGGTAGCAGCTTTCTAAGCTCAGCGAACGCCACATTGAATGCTTCCACTCTGATGCGTTCGCGCGTGGCATGCGCAGAACGGTATTTCGCGGTGGCTCGCCTCCTCCGTCTCTTCTCCTCTCTAGTGAGCGCGGCTGGCACGAGTGCGCGAGTCTTGCCATCCTCTGCCTCTAAGGGTTCGTGAGCCACACATTCCACCTTCATGACGTTCAGACATTCCGTGTCCGGCTGTGTCCAGGTGAGGTCAGGATCCGTCTGATCGGGGCTCAGCATCATTTTCAGATCCGTTTGATGAAGGCTTCAAAGTGCACTGATTGTTAACTACCCTGGTGAATTAGACACAAAGGATTTGTTTTTAAAATAGAAATAGTAACCTGTACATACATTTAGTGCAGTAAATAAAACAACGAATAACAACGAATCGAACGATTATATCTCATGTAGTGAATAGAATGTCTAGACTAAATGATTATATTTCACCTCCATTTTGAAGGTATCACTCTAAGCTATTCTTTTATGCTACTTTAAAACAGTTTAATACCTACTAAATGTTTGTAAACGGTTGTCAGTGTGCATTTTGCAATTTAGCTCACTCAGCACACATTGCCATCAGTAGCTGATTATAAATATTCACTGGTTCCATGCAAAGTTAATGGAAATCAATTATTGTCACAAAACCAAAGTCATAGCTGACCATCTGTCGCAAATGCAAATGCAAAGTCTATAGCTCCAGATGACATAGGGGTGCGTAAATCTCAAGTCATGGATTCAATCACAAGGAACATTTAAAAAAAAAAAAATAAAAATTGGAACATTTGTTTATTTTTTTATTATCAACGCCGTTACACTATTCAGGTTACTTTTATTTGCACAGTGATGCAACTGAACTAACACTATACTAAAAATCTACCCATCACAACTGAAAATGTACAATTAGTTGCGGTCTTAAATGTGAAAGAAAAAACCCAAGCTGTGCCAAAGTGACAACCTGCGGTGTTCAGTTCTTTGCACTTGTTCAACGACTTTAATTATAGAAGATCGAATTGAAATCCTGAAAACTCAAAGTGTAAATTACTGTGACATGTTAAATGGATGAAAACGAAAATGTTTTTATCATAAAAATGTGACAATATTCAATATCAATGTACATAATTGTTTTGCAGGGCTGCTCATGTTTTAGACTGTTGCTCTATTCAATATAATGCAATTTGCAACATGAAGATGAGTGAAAAGTATCACCAACATTTTACGAAATTGATTTGAAACTCACCTCTGTTGATGATGAATTGGACGAGAATCACTTTATTCCCCCAAATCCCTTTTATCAAGTCTGTTTTCAGTCAGTGATTCATGTTCATCGGTCCATTGTGCTTTCTGAATATTTATTTCAGCAACAGCATTTCTCAGTAATATTTTCCTCGCTACTAATTCCACGCAGCCGGCAACGTATATTCGTGTTGTTATATCGTGAAATTTCCGTAAGATGAATTACAGAATGGATATAAATAAAAAGACCGGTAACGCACGCTCGGACATGTGTTGCCCTCTGACCCGTGTGTGGATAACAATGGACACGCGTCCTCAGATAAGATCGATTAGATACGAAAGTGTCGTCCTCAGGCTGTCCTTTCTGTTTCCCGTGGATTAGGACAACATTGCTCCAGCCATCCTTACAGCCACGCGTGCTTGTCCTCGTGCCTCTGATGATTTGAGAGATAACATTCCACTGGCTCCCTTTAAAGTCTCTCTCTCTCCCTCTCTCTCTCGCTCCCTCTTACAAATCATTCAATTTATGCACTTATCCACGACAGTCACACCTCCGTCCCACCCCCTCTTTTTTCCTCTCCTTCCACTCAGCGAGTTCTTTCTCGACCAGATTGAAAGGAGCGCCTGAGGCTAGAGCTGGATGCGTGTTTGGCAGTAACGCATGGGTTGTACGCCTGTGTTAAAGTGGTGCAATTGTTTGTAAAGTTTCAGCTGCTAATGTGAGCGTTTCAGATTAATTAAGTGTTTAGTTATGACATTTTAAGAAAATCCCTTTATATGGTTTTAAAACCATATGACCGGAGTATCTGTCCTAGCTCTTTTTAAAATTCTTATATATATTTATTACCTAAATTGAGAGACATATTTGAGAATACTTATCAAAATTCACTTTTACACAACAGGAATATTAAATGAACTGCAAAAACTAAAATAGTTTAAGTTTAAAGGAAGTTGTCACAAGTGATGGTAAAATGCAGTTCTGATCTAAAAACGGTGATTGAATAAAATCACATAAATGTTGTTTTGTCAACTACTTTCTTCCAAATGTATATATATATATATATATATATATATTATTTTTTTTTTTGTTAAATTTTGTACTTCAGCACCTGCTGACCGTTAACTAGATTTGCTTTGTTTGACTTATGTAATGTGATTTTAAAGAAAAAAGATCTTTTAAAGATCTCCAGAAGTCACAATAATGCATTGATGGAGCCGCACAAATACATTTTTTAATTGGCACTGTATTCTTTAGTAAGTCTATGGGTGAGACTTCCGGTTCAATAGCCACCTTATTCTCCAGAGAAACAAGCCCGTCACCATATTTAGAATATTGTCCTAGAATTTCCGTTTGTGCGGTAGCACTGTGTATTTCTATGGCATCACTGTCTAACAGTAATTTCGCTGGTAAAGAGGATTTATGTATTGTACAGTTAAGGAATATTAACGTGACCACTGCAATGTTTAAAGCAAATGTCTTAACAAATGTCAGTAGATGTTTATTCATAAATCCGTGAGATCACTGTGAAAATACCGGAAGACAGAAGACAAGAAACGCAGCACTAAAAAGGGGCAGGGCTACATAAGGTCAGTAGGGAAATAATGAGAAGAATAACAACATGCAGTAAATGCTAAAACTGTTTGTACTACAAAACATTGTGCTCATAATTTAGATAATACATTAAAATAATATGGTAAGACACATCAATTAGCAATATCGAGCAGCAAAATGAACTGTTTTGTACAGCTAAAAATAGATGGACACCATAAGACCTGAAGCCAGACCCATAAAATTTACAAATAGCAGCACACACTCTTACTGGAATAAAAAGGTGAAAATTACTTCAGACTTTAAAAACTGTTCTTTGCACCAAGACAAAAATTATTCTTTTAAGAACTGTTTACTAAAAGGTTCTTTGGGGAACCAAAAATGATTCTTCTATGGCATCGCTCCAAAAAAGTTTGATTCTTAAGAGTGTAGTACATAAAATATTGTGTGAGTATTCATCAACCCATGATATTTCAAAGATCAATCCTTTTATTTTCTTGAAAAAGTTAGTAATGATTTGATGTGAGATGCAAGATTGTGTGATTGCATAGGTAGAGAACGGCCTTGAAGAGGTTTACTCTTCTCAATGTGAGAAAGAATTTTAACATTTCTCATAAAAGATAGGGAATAGGGGTGTTTAATGTATTGCCAAACTTCTCATAAAAGACCTGTAAAGAGTATTTCACTCTAATAGACATGTCAGTAGCAAATAGATCCACCTGTGCATGTTATTCGAAAAAGACAGTTGTAATATAATCAGTAAAATGAATGTATAGTTCAATACCAAGTTTGATGAGAGAAAAGAATCTTTAATATAAAATGAAATCATTGGAATTCTTCATGATCCACATATCATTCTCATATCATGTTTTGGACTATTATTGATCATGTCTGATGAGATGATTAGATTCCATTAAAACCTCTTATTTCTGTCCTCTGTTTGTGAACAAAGTCAGCTGGTCTGCTATTTCCTGCAACATAGCCCCCCTCCTCCTCACACATACACATATAAATACACAGAGTCAAATGTGAGAAAGAGGCATATGGCTTCCAGAGTCACCCATCCCCCCTCTGCTGCCCTTTTTTGCCTGGTGCATGTGTTCAGATCTGGGCATTGCTTTGGGAAGGGGGCAAGGACCTCACTGACTGAATTAAGGTCTAGTCTATGTGTGTGTGTGTTGGGGCAGCTGGCTGATGTTGCTGGAAGGATGGAAAGATGGATGGGTGGATGGAGAGATGGATGGAGGCAGGATGTCTGACCCAGGGCCAGTGGAGGGGTATGAAAATAGTAAGACCCAGAGAAAGAGAAAGAGAAAGAGAAAGAGAAAAAAAAACAACAGAGGGGAGGACATGGAGGCAGAAGAGAGCTGGGCATAAAGACAATGGGATTGAATATTTTGACTGGAAAGAGTCAATGGTGTTTAGGACAATATTTATGAGTATTATGTTATGTGTGGGTATGAATCTGTTTGTACAGGCTTTGTTTTTGTATCATGTGGATTAGTCAGATTATGCCATCACTGAAGGGAACATATGCTGTCCTGTGTGCCTAGTTTCAGAAGGGCTGGTGGAGATCATAAGTATTGATCTCTGTTGTTCATGGTGGAAGAACAATGGATTGCAGCTCATTTCACGGCTTAATTCAGTCCAAGTACGCGGTCAATAAGAATACCTTCTGCTGGGCCAAGCTGTGAGGCATGTTCATTTAAATCACATAAAACAAATTTCCAATGCTTTTTTTGTAATGTGTAATACAAAATATCCCCCATCCGCTTCGTCTCCAGATTTCTCCCTCAAAAAGTAGCTGATATAAACTGTTATTCGGATAGATAGATGAACAGATAGAACTTACATTTTAGACTCAAAATTGGCAGTTATTTTTTCATCCTCCAAAAACACAATAAAAAAAAAAACACAATTAACCATAATGCAACTCTGAACAACACACACAGGTGTTTTGTTTCTTTGTGAATCAGTGTTTTTAAATGAATCAGTTGAATCAATAATTCTTTAACTCACTCATAAAGACAGTCACTTAACACCATTGCCGTATTGATGTAACCTTCTGAAATAGTTATCACCACTAATACATAGACTGACTGTATAAAAAGTCCTAATTTATATTATACTGTATAACTGAATTCGAAAAAGCATATTAGCATACTTAAAAAAAACATTCTTTTAACGCTCCATTCAAAGACACTCTTAAAAATGAGCGTTCTTAACTGACCCATTGCAGGGTGTTTGATTTACTGGTGATCTGACCAATCATAACACTGAATCTGCCATTTTGTCTGACAAAACAAATCAGACAGGAGAGTAGAATAACTTTGGTGGACTTAAACTTGAAAAATTGTATGTACTGATGTCTTTCCGTGATTAAAATAAAATACATTCTGATGTTCATTCATGTTTATTTCATTCTTTAAGTCAATAAGATGATCAGTTCACGTCGATTGATCTAATAAGGCAATACAGGATCTGTCACAACATATCGAAAAGCCACAAAATGGTATTTATTGTTTGAATAATAAAAAAAAGAGAACATTTCAAAGCTGAGACCTTGTTTCGTATCAGAAGAAACCTGCTATGTTTTGTCTTTCTGCGTGTTGTCAGTTTCCTCTTTGTTCTGTGATATGAGAACATGATGTGTAGTGTGAGAGCAGCATTGTTTGTTTGACATAGCAAACGTAATTAAGGAGGTGGGGGAGTTTGATTGACAGACCATCTGATCAATCATAATGCCGAATCTACCATCAAACAAACCAGAAAGCAGAGTAGATTAATGTCAGTGGACTTGAACTTAAAAAAATGGTGTGTATTGACATCTTTATGTGGTTGAAACAATACACCTTCTGATGTTCATACATGTTTATTTTGTGCTGTAACTAAGAAGAAGAGATGATCAGTTCATGTGCCGCTTGAAATGAGGCTCTACAGTGATCTGTCACAACACATTGAATAGCCACAAAATCGGAAACAATGCCACTGAACCGAATGACTTGCATATTTTGCTAATTATTGCTGCTGGAAATGGTCAATTATTGTCATGTTTTAGGCTGTACTAATTGGTCGGACCAGGAAAAACATTTGGACTACTATAGACTGTCAAAAGCTGCAACAAATCAAGGAGGTGTGCAACAACTGTCTGAGGAACAAATGGTGTATGTGGTTGGCCAAACTGAACCAGGATTTCCAGGACAAAAATCTTGGTGGGTGAAATATTAGGCTAATATCTCAATTAATACTGCTTGTACATATCTTTACCACCTATTCATTTTAGTTTGTCAAAATATTACTCCCTTTCCTGCTTATGAAGTCCTTGTCTATATGATTTAGCAGCTTCCACACATTTTTCCCCATAGTTTTAACAGCATAAATTAGCAGAACAACATATTCAGTAGTACATTAACCATGCACCAACCACAAAATGGTAAAGTAAGTGCAAACCCTCAATAGCAGCAGAAACAAAAGGGGACGAGTCTTTGCGAAGGCATGAAGAACCTTTCACATCCATAGAACTTTTCCATTCCATTTAAGCTTACTTATAGTGGAAGAAGATTATTCAGATTTTTTAAATGTTCTTCACAGTTTTCTTTTAAGAACTGTTCACTGAAAGGTTTCTTTGAGATACACAAAAAGGTTCTTCCGTGGCATTGCTTTGAAAATCACAATCACGTTTGAGAACTGAAACTAACTGTTGTATAATGTGTCTTATTTTTTGGCATTCGGTGGGAATACTACACCTAATTAAGCAAATGCTTGCATGCTTGTTCATAGAATTGTAGTGATCTCAATAACTTGTCATGGAGGACAAATTAATTTAAATGGATGGTTTCATTCACAAAATCATTTAATGACTCATCTCATTAGGATAAGTACATAACTTCTGTACTTGTAGGAGGCTGAATGAGTTTGAACACGGATTGCTATACCGAGGGTAGTCTAAACTCAGCTGCATGACTGACCCAGGCACTGGATAGCACCCATTACAGCCCCAATGAGAGCCAGCTGCAGCTCATCAGCACAGGACACCTGAGCTCAGCCCTGCTTGGACATACTGCCCTTTACACACAATAACACTGGTGCACAGAGACGCACAATGTTATGTCCATACACATGCATGCATAGGATTCTCAAGGACACCATCTAACGTGGTTTTAGGGGTTATTGTTGGCGTTAATCTGACAGGAGCACAAAGAGTTACTATCCTTGTACGAGACGGAGCGTCGAGAAAGATGAGCGATGGCATATATTTTCTTCTTTCTCACCTCTCCAGGGTGAGCTCAGATCAGAACACCTCCTCCTCCTCCCCCATGAATTGGGATCAGGTGGGGATCAGCTGGACCTTCGAGAAGGGGGGCAGAGGGTTTATGTGTGTGTGTTTTGGTAGTGGTGCTGATGAGCAGGAGGGTAGGGGTGCCAGGCCGGCCGGGGGCCAACGTTGCACCTGTGAGAGATCCTGGAGGCAAATCTGGGTGTAGATGCATGGATATGATTGGAAAGGTCCATCGTTGCACCTGCACAGAAGCGATTGAAGAGTTTGACAAGCCCAGAAATAATAAAAAACAACCTAACTTTGGCTTTCATAATACATCCAAGAAGCGTGCTGGATGTGTGGCTGCACTCCTGGGCAGGAAAAACGAATTGGTCAGTCCTTTTCCCCCCAAGAACAATCTTTGAGGTGTAAATAACTGAGACAAAGAGGGAGTTAAGAGAGTACCCAACATCTTTCTCCCTTTTTGCTTTTCTCTGTCTCTCTCTTTTTCCCTCCCACTTTGTCTCCAGGGACTGTACCAGCCTGGCTTGAACTGGACACCATCTGCTATAATGTGACAGAATGGAACCCCCAAATACTTTCATTTAATTCTGCTTTGTGTGTGTGCACATGAGAAGAAAGCTATTATCTATGGTTTACAAAAAATAAAAAAAACACAGCTTTTCTTCTGTAAATATGGACTTGTATACATACCCAGATCAGCACTTGTACACTAAAGGTGTGTGGGTCATATCTGCACCCAGAGTTTGTTCCCTTGGGTCCTTTGTTGAATTTAAAGCCCATCTGTTTTTCTCTAACAAGCCTTGTCTTTTTCTCTTTGTTATTTTAGCCCTGTTTCTGAGCAGTTTATTTGTTTAAAAAGTGTGTGTGATCAAATTAAAGTGTTTTGTTGCTATTACAGGCCTCTAAAATTATGAGAAATGTGAACAAATCAGCACCATGGACAGTGCTGGAGAACCTTATGCACAGGCAGTATCAAATCAGTAGGTATGAATCATGTTTTATATAAAGGAGTAAAGCCACTTCTGCAACTTCTGCAATTTCTAACCCTTATGGTGGTTTTGCAAATGCTAATTATTTTCTATTAAATGCAAATTATTCAATTGAATAATTTATTAGCTTCAAAGCTGCTAGAGGGTATGATGGGAAACTGACGAAAGCATTTAAAAAATGTGTCTGATAAAATGTGTCATACAATTATTCTCAAAAGTCAGATATTATGCTTCTGCTTTACATATTTGTTTGATATTATATTCACTAAAGAGAGTGTAGAATGAAAATGAAAGATGTTGAGCTAGCATTTTTAGTTGTTGCTTTGTTATTGGGTTGTTTAGAGTGAGAGAGTAGCTACTGGAGGGGATATTTTAATGTCCCATCAAGACCTAATCTACGAGATGAATTACTGAGGATAATTTTTTCAACCCTATATAAAGGCAGTGTTTTGTCTTAGATGTTGCTGTATGATCAAGATCTCTTCATTGAAAGCATGCTCCACCCACCACCAATACCCTTCCATTCTTTCTTCTCTCTCTCTCTCTCTCTCTCTCTCTCTCTCTCTCTCTCTCTCTCTCTCTCTCTCTCTCTCTCTCTCTCTCTCTCTCCCTCTCTATAGTTATTATTTAATTATAAGTAAATGCAGGCTTGGTGAGCAGAAGAAACTTTTTGTAAGTTTCTTCTGCTCACCAAGCCTGCATTTATTTGATCTAAAGTATAGCAAAAACTAACATTCAAAATATTTGTTAAATATATATAATTATATTATTTTCTTTATTTTTTTTTTTAATATATTTTAAAATGTAATTAATTCTTGTGATTTTAAAGCTGAATTACTCTGGTCACAAGAGTAGAATTTTTCAGGTCTCTGAAAAAGGAACAGCATTTATCTGAAATAGAAATCTTTTGTAGCAAAAAAAATAAATAATAATAAATAAATAAATAAATAATAATAATAATAATTATACTGACTTCATACTGAATGGTATAGTGTATAATGTTACAAAAGCTTTTTATTTCAGATCTTTGGATCTTTCTATAATCCTTAAAAAAATTTACTCAACTGCTTTAAATATTGATAATAATAAAAATGTTTCTTGAACAGCAAATCAGCATATTGGGATGATTTCTGAAGGATCATGTGACACTAAAGACTAGAGTAATGATGCTAAAAATTCAGCTTTGAAATCACAGGAATAAATTACATTTTAAAATATATTTAAATAGAAAACAACTTTTTAAATAGTAAAATATTTACAAATGTTACTGTTTTTGCTGTATTTTGAATAAATGCAGGCTTAGTAAGCAAAAGAGACTTCTTTAAAAAAAACAAAAAATCTTACTGCTCAAACACTTTTTGCTAATAGTCTAGTATGTATATATTTAAGGCATAAAATAATAGCATGCAACCTTTTTCAAAAATATGTTTGGGGTTAGTAAGATTTAAAACAATTATAAATTAATATAATAATATTAGAATTAATATTATTTTTATTCAGCAAGGATGCCTTCAATCAAAATGGACAAAGTATAGAAATTCAGAATTATCATCACAGAAATGAATTACATTTCAAAATATATTTTTAAATTGCAATATTTCACAACATGCTGCTATTACTTATTTGTGATCAAAAACTTTTAACCAGTAATATATTTATTAAAAGGTTGCATGCTGTTCTCATATTCAATCTACAGACAAACACAAACTCTGGCCAGGCGAGCTGGTCGTCATCGACTGAAATATTCTTCCTTGAGCTTGAAATATGACTGCATCCTATTGATCGGATGTGGTGACTAGGCAAGAGAGAGAGAGAATACAGACTTGCAAAAAGTGAACTGAACGAAAAACAACTGCAGTGGTCATACTGAGAAACTAGCAGACAGAGTGAAAGGCGACGCAAGGACAGATCTCTGTTATTTTAAGGCAAAGTGACAGATTCTTACAGGCACATACATAAACCTGTACTGATGTGTCTGTGCCTCAATACCTGTGTTATTGTTGAGTGTTTGATGTGGACTCGACCTCATCTTCTTTGTCCATGAGACTCTGTTAGTTTTCCCTCTGCATTCACATCATGTCTCGTCTCTGTCATGTGTGTGCGGCCGTGTGTGTTTGTGGATGATGGGAGTGGAGTGGACACATGGATATGAGGAACTGGTGCCTTGCCTGAGGAGAGCTGTAATAGCAGCTGCCAGTGTGACTGACTTACTTTTTCTTTCTTTCTTTTTTTTTATCTATGTCTGTCTGTCCGTCCATCTATTAAATCTATTATCTATCTATCTCTGGCTGTCTGTCTGTCCATTGATCTCTCTTTCTTTCTTTCTTTCTTTCTATTCATCCATCTGTTGGTCCATCCCTCTTTCTTTCTTTTTCTTTCTTTCTTTTTTTCAATCAATCTATCTATCCATCTGTCCGTTCAACAATCGTTTTTTTCTATTCATCTATCTGTGTGTCCAACTGTCCTTCTTTTTGTCTGACAAGATTTCTATCTATCTATCTATCTATCTATCTGTCTGTCTGTCTGTCTGTCTGTCTGTCCGTCCGTCCGCCCATTAAATCTACTATCTATCTATCTCTGTCTGTCTTTCTTTTTTCATTCTTTCATTCTTTCTATCTATCCATCTGTCGGTCCATCCCTCTGACAATCTTTCTTTCTTTCTTTCAATCTATCCAATCTATCTATCTATTTATCTATCTATCTATCCGTCTGTCCATCCGACAATATTTCTCTTTCTTTTTTCTTTCTTTCTTTATCTTTGTCTGTTTGTTTGTCTATCTATCGGTCCATCTGTCCATCCGTCCATCGTCTGATCTATCTGTTTGTCAGTTGCTATCTGTCCTCCAATATTTCTTTCTTTCTTTCTTTCCTTCTTTCCGTCTGTCCAATGATCTCTCTTTCTTTTTTCATTCTTCCTTTCTTTCTATCTATCCATTTATCTGTCGGTCCATCAGTCCATCTGACAATCTTTCTATCTATCCCTCTGTCTGACAATCTTTCTTTCTTTCTTTCTTTCTTTCTTTCTCATTCAATTCATTTGCCTCTTTCACCTCAAAAAAAAAAAAAAAAAAAAAAAAAATCACACTATTTCCCTTGGGCCTTTCCTCTACGACCATAATCATCCCTCTAATGAAGAGTGGCAATCCCTATGATGAAGGCCCTTCCCCCCCTTTCTCTCCTCTTTCTCTCTCCCAACCCCAATTTTACTGTCTGTCCACTTTTTTTATACAGGTGACTGGGTGCTTTGAGTGGGTGCTGCTGCTGCTTCTATTTTGCGATATAATATGGATCATCTGTCACGTGACTGGTTTTGCACTGGCCTGGAGTATTTTTTCTACTTTTACATGGCTATTTCCCTGTAGTTTAGACACCCTCGAGGGGATGTGCCATAACTGAAACACTGTGTGAGTGTGTGTTGTGTGTATTTATGATGGAAATATATGAGTCTTATTTTCTTTTTGTCTCTGAGGGGACAGGTTGCCGTGGTAATGATGCCTAAGGGAGAGGGGTAAGATGTAAATTGGGTGATCATCACAGAATGTAAAGTGAAATCTGCAGTGTACCACGGGAGTCTGAGTAAGAGAGACAGACAGAGTGAAAAAAGAGAGGGGTCATGTCCTGCAGGCGCTCAGGGTCTAAGATGCTGAATTTCCCAGATGAAAGAGAAAACAGGGTCTGTGTTTTTTTTGTGGGAGTGTGCATGTGTGCCTATGATACAGTCAGACTACTCAGCATGTCTGGACATGACTGCTCAAAGTCTATAATCTTAATTGGCTATCTCTTGAGATTATGAGTGCTGGTTAATTGGAAAAACACCCTTACTTGCATTTATACCTACTTATTCGCTCAGAGAAAAAAATATTGTTAACCATATATAACTAAGATAAATAAATAAATAATTACATTCAGTTAGTTGCAATTTTAAATGTCAGTTTGTTTGGTTCTTTTTTCTTTAATATGACTGTGTAAAATATTTTATTTACCACAACATGTGCAACAAATGTATTATGTAATTATAAACTATATAATTGATATAATTTAACTAAGTTAAACTTTCTTTTAGTGAATACTAGGCTTTCCAGGATATTATTAGTTTTATCCTATAAAACAAAAATTATATATATAATATTAAATAACACTAATAAATAAAATGTATTATATTAATATAATATTACAAAATAGCAGTGGACTCCAGCTTGCGTGTTTGGAGAGCTTTTCTATTCTCGGAGGCTGCAGGCAACGTGTACCTAACAAAGAAGCTACAATTTCTGGCATAACTAAACATGCACCAGTGGATATGAACAGCACTAAATACTGTATTGCCTTCTTAAGAGGGCAGAAACACAGAAGAGGAAAGGAATATACAAATGACACCTTTACGCATGCTCATGTAGAGTATTGACATGACATGATTTAAATAGGATAGGATGGAAATAAAGTGTTAGACAACAAAACAACCATATCGTTATGTGAAGAACAGCACATGTAACAACACACATATTTAAATCTGTCCCATTTGATGTACAGAAATGTCAGCAAGAGAAGGTTGTCATGAAACAGAAAGGTCATTTCTGTGTACTTACTTTTCTCTCTCCCACTCTGTTTCTTTTTTTCTTAAACCAGCCAATGATATCTCAATGTTTTATTTTTTTCTTCTTCCTCTTCCTGAGTTTGTCCAGTTGCCAGGTAACCCTGGGTCACATCTGGGGTCTAAATCGAGCACTTTCTCTTCCTAGTTATCAGAGAGATGGGCTGTAATTTATTAGTTTGATAAAAAAGAGAAAGGTATTATACAGCACCGCCAATCTCCACAGAGCTTGTTTGGAATTCATGCCCTATCCCATTTCCGGTGCATTCCTTGCGGCATCTCTGAGCCATTCATCTTTAAATTGACCACCTGAGCCAGTTTTCTGCATATTCAGTTGGAAGAAAGCACACTAGGCTTAGACAGCCAGCCCTGTAGATTCAACATGTGCTGTAGCTTAATGGAATTAGGATTTTTAAAAGGGAATTCTGAAGCAATTTTTTTTTATTTATTTAACCAATTATATTATGTCTGCGATCTACATTGAAGCCAATTTCTGTCACAAAATAAATAAATAAATAAAAATGAATGCTTTGCTAAATCATAATTATGACATCAAGGGTTGAAATTATCACATAAATTATACATGCATAGTATACATGCATTATTTATTACATTGTCATAATTATAAATATTATATAATTATGAATTTTTATATAATAATTATAGCTTTTTAATCATAACTGACATTTATGTCATATTTATAATATTTTATCTCATAATTTTGACTTGTAATATTTGGCTTCATCTCAGTTTTTTGCTTATGTGATAATTATGACTTCATCTCAATTACAGCTTGTCTTATTTTTAGTTTTTATATAATAATTCACCTTTTAATCACAGAATTGTAGCTGTCATAATTGGCTATGTGATAATTTTGACTTTTTATGTCGTAATTATGCATTTTTATCTTAATTTTTGTCATAATTATGGATTTTTATCTCAGCTTCAACTTGTCTTAATTATAAATTCTGACATTTTGTATCTTAATTTTGTCATAGTTATTACTTTTTCTCATCTTTTATGTCATAATTTTAATTTATCTCATAATTATGACTTCATCTAATCTCAGCTTGTCTTAATTATGACTTTTTATATGATAAATCACTTTTTAATCATAATTTCTACTGTCATAATGGGCTTTTATGAGTTTTTATCCCAATTTGTGTCATAATTATGGCTTTTTCATCTCAGTTTCAACTTGTCTTAATTATGACTTATGTCATATTGTGATTTTTTTATCCTAATTTTGTAATAATTATGACTTTTTTTTCCTCATAAATTCCACTTACGTCTTATTTATAATGTCATAGCTGACTTTTATGTCATAATTATGACTTTTTATATCACATTTATAACTTTTTATCCAATCATTTCAACTTGTAGTATTTGATGTCATTTCAGTTTTTACTTGTGTGATAATTGTGATCTCAATTTCAATTTAAAGGTCCACTGAAGTGCCTTGAAACACAGCGTTATTCTAAGTGGTGACGTAACTTCAACTGAAACAGGAAAACAGGGTGAGCCATATCGAGTAACCCCGCTCACTTTTTAAAATAGCCAATAGCGCAGTATTGCCAAATTGGGCTACTTTTACACTATTGCCGCGGGTAGTTTTTGATGTCTGCGGGTTGAAGCGACCCCAATAACATCATATTTAGCCCCTAAAATACGAATTTACCAGGGGAACTCAGAAAAAAAAAAATGTGTATTTTATCCCCCAGAACTCAATTTTTTAAAGAGGGATCCCCCTCAAAACACGATTGGGCTAGTTTTGGTCTAGTTTTGAGTAGCAATTGGGCGGGGTTTTGGTGTGAAAACCTGGCAACCCTGGAATAGTGCTCCATCGGTAAAGCCGCATTTGACAGCTTATGACAACCACAAGTCTAATTGATTACCCCCTTGATTCAATATGAAACTCTTACTAAAACAATATTGTGATCATAAACATGCTTTGGCTGTGTAGTTTAACACATGCCAACTCGCACATATGATCTGCTCCGTGTTATCGCGTCTCTGGACCGGAGCCAAAGTCTGGAGTAGACTGTGCGCTGACACGGTTCGCATGACACAATGCAAAACCAGACCTCATTTGCCCCTACGGAAAGCATGATTCACTGTCTGAATCGTTCCCTATCGCCTACATTGCGCACTCCCTGCCATTCACCATACAGAAAGTACTAACTCTGTGAATAAATGAACAATCTCAGCCACAGCTTCAGCATCTATTTATAGTGTAGGGGACGGGACGCTACGGCTTCTAGAGAGCATTTGATTGGACAGAAGGTTTGATGAGAAGCTGAAGTGCAGCGTGATGTCATCAAAATTGTTGGTTCATATTGGAGGAAGTGATGAGACTATAAGATTTGAATGCTCATATCTTATAAACATGATTTTTGGCGTTGTGTTGGAGCACAATAGCTTATAACCTTAAGGCTTACATATTCATACCAAAAGCCAAAAAAACTTTACTTTTGATTTCATCTTAATTATGACGTTTATACAATAATTCACTTTTTAATACAACTTCGACTGGTATAATTAACTGTCATCATTTGGACTTTTTATGTCATGAGTTTTATCTCAAGTTTATCGTAATCATGACTTTTTATCTCATAATTTCAACGCATGACCTAATTATGATGTACAGTGTTGGGAAAAGTCACTTTTAAAAGTAATGTATTACATTATTTCATTACTTCCTAAAAAAACAACTAATTACGTTACTTACTTTTTATGGAAATGAATGAGGCGAGGCTTGCTTGATTGTTTTTAATATAAAAAGTTCTATTTGCCAAATGTAAAAGCTCTTTCACACCACTACTATGTTTGAATTGGATCATCAAAGGTCAGCAGCAAAGACACTGGTTAATAAAAAGGGATTAAATACATAAAGGATATTTGTATTATTTAACATATTGAAATATAGCAGGCTTGCATCATATTGTATCAAGTTGCATTTCACATTTATTCACTTTGAGGAATACTGAATCTTTTTTTTTGTGAGTGAGGTGAATTAAAGCATGTTTACATTTATTCTAGAACTAAAGTAACATCTTACTCCCGATTTCATGGGAACAGGCGAGCTTTCAATCAATTAATGGGAAAAAAAAGTAACTGGGTTACTTATTTGAAAAAGTAGCGCAGATATTTTCTTGTAAATTAAAAAAGTAATGTTACTTTACTAGTTACTTGAAAAAAGTAATCTGATTACGTAACTCGCATTACTTGTAATGTGTTACCTCCAACACTGATGATGCAAAAATTGAGTTTGTATGTGATAATCATGCTTTTAATCTCATAAATTACTTGGTAATTTATGAGATTAACTATTTTTAACTATTTATAACAATTAATAATTTTAACTTTTTGTCATAATTCTGATTTACCAAAGCATTTTTTTGTGTGTGTGGTGGAAGTAAGCTTCCATAGAGAGGAGCCGTACTTGCCTAGAAAGGAAAAAAAGAAACTGCCAGAGGGTGTTGCCAAAATGGCTGCCGAGTGAACTGACTTGCCTTAATAGATGGGGACTTTGAAATTCAAATTCTATCACCAACAGTCGCTGTCGATCATGTCACCATAAATCGCCAACTTTCCCTGAAAATGAATGACTTCCGGTCGTTTGGTCACTGCAAATGGCTGTATGTGTGGATGCTCCTTGAAAGAGTGCCAGGGATCTGGAAGCAGTATGGTTGTGAAATGCCAGAAAAACACATACTCTGGCATTTGGGAAGGTGCACAGATGCAGTCCGTGAGTGTTGAAGGTGACAGACAGCCAAGTAGAGAAGCGCAGGGATTTGTTTAAAAGCTTCTGTCATCCTCCCCTGAGTGTCAGTTGCGTGTTCCTGCTTAGATAATTAATTACTGGGAAATGCCGTGGAACCGGTTATACATAACAAAAACCACGATCCACCACAAAGGGCAAACAAGCAGACAAACATCTGATATGAGAACGAAGATTTGCGCACCATTTCGTATACTTGAATTTAGTGACAGCAAGTCCAGAAAAGTTATTTCCTCCTGTCTTAGCAGCAGATGCACATCCGCAAACTTGCCAATCAGTTCAGAACTGCACATATATAAATGAAATTATAGAACATATTACACCTCCAAAGCTGTGTGTATGCTGGGTAAAATTCATTTTGAAGCATTTGCACACCTGCTCCATTGTGGCTCTGGCTGCTGTTATGATCGCAACTTGCAATTGGCTATTTATAGAGATCTCCTGCTCCAATCTGAGGAGCAGATGATGCATCTATCACAGAGAGGTGTTTATGAAGAGGGTTAACCATCCCAGGTTTGCCCACAAGTCCCGAGTATAAGTGGCGCTTGAATTGATCTCCCTCGGCGTGTATTATGACACTCTAAACTGACAGTTTTCCAATGATCGTGGCAATACTTTGATTAGAGAGAAAGATAAACAAAAACAAACGCACCTGTATTTTCACAGGAGAACTGCGACCAGGTCCCGCGAGACCTGTAAAATGGACGCCCCGTTTCCACCTCAAGGCAATTACGTGCCATCTGCTCTAGTCTGTGTTGCGCGAGGCCGCTTTGTTTTTCGGCTTGTTGATGTAAAATTACGCGCTTTAAATTGACATAATCCATGACAGATTGTGATTGACGGCCGCAAAATTAATCATGTGGCTAAAGCCAGTGGTCAGTTACTTTCAGAGAGTAAAATGAACACCTGGAGAGCATACCATCAGCCAAAACTGCGGACACAACATGATATAATATGACGCTATCTATTATTTCTATTCTATGGACAGGCTGGAAAATTTTTCTTGCCTGACATTCTTTTCCATGGTTTTGCGTCTCCTGTTGTAATTGTAGTTTTATTGGATATCAAGCCTCCTTTGGCAGTGAACATCTGGGCATCTAAAGCAATAACGGCAACATTTACGCTTGCATCTCAAACACCTGCGAAATCTCACTGAGATGTATGAATATATTGAATTTATCTCATTTGAATATGTAATTTTTTTCTCTTTGGTGCGGGAAGATGTATAAATCAATTCTTAGTGTTATATTACAAATGTTGTTGTTGTTCAAAAGTCATTCATTATATTAGAAATGCATTCTAACATATTCCACCTTATTTTAGAATGTAAACCTTTTTTTGAATGTGCGAAAATGGAAGCCTTTCACATACAAGTTACACATGGTTGTGTTCCTTCTTATGTTAAAAATACAGTGGATAGATGTTACTTTGCTGTTTTTCAGATATATGGGAAATAATGTCTCTTACTTTGCTTTTTTTGGCAGCTGAGAAAAACCTGAGGACAACGGCGATCTTCACTAGTGGGTAACACTATACACCCAGTGGTAGGCCCAGTAATTTGCTACCACAGCAGGACCCGGTGCAGGAGTGTAGTTGAGACAGGCCCTGATACACCACAACCACACAGAGAGAGAGACAAACTGAGAGAAGTAGACGCTGTTTCAGTATTTGATATCACTTGAATTATTATTAAGCAAGATAAGACATGCACATGCTCTGTGATGTGTTCAAAACAAACACACTTACTCTCTGAGGACTTCATCAGAGTGTCAGCCCAAAGCAGGAGTGGGAGCGTGGGCTTTCGTTTCAGCAATTCACAGCACTCATGAACCAAGTTGAAAGTAATGTCAATACTAACAATTTAAAAGGATAATATATTATATTTAGGCAAGCATAATAATTTGCTTGAGCCAACGTTAATTAGTATTCTTAATTTGTTGCTTAATTGAAGAAGAACATTACCAGACTTACTCAATTACGGATGGTGAGACAATTATAAACTGCAATGCAGCAGTATATTGATTGCTGACAGAAGCTTTCCTCTTCCAATGGAGTTCCCAAATATAAACAGTAGTGAACCCAGTTGTACACTGAATCCACAGAATATGGATTTCCTACATTCTTGTAATTTTCGTTACCAAAACACAATAATGTGATAAGGAGACTAACCAAACAATGAACTCTCCAAATTTGAAAACCAGGACTGGAACAGCTTTAACATGTGAGCTGGGCCACTAAGCTCTTGTTGGAGTTCTCACTACTGTCCCTCTTTGGAGTTGTTGATTTTGCTTTTCAATAATAATAATAATATACACTTAACCCTTAATAACAGTTTTAAAGTATTTTACGATGGACCCAAGCTGCTCAATTCCTTAAAACCCGTATGAGACATTTACCTCCAAACGGATGTCGTCAAGTAATTGTGTAAGTGGAGTATGTGCTGCCACCTGGCGTCTCGATAGAGTTTTACATTTGGAACTAAGCAATGCTAACAGTGGCGTTAGTCAAACCAACATTTTTTCAGACACCTTGAAACACCTTGACAATGTATTCGCTATAGTTTAAAAATGCTATAAAATATGACAAGAACTCAAGAGTTAAAATGTTTAAGAACAAATCTAGATAATGTCAGATAACTTTTATAGAAACGTAACAAAACATGGTCAGATCAAATCAAATAAAAATTTTAGTCCCAAATTTTAATCAGTTTTACTGCTAGTCCACTGTATGAAGAATGTTTTGGGTATAATATTACATAAATGAACTTTAGTGTCCTGCACCCACTAGTAAAAAAAAAAAAAATATATATATAAAAAAATATATCTGGTTTTGGTTTGACTGTATAATGTAGACTGATATTATTATATTTATATATTTAATACATTAATAGATGAATATATAATTTAGTAACATTACATTTAATATATAAAACTATTAATATTTTCTCTTTGTTAAGTAAAAAAACAATGATCTCAAAGTATAATAAACATTCCTTTATTGTATCTCATAAACTGCACTCATAACAGTACAGACTGTCATTTGTATATATGACACAATTTCTTTATATTCATAGTTTGGTACACTTATATACATTACTTTTCAAATGTTTGATGTCAGTAATATTTCTTTATTGTTTTTGAAAGAAGACTCTTCTGCTCATCAAGGCTGCATTTGATCCAATATAGAGTAAAACACTAACATTGTGAAATGTTATTACAATTTAAAATAACCGTTTCAATATATTTTCAAATGTAATTGAGTCATGTGATAGCAAAGTTGATTTTTTAGCATCATTACTCCAGTCTTGAGAATCACATGATTCTTCTGAAATCATTCTAATATGCTGAATGTTTGTGGAAATGAGAAAAGCATTTATTTGAAATAGAAATCTTTTGTAAAATTAAAAAAATGTTTTTACTGTCATCCATGATGAATAATATACCCCAAATATGTAAACATGATATTTTACATATATTTTCTACTTACTTTCATCTCTTTCCTGATCTTCTGTTTCTGTCTTTATTAGCTCTTCCCCTGTCTCTTTTTTCTCCTTCACACGTTTCTCATTCCCTCCAACTTTCTTCTCCTTTTCTCCCAGGCATTCCTCTCCTCCATCACCCTCTCCCCTCTCTCCTTCCACTATTGGCTCCTCTTCATCTTCCTTCTCCTCTTCCCCTTCCCCTTTCCCATCCCCAATCTCCCTCTCTTTTACCTTTTCCCGCTCTTCTATTTCTCCCTGTGCACCCTCGGCCACAATGCCTTCCCATCCTTCAGTCTGCAGCTCTAGTTGTTCCACTCTTTGCATCATTTTTCGGGCAGTAGACTCCAGTTCAGCTATCAGCCGAGCCAGTTTGGTCTGCAGGGTCTCTAGGCTGGCCTCTAAGCGCTTCACTTTGTCCTCTGTTTTCTCCACCTCTCCCTCTGCTTCGTCTGTCTCTTCCAGCATCCCCATCTTTGTCAGGATCTGACGACCCTTCTCCTCCAACAGGCGTTTGGCTGCAGGGTACTCGAGAAGTGTTTCAGTCAGGTCCTCTTTTGAAAGGCTGAACAGATCTGAGTGACCAATGCTGCGAATGTTGGCGGTTCGTCTGTTTCCTGATTTGTTACCTGTTAACCATATATATATATATATATTTATAGCTGTAGTTGAGGTCAAAAGTTTATACACTTTGGAGAATCTGCAAAATGTTAATTATTTTACCAAAATAAGAGGGATCATACAAAATGCATGTTATTTTTTATTTAATACTGACTTAAATAAGATATTATATGACCTTCTTCAAAAGTTTACATACACTTCTTAATACTATGTTGTTACCTGAATGATCCACAGCTGTGTTTTTCCTTTATTGTTTGTTTGTTTAGTGACAGTTGTTCATGAGTCCCTTGTTTGTCCTGAACAGTTAAACTGCCCGCTGTTTTTGCTGTTTTTTTCAGCATTTTTGTGTATTTAAACCCTTTCCAACAATAAATGTATGATTTTGAGATCCATCTTTTCACACTGAATACAACTGAGGGACTCATATACTATATGAGTAATAACTATTACTCATATAACTATTACAGAAGGTTCAAACACTCAATGATGCTCCAGAAGGAAAAATGGTGCTTTAAGCTTTTAGTTGATGGTATAAACTTTTAAACAGAACGAAGATGTGTACATTTTTCATATTTTTCCTAAATATCATATATATATATATATATATATATATATATATATATATATATTTTTTATTTAGTACAGAAGCTACAGGAGAAGACAAAATAAGTTCAAGTTACCCTGATCTTCAAATTCAAAAAGTTTTCACCCCCGGCTCTAAATGCATTGTGTTTTCTTCTGAAGCATCAGTGAGCATTTGAACCTTTTGTAATTATTTTATTTAAACATTGTGGCAAGTGTAATTTCTTGTCACATTTTATCATAAATAGAAGAAGGGAATTACTTTACTATTATTAAGCAAACAAGTTTTATATTTTTGAAACAATAAAACACATTTTAGTTGTTGTTGTTACAGAAGGAAATTATAAAACCTTTACCCATCACCATGTTGATGGATATGTTGTTATTGAATATACTGAATATAAGGAATATGATTATACTGAATGTAGTCGATACTGTACTGATCTTTAGCATGTCTTACCTTTGATATTCAGGATACTAATTTCTCCAAAGAAGTTTCCATCCCCCAGAACAGCAAACTGAGTAACTCCATCATCTGCAACCACTGCCAGTTTCCCCTCTTTAATGATGTACATCTCGTGACCTACATCACCCTTTTTGCATACATACTCTCCTGGGCTGTACACCTGAAGACGATAGCAATGATTAGAATGTGTATTGTATGATTTACTAAATGATACAGTCCAATAATGACTGCAGTATAATCATAATATTGCAGACGTAAAGTACAACATGCAAGTCTCAGTTCAACTGGCTATAATGTTAGACTAAATCCTGTCCAGGTGTGCCACCTGTTTTCTAACCTGTGGGGTGAGTTTAAGTACCAGCTGCTCCAACAGACTGGTCTCACAGTTCTGAAAGATGGTGACTTTAGACAGAGTGGGCAGATGCACGCTCACGGCAATTGCTGTCTGAAGCGTGAGTGGAAGATGTTGAAGAATCTCATTCTCCCGCGTGATTTTTCTGTTCCAGACACATGAGACGATTTGGATGTAATTTAAATTATATTAATGAGAGAGGAACAGCTTTAAGGCATTTAATATCATGTCCATAAGTAAAAAAAAAATAGTTCTGAGGAAAGCTAGCTTTGTTTTTTCATTTACCACTTGGTGTATTATTTTGTTCTCTTCTGCAATTTAGCAATCTTTTACATTTACATTACCATTCATCAGAACACAAATTAAGATATTTTTAATGAAATCCAAGAGCTTTCTTACCCTTCATAGACAGCAATGTAATTACCACGTTCAAAGCCCAGAAATCTAGTAAGGACATCGGTAATAGTCCATATGATATTAGTGGTTCAAACTTAATTTTATAATGCAATGAGAATACTCTTTGTGGACAAAGAAAACAAACGAGAGTATCATGAGGCATAAAACAAGCCGCAACAATGGTGTGTTCGATGTCAGAAAGCGGCTCCTGTGTCGTGATACTCTCGTGAATGGCAGCGGAAATAGACATGGAAGATAAGTATTGTTAAATCAAGTGGTTAATTTTGTTTTCTTTGCACAGTAACAAGTATTTCTGTAGCTTGATAAAATTATGGTTAAACCACTGATGTCACATGGACTACTTTATCAATGTCCTCACTACAGTATGTTTCTTGGGCCTTGAACGTGGTAGGGTCTAAGCAGGGTCAGAAAGCTCTCGGATTTCATCAGAAATATCTTAATTTGTGTTCCAAAGATGAAGGAAGGTCTCACAGCAGTAGTTCTCAACTCCAGTCCTCGAGGCCCATTGCTCTGCACATTTTGTATGTTTCTGAATGTGACACACTCAGTTGAGTTTACAGTTCTTTCTCATAAGGAGATGATGATCTGAATCAGGTGCATCAAATGAAGGAAACATACAAAATGTGCAGAACAGTGGGCCCTGAGGACTGGAGTTGAGAACTGGGTCAGTAATTATTGGGTGAACTATCTTTTTAAGTGTCATTTAATTGAGTATAACAGGAAGACTCACTTGTTGATGTGCAGATGTTGGTACCAGTCGTTGACGCGTTTTTGCAGTTCTTTGCTGATGCGCCTGCTGCGCAGGTAACCCTTCACCAGCTCGTGATTGGGAAAAAACACGTTGTCACGATCACGCAAGCTTGATATCACATCCCCCATGCTTCCCACGACAGAAGCAAAGACCAGCACGGCGATCAACATGTCTGCGATCAAAAACAGATACTCTTCTTCACGTTCGGGCGTCGGAGTGTCACCCACTGTGGTGAGGATAAGAGTGGAAAACCAGAAGCAGTAAAAGTACTGGCGTCTCGTGGAGGCAAATTCCGGGTTGGAGATGTTGGGATAGACCCAGGGATCCGCACCGAAGCCTATGTAATTCGACAGAGAGAAGTAGACGCAGGCATTCCAGTGGATAAGCACGAAAATATACAGCATGAGTTTGGCAACGCGAAAGGTGTTCGGATAGGATGTGCGCGTTTCCATGCGATCCAAGGCCTCGTTTAAACGGCCCGTTCGCAGGAAGCGGTTGACCCGAACTAGAGGTGTGTGGATCCCCAGTTTCAGGTAGAGCAGATCAGTAGGCAACAGTGAGGCGATGTCCCACTTGAAGCGAGGGGAACGCTGGTAACGTGTTTTCAAAATGGACAAGTCTCGCACCAGGATACCCTGCTCCAGAAAACCTGTGAAAGAGGAAAGCCTTTTTTTAAAAATGGTACCTAGAGGTTTTCCAGTGGAGATATGAGGAAGAGCAAATGGTGTCTCAAGTTGCTTTTAATTTTTAACGTCTCCAAAAAATGTACTCATGTTTTACAAATACTTTAAAATTATATTATTACAAAATCTAAGTTTCTTAGAAATTCTAAGTCAAGCTATGCTGAAGCAAAATAGAAAAGAAATATAGTGTTTTTACTATGCGTCATCAGTCGGCCATATTAGCAACACTGAACGTAAACAATGCCACTGAACCGAATGAAACGTGCATATTTTGTGCTAACTATTTCTGCTGAAAATGGTAAATTATTGTCATGTTTGGGATGTACTAATCGGCCAGACCTGGAAAAACATTTGAAGTACTAAAGACTGCCAAAAGTTATAGCAAATCAAGAAGAGTGCAAAAAACTGTCTGTGGAACAAAAGGCATTTGTGCTTGGCCAAACTGAACCAGCATTTCCAGGGCAAGAAGCTTGACAACATTTGTGTTTGTTCTTATCTTTTCCAGTCAGGTAGGTTAAATATTAGGCTGCTGTCTTAATTAATACTGCTCTTGCATATCTTTACCACCTATTAACTTTAGTTAAAAATATTGCACCCTTTCCTGCTTACAAAGTTCTTCTCTATATGATATAGCAGCTTCTACTTGTTTTTTTTCTGTGGTTTAGACAGCATAAATTAGCAGAGCAACGTATTCAGTAGTGCATAAACCGTGCAATCCATGCTGTTGTTTACGTCTGAGTATCTCCAATATGGCCGCACACCCGGGTAACTGCCGAAATCGTGAGATAAGTGCAAACCCTCTATAAACATAAAGTAACAAGATGAACACTTACCCGTGCGAAACCCAATAACTGTGTCAAGCACAAAGAACAAGTCACAGATATAGTCCAAGGTAAGCCATACTGCCAAAAACTTTTCCTCGATTGCATAGAAACATGTCCTTTTTAACAAAACAGAGATATTTTAACATTCTCACTGTATACACAAGCATAATAACAACTTATCAAATGAACTAGCTACTGAAATATATCACCATATTTTAAATCGTTTTTAGAGCTAAAATGTTATTGTCTTTGTTAATGTAATTTAAGTTACACGATTTTCTAAAGTTAAGAGACTCATTAAAATATATATTGAAATATATACTAAATTGGTACAAATATAGCTTAACATATTAGTCAAACCTTAGTGTTTTCCTACCTGAATATTATGATGACCCAGTTGTAGCAGATGGGAAGTA
Source organism: Cirrhinus molitorella (assembly GCA_033026305.1). Taxonomy (NCBI): domain Eukaryota; kingdom Metazoa; phylum Chordata; class Actinopteri; order Cypriniformes; family Cyprinidae; genus Cirrhinus; species Cirrhinus molitorella. The sequence continues at coordinate 17,292,128 of CM065122.1, forward strand.
TCATAATTTGCAACCATGTATAGTAAAACTCTTCAGAAGGATCAGTTACCCATTCCTTCCAACTTAGAGATGAGAAATTTTTGTGTTAGTGTTTTTGTATACAATAGTGCAGTTTCTTTTATTAAATAAATAAATAAACCTAAAAATGCTCAAAAACTGTAATTATTTCTTTAATCTGTGTGTTTGGAACATGGTTTGTTGTCAGAATTAAAGTGAATAAAGCTTTTACATTATAACATTACAGAAACAAATGTGAAAAGAAAATAAACTAAAACTCACTTTATTTTGGTTGTCTCTTCTTTCTTCTTCTCTTTCGGGTTTTGTTCCTTGTTCTCTTTCCCTTCATCATTCTTGTTCATGCGTTGCCATACGAAAAGCCTTGCCCAGCGATTTGTGTTCATGTTTAGTATTTACAAAGAAAATATGAAGATAAGAAAGTTTATAACGACATTACAAGACAGATGAAGGAAACGCAAAAAATGTTTGAACACATAGCGGTGTCGTCACAACAACAAGCAGCCCCACCCATATAACACAGGTGCTATGTGATGCTCATTGGCATGACAACATTCCTCCAGGGGAACAGGTAAGCACTTTCCTCCTGGCTCAGCAATCTCTACACCAATCAGATTTCTGTAAACTCTACGGGGTGGTTGAGAAAAAGTACAATATTTCTAAAATTATATATTAAGTATCTAAAACCTGAGTCATTGAGCACACACACACACACACACACACACACACACACACACACACACACACACACACAAATAGCTATATTACACTACCAGTCAAAGGTTTTTGAACAATAAGACTTTTAATGTTTTTTAAAGAAGTGTATTCTGCTCACCAAACCTGCATTTATTTGATCCAAAGTACAGCAAGAGCGGTAATATTGTAAAATATTTTGACTATTTACTATATTAATAACTGCTTTCTATTTGAATATACTTTAAATGTAATTCATTCCTGTGATCAAAGCTACATTTTCAGCATCATTACTCCAGTCTTCAGTGTCACAGAAATCCTTCAGAAATCATTCTGATATGCTGTTTTGCTGATTTGTATTATTTGTATTATTATTTGTATTATTAATATCAATATTTAAAACAGTCAAGTACATTTGTTTCAGGATTCTTCGATGAATAGAAAGATTAAAAAATCAGCATTTATCTGACATAAAAAAAACTTTTGGAACGTTATACACTATACCATTCAAAAGCTTTTTCTTTAGTTTGGGAAAATAAATTATACAAATTAATACTTTTATTTTGCAAGGAAGCTTTAAATGATCAAAAGTGATTATACGTGTATATATTATAAGTGATTTTCAACATAATAGTAACAATAAATGTTTTGTCGAGCAACAAATAAGAATATTAGAATGATTTCTGAAGGATCATGTGACTGGAGTAATGATGCTAAAATTAGGCTATTCTAAAATTAGAATAAGTTACATTTTAAAATATATTCAAATAGAAATAAGTTATTTTATATAGTAAAAATATAAAACATACATATAAAAATATGTATGTTTCTATATTATAGTTAAGTATTTTGAATTCCTTTGTTTTGTTATTTTAACTGTATATGGGGAAAATGCATCATGTAATTACCACTTGGGGGCAGCATTTATATCAAAGGTATTTTATTCTGCACAGTGGCAGACACATTTACCTATTCTGTGGTCAACTCATGAATATTAATTACGTACCTTGCTTGGCCGCTCCTTAAAGGTTACAAAACATCGCAACGTCATCGTGATTTAATTAATATTCATTCGCCACTTCATCAATTCTCCAATTTCACCGGCGGTGGCGCTCCGAGCAAAACAACAGACTTCTCGCCATGGCCGCCACCCTCCAGTGTAACGTCACAGCGTCCCGTGCGCGTGGGTGTGTCCGTGGAATCTGAGGAGAAAGATGGCTGCGGGACGAAGGGAGAGGTTGACGAATCTGAGATTCGCTGTTTCAGGATAGACAGGTTGCTGCGGAGGACGAAGCGGAAAACAGCACTCGCTTGCGTAAGTATTTTTTGCTCAGGTTTTAACGGTCGAATCGGGCTGTATGGTCTCGTCACTGTTCGTTTCCCGCTTGGCTCGCGAGCTCAACGGACAGCGTCAAATCAAATCTGACCCGTTGCGAGCTCACCGTGCGGCTAAAACTCCACACAGATGAGACGAGAAATACCACTGCCAGTGAAAGAATATATGCGGACATCCTATAAACCACGGTAATGTTGAAAGCGTGAAGAAAATTAGGTTTGATTTGATTTATCTACTGGACGTAACCATATAGAATAACGGTTCTTAACCGTTCCCTGCCCAGTGTGTGTGTTTAAAACGACACATCACTGCGTGGGAATGTGTAGCGTGACACATACTCGTACTGACAGTGAGAAAGAGAGAGCTGCATTGGTATAAACTTGAATATGTGATTGACAGCTGGTTAGGTATTTGTAGGTCAGCTTCTTGCTATGAAGCACTAAAGCGATTCTGTTGTCTTCTGTGCTGTTATATGTGGCTTTTGACCTGCGCAGTTTTATTGTCGTAAGTTTGACAGGTAAAATTAACCCCAGGCTTCAAAATGACTTTTATGTTGTTGTGTAACCCGAGTACTCAAACTTGGCTGTTGGAGCCAGTGGCAATTATGATGCATCATTTCAGTCTAAATCATATATAATCATGTGGTCTATCCTTTGTAACCAACCTGTTTTTTAACGAGTCAAACCCTAAGTCAGATTATGATAGTTTATGCAATACAGATGTGATGTGTGGTTGAAAACAAAACCTTATGAATATGATTATGGCTACAGCACTGGGTGGCAATGGAAGCTGCTCCTTGGAATGTGAAATTCATATAAAAGCCTGTTGAACTTTTTGCAAAGGCTGTGCATGAAGTTGCTGTATTTACCAACAGGGGCTAGTTTGCATAAAAGGTTTAGACTAGTCTTAAAAAGTTAGTAATACTTTTTTTAATTCAGTTACAGAAAAGTGTAGATTGGTCAAAGTTAAATTAAAAAAATAAGAATGATTACCCTTTGGTTAACTAACCCCAGATGTGGGAGTATTTTAATCCTTGGTCTTGTTTTTCAGGGTTCCTGCATTGAATATATGCTCTACGTTTGTAATAGAGGGTTTGCACTTACAGTTAGCTGGATGCACGGCCATATTGGTAATACTCGGATGTAAACAACAGCATGGATTGCATGGTTAATGTGCTACTGAATGCGCTGTTCTGCTAATTTAAGCTGTCTAAACCATGGCAAAAATGTGTGGAAGCTGCTAAATCATATAGAGAAGGACTTAGTAAGCAGGAAAGGGCCCATTAGTATTAAGATATGATATGAGATATAATATTTAAGATATGAGCCTAATATTTCACCTACATGATCGGAAATTATAAGAACAAACACAAATGTTGTCAAGATTCTTGCCCTGGTTCAGTTTAGCCAACCACAAGCACCTTTTGTTCCTCAGACAGATTTTGCACTTCTCCATTATTTGTTATAACTTTTGGCAGTCTAATAGTACTCTGAATGTTTTTCCTTGGTCCAACCGATTAGTACAGCCCAAACGAGACAATAATAGGCCATTTTCAGCAGAAGTAATCAGCAAAATATGTGAGTTTCATTTGGTTTAGTGGCATTGTTTATGTTCAGTGCCGCCAATATGGCCGATTGATGACGTGACGTGAAAACACTTAGTGATAATAGCAGGCTTATAAGTAAAAGCAGAGATTTTCTTTTTTTTTTTTCTTTTTACAGAAACCTAGTGGTGCTCTAGTAGGTTCTCAGCCTTATTTCTGTTGATAGTCTATGTATTATTTACCGTTCAACAGGTTTTAGTTTGGTATTTCATTATTTTGCGTGTAGGATTCTGAAATTCCTCTCATCTACTGATCGATCACTATTATATTAGACAGTATTGCACATTCTCTTTCTACAGCTTATTGTTACAATTTGTGTGTAAAGCCCATTTTGCACACATTTTTACTTGGAAAAGCTGACATATACTATGATTAAGTCCAAGTGTTAATCAGTGTTTTGATTTTTTTTTTTTTTTTTTAAGATTGTCATTTTGTTGTGTGTTTTGTTACCTTTTATATGTCTATTATAGTTTTTAATTACATTTAAATACATTTTTATCTCAGCTTTTGTTATATTAATACATTGTTAAAGTAAATGAAAAAAAAAATGCTGTTACAGTTTTGACCTGTTGTGTTCAGGTTTATTTCCCTTCAGCAAGTGTTACAGCACTCCCAAACTCATTTCAGTGTCAGAATGACTGAACTTTAAACTTGATGATTAAAACCCAAGGAATGAATTGACCTGTAGTGCAAACAAACTGGCTCCCATTCTTTCTCTCACTTGCTCTGTTCTGTTGTTCATTTTTTTAATTTCCAACCATCCGTGGTCAACACTCTCTAGTTGGATTCCAATGAATTTAGTCATTTATAATTTCTTATGATTCATCTTTTCCATTTTTGCCTCCACTGGCATAAATATGAAACATTCCAAAGAGAAGTAAATACATGGTCTAAAAATGTAATCATAAGGAAGTATAAGAATTTGGTGGTAAAGACATGTTTCAAATGTCCTTTCTTTTAAATAACTTTGGCTTGGATTTACAGAGTAATGTGAAACATGGAGAAAACAGCCTTGTTTAAGCAGACTGTTGTAGGTTGAGTTACATGTCTGGATCGAGGGTATAGTGATTAAAGAAAAAAACTGTTATCTTTTTAGCCCCCCCCCTCCTTTTTTTTACTGGTAGCAGCACAGATCCGTAACCATTAGGTTACCTCCACCTCATCAGCTAAAAGAATGCACTGATGTGATTCTAGTAATTACACCTGCTCGTTTACCTGCTCCTGAACTGTTAACCTACCATTAAGACTTTACCTGTGAGCTGCCAGGACAGACACCTGGCTAATGATTCATTGACCTGAGGGCTATAAGCAAGAGAGAGAGCTCTATCCATTTGCTTCTCTATCTCTTTCTCTCCACCCCTTTTTCTCTTCAGTCACATTCTCAAACAGCCTTGCACTTTAATATAGGTCAACATCCAAAGCCATTGCTATAACTATTGTTTTGTAATTGGTTTGTCAGCAGTGTGTGAATATATATTGAATACAATAAATTTATTTAATGTTTTAAGCTTTATTTGAGCCTCAGGCCCTTGTACATTGCTTTTTAAGGCAATGTACAGACAAGCTTCATGTTATGTTCTATATCATGCTGTTCTGTGTTGCAGTTTTTGAAAGCAAGAGCATGTATAAATTGTTGACATACATACAGCACTGATTTGATCGTCTAAAGGAAAGCCTAAATCTCTTTCCTTACTGTTGAGCCTTGGTGTTTACCAGTCAGAGTAAGCAGTATGCATTTGCAATAATGGCAAAGTGTATGTTTGTGCACATGATGTAGGTGTCTCCTCTACGTGTCCTTACTGCTCTGAAGATGTTTTTGTGGTTCAGCACACAAACAATTTCTGAAACACTTTGCGTGTGACTGTTGGTGAGTCACAATAGTTTGTGTTTGTTCATGTTTTAAAAGACATATAGATGTGAATCTTGATACACCAGTAGTGTGCATCTGTGGTGTTTGTGGTTAAAGGGTCGATAAAGAAATCACAGTGAAACACAAGGAGCTGACTGTTCTCTCTGAGGCATTAAGCAGTCAGTAAGCAGGCAGAACTGACTGACTCTGGACTGCGCAGATAATCTCTGCTGTTTAGTCCCATTACAGCACCACTATTGGTATTAGGCTGGAATGTTGTAGCCAGCAAAGCATTTGTAAAACATTACAAAATTATTGATCTCAGAGTGTAAACTTGTAGATGAACTTGTTTTCTCAATGTCTTTGTGAGCTACCAAAAATGTATCTTGGGATTTGTGAAGCGGGTGAGTGGCAATGTCAATAAAGTAAGACCAGGATGAGGCACACAAATTATTCTTTGCATTGGTGTGGCAGCTAATATCAATTACAGGCGAGAAGTGTGCTATCTGTGTTGGCGCTGATGGCCTCATTGCACTGTTGTGCTCTGGGCGTCCCGAGTTCGAGTCCCGGCTCGTGGACATTTCCCGATCCCGCCCTCCTCTCTGTCTCCCACTTTGCTTGCTGTCTGCTAAATCTTAAAAAAAAAAAAAAACATGCTATCTGCAGGTTTTAGAAAGCCGTATTTTAAAGTGTCCTAAAATTTGATTACCAGCTATGGAGTTTTGTCCTCTATAGAGGACATTCGTTTTTTTAGCGATTGCTCTGAGACCTTACATGTCACGTTTTTAAGTCTAGATGTCCTGTACAGAGCATGTTTAGGGCTTTTCAAAGATACCAAATGTTTGGACATGTCACCATGACCACTTCTTCTCCTTGGTCTTTAAAAATAGCTGACATTAATTTAGTGATCAAACTTAACACCCTCATGGAAATATGGTAATATTTTGTCATGATAATTTAGATCTGGCACATTTTCAAATTGTTTGTCTTAAAACATCTCAGGATAATGTAATGGGGTTTCAAATCAAAATATGACTTTCATCAGTTGAAACAGGACATCAGTTACACACATGTGCACTTTAGAGGACATCAGAATTTAAGGCATGTTTATCACACATTTTTGGAGACACAACAAGTGAATATGGAATTAAGTTATATTTCAATATTGCTATGAAATATTAGATATTATTATTCCTATTATTACATTTATTTTTTCATTATATGTTGCCTCTAAAAACACATTCATATGCAAAATAGATACAGTTTATAGACATTGTTTATAATGTGAAAACTTGTTCATGGCCATTTTATACGCATTCAATGCTATATCAAATCATTATCATGTGTTTCATAACATAGTTGAGAATCATCTTTATGTAAAGTTTGGTATAAAATTTGTGATTAAAACAAAAAAGGCACTATTTTATGTCTTTTCAAGTCTTTTTATTTAAAAACAGGATGTTTCTAAGTCCTGGTGTCCTCTACAGAGAACATAGCATAACATATGAATAAAATGTACATATATATATGTATATATCTTTTTTTATGCTCTAAGCAACCCTGGTAGTCAGGAGGTTAATGTGTTAGAGTCCCCTAAAACAGGTTTAAATGCATCCAAGGTCAGAAAACATTGCAATACATTTAGGAGTATAATCATTTTTCAATGATTTCGAAATGATTCGTTCAAAGCAGTTCTGACCTTAAGGTCAGTAAACCCCTTCTTTCTATAAGCCAGCTCTGCTCTGATTGGTCAGCTGTCCAAGTCTGTTGTGATTGGTGGTGATTGGTCTTTCCGTATACAATGCAGGCTAATCATGCCCACAGCTAAAGTTTAGCTGCTAAACTATAAACACTTCACAAAACAATAATGGTGGAGACTAACTGATGAAACAATACAGTTTGTAAACCAATATATGTATACATTCTTATTATTAAATTAAAGTGATTTACATTAAAGTGATCTACACATTCGTAGGAAATAGTGGATTTACAGTGAATTATCAGAACTATTTCAGTAATAGTAATATCGTGATTAACCTGGAAATCTAAAGCTACACCAGGTACAAATGAATTTATTTTTTTTGAAATTGAATGTAATTCATTGAATGTAAATTAAAACAACATAGTCTTCACTGTAAGAATTAAAAATGCTTTGTTTCTTATAAAAACTACAAAAGTCTCTCCGTCAAGAGCATTTTGTCTTTGTCTTTTGTTGTTTGATTAACATTAACCACAGTGACGGCAGAAGGAATATTACTGTTACACACATATTTTCATGCTCAACTGTTTACATTAATTTGAGACATAACTGATGAAGGATTACATAAATAATCACCAAATGCCGCCTGTTGACATGTATTTGAGAGTTTAGGTAACATCTTAAGCTAAATGTTCACTTTACTTGTCCGTGTTCTGTTCTGTCAGCGCAAATTCTCTTTTGTGCTTTTAAAAACACAACATCAAATAAACATTTATAAACCAAGCACATCCTGTTTTATGCAAGTCACGTTACATGATTTTACTGATTTGCATGTGAAATTGGGCTTTTATGGAGGAGCGAAAGCGCACCACTGGAAAGGGGGCGGAATCGGGAGCAATAATCAATTTATCTTGATTACTTTTTATTTTCATAATCAATTGAAGCCAAAATCGAAATCAAAACTGAATATCGATTAATTGCACAGCCCTAGTATATATCACATATTAGCAAAAAAACCCTGATATTTTGAGCACTCAATTGAAAATGTACACATAACACATTAATCATACTTACAGGTTTTAGTTCGAAGAAGCTTGTTGGTCCAAATAAAGAAGGTACGGACTTACCTTTCACGGACAAGCGTTAAGCGAATCCGGTGTTCAGCTCATCAAGATTAGAGAAGCAGTCCTTGGTAAAATGACAAGCACACAACAAAAAGTCTGCATTGTATTGCTGTGGTATCATGAGAAAAAGGAATTTTAACCATTGATTCTTCACATTATCATCCTTTGGCAATGAAAACAAGACAAACTTGATTCACAGTGCAGAACACAGTGGTTTTTTCAACATGATGTAAACACACTAACTAGTGAAAAGTGATTGTGGGCAGGTCAGACAGTCCGTATTTTGTGGGCAGGTGGGGATTATTCTAAAATGTTATCTAGTGACGTATATCAGTAACAGGCAGAAGATTCAAAAATATGGCAACTCGTTAAGGTGTCTGAGAGTCTACTCTTTCGTTTGAGAGACATTATCTTTATTTATCGAGCACTTTTTTTGATTAACAACTTCGCAGACTGTTTACACTGAAAAAGAAGCTACGGTACAAACTGCAAAAAAGATATCTTTCAAAAACCCATTTTACCACTGTTTATAGTTATATGGTAAAGAAAGTGGTTAATATCTTTAACATAACATTTTTCGTCAGTAGTATTATTTGTGAATTTTGTGAACGGGAGTTCCTCTTTTGCATGTTATAAAAACCAGGCTTTGGATGTTTTCACTTTTGAATTCGCAATCCTGTTGTCGTGTTTTACAAGAAAAGATAATTGTCTGTTTTGCTTAAATCTATGCACTTTTCACTTTTTAAGACTAAAGCAAAATTAATTCTTTCTCAGGATTCAATGTTGTTATTCCTAATTAAAAAGCAACCACAATATAACAATGACAAATTATCTTACCTAACGTTTAACAGAAAGAATACGACAAAGCATGGCATACACCACGTGCTATATTATATACCAACTAATAAATTACAAAACGTTTAGAAAACGCTGAGGAATCAAATCAATTAAATGGCGTAACGTGAGGTAAACAGCAAAGATGACAAGTTTTAAGGTATTAAGGTCCAAAATTGTTAGGAGTACGGATGAGGACTTTTAAGTGGCTTAAGAGTGTCTTTGGTAGTGGAGAAAATGGATGAAATATGAAGAGTGAGAAGAAATATGTTGTACACAATGCATGACAGTGAGTTAATAAGATCGTGTTTGTAAAAAACTGAAAGTAAGTTTTGCGTTAATAAAATCTACTACATTTTGATCAGTTTCTCATAAAACAAGACTTCTTAGTTTATTATTTCACTTGTCAACTAATTGTATCTTGATATAAGAATTTTTAGATATTGGAAAACAAGACAAAAACACTGATGAATAACTTTTGGCACTTTTTGTGCACTTCTTCTTTGGTAAAATGAATTGAAAGGTAATGTACATCTGTTGGAAGTTGTATTTTTAATCTTTAAAGTATTGCTTGATACAAGATATTTACATAATGAGATATTGATGTATTGTGTTCCATTCAATTTTAAAACTTCTTCACTTTATCTTAAAAGGTCTTTTAAAGCACTAATTGTACCTTCATAACACATTCAGTAACCATATATCTAAAATCCCACATTTTTAATGGTGAAATTGCTTCATGAAATTCTTGAGCAGAAAGGCTGAGTGTTGTCTTTTTGTTGATACTAGAACCTACTACCACTAGGGAACTTCTGATCCTAAATTTAAACTTGTTTATAATAGACTATAAATGTCATGATACTGTTGTTTTTACATATGCCTACAGATTCAGTTGTATATCGCTAAATATAATATATGTGTGTGCTGATGGTAACTTAGTTGTTGCAGCTGCCGCACAGTATGATTTGGCAGTAACATTACTAGTGAGTGACTGACTTAAGCAATAACTACGAGGGAGATAGACAAATCAAAAGAGTAATGGTCAGCTGGGCTGTGTGCACTCTGAAAGGCGCTAAACTAATTAAAGGAGAAGCTATGCCAAGCTATCGTACAGCTTAGTTGCTGGCTAGTGACTGTGCACTTGTAATTAGATGGTGTTTGACTTGGTCTGGAACATTGGACCCTGCTGTAGTTGAATTTGCCTGTGACTCATAGTATCCAATCTACAGTACCAAGAAGTCTTTGTATCCCCTTGAGTTTGTGACACATGGTTCCTCCCTTGTATGGGGCCCTTCCTTAAGAGACAGCCTCTGTAGCGTTGTGTCATTGGAATTGTGAACTTTCTTGGGATGAGGGAGTTCTTGTAGGGAAGGAAGCCTTACTTCTTGTCACGGTTTAGGAAGTTTTTAGTGAATGGCAGGGTGGAGTGTTTGTATGTGTTCAGTGTTTCCTTGAAAATGGCTTTTGAATGTGTTTTAATTTTTTTGACCCATTTTGTCCTTTTTGTTGTTTGTACTGAAATTAAAGTCTCAAAAGAATAGTAAGACTAAATGAAGAGTCACCGGTGTTGATAATAAAACAGGAAGTGTTGTTGCATTAGTTAAGACCACAGGAAGAGTTGTGGGAGTGTGTATCATCACAGGAAACCTACTGACACAGATGCTGTTTGCAGGTAGGTTTTCAGAAATGCCAGCTTGAATTCATAGAATATACGGTAGACTACCACTTGCAGTATTTAGTGTTTTGAGTGCCTTTGCCTGTTGTATTATGGGCGCAGTTGTTTCACCAGACACCATATTGATTAGATGGAGAATCTGATACAGAGCACTACTAGTGCTTTATTTATGACTAAACCTTTTACTCATTTCTGCTTTTAGGCATTAATTCTTTATCTCAGGGTGTTATGCTAAAGAAATTTGGTTAAAGAGTTACTCCACCCCAGATTAAAACATTCATTAATTTCATTTCATTAATCATCTTCGGAACACAATTTAAGATATTTTGGATGAAAACCGGGAGCTTTTTAGACTGTCCCATTGACTGCCAAGTAAATAACACTGTCAAGGCCAGAAAAGTACGAAAGACATCATCATAATAGTCCATCTGCCATCAGTTGTTCAAGCATAATTTTACAAAGCTACCAGAATACTTTTTGTATGAAAAAGAAAACAAAAATAACAACTTACAAACAATTCTGTCTCCTCCACGTCACTGTAGCGCCATTTTGGAAAGTATCCACGGGACGCAGCGTATGTGTTCTGTGTCAGCCGCAACACATACTAAAGGTCATTAAAATTTGGGATACTCTCCAATATGGTGCTACAGTGACGCGGAGGAGACAAATTGTTTTTGTCTTTGCGTACAAAAAGTATTCTCTGACTATTTCATCAGATGATGAATCCTATAATGGGGAATGCTTAAATAATGAATATTTATTAACTTACTTGACTGGCTGCTCCAGGAAATTTATCAAGCAACATCTGCACAATTAATAATCTCAATTAATAATCACATCCTGTACCATAATTTGGCTTCAGACATACATGCCTGATGTGTTTTTGTCAGAAATGTCTAAATGGAACATAATGGACTGAAGCAGATCCCACAAACCTCAATGTTTGTTTGACTTTTGCAAATGTGAGCGTGGGGCAATATTTCTGATTTAAATTTATTTTGAATATATATATATATTTTTTTAAATAAAAGATGTTTATTAAACTAAAGTAAAAAATGTACACTACAGTTTGGGGTCCGTAATTTTTTTCACGGTCTATTATTATTACCTAGGCTACATTTATTTGATCAAGAATACAGTAAAAACAATAATAGTGTGAAATTGTATTATAATTTATTTATTTTTTTTTTTTGGTAGCATATTTAAATATGTAAATTATTCCTGTGATGGCAAAGCTGAATTTTCAACATCTATTACTCCAGGCAGTCTCTGTCAATTTAGGTCAATTAAATGTGTCCTTGCTAAGAAAAAAAAACTTGCCCACCTCAAACCTTTAAACAGTAGTGTATATATTAATTATGTTAAAGGATTAGTTCACTTCCAGAATGAAAATTGACTGATAATTTACTCACCCTTATGTCACCCAAGATGTTCATGTCTGCTTTTCTTCAGTCAAAAATACATTTTTTGAAGGTTTTGAAGAAATGCATTTTAGGATTTTTCTTCATATAGTGGACTTTAATGGTGGCCAACGGGTTGAACATCCAAATTTCAGTTTCAGTGCAGCTTTAAAGGACTCTGCACGATCCCACGAGGAATAAGTGTCTTGCAATTACTTTTTAACCACAAATGCTCTTCTTGCACTAGTTCTGCAATGCACGTCTTCACACATTATGTAATCATGTTGGAAAATTTGTGCGTGGTTAGTTCTGTTTGTTTACTTCAGTTCACAAATGTAGGGTAGGGTGTTCACTTTGTATTCTTCCGCCTACATCACACGTGCGTGATTAAGTAATGCGTGCGGTTGGGCTGGTGCAAAAGAAGCATTTGAGCACTAGGGCTGGTTCGAATACCATTTTTTGTGCTTCGAAGCTTCGGTGGTAATCAATATCGAATATTCGAAGCTTCGGTGGGAGGGGCTAAGCATATAATAAAGGCAGAAATCTCTGTGTCTGTTTGCATTTGTATTATGTCGGGAATCGTTCATCCAAATGACTTCACGCGTCAGGAATGTGTTGCTGCAGACCCAAGGGAATTCTGCTCCAATATGCTCACACCACGAGTCTAGGGCAGTGGTTTTCAAACCCTGGGTCGCGACCATCGGGTGGGTCGAGGGACTTAAAAAATAGGTCGCCAGGATGATTTCTGAAAGATATATATATATATATATATATATATATATATATATATATATATAGATAGATATGTATATGTATATGTATATATATATATATATGTATATATATGTATATGTATATATATGTATATATATATATGTGTATATATATATGTATATATATGTATATATATATATGTGTATATATATATGTATATATATGTATATATATATATATGTATATATATGTATATATATGTATATATATATATGTGTATATATATATGTATATATATGTATGCAACGAAGTTCAAGACTCTGGGAAGGATGCGGGAAACTGCAAATGTACTTTAATATTAAAATAAACATTAACAAAACGAAAGTAAACGGCAGCCGCTTCACGCCAGACTCCATCTGTGTTTGCGTTGATCAGTCAGAATCCACTCACCGCTCAAAACGCCGGATTTTTTGTTCAGCCCTGAGCTCTGCAAGCTAATTAATCCTCTCATTATAACAAAGCCTGTAAACGCGCTTAGAATGCACGTTCATTCCCCCAAGAGTTTTGCGCGGTCGTTAAAAAGAAACCAAAATTAAAACCCGCACGCGCATTCAAAAGCAATTTAAATACTATAGAGCGATTCCCCAATGCGTGCAAATTAGGCTATATAACATATCTAGGCTTTATAACTGTTGCTGTGAGTTCTTTATTGGATATAGGCTGCGTGGCGGACGTGTCGTGGATTTGCTGCGTGTTGATTTTTCTTTCTGCGCCTTTGTTAACAGATTAGAGCAGCCACACTGTCTGCGGAATACGCGCGTATATCAGGTGCGGTCCAACCACACCGCAACCGCGACCCCGCGACAGAATAGAAGTGAAGCGGATTTTTTCCGCAGCAGTCACGTAACAAACCCGCTCCACGTCTGCAACGCAGGCAGTGTGTCTCAGAGGCTTTGGTTGAAAACGGCATGCATCTCCTCTCACATGCTCTGTTAGGCAGGCTAGACAGCTCACATTTCAATGAACAAAAATATTTCTTTATGTTTCAAACTTTAAAATAAATCACAACCAGGTTGCAAACTATAGTGACACTAGTACACTCTTTTCTTTGTGGCTTGCTGACAGCTCTCCCCCTCCCGTTCACTAATGGGCCATTCAAGCGTGAATGAGAACTGTTCGCGGGGGAAGTCACGTGTTTAAAAAAAAAAAAGAAGATTCAAATCTCAGAATTGAAAATCGAATGCCAACCCACCGAACGAATATTTGAATATTCGACTATTCTAGTACAGCCCTATTGAGCACATACATTTCTATTTGTAAATTTTTTTTAGAAAATGACTGATTGTTTCACTAGACCCTTATCTAGTGAATCCCTCGGCTGGGATTGTGTAGAGCCCTTTGAAGCTGCATTGAAACTGAAGTTTGGACCTTCAACCTATTGGCTCCCGTTGAAGTCCACTATATAGAGAGAAATCCTGGAATTTTTTTCCTCAAAAACCTTCATTTATTTTTCGACTGAAGAAAGAAAGACATAAACATCTTGGATGACATGGGGGTGAGTAAATTATCAGGAAATTCTCATTCTGGAAGTGAACTAATACTGCAACATGTCTAAAATAGTTGTAGCCCTAATGGAAATTTTGTTAATGTTGTTTACCCTGTCCTTTCGATCTCCCACAGAAAGTAACCTTTATCCTCACTGGCTGTACTGTTTTTGTTTTTACCTGCAGGTGTGAATGTGTCATCAATGACCTCTTGCTCCCTTTCTGTCCCTGCAGGTGTGTGTGGAGGAGTCTATGTATCGGTATGGAGTATAGTGCCGACAGCAAACTGGATGACAGGGAGTGCAGACAAGCCTCACATGCTCACACACTGATCACTGGTGTACAGTGACTGTTGCTGCAGACATCAACAGGATACCATCCTTTCTATGATTTTACCTCTTATTTCTTCAAGCTGGACTCTTCACTTCTTGATTTTTGGACGCCTTTTGTGAGCCGCCTTACCCCCCCTTCCCCTTTTCCCTTTTTTCTCCCTCTCCAAACTTCTCTCCCCTCTCTCCCCCTTATTCTTTCCCTATTGGCCTTTTGATCAAATTTGGATCGGCCTATGTGCAAAGATGAGTTGGCTGAGTCGTTTAAATCCAAGAGGTCCAAGCACTCGGACCAGTCGACATGCAGCCCCATCCAGCCCATGCACTGCCGACCCTGAGACTTGTCTTATGGTGTTTGAAAACCACTGGAGACAGGTGAGACACAGCATAGGCTTTTCCCCTCATACTGATTGTGCAAATGAACTCCTTAGTACTGTAATCATGTAAATTTCATTTTGTGCTCAGGCTATAAATTATCACTATATGCAGTGTTTGTGTTTGTTAATGCATTAACTAAGGTTAACTAATAAGGTCTTGCTGTAAAGTGATACCTATTGGTCTTTTAATTCTTTTGCAGTTTAATCTGTGTACAATTTTTAACTTAATAATTTTTTTTGTGTATTGCTTTATTGTGTTTTAATGTTCAGAAATTTTTGTTATTAAACCTGTATTATGACATCTTTTTTTCAACTAAATCTCAATGCCATGCTAGTATTGTATATCATGATAAAAACATTAGCAATCGCAACATGAAAATTTGATACCGGCGTATCCCTATAATCAAGAAAAGTTGCTTCAGGCTGTGTTCATTTTGAAATATAATACTAACAATATAAAAGTTATTCTTTATAAAAATCATTAAAAATTTCATGGCAAAATCTGTAGTATGACTTGAAGGTCAACATTTTTAGAATTTTACTATCAGTCAGAGGGCAGAAGGTGTGTTGTAGATTGTGTACAACAGGTTTTTCAGCAAAGTTTTGATCATGTTGATAATAAAGAGAGCTTATAAATTCATACAGTAAATGTATCAAACATGCTGCTTTGACTAAGAGGCTCATAGTTGTCTTTCCATAATACTGAGTCATAAATACTTGGTTTATTTGCTTGGTTTATAATGTGTTTAATGCAAAAACAAATGCCTTTTATACTTTTATGTCTTTAGGGCATGTCAGTAACCTTTTATGCTCAAATATAATTCATACAGTAGGTACACCTACACGTCAACAGGTTTTCCTCCCTTGTGTACATCAGTGCTTTCTTATTTGGATTGTTTTCCACTACGTCAATATAGACACCTATAACTCTCTGACCTTACCATAAATAGAATTTAACTCTTACTTGTCTCTTTGTCAGGTGTCAGGGGTGTTGAAACAGAGAGAGTCTTCAGTGGGCGGTTATGCTGATGATCTCGCTGCAGTTCGCAATCATACAGATCAGATGCTGTGCCTGCTAGCTGAAGAGAGACCAGCAGGGGGAGACATTGAATCACCAGGTTAAAACACTCTCTTGTGAGCTCCATGGAGCATATATTTGTACTGTTTCAGAGTTTAGCGTATTATATGAGAGGCTGTTTCATGTGTCTGCAGCAATGGGTCCTATTCTGGAGATGGTGGTGGCGGAGAACATCCTGGATGAGCTGGTACAGTGGCATGTACGCCGTGGTCTGGATCCAGACAGCCAGCTGGAGCTATTGAAATTGTTTGAGATGCTGATCGGACAGTCACATCAGCCCTTGCTCCTGCACAGTGCAGTGCTACAACCGCTTCTAAGCCTGCTGGGAGCATGTGTGGATCCCCAGCTGGGCTGCCCTCCTACCCTAGAGTCCAGCCTCGTATTGCTGCTAAATCAGGTGTTTGACAGGCAAATGCTGACAGCTGTTTGAGACATTTATTGTTAGTCATGACCAGGCTTGCTCAGAACCTTCTCTGCAGACTCGTCACTTGTGCATTTTCTCATATTTAAATTGATTCCAAAGAATTTGGCAAACTACGATCATTGAACCAGACTTTGTTCCTGAGTTCCAGAGTCAACATGGTTGGAACAGCATTCCTGAAAGCCAATCAAATTTTAAAGTTGAGCTTAGAACTGGGTTAGGAGCTTGTACACCATTAAAACCTGTCATTTCCGTGTAAATGAAGGGATAGTGGGAATGTAACAATATAAAAATCTCACAATACAATAATATCTCGATATAGAGTCAACGATTCAATATGAACACTTGGAAAAACACTTGGAAAAAATGTGTTTTTTTACATTTTAAAGTTAAGTTGTTCTATCTAATGCACTTTCAGAGTTCAAAATTAAGAGCTTCAAACCCATGTTCTTAAGAAAACAAGTCAGTGAATTGACTTAATTTGATTTTAAACCGCTAGCTGTCAGCATATACAGTTCATACTCCACTTTTCAGCTTTTGACATAAAAGGCAGTAGAGCTTTTATGTCGACTGACTTACAAAAATGCGCCTCACTACAAATCTAATGAAATGCTGTAATCATCTGCCGCTATTCTCTGTGAGCTGAACCTTTCTGAAGCATGGAAAACACTGGATCATGAGCCTGAACGAAGTGCCCACTTCGCTTTGAAACATAAAGTGAAAATTTGATGAATGGATTAAGCCATATTGTGCTTTCGGTTTTAGTTCGTTTGACAGATACTGTGCCAAAGCATAATGGCCCAAAACACAACTTTAAAGACCTTTTATGTTCAGATATATTTAAAAAAAAAAACTGCATTTTTTGCCCGGAAGACCTTTCGCTTCATATCGTCATGTATCCACGATAAAATAGAGACAGTTTTGCTATTGCCACACCACGATATTGATAAAACAGTTACATTCCCAAGGGTTAGGTTATTGCAGTTGGTCTGTGTGTTATTTTGGAAATGCTCTTATTGCTCTTAATGCTATTATTAAGGAGGCCAAACATTTTATATGAGCCCAAATATAAAGGGTGCATACAGTTGTACTGTGCGTATTTAAATATGTGTTTTCCTAATTTGTAACTAAATAATGTTTGTTTGTGTCAGGTATGTGTGTGCATGGCAAAGGAAACTGCAGTTTTGGAGTTGATATTTAGGTGTGGACCGGTACAGCAGGGTCCCACTAACCTGCTGATCTTCTCCCTGTTGGTGCCATTTATTCATCGAGACGGCTCTCTAGGGCAGCAGGCCCGTGACGCGCTGCTGCTTGTCATGGCAACGTCTGCCAGCAACCACGCTGTTGCGCGTCACATCGCAGAGAACTCCTACTTCTGCCCAGTAAGTGTGTTGACGTGTGTGTGCTTACCTGATGTTGTCTCTGTTCTTTGAAAATGTGCTTGTTAAAATGCAGTCTTAACTTTATTTATATATATATATATATATATATATATATATATATATACATATATATTATATATTCGTCTTGACCTTTTCTCACTGTTAGCATGTCTTTATGAATATCCTCTGTTCATGTTATGATGTGCTTTTTTTTTTTTTTTTGTCTGTGCCATGCAGTTTAAATGTTGCTTGGTTATTTCTTAGGTGCATCATGGAGCTGTTTCAGTAGAGATATAAAGTCCTGTAGAATTTTCTCTGGCTACTGTGAAATTAAAAGGCCATTTGTCATCTGCAGTTGTGCTACAGAGTTGGGTTTAGTGGGTGTGCTGCTTTTCTCTCCTCTGTTCATTTTTTCTCTTGAGAATAATATATGAGCCTTCACCTGACCCACTTAACACATGTGACTGGAGGTCTCATCTAGGACTGCTGCAGTGCTTCAGTCTTTCTACATTTTCCTCTCACTTTATTTTTTTACTTTGTGTCACAAATATCTGTTTTTATGCTAAGGCCTGCTGGCAGTTTCTTTGGTGGCCTTTTTTGTGGCTCTAAAAACATAAAGTTCCACATATAAAACTAGCCCTGAACTATTAACATGAACAATGTTCTTCAACATGCTTGAGCATTAAGTGAGTAGTTCACTTCCAGAACAAATTTACAGATAATGTACTCACTCCCTTCTCATCCAAGATGGTCGTGTGTATTTTTATTTCAAAGAAATTATGTTTTTTGAGGAAAACATTTCAGGATTTCTCTCCATAAAATGGACTTCTATAGTGCCCCTGAGTTTGAACTTCCAAAATGCAATTTAAATGACGATTCAAAGGGCTCTAAACGATCCCAGCCGAGGAAGTGTCTTATTTAGCGAACAATCGTTTATTTAAAAAAAAAAAAATAATTACAATTTATAGACTTCTTAACCGCAAACGCTAGTCTTGGTCTAGCTCTGCATGAACTCTGTGTATTCCGGTTCATTACAGTTAGGATATGTTGAAAAACTCCCATCTCATTTTCCCCTCCAACTTTAAAATTGTCCTCATCGGTGTTTTTCCTTTTTTGTAAAGGGTGTTTGACCACCTTTGCATGAGATAATTTCTGACAGGAAGTGAAGCGGGAGAGAGAGAAGGGGGTAGGTTCGGGAAAGGTCCTCGAGCCGGGATTCGAACTCGAGACGCCCTAGCGCAACGGCGCTATATGTCGGTGCACTGACCACAAGGCTATTGGCGCAGACGAAATGGGAGTTTTTCAACATACCCTAACTTTCCTAAATAGTATTGAATGGAATTAAATGGTATTATCAATACATTAAGTAATATATTTCTGTCACAGTTTCTTCTAGTTAAACCAGATTTTTATTTTGAGTTGCTGTAAAAACTTTTACGTTTCTGTTTGTATATGTATATGAGTTTTTCTCAATAGAAACGCATCACAGAAATCATACGGCCCTATATTTGTTTCAGGTTTGTCATATTTATAGGCATCATTTGCTTTTTGTTTTCAGATATGCATATAGCAATTGTTTTTATATCCAGTCAGGTTTTTGAGCCATTCCTATGTTTAAAATGCTGAATTTTGGTGAACTTTATGAAATAATTGTGCCATCTATTTTTCTGTTTCCCAGGTTCTAGCAACAGGGCTGAGTGCACTGTATTCATCCCTGCCACGGAAGATTGAGGTACGAGGCGATGACTGGCACGCCCTGCGGAGAGAGGACTGGATGGGCGTCTCCTCTCTAGTGCTTTTCATGAACAGTCTTGAATTCTGCAACGCTGTAGTACAGGTGGCACACCCTCTTGTGCGCTGCCAACTCCTTGACTACCTCCACAACGGCTTCCTGGTTCCAGTCATGGGCCCCGCTCTGCACAAGGTGAACCACAAATTTCCCTATTCATTCATTATAAAACAATGTTTTGAATGGTATTTTTTTCTCTTTTTTTGTTATTTTGATTTCCTTGCTCTCTCTTTCTTTCATGGTTCCTCTGTCAGTCGTCAGTGGATGAGATGATAGCAAGCACAGCATATCTGGACTTGTTTTTACGCAGTATCACAGAAACTTCCCTCCTTAAGACCTTCCTGCGCTTCATTCTGTTGCATCGCCATGACAACGACACCATCCTTGATACACTACTAACACGCATCAGCAGCAATTCACGGGTTAGTTTGGCACACGCTATAGCTGGGGTCCATGTATAGATAGAAAAAACACTGTTTTGTCATTGCTGTAGGTTGACCATTGAAGATGGGAGTATATTCCTGGAGTGATGTGACTAAAGTTGGATTTTTTTCTTTCCCTTTCTTTGAAGCTGTGCATGGTCTCTCTGAGTCTGTTCAAGACATTGCTCAGTCTCAACTGTGAAGACCTCATGCTCCAGCTTGTTCTCAGGTATTTTTCTGTGCTTGGGTGTGGGACTCAATTTGCAATCAAGAAAGCATACAAAATAAGCTTTGGCTGTTTATAGATGGATTTGGAGAAAGCATTTTGAAAACTGCAATGCAGTTGCACAGGTTTGGGATCAGTAAGATTTTTATTTTTAAAGAAATTTAAGTGCTTTAATTTTGCAAGGATGCATTAAATTGATCAAAAGTGACAGTAAAGACAATGTTACAAATGATGTCTATTTTAAATATTATAAATATTATTTTGTCACAAAACAGTACAAATCATGAGCAACGTTGATATTGTCATTTCAACATTGGTAATGATAAAAAGAAATGTTACTTGAGTGCCAAAACAACATTACTGTAATTTATGGGTCATGTGACACTGAAGACAGATTAATGACTGTTGAAAATTCAACCATGTCATCACAGGAATAAATGACATTTTATAATATATTGTAGTATTTTTCCACAATATTACTGTTTTTACTGTAAGTAAATGCAGCCTTTTTTCAAAACCTTTTTTTTGTTACCAGCAGTGTGGTGTACAATATTTCTCACCTGCAATAATAGCGTAATTGTTGTGACATGTGAGCAGATAATATTGAGTAAGGCCCTGATCAGACAGAATGCGTTTTCTGCAGTGAGAATCGCCTTTTTTAAAATTGTTTTCTGTTGCCATTGAGCGGTTTGCGTGCTGTTTATACGCCCGGGGGCTTTCCATTCTGTAATTCAAGTTATGAAAGCAAAAAAATCCCTGTATGGGTTTTTGCTTTTTATATTTATATGGTTAAGTAGCCTAATATAACACAATCAACAGTTGTAAATATTAGCCTGTGAGTGCAGTCATAAATATTAGCCTGTGAGCATGATAGCAAATGTGATATTAATTTTATAATTATTAATAATATAATTTTAAGTTCATATCGAGTAAGTTATATTTTAGACACAACATTGCCTTTTTATGTTTCGCCAACAAAAACAGTTCAAATCAAGCCAGTTTCGTTCCTAAATGAATCTGTTTTTAAATGAATCATTTGAGTCTATGATTCAATAATCTATTCATAAAGGCAGCCACTTGATTCGTTTCTAAATGAATCCGCCGTTTTGAATAAATCATTTGAATGTATGATTCAGTGAATCAATCATTAAAACGGAGACTTGCCACCACCATAGCAAAATATTGTTCAATTATCGTTAACGTAAAAAAATCCTAATAAATATCAAGATATCATTTTTTGTACATATCACACACCTCTAAGCAGTAGTGTAGATCATAAGTAAGTGTTTGATATGTAATAGAATTATTAGTGGTTTTATTAGGCATTTGATATTGCTCATACTTTGGGAAAGAGACTAAAATACAATACAATACAAAACAATTTTTATTTATAGAGCGCAATTTAAAAACAACCAAAGTTGAACAAAGTGCTTTACAACACTATACAACAATAGCCAAAAAAAAGACAGTAATAAAAGACACAATTATAAAACATAATAAGAAATCATAGGACAATAAATCAAAGGATGTTAAACGCCAAGGAAAATAAATGGGTCTTAAGAGTGGATTTAAAATAATTATTGTGTGTGTGTAAAAAATATTTATTTTATGTGTCTGCAGGTATCTGTTGCCATGCACACATGTAATGCTGAGTCAGCGAAGGGCAGTCAGAGAAACAGACCTCTATGGCAAATCAGCTGACAAGTTCCTTTCCCTCATACCAGAATGCTGCCGAATCACTGCAGCACCCTCTAGTGAGCGGGATGAAGAACCTGCCTTTTGGGGAAAGGGTAAGCCAGTGTCAGGCACATTTACAGACATAACAGATACGCTTTTAGATTGTGGTGAACAAACTTTGCTGTTGTTTATACCTACAAAATGTATTTCCTCTCTGTTTTTCTTATAGTGTTAGGTAGTCCCACTTCAGAGTCACCTGTTCACCCCAGACCCAGCACTCCATCCCGCCTCGCTCTCTTTATTCGCCAGCAAAGCTCTGGAGGCCAAGCCAACCCCCCCTCGTCTGGCTCAGAGAATGTTCCCTCTTCCCCTCGTGGTAGCGTTTCCTCCCCTCTGTCTCCTGACAGCCCCATGCACCAACTCCCAGACACTTCAGAAGGAGAGACTGGCTACCTGGAGTATCTGCGCGATGCCCGAAAGGGGATTGAGCTTTGCTCTTGGGCCTGTCGAGACTGGTCAGCCCCTTATGATGGAGAAAATCCCTCTCCAAACTCTGCTCCTCCTCCACCTCCCCCTCCTACGTGCAACCCCTCCCTTAGTATGGTACAAGAGCATTTCTCCATTATGGACCCTGCTCAGCAGAGGGCAGCAGTGGTGGCTGCAGCACGTTCTGAGTGGAGCAGTTCAGATCGAGATAGCGGAGAGTGGGATGTTACCATCAGCAAGAACTGTATCAGTCTCACACCCCGCAGTAAAAAACGCAGCCTTCTTCCCAGCTCCATACCTCTACAATCTTCATCTTCTGCATGCGTCTCTACAGAACTAACAGGTGCTTTGGAAACCATATCCCAAAAGGCACCTCATCCAGCGCTCTATAATGGGATGGGGCAGGTGGAGCTCACTGACAGTGTGGATGAGAGAATGGAGGTTAAGAAAGTGAAAAGGGACTCTGATGTAAATAACAGCGTGGTGGAGTCGGGAATGAACGGGTCGATGGGTCCAGTTGACTACAATGATTTCCATGTAGGATCAACAATGAAATCATCTCAGGTGCAGGTGAAGCCACATCTGCAACATCAAACCTCCGTGCCCTCTTCTACCCAAGAGTGTCTCCAAAGTGAGAGCCAGAGATCGTCTCCTGCCTTGACCGAGACTTCCACAGTTCGGGGTCCGGAGTCCGTTGAGCGTCTCATTGAGGAGCTGCTGGAGCGGGCGCCATCGGAGCCATTGTCTGGAGACTCAAAGTGCCAGGGAATCAGCATTGAGGCTTTTCACCAGGAGCTAAGGGAGCTGGAGGAACGTGTACGAGAGAGGAGGGTTCTTTCACGCAGCTCGGAGGAGTCCTCTCGGGAGTCTCGCTCTGCTCCTGCTCCTGCTCCTGCTCCCAGCCTGACAGATGAGGACTGTCTTCCAGTGGAGACTGAGCAGCGCTCCAGTGAAACGAAGCCTGACAGCTCTGCCGCTGGGGTATTTAGCCCCGCACGACCCCTCGGACAACCTCTAGCGCAACCGTACACAGGTTCTTGTTGTAGAGATGACCAAATTAACGATTTGAGTGCTTATGTTACTTGTGCAAATTCAGCAAGTGCTAACCATAAGTCACTGGTTCTGATTCTCCCTCTGTGTAGGTCCATTTATAACAGTCCTGTTCAGTAAACTGGAGAGTATGATGCAGAACTCCCTATATGTGAACATTTTGCTGACGGGTGTTGTGTTTCAGCTGGCCTGTTACCCTCAGCCTCTCCTTCGCTCTTTCCTTCTCAACGCCAACATGGTGTTTCAGCCCAGCGTTAAATCACTCATACAGGTAATGCATTAGGATGAAATATGACAAATCCATTAACATGACTGCTAGGGATAGTTCACCCAAAAATGAAAATTCTGTCATTAATTACTCATCCTCACGTTGTTCCAAACCTGTAAGACCTTCGTTCAACTTCAGAACACAAATTATGATATTTTTGATGACATTCGAGAGCTTTATGACCCTGATAACAATATTATTTAAATCCTAAAGTTAAAGTTGCACTACTGAGGTCACATGGACTGTTTTAACAGTGTCCTTTATACCTTTCTGGGCCTTAGTGTGGTAGTTGTGTTGCTATCTATGCATGGTCAGAAAGCTCTTGGATTTCATCAAAAATATCTTAATTTGTGTTTCTAGTAATTAATGAGAAAAAAGTAACCTTTTAATAAGTTAATATGCAAAGACTGAATCACTCTCAGTTGCTCTCTTTGTTTGGTTTGTACATTTTCTGGTTAAAAATATGAAATCAAAATAGATTTTGACTGCTCAGAAACAGTTTTTTTTATTTTTGACTTAAGTGTCTCTGGCACTTTTTGGAGCTTTTATGGTTAAAAAAAGGTTAAACTTTTTAATTTAATTGTTTCTAGGAGTATACTTTAAGCAAGCAATTCATGTAAAATTTGACAGAGACTTCAACATAAATGCATTGCATCATGGGTTCGTACAAGGTGCTTAAAGTGCTTGAATTACTTGAATTTGACTTTTTGAAATTTAAGGCCTGGAAAACCCTTAAAAATAGCAATATTCCTGAAGAGGTACTTGGAAAGTGCTTGAATTAATAAAAGACAATGTATCTATGAAATAAGTGTTGTCAATAATGGTGTCAATAAGCACATCTCTTTTTACAAAAAATTAAAAAAAACAACATACCTTTTTCGCTTATTTCAGTTAATGTCAAAAAATCAAGCTAAATAAGTAGTAGTACTGACAGTAACTGTTTCCATTGGAATATTGCATAAAAAATGCTGGACGTAAACGCTAAGATGCCCATAAATCCTAAAAATGCACATAAAATACTTACATGCACAATTGAGTAGCATACACTTTTTACCGAATAAGAAACAATGCGCATGAACTACGATGGAAACACATTTACAGAATAAAGTCCACCTTGCGCATCAAAAAATTCATGTGACTTTGCACAGTGGGATAGCTATATATCGAAACATTGGAGTGTGAATCATCAAACCGTTAATGCAGCACAGTTATTAAAAAAAAAAAAGTATAAGTATAGGCCTACACAAATAAAAATCCCTTAAGAAATTTTTTTTTTTTAGTAAAAGTGTAGTACACTTTGTAATACATTAGTAGTAATACTTAGTAATACTTTGCATGTGCTTCACTTTATTTCTGCCATTGTTTATTAGAATAGCCTATTTTTATTCATCTATTGAAGTCCTCAAAAGAAAAAAAGTAGTGCTTGAAAAATCCTTGAAAATCGATTAATTTTACAGTATTTGTACGAACCCTGTGCATCAAAAAGATGTTGATTTTTACTTTGACTCCTCTCTTTCTGTTCTTCAGGTGCTGGGATCAGTAAAAAATCGCATTGAAACATTTGCAGCAGCACACGAGGATTTCCCTGCTATGTTAAGAAAGGCTCGCCGCTTTTTAGTTGCAAGAGGAAAGTTAGACTGGTCTGACTCACCCATGGGAGTGCCCAACCTCCGGCGATCAGACTCATTAAGTAGGTGGATGAAAGGAAATTAATTTTCTCAGGAACAAAAAACCAGAGCTCATGGTTTATTGTGCCTGCTTGTAAAAATCGTTTGAATGCAAGACGTTTTGATGTGACATTTGCCTAAGCAAAGGATAATATACACTCACATAGTTAGTCATAACACAAAATAAACCTTTGAGGATGCTTTTAAAATAAGGCCATAAAAATCTCATAATAAAATATCTAAAATATCTTCTAATAGAATATTTTTTATAAATATATATATATATATCACGCAAAACTGAGCTCATTTGTGATTTCTCGTTATGTTTGAGGTCGATATTGAGCTGTTTTTGGATAACCATAATTTAAAACAGTTCACAGCCCACACTGTTTGCCGCACCATGTTATTTTCGTGTTGTTTTTTTCCAAATTGTCCAAATCTGCAGACGTAACGGCTGCACTTCTTGCTGTTTGGCCTGTTAGTAAAGATTCCCCTGCATCTTCATTGTCTGTTGAGCTTTCGTAATTAATATCAAATGTCGTTTACCATGTTTGTTTCTTCTTAGATGTGGTACTGTACTGTTAGCTCAGTGAATAATTAAAAAAAAAAAAAAACATAGACCCGACTACAACAAGCGGAGTGATGCAAAATTGTGATAATGGCATTCCTGTGGCGATGGCAGTACAATATCTCACGGTTCTCAACCAATCAGATTTTTCTGTATTGGGACATAATAATAAATTATATGGTTCTTGGTAGGTCTTAACATTTGGAAACATAAATCCTCAGATAAACAACATTACATGACAAATCACACAAATTTTAACAAAAATAAAGCCAAGATGAAAAAGCCATGTGTGAGAAAGTTAGGACACCCTATGATTCAATTGCATGTAGATCCACTTTTAGCAGCAATAACTTTAAGTAATAATTTCCTGTATGACTTTATCAGCCTCTCACATTGTTCCGAGGGGGGATCTTGGGGTGAACTTCCTGGGAGTCCACTCCTAGGAGGATTGGTGTCTATCTGGAATGTCTTCCACTTGTGAGTAATCTTCCTCACTGTGGAACGATGGACTTTAAATTGTTTGGAAATGGCTGTGTCACTCTTCCCAGATAGATGGCAGCAACAATTGCTTCTCCAAGATCATTGCTGATGTCTTTTCTCTTTGGCATTGTTTTAACACACATATGAAAGCTTCAGAGCAGCAAGCTGCCAAAATGTCTGCTTTTATAAAAGTGCTAACTCTTGCTGATGATCAGTTAATCAAAGGCATTTGATTAAAAGTGCCTAACTGCTATTTACCCTCTTAAAGCCTATGTTAAGAGTAAGGGTGTCCTAACTTGGTCACACATGGCTTGTCCATTTTGGCTTTATTTTTATTAAATAAACAATGGCATGGTGCAGTATGTTATGTATTGTTGTTCATCAGAGTTTTTACTTTCCAAACCTTAAGATCTGCCAAGTAACAAATATATTTTATAATGTTCTGATACAGAAAACCATGGAATTGAATAGGATGTCCTAACTTTTTCACATGACTGTATGTGTGTATATATATATATATATATATCGGTATAACAGAAATCTTAAAGGGATAGTTCACCCAAAAATGAAAAAAATCTGTCATTGATTACTCTCGTTTCAAACCTGTAAGACATTTATTCAACTTCGGAATGCAAATTAAGATATTTCTTTATGAAATCCAAAAGCTTTCTGACCCTGCGTACACAGCAACAGAACTGAAACGTTCAAGGCCCAGAATGGTAGTAAGGACATCATTACTAATGTCCATGTGACATCAGTGGTAGAGCTGTAATCGGGCCTTAAAAGTTAAGCCCGACCCGGCCCGAGCCCGACAGAATTCGGCCCGAGCCCGACCAGTACATTTTGACTGACAGCTTTCTAAAAGCCCGAACCCGTTTACAGCCCGACATTATTCAAATGTGTACACGCACACAGCTTTTGTCAAGAATGAGTCATTTATACATGTTTAACATAATTTATTCATGAATAACATAGGCTTTTGGCCACTTGGAAGTTGGAAAAAAAAAAAGAATTAATCCTCTGTAAATCCTCCGTCCTGCGCTCACTGATGGTGCGTCCAGCAGCACTGAACATCCTTTTACCGCTGCTGCCACTGGCAGGGATGCATAGTTTCTGGTTCAACCAAAACGCAATCGCTAGTGGCAAGCCACCGTTTCACATCCTCAGCATTCCATCCATTTTCGCGTCTTTCTCGCTCTAATCGAAACGCATCACATGACCGCTCATTTACACTGCAAGACGGAGCGCAAGCCCGAGCCCGGCCCGAGCCTGTGTAAAATGATAGAAATTAAGCCCGAACCCGTCGGGTTTCGTCGGGTCCCGTCGGGTTCGGGCAAAGATCTTCAGCTCTAATCAGTGGTTCAACCATAATGGTTTGAATCATTATATTCAGTCAATTTAACGGAGACATTTCACTTACCTTTCAACTAATTTTTTTAAATGCCCTAAAGAGGAATGATAACACGCAAGGCATCTTAACTTACTGTTTTTCATTTTCTTTTCTCTGTCTCTTTTTCTCTTACAGTTAAAAGCCGAAAACCATCTCTGGGCGATCTTATCCTGAGGCACACCAACAGTCCTACGAGAGCTCGCCATGCGGCTCAGTTGGCCTTGGCCCACGTGAGAGATGGAGGGCAGTCTCTGCACAGTGCTTTGTTTCGGGGTGGTGCAGCCGGTGGGGCCTCTAGCCTGGAGAAGCAGGCAGAGGCGCTAAGGGTGAAAAATGCAGTCTACTGTGCTGTTATTTTCTCAGAGTTTCTCAAAGAGCTAGCGGCTCTCGCACAGGAGCATGCTGTAGCCCTGCCCTTCCCACCTAGTCAAGGCACTGAGGAATAACACCAGGCCAAAAGTTTCCTCTAAACTTACTTTATCCACTGTTCCTGGCACTGAGCTGTAGACTATTACATCCCTGAGTTTTTTCAAACAAATAGTTGTTTTTCAAGGGAAAAATAATGCACTCAATGAAACAGGAGAAATCAGTTGACCATAAAGGTAAAGAGAAGTCATCTCTTGTTAATAAACTCATGTTCATAATGTAATTTTTTTTTTTAATTGTACAGGATCATTTATCCATTAAGCTTTAGGAAATTGTGCATATAAACCTTGTATATAGTCTATATAAAATATCTATGTGTATAATGATTTTTGTACACTCTGAGAGACTTGCATCCTTTAAGCTGGAGAAATTTGGCCGTAAACTTGCACTCCCTTCGTTTCTAAGTCAGAGACTAGCTAAAGTAAACTCACTACACACACTTCTTTTAAACTTTTATGGGTGCAAGTGCCATTTACATTTTTAGTCGGTTATTTTGTCTTTTATAGAAATATAGGTCTGTGAGATCAAACTAGGATATATAAAAAATAATCATCTGGCCTTTTTTTTAAAGGACGAGATGTCAGATACTGTTTACCAATCACGTTGGACAATAAATCACAGCAGGATTTGCCCCTTTATTAAGACATCTCTGAAAAAAAAACAAATGATAAAATACACAAGTTCTGCCAATCTCTAGTGCACATCCTTTTTTGTCCAACAGCTAGAGTTACGTTAGAGCCTGTCAAGAGGGGAGAAGGTTCATTTTCCTAACCTCCGTCCCAATAAAAGCCTGACAAATTTAGCATAGATGGAAAGTTTTAGTTTTCATTCTCGTGCGTCAGCACATTTTAAGGCTTTAGGGCGAGTTTCTGGCCAATTTAGGGAAATGCAAATGGTACATTCATCTAGCATGTCATTACATATCTTTTTTTTTTTTTTATAAGGCACTGATTTTTCTGCCCACAAAGATCTCCTCCTGAACTGGATGTTAGCGTCCCTTTTGGCGTCTGACTAGGTGCTAATGTCTTAAATATTAGAGTGGTATGAGCAAAGAGAAGCTTGCCTAATAATTGCCTGTCCCTTTAAGGAGTGAGCCAAGTTATGTGAATCATAAGCCATCTTAGTGTTGAATCAAAGTGTTGTTTTTTTCTGTTCATTACTTGACTTTGCTAGTGTTATGGAGTATGAGTGAATTCAGGCGCCACTTTTTAATTTGTTTATTGCCAAAATACTTTAGACACTTTAATTTTCAGAATGGGAGTTAGGATGTGCATGTGCATTTATGAGATTTGTGAGAGTTTTTAACAGTGAGTGCGCATGTATTTTTAAAAAGTTTGTTTTTAACAATGTTTTTTTTTGCCCCTTGCATGTCTTAAAATCACTTAGAGAGAAAA
This sequence comes from Cirrhinus molitorella, assembly GCA_033026305.1. Taxonomy (NCBI): domain Eukaryota; kingdom Metazoa; phylum Chordata; class Actinopteri; order Cypriniformes; family Cyprinidae; genus Cirrhinus; species Cirrhinus molitorella. The sequence goes on from CM065122.1 coordinate 17,322,044, forward strand.
TGCTGATTTGAAATCATCCATCCACGATCTTTTATCATGCACAAGCCATATGCGCATTACCTCAGTTTTCATCCCATGCTTGTTTCGTTCCGTGTTTGTTTAGTAATTCTGTTCAATCAGATGTCATTTAGGGCATAATTTTTGATCAGGTTTTTAAGATGTATGCTGAATTGTCAGTCCGTCCATTTACCCCTCATTATCTATTCAACCCATCCACAGAAGGTTTGTGTGGCATATCAGTGTGATGGTTCTCTGCATTTGTTAAGTTGAAATCTGAAATGTTCAGCATGCAAATTTCATATTTAAGGACCATGGTAGACAAGCAAAAGAAGTTGTGCTTTTCCTGAAACATGCTCTAATGTCTGTGTGGGTGAGAGATGAAATGGAAAGGATAAAGAGCAAGAGGTTGAATGATGAAACGGTACATATAAGTTAGTGTTCAGTTATCTCTATGGAGACAGCGGTTATTATACTTCCGTTCAGTTTCTAAGTTAGAAACCGAGTAGGCTTATACAACTGATGTGTGTCGTAAGATGCACAAGAAACTCCAATGCACAAGAAACGCCCATCGTTTTTATGACGTGATTATATGCCTAATGTGGTGCAGATAGCATGTTTCTCTTTTTATACGTACTAAAGTGTTTGATATGATTTTGAAAAATCAGGAGCTCATTGATTGTGTATGCTTGTTGTTAAAGTGTTTGTTTGATCAATATATGTTGCACAATTTGTTGATTTGGTTTTCGCTTTTTTTTTTTTTCTTTCTTTCACTGTTCATGCGTTTTAATGAAATGTTAATGTTGACAAGGACTTCTGCGGCTTGTTATCTATGCAAACTGGTTTCTGTGTTTCTGAGTAAGCGAAGATGGTTAAACTTTTGGGGACAAACACAAACTAAATTTGCAATCTGGAACCCCACTCTTCAATAATTAACTTATCCCTTATAGATTCAATAATCAACTGGACTGTATGGAAACTCATGCAAAATGATGAATGTTATCAAGATATTTTTTTATATATAAATGGAGGGGAAAAGTGGAACTGAATGAAGATTTAAATCAACGATAAAACCTTCAAAGGCAAACACTAAAAGGGAATGTTTTTATTAATTTATAAATGTTTTATCTGGCAATACCTTTGGCTTCTTTGTCTTTATTTCTCAGTAGGATGTGGTTGATTGTAAATACGTTAGACATAATGATTAAAAAATGCATATGATATGTAAACAAAAGATCATGTCCTGAATACACAATTTAGACTTCTAGATCTCTAATCTGTTGCTTGGACTTAGATGAACCAGGTCTTCAAAAATAAAAGACACTGACAGTGTTTTGATTTGTGCGTAGACTGGTTTGAAGCTGCAAATTAGATGACACCTTAAATACTGGCTTGTCAGAAAAATGACCTAGTTTACTCTGAGCCATTTTGCTCATCACTGAGATTCTCATCCTCCCTCTTTCTATCATCTCTTACTCATTTTCTGATAGCAGTCTTCGCTGGAGAAATCATCAGAGGATCTTTAATACTCTTCGGGTCACGCCACAAAATCCCTCTATGTTAAAGGCACAATATATAAGTTTTTATTAAAATATACAAAAACCACTAGAACTGTGTAATTTATTTTGCTTACTTTTGTACTTACATTATCCCAAATGTTTTCAAGAATGTTTAAATCTAGAGAAATAAGCTATTTTAACTAATAGAGGGTTTGCACTTGCGTCACGATTTGGTGAGTTACCCGGATATGCGACCATACTGGCTATACTCGATTGTAAACAACAGCATGGATTGCATGGTTAATGTACTACTGAGTATGTTGTTCTGCTAATTTATGCTATCTAAACCATGGAAAAAAAAAACTGGAAGCTACTAAATCATATGGACAAGGTCTTAGTAAGCGGGAAAGGGCTTAAAGATGCGTATGAGCAGTATTAAGATATTAGCTTAATATCTCACATACCTGACTGGAAATCCTGGTTCAGTTTGGACAACCACAAACACCTTTTGTTCCTCAGACTCTTCTTCTTCATTTGTTTTAACTTTTGCCAGTCTATAGTACTCCAAATGTTTTTTTTCCAGTCATACAGATTAGTACAGTCCAAAACATGACGATAATTGACCATTTTCAGCAGCAATAATCAGGAAAATATGCTAGTTTTATTCGGTTCAGTGGCATTGTTTACATTTAGTGCTGTCAATATGGCCGATTGATGACGTGTCGAGAAAACACTATTGATAATAATAAAGGTTTATTAAGCACCAAATCAGCATATTAGAATGACCTCTGAAGGATCATGAATTAAAAAGGTTCTCATTCAAAGATACAAACTGGCCTTGATCTGAATGAAACGTTTGAACCATTACGCCTTCACAACTTTTGCTCTCTCGCACATCTGCGGTCTCATACTGACAGGATGACTGAAGGGAGGTACATTATTTACTTCACCATTTACATAGACAATCCAGTGATATGCAATCACTCCTTTTCATTAAATTGTAATAAATGTGATCAAAGTCATATGATTTGCCACTTCAGGTAGTTTGTAATCGAGCCAATTTATTCAGAAGTGTTAGTTACACACTTGTACATTCAATAGTTGGCCATTATTCATGCATGAAATTGATTAGGCCACGGCTCCATCCGCTATTATTTCGTGTTGAAGTATCAATCAATCAAGCACATGATTATTTATGTTATTAAGTTTAAATCATGAACCCTAACTTTGGATAATACAATATTTCTGCACTCTTTGGCTTTCTGAGGAGCCAAAGATATTTGCATTAGACCATTTTATTTCAACAAACCCTATCCACCTTTTTCTTCAATGTGGAAGTCAGCCTATGGGTGAGATTTCTGGTTCATTATCTGCTATAGGGAAATCACGAGAAGAATAAAAATGTGCAGTAAACGGTAAAACTGTTTGCACTAGAAACCAGTGTGTTCATAATTAGGATAATACATTTAAATAATATGGTAAGACACACCAATCTGAAATATTAAGCAGCAAAATTAGCTGTTTTGTACAGCTAAAAATAGCCGGACCATAAAATTTACAAATGGCCACACCCACTCTTTCAGGAAGAAAACGGTGGATAAAAGCAACCAGTTCCTTCTATATAGGCTTCTATAGTCTCTGGGCTTTATCATATGTCTTGATTGATTAAAAAGATGTACAGTCTGAAGAGCACTTTGGTACAGCTACAGCCACTGTCTGTTTTATGTGGAAGGTCCTCAAACTCCCACATGATTGCAATCTTGTTGATTAGACATGTGACTCATGGAGCTGCTTATCCAATAGCTGAGCTTTCTTTTCTCACAATGTCAGATCAGTCTGTCTGTCTGTCTGTCAGTCAGTTAGCTGAATGCGTTATCAAAATTTTCATTTCCAGGTTTGCAAATTGCTTGTTAATTTTTAGATGCAAATGAATTCATAATTAAATCGTGTTTTAAAGTTAATCAGATATAAAAGAGTAAAAAATAAAATAAAAACAAAAATAAAAAAAATGGCATACATGAGATTATTACGGCATGGTGTCTATATGTTTGAAATGATTGCAGAAAATTATAATATAGAAACATATAAAGCAATTTCAATACAATGCTTGATTTGCACTGTATGTGAGTGGACGTGGCCGTTTGTAAATATAATGTCTGGCTTCCGGTGTCATTTTTTTTAGCTGTACCAAACAGCTCGTTCTGAAGCTTGATATTGCAAAGTGGTGTGTCTTACCATATTATTATATTGTATCATCTTAATTATGAACACACTGGTTTGTAGTGCAAACATTTTTACCGTTTACTGCACTTTGTTATTCTCCTCCTCATTTCCCTAACGTTACCGCTGCTAATGACCCGGAAATTTCGCACGTTCGCAGAAAACGGCTTACTTTCGCGTTGAAAAATGAGGTGGATAAGGTGCTCTGAACGACGGCCAATCAAATTCCATCCAGGTTCTGAAATTCTTTTAATTTCACGCTGTGACAAATAAATACCTTTAAATTTGGAACATGGTTTCAGTTTTCCTCTTTTAACTATTTCTTCGTGAAATTGTGTTTCAGGTCAGCTCATAATCTCACACACCAAGGTTACTGCTATTTAATTGAATTAGTTCTGTACCGTTTCCTAGCAACACTGGGACAACGAGCAAGAAAAAAAAAGCTTGCGAGAGGAGGGCAGTGACAGAGAAGCAGGTGACAGCCACAGGTAAGACTTTAAAACTTTAGTTACATTTTTATAATTAAATACCAAATATTATTGAATTAGTATTATACAGTCAGTCAAATAAGCCAAGTTTTTTTCTGGTTAGTTTTGTGTTGAATACTTATTTTAAATACGCTTTTCCCCCCTTTAATGACGAATAAAATGTTAAAGTGATTTAAAGAAATACAGTGTTTTAAATGGTTTACAATGGTTTTAAAGTGCAGTATCATTGTGAATTACTTGCGTTACATAAATGTGACCCTGGACCACAAAACCAGTCATACGGGTTTATTTATCTATATGAAAATCAGGAATCTGAGGATGTAAAAAAAAAAATAATAATAATAATAAAAAAATAAAATAAAAATAAAAATACTAAGAAAATCACCTTTAAAGTTGTTCAAATGAAGTTCTTAGCAATGCATATTACTAATCAAAAAATAAGTTTTGATATATTTACAGTAGGAAATTTACAAAATATCCTCATGGAACATGATCTTCACTTAATATCCTAATGATTTTTGGCAATTTTGACCCATACAGTGTATTTTTGGCTATTGCTGCAAGTGCTACTTTTGTGGTCCAGAGTCACATATATGGTTAGAAATAAGTATTTGACAGTTATCCATAATGTTATCTGGTACTGCCAGTTTGCAGTTTGTTTAGCAGAGTGATATTTATAGCTAATTGCTTTTGCATGAAGATATATAATTTGTTTGGTAACTGTTAATTCCACACTAAAAATAGTTGATTGCTTTAGTTCACTGTCTTTCTTGTGCAAAGCCAATGCACAGCGTTTATCTGCACCGGCCCCTCATAGATAATGTAAGAAGTAATGTGAGAAGATACCTACAGAAAAGACACAGGAGAACACACAAACACATGCACCGTATCAGATGACTTCGCATGCGGTGTTACAATTATGCAAAGGACTGTTCAGTGTTCACATTTTCACCGCAATGCAATGCTTTAATCTCAAGTGGCATTCTTTTTACAAAGATTTATAAATCTTCTTAGACTGAATCTTCTTTTTAAACTACACAAAAGGAAAACTTTGCTGATTTGGCATATAGAGTGACTGGGAACAGTCCCTTATGTCATTATTTTAGATATTCTCTTGCTTGGCATGTCTTGCTGACATCTATATTTCTACCTTGTCCCTCCTCTCTTTAAAAATGTTGTCTCTCGAACAGAACCAATCAGGACTAGTGCTGTAAAATAGCACTACATATAGTATGAATACCTGAATGGAAAGAATGGGAAATATTACACAAGGGGAATCGCTGTATATTGCCATTTATCCCACTTCTAGTGTGCAATTTGTTATTCGAATCTAAGAGCAGCTGCATTATGTTTATCATGCATCTCAAGTATGCACTGCTATCAAACGTTATATTCATAGCATGAATATTCATGTCCTCTGATAATAACCTAATTTTCTTTACTTGCAGTATCTCTTCCTCCCACTACACAACATGCACACTTTGGACTCAACTGCTTTAAAGCTCATCATGAATTAAGTATTAGAGCGTTGTGCTGATGTGTAGCCTGATGTCACACTGGGCCTGAAGGGGCCTGAAGAGCTGAGATAGAAGGCTGCAGAGTGAGAATACAAGTGAGCAAGTGCACTTCTCAGTTTTGTGATGACATTTTTTTTTTCTTTTTAGTCTGTCTTTTGCCTCCCACATATATGCTGTCCTCCTTCGTTCACTGCCTGCCTGCCTGAATTTGAAATGCTAATAATCTCCTCAGTGCTAGAAATATTCTGACTCTCTTTCTTCTATCTGTCTCTCCCTCTCCTTTGCTCACATTTGTCTGTCTGCCACACTTTCTCTGTGTGTTTTCCAGTAGTCTATCTCTAGCCATTCCTTGGTTCCCTCGATTCATCAGTTCTGTCAAGAGTTTCTCGGCTTTCCATCTGTCAGTCAAGGTCAGAGTTTTATCACATGCATATCACGCATATGGAAAAGAGATACGTTCTTCTCAACTCTTAAATAGGTAAAGTAATAAAAGAGAACTACTAATAAAAGGCAAATAAATAATCTGTAGTACAATAATAGAGATGTTCCATATATAGGTGATGCATCAGTAATATAAAGGCAGTCAGAAAAGTGCATAGTTTGTTCTCTGGTCTTGTTTCACTGTTTGCCCTCTCAAATGTGCACAGCAACTGTTCCACAAGACAGTAAACCATATCAAATTCCCGAAGTAAGCCGCTTAAGGTTTCCTGCTTTCAGTCAGTACAACAGCCGGAAACAATGGGTTGAGTGTTGTGTTGTTTTCTCCAAGAAACATCTTAGCTATGACAATAAAATAAAGGGTAAGATGAAGAAACATTTTTTTTCACTTATAAGACATTTTGTTTATTTGCTTCTTTGATTAACTTGTTTAAATGTTTTAATATTTCTGAAGATGTAATACTGCTGCACTACTGTCACCTTAATACTTATTTTAAAATATATTGCACATTATTGCTATCCACCTTATGTTTCCTGTTAAGAACGGGTGCTGCCATTTGTAAATTTTATGTGTGGGACTTCCGGTCTCATCCGCTTAGCTATTTTTAGCTGTACAAAACAGCTTGATATTGCAAACTGGTGTGTCTTACCTTAATTTTAATGTATTTCCTTAAACACAGTGGTTTGTAGTGCAAACAGATTTACAGTTTATTGCACTTTATTCTTCTTGCTATTTCCTAATAAGCTGGAAGTCTCGCACATTCACAGAAAACGTTACTTCCATGTTGAAAAATAAGGTGGATATTATATATATTTATACTACCATGTTTTTTAAATGTTTTTTTAAAGAAGTCTCTTCTGCTCACCAAGACTGCATTTTTTTTATCCAAAATACAGCAAAAGCAGTAAAAATATGTTACTATTTAACAACTGTTTTCTATTTTAATAAATTTAAAAATGTAATTTATTCCTGTGATTTTAAAGCTGTTTTAAATATTGATAATAAAAATAATAATAATAATAATAATACATGTTTTTTTGAACATGAAGGATCATGTGAAACTGAAGGCTGGCGTAATGATGCTGAAAATGTAGATTTGATCACAGGAATAAATAAATGTTTAAAATATATTTAAATAGAAAGCAGTTATTTTAAATAGTAAAAATATTTCACAATATTACTGTTTTTGCTGTAAAATAAATGCAGTCTTGGAAGAAACTTTTAAAAAGCATTAAAAATCTTACTGTTCAAAAACTATAGTGTATATGTTATGCTAATTATAATACATGAATTCACTCTCATTACAATCATTTAACTGTTGTATTTATTATTACTGTGGTATCTTTATGTTGTCATAGCTGCTGTAGTCATGACTGTGGTTGCCATAGGTTGCAGCAAAGCCTACATCTCTTTTTTTCCTAAACTGTAAAGAGAGTATTACAGTTTAGGAACTGTAATGATGCATGACACATGACTGTTTGAGCAGAAAAGTGCATTATGGTGTTTTATTCACACAAGTCACAGACGTAGGTCTTTGCATTTTATTTTTCACTTTGAGACTCAAATATAACAAGAATACTTAAAACCGTATAAATTAGTAATGGTGGTGCCACATACTGTAAAGGTCAGTTTCAAAAGAGGGCCGCAGACATGCTTCATGAAATGTTGATTATGTGTCCCAGCAAATTGATTGCAGGGTGGATCTCTTATCTACTTTTCCCTTGAAATCTTTCAGAATTATCAGTTAATTTGTGTATTTGTTTAGCTGATGTTTAACCGGTTTGACAGTATAACATTAATAAAATGTGTCTCAAAATTAACATTAAAACTTTCACTTAAGAGAAGATCTTCTGATGAGTTTTCATAACATGTTTGCTTTATGCTTTTATGTCATATTATCAATATATTAGACACATTAAATTAAATTAAATGAATATTCTTTGCCATAATACTAAATACAAATTAGTGCAATGCATCTTGTCTTTCTAATAGCCGCAGTATTAATCTCTTTTATCTGTTCCTCTCCTAACAGGTCCAAAATAGATCTTGGTACAAGTCTCGTCAAATAGCCTCTGCAAATTCTCTGCAAAGATGTCTGCTGGATCTCCAGTGAGCAACAAAACTTCTCCGAGCACATCTCCACAGCCCCCTCTAAGCCCTACGGCACAGTCAGACATAGAAGGTCATGAGGACCCAAAGCCTACTCCTGTAGCCTCTTCGTTTTCCCTACCATGTTGGGCTACCCAAGCCCTATGTGATTTAGCAAGATGTGAAACCGACCTCAGGCGACTGCGGGAGCAACAAGTGACTGAAGCACAGACAGTTGGTCGAGGTGTAGAGCGTGCACTGCTTGGAGCACAAAGAGAGGAGCGCCGTCTACTGGAAAGGGTAGAACAGGATCACCGGGACCTACAGCTTAGACTGGAACAGGTGCAGAGGGACAATGGAGCAGCCGTAAGGGTTGGACAAAGACTGGTTGACCAGCGGTTATATAAAGTCATTAAACTTCGAGAGCTAATCAAGAAATGTGGTGGTGGAGGTGATGGCAATAAAGATCGAGAGGGGGATCTGAAGCGGGACCAACTTCTTAAGGGTGTTTCAGAACTAGTCCAACCTTGGGAGGTCTCACTTACACTCAAACGTGTATCTTTTAAACCAAGTGCCCAACCAAATGCTGTAACCTTTGGTGAGATGAAAATACAAGACCACAATGTTCATTTCCCTGTTGGAGGCTGTGGGCAGCAGGGGCAAATGTGTCCCCTCCATGCCAATGAAGCACGAGGTGGTGCTCATGTCAGTGGAGAGGGCCAAAGCACACCAGATGGAACAAGTCCTGGACAAAACCAAGTCCTCTCTCCAGGGCCTAATCCAAGGCACTCATCCGCTAGCAATGGGAACTTGAGGGTTGTCCGAAAGCTCCGTTTGTCAGCCCGAAGTGATGAGGAATCAGGGGAAGAGGTGAAACGCCAGTCCCCACAAATGCGTCACAGATCCTCTAAAAAAGTCCCATGTGAACGTGATTCATCACAGGAGGATGAATGTGAATCTCCTTCATCTGAATGCAAAGGAGATGAGCTCTTTTTGGCTGTGCCGTCACTTAGTCATGGTGAGTCAGAGGGTGAGGATTTTGCCCGTGTACAAAATGGACCAATCACACAGTTTGCTTCGCAGAGAGCGAGAAGGCAACGGGAACTCTCTCCATCTCCAGAACAAGGTCACCAAGAACAAGGTGGTTGGTTCTTGCATCAGCTTGACCATAAAAATCACGCCAGACGAACCGGATCTTCCTCACCACAGAGCCCCAGAGAGATCATCTCTAGTCAAGGTAACAACAACCACTTCCTTCGTGGCAGGTCTTGTTCTCAATTAAGTGCATGCTCAGACGACCACCCACAAAACCGTGCACCATCCCCAGCAGACAGTGTAGATTCTGGGTACACTTTTATTGTCAGCTCCCCCAGAGACTTTACCAACTCTCTGCGTCCCACTGCTCGCCTCTCCAGATCGGCTGCTGACCTTTCCTACTCCAACAGACCCCTCAGTGAAAGCAGAACACACCAGTCTAGCATGTGGACTGTAACTAAGAGCCACATGTCCTCCAGACGAAGTGAGGTATTACGGACTAAATCCTGTCCCAGTCATGGTAAATTCTCTCAGAAGAACACCCAACAACATGCTAATTGTTCCACTAGAGTGTCTCGTTCGCTCTCTATGTCTGTTATCGATAACTCATCTCAGAAAAGACTGAACCAATTTACATCAGGACGTCAGAATTCTCTAAGCGAGAACAGACTGCGTGGAGAGAGGAGTGAGCCAGCCCTTCTAGAGTTAGAGGAGGATGCTGAATCATTGGCACCGGAGGAGGTGCGTCTTGTCCGGCAGTTTGGTAAACAAGGCTCAGGACGTGCTGATCTCACTCTGCCCAGTGGTGTCCATGCAACACCGCAAGGTCAACTGTTTCTTGTGGATTGTGGGAATGCACGTGTCCAGGTAACCGATGCCCATGGCAATGTTCTACAACAAGTGACTTCTCCAAGTAATGACTTGGGTGGCTCCTCACGACGTTGTCGCAATTATTTTGATGTGGCTGTTAATGCCAAAGGACTGATTGCTCTGAGTTGTGCAGCTGAAAGGGCTCTCCTGATCCTTAGTCGACATGGCCGTCTTCTCCAAACATTTGGAGGCGGACCCTACATTGCAGGAGTACCTCGAGATGAGCTTGAAGCACCGAGGGGAGTGACAGTCACCCAAAGAGATGAATTCCTAGTTGCAGATATACGAAAGGGTACCCTTACAGCACTAAAACTTGAACCTAAAACCGGTTCCAGATTGGAACGCACTGTGGTGACAGGTTTCCACAGGCCTTATCTGGTCGCAGCATGCCTGCACTCTGGTCTCGTTACAGTATCCGAACGAGGCAGTGAAATGGGGCAGGAGCCTTGTGTGAAGATTTTAGGACCGGGATGGGACACCCTACGAATTCTGGGTGTGTGTTCTAGCTTAGGGCCTGTACTCTCCTGTCCCTGGGGCCTCTGCATTGATAAAGATGGGTCTGTTTTGGTGGCAGACTGGGGAGAAAAACATCGGGTGATTCTGTATCCTTCTGAAGGAACAGGACGAGTGATTGTGTCTGAGGGACTGAGCAGCCCTCGTGGACTGGCACTTTTACCTAATGATCTCCTAGTTGTGTCAGACAGCATGCACCACTGCATTAAGATTTTTCAGTACAAATGAAGTGTTACCACATAGCTCAGAATTCAAAAGAAAAATGCCACTGAATGAGATAAGTATTTAGTAATATATATTTAAAGGGATAGTGCACCCAAAATTTCTGACAGCAATGCAAAAAGGTAGTGAGAACAACGTTAATAGTCCATGTGACATCAGTGGTCCAACCTTAATTTTATGAAGCTACTAGAATACTTTTTGTGCAAAAAGAAAACAAAAATAATGGCATCTGACGTTTTGACATAGCACCCGGGTGTGCTGCACCTTGTTTACAAGCAGAGGAATGCACATGTATGCATTGTGGTACTCTTGTGAATTTGCATCGATGACTGACACATGAAATTGTTGAATCAAGTAATAATTATTGTTTTCTTTGCACATAAAATATATTACAGTAGCTTCATAAAATTATGGTTGAACCACTGATGTCACATGGACTATTTTAACAATGTCCATACTACCTTTCTGGGCCTTAACTGTAGTTGGTTTGCTGTCTATGCAGGGTCAGAAAGCTCTCAGATTTCATCAAATATATTTTAATTTGTGTGTCGAAGAAGAACAAAGGTCTTATCGGTTTGGAATGACATGAGAGTGTTTTCATTTTTAATTTACTATTTTCTGCCAGTGCAGTATCATATTGCATAGTCTATACTATAGCAAGGGTTGACAACCTACAATATGCAAGAAGGCTGGTAGAGATGAGTATTATTTAGGTAACACTGAAGTCCCTCAAATATACATGCCAAATAACTGCTAATTTAATCCTCAGTCACTCATCAGTATACATATTTTTACTTGTGCAACCCATGGTATCAAGGCACAGGTCAGTTTTGGATGTAATCCAAGTAATATTTTGTGGGGTTAAGGTTATATATATATATATATATAAGTGTGTGTGTATGTGTGTATGTATACATATAGTTTCTTAAAACACTTCACATAGTCATGAAAGCGTTTGGAACAATTATATTTATTTTTTATAGACAAATCAGACTGAATGCAGTAGGTTGACAAACCTAGGAGTTTGTGTGCTGTGATTTGACATTAGTTTTAAATTCCTGGTGATTTTTTTTTTCTTTCTACTGCACTCTTTTGAATTTGTGATTAAACTATATGATACTGATACTGAAGAACCTTGCCAGCAGGAGGCAGTAATGATACATGAACATGTTAACAGAGGAATTAAATAAAAAATGCTCAATTAAAAACAAACAAACAAACAAACAAACAAAAGCATTTATAACACTAATGCATATAATGGACTCCATATAAGCATGTAAGGCTCCTGTTCACTGAAAAAAAAAGGGAGGATTTGATATACCATTTTATGCTTTCTAAAATATATACATTTATAGATGTTAAATGCCTTTGATCTTATATAAAAAATAACATTAAATATAACATTAAAGAGCTTCTCTATTTGAGCACTTCTGTTCATCATTAATATACTTGGCCCTCGAATAGCAACAGGAATGTAACTCATGAATGTGAAATATTCTTGGTATGACTGTGAAAGCTTAAAAAGTGAACCAGAACCAGTGGAATCTTTTGAATAATTCTGGAATGTTTCCTGCTAGTTCTAGAATCCTCAGAGTTCTGTAATGACTTGCTGCATGAATGAGAGTCTCTCAAAGCTCAACAGGGAATGTGTTGACCAACAAACATACCAAGTCTGCTACCCCTTTTCAGTTTGAATTTAAGCTAAGCACATTCTCTTGGCTTGTTCAAAAAAAAACAAAAAACAAAACAAAAAAAAAAAACAGGATGGCTATGCTCTAATCAAAATGACATCTGCTCATTTCTTGCAGGATCTACACAAACATGCACACATTTAAATAACCTTATTTCACACAGAAAATACTTGATAGAAATATGTTTCAGACTTTGTGATATCCTTCCTCTGCTCTAAAAATGGTTTGTTATTCAATAGAAAGGTTTTCCTCCCCCTTGTTTACACTGTCGGAGGATGTGGTGTCTCCTTGTCGGTCAGGAAGTGGAGCCTTGTCTTTGACTTTGTGTGCGACTGAAGCCGGAATTAATTCAACTATGGTTTTCATCACAAGTCCACACATCCCTTTTCACCTCAAGTGCAATGAATAACCTTTACCAGTGGTTTGAAACACTTTTATAGCAGATAATTTGTTTATTTGTCAGGTCACAGTAGTGTGGGATGTGGAACCGTGAGAAAACACAGGCAGATGAACTTCCCAGAAAGAGAAACCTGTTCCACCTGTTTCATTCTAGAGTTGTTTTAGGAAGTTATATTTATCAGCCTTTTACAATGAATACTGAACCATAACTTTTTTAACAGCTAAAACAGTAGATCATATCTTTAGCAATGCTGAGGTCATAGATTTGACTTACAGGGAATGAATGAACTAATCAAATGTGTATTTTCAGTGCAACCTGAGTCGCTTTAGATTTTTTGTAAAGCTAGATTCAGTCTTGAAGTTCATTTCTAGAATAAAAATATCCTGATAATTTACTAACCCCCATGTTATCCAAGATGTTCATGTCTTTTTGTATTCAGTCACTAAGAAATTAAGGTTTGTGAGGAAAACTTTCCAGGATTTTTCTCCATATGGTGGATTCATTGGTGGCCAACGGGTTGAAGGTCCAAATTGCAGTTTCAATGCAGCTTCAAAGGGCTCTATGCGATTCCAGCCAAGGAAAGGTCTTATCTAGCGAAAAAATCTGTCATTTTCTAAAAAAGAAATACAAATTTATATACTTTTTAACCACAATCTTGTACTAGCTCTGCCATGTGTGTGCGTGATTTTACGCATTATGTAATCACATTTGAAAAGTTACACGAGGTTAGTTCTTCGTCTTGGCCACCATTGAAGTCCACAATATGGAGAAAAATCCTGGCATGTTTTCCTCAGAAACCTTAATTTCTTTGCAACTGAAGACAGAAAGACAAGAACATCACGGAGGTCTCATATGATGGTTGCAATGAATAAGTCTTCTAGTAAAGAATGATATTCAGAAAGGAATGTTAGATGGCTCTTAAATTTCTCAAATAAAAATGTATCCTGCAGTGTCTACAAGAGCGAAAAGAAAAAAAAAATCCCACCTATAAAAGAACTGGGTGCAAGTTTTCCTTCATTATAGAGGAATGCCTGAGTTTGCAGTTTGTCTACAAACCCCAAACCACATCAGCCCAGATAGGGTAAACACTAGTTATGTCTTGAAATAAAAAAGAAACAACATAGATATCCAACTTTAAAAATGAAAATGATATGCTTTAAAATGTCTGAGAAATTAAAACGTCTCACAGAGAATTTTTAAATAGATGATAATGACATAGTAAACGTTTTGATACTGCGTTTATGGGGTCTAGCTTGTTGTAACAGCAAGTTTTGCCACAAGTCTCAGTATGTAGCTGCATATTTAAGATCCCTTACGCAATCTGTAATAATGTGCTTATTGATAAGAAATTGTTAATACTGAGATTTTCAGCAGTATGTCTCTTCTGTTTTTTTACTGTATATTTTTTCCATGTAAGAATAAATAAACATTTCCTGGCAGTGTGTTTGTGTGTAACACTTTCTTGAATATGGGTGGCTAGTGTGGGTGTTTTGTGCTGTATCCTATGGTTACTGTGTGTGTATTACAGTATGAACAGTGTCTGTATCTCTGCCAAAAGTGTGGCATTTTGCTTGTTGTTGCACACACAGCTACAGTTGTTTGCTTTGAGGGGATTTATGGAAGTAGCAAGTAAACTTTAGAGGGGCAATAAAAAAATACCCCTTACAGGGAGAGATGAGTGTGAGTAAGAGAGAGGAGAGGAGAGAAGAAAGGAGGGGGGAGGGTGGGGGGGCAACAGTAATGTTAACCATTACTGAGGATGTACAAATAAGGAAAAGCTCAATGAAGAGTGTGCATGGGACAAATATATGCTACACAATAACACAAAAGGACAGAAAACGTCAGAATTCTTGAGCACAAAAATGACTTGCATCACCCTCATATTTTTCAAAACCAAGGCTTTTCTTTTCACTGCAAAGTATTTGTCAAAGTGCAGATTAAATCATTAGAAACTAAAAATGTTTCCTTTCAAAAGATTAGTCATTCTTTATGCGTACAAGGCATGACAACCACACTTCCAGACTTGTTTCTGTACACTACAGAGAAGCACAAAAAATTAACTATGCTAAATCTAAAAAAATAAACTATACTAAAGAAAACCTCTTTTCAAATAGACAATGATGACAAAATATTGTGGGGTGAACTATATATTATTAAGCTGATTTCTGATATGCTGATATGATTTCTGTGACATTGTCAAAGGTGCACATAAGAGGTGCTTAGGTACGCATGTACAATCACGATAAAAATGCGCTGAGTAAATAAATTCAGACCGCTTATTTGCATATACCAACAAGGTAAACAGCTGTTACGCAATCAACGTTTTAGATCAACTGTTTTTTTTTTTATTATTATTATTATTTTAAGATCGACTAATACTGAAATACTGTATGGAGGGTTTGCACTTCACGTCACGTCACAATTTGGTCAGTTACCCAGATGTGCTGCCATATTGGCAATGCTAAACACCATGGATTGCATGGTTAATGTACTACTTAATAATTTATGCCACGGAAAAAAACGTGGAAGCTGCTAAATCATATTGAGAACTACTTAGTAGCCTAAGCAGGAAGGGGCACAATATTTTGACAAACTAAAGTAAAATACATATGAGCAGTATTCATTATGCTCTTTTACAAAGTCTTGATTTTGTTTTGGGAGTGTACTAGAACATGTTCTCATGCTTAGTGGTTTGAAAAAAAAAAAAAACATTATTTTTCACATAATTTACATTATTACAACAGCTTTCTCCGCAGCCTGGCACAAATGGCTTGATTAGTTCCAGGTTTGAGGAAGGCCCGGTTTCCGATTAGTCTTTTGATTAGTTAGCTTTCCCACTGCGTTGTGATTGGCGAACAGTTTATCTGGTGTTTCAGTACTGTCACGACCCTTGCAAAAAACATCAAGCTCTGACTTGGTTATAGTTAAGGATATATGAAGTTGATGCTACAGTAGTGTTGGGTCCTGTCGTCAGCCTGCCAGATTGCCAATACATGATATTATCGTGCTAATTTATTAAATTATTTACATACTTTCATTGCCTGAAACCAGCTCCAGCATAAGGCTAAAAAGGCTCATGTTTTTAATATGACTTAATTTGTATTTAACATGACAACAATTAAATAAAGACATTATTGAAGCGTCCCAAAAGTGGCTCTCCATGCTGCATCTCAACCATTCAAATTTCAGTAGGCATTTTAACTTCATAACATCCGGAAAACAAAGCTTGTAGTCCAAATGAACCAATTATCGTAGTTCTTGAAAAGGGATTTTTTAAAAATGAAATATCTCCCTTTGGAGTGGACTCTGAGATTTGTAACTTTGTAGATCTTTTTTATGCACAAACATACACACCACACACTGACTAAAGTCCAAAAAGTGAAAAAGCATAATAGGACTCCTTTAAGATATTAGTCTCTCTCTCTCTATTAGGCTAAGACTCGTGTCCTGGAAATGCCTTTTGTTCCTCAGACACCCTTTTCCTTTCCTTTCCTTTTTTTTTTTTATTTTTATTTTTTTTAATAATTTTTGGCAGTCTAAATGTTTTCCTCGGTCCGACCAATTAGTACAGCCCAAAACATGACAATAATTGGCCATTTTCAATAGCAATAATTAGCAAAATATGCGTTAAGTTCGATTCAGTGCGAGACATGGGAGTATTCAGCAAAGAACAATTATAAATACAAAGATAAAAGAAAAACAACAACAAAACAATAGTCTGGGTTTGCAAATAATTATGGAGTTATCCATACATAAAGAAAAGCACAAAACTAAGATTACATTGAAATTCTTGTTGTCAACAAGAATTTGGCACTTTTTTGTTGTTTATAGGCTAAGTCTGAGAGATGAAACAACAGAATCAAATTCAACACGAAAATGAGTTAAGCCATTTTTGTTTATGAATGAAGAATTTTTTATTCAATATAAGAAAATTAACAACATATTCAACAGGTAATAACTTTGGGTTTTCGTAATAAAAAATAACATCTTTGAGGATGAAGGTATGGGACACATTTGCAAAGCTAGAAACATAAGTGCTTAAGTCAACCCATAGTTTGTTGGTTACACCACAATCAAAAAAACAAATCGGCAAATCGGCTAACATCGCCAGTGTGTCAAAATAAAAGCTTGCTGATTTAAGGTATAAAATTAAAATGTTGAAAATTCATATATATATATATATATATATATATATATATATACTATGAAACATGGGTGTCGGAAGCAAAAAAAAAAGTGTGGTTTTTTTGTTGTTTTTTTTTTACTGTAGTATATGCCATTTTCTGTAGTCTGGTGCCTTTTAAATTAAAGGAGTGCAAATAACAACGTGCAAATAAGCCACCTTTTGGCAGGGGCTATTTGCATTACCTCTACCCGCAACGTCATAACGTTAACATTACGAAAGGCGAATATAAAATACAAATTTCAGTGGCGTAAATGATAATTCGCTTAAAGGGTCGGTCACTGCACTTTTAATTCCGTTGACTTCCATTCCAATAATCAAATTACTTCTAAAATGTAATCGCACCTTTACCTTATCTTCATTTTTAAGTAAAAACTTTATGTAACCCATATGAAAACACGCAGTGTTTGTTATAGTAACACATTCAACTTTCGCAGCTTTCATCTGACTGACAGAACCGCACTTATGGTTATGATTATGGTTATTTTAGGAACTATTTGGCTTCGTAAATTCAGTTCAACAGCATTGAAGATGGTAAACTTTATCTCTGGACTGAATCTGCACACGAATTTAAGAAGGCTTTCTTGCTCCGTAGTCCGCCCAAACAATACATGCGCATCTTTGAATGAAAGCTGGAATAGTCTTCAACCGCTCAAGTAATGTAAGTATACAATCCATTTAAGGGGCTGCCAAAATTAAATTTTAAAATAAGGCAGAGCTAGAAATGCATCTTAATATTTACAAGTAGATCTCCATATTATGTATCTCGGGAGTGCAGCAGGCAGGAGTAACTAGTGAAAACACGGAATGAGTTGAATTTATATGGACTCTGAATGAGCCAAGTGGAATGGATTTGAGGAAACAGCAGCGTTTAATTTAAGGCTGTAGCTAAATGGAGTTAAATTTATTAGGGCATTCCAATTGAGTTGACTGACGGCGCTCTGAAAAGTGAGGCATAATCGCTGAATTAGAGACGATAAAATGGGTGGGTCCAATATGGGTCCGTCTTATGTGCACCCCTTGACATTGTAACATGATAGCCTAACAAACGCTGGAAATATTTTATTGCACAAATTTCCATAGAGAGTCAACTCATACACAAACTAGCTCTTCCTCACTGTCTGTATATAAATGTTTGGGACTATGTGTTGCATGCAAACCAAAGGGGTGCCAGGTTTGCTTCCTTGTTTCCAAAAAAAATTTCACACAGACACACAAAATCATATACAGTTTTAATTAGTGCATCTCAATAAATTTTAACATACAAAACAGTATAAACATTATAAATTACCTATGGCAAAGTGTAAAATTCACATCTCTGTCTGCTGTCGCATCTCCTTTAAGGTTTTAATGACCTTCCACTTAAATCTAGACATCCTCTGATGAGCATGTATAGGTCATATCTTCCCCCCTGACTCCATTTATCTGCTTGTAGAACAGTAACTTCTCACTTTCTTTTTCCCAATTTAGTCTGTATTTCAATTGGAACAAAGATATTAAAATATTAATTTTCCTTGTTAATAGGTCACCTGGTTCACTCTTGACAATCACAGACTGCATAATTTAAAAAACTCAAGGTAAATAAGGAGTAGCAACTATGGGCAAGTCTGTCCTGAATCAAATAGTATGCCGAATGTAACACATCCTTAAAAGACAAACATTGCTGATGACTTCCATGAGTCATGAAAACAAAGCGACAGTGGCACTTTGAAAAAGCCCTTTTTGTCCCAGCGAGTCCGGGTGTCTGGGTGTAAATAAGAGTCTGAGCAATGTACAGCAAGTTACCCAAAAAGACTAGTTTGAATGTAGGATGTGCTCAAATTCCAACCGAATTCTTAATAGCTCTTATATTTCACCAACATAAAATAAATGTGGCACTACTGAGCCACAATGTGTATGAAGATGAAAGAGTGAACAGCTCTCTTATCTATGAAAAGTTGTGTCATTCATGCTGAGTTCTGTGCTTTTGCAAATGCACAACACAAGCAGAGCGAATATCCAGGAGTGTTCCTCTTAATGTAAAAATATTTTCCTGTGATTGTATGGCAGAGTATGAGAGAGTGCCAGCTGCTCTCCATTGTGACGAGATGAGGAGGAAAAGCTCTGGAATGTACACAGCTTGAGCCTTTGAACTCAGGTTCCTTTAGGCACCCTATGTCTTCGTCCCCTCTTCTTTTGTGCTTTGGGGTCAATGGGTTAAAGAGAGGTGGAGGTCAGTGTGTTATGGCTCTCTCATCTGCCATCCTCCTCTACTCTTAACACCTCCCACACACAGTGCAGTGATTACCCACATCACCCTCACCTCCTTGAACTCCTAAATGTCCAGGTTTGCCTACAACAGACAAAGTTGTCATTAGAATTCCAGACATTCCAAGTCACAGTCATAAAGACTGCAGCTGAACGCACAGTGTGGTTTACTACCATCTGGCATATCTGACAACTGCATGATGAAGGGATCGTTCACCCAAAAAATTAAAATTACTTACCCTCATGTCGTTACAAACCTGTAAGACCTTCTTACATCTTTGGAACAGAAATTAAGGTATATAGAGCTTTCAGAGCCTATATAGACAGCTATGTAACTACCACATTCAAGGCCCAGAAAGGTAGTAAGGACATCAATTTTAGTTTTCTTTGCACATAAAAATAATTCTAGTATCTTCATAAAATTGAACCACAGATGTCACATGGATTATTTTAACAATGTCCTTGCTACCTTTTTGGGCCTTGAACATGGTAGTTGCGTTGCTGTCCATGCAGGGCCAGAAAGCTCTCTGATTTCATCAAAAATATCTTAATTTGTGTTCTCAAGATGAACAAAGGTCTTGGAACGACACAGGGGTGAGTAATTAACACCTGAATTTTCATTTTTTGTGTGAACTATCCTACAGTCTTAAATCAATTAATAAACTTTACAAGACAATCAACAAATGAAAGGACAAATGTAATGTTCTATTCTATGAAAGATGGAATGCCTCACCTCAGAGAGGAGTTTCCCGCTTGTAAAGTGCTGCACTGGTTGGCCCTTCAAACTGCAGTTTAATTGCCTGTTTGAGATTCAGCTGGGGGTCAGTAGTTGTTATGTTAAACACAGACTCATCATGTAAGGCACTATGTGGGGAAATAGCTGAAAGGTCAATGGTTGGAGACATGGATGTCTTTTGAACCCCCCCCCAGTCCTCTTTTTGTGCATGGGATTGGAAGTGAAAATGTGGGTACCCCGAAGGAGGGCTTTCCCTAATTTTTGTTTGTCGAATTGGGCCGTCTTGATTTGGCATCACCCCTAAGGAAGCCATAACGTTGTTCCACTTTAGATCTACTCCTCCAGCTTGTTTGAGGTTCTTCTCCATCACATCCTCTATGATATAAGGAGTTTTATGTTTTAAGAGGTAGTTGTTATCCCCCGATGATCCAAGCACTTTTAAGGGTTTGTCTGAGTCCAGCAGTTCTGTGAATGTACACTGTTCGTTTGTGGGACTGCCTTTGGGAACAGCCTTTTGATTGTGCCTAGAAGCTCTGCCCTGAAGACTGGCAGGATTGGAGCCAGGTAGAGGCAAGGTGGATGGCCGACTGCGGCAACGAGGAAGCGAATGTTGTTGTATCTGCTGGATGAAATTTAGGCTGTCAGCAGGCACGGTCTGCACTGTGGCCAGAGAGTGGCAGGTGGAGGAGGAAGTCTGTGAGGCAGGCATGGAGTGGAAACGCTCTGCAGTGGAAGCTGGGGAGCAGGAGGCAGAAACTGAGGTTGAAGATGGAGAAGATGTGGCTGGGACTCCATCAACACCCGCTTCTCCTGAACTAATGGATGCTTGGGTCTTAACTATAGCTGAAAGGTAAGAATGGTTGGGAGCACCACTAGGTGTAAATGGTATGAGACCTGAGAAGGGCTTCGCGCCATAGCTTTCCAGAAGGCGCACTATTGTGAAATGACCTTGTTTTCCTGCTACCTTGATTGGACTGCGACCATAACGGTCTACGTGGTCTGGTTCTGCACCTTTCTCTAAAAGCATGGCGACTATTTCAGCATGCCCCTCCTGAGCAGCAATGCTAAGTGCTGTGGCACCCTGCTGTTTGCAAGCTAGGTCTACATTAAGACCTTTAGCCCTAAGGAGCAGCCTGCCAGCAGCTGCATGACCTCTCCAAGCCACAGAGTGCAAAGGAGGCCGTCCATCAAGATCTCTAGCATTTGGATCAGCTCCATATTTCAGCAATAGCTCGATACCTTCCAGGTCTCCTCGCCAAGCTGCTACATGGAGTGCAGTTCGCCCTTCTGCATCTTTTGACTCTAGAGGGACACCACCTTTTTCAATCAGTAGGGTGGCCATGTCTAAACGTCCCTCAAGGACCAGCAAATATAGAAGAGGTCTTCCTTCCGCATCACGGACATCAGTGTCAGCCCCTCTACGCATGAGCAACTCCACAATCTCCCGATCTCCCTGCAGAGCAGCCGCACTGAGTGCAGAGTGTCCGTCATATGCACGATGATCGATGGGTGACTTTCGGTCTAGAAGTAGTCTGACTGTACTGCAGTGCCCTTCTTGTGCTGCTAGAATAAGCGGGCTACGACCCTCTACATCAAGCTCGCCCACTCGTGCCATGCTACCTCGCTCTGTCAATATTGCACACACACTTTTGTGACCTTCACAAGCTGCAGCATGCAGTGGAGTCCAGCCCAGGTCATCTTTGTGATTCTCATCCAAACCCCTGTCCAGCAGTGCTCTTACAACTTCAACACTACCCTTTGCAGCAGCCAAACAAAGAGCAGTGCGACCTTCTCCATCAATGCCATCCACTGCTGCCCCCCAAAACAACAAACGGTTAACTGTGCCAGCATGCCCCATAGCTGCAGCTGCAAGAAGAGGAGTGATAGCAGAAGGATGGAATCCAGAACTTTCATCAACATCAGCTCCAGCTTCCAGGAGGAGTTCAACCACTTCCTCATGCCCCTCGTAAGATGCTAGTAGTAAAGGCGTCATGCCGTCTCTGTCCTTATGTTCTGGATCAGCACCTCGCTCCAAAAGAAGGCTTACGACCTCTCCATGCCCTCGTCCTCCAGCTGCTGATGGCACACACAATGCAGCAACAGACAGAGCAGTACGCCCATCCCCATCTGAAAGATTCAAATCAGCTCCAGCATTCAAAAGGATCTCTACTGCCTCTTTGTGACCCATGTAGGCTGCAGCTATTAGCGGAGTACGTCCATCACGGTCTGAGCGGTCTACTTCAGCACCATGGGCAAGTAGGGTCAACAGAATTTCCTCATGTCCACCCCATGCTGCTGCTCGCAAGGCTGTCCTGCCATCTGAATCACAGCCATCAATCTCTGCCCCCGTTTCCAGAAGTAAACGCACAGCTTCCTTGTGGCCTCCCCATGCAGCAGAGCGAAGAGCAGTCCATCCCTCATTGTCCACGTGCTCCAGCAAGGCTTGTGCTGCAGGACTCTTGCTCCCTTGCTCCTGCACCCACTCTAGCAACACCTGCAGTACACCAATGTGGCCTTGTCTTGCAGCAAGGGTCAGTGCAGTTTGCCCTTGATTGTCGTTCAGTAAAGGGTCTGCTCCACGGCATAACAGCAAAGCTGCTACATCTACAAGTCCAGCATGAGCTGCAGCTGCTAGTAAAGTCCGTCCGTCAGATGGATCTGTACGGTTCACACTGATTCCACTGTCAAGAAGTGCTCTAACAGAGTCTTCTCTCTGTAATGCTCGCCGAACTATCCTGCCGCCTCGTCCGACACAGTGTACTCCGACAGTGGAGCTATTGTCTGGGGAACAGCTTGCAGGGTATATTCCACTTTTCATTAAAAGTTGAAGGACATCTTGCTGAACTAATACAGGTGTATGACTAGAAGAACAGTCTTTTCTGGCACCATTAAGAGCTGGAACTCCAGTCCACAGTAACCACAGTGCCAGGAGGGCTGGTTCCCCTTCATGGAGTCCACTGTTGAGGAGGTGGTGGGCCAGCTGGCAAGTCTCCTCTGTACTCAAACTACTGGCTCGGAAAGAGAGGAACATGGCCAAAGAAAGGTGACCATCCTTGACACAACATAGAAACTTCTGTGTGCAGTATTTAACATCAGTTAACCATTCTGCGAAGCTGCTATGAAAGAGGAGCTTACTGCCCTCAGGGCCATCCACAAACAGAGACGCCAGAGCCCCCATCTGTGCTTGGAAGTCTCCAGTCCCAAGGTAGAAGTCACGGCTTCTGGCAATAGTGTAGAGCTGCTCAGCTGTTAGTGGTTGTGGGGATGCCAAAAGGATATTCAGCAAAGGCCTAATGTGGACAAACAGCCTTCGAGGAAAGAGTCGCTGACAGAGCCAAAGGTAGAGGCCATTCAGTGTGCCAGGTATGTCCCTAATTTCTCGAAGTCCTACTAGACCATGGGCAACACCATCTAGTACCCGCTCAAGAAACAAGAAACAGCCACCGCTTTTGATGTGCAAAAGATTAAGCATTTCAGCCGTCTCTGGTGTAAGTTGTCTTCTCAAAGGCCCGTCCTGGTCAAGCCTCCGCAGGATATATTGCTGTACGTCTCGTACAGTTGCAGGCTTTCTTAAATCATCCAGACACAACCTCCTAAAACCTGCAGGATAAAGAGGCAGGAGATAGAATCAGAGCAGTGTACACAACAAAATAAGAGACAACAATGGTTATAGCATCATGATGAGTTTTTTAGGGCTGCACAATTACGACTGAAATGAAATGCAATAAAAAGATGGGATTTAATTAAATACACAGTCAGCAGCATATTCTGTATATACCACTGCATGAGAGTCTGATTATAGTGTTTTCAGTGTCTCTGAGTGGTTCACAAGAAGTATTCAAATACTTTATTTTTTACATTTGTATAATTCAACAAATTAACAACAGCAATGGCAACATTTGTTAACATGTTTTTAGCAAACAATGCAGTCCTACAACAGTTGTTTCTTTCCAGTCTTTTCATCTCATGGGCAGAGGTAAAACATGATGGTCCTCGATGCTTTCCAAGCCCGAGTTAAGGACCTTGAATTTAAATGTGTTTATAAAGTCAGAAATATACACACAACTAGCGTACAGTAGATTGTAGTCTCTTAACGCTATACTTCAGATGTCATCCACAAGAGCTAATGAGTGCGTGGGACCCTCATCTTACAAGACCAGGTCATTTCATCTAGTAAAAAACAAAGCACTACAAAGCCATAATATATTGATATAAGAACAAAAAGCAAAGAAAAAATGAGTAATAAGCTGTATGTTTGGGAATACTGAATATTCGGTTGTGGAGAACATTATTCATGTGTTACTTAATGGGCTTCTAAACAAAGAACATAAATTCCCTGTACATGGTCTTAACTAAGATGAACAATGAGCAACACTTAAGAAACCAATAAAGCTAACATCTCACATTTCACTGTGCTTATATTATACCTGAGAACATCTTGCAAATGGCTTTGTTTTGACGGCGTGCAGAGCAGACCAGCAAGATCCAGGGGGGCAGGAGCTGTATGTGTTTGAGCAGGAGCTCTGCAATAGAGGAACTCTGAGTGGTCGCAGATCCTGATATTGAGCCTTCTCCAACACCATTACCTCCACAATATCCCGAGTCCAGTGAATCAACCACAAAAAACACACTGTGAGCTGGTGGTGTCAAGGACAAGAGGGGCTCTAATACTGCCCTAAAGAAAAAGAAAAAAGGAGAATGAGTTAAAAATAAATTACACACAAGTAAAGGCATAGCTTAGAGACCACTGCTAGTATCATTTTGTCTTTAACCACACAGACACATGACTTTTAAATGGAGTCAACCATTTAATAGAAGAATGGAATGGACGGAGAAGCAAGGAGGGACATATTTCTCTCAACAACACCGAGCAAATGAGGAATTTAATCATTTTAAGAATTGGAAATAGGAAAGACATGTCATCACATATGAATGAAAAGTCAAGTCAGAACTAAAACAGAGCTTATCTGGGAAGGAAATGAATGCAAAAATGGAGCATTGTTTTGTAAAGAATGTAAATGTGTGGGATTTATTTGGAATATAAAACAACAGCCTTTAAAACCCATCTATTAAAGCTGACTTATTCCTCAATCTTTCTTTCTGTTGGCCACTTCTTCTGACTTGAGGTGTGGTTGCACAGGCACCGTGACTCAGTGTTATGGAAGCTCAGTGATTTCCTGTTGCTTCCAGGGCATACCAGTAGACAGTGAGAAGGTGCTGCTTCCTTATCAGACTCACATTCACATATCTGTGTTGCTCTTATCACTGCACCACTTCACTCTTGTATGATTGCCCTTTTAATCAAACACTTAAATGTGATATGATTTATGATAATAGGCTTTCATCTATCCCAGCTTGATATGCAGGCAACTAAACAACTCGTAGGTTGATCTCCCAAAACACTGAGGTGGTCTGTTAGTTTGAGCATCATGATACAGCCTAAAGGATCATAATACATAAGTCAATGGCAAGACTCTGGAACAGGACAATCTGCTTGAATGTACATGTAGTAAATTGTGGCAAAAGAGCTCAGGACAATCTTAATATTTTCCAATCAATGTAAAATATATTATTTTCATAATCAATTACTAGAAGTCTTTTTTTAAATAATTATATACCGTTGAAGTCAAAAGTTTACATATACCTTACAGAATCTGCAAAATGTAAATTAATTTACCAAAATAAAAGGGGCCATACAAAATGCAAGTTATTTTTTATTTAGTACTGACCTGAATAAGATATTTCACATAAAAGACGTTTACATATAGTCCACAGGAGAAAATAATAGTTGAATTTATAAAAATGACATTGTTCAAAAGATTACATACACTTGTTTCTTAATACTGTGTTGTTTTTTTTAGTTTTAGTTGTTCATGAGTTTGTCCTGAACAGTTAAACTGCTCGCTGTTCCACAAATTCTTTTTTGTGTATTTTTTCAACAATGACTATGATTTTGAGATCCATCTTTTCACACTGAAGACAACTGAGGGACTCATATGCAACTTTTACAGATGGTTCAAACGCTCACTGGAAACACAGTGCATTAAGAACCGGGGGGTTAAATTTAACCTATTTTGTCTTTTAGGAAACATGTAGGTGTGAAAAGATCTTCTGTAGCTTCTGAAGGGCAGTACTAAATAAAAAAAAAAAATTATTTTGCAAAAATAAGAAAATATACACATCTTCATTTTGTTCAAATGTTTTCGCCCTGGCTGTTAATAATGCATAGTTTTTCCTTCTGGAGCATCAGTTTGAACCTTCTGTAATAGTTGCATTGAGTCCCTCAGTTGTCCTCAGTGTGAAAAGATGGATCTCAAAATCATACAGTCATTGTTGAAAAGGGTTCAAATACACAAAAATGCTGAAAAACCAAAGAATTTGACCTCAAGGATTTTTCTGCAGAACAACAGGCAGTTTAACTGTTCAGGACAAACAAAGGCTCATAAACAAACAACCCTCAAAAAAACAAAAACAAAAACACAGTATTAAGAATTAAGAGTGTATGTAAACTTTTGAATGGAGTCATTTTTATTAATTAAACTATTATTTTCTCTTGTGGACTATATGTTAACGTCCTTCACATTTTGCAGATTCTGAAACATATTTTGTCTATTTTAGTTAAACGGTTTAGTATTGAACTTCCTGTCTCCTGCCATAAAATATATAGTCATAAACATGCTGTGTTTATCGGTTCATTATCACTAACACGTGGGCTCACATAATTTGTTGAGCTAATGACCTTTTAACATGTTCACAGATCACAGCTTGAGCCGAACAACCCAATAAATATACTTCTTGACTCATTCTGTCCACAGAGACAAGCTTAGGGCTTGTCTTGACCTCAAGAATGATCATGCTAGTTAAAGTTGTCAAACAGAAAAGGGTTAAGAGATAAAACCTGAGAAAAGAGTTATGTGACACTTTTTATATTTTTTTTATATATATAGTGGACAAAATGTGAGGTTTAAGAATTTTGGCCATGGTCAGGCAGTTGAAGGTTACAGGATTTACAACCAACCACTGGTTCAGCTGGAATCATTTGCAAGTCCTCACTGCCAAAATCAGATGAAATCCAAACTTAAAACTGAGAATAGGTTACAGTTGCTGTAAGTACAATTCCATTTCACTTGGCTAAACATTTAGTAATTCAGTCTACTTAGAACATTTTGTCTGTTTACTACAACTATATCTCTATAGAGCTTGAAACTGATGAACAAGTCATAATTATTTCCTGATGACAGAAGTTCACGTCCTGATAAAATAAACTGCCCTCATCATTGGTTGACTTTAAAATAAACAGTGTTAACGATAGCTTATTTACATCAGAAAGCACGCCAAATACAGCAGGGACTGACGCTTACATTTCTCCGCTAAACTAACCCTTCTTACATTCTCTCGCCGGGACCAGACAAAAACATCACAACAGTTTGTCAGCATGTGTAAAGCAAATGTGGAATGTGGGCCTGTACGTCAGATCTGCAAGGGAAAACTGAAAGAACTAGTGTAAGAGCAAACACTGAAAGAAGACGAAAGAAAGAATAAAGAAAGTTGTCAGTGTGGCGACCTCACCGATGGACACAAACTCCACAAACTAGTGGCACGATTCTCGGTCTTTACCCCTTTTTTTTTCCCCCTGAAGGTTGTAAATAGCGTCATCTGTCTGCACTGAACGCTGGGCTATTGTGATAACTGTGAATAGGCGTCATTATTGCGATGAGAGGAATAAATAAATAAATATATGTGCCAGCAAAGCAGAACAATAGCCCCTTTTCCTGCTTTTGACATAAAGTCTTTCTGAGGGGTATCAGACGAAAATACGATGGAGGAGGAGAAAATAAGGGGTGGGAGGGTTTAGTAGGAAACAATGAAAGAAACCTTGTTTAAGCAAGACGCCGCTGAGTGCATTTACATTCACAAGACAAAAAAAACATCAGCTTACTATCAATAACCAGAAAATGTAAGAAAATGTGTTTACATGTTTTTCTGGTTTTGACATCACACAAAAAACAAGACCAAGTGAAAGTGGCGCGGATTATATTAAAAACAAGCATCTTTTGCAATGCCGATGTATCTTTTATACAAAAAGTCATGAATTGATTATTTAAACTTTAATGTTTAATGTTTAAAGTTAAATGTTAAATACTAAAATGTTCTGGAGCCTGACACTCAACAAGAAACGCAACAAAATGTCAAAAAAGTCATTTAAAGGCCCCACTGAAGTGTCATTTTCCTTGCACAAACAATGTGAAATACAGAGGGAGTGTGTAAGGTACACCAAAGGCCTAGCCGTGAAACATCTGGGATTTCTCACAGGAGTAATGCTTGGAGAGCAAACATGAAATGCTTGGAGAAGTAAAGGCTGACAGAAATGAGTTCAAAGGGATCTTGAACAGTGAGTGATTTGTTGCAGAGCAAAAGCAAGAGAAAAATGTGAGAAATTCAGAGAAAGAAAAAAGTGGGGTTTAGAAGTACTGAAACAGTGAATTTGTAAGGCATAAAACCTATATTAAAATGTTACAATTTTCAAGAAGAAACTGAGTACGTAAATATTAATATGACAGAGTTACATTTACACTACCAGTCAAAAGTTTTTGAACAGTAAGATTTTTTTACTATTTTTTTTTCTTTGAAGAAACAGTAACATTTTGAAATATTTGTACTATTTAAAATATTCTATTTGAACATTTTTTTAATTGTAATGTATTCCTGTGATTTCAAAGCTGAATTTTTAGCATCATTACCCCACTCCCATGATCTTTCAGAAATCGTTCTAATATTGTGATTTGCTGCTCAAAAAAAAAAATATTATTATTATTATGTTGAAAACAGCTGAGTAGAAATTTGTCAGGCTTCTTTGATGAATGGAAAGTTCAAAAGAACAGCATTTATTTAAACTAGAAATATTTTGTGACATTATAAATGTTTTTATCATCACTTTTGATCAATTATTCAAGTAACAATTTCTATAATTTCTTTCCCCCCAAATTTCAGATAAATGCTGATCTTTGGATCTTTCTTTTCATCAAAATAATCCTTTTAAATACTGATAATAATAATAATAATAATAATAATAATAATAATTAATAATAATCAGGGTTCCCACTCTAAGCCAAATGTCAAATTCCCTGACTTCTCCCTGACTTTCACTGACTAAAAAGCTGAATTTCCATGACCTATATTTTTTTTTCTCACAATTGCGAGTTTGTATCTCGCAATTCTGACTTTTTTCTCAGAATTGTGAGATATAAACTCGCATTTGCATGTTATAAAGACCATTTCTGAGGAAAAAAATACTGATATGTTCACAGAATTGCGAGTTTGTATCTCATAATTCTGACTTTATTTCTCAGATTATTTCTCTATTTCTTAACTCACAATTGCAAGTTTATATTTGTATCCTGCAATTGTGAGACAAAAGATAACCTTTTTTTATTTTTTTATTCAGTGGCAGAAATAGGTTTCCATACAAAATACACTACTTTTTTTTTTCTGCCTTTAACCGTCAAATGCAATTTAACATTTTTATGTACTATTTTCTACAGAAATGTTTTTTTTTTTTTAATGATTTCAGGAGCTTAAACACTCTGAAGGATTTTCTGTTTGTCATCAAGTTCATCACTCATTCTTTGTATTTCTTCCCATTTAGTTTTTGCTTTTCTATCGTCTACTTTTAACACCCAGTCTTTGAAGAGGTCTTTTTTTTTAGCCAAAGCTCTTGAAATTTACATTTTCCTGGAATGTTTGCCTTAGTTATCAGGTACAGTCTGGTTTGATTTGACATAAGCAATTGCCAGATGACATGTGGGAAGGGAATAAAATGGCACTGAAAAATAGCCTAACTATAAAAATAGGCAAAATGTGAAATAACGCAAAAAAAAAAAAATACAGTATAGAAAATTTACATTTTGATAAACGGAAACTAAAATTTAAAGCAACAAACAAAAATCCCTGATATTCCATGACTTGAACCAAAAAAACATAAAATTCCCTGACTTTCAATGTCTGGAATAGACCTTTTAAAATTCCATGATATTCCAGAAATTCCATGACCCGTGGGAACCCTGAATAATAATAATAATAATAATAATAATAAATGTTTCTTGAACAGCAAATCAGGATATTAGAATAATTTCTGGATCATGTGACACTAAAGACTGGAGTAATGATGCTGAAAAGTTAGCTTTGATCACAGGAATAAAATACATTTTAAAATACATTCAAATTGATAACAGATATTTTAAATAGTAAAAATATTTCAAAATTGTACTGTTTTTGCTGTACTTTAGATCAAATAAATGCAGCCTTGGTGAAGACTGAATATTGATACAAAATGTTTTTTTTTCTCATGATATTACATTGATACATCAGAAACAATATCTTCGTATGTACTACTTAAGTTTAAAAAAATAAATGTATGTGTCCATTCACATCGTTTTCCTACAGAAACATGCTGTATTAAAAATAACAAACTCTGAAACTCTGGTTTTATTATGATAAGTGACACTGTGATGTATAAACCAACCTTTTAAAAGTGTCATCCGGTTCTTTTTGGCAGTGCACGGGCTCCAGGACAGCAGCAATAGCAGCACTGCTGATCGCTTTCACATAGTCTGGTCCCAGAAGTGGACTTTCCTTCAGCTGTTCAACCAGTCCCAGTACAAATCTCCACACTTCAATACTGCCCGCATCCTCTCGCTGGCAATAGTGCCAGGCCAAACATCGTGATGCCAACCCCGCCGCCTTGCATGCTTCCGACTGGGGCCAAACCAGTTCTGTGAGGAGAGCCGTCTTACCCGTGCCCGGGCCACCAATCACTAGGACCCCTGGAGAAACACGGGCTGTTCCCTCCGTGCTCTTGATGCCGTCTCGTGCCTCTAGGCATCTTTGTAGCTTCTCAAGGGCCCATTCGCGGCAGCAGAACCGCCGGCCCCGTAACAAGCTGGGTAACATGCTCCTCATCTGGCCCTCAGGATGGACCATGAGGATGTACCTTCTTCCATAGTCCCTAACAGAACAAGTGAAGCAGGTGACTCGGGATCTCTTTTTAAACGGCTTACACAGCAGTTAACACAAAAAGAGCAGTGGGGTTCGGTTGGGCTGTATGCAAATGCTTGCTACTGAAAGGTTTCCGTAATGGAGAATCAGAGAGAGTGTCCTCAGATGACTGTTGGCTGCAGGTGTGTTTGTATTTTGCAATCCTGTAGGTCCAAGTCATGCTGCTAGTCAGAAGCCCTGTAAGACAAAACAAACATAAACCTTGAGTAGAAGGGTGTAATTCGGTCGATGTTTAAATACTTTCGCCTAAACCAGTTTAATATACAAGTCATAATAATACCTTTAATGCAAAAAATGCAGCTTAAAGTGCTTCAGAGGTCTACAGTGTTTACACTATTCACAAGATTAATCTGTGAGTGGCTTGCTTTATGAATGATTTTTTGGCATAGGCTACTGTAATGTAAATCTCACACAATCTGGTGGTGCTACATTTAGCCATTATTCTCCAAAAACGTGGAAGCTTTTACAGATTGAAAACAGTCATTATTTTCTCAATTCTGTTTGGTGATGCTAGCAGCACAGAAATTACACACTTCACCTTTAAATGAAAGCTTGGCATTTAACTCAGCCATGACATGTGAGAAGGAAAGGTTGAGAGCAAAACAGAAATAGAAAGAGGGGTAGGAACATATCTGTCAAACTCCCATGAGAGCGTGAGCTCGGATATGCAAGTGAGTCAAGGTGCTGACCCAACCCTCAACGTAAACTGTCCTAAGCAATAAAGTTAAAGAGAGAGAGAGAGAGAGAGAGAGAGAGAAAAAAAACAGTGAGAGATCTCAAAATCTTACCTTTGAAATGTGCTGTTTCATGGTTTCTCCATGGCAGTGTTCAGTCTCGCTTCAAATGCATTACTCCCTCTTCATGCCTTTCTGTTACTCCTTTCTTCTTCCTCACAGGTCTTATGGTTTTGCTGGACAGACTGAAATCTACTCCTTCTTTCGCATATTCTCCTCGGCTCCCAGCTGCTTACCGGTTTTTCTGGTCCTTTATCTCCTCCCCTCCTGCTCCTTAACATGTCAGGGCATGAAGTGAAATAGCTGACTGCAAGAAAGAGAGAGAGAGAGCGCGAGAACGAAAGAGAGAGAGAGAGAGAGAGAGAGAGAGAGAGAGAGAGAGAGAGAGAGAGAGAATGAGTAAGGGAGGAGTTAGGGTTTAGGGTCAAAGTTTAAACACAGATGCATGATGTCATATAGTGTTTCTCTTTCTTGCATGCTTTCTTTGTCCGTACACATTCTCTTAAGAGAGCGAGAACTCGTGGATAGGATCCAGAATGTTGCTCTAAATATACCTCACATGTCTGCAATTTATTAGAAGCCATAAAACAAAACAGAAGTGCCTTCGGTGAACAGCACCCTCATTACAACAAATACAGTGCTGACAGTGTCTTTTTTACATGATGTCTAAATCAACAGCTAACTAATCAACAACATATGGTTGGGGGTGGGGTAGTGTAGTGGTTAAAAGATACAGGCTGTCTGCCTAGAGGTCGCAGAATCAAATTGTTACGGATGATCCATGAATCCTCTAACCATTGAGCCCTCGAGGGAAGCGCCCAACCCAAGATTGCTCCAGGGGGACTCTCCCTGTAATTACTGTACTGTGGGTTACTTTGGATAAATGAGTCAGATGAATAACAAGCAGTTAAGTAATATATGCGCTGTCAGCATGCAAGTGACGCAGGGGTCTATATAAAATACTAGATAAAAAAAAATGAAGGTCAAAAAAATTAAAAAATATAATAATTGCCCTGAGTACAGTTGAAGTCAAAAGTTTACATTCATCAATGTTACAATGTTAATTATTTTAATGAAGAAGATATTTCACAATAAAGACGTTTACATATAGTCCACAAGAGAAAATAAGTGTTGAATTTATAAAAATGATCCAAGTTTATATACAATTGATTCTTAATACTAAACAGTTAAACTGCCCACTGTTTTTCAGAAAAATCCTTCAGGTCCCACAAATTCTTTGGTTATTCAGCATTTTTGTGTATTTGAACCCTTTCCAACAATGACTGTGTGATTTTATAATCCATCTTTATATGCTGAGGACAACTGAGGGACTTAAAAAAAAACGCTCACTGATTCAGAAGGAAAGAAGAGCCAGGGGGTGTACACTTTTGAACAGAATGAAGGGGTGGACATTTTTCTTATTTTGCCTAAATATAATTTTTTTTTGTCATTTAGTACTGCCCTTCAGAAGATACCGACAAGTTTCCCAGAAGACAAAATAATCACAATAATCAATGATCTTCAAATTCAACCATTCAGGTAACAACACAGTATTAATAATCAAGTGTATGTAAACTTTGAACGGGTAATTTTTTATAAATTCAGTTATTATTTTCTCTTGTGGACTATGTAAACATCTTTTATGTGAAATATCTTATTCAGGTCAGTACTAAATAACATGCATTTTGTATGATCCCTCTTATTTTGGTAAAATAATTAACATTTTGCAGATTCTGCAAGGTGCATGTACATTTTTTACTTCATCTGTATATCTGCTGTTTTTCTAGACTTCGAAAATTTATTGTTATTGTTTTATAAATGTATTTATATACATTTATAAAACTTATAAATATATTGAAACGTTTACTTCAATTTCCATTGTTTTATTGCTAAAAATGACTGTGATTTTGCTGCTAAAGATCACAGATTTACCACCTTATACAAATTACATAAGGATCATGGTGTGTGTGTGTGTGTGTGTGTACGTGTATATATATATATATATATATATATATATATATACGTGTGTGTGTGTGTGTGTGTGCGTGATATATATAGCTGTTACTTATTATCCCTCACCTGTCTATAATTACAGTTGTGACAAAAAACACTCCGTGTTAGAATAAATTGTCAGTTAACATTAAAAGCCATACAATTCTTGTATACATATACATACTATAAACTCATATAAATTACGACACTACATGGAATATTCATGCATGGCCATTTTTTTTTTTTTTTTTTTTTTTACTGAAAATGTGATTAAAATGTGAAAACTGAATAGCTGAACTTTGCTCAGAGGATCAGGTTTCGGCAAATTGGTATTTTTATTGGGGCAAGTTGTCACATGTTTTTATGTTGTATACAGTATACACTTTATTATCCTTTTTACGTTTTTACTGTCTCAGGAATTGTTTTGTGTTTTATATACACTACCAATCAAAACTTTTTGATGGTAAGATTTTTAATGTTTTTAAAGAATTATCTTCTGCTTACCAAGCCTGCAATTATTTGATACAAAACACAACAAAAGCAGTAATATTGTGAAATATTTGTGACTATTTAAAATAACTGCTTTCAAGTTGATTTATTTTTTAAATGTAATTTATTACTGTAATCAAAGCTACATTTTCAGCGTCATTATTTCAGTCTTCAGTGTCACATAATTCTTCAGAAATCATTCTAATATGCTGATTTGCCATTAAAGAAACATTAATTATTATTATCATCAATATTTAAAACAGTTGAGTATTTAAATAGTAAAATTATTTTAAAATTGTACTGTTTTTGCTGTACTAACTGGATTAAATAAATGCAGGCTTGGTGAGCAGAAGAGACTTCTTTAAAAACATTAAAAATCTTCTGACTGGTTTTGTTGATAGAGGCTGCTTAATGACAAGTTTCAAAGTGACAGCTTTTCCCATATACAGTAGTGTGAGAAAAGAGAACTGCATTATATTTCCTGAGCAATAACAACTGAAGTTCAACTACATGTTTTGTTAAACAAAAAAGGTCATGTGTATGTCATGTCAAACAACCAAATACAGGTAAAGTTAAAGCTGACTTGTATTAAATATGAGACGTAAAAAAATACCTGATCAGAATCAAACTTTGCCCTTCTAATATGGAATAACATGCATTACATTTATTATGGTACAGGCTATTAATCATTTAGCTAAAGCTTTTAGCAAAGTGACAGGTTCAGTCCCTCCTGAAGTAATCTAAGGTTATGCATCTTGAGCAAAAACACACTTAACTGACCTCTACAGGTGAACCTTTCAACCTTTCAGTCACTAACCGTTTTCATCCATTATAGGCTACACCAAGTCCAACTAAGTTTAGTATGAGTTAAATGATACAGGAAGCCAACATATAAACGCAGTTGATCGCAATAGACAGATTTAGAAATCTTACCTGCACACTCAGTTTCCAGCGTTCCGAATGCCGATCAATTGACCGAAACAGGAGACTCTGCGCAGGTTACAGGTGCCGCATCTTCATCATTCTGACGCCCACCACACCACACTTGGACAACAGGCACCCGAAGCCTTTGAATCTCTCACGACACAACGATACAATTTAAATAACCTGTGCTTTTCTCGTCAGCATGGCAACAGATCCACGCGAGTCCTCACAGTATCGCTCCACGGCACATCTGGTGTCGAATCCACGCACTCAGGCGCGTTGGTTTTGTAGAGTGTTTGGTTACATGAAGCGTTATGTTATTCAGCGCCGTGTCCGTCGATAATTCTTGTAGGGTTTCACAAACGCAAATCACTTAATGTCTGCAAAGAACACCGCAGATCACGCTCTGCTCCCACCATGGAAGTCTGTGGTCTAAGTTTTCTTGCATCTTGATTGGTTTATTCCGATCGTGATGCAAATAGTCCACGAGGGGGCGCGTTTGTTAAGTAGGATGAGATAGCAGTTTAAAGGAACACTCCACTTAAAAAATTAAAATAGGCTCATTTTCCAACTACCGTAGAGTTAAACAGATGACTTTTACCGTTTTTGAATCCATCCAGCCGATCTCCGGGTCTGCCGTTAGCACTTTTAGCATAGCTTAGCATAAATCACTGAATCAAATTAGACCATTAGCATCTCGTTCAAAAATGACCAAAGATATTTTCGATATTTTTCCTATTTAAAACTTGACTCTTCTGTACACATCGTGTACAAAGACTGACAGAAAATGAAAAGGTGCGATTTTCCAAGCTAATAAAGATAGGAACTATACTCTCATTCCGGCGTAATAATCAGGGAACTTTGCTGCAGCACCTGAATATAGTCCCCAGCTATTTTACTATTACCTTAGTGGCTTAGTGGGTTGTGGCTAGAAGGGATACAGCTCAGACTGGAAACTATACAATGAAATTAATTTTTCTACCTATTAGAATGTATTTTATTAACGTCTACACCTACCCCAACCCTAAACTTAGCCCTTACTATAATACAAAAACAGTATTATTGTTGTACAGTGTGACAAATATAACGTTAGATTGATGTGCGCATGCCCAGTAGCCAGAGCTGTATCCCTTCTAGCCTAAACCGGCTTAGTGCTGGTCACGTTGGAAGTTACCTAGCTGGGGACTATTTTCAGGCTCTGCGTAATATCATTGCGCCTGCTGCACCCATGGTATGGCAGCAAAGTTCTCATATTATGCCTTTTCATTTTCTGTCGGTCTTAGTACACAATGTAACAGATTCAAAAACGGTAAAACTCATCTGTTTAACTCTAGGGGAGTTGGAAAATGAGCCTATTTTCAAAAAAGTGGAGTGTTTCTTTAATACAGTGATAATTCAAAATGGCAAACCTATTGGTAGCATTTTTTATATAAATAGGCAAATATAAATATTCACAAATATGGAAATATATAAAATAGGGCACTTTGGGTTAAAATAATGCAGCGTTCCAGGCAACCCGTTACCCATGTTTTTCCAACCTTCTACCAGTGAAAGTGCACTGGAACAGCAGTCAAACCCGTGACTTCCCACCTATGAACTCGTACTAGATCGATGTACTCCCAGTTCCACGCTCTGACGTCACATAGCCGCGAACCAACAATGGCAGCCCCTACGGATATATTTCCAAATATACAAATAACGTAAAATAAATAATA
Organism: Cirrhinus molitorella; assembly: GCA_033026305.1. Taxonomy (NCBI): domain Eukaryota; kingdom Metazoa; phylum Chordata; class Actinopteri; order Cypriniformes; family Cyprinidae; genus Cirrhinus; species Cirrhinus molitorella. Next base: position 17,359,098 of record CM065122.1, read on the forward strand.
ACGTTTTCCTCCTCTGTTTCCCTCTAATAAGCAAGGAGTAAGCATATTTGGCGATAGAAATGATTTGTAAATGAGCATAAGCCTGGAACGCAACAAAGTTGTGAGTCGTGGTTTGAAGCCGTGACATACTAGCTCAAAAACCTGACCCAGATGTTTGTGTGAGATTCATTCTCATATATTAATTTCCAAAATTTCGCATCATCAACTGGCCATATTGGTGGGCACTAAATGTAAGCAATGGCACTGAACTGAACAAAACTTCGGAAAGCAATTTTTGCTGATTATTGCTGCTGACAATGGTAAATTATTGTCGTGTTTTGGGCTGTACTAATTGGTCAGACTGGGAAAACATTTGGAGTACTGTACTATTGTCAAAAGTTCTAACAAATCAAGGAGAAGAGTACAAAACTGTCTGAGGAACAAAAGGCATTCACCAAACCAAACCAGGATTTCATGAATCTTGACATTTGCAGCTTCCACATTTTTGTTCATGGTTTAGACAGCATAAATTAGCAGAACAACGTATTCATTAGCACATGCTGTTGTTTATATCCGAGAATCACCAATATGGCCGTGCATCCAGGTAACTGACTGAATCAGTAAGTGCAAATCCTCTATATAAGGATATCATTTGATCCTGATAGTTTATTAAACAAACTGTGACATTTTTCCTTTTTGTTGCCTGCTGAGAATGTTTAAGAACTGCTTGATGTTTTGACCTTTCTGGCATAAGAGTATTCTTTACAATGGCCTTTTTTTCCTGTTTCTGGGATGCACTGGAAATCCTCTAGTGTGAGTTTTGCATTTGCAAGGCAGGACCAGGAATTCAGAGAATAATGCTTGGAATAAATTCACAGCCAGTTTCCTGACTACAGTAACACACCTGCACCAGTGCTTAAAGTTTTCTTCCTCTTTCATTTCACAGTTGGCAAGCCGTCAAAAATGTCTATACAGTTTTCAGTCACTATAATGATCCTTCGCTTTAATTATAATTATTATATTTTCAACATAGGCAATAGCAGAGTCCCCTTTAATGCTGTAATTAACAAAAGCAAGGAAGCTCTATATAAGCACGCAGAGAAACATAGATTGAAATTGATCTGAGATAAATCTGAGTTAAAATGACTGCATCTGTGTCTGAGCAATGCATTCACATGAATCAATTTTCCCTCCCACACAAGCCTATAACTTTGCATTTGCATTTGTTGCCTGGAGCTCTGCTCAATATTACAACTAGAAGAGATATATTTTCTTAAGAGAATGGAGATGGTTCACCTCACAACGGATCAAATCTGTGACCGCGCTGTGTAACACAAGGCTATGTAAACACTGAGCAGACAAAGTCCAGACATGCCAGATATGAGATTGTGCATTAACAGTTTCTGGATGCTGTGATTGAACGGTGAGGCAAGTACAAGGCTGCAGGGGATTATACTGTTACATAATTTAACCAACAGGGTTTTTGTTGTTATGGCCAGACACCACTGTAATACACTTTAGCCATGTCAGGGAAAAATAGTTGAAGCCTCCTGTGATCGGCTTCAGTCTCTGTGCCCCAGGTGCTTTTGGTTTTCTGGAGAAGAGTCAACTGTGAATGATAAGGCAGATGGCACAGTGTCTGCATAGATGTTTTGTATTCTGATAGATTATAGCTTCATTTTGTATAAATGTACTATAAGAGAACTTATGCTGTGCATATATTTGCATATTCAAATCCTGACTTTCTAGTTGTCAACAACATATTAGTATATACATCAATGTAAGGGTTATAATTTGTCCTAATAAGTGCAATGATAGTGTAATTATTTGGGTTGGTTTTAATGGTACATGTCTATGCTTCCTTTAGTCCATTATTTGTGCTCTATTTTGTCTGTTCTTTTCACAACCTCAATTTTAAATATCAAAAATATTCAAAAATATTCCACTTTAAAAAAATCAAGATTCAAAAAGGGATTTCTGAAAAAGAGGGATTTTTGCAGCAATGCCATAGAAGAACCATTTTTGGTTGCCCAAAATCTTAAAAGAAACACTTTTCTCGTAAGGAACATGTTAAAAATCTAAAAAAAAAAAAAAAAATTGTGGATGTTAAAGTGTTTTTAAGGAACCCTAGATGCCAATAAAAAACTTAAACTGTTACCTGATAAAAACAAAAACACAAAAAACAAACAATAGAAACCATCACAGAAATTTTCATTACAAAAACACTACAAACCATCCACTATTATAAAACCAATTAAAAATGTGTTTTGAGAGATATTCCATTTACAGGGTGCATTACGGTTTTTATTAAGACCAATATAACCAATAAAACTATTACAAATTCTGTGATGGTTTCTATGGTTTTTTTTTTCAGCAGGGTTTACACAAGTAATAGTGCCTTGGCAGCAGTATTTTGGTGCATGCTACCTTATATGTTACCTCTTTTTGGGGCATTCATTCTTTTTAACGTTTGTGATGTGCAGTGAAACAAGCAGCGACAAAACATATTTGGTTAGGATGCTGAACCGGACGTTTTCCAGCAGGGGGAAGCAACAGTCTTTTACTATTGTTTTGCCCAATCGCACTTCGTTGTCGCCGTTGTTTCTTTGGGTGCAACTTTACTCATTTACACCAGTGGTTTACAACTTGATACTCGTTCTGTGGTGGACAACTACCAAAACGATTTACAAAACTGCACTTTAAATGTGCTGCTTCATGCGACGTGACCAATAGAGAGAATGAGAAAGAGAGTATGAGAGAGAAAATAGTCCTAAACCAATAAGAGGCAGTTCTGTGTCATGGTAACATTTAAAAACACCCTAGATGGAAATCTTTGAACCATTTTCAAGTTTTTGTTGATCTTTCCTTATCTTGTAACATCAATGCCACTATCAGTAGGCTACTAATAAAAGTAAATAAATAGGCCTATTAGTCCTACACACCTGCCCTTTTCATTACTAACAGAGAACTGTTAGTTTATCCCATGATAACATTAAGTAACTATTTTGGTTAATTTACCAATACAAGAGGTTTCATTTAACGTGTATTTTTTTTCAAATGTAGGGCCTACTGCAGATTTTATTGTAGGAAGTAATCTTTCTATAAAAAATCCCACTGGGCGTATTTTATGTTTCCTACATTCGCCTCTGGTAAAACTCCCGTAATTTGTTTGGCCCAAACCTCATTATAAGAATAATCACGTCAACATATTTCAAGGCTGAATATTGTTTAATTAGTTAAATATCAGCGCTGCAAGTTTCAGAGTCAGGTGCTCTGCTTCGTTTTCTGCGGTTACAGAGGAAACGGCGTTATATTCATGGCGAAAAGCGCCACCTGCTGGCAGAGAATTAAAGGCCAAAAACTAACCCTTATTTTTACGCAGAAAACACCAAGGTGTAAATGTGAACCGGTGGATCCACAAGAAGATAATTAATTATAAAACTATAAAGATATAGCCTACACTAAGATATATTTAAATGTTTATATACACTAAGATATATTTATATGTTACTAAATTAATGTAATTGTTTAATAATAAGTTGTAATTGTATAAATTGATATTAATACGTCACCTCACCTGAAAGCTGTTAGGGCAGGGCAATATTTGGCTGAGATACTATGATAACTATTATTAATTAAAAAATTAAGTTTTGATATATTTATGGTAGGAAATTTACTAAATATCTTCACATGATCATGATCTTTGCTTAATATCCTAATGATTTTTGGCATAAAAGAAAAATTAATAATTTTGACCCCTACCAATGTATTATTGGCTATTGCTACAAATATACCCATGCTACTTTAAGGCTGGTTTTGTGGTCCAGGGTCACATTTATGTTAATTTATAGACATTTAAAAAATGTGTTCATACTGTAAAACAGTACATATATTGTTCAGAATGAAACTAAATATTTAATGATGCTAAAATGTACACTTACAGTTTTAGAAATACATTTTATGATAAAATAATGTTTATCTAAGTTAAGTGCATTAACTTAGGTGTATTAACTGAGGTGCATACATACATACAGATATAGACTTCAGTATACTTTTTGAAGCACATAGCTATGTGTACATGTCATGTTCAAGGTTACACTTATATAATTCATTATAGGGCCATCAATACTGAAATAATTAGGTGGTTTGAACAAAAACTAACACATATATTATATTATATGTACTTTCTTCCCTTGTTTATATATATATATATATAAAGGCTTTTAGGCTATTGGCAGTGAGATAGGAAAAAATGAGTTTATCTCTAGATTTGGCAGTGTGCCTTTACTATGAGACCAGTTTGGCCTTTTGTTCCCTTCATGAAGGGAGGCAGTCTGTGTGTTCAGTGACACGTGCACGACTGGATGCTGATGCTAAAGACAGATGCTTTTTAACATTATTATTTAGATCGGATTAACTTTCATTCATCATTATTGTTATTACTTTTGTGTCTTCTGTTATTTCTTGCAACAATTTGTTTCTGCTCACATAACGGTAAAAATTATTTTGAAATCTTCAAAAATAATTAATTGTTAAAATGAAAATAAATAATAAAAGTAATAACTAGACAGTAATTTAGGCAATTAAAATACATATTAAAATGATTATGCAAATAAATGGCCAATGAATAAAATAAATGTTAAAAAACATATGTGCAAAAAAAAAAAAGATCATTTGCACTAAATACATACTACAAATTAACACATATTTGTAATCTCATCTCTGCATTAATTTTAATTCAGCAAGACACTTGCTTATATGTGCATATACCATATTAATGTGATTAGCGTACCTGCTTCCACAAGTATTTCGACAGAGCAAAACCGTCTCTGTTAATGATTACCATATCAAACTAAACTGCAGAGGTCAGCACTTCATATTGATTGTCTACGTTATTTGGGAAAAAGGTAACACTGCTTATATCACTGGATTTTCTAGAAAATTCAGTCCCGTGCATGCAACATGCATTTGTGCACACATTGGCTTTTCATCAATAAGTCTGTTTCTGCAAGATATTTTTCACATCAGTAAAAGAACTACAGGAGGCCAGTTATGCATGCTTTTCGATGCTTTCACATGCATACTGCAAATTGTAGAAGAAATGTCCCAACAAATTAAATCTGATGGCTTTATAATTTCTTCACTATATGTTTCATTTTGGGGTTATGCACCATGTCACTCACACCTAATTTGTTTAAACTATTCTCACAATAAAGCAAGAATGAAATACAGGAGGAAATGCATGGAAAATACTGTATACTCTTCTGTATTGAAAATGCATGCCAGTGCATCATGCTAATGACTGCTGCCCTGTAAGTGGGTCTTTAATAATACATTAGAATGCACACCAAGTCTTATAACCCCATGATACACAGATCTTTGCAATGCTCAACTCATGTTACCTGTACCAACCCCAATACCCCACCAGAAATTCCTTGAAAAAAACCCAAAAAAACATGTACCTTGACCAGCTTGTGGATGGGGGAGTCAGGGCAGCATGCAAACGTGCCTTTGTACCTGTGTTGTTTAGTGTGGGCATGTAACACTAAATGTCCCTTCCTACGCTCTATGCAAACGGGGAGCGTACGTGTCATCTCCAGCGTGCTTGCAAGATAGTCTCTGGTGGAGGGTATAAATTGGGGACATCTGGTTGTACTGTACCTTCTCCAGCTGAGCTCTGTCTCACCAGAGGACCCTGCTGACCATGAGGCTCATTCAAACGCTCCCTCTGTGCCTGGCTCTATTGCTGAGCCTTGCTGCCTCGTGAGTATTTATATAGACACCTGTTAACATGTGGTTACAAGGTTAAAATTAATCAAAATACTAAATAATGTATACAAAACTGCTATTAAACGTGTGTTACTTTAACATAGCATTAATAATAATTTTTTTTTTTTTTTTGGCAATTTTGCCTGTTTGAAGTGAGATTTTATGTTTCTGATTTCTTCACCTTTTAGTCTTGCTTACTTTAAATACTTTCAAACTTACATTTATGCTTTTATCAAAAGTGACTTACAAATGAAAAACATATCAAGCAGTTCTTCACAAGAACCAACCTTTTTTTCAGTAGCCTATGCTACAATGGTAAGATTAAATGGTAAGGTAGATTACTACAGTAAAATTACAGTTTTAAAAACGTATCTCAGAAACAGATATGATTTGCTTTATCTGTGAGTTGTTTCTATAAATAAATTAATTAATCTAACTGTCTGAAAACAAAACGCTACAGACATACCACTATTTTGTTATAATTAGGAATATTGCAGTGTGTTGTAATCTGTTGGCTAATTTTAACATCCACTTCTTTGTATTTTGTGTTCAGGCATCATAAGGAGGATCATGTTCAAAAAGGTGGGTCTTGTAAAAGGCTAGATTAAAACGATTTTCCTAAGTGGACAGTAAATGAAAGTAGCCTATTACGTTATAATATTCAGATTTCATCGAGACACATTTAATTTCTTTTCTTTTTTTTTTTTTTTTTGGTTCAGACGAACCTGATGATAAAGGACATAAGCATGAAGAGCACCACGGCGCTAAACTGGATCGCTGTGCAGGAATGGAGTTTGATGCAGTTGCTGTGAACGAGGAGGGAGTTCCTTATTTCTTCAAGGGTGAGTTTAATCAGATAATATATAAATATATATGAAATAAAAATAATTCATAGTTTTTATTCACCTTATTTTTCCCGTAAGAGCAGACGCAGAGCAGATTTGTAAATTTAATGTGTCTGCCTTTTGGGGGGTGTTCCATAAAACAAGTTTACCAAATAAGCCAGGCTTATTTCAGTTAGTCTGACTTATTTTGGGCTAAAATAAATGACAATAAGTCAGACTAACTGAAATAAGCCTGGCTTATTTGGTAAACTTGTTTTATGGAAACAAGGTCCCCCAAGTCTCATCCACGTCCAGCTATTATTAGCTTTACAAAACAGCTAGTTTTGCTGCTTGATATTGCAAATTAGTGTGTCCTACCATATTATTTTAACATATTTTCTAAATTATGAACACACTGGTTTGTAGTGCAAACAGTTTTACCATTTCTGCTGCACATTGTTATTCTTCTCCGTGTAATTTCGCCCCTAGGCTTGCTTCCACTTTGAAGAATAAGGTGGATAGTGAATTTGGGATTGCATCATGCATCTTTTTTTTATTTTTAGAATTAATGTCCTTTACTGACTTTTCTCTTTAATTTTTGACCAAAGGCGACCACCTGTTCAAGGGCTTCCATGGCAAGGCTGAGCTGTCTAATGAAACCTTCCCTGAGCTAGATGACCATCATCACTTGGGACATGTGGATGCTGCATTCCGCATGCATGCTGCAGAAAGCCCTGACCACCATGACCACCAATTCTTTTTCCTGGTAAGATCAGTGTCTATTCCATTGTGATGTTTGCTTTAGGTATCAGACATGTAAACTAACTACTTCTTTAACACTATTAAAGGACACCAAGGTTTTCAGCTACTACAAGCACAAGCTGGAGAATGGCTACCCCAAAGATATCTCTGAAGTTTTCCCTGGAATTCCTGACCATTTGAGTGCTGCAGTGGAGTGTCCCAAGCCAGACTGTCCTGAAGACTCTGTAATCTTTTTTAAAGGTATAATAGGATATTGTGGTCTTTTTCTATATGCAGAGGTTAAAACATGATGAAAACTGTTGTGTTTTTTTTTTTTTTTATAATCCACTAAAGGTGATGATATCTATCACTTTGATGTGAAGACCAAGAAGGTTGATGAGAAGGAATTCAAGGGCATGCCCAACTGCACAGGAGCCTTCCGTTACATGGATCATTATTACTGCTTCCATGGACATCAGTTCTCCAAGTTTGACCCAGTTACAGGAGACGTGCATGGCAAATATCCAAAGGAGACCCGTGATTACTTCATGAGATGCCCACATTTTGGTAAGTGTAATAATAAACATGCAAGTGTGGAAAAGTTGGTTGGTGAAAGCAATTTCAAAAAAAGAACAACTGAGAGTTTGGTGTCTCTCTAGGACAAAAGAGCACTGAAGAACACATTGAGAGAGAACAGTGCAGCCGTGTGCACTTGGATGCTATTACATCTGATGATGATGGCAGTGTATATGCTTTCAGAGGTGAGTTTCTTAATGTTATTTCATCCATACAGCATTTTAGTGACAGGTTTTTTTTTCAGTGACTCTTTCAGAATATTTCATAACGCCAGTAGGTGGCATTTATAAGTCAATGACTCATTTATTGAAACAATTTCTATCTTATGCTAACCATTAGTGTTGTCAAAAGTAATGACTTCGGTGCCAGTCAATACTGAAATTTTAAAAACGTTCATTTCCTGCTAACATTTGAGCGCGGTTGAGCCGATTCTTAAACATCACTGTCATAGTGTTAACACGCTCAACAGATATGACTGTGATTGGTTACAATGATCAGCGCTTTACATAGAGGCACAACGAGAACGGGATCCGCTGACAGATGCGGCTTTTAAATGCTTCCATTGTGCTTCTGTGTGAGCGCTCAGCGAAGAGTACCGAAGTCTGTACTTTTGACTTCACTACTAACCATCTTAAATAGTATTCAAGATCAGTACTCTTAAATAAGCTACTATTTAGGGTGGCATCACTGAATGTGAGTCATTGAATCATTAATGAGTCACTGAATCATTCATTCAACCAAATTATTGAAAACAAATGTATTTTAACTGGCAATATTGGGCCCCATTCAAGTTAAATTCTGAGTAATTTGCAAGTAAAACAGACCTTGCTGAAAACTCTCCTTTGTAAATATCAGAAATGCAAAAAAGAATAATAGGTCATATGTCTACCAATAAATATTCAATTAACGTGCGGCCATCAAAGTATTGTTAGCTTGCTTGTAAAATACTTACGATTTTCACAAAACTTTGTACGAGCATACAAATTAGCCACCTTAAATATGTAACAATGATATAATAATAATAATAATAATTATAGACAGAGCAAACAAACTTGTGAAATATTATTATGGTAGTGCATCAAAATTCAGTGTCATCAGTTTGCAAAAAAAAAAACAAGAACTTTTTACGCACCATTTACACAAAGTAGGCAGCATGACAAGCTACATTTCTTTCATAGCAACTAACATTTTGAAAATACGAACATTTTAATGTATTCAAAATGTCTTTACGACAGAGTGGCTTTACAAATGATTTACTCAAAAATCCTCTCTGCTCGTGTTTCATTGTGTTTAAAATATAAGATAATCAATAATATTGTCTTGTTTAATAAATTGTTGTATTAAAAGCAAAAACCATACCGGTTTCGAAAAGTACAGATTGGTAGAGCACCATTTACTGAGCACCAGAGCACACTGTATTTTCATAGTATCCTATAGTAACTCACTGGTTATCACTGTTAATACTACATTATGATATAGTATACTTTAATAAAGTGTAGTAAATACTATATTATACTACAGTTTACTATAGTAAAAACCTTATTTTACTACAGTACGCTGTACTAATTAACAAAAAGTAGTAAAAACTATAATATACTACAGTGTACTACAATTTACTAGTTTACTATAATAGTTTACTACAGTTTATGAACTTGCTTTTATCAATACTACAGTATGCTGTAGTATACGTTAAAGTGTAGTAAATACTGTAATATACTACAGTATACTACATTTTACTATAGTAAAAATTTAATTTTACAACAGTTACAAACTATAGATAATACCACAGTATGCAGTATAAGTTAACAAAGTGTAGTAAATACTACAGTGTACTACAATTTACAACAGTGTAATATAATAGTTTTTACTACAATAGTTTTTACAACACATAGTTTACTACAATTTATGAACTCGCTATAGTCAATACTACAGTTATTCTGTAGTATGTTAATGAAAAGTAGTAAATACTACAATATACTACAGTGTTAATTAGTTTATTATAGTAAAAACTTAATTTTGTTACAAACTCAATATAGGTAATACTACAGTATGCAGTCTAAAATTAACAAAGTGTAGTAAATACTATAATATAATAGTGTACTACAATGTATTATAGTAATTTATTACAGTTTATGAACTAACTATAGTCAATACTACAGTATGCTGTAGCATAAGTTAACAAAATGTAGTAAATAATATACTACAGTGTACTAAAATTTACTTTAGTTTACTGCAGTATTTACTACAGTTTATGAACTTGATATAGTCTAAATCTGATGTAGTCTAAGTTAACAAAGTGTAGTACATACTATAATTTACTACCATATACTACTTATACAGTATAATTTACTATAGTAAATACTACAGTATTTTTTCTTGTCGGACAGCAGAATCACAAACTTATATTCAGGGACAAAAGCTCTCTTGTCTCTGCTATTTTGTAAATATGTATACCAATATACATAGTCATTCATTTACCAAATGCAATTTTAGAAGGTTCACTGACACAATCATCTGTAAAACTAATCCTTGTTTCTCTTCCCCAGGGCACCACTTCCTCAGCATGACTGGTGATAAGTTTCATTCAGACACAATCGAGAGTGCTTTTAAAGAGTTGCACAGTGAAGTGGATGCAGTCTTCTCTTATGAAGGCCATCTCTACATGATCAAGGTGCAGCACTTTTTTACCAGGCTTTAAAATAGTTTGTGATTTTTTTTAACTATTATTCTCATTGAAGTGAAAATGTGTGCACTTTTCTTCTCTTTCCATGTGCAGGATGATAAGGTGTTTGTGTACAAAGTTGGAGAGCCACACACACACCTGGAAGGTTTCCCCAAACCCCTGAAGGAGGTCCTAGGAATTGAGGGTCCCGTAGATGCTGCCTTTGTGTGCGCAGACCATCACATTGCTCATGTCATCAAAGGTATAAGCACTGGCATGCTTGTTCTGTAATGTACTGTAGGTTGTCTATCCTTGTTACAAGCTTTTGTCATCTAGTGACAGAAAGCTCACTGTCTTTTCTATTATAGGTAAAACAGTTTATGATGTTGACTTGAAAGCCACCCCACCCGCGCCTGTGAAGGAAGGATCTATAACACAGTTCAAAAGCATTGATACTGCAATGTGCGGACCCAAGGGTGTGACAGTTATCATTGGCAACCATTACTACGTGTATGAGAGTCCTAAGATTATGATGATGGCCAGAATCATACCTGAACAACACAAGGTGTCTCAGGAGCTGTTTGGCTGTGACCACTAGAGGAAGGCATACAGAGAAAATGAAGAGGAACTGCTGAGCAAATGACCAAGTCTGTACAGACTGTTTGGAAATGTCTTAAAATAGCCACAGTAACTTCACTGACTAGGATTTTGAAGCAGTAACATATCCACTGTCCTCTATCTTTTGTCACGCTGATCACAAATGAAAATCCCTACCTCTAATGTTCTGCTCAAATAATCTAGATCTTTACCATTATGTTAACATACAATCATGGGGTGTACTGACTAATGTATGTGTCTCTTATCACCAGTTATGTTTTATTTGAAGCTCCAACAAAGTCTAAAACTTGATTGTTTCACCCTGCTCTGTGCCCTTTGTGGTTATTAAATAATCTTATATTTTACGTTCGTGTGTTTATTGTGATCCATAATGTGCACATATGAGATGGTATCACGTGTGGCATGGTTTTATGATTTCAGAACAATAGGTTGTTCATTATTTGTTGTGTAGTATAGCTGTGATAACTTGTGCGATTAGTATTTGGATCGAGTAAACTGAACAGTGAGCAATTTACAACAATTTGATGCTCAAAAACAGCGCCACAAAACCATGAAATGAAACTAATACCATACTGGCAAATTGGGCTTTTACTGTGCGCAGCACAATTTTCGTGCAGTTTCATAGCCAAATAAACGAAACCGAAACCTAATCGTTTGTGAGCCTGCCGGCATCTCAGCGTATCTCACAACAGTGCCGTTGGTGAACTGAGTAAGTAGCCTACCTGCTTCCTTATGTTTTCAGCTCTATATACTGGGCAAATAATTGACTTATTAAACAATTTAAAAACTACTACTACTGCTGCTCATTATAACTGATTTAAATGTATGGTAGAGAAACATGCTGATATATACGATTCACCAGGAAGATTACAGGTGTGGAATTGCTTTTATAAAAACGTTTAATAAATGACAAGGTAATATAAAGTAATTTATGTTTCATCGGGCTTTTTGGATTACCAAGCAAAATAGTGTATGCTATGGAATGTGGCGCGACTGCTTATACTAGTCTTACAAGTTGGTCTTTTTTTATTCTTTAAAGGTGCAGTATGTAAGATTGACAGATATTGGTTGAAATGGTCTGGTACTGCAGTCCAAAATCTACATATTGGAGAGAACCAAATTTCTACCTACTCAAACTCGATGCTCACGCGGGTTTGCCAGATTGAGAACACGCGACTAGCCTTGCACTATAATTTGATGAGTTGATTCACTGTTTTAATGTTCCTTTGCTCATAGATCATTGTGCAGTATGTAATATTGCCCGCTAGCGGTTGAAATGGGTTCCGTCCCGGAATCTGCCCAAAATGCACATTACAGAGTAGAATTACTGGCTATAAATACTTTTAAGAGAAACAGTTATGTAAACATAACATGTTTCCTAAATATCTGCAAACATATTAGCTATGTTATTTGTTTGACTTAAGAAGAGTCAAAAACTTACATACAGCACATTTAAAATTGGACTAGTCATAACTTTTTAAAGCGAGTTAATTAATAATCTAATTTGAACCCTAAAAATAAGAACTGCGAAATTCTGCCAAACTTGTGCGTCTATCATGCCATTGAAGAATCATATACATGTCTGTTTTTTTAACTTCTCAACAGTCGTTTAATAATGTGCAAAAAATGTAATGTAATGTAAAGATGTATTAGAACTCTTAAATATTTATTTTGTCCACCTTAACATTCGTCCTGGCTGTTGGTACTATGTTTAACATTTATAAAGCAATACTGAGTTTTTCAAATTATAATAGGCTATGTACTCCATCCACCTTTATTGTCAAAGAGCGGGCGCAGCCAACGGTTCACCACACCCTTGGACTCTGAATAGCTTGTTTACACATGACGTTATTGCTGTGGCGCGAAATGCAGCTGGAGGGCAGGAAGTGATTTTTCGTAATAGAAATCACTAGTAAAATCCAAGCGGCAACCTCCCGCTCTCGCTCTTGAAGCAATACGGAAGTGACTGAAGCTGCAGTTCATCGGCTGGCCGCTTGAGGCTGGCTGCAAAAGGGAGCAAATCCCCATAGACTCTCGTGTTAAAATGGTTAACTTTATAACTTAATAAAAACATGTTTCGAAAGCCTCAATGATTAACGGAACATTGTGGGATTGCAATAAGTGAGTGACTTTTATGGAAGCGCTATTTATTTGATCGCTTTCAATCAGGGCTTCCAGCTCGTTAGATTTTCGTTAGAAATGTAAGTGATTTATATATTTTACATTTAATAGTCTACGAAATACCCAACATTTTGTCTACATTTAGCTGCACAATGTCCGCTTTTGCGATTGGCCCACAATGCTGTGTTTAACATACCTGAAATTATCTAGGTTGTTATGTAAATTAAATGTTTTCTGGGAATGAGTTAGACTTCCGGTTCATAAGCTGCAGTAGGGAAATAAGGAGTAGAATAATGAAGTGCAGTAAACAGTAAACGGTTTGCACTACAAACCATTGTGTTCATAATTAAGATAATACAATATGGTAAGACACACCAATTTGCAATATCAATCATTAAAACGAGCCGTCTTGTACAGCTAAAAATCGCTGGACATGGAAGAGACCACAAGCCAGACACATTAAATTTACAAATGGCTGTGTCTGCTCTTTTAGAAAAAAATAAGGTGGATAAAGTGAGTTTGCAAATGTTGCAGATGTTGATTTTATACATAGGTTTAATAAACAAGAAGTTAATATTAATAAGTGATATACATTTTAAGGAATAGTATTGTCTAATTTTTCAACAAAAACACTTTCAAATAAAGTCGCAATGCAAACACAGCAGTGTTTTGTGACGGTTGAACGCACCTTTATTTCACCTGTACAAAAGCAGTCCGTTAGCTGGTTGATATTGCAAACAGGTATTTTTTGATCATACTAGTATACTTTATTATGGTATTTATAGACGCACTGGTTTGTAGCACAAATCGTTTAACAATTTAAGGTTACTGCACAAGGTTATTGTTCTAGACTATGGCAACTAATGAATCAGAAGTCACATTAAAAGAACATTTTTCCACGTTGCAAAATATGATGGAAATAAGGTGTACTATGACTTACAGTACTTTAATGCTTCAGTAAAATACATAGTTATCACATAACATAAGGCTGGCTCTTGATCATATTTTGCAGATAGAGTTCAGACATGTCTCATTGCGGTTTGTCTAAGGGAAAGAGTAGTGGTCTGAACCAGCACTATGAAGAGAAGGTGCGTCCGTGCATTGACCTAGTGGACTCTCTCAGGTCACTGGGTGTTGAAAAAGACCTGAGCCTGCCAGCTATTGCTGTCATAGGTGACCAGAGCTCAGGAAAGAGTTCTGTATTGGAAGCCCTGTCTGGAGTGGCCCTGCCTAGAGGAACAGGTAATACAATGCAGAATTATTTCATTGATCTGCAGACTGCAAATACACGTTTTTTTTCTTCCCTTATTTGCCTGACTACATATAATGTATTGTTCGGCTGACCATCTATTATATTCAACACAGGTATTGTGACACGATGTCCTCTGGTACTGAAACTGAAGAAAAGTACAAAGAGCAATAACTGGCAGGGAGTGTTGTCATATAAAAAACACGAAAAGAAACTAAAAGACCCAGCGGAAATAGAAAATGCTGTAGTAAATGGTGTGTAATCCACATTGATTTGTTTTGGTTAACAGATTATTGAAAAATATAATGCATTCTAAGTCTTTAGATATGTTGAGATAACTGTGTTTGTCACTGATGGGATGATTGTGATGTTGTATTTTTTTATAGCTCAGATAGCATTGGCTGGAAAGGGTGAAGGGATCAGTCATGAGATGATCACTCTGGAGATCCAGTCCAGTGATGTTCCTGACCTCACTCTCATTGACCTGCCAGGCATTGCCAGAGTTGCTACTGGAAACCAGCCAATAGACATAGAGAAACAAGTAAGACGTAATTTGTATATGGAAATGTTCAAACATGCTTACAGCCCTCCAACAATTTGGACAGCAGTTCTTTTAGACAAAGCTCCTCAGATCAATATGAATATATTATAAACATGGTTACTCAGAAGAAAACATTGTTTATATTTGAGATAATTCTGATGAATTACAGAGCAAGAGTAAAAACAAAGAAATAATACAAATTATACATAAACAAATACATACACATACATGTGTAAAAAAAGATGAAAAATAAATGAAAATGAACAAACGGACAAAGCATGCAAATTATTCCATAAATGAACAAATCTTCAGCTTAAAATATTTCTTTTAAAGCTCAGCATACATAACTATAGATAGATAACAGTATGTATTCTAGCCCCATTGGTTGTTGCAATAATGTTTACCTAATTTTGGTTTTCTGTAACAGATAAAAGGTCTAATTGAAACGTTCATTAAAAGACAAGAGACCATCAGCTTGGTTGTGGTGCCTGCAAACATTGATATCGCCACCACTGAGGCTCTGCAGATGGCCTTTAAAGTTGATTCAACCGGACAAAGAACTTTGGGTACGTAATATTTCAGTGAGTATGTGGAAAAGTATTGGTGAAATGATATCAAAATGAAACAGTGACAATATTTGTATCTGCAGGTATTCTGACTAAGCCGGACTTAGTGGACAAAGGCATGGAGGAAACAGTGGTCAAAACAGTCAATAATCAAGTAATACCACTGAAGAAGGGCTACATGATTGTTAAGTGCAGAGGCCAGCAAGACATCAATGAGAAGCTTGATCTGGTCAAAGCTCTGGAAAAAGAAAGATGTTTTTTTGAAGAAAATTCTCATTATAGGCAAGAAATTAATTTGGTTTAATTTGAATATATATTGAAAATGGTCCTTTTTCTTGTGTGGAAACACTTTTTTGTTAGTGTTCAAACTCATTCTTTCCAATCAGGTCCCTTCTTGAAGATGGAAAAGCTACAATACCACTTCTTGCAGAAAGACTCACAAAAGAATTGGTTCAACACATTACGGTGTGTATGACATACAGCAAAAACAGTAAAACAGTACATAGTTTGTGACTTAAACAGCGAAATAATAAAGCAAACTAAAATCAGAATAGAATATAAGATTCTAGATTGCTTTTTGCATTCTAATGGTTTATTGTCTATGTCATTTCTTTACCTTTAGAAAACGCTGCCACAGCTGCAAAAACAACTTGAGATGAAATTAGAGAAGACATGTGAGGATCTTAAGGCACTAGGAGATGGAGTTCCTCTTGATGAAAATGAGAAGAGCAATTTTCTGATTATGGTACAAAAAATTATAATAATTGGGGTTGCGTGCTAAACACATATGGTGGATGTCACAGAGTGCCCAAAACTTGTAAAACATAAAATTAAAGTTCATGAAAAAAAAATATTTTTCTCCTAAATCAATGTACTGACTTCCTACTAATCTGAAAGATGTGCTGTGTATTGATATTTTTCAGAAACAATTGTATCTTTTTGTAGTTTCCACTTGAATAAAGTCGTAACTTTGTGAGACTTTGTGCTCTGCAGAAAATTCGCCAGTTCAATGATGCCCTTGAAGGAGTAAAGAGGGCAGAAGAAGATCTAAAAAACTCAGACACAAGAGTCTTTTCCAAAATCAGATGGGAATTTGGAAAATGGAAACTCGCCCTGGATTCCAAAGCAGTTAAGAGTGAGTTCATAATAAAATTGTAGCATTTACATAATAGCTTGATCTAGTATGTACTGCAAATTTTGGGGGGTGCACAAGTAGTGACATCTTAAACTAGCATTTGTGTCTGGGAAAACTGAATTACTGATGGTTGTTTCCTAAAAATCTGCATTTTCTTTAATTATTTTCTCTGTCTGGTATATATGCTGTTTGGATTTAACTCACTCTTTGGAAAAAAATTCAGTGAACTTGTGGTTATATTTGATTTTCTCTCAAGCGGAGGAAATTCTCAGAGATGAGGTAGAGGAGTATGTTAGGGTTCGTAGAGGAAAGGAGCTTCCTGGATTTGTGAACTATAAAACCTTCGAGAACATTGTCAAGAAACATGTTGAGGAGCTGGAGGAGCCAGCTTTAAAGATGCTCAGAGAAATCAAAGGTAAAGTGCAGTGTTTGATTGTTTATAGTGCCTTAATTTCGCCTTAGACTAACATTAACAACTTTCTTTCAAAACGATTGAGAGAATCAAACGAATGCATAAAATCTGTGGCAGTTATGCATACGTGATGTTGTGTTTTACCTCCTCTGACTGCTGTTTTATTTACAGAAATTGTTCACACCTGTGTGGACCGCATAGTTACCTTTCATTTTAATGCCTTCTCTCACCTGCTGAGGGCTGCTAAAGATCCAATTGAAGATTTTCTCGATGAGCAGTTTCAGAAAGCTGAGGAGAAAATACATTCTCAGTTTAGGATGGAGAAAATTGTCTACTCCCAAGACTGTCTCTACAGTCACCAGCTAAACACTGTAAAACAAAAATCCTCAACAGGTTTTGGGCTAAAGGCATCATCCGTCAATGCAGATGTGCGTGAGATGGCATACCATCTCACCTCCTATTTAAAGGTTTGTGTATCTTTTAAGTAAGTAATGAGGGTACCTCTAGTGGCACCTAACAGAATTGCAAAAATAAGAATTATCTCCAAGTACTCCAACCACTTATTTTTCTGCAATCTACTGCTGCAGTTTTCCACTGTTTATATGCAACGCCTTTAAGAATATAGAAAGGTTCATCTCTTATATCCAATGGCAACTCAGTCTTGTGACAAATATTGACTAGTTAAATTTATAAATCTGAATGTAGTTTGTATGTATTTGTAGATTACCTGTGACCGTCTGGCTAATCAAATTCCGCTGATAGTCCAGTACCACATCCTGGACCAGTACATCTCTCAGCTTCAGAATGCAATGCTTGCCATGATTGGAGGGAACAATCCAGGAATGCTGCTCCGAGAAGATTCTGGTGTTGCACGTAAAAGGAAAGAACTGAAAGAGAGACTGGAACGCCTGAAGGGTGCAGGCAAAGTCCTGTCCAAGTTTGTGCATTCTGCATAATTGTGGGTAACATTGTCACCTTACAGCAAGAAGGTCTCTTGGCTTGAGTCTCAGTGTATGCCTGTGTGTGTTTGCCCTGTGATTGACTGGTCATCCGTTCATCGTGGTTGACGGCCTTCATGAGCCGCTGGGTTTAGCTTTAGCATCCCTGCGACCCTACATTGGACAAGTAGTTTGGAGAATGGTTTAGCCTCTATTTTCTTATTGAAAGGTATTTTTATGAATCATTTATACTGTTCTTGACTGCTCCTTTAGTTTAAAGTCAGCATGAAATCAAAATTGCCTTATTGATTATTTATTTTCTTATTGCATGGTCTTAGTATGAATCATTCATACTGTATGTGAATGTATTGTTTTGACCTTGACCTTATAATTTGTTCTAAAAAAAAGTCTTTTACATGAAAAATCACATTTGTTTGATTTTGATTGTATTTTCACTTTGCTGTTTGTGGTGTGTTTTTATGAGACATTTATATCTGGTTTGTCTGGATATATAGACTGTGGTATGCACAGGCCTTGAACAAACATTTTTTGTTCTCTTTTCCTGTTACAAGTGATTGGAGAATGGATGGATGTTCTTTTTTCTGTCTTAAACCATTCCATTAAAAATTAAATCAGTTAATGGATTTTGAGTGAATGATTCTAGTGTACCTAACATTCATGGTGTGTAGATACTATGTTATCCTATTTAGCAGTAACGGTAAAAAAAAAAAAAAATCACTTCAGTTTCGTAGTCCCATGATGATTACAGACAAATCTCCTTCTGAAACGCAGAGACCACTAGAGGGTGGCATACAGAGAAAAAGAAGGAACTGTGGAGCCTTGTAATGCATAAAGCATTAAAACATGCATGCCCGGTTTCACAGGCAAGGCAGAGAACGGTATAACTGCAGCCTAGAGATCTCCAAATGGGGGTGGGCGCTCCAAAATAGAGTGGGCCTTCCTCCTATTGACAGACAGGTACCTGACACGCATGCGCAAACTCCACCCCACAGCTGATTTTAAATATTTTATTGGTTGTGTAAATCACAGTGTTGATGTCCTGCACTATATGCTACACAAATGCTAACCCCTAAACCTACCCCTACCCTAACATTAACCATCGAAACTGACTGCACGGCAGGATTGGCGCTGAATGGTAGAAACAGACAGTTAATAAGATTATGCGATATGAGATCGCCGGACCTCAGTGGACAATGGGACCTTTTTAGTTACACACAGCGTCACTATACCACCCTACCCTGCGAATTTCGAGCCCCGGGAAGCCTCCGTTGCTTAAAACAAAGCGAAAGAGTAAAAACTTTCCCAGCGCTTTGCTGGGACGGCTCGCGGCTGATTCCCCTTTATATCATTAAGCGGAGGTTCAAAGTCCAAACATCACTGGCCACGAACTCTGGGGCTCCGTTCTCACTAAGCATATTTAGGCTGTTTATATGGCATATTTTATTTTACTTTAGATCAACTAGAAACAATGTTTAATTTACAAAGTTATATTTTGAAATGTAAGAATAACAATTCGCTCAAGCCAGAGCCAATGGTGAAAGTCTTTGCTTTTGGAGTTCACGCCCCATTTTGCCTATAGACCTGGAGCAAGGCAGATCTACGGCCCAAGACAGTTTTACGGCCCAGGCAGTTTTACGCCCCTGTTGTTCCTGATGCATCCAGTAGGGGGAGGATGATATATAACATCATTCAAATCAATGAAACTTACACATACACACATAGATGATGACTATTTTTTTTTCTTTTTAATTAATAGATTTTTTTATGATCCAAAGAGACTTCAAATTACAAATGAAGACAATGATTAGCTTAATGCAGTACACGTAGCAGTTTTTTCTTATTAATAATAATAAAAAAAACAGAATAAAAAGAATAGAGCAAGCTATTGTGAGAGCATTTTTGCTTTTTGGTAATTGTATAATAAATAGAGAAAAAAAAAAAAAAAAAAAAACAGAATATATGAAAAGAATAGAGAAGCTAGGTTTTTTGTTTCTTTATAAAAATAGAAACAGAATGGAGAATGCTAGGATTAGAGAGACAAATAAAGATGGAAGAGGTGTGTTTTTAGCCGATTCGTGAATTTTTTGATGATGCACTAATGATATTTTATATATATGTATATATATATATATATATATATATATATATATATATATATTAGTTAGTTATATATACATAATATTAATTAATAATACGAATATAATGTGATATATATTTGATTCAGAACCGGACTTAAAGCACGTATCGCAAATCATTTGATTCATATAAATTATAATGATGTCTCTTTTGAATTTAAAGGAATTAATTAGCTAATCGCTTATAATTGATACTTATTAAACGGTTGCTGAAAAACAATAACTTTAATGATATGTAACATACGTGTTGCTTCTAGATTTTGATTGGTTTATTTCAGTTCTAATGGCTCATATACTGTGCAGCCTCCTCCTACTGGACGCATCAAGAAAAACAGGGGCATAAAACTGCCTGGGGCGTAAAACTGTCTGGGCCGTAGATCTGCCTTGCTCCAGGTCTGCAGCCTCCCCCTACTACAAACTCCAAAAGGTGGCGCCTGCAGCTGAATCAGCCATTAATTTCTACGCGCTCTCTAATCACACTAGTTACTCCATCCCAGGTTTTTAACATCCAGTTTCCCGCTCGCCGCTGACAGAAATACCCATTTGAGCAAGACTGGAAACAAAACGGAAACTAGAAGGTTTTGTTAAATGCACCACAAAAAGCAAAAATTTCGACTAATAGTTGTAGAGGTTTGCATTTAATAAAACAGGAGTTTATCACAGAGGAGCCATTGATGAGTCCAGTGCGTAGCTACACCTGCTTTTTGACTTTTTATTAACGTTAAAAGTTAACTTAGTTCAGTAACGTGGAGTCATAGCAAGTTTTAAGGAAACTGTTACCTGTTCATTTTTGTTGACTTTAGCGTTAAATTTAGTTTTACGTGGTTGTCTGTGTTCTGGATACTTTTCAGAGGTAATTCAAATTAAAATGAACTTTATTCGTAGGATGAGGACGCCCTAACAACGTTATTCAGACAGAATTCAGGCATGTCTCCACGCGTTTCTTCAAAGGGAGGACATACAAATAGTGGTCTGAACCAGCACTATGAAGAAAAGGTCCGTCCATGTATTGACCTAGTGGACTCTCTCAGGTCACTGGGTGTTGAAAAAGACCTAAACCTGCCAGCTATTGCTGTCATAGGTGACCAGAGCTCAGGAAAGAGTTCTGTGTTGGAAGCCCTGTCTGGAGTGGCCCTGCCTAGAGGAACAGGTAATACAGACACAATGCAAAACAAGTACATTCTCTATCTATGTATCTATCTTTGAATGCGTGTGTCTGTATTTGTGGATAGATTTAATGTGTTATTTTACTTTTATTTGTCATAAGAACACTACGGAAGGCTATACCAATAGGCAGTTGACCGTCTAATATACTCAACACAGGTATTGTGACACGATGTCCTCTGGTACTGAAACTGAAGAAGGTAACGAAGGATGCTACCTGGCATGGATTGCTCTCATATAAGGATAATATAAAGGAACTAAAGGACCCGATAGAAATAGAGAATGCTGTCTTAAATGGTCTGTATTAGTCCAGATTGGGAACTTAAAACCAGAATAGTTGAATTAACTGTTTTGTCATTGATGGGGATCATTGTGACTTTGTATTGTTTTGTAGCTCAGATAGTACTGGCTGGAAAAGGACAAGGGATCAGTCATGAAATGATCACTCTGGAGATCCAATCCAGTGACGTTCCTGACCTCACTCTCATTGACCTGCCAGGCATTGCCAGAGTTGCCACTGGAAACCAGCCAAAAGACATAGAGAAACAAGTAAGACATAATTTATGGAAATGTTTACAGCATTGGATAGCAGCTTTGATGGACACTGACTTACTGAATTACTGGTTCTGATATGGTAAAGGAAATTTCATATGCGTCATAATAAAAAAAAAACTTTATATTGTTTTATTCAGAAATAAAGTTTATGCATTTAACATCAGTCATTTTGGTTTGCTGTAACAGATAAAAGATGTAATTGAAAAGTTTATTAAAAGACAAGAGACCATCAGCTTGGTTGTGGTGCCTGCAAACATTGACATTGCCACCACTGAGGCTCTGCAGATGGCCTTCAAAGTCGATCCTGCCGGACAAAGGACCCTGGGTATGTAACATTTTAGATGGGTTACTCACTGAATACGTTAATAAGTATTGTTTGATAGTATTCTTTGTGAATTAATAAAAAATAAAAAAACATCTTCATCTTCATTCCTGTAGGTATCCTAACTAAACCAGACTTAGTGGACAAAGGCATGGAGGAGACAGTGCTCAGAACGGTCAATAATCAAGTAATACAGCTGAAGAAGGGCTACATGACTGTTAAGTGCAGAGGCCAGCAAGACATCAATGAAAAGCTTGATCTGGTCAAAGCTCTGGAAAAAGAAAGACGTTTTTTTGATGAACATTCTCATTTCAGGTGAGTTTTTCTTCTTCGAATTCTAACAAAGTCTATTGCATGAAGGAAAACTAGATGTTTGTGAAATATATTCTAGTATATGTGAATGTCATCACATTCTTCTGATTCTATATTTTAGTAAAACTACTGTGTCAGCCTTTTTTGTCTGTTGTTGCTGTTGTTTCACAGCAACAACACACTATATTTTATATACATGTTTCACATAACCCGCTTATTAAAAAAAGTATGCAGAATGTTATGCTGCAGTCTTTAACTTCCATGTTAAATTCATCCTTTGCTTTTAGGTCTCTTCTACAGGAAGGAAAAGCTACAATACCCCTTCTTGCAGAAAGGCTCACAAGAGAATTGGTTGAACACATTACTGTGCGTATGCAGAGTATTTATTTTGTGATTAATTACCATAATAAGAAGTGGGCTATATGACCATTTTTAAGTATGTTTTGCAGTAACAGGTATGATATCCAAATTTTTGATACCAGTGAAATTTACAATTTACAATTCCCTATACCAATTTTGATGCCACAGCAGAGAGTAATACCAGGCTAACTAATACAAGTAAAAAACAATTACTGAAGACAATAAACAGTCAGTAGTACAACATAAAATACAAACATTAGGACGAATAAAACAGAAAAATATATAAATATAAATGACTAAAAGTATATGTAACAGTATTACAGCTACTAAACTGGAACGTAATCACATAGTAACAGAACACAGTAAATAACTTAAAACATAGAAGACTGAAGTCAGAATAGGATACAGAATTCTAGATTGTATTTGCATTCTAATGTTTTAATTTGTTATATAATTATCTAGAAATCGCTGCCACAGTTGCAGAAGCAACTTGAGATGAAATTAGAAAAGACGTCTGAGGATTTCAGAGCACTGGGAGATGGAGTTCCTATAGATGAACAGGAGAAGAGCAATTTTCTAATTACAGTAAAAAAAATTGACTAATTTTACACCACATGTTTTTGTGAACTTTTTCTTTAATCTCATAACCTGATGAGACTTTTGCTCTCTGCAGAAAATTCGCCAGTTCAGTGATGCCCTCGAAGGAGTAAAGAGAGCAGAAGAGGACATAAGAAACTCAGACATGAGGGTCTTCACCAAAATCAGAGATGAATTTGCCAGATGGAAGCGCGTTCTGGATGACAAAACCATAAAAAGTGAATTCATAAATAATATTTATATAATGTATAATTACTTAATAATATAGCATTTTGGTGTTCATTTAAAATGATCAAAAAAAGTGATTTTTTTTTTTGAGGAAAACATTCCAGGATTTTTCTCCATATAGTGGATTTCTGTGGTTCCCAACGGTCTGAACTTACAAATTGCTGTTTCAATGCAGCTTCAAAGGGCTCTACAAGAATACAGAAATAATACATGCGTATGTTCTTCAAAATAGTCTAACATCGTTGTTTTACCTTATTTTGTTAAAAGCCTTTGACTTTCTTTGGACGTTTGCTTTGTAAACACTGAGTCAGTACTTCTGCCTTCGTCATATGTGAGTGATTTAATATTGTGTGAGGTTGAGCTAGTGCAAGAGGAGCATTTGTGGTTAAAAAGTATATAAATTTGTAATTTTCTTAGAAAATGGCTGATTGTTTCAATAGATAAGACCCTTATTCTTCGACTGGGATTGTGTAGAGCCTTTTGAAGCTCAGGGAATTTGGAAGATCTAACCTATGGGAACCATAGAAGTCCACTATATGGAGAAAAATCCTGGAATGTTTTCCTCAAAAAACTAAATGTTTTACGACTGAAGAAAGACATGAGCATCTTGGATGACATGGGAATGAGTAAATTATCATTCAATTTTTATTCTGGAAGTGAACTAATCATTTAAAGGGCAATCAGTATGTGTCTTTTTCTCTCCACCATTAATGTAATTTTAGGCCAAAATGTGTCAATGTTGGTGCGAGCTGCTTGGGTTCAACCGTTTGTGCTGCGGAGGTGTTCAACAGTGTATGCCAGTAGTTATATCTTTCTTGATTTCTCCTGTTTCTCTTCCTTCATCTTTTCTCCCAAGCGGAGGAAATCCTCAGAGATGAGGTAGAGGAGTATGTTAGGACTCGCAGAGGAAAGGAGCTTCCTGGATTTGTGAACTATAGAACCTTCGAGAACATTGTTAAGAAGCACATTGAGGAGCTAGAGGAGCCTGCTTTAAAGCTGCTCAAAGATGTCACAGGTAACGTGCAGTGTTTCAAGTTTGCAGTGTCTTCATTTTGATTTTCCCTTAAATATTCATGTATCTTGGTTACATACCATGCTTATGTACAAATAAATAAATAAAAAATTGCTTTCTCTAAAAGGAAAAAAAAATCAAATGCACAAAATCAGTGCAAGGTAAGCATAATATAATAGTGTGTTACACCACCTCTGATCTGTTTTCTCATGTCTTTTATTTGCAGACATCGTTCATTCCTGTGTAAACCGCATCGTTAACTCCCATTTCAAGGCCTTCTCTCACCTATTGAGGGCTGCTAAAGAACCAATCGAAGATTTTCTTGAGTTTCAGTTTCAGAAAGCTGAGGAGAAAGTATGTTCTCAGTTTAGGATGGAGAGGATTGTCTACTCCCAAGACCGTCTCTACAGCAGTCAGCTTGAAACTGTAAAACAAAAACAAAGCCTAACAGTTCTTGGCCCAAAGGCGTTTGTGAGTGCAGACGTACGTGAGATGGCGCAGCATCTTACTGCCTACTTCACGGTAATCATCTGAAACATTTATCTGTCCATACAAAGAGCCTTTCTTGTTTAATCTGTGTACAAATCGCAAAAATAACATCTATCGTCTATGCAGTTTAAATTAGACACAAATTTGAATATAATTTGTATGTGTTTGTAGATTACCTCTGACAGACTGGCTAACCAAATTCCACTGATAGTCCAGTACCACATGCTGGACCAGTACGTCTCTCAGCTTCAGAATGCAATGCTTGCCATGATTGGAAGGAACAACCCAGGAAACCTGCTCCAAGAAGACAGTGCTGTTGAATGTAAAAGGAAAGAACTAAAAGAGAGACTGGGACGCCTGAGGAGTGCAGGAAAAGTCCTGTCCAAGTTTGTGCATTCTGCATAATTGCTAAGCTTCTGATGTTGACTAGTGCATTATTGCTCTACTAATCCCAGAAGCTTAGTTCAGAATTGCAGTGGGGTGTCGGAGTTTAATTTTCACATGTTTAGCCAGTTTACCACACAGAAGTTAAGATGGTGTAGGTGCAAATTCCCAACTAACATATCTTGTCCTGGAAACTGTCCCACAATTTGTTGTACACTCATAAGAAATATAATTTCTGATTGTTCATTTAGTGTTCCCTGATATAACATTAATATAAGAGCCACATAAAAACTAGTAATAATAACTTATGCAAATTATTTAATCCGGTCATGATGCTGTTCTACTCTTGATAGAGAAAAAGTCACATTTGTTTGTAAACAGATATCACACATTTTCATGTAAGACATTTATATGTAAAAACGCAGTGGTTCAGTGTTGAGTTGATGCTTTATTGTTGTCCTTTAAAATAAAAATTGATTGTTAAAGGTTGTTATGGTAGTCCTTAAAATGACAAATTAACATAACCACACACACACACACACACACACACACAACCAGTCAAAAGTTTTGGAACAGTAAGATTTTTTATGTTTTTTAAGTCTCTTCTGTTCACCAAGCCTGCATTTATTTGATCCAAAATACAGCAAAATCTGTAACATTCTAAAAAATGTTTACTATTCAGAATTACTGTTTTTCTATTTGAATATATTTTAAAATTTAATTTATTCCTGTGATCAAAGCTACATTTTCAGCATCATTACTCACGTCTTCAGTGTCACATGCTCTTTCAGAAATAATTGTAATATGCTGATTTGCTGTTCAAGAAACATTATTATTATCAATATTTAAAACGGTTGAGTACATTTTTTTTTCAGGATTCTGATAGAAAGATCCAAAGATCAGCATTTATCTGAAATAAAAAGCTTTTGTTACATTATACACTATATACCAAAAACTTGGAGTCGGAAAGAAAGAAATTAATACTTTTATTTAGAAAGGATGCTTTAAATGTATCAAATGGGATGATAAAGGCATTTATAATGTTACAAAAGATTTCCATTTCAGAACTTTCTGTTTATCAAAGAAACCTGAAAAAATTCTACTCCGCTGTTTTCAACATCATAAATTTTTACTTGAGCAGCAAATCGTGAGGATCATGTGACGAGTAATGATGTTAAAATTTCAGCTTTGAAATCACAGGAATAAGTGTCATTTTTAAATGTATTAAATAGAAAACTAAATTTTAAATACTAAAAATGTTTCAAAACTTTACTGTTTTGCTGTACTTTGGATTAAATAAATGCAGGCTTGTGAGCAGAAGAGACTTAAAAAAAAGCTTTTCAATATAAAATGGAAATCTATAAAATTAAATTAATAAATTCTTATAAATAAATAATTGTCGAGTTATTATTATTCATGTTAGTGTTTGTGCAATTTAGCACATTGACAAGGCTTAGTGCCCATGTAGATGAGCACAGTAAACGTTAGGTGGCGGTATGTGTCGCTGTTCTTTCACATGTCAGTAACTCCGAAGAAGACAGTGGTTCAGCGCACTCCACTGTGTCCTCACTCCGCATCATGTTTGCGTTGCGCTCTCTGTTCCGTTCCGCGCACATCAGATATGCCGCTGCTTCTCAGTTTCATGCAACTTCAAACTGCAGTGGCGCAAAAGTTGCTGTTGTAAGTAGTTATGTTGGTGCAGCAAATGAATGTCATTGTCACTGTATGTCAGATTAACGTTACCTGCACATATTTAGCGTGACCCGTTTTAGATTAGCCCAGAGTGGAATTAATAGGTTTTATCAACAATTTCTGCATTGTTCGTTTAGAGTTTTTTAAGGTTAGGTTTGACTGTGTACTGAAAGTAGTTACTGTACGTGTCAGTTCTGGTAGGGTCATGTCACCCTGAGTTAGTCTGGCCATTTGCAGTCGAAATCAGTGACGTTTTCAGATAATGTAACGTTAGAGTCACTGTCCGACTGGCATTATCTCAAAATAAACCCCGACAAGGTTAATCAGGGCGAGCAATATTACAGTAATATATTAATACCGAAGTTATCGTGTTAACGGTTGTTATTACTTGATACTTGATTCTGATTGGACAGTCACCACATCACACTTTTTGATATTCCCAGATAACACCCGGTATTTGCCTGTAGTCGGCGCTGTTTGCTTAACTTTACCTGGAACATTTTTTCTTCCTGAAAGCTCTGCGTTTCGCAGGCTAATAAAATATTAAGACTCAATTCAATATAATGATGGGTACAATTATTTACATAATTATGTTATCCTATGTTATACCACTCTCTCATTTCATACAAATACAGCTGCTGTCAGTTTGCGATGATTGTTTTGTATTACGTATTATAAGATAACAAACAAACTGGTAAGATTTTTAAACATTGTCATAAATGAATATCTTTTATCTCCATAATTATTTATTATTTATGTTGTGGTATGACTGCACAGTCCGTCTAGTTGAACTTGAAGCTTCATAGCAACTGCTTTCTTCAGGAAGCTTTGGGTTTAAATATTTCAGCTCAGATCAATGTTGTTTTATGTTTATTCAGTTTTGTGGCAAGAAGCCGTGTAATAAGCGGGATAATGTACATCTATCCGGTTGCTACCGCAAAATAAAGCACTGTTGGGCTGGATATACATTATCCCTTACTTAATTACTGAACGAGACGCAAGATGGCGCCAGTTGCGTTTGTATGAAAGAAAAGTGAACTCGAGTCCACGATCATATTTAAATATTATAGTTATAAGTACTCCAGAGAGCAGTTTAATTAACATTTTCAATATATATTGAAATAGTGCCACGTATTTTTTGTGTTTTTTATTTTTTGCTTTCCAAAACACATGACAACAAATTTCTAACTTTTAATTCTGCTTTTAATAGGTGCTGTCAGGATGTGGTGTGTATGATGGCACTGAAATCCATGAGGCATCAGCGTGAGTACCTAATTACTTTTTATGTCTGTATACTATATTTTTTTGGTTATTCAGTTTCACAACAACATAGTTCGAAAAGGGACAGACAAACAAGGCACCAGCTGCAATAAAAGACCCTTGTTGCATGTTTTTCATGCTAAGGAGTTCTCTACTGCTGTAAAATGTGAACGCTGTTTGTTGGTTTCTCTTTATTTTTTATTAATAATAATATGAACAATAATTATATAGCAGTTGGTAATGTTTGTTCATATTAAATACATTATCAACATGTAAAGTTGTATCTGTTAACATTAGTTAATGTACTGTGAATTAACATGAACATTTTATTAACTAACTTAAAAAAAGATTAGTATGTATTTTGTTCATTGTTCATGTTAGTTAATGTTAGTTAACTATTGTTAACAAATCAGACATTAATGTAAAGTGTTACCAAATTAATGTCTTACACAATTTTCTTTTGTGTGGATACTTTGCTTTTCTGTGTTTTCTGTTTGTGTATGTAGAATCCTTGTGCATCTAAGTCGTGGAGGTGCAGAGGTTCAGATGTTTGCTCCAGATGTGTCTCAGATGCATGTAATAGACCATGGCAAAGGTCAGCCTGCTGAGAAAGAGTCAAGGTGAAGTGTCCTCAAAGAAATTCAGATTGTAGAAAGATTAGTGTCAAAACAGTCAAATGTATACACCACAACAAAACTGACTTTTGTAATCTTTGTTATTTGAGGAGTTTAGATGTTATGAAAAATCATTAATAATCCATCTTGCTCAACTTTTTTTAATATATATATATATATATATATATATATAGGAACGTCTTATCAGAATCAGCACGTATTGCTAGGGGCAACATCACTGACCTGGCAAAGCTGAATGTCAGTAATCATGATGCGGTCATCTTTCCTGGTGGTTTTGGTGCAGCTAAAAACCTGTGAGTGCTATGCTTTATTGTGATAAAGTAAACTTGTGTCTTTTGAAGAAAATATTTAAGATAAAAACAGGAACTAAAACCTTTTAGATTAACATTGTTTGCATTTTCATTTGTCACTGACATTTCTGTTCTAGTCCTCACTTCTGTTATCTGTAGTTTATATTCTGCATCTTTACCATCATCAGGTCAACATTTGCTGTTGATGGGAAGGACTGTAAGGTGAATAAGGAAGTGGAACGAATTTTAAAGGACTTCCATAAAGCAGGAAAGCCAATTGGGTTAGTAATTATATATTACCATCTATATGGACACATGGTTTTGGGTCTTTAGATTATTAAGCGAATCAAACTTTTTGGACATGTTTTGATATGGTGCATTAATGACTTGCCTTCTGGCCACCAGGTTGTGCTGTATATCTCCAGTGCTGGCGGCAAAAGTTCTTCCTGGTGTGGATGTGACTGTGGGTCATGAGGAGGAGGAAGGTGGGAAGTGGCCATATGCTGGTACTACACAAGCCATCACTGCACTGGGAGCCAAACATACTGTCAAAGAAGTCACCATATCCTACCTGAACATTTTCTTCTCTTCTCTTCTCTTCTCTTCTCTTCTCTTCTCTTCTCTTCTCTTCTCTTCTCTTCTCTTCTCTCATTTCCACCACATAAGAAAAAAAAATCACATTTTGGTAAATTATACATGTGAGATAAAATATACACTACCAGTCAAAAGTTTTTGAACAGTAAGATTTTTAATGTTTTTTTTTTTTAAAGAAGCCTCTTTTGCTCACCAAGCCTGCATTTATTTGATCCAAAGTACAGCATAAACAGTAAAATGTTGAAATATTTTTACTGTTTAAAATGGCTGTTTTCTGTTTGAATATAATTTAATTTGTAATTTATTCCTGTGATTTTAAAGCTGAATTTTTAGAATCATTACTCTATACACATGATCCTTCAGAAAACATTATAATATTCTGATTTGCTGCTCAAAAAACATTTATTATTATTATTATTATTATTATGTTGAAAACAGCTGAGTAGATTTTTTTTTCAGGTTACTTTGATGAATAGAAAGTTCAGAAGAACAGCGTTTTTCTGAAATAGAAACCTTTGTAACATTATAAATGATTTTATTATCACTTTTGTCCAGTTTAAAGCATCCTTACTAAAACAAAAGTATGAATTTCTATAATTTCTCCCTCCCTAAACTTAAATACTTACTTTACATTACAAACTATTTGAACATTTTTGATTACAGAATTGAAATTTTTGGGTGAACTATCCCTATAAATCTGTGCTCCAAAGTACTCAGCAATTTAAGTTGGAAATGTCATATTGTGTTCTTTTTTTATAACACAATGTATTTAAATGTGAAAAAGTACACACAGCATATGTCAACGTAATTTAACAAAGTTGTAAGGAGCTGAAAAAGCATGAAAATGCACCTTGAAAGTGCTAGAATTGGAATGAAGTTGGAAAAGGTGTAAGAAAGCAGTTGTTTTAAATGGTAAAAATATTTCAAAATTGTACTGCTTTTGCTGTAGTTTAGATCAAATAAATGCAGGCTTGGTGAGCAGAAAAGCCTTCTTTAAAAAACATTAAAATTCAGTATTACTGTGCTTGTGTAATTATGAGATAAAAAGTCAAAATTATCACATGAAAAGAAATTTAAATTACGTCACAAAGACTCATAATTCTGAGATGAAGTCAAAATTAAGACATACTAATTCATAACCATGAGAGGTAATTAAGGAATAAAAAGTTCAACTTTTCTTCTTTTACTTCTCTTTAATATTATGAACGTGTCTGTTTATCTGAATTACCCTTAACCCTTTGACCCTCACGAGGCCCATGTGGACAAGAAGAACAAAGTGGTGACCACACCTGCATTTATGTGCGAAACAAAATTGCACTTGATTTTTGATGGGATTGGTGCGATGGTGAAAGATGTATTAAAGCTCAGCGGGAAGTGAAAATTCAACCAATATGTCATAATTTTCACGTTCATTGCATAGAGCTTGTCAGTCATATCGGATCTGTATCGGACTGCTTAAACGAAAAAGAGTAAGCTATTTCCTACTTGATTTGCAAAACAAGTGTGTGAAAGATTTGACAGACATTACTAATCAAACATATATCTGCCCAACAGTGTTAAATGATGTTTTGGTGAATATCCAGCAGAGGGCACTCTCTGTTTTCAAAAAAATATAATGTGAACTATATGTAGCTCAGTGATTTTCTTTACATTTATTATGGCATTTAAGAGAAAACTTATCAGCTGTTTAAAAAAACTAAATCGAGATTTCAGGGTACTAAATTAATACAGTGCACCAGTTAAAAGCTTGACAATTCCTCTTGTTTAAAGTAGGCATCGTCTGTGCTGACATATGAAGTTTGAAATGATGAATAAAATGAATATTTTTTCCAAAAATTATAAAATATTAGTGGGAGGTCTTTTTTTTTCTCTCTGTCTTTGTATTTATTCTATAGTTCATATTTTAGAATGTTGGTGTTTTATTTTATTTATTTATTTTATTATTATTATTATTATTATTATTATTATTATTTATTTATTTATTTATTTATTTATTTTTACAATATTTAAATTACTCTTGACACTATTAAGGCCGTATGTAAGACAAGTTGTGTCAGTAGACTTATTTGTTTTTGAGAAATGTTTTTTAAGTCAGATTACATTTTACAAGTTATATTACAGTTATAAATCAATTAATTACTGCTATTACTGGCACTTTAGCCTATATTCAAGTGATGTAAGTAAAACTGTCATAGCTTTACCCATTCTCCCCTACCCTAAAGAGGGAAAAAATGCTATAATAACAATAAATACATGTGACATACATAAAGTTCAAATCTTCAGTTTTGTGTAAAGTGATTGTTTATGATTAGTACATGGTGGAGGCAGAAAAAGTGTGTCCTGGAAACTGATGAGAGACAGAAAGACAGTGAGAAAAAGGAAACGGGTGTGTTTAGACTAACAGGATTAGTCACATGACTAGCTAAAGTCACCGATCATCATATGGCATCATGCAAGGCTACACATACCTCAAAGAGACCTGCGATTTGCCCACACAGACTCATTTCCTGAGCACCCACCCCCATCTTATTAAGGTATGACTTTATAGGTAGTGCACACAACCCCCCCTGCCCCCATATAATTGCTTATATTTGGTCATAAAATATGCATCACTTCAGAAAAATACATTTAACAAATTATAACACACTCAAAATATGTATTACACTTAAATATACTCATACTCGCACTACTAGATTTTTAAATATTTTTCTTAAGTCGCCTACATTCACCAAATTTAGTAAAAGAAAAAGTACAGGAAAACATTAATCTTGTGAAATATTGTTACCATTTAAAATAACATTTTATGGCTCTGAATGGTTTCATCTGTGCCCAGCTATTTTTTTGGCGAATATGTGTTTTGCCATATTATTTTAATGTATAATCTTAATTATGAAAACACTGGTTTGCAGTTTTACTATTTACTGCACATTGTTATTCTTCCCTATAGTGGCTAATGAACCAAAAGTCTTGCTCATAAGCTTACTTGCGTGTTTAAGAATAAGGTGCATATTTTAAAATGTAGTTAATTTTTGTTATGGCAAAGCTTTATTAGCAGCTATTATTCCACTCTTCAGAAAACATTCTAAATGTGCTGATTTGGGTTCCTCCCCCCAAATAATTTTTAGTTTTTTCTTTCCCCTTTTGCTGTTTTGTAGTTTTCCTCTTTTCATTTTCATTCAGGGTCAAGTCAGGCCAGGCAGATGGGTTTCTCTGCTGGTTACTTCAGACCTTGTTCTTTCTGATGGAGGCCAGTTCTCAGACCAGGGCATCTAGTTCTTCTGTTCCCAGGCACGGCACTCTTTGATGGGGATTTCTCCCACCCTCCTCTCATCAGCCTACCCACTTCCCACAGCTGTCCAGAGAGGCTGGGCAAACAAGACCCCGCGTTCTGCCAATTTGTCCGTACAAAACGCAGGGATTTGGGGGCCTACAGACACTCTTATACAGACAAATGGTAAGTATTTGCCTGGCAGTCTGAGATTCCTCACCCCCCACCCCTATCTGCGCATAAACACACACTTGGTGTTTCTTTACACTTACTTTCTTTAACCAGCCTTTCTAACATCTAAAATAACCTAGACTTGCTAAGATGATTTCATTTGAACAACATATGAATATTTTTTGCACTTTTATGTAACTTATTTAACTTTTATTTAACTGATTTCTTAACAAAAGTATGGTTAGTCCTCATCTCAGTCAAACCAAAATGCATTCAGACACCTTCAACAATTCTCACATTATCACAGTTTATTCGCTATAGTTTAGAAAATGGTAATACTTTATGACAAGAACTATGTTATTGTTAAACTGTGTCAGAACAAATTAATCTTAATAATGTCTGATAACTTTGATAGAAAGGTATGTAATGGATTACAATCAACCAAAAACTGTTAGTATGACAATATTTGCACAACTATCAATACTTGGTTGACCAATTACCAAGAAATGCTTAATTTTATTCAGTCTGTGGTGCAGAAAGGTGCATTAGCAATTAAAGAAAAACACTTAAGCAAAACATGGTCAGGTAAAAGTGTCTGAATAATGTTTGCTCCCAAATTTTTTTACTAATTTTACTGGTAGTCCACTGTATGAAAATATTTTAAGAATAATATGTCACATAAATGAACTATAGTGTCCTGCACCCACTAGTAAAAAAAAAAAAATATATATATATATAAAAAATTATATCTGGTGTCTGATTAATTTTTGGTTTGACTATAGTTGCATTGTTGAGTTCAAACACATATACTACAAAACGGTGCAGAATAGTTCAGAAATAATTAACTCTCTCTTCTCCTGTAGGTGTCTGGCTTCCACCTGTCTTGAGAGGTAATGTGTGGACCATGCATGCGTGAGACCGGCTTGTGGTTCTGGCAGCCTATGGGATGTAAATGGTCTGAGGTCTCTGTGTATTATTGTGAGTAGGGCAGTCTATCAGGGGCTGGACTGAGGCCTGAGGCCCCGCGGTCCTCCTGGCATCCTGATCAGAGGATTAGCAGCATACAGCCTCAGGTCAAGAGCATGCCAGTCACACACACACTCTCTTTAACACACACACCCGCACCCACACTTGTCATTTCACTTTCTCTCACAAACACCTTCGCTTTCACACACGTACGCCTGGAGAGTGCATTTCTCAACCTCTCACACTTGTGCAGAAGAGGCCTGTTTGATAGCAGGCTGCGGATTAGGTGCTGTGTTCTCTTTTATTCTTATTCTGATTGGCTTATGCACTTGAGAGCCTTTTTTACTACAGTGAGGTCGTACTAGTCCATACAATGAAAGGGGATTTTTTTCTCATGACATCATATTCCCCCCTCCTCCCCCGTTTGAAAGGTCTTTACGTTTTTTTTGTTCATTTAAGACACAAGAAGGATCACTGTTCAGTTTCATGCCACTACTGTTTGCCTAAAAGATCACATGTTTGTCAAAAGCAATTGTTTGATGGAGAAACCAGTTATAAAAATGTGGCTTATTTAATTTTATTATTTATTTAATATATATATATATATATATATATATATATATATATATATATATATATTATTTTTTTTTTTCCTGTTTTCAAATAATAAATATTTTTGTGACAATTCCACAATTCCACTCCATACTTTAACCACAGCTGCTTTATATATATATGGCAGGTGGTCAGTGTAGGGCCAAGACGTTCCAGCTCCCGAATATAGGTGTATGTTGGTGTTTGACCAGAGAAGCGTGTTCTGTCTGTTAGTGTACCCCTGCACTGACCCCTGTCCATCCCTCAATAGTGCAACGCCTTGTTGCCCCCAGCATGAGGTCCCAGCATCCCCTAGTTGTGATAGTGGGGGGCACACAGCAAGGGGCCTTAGAGGGGATGCAGAATTAGCAGCTAAAATGGAGACTCGCATTTCCATATGCATGCCACTGACAAGTGTTATACTGAAAAACCCGGTACCAATACGTGTACAAGGTGGCCCAATCCAACAAGATGGGGGGCAGAAGGGGCACTGGGGGGTTGGGCTTTAAAGGGGGTAGCAATATTGTACTAATTCGTGCAAGAGACTCTCTATCAAAGCGAAAGACATACGGTAATTAACGAGGGGTGAGGGGGAAAAGGAGAGGAAAGAAAGAGCAGGAAGAATGAGTTCGGGAGCAAGAGGGACGGAGATGCTGATTTTGACGTGTAAATGCTGTGTTGATTAGCATATGGTGGTTTGTCCGGACCTAGTATTTACCAGCAGAATTGAATGGGTGTGCGGCATGGATGTGACTTTGTCCCCCCTAAATTTCCACAGCCACCTTTTCAGATACAGCCTCCCCCCACTCCCAGACACCCCCTCACCTTTCAGTTTCTTTTCTTACCTCTTTTCTATGGCCATTGCCTTTTTCTGCCCTGCTTCTCAATGGTGTGAATGTAGAATATAAAGGTTGTTACCAACGGCCAGGCAGATTTTTTTCTTGTTCTTTTTTTCTTTATGTGAAGATCAGTCTTGTCCAGCAATGGACACTGTGATCAGTTGACACTTATTTTTATGAAAATGCAAAAAGATTTGTTCCACTAAACGCAGTTATTAAATAATTATTTATTATATTTCCTTTTTTTTTTAAACGTTTTTAGATGTTTTTAAAGAAGTCTCTTCTGCTCACCAAACCTGCATTTATTTGATTCAAAGTACAGCAAAAAAGTAACATTTTGAAATATTTGACTATTTAAAATAACAGTTTGAAAATATTTTAATTTGTAATTTATTCCTGATTTCAAAGCTGAATTTGTGTATCTGAAATAGGAATCTTTTGTAACATTATAAATGTCTTTATCATCATTTTAATCATTCTTGCTAAATAAAAGTATTAATGACTGAAGCTTTTGAATGGTATTGTGTATAATGTTACAAAAGCTTTTTATTTCAGATAAATAGTGATCTTTGGATATTTCTATTTATCAAAGAATCCTGAAAAAAAATGTAATATTAGTGATGTTTCTTGAACAGCAAATCGCCATACTAGAATAATTTCTAAATTATGTGACACTGAAAACTGGAGTAATGATGCTGAAAATGTAGCTTTGATCACAGGAATAAATTACATTTTAAAATATTATTTATAATTTATAGTTATTATAGTTATTTTCAGTAGTAACAAATATTTCACAATCTTACTGCTTTTGCTGTATTTTGGATCAAATGCAGGCTTTTTGAGCAAAAAGAGACTTCTTTAAAAAGCATTAAAATCTTAGTGTCCAAAAACTTTTGACTGGAAGTCAATAATATGAAAATATAATAAATAATATGAAATATGAAATAATAATTTATTATATTTTCCATTATTTGTATAATTTTTCTACTTAAATTTCAATATTTTTTTATATTTTCTTTGTTTGTTTGTGTTTCATTATAAAAAATATTTATTGTTCTTCTTCTTCTTCTTCTTAATTAAATGGTATTTTACATGATTAAGCATCTGTGCAAAATTTTACTCTAAGGATCAAACACACATAATGATACACACACACACATAATCCAGAATTGCTAAATGTATTATTATTGTTAATAATAATAATAATAATAATAATAATAAAGGAATTTTCTGTGATTAGCCATCTGTGGATCAGTCCTCTAGCAGTAAGGTAAAGTATTTCACACTTTTCTCTGGGACTGAAAAAGAGCAGAGCAGGTCGCCCAGTGTGGTGCCTCTCATCTTTTGTGTGCCGGTTTCCCGTGCCAGCTTTCCGCTGTCACATTAGTGCACGTCAAATGCACGAGCCCACATGCAAATGTACTCTCAGACTTTTAGCTTTTTAGCTTGCTCAGAGGCTTCCTTTGCAAACAGGAAGTACTTTTTAGTCTTTCAGACTGATTTGCTAAGTGTCATCGTGTTTGTCTTTCCTTTCTAAGTGTCTCTCAGGGGTGTTTTGGAGCAATTATTCACACCTGCTGCAGTGGGTAAGTGGGAGCGAGAATCCTTCATCATATAATGAACTCCTGGCAGTCCCTCACCGCTGAGTATTTCCCTCTGGCCAGAGAAATAGTGTGATTATTTACTGTGTGGGTATCTGTCAGATGATCAGTGTGAGTGGTCAGCCTGTTACAGGTCAAAGTTCGTGGTCATCAATGGTGGAGGTGGACGGCTCTCCATCTGGTGGGGACTTGGCCTCTGAGGGTCAGGGCTAAAAAGTGTCTGTAAGTGTAGAGCTTGTCTTCAAAAGTTTATTCTGTGTGTGACAGAAGTAGTATGTGAATCACATGTTCGTGTGTGTCCCGTGCCGGGTCTAAAGGCCTCTTCAGTTTACAGTGGAAATTTAGCCCGAGGCTGTACTGAATGCTCTAATCACACACAACAATACCTGTCAAGCCATTTGACCATTCACAAAAACACTGCACTTCTCTCTCTCTCTCTCTCTGGCAGGTAGATCTTTGCTGCTGCAGCTGCATGTCATGAATTGAATGAAAGCAGGCACTTGAGCAACTATGTGTGCACCCAGTAAAAAGGTGAAAAAGCCTATTAATTCTTTCCACGATTATTGCACTAGCATTGCCCAATTACATCCTGCTCAGTGATAAAACGACTCATTGATCAGATTAATTTTGGCTGTCAAAAGCTGTATCATTTGCATGCTCAGTGTTAAGAGCACATCTAACTTATTAATCACATTTTCCTGGTAACACCTTCAGGCTTTGTAAAGATGTTTTTCATGTTAAGTTTTAATATATAGCAAGAGCTTAAACAGGTAAATATGATAAAGAATGCCATTATGGTTTTAATTCTAGTTTAATATGCATGATTTAGTTACATTAATGTACCTAAATATCTTCTTTTTTTAAGTAATTGCGCAAATTTAGTTAATCATAACATCTCTGTCTCCATTCCGCCCACTTTATCCCTCAATTCTCTCACTCACCCTCTCTCTCTCTCTCTCTCTCTCTCTCTCTCTCTCTCTCTGGCTGTCACTGCAGCACAATGTAGGAGCATTAGTATGCTAATGAGGTGCAGGGCGACAGGTGGCCCGCTAGACAGCTCAATTAAGCAGCTCGTTAAAGGCCAAGCTAACGAAGCGGCCTGCACTGCAAGCCTCAACAAACAATGTGACTGTGCTGGCTACAAATTGGTGAGTGCTAGTTTTGTGTGTGTGCACGTGTGTACAGGCAAGAGGCAGAGAGTTGGAGATAGAGACTGTTTTAGTGTGTGAGAGTAAATGTGTTAAGCAGGCCCAGTGAGTTGGAGGGAGAGACTGATTCAGTTTATGTGTGTGTCTTCGTGTGTGTGTGTGTGTGTTTGTTTAGCAGTTAGAAAGGCTTTGTGATGGACACAACTAATAATGGCTAATAAGAGGAGTTGTTGCTTTTGCTTCTCGGGCAGAAAAAAAAATCACTTAAATACAGATCTTAATAATTTTCCTCCAAAACACTTTGCACTAAACAGACCCTTACACTGGCAAATTTTCACATTTCGTTATACATTTTCTATGAATATACATTGACGCTGTATTAGATATACACTGTAATTTTTACAATCTGATATTGAGTTTCAAATGAAGGTTTTCACTTTTTCGCAATTTCCAGATAATCTACTCACCCTATGTTATCCAAAATGTTTATGTTTTTCTTTCTTCAGTCACAAAGAAATAAAAAAAAATATATAGATGTTTTTTGAAGAAAACATTTTAGGATTTTTCTCCATATAGTGGGCTTCTATGGTGGCCGACAGTTTGAGGGCCAAATTGCCGTTTCAGTGCAGCTTCAAAGAGCTCTACACGATCCCAGCCGAGGAATAAAGGTCCAGTCTAGCGAAGATTTTTTTGTAGTTTTTACCACAAATGTTTAAAAGGAGAGGTTGATGGAAAGGTCACGCATGATGTGGGTGGGAGTACCGATCCAGTGTTTACAAAGCGAACGTGCAAAGAAAAAAAAGGTAAAACAACAATTTTGGATGATTTTGAAGTTGGAGGAGAAAATGAGCCCTATCTTTTGAACCAAAGTACATAGATAAAGTACATGTGATTACGTAATGAAGACACGCATGCATGACAAGTATTTATGATTACATTTCTTTTTTTTTTAAAGAAAATTACAGATTGTTTCGCTAGATAAGACCCTTATTCCTCGGTTGGTATTGTGTAATTTGGACCATAAATCCTTTGGCCACCACAGAAGTTTTTCTCCAAAAACAAATTTTTTTTGTGACTGAAGAAAGACAGACATGAACATCTTGGATGACATGAGGGTGAGTAAATTATCAGAAAAAAAAATCTCCTTTAAGAAAACCTTTACCAGAATGTTTTAATTGGAAGAAAATAAGCCCAAATAAGCCCTAACATTACCATCTTCCAAAATCATTTGTACTTTAAACTAAAAGAAAAAAAATTCATTGAGCAATAAAGATATGCCCACCAATATCTTGAGTAATTGTGAAAAGTGTATACATTTGTTGAGATTATTGCTTTGTCATATGTAAATCAGATTCTGACTGAAAATCCTTCCTTTTATTTTCCTGTTATGGCTGAAAACTGATGAATGTACAGTAGTAAAATGTTATTGGATTTTGTCTTAACACTGTACATTCAGAATAATCACACACACACACACACACACACACACACACACACACACAAACATTTTAACTGCTAAATGTTTGAATTTAGGCATTACAACACTATAATGTACACTATTAAAAATGGATATTAATTTTGAGATTTGTTAAAGGTTACCAGTGTACAAAACAAAAACATGTATCTCTAAATCAAATGTACTCGTATAGTTACTTTATAAGATTAAAATGTGAAATATCCGCCAAGGGTTTTAGGTTAGGTTTGCAGTAAAGAATTAAGTCATATTTGTAAAAAAAAATTATTTCAAATCAAACATTAATGATGTCTGGGGTTAAATTTTTGTTAAAGATTATGTTCCTATATATGTCATGATGATCTTTTTGTCTGATCACCCAGCCAAGCAACCATGGCTGGGAACATTTGAACAGTTCTGGGACAATATCAGAAGCCGCCACAGATTGTGGTGGAGGAGCATTGTTTATTGTGACTAGATAAAGTTGTAACACAGACATTTTAATCAGTTTGTAACACTTAGCATTTGAGCCTTATTATCCGGGGTGTGTTCACTGGTGCGTGAAACAGCAGCGTTTGGGTTCATAACCCGACCCTCCTGTCTGAGTCTCGCTGGCATAAAGGGATCATGAGCTCTAATGGTTCAGGGATCTGCCCAGCAAACGAGGTTAGGTATGGAGGAAGACAAAAACACAGGGGCTAAACAGAGCCGCCCCATTCGCGAGCAAGCTGCTGCAAAGCTGGCCGACTCATGAATATGTTAATCCGCATTTGCCCGAATAAGTATGTAGAGAGAGAGAGAAGGAAAAAAACAACATCACTCATTAATTAATAAGGACAATGTGCCTTTAATGACAGTGTTGACACTGTTGGCGAACAAGTGATTGGGGCCTGAGAACGGGAGGTCATCAAAATGAGAGGAAGTGACACGGTGATGGGCGTTACTGTCAGAAAGAGAGGTTTTCTGTCCTAGGAGGGCAGAAAAGGTGATCGAGGATGGACATGCTGAGTATAATGAGAGAGAGACAAACAAGCCGGTTAGACAAGTAGACGGCACAGAGGTCAGGAAAGTGAACTTTAAATATACACTGATTTGGAATGAGAAAAGAGGACACTTCAAGGATATAATAATATAAAAGAATGAAGTAATCAGAAACTTTGCATGTCATTTTTTTCTCTCACTGTGTGTAATGAATATGCCTCAAATAGAAGCTAAAAGAAATGTTAAAATAATGATTGTTTTCAGAAAGGTTTCCCAAACATTCACTGCTGCCTTTGGTTGTTTAACAAGCTCATCAGGATGCTGAACAATGTTTTGATAGCGCCACAAGGCCAAGGTCAGTATTAAGAAAATTGTATAAGATGATGTTGAAGAATTGTGAGGTCCAAATAAAGATTGACTTTAACTGGTTGAAATACAGAAATACACCTAATGGTTAGGGAGTTGGTCTTCTAACCAAAAGGTTGCAAGTTCAAGTCCCAGGTCCGGCAGGGATTGTCGATGGGGGGAGTGAATGATCAGCGCTCTCTCCACCCTCAATACCACGACTGAGGTGAGACCCA
Source organism: Cirrhinus molitorella (assembly GCA_033026305.1). NCBI lineage: Eukaryota > Metazoa > Chordata > Actinopteri > Cypriniformes > Cyprinidae > Cirrhinus > Cirrhinus molitorella. The sequence goes on from CM065122.1 coordinate 17,400,878, forward strand.
TGAGCAAGGCACCGAACCCCCAACTGCTCCCTGGGCGCTGCAGCGATAGCAATATGACTGCCCACTGCTCTGGGTGTGTGTTCACGGTGTGTGTGTTCATTTTAGAAAGCTCTCAGGTAAGATGGTGAGGTTCTTTGCTAAAAAGCTGTCTTGATATTGTCCAAATGCAGCATGGATAATGCTGTCTTCATGGTCTCTCAATTTGTATTTGAGATTGGGAAACCAGTGTTTATTCCTCAAATTTGCCTTGGGAACTTTCGATGCGGAACATGTAAATATTGCAAAAAATCTGATATACAGTGTCTTCCACTAATGTTGGCACCCTTGGTAAATATGAGCAAATGTGGCTGTGGAAATAAATTTGCATTGTTTATCTTGTTGATTTTTCATTAAAAAAATTCACAAAATTCTAACCTACCATTTGAAGTAAAACAATGGAAAGTAAGGGGGTGGGGGCAAAGACTCCCATTTATGAAATAAATGTTTTTTTCTGTAGTTCACGTTGGTCCCAGTTATGGCAACGCCCTTTTCCCAAGATTATAATGTCTTTCCCAACAGCTTTCTCCTATAATGCCTGATGAGTTTGGAGAACACCTGAAAAGATGATCAGAGACCATTCCATTCCATACAGAATCTCTCCAGACCCTTCAGATCCCAGCTACATGTTGTGCTGCTTCTGTTCAGTTGACCTTACTCATTTTCTGTAAGGTTCAGGTCAGGGAATGGGGCGGCTATGGCAGAAGCTTCATTTTGTGCTCAGTGACACATTTTTGTGTGGATTTTGTGTGTTTTGGATCATTGTCCTGATGGAAGATCCAACCACAGTCCATTATGAGATTTCTAACAGAGGTTTTGATTTTTTTTGTCTGGGTATTCAATAGAATCCATGCCTTGCATCTGAACAAGATGTCCAGGTCCTTTGTCAGAAAAATAAGCCCATACTATTAAAGATTCAGCAATATTTAACCGTAGACATAGGGTACTTTTTATCCCATTTTTTTAATCCCCTTTTTTTTGTTTCTTCTGACCATTGAAGTCAGTCCCATTTGTTCCAATTGTGTCTGACAGTTTAGTATGCTGGAGTTTGTTTTTGGATGAGAAAGGAGGATTTTTCTTGAAACTGTCCTGAACAACGTGTGGTGAAGCAAGGGGCTGTTTGGTATACATTAGGGCTGTCAAACGATTAATCGCATCCAAAATAAAAGTTCATGTTTACATACTATATGTGTGTTTACTTTGTATATTTATTATGTACATATAAATACAGACACATACATGTATATATAAATATTTAGTTTTAATATGTATGTATATACGTGAGAGGACGCTGGCGTTGTTTGTTCGCCGCTTCTCCGCCCTTGATCTTTGATCTAGTTTTATTTGTTTTTATTTTGTTTTACTTGTTTTAAAGTTTGAAACTTGCGGTCTATTATCTGAAGACTGTGTGTGTGTCATCTTGCCTGCGGAGTAAACTGAGACGACGAACTGTATAGCCATTGTTAGTGCTGTGCAAATTTCAAATGGCATCCAGCACTATTTTTAAATACTCCATTCCTCAGCTGCTGAGTTACAACCGGCGCCTACCTTCACTCTGCATTCCTGCTATAAAACAGCTTGGACTTCTTTGTCGACCTCGTTATGTCCATAGAAGTTCCCGCAAAAAGTTTGTCTATTGCCAGCATGATGCTGCTTCCATTCCTTCCATCTGGTCATCGACTGAACGTATCGCACCTGTGGGACGTCATCAGAGCACTGGCGCTCTTGGATTACGTAGCAGTCACCCACCCCTTTTTCCACTGAGAGCCTCTAGTGCTGGGCGAAATGAAAATCGTGGAGTGGATTACAGTGTATTGCTGAGTCTACAGAGACTTGCATCAAGAGATCTGTCTTCTGCTACTATGGAATTATTTAATACGCAATCCCTTACTAATAAATCTCTTCTTATTCATGATCATATTTTGGACAAAAAGTTGGATTTTATGTGCCTGGTCAAAACTTGGCACAAACCAGGGGACTACTCAGTGCTAAATGAAGCCTGCCCCCAGGGTTATTGCTATCTGGAGAAAGCCCGCAATTCTGGACGTTTTTCCAACATTGTTATTGTAGGTGATGTAAATATTCATGTGGATAATCCCTCCTGTCAGCTCTCAACAGAGTTTTTGGGTCTGCTTGACTTTCTCGGTCTCCAGCAACATGTGAAGGTCCCAACACATACTAAGGGACATACCTTAGATCTTGTTATTACTGATTCAGCCCCCATTAAAAGCGTAGAAGTCTATGATTTGGGAGTGTCTGATCACAAAGTAGTCTCTATGGCTTTTACATTCTTATTGCCTACAATAAGACCCAAGCGTCAAATGTCCTTCCGAAATTGGAAACACATTGATTTAACCTCTATGGCTGTAGACCTTCAACAAATTTCCTGTCCAGCCATTACAACGGTAGACGAACTGGTAGACCACTATAATGCATCTTTGAGCAGTGTTCTCGACCTCCATGCCCCTATCAGGACACGTGAAGTTACTTTTGTATGTTCTGCTCCCTGGTATACACAAGAACTACGTCGAATGAAGATGGCAGGCCGTGCTTTGGAGCGTCATTACAGAAAATCTGGACTCACTGTCCATAAGCTTGCATTTCGTGACCATCAAAGGGCCTATTGTAAGACCCTGAAAGATGCCCGATGGCAGTTTTATTCAAATCAAATCAATAAAAATATAGGTAACTCAAGGCAACTGTTTGCTACAATTAGCCATCTCTTGGAACCGCAACAGCCGTTTTCTATCGAAGCTACTACGGAGCAATGTAACAGCTTTATTGATTTTTTTTGGATCAAAAGTCAACAACATTCGCTCCTTAATGCCTGGATCACATTATTCATCTTTGCCTGCCCTTAGTCCTTTAATTGGGAGTTTGCCATCTCTCCTATATTTTACTGACGTTTCAAGTGGCCACATTGATGAAATTTTGCAAGGAATGAAAGCATCATCCTGCTCACTGGATCCTATTCCGACGGCTCTGCTAAAGTCATTTATCCCTATTGTTAGTCCAATCATTACAAAGTTAGTAAATCTTTCATTACAAACTGGTTATGTTCCACCTTCTCTCAAAGCAGCTGTCATCCGTCCGATTCTGAAGAAGCCTTCATTAGATCCAAAAGAGCTTGCAAGCTACAGGCCTATCTCAAATCTGACTTTTCTGTCAAAGGTTCTGGAAAAAACAGTTGCCCTCCAACTTCAGCACCATCTCAGCTGTAACAATCTGTTTGAGAAGTTCCAGTCTGGTTTTCGTTCAGCCCATAGCACGGAAACAGCTTTGCTCAGGGTGACAAATGACCTACTGATGACAGCTGATGCAGGATCACCATCCTTGCTTGTTCTTCTTGATTTGTCAGCAGCCTTTGATACAGTGGACCATACCATTCTCCTGGATCGTCTCCAACATATGGTTGGACTATCTGGAACTGCATTGCAGTGCTTCCAGTCCTACCTGTCTGACAGGACTGAACAGGTTATGTTGGGAGGATGTAAGTCCAGGATGTCCCCTGTTACATGTGGTGTTCCGCAGGGGTCGGTTCTTGGCCCCATCCTTTTTCTCATTTATATGTTACCTCTCGGGCATGTCATCAGCAGACATGGGCTGTCCTTCCATTGTTATGCTGATGACACGCAGCTGTATATTAAGACTGCTCCAAACCCTTCGGAAGCCATCTTGCACCTTACTGCTTGCCTTGAGGAGATAAAGGCGTGGATGAACAGCAATTTTCTTCAGTTAAACAGTAAAACCGAGGGACTCCTTGTTGGCACACCTAGTCAGATCCGTTCTTCTCCTATATCTCAGCTTATTTTTGATGGCCAGATTATTACCTTTTCTTCCTCTGTTACTAACCTGGGGGTTCGGTTTGATCCACAGTTGACCCTCAGTGATCACATAAAACATCTGTGTAAGATATCGTTTTATCATTTACGAAAAATTTCCAAACTCCGTCCTCTGCTAACTCTCCCTGATGCAGAGAAATTGGTCCATGCCTTTATTTCCTCAAGGCTGGACTACTGTAATGGACTTTTTGTTGGGATTCCTGCTAAGGACATACAAAAGTTACAATATATCCAAAACAGCGCTGCTAGAATCTTGATGAAAGTAAGGAAATTTGAACATATCACTCCCATCCTTAAATCCCTTCATTGGCTGCCTGTCTCTTCTCGGATCGAATACAAACTCCTCCTCTTAACCCATAAATGCATTTATGGCCAGGCACCTTCGTATCTTCAAGATCTGATTAGTTTGCGATCTGTCAATCGTACCCTGAGATCATCTGGCAGTATGCTTCTCCAAGTTCCCTCTACCAAGCTTCGTACCATGGGGGGGCGAGCTTTTTGCTCTGCTGCCCCGCAGCTCTGGAACCATCTTCCTGTCCAGCTACGAGTCACACAATATATATATATATATATATATATATATATATATATATATATTTATACCTGTATACAATTTAGATTATAAATAAATATAAATATTTTATATATAAATCTAAAATATTTTTCCTTAATATATACATGCATGTGTTTGTATTTATATATACACATAATAAATATACACAGTACACAAATATATAGTATGTAAACATGAACTTTTATTTTGGATGCGATTAATCGCGATTAATCGTTTGACAGCACTAGTATACATATATATAATTTTATAATTTTATGCTTTCTGACCCCAAGACTCAACTAACCTTTGCAATTCTCCATCTGTGATCACTGGAGAATCTTTGGCCACTCAAACTCTCCTCCTCACTATGCATTAGGCAGATTTGTAACATCTTTAGTTGATTGGAACTTTTTAATTACTGCCCTGATAGTGAAAATGGGGATTTTCAATGCTTTAGTTAATTTCTTACAGCCACTTTCTATTTTGTGAAACTCAACAGTCTTGTTCTGCAGTTGTTCAGAATTGTAAATGAATGAAAATATACTTCAGAGATGTTACTCATAAGAATTTCTAGGGGTGCCAATAATTATGGCCAACTTGCATTGGAGAGAGTTTTTTTTTCATAATGTGAGTTTCCCTCCACTTTCAATTGTTTTACTTCAATGAAAAGTTAGATTTTTGTGTGTGTTTTTTTTTTATGAAAGCTCTTTGCTCATATTTACCAAGAGTGCCAACATTAGTGGAGGACAAGATGCTAATGTCGTTCACTAGCAGCACTTCAGCATTTTTGTGCAAATTCACAAGGCCTTACGGTGTTTGATTCACAGCAGCAAAACCCAGACTTGCATTCAAACACACCATCTCTTTTTGATGCATCAAATTTAAGCGCTGCATCGAGGCCTGAAAGAACGACAATGGCTCAATCTTTTCAAGCGTCAGAGCAGCGCCACACACATAGAGATCAGAGTAAGTTTATGAAGTAATCTCTCTTTCTCTCTCTCTTCTCTCTCGCTATCACTCGAAGCCCTCCCTCTCTCCCTCCCTCTGTGTTATGACATAGTAATCTGTGTCTCTAGCAGCTTGACTGAATAGGCGTATGAATGGCTGTTTTCTGCCTACATGAACCTATTGGAGGTGGATCAACCATATGCCCATGGACATGCACACTCAATGACAAAGGCGGATACCAACAGGTCCTCTCTGACACAAAGCGCTGTGGGCCTGAGGGAGGCGGGCGAGACGAGGGGTGCATCTTAACCTGAGATGTCCACACACACACAAATAAATATTCTCACACACACCCCACCGCATGCCACCCACACAGCAATATGGAGATGGGACACTGATACAAACCCAGCCTGGGGAGTTTGTGAAGATGATGCTTTGTTGTGTTGTTTTTGAGAGGTCTTGGTTTGTGTATGTAAAATGTATAGAGGAAGAGGGAGGGACAGTACGAAAGACAAGCACTTTTTTGGAGGGGGCCAATCTGTTGCAGCTCTGGATGAAGTCTTGTGATGGAGAGACAGTGTGTTAAGTGACATATGTGACACAGAGGGACAATAGGATTATGGTCCTCTTCTCGTTATCCGTGCCTTTGGACAGTGGGATTATCATCCGGGGAGTGAAGATCTCGGGCCGCTAAGCTTCAGTGCGGCCCGGTCCCTCGTCTCTTGTGTGGGGTGGGAAAGCATGGGTGAAGGGGGTCCCCTGGAGAGCGGGCTGCTATCAGGATTTACATATTCATCAGAGATCAGAGCTATGTTCTCTTTCTTTCACTTTTCTCTCTTCTTTTTTCTCTCTGTCTTGCATACACATGCTTGAACATGCTGGGATGTCTTATTTTACTGTTTTTGAATTTTCAGCACCCACAAATGCAAAGATGTTATGAAAATGTTTCTAATTTTTCTGTTATATTATATACAACTGTTTCTGTTCCTCAAATCTAAATGGCTGAGACGAGTGTGATATTCCATTTTACTGTTTGTATCACTCTGCTTGCAGTATTTCTATAAATAATAGTTTTTTTTTTTCACAAAATGTACTTTTAAGAGTTTTTTTTTTTTAGGCAAGAATATATTTTACACTTCAAATATGTGGTCTGTTATTAAAGATAACCGCTTTTTGAAATTTTTTTCAGTATTATGTGACCCTGGACCACAAAAACATTAAGTAGCACCGATATATTTGTAGCAATAGCTAAAAATACAATTTATGGGTAAAAATTATAGATTTTTCTTTTATGCCACAAATCATTAGGATATTAAGTAAAGATCATGTTCCATGAAGATATTTTGTACATTTCCTACCATAAATCTATCAAAACTTATTAGTATTAGTATTATAAAGTAGCTTATTATTAGTAATATGAATTTCTAAGAACTTAAATTGGACAACTTTAAATGCAATTTTCTCAATATTTAGATTTTATTTTGCACTCAGATTCCAGATTTTCAAATAGTTGCCAAATATAGTCCCTAACAAACCATACATGAATGGAAAGCTTATTTATTCAGCTTTCAAATTATGTATATGTATATGTATCAAATCTTTTAAAAAATTACCCTTATGACTGCTTTTGTGGTCCAGGGTCACATATTGTAACAGTGTCCATATTTGGTTTGTCCATCTTCTGCTTTATTAATAGCATCACTCAGGCTGCATGAACTTAAAATCCTGAGGATTAGACTTTAAATTTAGTTTTGAACCCTGTTGTGTCTTCACAAATAAATGTACCACTCTGGCATGAAGAAAAATAATTATGTTGTATTTAAAAAAATAAAATAAAATACAGAAGGAGTGCAACGGAGAAAGTAGTGGAGGGCAAATGAAGTTCAACTGAGGTGAAGGGGTGAGACAACGTCAAAGAAGGGACAACAGCGAGAGAGATCGAGAGACGCGTCTAATGAAGGAATGCACACAGAGAGATGGAAACTAATGGAGACAAAGGATGTACAGAGTGAGCAAGAGAGGGAGAGAGATGGCGATGGGGTGGCTGACTGCTGTTGAACTCATCGTCATCTTAATTGATGAGGTCATCCCGGGGACTATCCCAAAACCAGCGTGTCCCCGGGAGGTCATCACCAGGTCATCCAAAAGTCAAAGTGCATCAGAGAGAGATGATGTAGCATGTAACTTGTGTTTTTTGTTGTTTGTGTTTTTTGTTGTTGTTGTTGTTTGTTCATGGCCTTCTTGCCTTTAACTGAAAAGACAGTGTAGATCAGACAGAAAAGTGGAAAGAGAGAGGAAATGGGAACAGGACAAGATGCAAGCCAGAGTCAAACCTGTGTACCCTTGAATGCAACAGACATTTCTATGCCCCAACTCACTTGCATGACCGGCTGTGCCATAGCCCTAACTTCAATGCATTGATTAACAAATATTACTAAAGTATTTGCTGCTTCAAAATGACCCAATTCACTTAAATGAGATAAAACGTTTTCTTAATTAGGGTAGGACAGTGTAGAGGTGACAGGAAGTGAGAGAGAAAGTGTGGGGTGAAATTGGGAGAGGCCCTGGAGCTGGGATATGAACTCGGGACGTCCATAGCACAACTGTTTTTTTTTTTTTTTCAACCTGATCTCATGACGAAAACATACCTGTGGGAACTTTTCCGCGTATATTGCGTGACATATTCGATGTGAAATGTCAATAAAAGATTGTTTGATTAATTTTTTTCCGACCCCAGAACAGATGCCCATACAGATGGTATGTTTCATTGGTTTTATACATGCCACCGCAGTTCCGGTGTGAAATGTCTATTGAGTGGCGCTATGACTCTATAATGCTCCATGACATTTTAAAATAACTAGGGCTGTCAAACGATTAATCGCATCCAAAATAAAAGTTTATGTTTACATACTATATGTGTGTTTACTTTGTATATTTATTATGTACATATAAATACACACCCATACTTGCATATTTTTTTTTATTACTTTTACCATTAATCGCAATTAATCGTTTGACAGCACTAAAAATAACGTACTATCACTACACCTAAACCTATACCATAGTATGAACAAATGCAAATGTGCATTCGCAGGCATGCCGTTTTAGCTTGTTTTCTGATATCTCGTTGCGAGTCATGGTTTTTCACAGGATTCACACCCGATTCCACTTCCTAAGTTCAATTCCATGGCTGAGCTACCAAACAAACGTATGTGTGGAAAACACAACACATGGAGCTGTAATCATAACTGTACGAGAACGATTAAAAGTGCTCACTGTTTTAACGCCTCTAGTGTTCATTTCTGTTGGAAACTGCAGTGATATGTACTTATTGGTACGTACATCATGTCTTACGAAAAGGTTCCCACAGTTTTTTTTTTTTTTACTAAACACAATTGTACAAAGCATGAAATTATGTTTCAAAATCAGGTTTAGGCATATTTTCTAACTAACACTTATTGTTTTAAGTTGTGTGCTTTATTGGCATTACAAAGAAATTGTGCATTTGCATCACCAAAGCATTTACAGCTGCCTCCAAGAAATATAGTAAAAGTAAAACTAGTAAAAATCAATATGTATAAATTACAACTTTTATTAAAGCTGCAGTCTGTAAGTTTTGCCTCTTTGTCGCCATCTCTGTCTGAAAACCTGCAATTGCAGTTAATTGCAGAATTATCTTCCATGCATGAGTTGTGCTCCAGCACAGCTCCAGTGCAGATGAATCTAATGTTTTGGTAGCTGTCAGTCACCGCACCGTTGAGGATTTTCACTGTATTTAGGAATCACAGATTAACAAATTCAAATATATGGCCCAAATAAGAATTTATATCGCAAATTGTCATCTAAGAGTAAGTAGCAAGTCTAAAACTTTTGTTATGACCAACTGAGGAAAAACGCTACAGGTGTTTAAATCTAACAATTGGTTATCTCATATCACATCAAACTAGCAAATTATTACTGTTATACTTTGTTCTCAAATTGTTCATGTTAACAACATCAGCATTGTGTAACTACATGTATGTATTGTGTATTAGCGTTTCTGTTTCTGTACAGTCTAATCTCTGATTGACATAAAATTCGAATATCATATCAAGAAATTCTTTTAGCCGAAAAAGCAAATCATTCTTCCTTAGGACCGGTTCTCTTTAAAATACAAAACTTGTGTCATCCCACGTAGGCTATCTGCAAACAGATGCATATTTAAAACTGGAGTAATCTAATTTCAGTCACTTGTGTTTCAAAAACACACAAACTTTTTGGATTACAATCAGCAACCAAAAAAATAAGTGTAATTATTTCAGCCGCTGTGAGAAAAGGCTATAAACGATCCAGCACCTGCAGCATTCTGACATGCGATTATGTTTATGCTTTATGTTTACAGACGTGACGTAATGACGCAGTGGCATGCTTGAATTTCCAGCGAAAACCTACCCGTACCACTCAATTTAAAAAACATTATTATAAGCTAACCGTTGTTAATCGGGCTAAAGTAAGGTGATAGTTTTGAAGACTGGCTGGTTATGTACTTTTTTTTTTTTTACCAAAAAAGTTAAGGACTGCAGCTTTAAATTATTTTGAGTATTTATAAAATTATTTTTGTTTTATTTTTAAACGTGATTTTTTTTTTTTTTTTTTTTTAAAGTTAATGTAATTAGGAAACTAAAAAAACAAAATATACAGAGAGTAAATTAAACATAAAGATACTATAGGTAATAATAAAGGGCTTTTTTTTTCTCTCACACATATATACAAAGCTTGTTTATGTTTTGAATTTGGTTCGGTGTCTTTGATATGCTGTCAATCAAATGCTCTCTGCTGGAATTGCTAGAATGTAGGTGTCAAAGTAACCTTTGCAACACAGGCACACACACACACACACACACACACATTTATAACGAAACACAAATAGACTCGCTCAGCGACAACACACTCAGTAATTGCTGCCTATTAAGGTCTTCGCTTCTCTCTCACACCTCATTACAGGCCTAAACACACACTGCCCCCTCATTACAGATTGCTTGCTAAACACACACACATATACAATTCCCTCATTCCCACCTGTCAGTTAAACACTCAACCTGGCAAGCGTGACCGCTGAGAGTTGGGTGTTAACTCGCTGATGACAGTGTGTGAGGTGTGGGCTCTGTAACCCCATTCCAATACATGGTAGAAAACGGTTATGCTTGCTGACCTTATGTGTCCGTGTGTGTATTGTGGGATGTATCTAACGAAAGGGATTTGTCAGGATGGTGCGCTCCTCTTTTTGGATTACGGTTGACTTTGAACACCCTATAAAGAAAATGGACTCTCACGTAGAAAAACCAATTAGCGCTTGTATCAATACATGTACCTCATGCTGCTGGAGGCTGTTCAGTGTGTCTGCATGTGCAAAAGCAACAGGTTCAAATCTGCTGTATAGTAAAAAGCTGATGATGTATAATGGTATCAACTAAATAATATTTGTCATCATAACTATCATATTTCCATCTTGTGCTTCTGTTATTCTCTGCAATGGAGTAATGTGTAGCCTTTAGCAATGGGGGGTTGTTTATTGTAAATTGGTGCAATTCGCTAGAGCCTGATCCTTTCTCACTCTTTCTTTCTCAAGGTGAAACATAATTGAATGTGCCAAGAAGAGCAGATGGGTTGGTGAGAGAAGAGACTAAAGGAACAAAAAGTTGCTGGCTGTACCAGGGTATGTGTCAGATCCAAAGGGTGGGAAAAAGTTTGTCATTTTATCAGATACCTATATACAAGTAACTGTAATTTTACTATATTATAGGCACAAACTCCCTGGGATTACCTGGAATAAAGTGTCTTATTTACAAACACAGTGATTATAATTTATGGCTTGTTTTTTTTGAAAGACTTGAATTAGCAACTTTCCAGTTTCAAATGCCCTGTCTTAAATGGTGAAATTTTTGTTTGCTATGATAGCTTAGAAAGGAAGAAAATTAGTTTATGGAGATTATTCATGTCCATCTTGAACATAAAATGGTGGCATGTTTAATAAAGGAAACTGGAAGAAGAACATTTAAGTAATTTGGAAGAAAGTTCAGAAAGCATGAAAGTAATAGCTGAACAAAAATGACACTGTTTGAAAGTTTGCATACACTAATAAACAAATTATTTGGTTTTTCAGCATTTTTGTGTATTTGAACTCTTTCCAACAATGACTATAAGATCCATTTTTTTTTACACTGAGGGCAACTGAGGGACTTATATGCAACTATTACAGAATGTTTAAACACTCAATGATGCTTTAGAAGGAAACACAATGCATTAAGAGTCAGGGGTGAAAACTTTTTCAGCTTAAAGATCAGGGTAAATTTAACTTATTTCATCTTCTGGGAAACATGTAAGTATCTTATGTAGCTTCTAAAAGGCAGTACTAAATGAAAGAAAAATATGACGTTTAGGCAAAATGTACACATTTTTATTCTGTTCAAATGTTTACACCCCTGGCTCTTAATGCACTGTTTTTCCCTCTGGAGCATCAGTGAGTGTTTGAACCTTCTGTAATAGTTGCATATGAGTCCCTTAGTTGTTCTCAGTGTAAAAAGGTGGATCTCAAAATTATACAGTCATTGTTGGAAAGGGTTCAAATACACAAAAATGCTGAAAAACCAAAGAATTTGTTGGACCTGAAGGATTTTTCTAAAGAACAGAGAACAAACAAGGGACATGTGAATCATTCAGGTAACAAAACAGTATTGAGAATCAAGTGTATCAAACTTTTTAACATGGTGATTTTTAAAAAATATATATTATTATTTTCTCTTGTGGACTGTATGTAAACATCTTTAATGTGAAATATCTTATTCAGGTCAGTACTAAATAAAAACTTACATGCATTTAGTTTTTGCTCTTATTTTGGTAAAATAATTAAACATTTTGCAGATTTTGTATGTAAACTTTTAACCTCAAATGTATGTCTGCAAGTTGTCTATTATTAAACGCATCATCTTGAAAGCATCTGCTGTGTACAAAGATCTGACATTCTTTCAGACATCAGTTTTACATACATTCTAAACCATAAACATCTTAAAGACATTTTCTGAACGTCTATTTGACATCTGATAGGAAACGTCCTATAGACGTATTGCAGATGAACAAACAAAAAAATACATCTTGCAGACGTCAAATAGACTGTCAGGGAAGAGAAAAACTTTATTTTTCAGATTTTTGACTCTTTTTAGAAACAGAGACTTTGTCATTGATTTTATAAAACCTAACTGACTACATCAAAAAGCAAAAGCTAGTATGTTCTGAAGAAGGAACAGCTTGTGTGTTGTTCATACTGTACTTATGACTGTATGTCCTAATGTGTTGTTTGTCTGTATCCCAGCTTGCAATAGTTTGCAGATCCTCTCCAAAGTACTTCAGACGACAAGGAACCCCTCTTAAAAACACAAGCCTGAACTCTTCAGTTTAAGAGCCCTGCTGTTTGCCTCTGTGTGTGTGTGTGTTTCTATCTCAGGAAACTGACAGATGCCCATAAATTATTTGGGCATCTTTATTTTAAAAGCACAGCTCATTTACATCAATTTGTAAGAGGCGGGGGAAAGTAACGAGGGGTTTGTAACTTTAGGTATGTATATGCGAGTGTAAGGGGGGGGGGGGGGTCATCTTAGGTGGTCAGCGTAGCCATTCTTTCGCCCTAGTATCCTGTCGTATTCCTTGAAGCCTTGCATACTCGCCATTTCCACACACACACCAGAGCTCAGATGCCTCCCCGCTAATTAGCAACAAGTCAGAGCCGCCCACTTCTGCAGGGCAGTAAATATTCCCACACGCTCTCACACTTGCACAGACGTCCCTAACTCGGATACAAGACCCTCGTTCCTTCTCCATTCTTTTCCCTCTTTTCTAATTTTTATCACCTCCCCTTGTTTTGTTCCCACTTCTGCAGCCATCAATCATCCTATTGACCTATCTTGTTAGGGGAAACTCACAGACACGCCCCCTCGCCTCTTCCAGGCCTCAATCTCATCCCACGCTCTTTTTCTTTCTATATACGTATGCATCGGAGCCCCTGTGTCCATCTCTGACTTGTACCTTCATGCTCCATCCTGCGCAGTTAGTGGTCAGGACAGGGTTGCGGCCGTAGGCCGGACAGGGTCGTGGGGAGGTGTTGGTGGGGGGATTAGATTTAGGGAACACTCTGGGTGGTACGGTAGCCCCTGCGACGAGCACAATGCCTTCTGTGTCCCCATGTGACACACACCCTTGTTTTACAACAGGGGAGGAGACACCTTCAATGCCCCAATGATGTGAACCACCCTGAGCCTATTCACGGTGACAAACGGCCACTGCTGGCCCCTGCGACAAACACATGCACAGACAGGCTGCAACTATTACATGCATAAATATGTTTTTTGGTTCATAGTGTGTTCAAACTGTTGTGCCAAAAAACACTACTGCTAAATGCAGAGTGGGAGACTACCTAGTTGACATTAATATGCAAGCTCAAATCCGAGACAGATGGAGTAAAAGGCTTTCCTCTACCTTTATCGCTTTCTCCCTCTCTTTTCTCTCTGAAAGAACCTTCTTGGCTGGCTCTCAGTGGAGTTGAATTGGTATGGCTTTAATTGAATCAACTAGCTCTTTTCTTGTGCCGCACTTATGAGGCCAGAGCAGCCAAATGGCTTGATGACAACGTAATGGCGAAAGAATTGAATGAGCGACGCTGCCAGAAGGGAGAGAAAATCCAATGGCATTCCTTCGCATCTGCAGCGATACACGTAGTTGCACACAGACGCATCACAACACTATTACAACGATTGAACTTTTCTCATTGAAAATTTTTTTTTTTTTTTTTGTGAACTTTTAGATTATGTTGTTGTTATGACAAACATTGTATATAATATTTAATTCAAATGAGCACAAGTAAGCAGTTACAAAATGCTTTCTTCTGTTTTTTTTTTTTCAAAATGATTTTAAAATTCAATTAATGTAGATTTTCTGTATGTGCATTTTTTTTTTTTTTACCTCAAGGAGCTGTTTCCACCTTATCGAAGCAGTTTGAGTTCTGAAAAACTAATAAGTAAATCATAAAAATGTAAAATTAAATAATTTTAGCAACAAAATGTGTCATAATTAAACATAGCAGTCATTAAATAAGTAAAAATAAACTCAACCCTAAACACCAAAATGTTTAACCCAACCTTCTGGGTAGTTTTATTTAACTCAACTATTGTTTAAAAATCACTATATGACTGGCTTAAAATGAACCTAAATAGGTTGTAAATTAAAAATCAGACTCAGCAGTAATTAAAAGGTGAACATTTACTAATTAAGCAATTTAATAAAAAAAAAGTTTATTATCTGATTATTATTTATTCAACTTATTAATACATTTTCATTTCCTAATACAGTTGAGGGCAAAAGTTTACATACACTGCAGAATCTGCAAACTGTTAATTGTTTTACCAAAATAAGAGGGATCATTCAAAATGCATGTAATACTATATATATATATATATATATATATATATATAAGACGTTTACATATAGTTTACACAAGAGCAAATAATAGTTGAATTTATAAAAATAATCAAAAGTTTACATACATGTTTCTAAATACAGTTAAACTGCCTGCTGTTCTTCAGAAAAATCCTTCAGGTCCCACAAATTCTTTGGTTTTTCAGCATTTTTGTGTATTTGAACTCTTTCCAAAAATGATGGTGTGATTTTGAGATCCATTTTTTCACACTGAGGATAACTGAGGAACTCATACGCAGCTGTTACAAAAGGTTCAAATGCTCACTGATGCTTCAGAAGGAAAAAATATGCATTAAGAGCGAGGGGTGTAAACTTTTGAACAGAATAAAAATGTTTACATTTTTCTTATTTTGCCTAAATATGATGTTATTTTCATTTTGTACTGCCCTTCAGAAGCTACAGAAAATACCTACATGTTTCTCAGAAGACAAAATAAGTTACATTTAGCCTGATCTTCAAATTCAAAGCTTTAAATGCATAGTGTTTCCTTCTGGAGCATCAGTGAGCATTTGAACCTTCTGTAATAGTTGAACATGAGTCCCTCAGTTGTCCTTAGTGTGAAAAGATGGATCTCAAAATCATAGTCATTTTTGGAAAGGGTTCAAATACACAAAAATGCTGAAAAACCAATTCATTTGTGGGACATGAAGGATTTTTCTGAAGAACAACGGGCAGTTTAACCGCTCAGGACAAACAAGAGACTCAGAACAACTATTACTAAACAAAACAAAACAGAAAAAAAAAAAATTTGGATCATTCTCAAATTCTTGTTCTGTTCTCTGTTCTCATATCTTCCATATGATAGATTTAACCAGCAATTTTGAGCCAAAGAGACCCATCACAGTCTGTCATAACTGCAGTTTTTTCTTTCCTCAGCTTCCAGCAGAACATTGACAGGAAGTGTCACCCATTCTTTGAAGATGTTCAGGTTTTTGGAAAACAATCAGCGTGAGGCTGACAGGGATGGTCTCGACCCCTGATTGCTGTGAATGTTAGGGATGCAGAGGAGGGATGGAGAGATGCATTCCTCCTAAAGAATCCGGGCAGAAACAATAGAACAGCGCACAGGCACTTGGGGAACAGAAGGGTGACACAGAGGGCAGCTCTCACCCACAACAACTCTCCTCCTTTGAAAACAAAACCCCAACCTGTTACTGCTTCACCCTGTCTGTGGGAGGGGATGCTCGTAATAAAGCTGCCAGCCCCCTCGTTAGGCATCACGAGGGTAAGTGCATGTGTATGTGTTTGAGTGAAGGACCTGGGAGCAATAGTACAGGAAGGCTCTCTGTCAAGTGACTTTTGGGAGTGAGAGCTCTGTGTCACTCTTAGTTTTCTCTATAGGAAGTCCTCAGACTGATCAGTTTAGTCCAGATAGTATACGCTGTGAAAAAAATATATACATATATACAGTTGAAGTCAAAAGTTTACATACACCCAGAATCAGCAAAATGATTATATAAAATGCATATAATTTTTTATCTGTCTATCTATCTATCTATCTATCTATCTATATATATACATACATATATATATATATATATATATATATATATATATATATATATGATTAAGATATTTTACATAAAACACATTTACATAGTCCACAAATGAAAAGTTTTTGAATTTGAAGGTCAGGGTAAATGTAACTTATTTTGTCTTCTAATGTATTAAATAATTAACATTTTGCATTCACCAAAAATTCACTACAAAAATATGATGATGTTCCATACAGCATGCCTTACAGGAAAAATAAGGTGGTAAACTCCAAAAGCACTAAATCTTTGTAATACTGACTTAAAGGGTGCATTTTGTCATCATTTACTCGCCTTCATGTTTTTTTCAAACGTGTATGACTTATGTAGGAGAGAAAAAATATTTTGAGTGATGTTTTACCTGTTTCTGTGAATGTGATGAATTTGCCGACTTTCATTGTATGGCTAATCTTGTTTTTAAAAGAATATTCTTTTATGTTCCCGCAGAAGAAATAAAGTGAGAGTGAGTAAATGATGACACAACTTTTATATTCCTCTTTAGGTGCAGATTTCATAAGCTACAAAAACTTTTTCTTGCTTCATATTGATACAGTTGTCATTTTCAGGGTGCCTCCCCCCTGCATCCCCACTCCTTCACCCAAGAACACATACACAATCACACACCCCTCCTTTTTATCTTTCCCTCTTGCAGGATCAGGGGAGCAGGTTGTGGTAACATTTGTAGCATTTGGCTGCAGCAAATCCCACAGCTTTTTTTCTGAAAAGAAGCAGCCACCTAAAAAAAAAGGGGGGGGGGGGGGGGGCTTCTTCCAGTGAAGCCCCTGGTCTTTCTCCCGCTCTCAGCCTGCGCTCAGCGGTCTGCATGCCCCTCACCATCGCTTGCAAATCCCCCTTTATCCGCTGGCAGCCAGATGGGGTGGCAGGAATAATAGGCAGAGCCTGATGAGCACCATTCAATTTGTCCAGCCGTGTAAAGGAGCTTGTAAGCCGTTCCATTTGAGCAGGGTGTAATAGTAGCCAGGGGAGCAGAGGCTATGTTAAGACTTAATTACCTACTAATGGCTGTTGTAGGGACAAAAGACTTGTGTAGACCCCAACAACTTACACTCCTGTAATAGAGGAGAAAGGCTAGTAGAGGAAGGGGTGGGGGATGACTGTTTTTGAGATATTGTGCCTAGAAATGTGTGATGTCCATATGTTAAAAATATCATCAATACTACTTTTATTCACTACACATCTGAGGTGTGTGGATGGAAAGAAAGAAAGGAAAAAAAGAAATGCTGCATACTTTGATTTTCTTTAGAAAACCATTTGGGCTCAGAAACCTGGGAGAAAAGGTTTTCTTGTTTTTTTTTTCATTCTTTTTTCTTTTCTTATTCTCTTTCTTTTTCAGTTGGAGGGAAGATTAGCAGGATTAAGACTGGCTCACATATGCTGCTCTTCACTATTGGCATTCAACACAACACAAGCCCAACTGCCACCCAGACGGGAAGAGAAAGAGAAAGACAGAGGGTGAGAGTGAAGTTTTCTCTGATATTAAAGCATCGCTACACTGAATCAAAACTGTTTGGAATAACTGTGGAAGAAAAAGACTATTTAGTGAGCAAGGGAGAGAGTAAAGAATTTGTTGGATAGTGAGAGGAGGGAATCAAGATGGATGAGGGTGCAAAACCATTTATGATGGGAAAATAGCTAAAGATGTGCAGGATATACAGTCCAAAAATCTTTTTGTTTCATTTTAAACTAAATATAAACTTTTGATCATTGTTAAAAAGTTATGATTACAAAAATATTTAATATTAAGCACTCACCAATCAAATTTAAGCAAATTTGTGACATTTTTATGGACCTTTTTGTGGAAAACATGATTGTTAGGTTTTAATTAGTGTTTGTTCATGAATGTCACCTGCAAAAGTGGAACAAACCTAATACTAAGAAATTAATACATTTATTTTAATTTTTGACCTTTACTATTTATGCTGATAATATAATATGTGATCCTAGATCACAAAACCAGTCTAATATCTGTAGCAATTGCCCATACATTGTATGGGTCAAAATTGGCAATTTTCCTTAATATTTAGATTTTTACATTTATAATGTGATACTTTGTGTTGTATTACTTTGGCATTACATTTCAGAAAACTTGTTAATACTGATTTGTGGGTTTGTAACACAAAGAGAGATGTCAAATTTGGCTAAAAGTGTCTCTAAAAATGTTTCTCTTTTTCAACCACCCTTTAATCTCTCTTTTTAAAAAAAATAAATTAACTCTTGGTCGTAGAAACAATATCATGGGCTTTTTCCTTGTGCTACTGAAGCAAATAAGAATGCAAAAATATTTGGTGTAGTTTCCATTCATCACTATAGAAGTTTGTCCAATAACGACTTCTGCTTCTGAGTGCCCTGGAAATGTGAAGAGGTCCATTAGAAAATAATTGAAAATAGAAACATTTTCATCTTCTACTGAAAATAGAAGCTGGGTTCAGGATTTAAAAAGTGTGACTAAAAAGAAACTCCATTTCACAGAACAGAAAGAAATATGTGCTGTGACAGGACAGAGTTAGATGTAATCCATTATATAGAAAATATGAACATACAGAAACAGACATGTTTCCAAGTACTGTAAAGTACTGTGCTTCTGTTGAGTTTTGGGTTAACTGTGCAGATAATGCTGAAACTGAACCTCAGCTGGGTTCGTTAACTTAAGTATGACTGCAGTTACAGCGCTGGCTAATTTAGCTCTTAGGGTTAACAGTTTTTACTTATATACACACCTCTGCCCACCTCATTATTGGAATACACACATAAACACATCATTATCTCATAAAGGTAATGAGAAAAGAAGAGTCTGGCGTTGCCAACAGGCGGAAATTAGCACTCAGTCTCCCTCCACACTCATCCACCGGGCTAACATTCATTCACCCTGAGGTGGCAAAAGCTCTCGAATAGAACGTTTCTCTCTCTCCCTCTTTTTCTGAGGCAGGCCCTCATTAAACAAATAGCTTTTAATTAAAGACTGAGTGACATAAAATGTAGCTAGTTCTATATTTTTGTCATTTCAGTTGATTAAATTTTCTGCACCTGAACTGTGAAGTTTGAATAAGCTCTAAAATGCTGTCTGGGAACTGGCATTGCTTTCTCACATTTTTTTTCTTTCAGTTTTTTAAGCAAATATGTCAAAATTCATAAAAAAAGATTTGGTTTGAAAATTTGTTTTGTGTATTTACAAGTTGAGGTCAAAAGTTTACATACATCTTGCAGAATCTGTAAAATGTTATAAATCAAGTGTAAACTTTTGAACAGGATCATTTTTATAAATTATAATAAACTATTATTTTCTCTTGTGGACTATATGTAAACGTCTTTTATGTGAAATATCTTACACAGGTTTTATTTTATTATATTATCTTTTCACACTATGGACAACTGAGGGACTCATATGCAAGTATTACTTAAGGTTCAAATGCTCATAGCTTCAGAAGGAGAAACAATGCATTAAGAGCCGGAGAATGAAAACTTTTGGAATTTGAAGATGAGGTAAATTTAACTTATTTTGTCCTCTGAGAAACATGTAAGTGTCTTCTGTAGCTTCTGAAGGGCAACACTAAATAAAAAAAAAAAATGTTATTTAAGAAAAATAAGAAAAAACTATACCCTTATTCTGTTCAAACGTTTACACCCCTGGCTCTTAATGCATTGGTTTTCCATCTGAAGCTTCAGTGAGTGTTTGAACCCTCTGTAATAGTTGTAAATGAGTCCCTCTGTTGTCCTCAGTGGAAAGATGAAAAGATGGATCTCAAAATCATATAGTCATTGTTGGAAAGGGTTCAAATACACAAAAATGCTAAAAAAAAACAAAGAATTTGTTGGACTTTTTCTGAAGTACAGTGGGCAGTTTATATATATATATATATATATATATATATAAGTATAAGTATCCCTTTGCATCATTGTACATTTTTATGCATATAACATTAGTTCAGCTGCAATTACAGCAGAGACAACGGGTCTACATAAAATGGTCCACAAAATTTACAATGAACATTGCTCATTAGGCATTTACTCAGCACTTATGTAATCACTAATGTGGCCAGTGTTTATGCCGTAAGTCTTGTTTAAGCAGGTCTGTAAAAAACGAGTGTACATCTTTGTCAGTGGCTCAAATGTGATCTAAATCAAGAGGTAATGACGTCAGCCATGCATGCTCTTAATTAGCCTTAATTGGCAACATTCTCGGCGGACTACAGTTACCAAAGTTGGGATGAATCGACGGCAGACCAGCCCCTGTCTTTCTCTCTCTGTAATTGCTCCCAAGACAGTTGTCAGTCAGTGTGTGTTGTGTGGGTGCGTGTGAATTTGTGAGCATTCTTCCCCGGGTGACATTTCAGATAATTATATGCGTGAGGAATAAACTGCAGCGCTGACAATAGGGCTCTTTCTGTCCCCCCGTTTCTAATCCAGACAGTCGCGGCATATATTACCATTTTGGTACACTTAACAAGTGAGATTACCGGAATTCATAATGAAGGAACTGAACTACAACTTCTCTCCGACACCGCCGGTTTAAACCAACTCATTTGCATAAGCGTATTTAACGAGAGTAAACAAGCAAACAGACAGACGGGACTGTCCGCACGGGGAAAACAACCAAACAACAAGAGCTCATAGATGCTTCAATGGAAATATGTTAAAGACCTTGATCTGGTGATGTCTCTCCTAAACTCACTGATGCGTCTGGTAAATCCACACCTGTGGAGTCAAACGAAAAGACACATTTCCAGACACTTTTGATCTATCTATCTATCTATCTATCTATCTATCTATCTATCTATCTATCTATCTATCTATCTCATTATACATACACATCGCCACCTATGTTCAATTAATTTCCAAAGTATAAGCAAATGTAGGCTAAATTGCTTACAAATATGAGCCGACATGTTTATGCCCTCTTCTACCCCAAACAATAACTTCTGTTTGTCCATATTGGCCTAATTGAAATGTTTCAGATCATAACCGTTAAAAACCATTTTACACGCCTCGTTTATTAACGATTTAAATGCGCTTAACGGCTGAAATCAGTCAGCTGTCAGGCGCCCGCATGGGGTCACCGGGTTAAAACAATATGCGCGCATTCAAATCGCAAAACAGTGTCTGCAACTAACCGCGCACAATCCTGCGGGAAACACGCACACGATCACCAAAGAAAATCTTGCATCGGCATTCATTCATCCGCCACTTACAGTACTCATATATATATATATATATATATATATATATATATATATATATATATATATATATATATATATTATATACCATTTAGTTTTTTGAGCTGCATTTGGCAAAGCTAATTCATATGAATCAAGTGAGAAATGTAAAACTAATAGCATAATATAAAATTAATGATTGTATTAATAATGTACGAAAGATAGATAGATAGATAGATAGATAGATAGATAGATAGATTTAAAAAATATATGAATTAATTGATTTATTTGAGTAATTTTTCCGTTGCAAACATACATTGCATTTAGAGTTTGGAAAGTTAATTACATTATTGTCAAACTAAGTTCTCTTTAAGTGTTTTATTTTTCCACGCATGCATCACCTAACTTAATATCTTAAGTCTGCACAGTTTGTTCAACCGACTCCCTGTAATCCAAACCCAACGATGTTTTGTGAGGATGCGCCATATGCGAAGTGTGTCTAATGCATTTAATGAAGCCTCAGTTTTTTTGCAATGACATCAGGTTTTAGGACCCCCACCCACTGGAGCTCATTGGTTCTTGACGGGCTGTCGGAAAAGCGTTGACATTGTCCCGGTGACTTGCCCCCGGGTGATGGGGAGGAGGGACCTACTATAAAATACCCCTCGTCACTCTCGGGCGTGCCAAACACAAACAGTGCACGAGTGAACTGGAATAACGAGTGAATTCTGCAAAGCCACAAACAAGCACGCGCTTGCACCTGCTACCAGTAAGTTTATTAAGAACATTTAGAAAAGAAACGGTGCCATTGGTTAATTCGCATAAAAGTATAAAAGCAATGTAATAATTTAGTTAAGGCCTGCATTGTTTAAACTATTCAATAATTTTCTCCTAAAGTGGAGTATGCTAATTTGTTATAGGGTTTTGGTAAATTAGATAATCGCTTAATATTTTGTGGTCATAATTTATTTTGATACTGTGTAACATTTTGTAAGTTTATTGAGTTGGCGAGTTGTTAAGAATCTCTGATAGATTACTTTAAATCTGTTGTATTGCTTTTAAACGCATGGTATTAATTAATTAGCTACTTTGTTTTTTTCACGTATTACATTTATTTAAAGTTTAGTTTTTAACCAGTCCCTTCTTTTACAGGAATATTAGGCTACATCTAAGCTGAGAGCGCACTGAACACCATGGACTCCGACACAAGCCGAGTGTCCAGTAGACCTTCTTCTCCTGAAGGCGATGATCTCTTCCTGTCCGCTGTCAAGAAGTCCGTGGGTTTCTCCGGCGCCGTCTCCTCCACGCAGAGCGATTCTCCTCCGGAGTTAAGAGGCGCAGACCTGCTGGGCGTCTCCAGCGCCGACGAGGACGCAATGTCTCTGAAGATGCTCTCCAAAAAGGACCGTAAACTTCTATCCGAGTCCGAACTGCAGAACATGCGTCTCAAGATCAACAGCCGCGAGAGGAAACGCATGCACGACCTCAACATCGCCATGGACGGGCTCCGGGAGGTCATGCCCTACGCCCACGGGCCATCCGTGCGCAAGCTCTCCAAAATAGCCACCCTGCTGCTCGCACGCAACTACATCCTTATGCTGAGCAACTCATTGGAGGAGATGAAACGGCTCGTGAGTGAAATCTACGGAGGAGGGAGCGGGGCTCACCACACTGGCTTCCACCCGTCCAGTTGTGGTACCCTTACGCACGCCGCGGCCGCTCCGTTACCGGGTCACCCCGCTGCTGTTTCGCATTCGTCTCACCCAGTGCACCATCCTCTGCTTCCACCGGCAGTCTCCACTGCCGCGTCTCTCTCCGGCCCGGGTCTCTCAGTCGTCAGGCCGCATCACGGACTCCTCAAGGCACCATCTGCCGGCGCCGGCACACTTGGCGCTGGTTTCCAGCACTGGGGTGCGGGCATCCCGTGTCCGTGCAGCATGTGCCAGGTTCCTCCGCCTCACGTGTCCGGTATGAGCACCGTCAGCATGCCACGGCTGACCAGTGACTCAAAATGAAGTACTGAACTTTGATAAAAGAACTCTGGATAGACTTTTATATAAAAGCTGTATTACCGTGTTTATGGCTGAACAATTTGTTTTTGGAAAGCACAAATAGTTCTGAAGCGAAGAAAATGGATCAAAGCCACTAACATAGAGTTTTCTAACACTTTAGAGGTATTAGGGTTACTATCCATGTGCATTTCTGTGTATAAAGTTTGTGAAAATGGCATACCTTGCTATTTACAACATGAGGTTTAATGTGAAACCGATTTATAGCACACAATTAAATCCGGACAATTCATGCTGCGGTTAAAGAGGGCTGAATTGTTTAATGGGCCATTTCTATTAGACGAAATTATACATTAAAAGTCCTGTACTGTGTAAATATGTAGATAGCGTTTGTACAGTTTGAGAGATTTTATATTACCATCCCCAGTTTATGTTTGGGGTCCGAATTCATTTGCCAAGCGCTGTGTGTAACAGGAAAGTTGCACCTGTTCATTCCTGCACTATCTTTCTCTCTCTCTCTCTGTCTTTATCTCTTCCTCTCTCTCCCTTTAATTTCTGGCTTTCCGTCTTTGTTATTTTTCTCTCTTCTTTCTGCACAAGCTTACCCGTCAAGGCCGATGCGAAGAATGATCAACTTTTATTTTTTATAATAAAGTGCAAAATGATATTTATTTACTTATTTTGATGGTATTTTCAAATTAATGTGCGGTGAATGTTTGAGTCCTAACTGTAAAATAAATGTTTTAATATGATGCATTTCTCTGCTTGTTTGTGCTTGATTAATTAACCTAATTTTTTCCAATATGTAAACTCACACATAGACATAGTTCTTTCAACATGAAGGGGACAGAATGGAAAAAGGAAATTAACAAATACAAAAACAAAACAAATACATAAAAATCATCTATCTAATATATATATATATATATATATATTAATATATTAAGTAATTATTTAATGTTATTAAGTAATATTAAAAGAAATGTTAATTACAGCGCATTGTGCTATAAGATTTGACAAAAATAATAAATAAATAAATAAATAGTGGTAGTCTATTCTTGAAAACAAATAATTACTTATTCGTTCGTGAGGAGAACAAACAGAGAGTGCTCAGACCGACACCATTTACTTATTGTAAACTGAAACAAAGATGGTCTAAAAAGAGTTTGAATGTTCAGTAACTTGCTCCGAGCTTAAAGAAAGACCATAAACCACAGACTGTTTTTATTTTAGATAACATCGTTTATAGTTTAATATTGATTGTATTTTATATTTTATTTAGCATTTTAGGCTAGAGATATTTTTATTAGTAACAACTAACGCTTGATAAATTCTAAAAATCTAGTTTTTAGCTACGAATTATTTTTTTTTATTTTAAACGGATTAAATTATCTTAACAATTATATATTCATAATTTATCCCAATTGAATGATTTATCCTACACATTATCACATAGGCTACTATTAGAAAGTATTTAATTAAACTAAATTCAGATTACGCTACAACTGAATACCGAGGTTCTTTTTAATTAACAAAAACAGTGATCAACGCAGTCAACGCCATTAAACGAATTTTTGCTCAACCTTTACGCATTTAAATAGCCTTCACCACCATTGCGTTCCTTTAGCGTTAAAACAATTAAATTGATCATAACCCGGTAATTCTGAACTGTAGGCAGGTCATTGATTAAGTTCAGACACAGATTGAGACAAAATATAAATTCCATCCTATATGTCAGATAGAGAACAAGTTATTTGTGACAAAATGAATGTGTCAAAGTGACTTTTCCCCTAATTTGGCACGTCTAGGTGACATCAAGTTCTGGAACTCGCCTTCATTTCTTTACTTCTGTCACCTGTGAACACCTTTACCTGTCAGCCAATGTTTCTGCTGCTTTGGGCAGCTTTCCAAATGAGACCTTGTAGATTTTCTTATTAACTTTTATGAAGCATATCCACTTAATTCTGGGAAACATTAGATAACCTTCATGTTTTTAAGCTTCAAGGAGGAGATCATTTATTTAGAATGCAGGAAACGCATTTGAAATCTTGCACTACACAAAATATGCACCAAAAGAAAAAAAAGTAGCTGCGAGATGGAGGGAATAAATAAATGAGTATTAGGTGGAATACATAACTAAACGCCAGCAGCTGGATGGCAGATTGCTCTTTCTGTTGCAATGTTTTCCAAGGGATTTTTGAGCTGGAACGATATGGAGTGAGGCTGGCTTTTGAATATTCATATTTGCCACTTGTTTATTTGTCTTTCTGTTTTAAAATTCATTATATTATATTATAATTCGTAATATTAATTTTGTACCACAAAAGGGTCATTTTTATTTTATATGGATGAACGTTAACTGATTATTATAGAAGATTATAGAAGTTTATTTATTTACTGTTTCATTTACGTTTTTTATTTGCCGATTTATCCTAGATGCATTTTGGGCAGTTTAATAACGTCATGCAAATGAATAGTTTAAATTAAACAAAAATGGCTTATCAACAAATCTTTACTAAAGTTTTTCAAAGTTTCAATGAAAAAAAAGTTTCAGTACACATCCACCCAGTCGCAGTCAGGCTAATCGTAATTTCGACCCCAGATTGAGCTCCATGAAAGCAAACAGACTGCTGATGTCTTGTCTTCCTTTACTAACATCTGCTTGTTAGTAATTTTCAGCCGCCTCGCCCATTTGCTCCGCGTAAAATGCAATTACTCCGAAAGGTAATGAGAATTACACGCTATCACGTTTCCAAATTAATCAGAGCAGCACCTCCCCCGCAGAGCCACTGAACACAGTCCACCTTAACGAAGTCTTCTCACTCACTGACTTACTGACACTTATTTCGATACTAATAGGCCTTGACTAATAAATCTACGTAAGTAATGTGTCATGAGTCTATATAGAACTAAAAGTGCCGATATCAAGTACTTTAATACATCATGGCATACATATCTATCAGATATGATTTCAGTGCAAATGAACTGAATGTACATAAACTGTTGCATTATATAAATGTAGGCTATAAATGAAACATTTTTCAATAGATAGCTAATATTTATCCTAAGTACAGCAGCCTCATGCATAACATTTTCACAGATTGGGTTTAGTGTTTAATATTTATGTGTGTGTGGTGGTTTTAAACAGATCTTAAAACCATTCTTAAATCCTGTGATTCAGCACAGATGTTGGGCCATTCAGACGCAAACACTGGGCCTTGTTAGCCCAAAGGATTAGAGCAAGAGGATTGAAGAGATGCATCAAAGGTGGTGGAAAAACACAAATAATGTGGAAAAAAGAAGAGCCAATGTAAACAAATAAATGAAGTGCATCTGTAGCATTGTGACAATAGAAAGTAACAAGAAAGAGAGATGGGGAGAGAAGTAAAGTTATCCACTCTGTCTCCTTCAGTTCTAAAACGTGTTTTTCAGCCTCTCAGTTTCATTGATCCATCATCGTTATAGCGAGTGTCAGTCATTTATCACATAATCATTCCAAGAAGTGCATTTTAGAGGAGGAGCAGACGGATGATTTGAGGAACCCATACAGTGGCCATATGAGACCACACCTCCCCTGGGACGAGTGTTTATCTCACCCTCCATCATCTGTTCATCTTTATGTAACACACCCCATGGAGTCGAGGACATCTCCATGTAAAAGACATTGTATTATTCTTATTTTAGTTGGTTGGGATTCATTAAGTGTTGGATGATAGGATGAATAATCAATGTAATCATCACATGAAGGAAAAAAAAAAAAAAAACATTAAGTGGAAGAAAACATTGATACATTCTTCTGCATAAATATTTCTCAATACATTTATCATTTACCTTCCAATTTATTATTCTTACATTTCCATTTTTTGATGGAATAAGATAGGAAAGAATAGCTAATTATTTATCAAACCTCTGTATAAACTGATAACCTGTGATGGTTATGTTTTGATTGGGAAAATCTATTAATTCTTTTTTTTAAATCTTTTTTTTTTTTTGTATTATGCAGTGACTCTATGTAAAATACAAAATGAACATGAACATTAGTATCACACTGATATGACATCATAATTCTTATATTTGTAAAAAAAAAAAAAAAAAAAAATGCTAAAAACTAAACCAAAAAAAAAAAAAAAAACATATATATATATATATATATATATATATATATAAACAAAGAAAACAAAATATCAAAGAAAAGATAGTATAGCAAACAAAAATATTAATAAAATCAAAACAAAACAAAAAAGTGTGGCAAACAAAACCACCAATAATTTAAAGTAAAGCAAAGTTTTTCAAATGGTCTCTGTTTCAACTAGTGCTGTTGGGCTTTTGGGAGTGAGAGAGATGTATGTGCGTCTGTGTGCTTGTTTGCAGGTCATGAGCTGGGGTGCTGTGCACACCTACAAGTCTATGATTTTAAAGCCACCGCACTCTCATACAGGGTGGATCAATGTGTTTACTGAAAGAGTCAATGTGTTTACTGAAAGACAGATGGAGCAGAGAAACCCAGAGGAAGAAAAGAGAGTCAAAAGAGTGTAAGATAGAAAGATGTGCATTAGGAATGTTTGAGCGGTTAAAGAAAGAAGGGATAATCCTGTAAGGGGCTGAACTCTTGGATATTCATGACTGGCCGAGTGTGGATGCGCTGTGAAAAGAGGACAGGGCCTGGACAACTTAACATCAAAGAGCACCATGGGAGCTCCACAGGCCAATGAGGGTTTGCTGCTGCTGGACCTTTTGTTTGTGGCTTTGTTGCTGTCCAGCTGAACCTTTTCAGAGAAATGATCTTATGAGCAGTGTCCTTTCAGAAAAACTGTGTGTGTGTGTGTGTGTGTGTGTGTGTGCCCGATAAACTCTAAACGACTTTGTCCTGCAATCTGATCCTGTTCTGGCATATGTCTCCCTGCTTCAATCCACTGGGAACACACTCACATTCCCTGTCCTTCTGCAGCACAAAATCATATTAGCAAATTTAAGGAGTGAGCAAGCAACTTTCTCTACCCACTTGTCGTCACACACGCGCTTTCATATTCTTGATCTGTATTGAAGCGTTTAGATGGTGTGTGTCATTGTGTGAGCATGTGTCAGGGGAGTTGATGGATGGTTGGGTGATAGAGGTATTCCGCTCTCAGTTTGCATGGGCGCCCGACTCTTCTTTTCTCTCATTTATCTTCACTCATTTTCAGCCGACTTGACAAGCGTCTGAGAATCCATCCTTCATCAGGCCTGTGCTGCCTGAATGGAAGGCAGACCGGCACTATAGTTAACATTCAGCAGCATTTACTCTGTACGCATGCTTTAATCAAACAATGGAGCATCTCAAAGACTTGTTGCCTGCATCATGTGTTTAGGATCTTTGGCTGGTTAACTTTTTTCCCTGTAACCTTTTTACCACTGGTGACTTTCTGCTGCTGTGATCTTGACTGTGTGCATGTGTTTCTGTTTGTGAGGGTTTTGTGTGTGTGTGTGTGTGTGTGTGTGTGTGTCTGGCTTGTTCTTTTTCAGGTTATCTTGTTGCCTGTTCAGCTAGTCAATGAGTTATTCCTTGTCTTCTCCTCAAACCTAATGTGCTGTCAGCTCATCTATCATATCCCATCAGCCTTCACTTTCCCTTCTAGATGGGAAGTTCACTCTTTTTTAAAGCAAATGAGCCCATGTTGGTAATTACTAGCTATCGACTTGAATGGAAATAAGACTGAAATCACAATACTTAATTTCACTTCATGAAATCCCCACTAAAGTCTTGACGTTTTTTTTTGTTTGTTTTTTTAAATTCTTTTTTAGTCAAACTGCGTTACAACTCTTGAAGAAAAGTGAGTAAAAAAACAGTGGATCTACACTGAACATGGGTGATAAATTTGCAGCATTTTCTGTCTTAATACATTCGTCATTTAGATACCAATTATTTACATTTATTTATTTATTCGTCAAAACTGACCTTGATGAGGGGATCAATAAATATGAATTAT
Organism: Cirrhinus molitorella; assembly: GCA_033026305.1. Classification (NCBI taxonomy): domain Eukaryota; kingdom Metazoa; phylum Chordata; class Actinopteri; order Cypriniformes; family Cyprinidae; genus Cirrhinus; species Cirrhinus molitorella. The sequence continues at coordinate 17,430,442 of CM065122.1, forward strand.
TCATGTGACCATATATACACTGTAAAAACAGACCTGCAGATGTTGCTATCCCATGCTGTAAGCTATCACTTCCTTCATAGAAGGGAAGTTAATTTTTTTCAAAGCAAATACAATGCATTCTCAAACTTTTTTGGTCACGCCCCACTTTGAAACTATAAAAAAATGTTTGATGTTACCTGGCACCCCCCCTTCCCGAATCCCCATCCCACCCAAGACTAACAAATAATTTTACCAAACATTACGAAATATAAATGCTTTTTTAATTTAAAAAAATCTACAGGGGAAAAACACCTGGAATTTAAAATAGCATAGAGAGAATAACTGTTATTATTATACTCGCTGTTATTTGTTTATTTAATATTTATTTATTTATGGGTTTCATGCTGTTGCTAAGGCATAGAACACACTAGGGCTGCAACAAACGATTATTTTGATAATCGATTAATCTAACGATTATTAGAACGATTAATCGACTAATCGTCAATTATTTCACTGATTAATCTGTAGACTTTGATTATTCATCTTTTGCAGTTAGTAAAAATATTATGTTATACATATTCTAACATAAAGGTCACTTCAGCTTAAGAAAAACATTATGTAATTACAATTATTATACAATTAATTGGTAATACTTTACAATAAGGCAAATTACTTAACATTAGTCAATATGAATTAAGAATGAACAACTCTTACAGCATTTATTAATCTTAGTTAATGTTAATTTCAACATTTACTAATGCATTTATAAAAATCACAATGCTTTTTTAACATTTGGTAAATGCATTGTGAACTAACATGAACAAACAATGAAAATTTGTATTTTCATTAACCAATCTAAACGACTAAGACTAATACATAAATGTAATAAATGTATGTTCATTCATTTTAATTAATACATTAGCTAATGTTAACAAATGATACCTTACTGTAAAGTGTTACCAATTCATTATACAAATAGATGTATTTGGCAATCAAAATGAGACGCCAGACAGAGAAACTGTCTTGTACACATCATTCTGCCTAACATCTCCTTTTGCAAGTCAAAATAAAAATAAGTGATAAGATGCTGTTTTTTTGGATAAACTATTTTATTCAAAACATAATGTTTTAAAATACCCTTTTAGGGTTATGATAACCAGAACAGTCATGTAAACCAAACTATCACTTTAATTAAATAATTTGTTTCCCACTAATAAAAATATTTTCTCATTAGCCAGCTCCACACTGAAGAGCTTCTTTATAACAGGAAATCAAGTTGTAATTCTAACAGAAAGCGACAGGTTTTTCATGTCAAATACCGCAAAGCTGTTTGGCTATTTATTGCATACCGGACTATAAGAAACATGAGTTAACAAGTTAATGTTACTGAACTGCAGAGCTTGTGCAAACATCCACATAGTTGTAATCAGATGCATTTTTAACTGATGCATTCACGCTGCTGTCAGTTTTTGTGTTTATTTCATTACTGAGAGGAAAGCACGCAATATATGTTTACATATTCATCCAAACAACACTCAGATTCGGCTGCATTTGCTCTCAAGCGTCGTGTGTCTTCTTCTTGAATTGCATCCAGGAGGGCTAAATGCGCTACAGCGCCACACTGGTCAAACCGCACCATTGCAGGCTCTTACATTACGTCATATGAGATCAAACGACTACTCGACAACAAACATATATGTTGACATCGATAATGTCGACGAATCATTTCAGCCCTAGAACACACACAGGTCTTTCCTCCTCACCAAGAGAATTAACAGCGTTTCTACACAAGATGTGAGCTGCAAAATACAGTAGAACCCATTATAATCAGTACTCATTATAAACTTCAATCACTGTGTCTACACCAGACGCCACAACGCAACAGCTCTACACTGGATGCGGCAAAACGACCATTGCAAATCATTTTAACTTTGTGTCAGTACGTCATAAACAGAACAAGGCGTCAGATTAATGTCAGGGATTTGTCGCGCCACTCCACATCCAGTATAGACAGCACGTTTGCAACGCTAGCTTTGTTGCGTCCCGTGTAGAGCTGTTGCTGTAGCCTCCGGTGTAGACACGGTGAGTGAAGCTGAGAGCAAGATATGCTTCATATTTTGTGCATTTTGCTTTTGAATGACTACCTGCCTGGTCTGTGACTTCATTTATAACTTTTCTCTTCCCTTTCACATACCGATCTGTCTCCCGTTATGTCCTTTGGCTGTTTACTGTTTTATTTCTTTTATTTTTCTGCTGATGGCCCCACTTTGAGAACCACTGCTTTAGGCTAACATTGATAATGATTTTTATAACTATATATTTATTGCTATATAGCTATCTTCAGGGCACTGTAAGGTGGAGGGAGGTTAGGACGATTCCAAGGGCCCGATGTGCTAGGTCTAAGCGATTTCTACCAAGGGGGACACCGTTGTGGGGGCCAGAGTCAGTTTACTATTCAGGGGGCCCAGAAACCATAGCACCGCCCCTGGATATCGTCTTTGGCGTGAACAGGCCTTATCAGCCTACCTTCTTTAATTTGCCTGTTCTATCTCAATTATTTTGACTAAAACTGTTAGACCACTGAAGTGGACCATCCTAAAAAATGAACAAGCAGAACTTTGTGTAATGAAATGCAGAAGAGCAACATCAAGAATATCAAATTGAGGGGAAATTTTGCCATATATGTTTATTGGGAGGGACAGCCTTGGCACTGTGGCCAATTCATTTCAAATAAACACCCATGAACTGAAAGGGAGTCAAATCATTCATTGTAAATATTGCACAACCCTAACACACAATGATGAATACTGCCCGAATATGAATCAGTACATAAATATAATGGAAGACTTGCTAAGTTGTGGATAAGAGACACAAAGTGTTTGTAGAAAGCAAAAAAGAATAGAATAGTCACTTTACTCCCACAATTTACATGTCAAAATCAATAAAGAAAGGAATGATGAAGCGAGCTGACAAAACTCAACGGTCTTTGCATTTATTCATAAATCAGTGCTTTAAAGAGATCAACAAAAAGGTGAAGAAAACTTTAAAAACCATGAAATGGAATTCTGCTTCACAAAAGCTTTACATTTTTTTTTGCATGAAGCCTTTTGGCACGGCATTCTGCAATGCATATGTTCAATGTGACGTGTCAAAGTGAGTGCTCTTATTAGTGAAATGTGACACACACGGCAGCTGGCACTGAGTAGCCCATGACAGCTATAATCAGTGTGTCCTCAGCAGGACCGCTTTGGAGCGTGTGTTTAAAGAACGAACCCCAGCACTCTCTGGACATCAGCGACTGTGTAAGATTTTGAATCTGTTGTGTCAACTGTTCTTCGGGCGACTTAACAAAAGGCCCATGGGGTGACTCTTCGTCTCGTCTCATCCATCTGAGAAGCCAACCGTTCTGTCCAGGCCAACCTTTCCCAGAGCATGCTGGGAGTGACAATACCCAGCCTTCAGCTCATTGGTTCCGCCCTATTAACAGCTTGTAATCTTCTCATATCCATGGCCGCCAGCCCAGAGCAACACGTCAAGCAGGGTTCGCAGCGCTCTGAAGCTCTAGACAGCTCACCTCCCCCACGTCAACTTTTTCGCAGCATCTCCAACAGATACACGTTCTTGAAAGTGAACGTGAATCGTCTGAAGGAGTTTGAGGCCCTCCAGTCTCACCCTCCACACCTGCTTCCCTCCAGGGGAGAGAAAGAGAGAATAAAGTTGTGACATCTGTTAATTTCTCATTAGAACTTTTCTTTATGCAGGTTTGTTGGTGTGCGAGACAGCTCCGCAGTACGTGCAGTACGGACACAAGCTGGCGAAGGGCTGGCCAGCCGGCGGTTGAAATATCACGCTCGGCATTTAGCAGACGTTTCTCGGCGTCCATGGTCTGGTAATGAATATGGAAGCAGACCTTCTCCGTTTCAATGTTACTGATTTTTTACATCAGCTTGTGTTGTGACCTTCCACATCATGAAAAACAGTTAGCAGTGTAAGCTGTCAAAGTTAGCACAGGTAGTCCAACTTCTTTATGCCAATTGTTTCATTGTTGTTTGTGGTTTTGTTTTTTGGTAATTAAGCTCAGCTGTCTGTCAGAAAGGCATTGTGTTTCTACTGGTGCGCAGATTTGTTTTTGGTCACTCGTCTCGCCTTTGTGTTACCAGATTCTTGTTGTCCTTCATGTAAACTCAAGAAATAAGGAAATGGAGGAAGGCATTTGTTGCGGTGGACAAAAAATTTCATTTATAAGATTGTAACTTAGAAATTTTAAAATTACAGAAAGGCCTAAAGAATGATTCACCCTCACATTGTTCCAAATGTGTATGATTTTTTTTATTTTCCATCAGAAGTTTTTCATCTTCTCAGGAACACAAAAGCTGCTGTTTTCCAGAATGTCCTTGCATCTCTTGACTGGGACTGATGCCAGTATTACCTGTTTGTTATATTCCACAGGGTATCTCGATGACTCATTTAAAGAGCATTTTAAGACTCTTTAATGCAATAAATAAAGAAATAAAAATAAACATTCAAGTAGTGAAGGTTTTAGCATGACATCAATGGTGATTAGGACTATATATACAGTTGCAATCTAAATTGTTCAGCCCCTTTGACCGGCAAGACATTTTACTGCAGAGAACCAAATTTTGTGGAAAAAAAAAAAAAGCATCAAAGGCATGAGTACACTATTAGAGAAACATACACATTTGAGTATTTTTGAAAATGTATGTTGATAAATAATGAAAAAAAAAAAAAATCTAACTGGCTATAAACATTCATGTTCAAAATTATTTAACCCCCCAAATTTCTTTTTTCCTTTAAAACCACCAATAAATGCTGCTTAGAAGTGCCTACAAGCATCTGTCACCTCTCTACTGCAATTCCCATTCCTCACCTGAAAAAGCTTTCAGATCACTGATAATCTTTGGTTTTCAGTTTACCACAGCTTTCTTCAAAATCAACCAAATATTTTTGTCCTGCAGAAAATTACATTGATCATTAACTTCAGTCTTTGCACCATCACAATTCTTGCCAAAATGGCCTGATACTTCAAAGATTCTGTGATGTTCTTCATGCAGTCCACTTCCTGCAACAGTAAAACACACACCTCAATGTTTGACTATGCAGATAGTGTTCTTCTGCTCATTAGTTTTGCCTTTTTTTTGCACCAGACATACTGGTGATCCATGGGTCCAAAAATGGCCACATCATTCCATAAAACATTCTTCCAGAACTCCACAGGTCTAGGTCTAGCAGGTCTTCATATTCAAGTGAGCATTTTATGTTCTTTTTGGTCAAGAGTGGCATTCGGCAAGATGCCACAACATGAAAGCCATGCTTGTCTTGTGTTCATCTTATACTCTTTATTGAAATGTTTTTCCACCTTTCATGGGTCATCTTGAAAGTCTTTGGCTGTACATTACAAGTATTTTCCTCAGCTGTTCTAAGCAAACATTTTATGATATTGTGCTTTTACTTTAACACCTTTAAAGGGTTACTGGTAAAACACATTTTAACCTAAAGAAAAAGGCTGCAAGCTGTGTCTCTAGTAATTTTTAATATCTTGGAAAATATTTATATAGCCATAGCCTTTCTGAAGTAATACAATTATCTCTATAGCTTTTGTGAGATCTCTGTTGATTTTGTCATATTATCTACTCAAACGTCAGCACATGTATGGGCTAACTGTATGTATATGTAACAGCTCAAGCTAATTCTGTTTTCTTCTCTTTCTAAAGGTTTAATTGTGTTTTAATTCTATAATTATAGGTTGTGTTTTAATTATATATCAGTTATAATTCTATAATAAGTGGCTAAAATACAGCAATGTTAAATAATGAACAACTATGTTATTAAAAAATCTTTCATTATACACTGCCCGTCCAAAAAAAAAGTCACTGTTTGGATTTTAAATGGCAAATACTTGAGAGTCTGAGAATGGATCATTAGTACAGTGAATATTATGTTTCTAGCATGTTATATGTTTGTCAACGATTCCTTTAACCCTAGAAGCTTTTCATTTTTTCAAACAACCATGTCAGAAGACATATCATGGCCATATTCCAGGATGACAAGATTCATCCGAATTAAAATTGGGAAAGTGTGGTTCAGAGAGCATGAAAAATCATTTTCACACATGAACTGGCACCTCTGAGTCCTGACGTTAACCTCAGTGAAAGTCTTTGGGATATGCTGTAGGAGACTTTACAGAGTGCTCACCTCTTGCATTGTCAATACAAGATCTTGACCAAAAATTGATGCATTTATTGATGGAAATAAATGTTGTGATGTTATCTCCATCATAAGGTTCATCAGTTTTTGGTCAAGAAGTTTATGGAAAGTCCCCACAATTCACAAAAAACAAACCTGTGTGTGTATGTGTGTCTCAGAAACGGGAACCCCAGTGGCGCCAAGTGAACACCACCTCAGCCAGGCGTTTTACTGGTAACCACAGGAAACAGGCTTGGTGTGAATGAGCTGATTGAGCCCCCAGGTGCAGCTCCAGAGACCCAGCCCAAGCTTGCCGGCTTGGCCCAGACGGAGCACACTCTGACCCCCACAAAGACAGCCCTCATCTCCCCCCTCTGCCTGGCTCCACCGGTCCCTGACCCGCTCCAGCCTCACCATGAAACCCACGGAGGCAATGGGTGCTGGGGGCAGGGGGTACGGATGTGAGCCCCCGGCACCACGCCACCCCATTCAGCCCCCCACAAGCTGGAAGGAAGGACGGAGAGAGTGGGAGGGGGGCGGTGTTGCGGGTGGACACCAGGTTCTTTCTTTCCCTCTCTTTTTCATCTCTTCTCTCTGTCTCTGTGTCAGAGCAGGTGTCCCTTTCGACCCTCTCTTCTCACCCTCCCTCCTTTCTGTTGCCGTTTCTTTTCACACACACGTTCACAAACGTACAGCTGATGAACATCCCAGCTCTAATCCATCACAGGCTGTCTTTTATAGGTCAGCTAGAGGCACACACACTTCCACGCACCCCAACACACTGGCAGGTTGTGTTCTGTTGCCATGCAGGTGCCTGGCGTTGCGATTGCTCTTTAAATTCTCTTTCCTGTCTGAGCCTATGAGTATGTGCGCATGGATGCCATGATACCATTCACCGGGTCCGGGTGCCGCCACCTTCTTACCCTCCTCTCACCCCTGCCAGACAAACAGGAGATTCTATGTTCTCACCTCCTGCTCTCAACGTGAACAACATGCTTTCTGTTTACGTCTCTTCCTTCCTCTCACGTTTCCAGGGAGCCTCAATGAAAGTGTGTCAATAGTTTGGGAAAAGAGATAATTACACCGTTTGTATGTTTTACAATCAGTCCTACCCTGGGTATGTCCGGTGCACCACCTGTGGCGAGAATCATTAGGCCTTCTGTTTGTTCATTTGCTTCCTCATTCAATATATCCCACGCATGCACGAAAGTATCACAGTATTGCATTGATATAAGCAGAAATAAAGACATCTTCAATCCCATTCATTAAACGTGTGGCATGTGCTCACAATCAGGGTTTTCAACCATTGGAAATGATGATCAAATCATTAGCATGGAGGGCAGATGAGGGGGCGTCAGGAGCAGAAAAAGAGAGAGAGAGTGAAAGAGTAACTCATTAGCTCATTACAGCAGTACTCCTCTCATATTCTTCGAATGGTTAGGGAGTGTGTTAGTTAGACACAGTTTAAAGATCTCTGTGAAGGACAACTACGTGGACAAAAGAGCAAACAAACTAATTGAGCGTTTAACTTTAACCACTTCTGTTTTTAAAAAAGATTAACTCATGACTAAATGAAAATGGACTTGAAGAAGTGAGCTGCTTTATTGTTACTCAGAGAATCCCTGGAAGAAGATCTGGAGTGTGTGGACCAATAGCTTGAAGGTAAAGTATTTGAACTCAACTGAACTTTAGAGAGATCACCCAAAAAATGAAAATGTTGCCATAATTTACTTAATCTTGTGTTGTTCCAGTGATGTTCTGTTCATGTTGTTCTTCTGTGGAACACAAAGGATGATATTTTGAAGGTGTTTCCATGCAATGAAAGTCAAACTTGAGTTTGTTTGTAAGGACAAAAACAGACATTTCTCACAATTTGTCTCACAAAATAAAGAAACTTAAACTTTGTTTGGAATGACATGATGATGAGTAAATAATGAAGAATAAAGAATTTTCATTTCTTGGTTGAACAATCCTTTCAACACATTCTGTAAATCCCTACAATCTTTTCTGTTTGGTTTAATTGTCTTACATGTGTTTTCTTAATATCATCTTTCAGAATGCAGGCTGTGCCTGGTTTTAGGTGCAGAGAGCAGGGCGAAGGCTCTTTGCAGCAACTCATGCCAAGAATGGTACGGGTAACGGGAGCAGGAGGTCCAGGCTCCAGTGCTGGTGGTATCCAGGGGCCTCTCAGATCTTCGAAACCCTCTCGTGAGCTTAGTGCGGAGGAGCAACAGGAACTACGGAGAAAGATCAACAGCCGTGAGAGGAAGAGAATGCAGGACCTCAATGTGGCCATGGATGCTTTACGGGAGGTCATGGTGCCCTACTCTTCACCCACTGGTGTAGGTGGACCACTGCAGCACCCTTACCTCCCTCCTGGAGCCCCTCCGACTGGACGGCGCCTGTCTAAGATCTCCACACTGGTGCTGGCTCGTAACTACATCCTGCTTCTAGGCTCCTCCTTGCAGGAGATGAGGCGTCTGCTGGGTGAGGTCAGCATCGGGATGGGCATCAGCGGGACTGTACCGCGTCTGCTGCTGACAGGGGGGTGGCCGTTTCTTACCGGGCCAGGACAGCTTCTGCTTTCCCCTCCTGAGCAGCAAATGGGTGCAGCAAAGTGCCCTCTTCTGCTGCAGGGTACCCAGGAGGAGCCCATGGCATGGGGATCAGGCAGCATGTCAGAGAGCCCAGTGTGCCAGTGTGGGGTGTGTCGGACCCCACGGGTGGTGCACGTTAATCCCATCACACGTTTCCCAAAATGATTCCAAGATGAGCTGGAGAAGGGCTAAAAAAGAACAATACAACAACATGCAGTTTTTTTATGTCTGTAAAGGGTGTCTGGGTGAATTTTTCTGGAACACTTTAGGTTCAATTTGTTAACCTTAGAAACAATTCACCCAAAAACTAAAATTCGGTCATCTTTTCCTCACTATAATGATGTTTTGGTGGAACACAAATAAAGAAATGTTTATGTTCAACAGAAGAAAGTAAGTCACATGATTCTAACAAAAATCTATTTTTTTTACTAGTGGGTGCAGGACACTATAGTTCATTTATGTAAGTGAGGATAGCAAAATAAAGTAAAATGTGACATATTATATCCAAAAATTCTTCATACAGTGGACTACCAGTAAAATTTATAAAAACTTGGGATCAAAAAATTTATTTCACACTTTGACCTGACCATGTTTTGTTACATACCTTTCTAAGTTATCTGACATTATCAAGATGAATTTGTTCTGACACAGTTTAACTTTTGAGTTTTTGTCATATTTTGTTACCATTTCCTAAACTATAGTGAACAAACTGTGATAATTTGAGAAACGTGTCTGAATAAATTTGAGTTTGACTGTAATTCATTTGTGATTATCAAAATGAATTTGTTCTGACACAGTTTAACTGGCACAGTTCTTTTTTTATTGACATTTGTGGAAGGTGTCTAAATAATTTTGGTTTGACTGTATAATAAATAACACTGAGTACAACTTTTACAGCATTCATTATATTTTGGTTAATGCTAATTTCCACATATGTGACCCTGGATCACAAAACTAGTCATAAGGGTCAATTTTTTAAAATTGAGATTTAAACATAATCTTAAAGCTGAATGAATAGGCTTCGATGCCAGTGATGTATGGTTTGTTACGATGGGACAATATTTGGACAAGATACAACTATTTGAAAATCACCTTTAAAGTTGTCCAAATAATGTCTTAGCAATGCATATTACTAATCAAAAATTAAGCTTTAATATATTTACAATAGGACGTTTACAAAATATCTCCATGGAACACATCTTTACTTAATATCCTAATGGTTTTTGGCATAAAAGAAAAAAATATAATTTTGACCCATACAATGTATTTTTGGCTATTGCTACAAATATACTTGTGCTACTTAAGACCGGTTTTGTGGTCCAAGGTCACATATACTATTACATATGTAACATTTCAAGTGGTGTAAACTTGAATATGCAAATATGCATTAATTAGCACTTTTTTTGAAGTGTTACTACTTTTGCAAAATGCATATGTCTCCCACACTTCTCTTCTTTGTGTTTGCTAAGAATTAAACTAGTAATGCTGAAGTGTGTGTACGTCTGTTGTTTGAAACTAGTGCAAAAGTTCATCTCTCAGCACATTTCCTGTTTTTTCATCTCGTTCTCTGTTATAGTAAGCGTGTGCATGTGTGTGTGTGTGTGTGTGTGTGTGTGTGTGTGTGCTCGGCTGCATCCAAAAGGATTGAAATAATTAATTGTGCACCCCTTTTGCAGCACAAGGACGGAGCCTTTCTTTCACCCCAGCCTTCCCTGAACCCACCTCATTCAACTCCCCAAACAAACCCCACATCAAACCCGGCAGCCCCATAATAATTAGCCCACAGCCTCACCATCTTTAATCCACTCCCTCATTCGCTGCTTGTTCGGGGTAAATGCGTTTACACGGGCCGGTGTGGCGCCATTCATTACTGTCTGTGAACAGCATATTCAAATGCCCGGAAAATGTGTTTCTACCAAAAGAGTTCACTTACCTAAATTACAAACAACACCCTCTCCAGCACCCAAACTCTGACATCCACCCCTCCGAAGACTGGGCTGTTGAAAAAAAAGAAGCAATTCTTTCAATCTCAGGGCACGGTGAAAGCCATGAAAGGAGGGAAAAGCAATTCCATCTTGTGGATAGGAGTGCGTGAATGAGAATGCAGATTATAATCATAAGAATAATGATAAAATACGAGGAATAATCGGCCCCACTGCAAAAGGGGATTAGTCCGGCCAGGCGCGTGAAAGAGGGCGAGAGGCTGAATGGAAGGAGTCTGTTGCCCATCGCCCGGGACAAAAGGAGAGGTAGATGCCATTAAGTGAGATTAGGGTTAATAGGCCTTGATTTTCCTACAAGGAGGTAAAAAAAAGAAAGAAAAAGAAGTACAGAGGGGGGAGAGGTGGGACAGAGAAGTAGGAGAGATCAAAGTAAGACACCCCGACTTAAAACCCTTTTTTTTGGGAGGACGCACACACACACACACACACACACTTTAACTTGCCACCTCTTACATTTACATATAGCTGCCTTATGTCCGCTGACAACTTGAAGAGATTACCTCACTAATTTTACATCACTTCAGTGCTTTTCTTAAAGCCATCTTCTCCTGTCGTTCTCTCCTGAGGTGATAACTTTCTCTCTGATGATGGTGGGCGTATTGTGAGAAGGATGTAGGGGTCTGCTCTCTCATTGTGCTCATTCTTCAACTCATCAGTGCAGCTAAATCCAGCCAAAACAAAATGAGACAAAAGAAGAGAAAGTAGAACGGGGTGTCCTATTGTTCTCCACTAAATGCCAATGTGTCCTGGTATACTTCACTGATATATGGCCTGACCAACCACTGTGTGAGTATGTGTGTGCTGGAGAGAGAAAAACTGACCTCTGTACTGTGAATTCACAAATTCTCAGGCAAATCAATCCGTTTCATTACTGTTTAATGAGTGGAAATGTTGGTAAAACCTATCAATTAAGTATGTATAAGAATGTGTTGCACTAACACATTTTAAGTACATTTTTACTGCTACTGCTCTGTAAAATTGACCTGTCGAGTAAAATCTGCTTACCTAAGTTAAGTAAATGTAAAAAAGAAAATAAGTAACTTTAGTTCGTTTTTTAGTCTAAGCTTATTTGTGACTTTGGACCACAAAACCAGCCACAAGGGTCAATTTATTGAAATTAAAAATAGGACAATATTTGACTGAGATAACTATTTGAAAATTTGATTTTTGGCATAAAATAAATAATAAATAAAATAAATAATTTTGACCCATACAATGTATTTTTGGCTATTGCTACAAATATACTTGTGCTACTTAAGTTTTTTTGGACCAGGGTCACATTTGGCAGCACATTGATTATACTCAATATAGCGCTGAATTAAACCATGCTTGTTAAGTGTATGTGTTCCTCAGAAACATCTAAGTAAATGAAGAGTTCAGATGCAAAACCCCCTAAATCCATCCCGGTCTAAAATGAGATAATGATACTGAGTGAATGCTCTCAACACATATTATATGTCCATCAAATACTTTTACAAACTCACTAAAATCCCAGCCTCAGCCCAATCAGAAGTACTGCTACTTAGGTACAAACCTATACATCAGAGCCTGATAAAAATAAATTTTTTTAAAGAAAGACACCAGATGGATTTAGAGGCTTTTGCGTTTGATCTCTTCAAATTATACAATAGATATCATGTAGACAGTATATCTACATAATTACCAATGGGGCATGCACCTGAGTGTAGAGACTTCAATACTTTGTATACAATGACAGTACAATTCTGAGTATTGTTTTTGAGTATGAACGTGTCATTTTGAGAAGAAAATGACCTCCAGAAGTAACAAAATCTCAAGTTACTAAACCTAAATGATAAAACAGTGTAAATGCAGGAAAACAGGAAAAAAAAAAAAAATCTAACTTTTTTATGTAGAAATTACATTTGTTTTTCTGTAGTATTTGCCTCACCACAGAATCATTTTTATCAGTGTGCATAGGTTAAACGTATGAGGATCAAATAATAAAAAATGTCCTTGCAAATAAAGCAAAAATTTGGCCAAATCATGATTTACTCTAAATCTACTGATATCAACAATATTCTTTTATGTTATATTAATATTCTTTTATATTATATTCTTTTTGTATATTTCTAATGCTTTGCTGCTGAAATAGGGTTATAATAATTAATACACATTTTTTATTAGATTTTTTTTTTTATTTTAAAAATGTATTTTAATATTTGAAATACAACAAGTGAAGCTAGGTGAACATGCGTTTGTATCTCTCTCTCTCTGTGTGTGTGTGTGTGTGTGTGTGTGTGTGTGTGTGTGTGTGTGTGTGTGAATGTCTGAGTCAGGGCAAGTTTAAGACTGATTGAGGGCCATCCATCCTTAGCTATTGGTGAAAAGATGAGTGTGAGAAGATCTCCACTCCTCCTTTCAAAGCCTCTGCACATGTCCCAGGATTTATCTCTCTCCTCTTCGGCTTCTTTATTCCAGCAACCCAGCCAAAAAACACCAACCTCTTTGTGACTTATGAAGGGTTAGAGAGTCATCGATATATCACACCAACACAAAACACACCACACACATAGATAAAAACTGATATTTTAGTAAAAGGCTTCTTTTTATATTCACTATGCAATTATATTATTACTGGAGGTAAGCATTACTATTACTACTGCTAATCCTTGCTGCATTCAAGTGATGTGTAATTCAGTAACACAATGTGTGTTACCTTAAACGTTGCGGCTAAGGAGAAATGTACAACTATAGCCTAGGTGATTAGACTCCTTGATTATAAAAGAAACTTGGGGTGGGTACATTTACTTTGAGTCAGTAAGCAAGCACCTAGTACATGCGCTAGCAAACACAAAGCAATACCCCAGTAATAATCCAGAACACCTTAGCAACTTCCTGGAAATCACCACACTGGAAAAAAAAAGAAAATTGCTGTATAATTTTTTATTTTATTTTTTAAATATAGAAGTGTATTTATAATATATATATATATATATATATATATATAAACACACATTTCATGCTTTTCTTAGTATTATCTAAGAAGCTTTTCAAAGTCATCTTCAAACTTTTTTTATCTCTTCTGCTCTCTCTCTCTCTTCTCAACGTGGGGAGTCTTGGAGATAGGAAATGCTGAGCCATAAATTGGAACATGTGAATGGAAGAGAGAGTGGGAGGGAGGGGTGGAACAGGGGGACCCCTCTCCTCTTCCCACCCCTCTTATTTATCTCCTGGAGCATTAAAACTCCTGTATTCCCTCATCCATCCATTTCACCCTCCCTGCCTCTCTCTCCACCCCAAATTCTTGCCTACTGTTCTCCAGGACAGATCAGCCCAGTACACACACTTTACTGGGCCCAGTAATGACCTGTGCCATTAACCCGCCGATCCTCTCACACCCTCTCTCTGTCACAGACACACACACACACACACACACACACACACACACACACACACACACAGTTTTATTGGCTTCCATAACAGCGTCTCATTACCCTTATGCCCCGCTGGACCGTGAGTGCTTAAGGGTGGTGTGGCATGGGAACAAACCAGACCCCAGCAGTCAAATGCAGTCAAATACACTCACACAGACATTAGAAAAGAGAGTTCAATGTCTTGCCAAAGATATCGAAAACATTACCAACCAGACATATTGCTTTCGTTTAGCTCTGCCACAAAATTATATGTGACCCTGGACTAAAACCAGTCATGGGTATATTTGTAGCAATAGACAACAATACATTTTATAGGTCAAAATTAGGGTATTAGGTAAAGATCATGTTCCATGAAAATATTTTGTACATTTCCTACCGTAAATATATCAAAACGTAATTTTTGATTAGTAATATGCATTGCTAAGAACTTTATAGGCGATTTTCTCTCAGATTCAAATAGGTTGTATCTTGGCCAAATATTGTTCTATCCTAACAAACCATACATCAACGGAAAGCTTATTTATTCAGCGTCCAGGTCATGTATAAATATTAAATTAAAAAAATTGACCATTATGACTGGTTTTGTGGTCCAGGGTCAGATATGACATTTTATACAGTTGCCTCAAAAATAATTAAAGCAAAAATGCATGGATTTTATTACAACACCTAACAAAATATAAAACCAAGTGGCATCTGCAATCAAAACGCTAAACATTTTTCCAAACTAGCTAATTTCTTTTGATTAACTAGCCTCAAGTTAATTTTAGTGGTAAGTTAGTTCCCCTCAAATTCACACAGGTGCCCTACAGCGGAATGTCTTTCAAGTGTAGGAATCATTATAATTAAATTATAATATATTATATTAAATAATATAATAATAAATGCTAGTTGGCATTTTATGTAATACAGTGACATTCACATATTTATATGTCTGAAATATGTCCAAAATGTCCTGAATGGATGAATATGTCATTAAACTGTTCAAAAATATCAACATTTAAATTTCTTTAGTGTTAAGAAATTAAGTTCTAAGGGGGATTAGCATTTTAAGCAAGAACATAGTCATGTTTCAGTTCTCATAAGAGTCTGTGAAGTGCAATATAAATACACACTCACTCAGACTCTTGGGCCAGAGAGAGTTCTCTCCAGTCTGAAGAGAAGAGCAAACACACACATACTCACAATCACTCTCTCTCACACACAGACACACTGTTTAGGCCGGGTGTCCCTGTCGGCGTGGCAATGACCCAGTGGCTCTTAGTTTGACCTGTGCCCCAGCACTGCCCTGGGGTCCGGAATGCCAGTTAACACATCACAGAGCTTTCTCTTTTCACTCCCTCCCTTTTTTCTTCTCTTCTCTTCTTTATCTCTGACATGTTTCTGCCCTTCTTGCCCCGCAGAGGCGGCCGCGCAGCTGACAGGGAACAGGCTTTTCTCTTTCTCTCCCTTTCCCTCTCTCCTCTGTTCCTTCTCTTTCTCTTTCCTACTCTTTTCTGCTTAATTGAGTTGTTTGGCAGACGGGCTTGTCAACCCGCCGCCACAGCGTGGGGAGTCTGTGTGTGTGTGTATAGACACACACAGTGTGTGTGAGATGCTCTTTGTGCTCCACTAGACGGGTTAGTTTTTCACTGTTAGTGCTGCATCACTAGATATTCCACAGTGCGATAGAGACAGAGAGTGGTGAAGGAAAATAATATAACGCTTTTTAGGTGTGAATATCAAACAGTTTTATTGGATTTGATCAATTTTTATATTTTAGACATTATATATTTTTTTTTAATCTCTATTGTAAAGTAGTTACAGCTGTATAATAACTGTGGTGTTTTGGCTGTAACTAATGTTACCATGGTAGTTTTGGAGAAACTTGTAGTATCAATATAAAAATTAATTCATGACGCTTTGTTAAAGTGCAATGAAAAATTACTAGAAATATGTCTTTAAATTCTTTGCATACAACTGTGAAACTGTTGAAGGCCATGAAGATTAGCACTTAAACTAAACTGTAAAAGGTTAGTTTGAAAATAAAAACCAAATGTGCTCATTATATAAAAAAGTCTAAAGAGTATCATCAAATACATTGTTTCCTTTCTTTAAAAGGCACTGTCAACGAGAGCACTCTGATCTGACTGCCAAGCAAACATCATAAATATACTTCATTTGAGTTTCTGCCAGATGATTCTATGTGCCATTATACTTCACCGTGAGAGGCTTGCAAGCATATCTTTTGAGACACGAGACAAAATGGAAGTGCTCAGACAACACTACTTGTGTGTAGCCTATTAATCACACATGCCTCCTAAAACTATTTCATGTACACTACCAGTCAAAAGTTTTTAATGTTTTTTAAGGGAAGTCCCTGCTCAGTAAGCCTGCATTTATTTAATTCAAAGTACAGCAAACACAGTCAAATTGTGAAATATTTTTACTATTTAAAATAACTGCTTTCTATTTGAATATATTTAAAAATGTAATTTATTCCTGTGATTTTCGGCAATCATTACTCCAGTCTTCAGTGTCACATCATCCAGAAATCATTCTAATATGCCAATTTGCGGTTCAAGAATTATTATTATTATTATCAATATTTAAAACAGTACAATAGATAAATGTACAATAAATGTTTTTTTTTTTTTTTTAGCAGCAAATCAGAATATTACAATGATTTCTGAAAGATAATGTGACTGGAGTAATGATGCTAAAAATTCAGCTTTGGAATAACAGGAATGAATTATGTTTTACAATATATTCAAATAGAAAACAGCTATTTTAAATAGTAAAAATATTTCAAAACTGTACTGTTTTTGCTGTATTTTGGATCAAATAAATGCAGACTTGGTGAGCAGAAGAGACTTCTTTAAAAACATTAAAAATCGTACTGTTCAAAAACTTTTGACTGGTAGTGTACATGTATAGTTTAATTTTACTACAAATAATATTTTAATCATTTTGCAATATAGAACATTTAGTAAAATACCATTTAACAATCCAAATACTGCTTCCCAGTGTTATGGAGTAACTAGTTACATGTAACAGAATTACTTAATTGAATTACAAAATACATGTAACTCTAATCTATTACAGTTACTGAGAGAAATTATGTAATTAAATTACAGTGACTTATGAAAACGTTAATGATTATAAAAGGCGTATACATCTAAATATTTTTACACATACAGATTTGATTATTTGATTATTTCTGCTGGACTGCTCTAAAATATGAGACACCAATGTTTCAGAAGTTTAGGGCACAGAATAGGAGACATATTATTTGATAACTGTTTTATTTCCTATTTAGGTTTGAGTGTATGCTTTATTTTTTAGATAAATTGTTAGATACCAGTGTTCACTGTCAAAGCTATGCAAAGATTTGACCTTAAAAACAGTATCATAGCTATTAAACCATATCTTGTTATGATGAATCTGTATTTAACCTCAAAAAAGTAAAACAGTCTGATTTTGTAGTGGCTGTGCTTTAAAAATTAAATATTATAATCTTAATTCAAGTGATGAAGGATTTTTAAAGTATGACAGTAATCAGTGTTGAGTCCTAAGGTTAACCCTGCCTGCTTTAAAGGTTTCTAAATGTATAACAGTTTAGAAAAAATAAGAATTTAAATAGAAAAGTAATCACAAAGAAATCAAATGTAATTAAGTAACTACATATTAAATTTTAAATAGGGTAACTTGCAATCTGTAACCTATTACAATTCCAAAGTAACCTTCCCAACACTGCTGCCTCCTCCAGTGATAAAGTCATAAAACATAATTGTTTAGAAATATTTTGGACTGTTTCACTTGTTTTCACAATTTTGCTTGATCTGTACATATTACTCTCTTGATGCAGTTGAGATGAGTTTTTCCACTGGAGAAGGCAAGGATTTTTACTCTGTATTTTACCCAGAAGCAATGGTTTGAAGTTAAAAAATCTTAATGATGAATGTTTATAACAAGCATGCATCTTTTTACTGAACGAGACATCAACTGATGTTGTTGTGTCGTGTATTAATCTATCATATTGTGAAATGTAATACTTGAAAAGTGCGCTTTTTGGATTATAGAATGGTACATATGTATCATACTTGGCTATTTGTTTTATATTTGATGAAGTTGGCATCGCTGATTCGGTTTAATACTGTGAAGCAGTTTAAAAAAAAACTCTATTATATAAAGTGTAACTTGATTTGTATTTACAAAAGTATCTGAACCACAATGAAATGTTATTTGTATTTGGTATGAGTAGTCGTTCATGTGTGTGTGTGTGTGTGTGTGTGTGTGTGTGTGTGTGTGTGTGTGTGCGCAAAGCATGTGCTTTTCGCTCAGTGTGAGTGATGCTGTCATGCCCTCTTCCTTCTCCCCTGTGCACTCTGCCACAGATCAGAGACAGAGAAGGGCAAACGCTCTCTCTCTGTCTCTCTCTCTCTCTCTCTCTCTCTCTCTCTCTCCCTCTCTCCCTCTCTCTCTCTCTCTCTGTGTGTGTGTGTGTGTGTGTGTGTGTGTGTGTGTGTGAGAGAGAGAGAGAAAGAAAGAGATACACGAGTGTTTGTGTCATTTATAGACAAGGTCTGGACTTGAGCCACCTTACCTCAGCTTTTCCCCACGCTACCACCCCAACCAAACACACACACCTCTCCTCATTTGGGAAACACTGACATCCATGCCAAGTCTTAGCACACACACACTCACCCTCTGGAACTATACTGACAGCAGAACTCAGCCAGACGGTGGACAGACGTTGTGCTGACCAGCACAAACCTAGAGACACATCGGCACAAGGGCAGTGGAGGAAAAGAAAGAAAGATGAAGGGAAAGAGGGAGAGAGGGAGTAGAGGGGTCAGATCCTCTCCTCTCCAGCTTGCTGGAATGCCAAAACCAGCAGGCAGGATCAAAGCGCACCGTGCTGCAGAATTCATAAACGGCCCAAAATCGGCAGGTGTATAAATGACTTACCACTTAACAAATGGCCGTTTACCAGCATTTCTAATAATGCATCAGTGTTTACATGCCAAGGTTTGATCTAAAACTAATGATTAAACATTTAAATGTATTTTATTCCTGCGATGGCAAAGCCCATCTTCAGTGTCACACGATCCTTCAGAAATCATTCTAGTATGTTGATTTGGTGATTAAGAAACATTCATTATTATTATCAATGTTGAAAATAGTTATGTTTCTTAATATTACTTTAGTAATTTACATGAGTACTAATCTTAATGTTTAAGCACATAATGATATTTTAGGGTATTGTGTCCTAATTTTCTAGCAAAAGTTTGGACAGGACCGTTTTTTATTCTAACATGACAATGCCTCTGTGTATAAGGCAAGGTTCATAGAGAAATGTTTGATTCAGTCAGTGTGGAAGAACTTGACTGGTCTGCATAAAACCAAATCCTAATCCCAGCTGAACACCTCTGGTGTGACTTTAAATGCAGACCTTGAACCAAAAACTCATACCAAACACCAATGACTTGTGCGTATGGGTACAGTCATTTTAGGCACTTCTGAAACTGAAGCAACAGAACTGAAGTTGCTTCAGCAACTGATTTGGGTTGGATGTGCCTTTTTGTGTTTTAAAGAGGGGTGTGTCCCAATACCTTTGTCCATATATAGTGTATGTACAAGTCATTGGTGTTTGGTGATGAGCCTGAGTTTTTGGCTCAATATCTGCATTTAAAGTCACTCCAGAGGTGTTCAACAGGGATTAGAATTTGACATATGCAGACCAGTCAAGTTCTTCCACACTGACTGAATCAAACATTTCTCTATGAACCGTGCCTTATACACGGAGGCATTGTCATGTTAGAATAAAAAAAGGTCCTGTCCAAACTTTCGCTATTAAACTAGAAGGACACAATTCCCTAGAATATCATTGTATGCTTAAACATTAGGATTAGTGCTCATGGAAATTACTAAAGTAGTTAAACCTGTTCATTAGAAAGGGGTGTCCTAATACTTTTGGCAATATAGCGTATATGTGAAAGTTAAGGAAAGTAACAATGCATGGAGAAGTTCAGAATCCAGCTATTGATGACAAAGTCAACTTCAGTTTGTCTCAGCTCAATGGAGTTCAATTCCACATGATTTTATTATTTTGTACATATCTCATGCTGATTATAAAGTCATTTCATGCAGCCTGTGTACAAATGTCCTTATGCTTACGGAGGGCAGTCAGAAAAGTGGGTGGTGTAAAAATGCACTCTGTTGGAAGGGCACGGTCACACACACACACACACACACACACACACACACACACACATGCACAGGTCACTACTGGTCTCGACTGGTCAGGTCCGCAGGTGCTGCTTGGCTTGACTGCAGCCTCGTTTGCATATATTTGCATACTGTCAGACAGCGTCAGAGAGTTGGAGTTAACCCAAAACCAGAGAGAGAGAGAAAGAGAGAGACAGACAGAGGGATGCTGCTAGTTTGAACTCTAAATACAGAGAAGAGACAGGCTAATGAATAGAAAATGAAAATGTCCTGTTTTAAAGGGATAGTTCACCCAAAAGTGTCATTAATGATTCACTGTCATGTTGGTCCAAACCATGTCATTCTTTGAAAGACACATTAAGATATTTTAGATGAAATCCAAGAGCTTTCTGACCCTGCATAGACAGCAACGCAACTACGTTTAAGGCCAGAAAGGTAGTAATGACATTGTTAAAATAGTCCATGTTACATCAGTTGTTCAAGCGCAATGTTATGAAGCTACAAGAAAACGATAAGAAATTGTTGAATAAAGTTGTTATTTTACTTTTCTTTGTGCACAAAAACTATTCTAGATATAGAAAATTATAGTTGAACCACTGATGTCACATGGACTATTTTAACAATTTCCTTACTACCTTTCTGTGCCTTTATGTGTCAGTTGCATTGCTGTTTATGCAGGGTCAGAAAGCTCTCAGATTTCATTAAAAATATCTTAATTTGTGTTGAAGATGAACGAAGGTCATTTATTAGGACTGATTAGGACTGAGAGGTTTAAGCAAGACAAGTTGCCAAGTGTATCTATTTGTTTTTCCTTCTTCCAGAATGTACTAGTTTAACATATCGCTGTCTAAAATGAATCTATGCCCTCCCTTTCTCACCTTCTCTCTCAGTTTGTCCTCTCCTGCTGAGGGACACTGATGCTTGTTTACTGCCGCGGTGTCTCTGGACAGGGAGGCTTGTAGCACAGCATGAGTCTCACACAGGTGTGAAACACAAGCAAACACTAAATATTACAAAGTGAGCGACGAAACGTTTCTGCACAATGTGGGGTTTGATTTGATGAAGATTCTTGAAAACTGAATTATTGTTTTTGAATGATTAATATTTTATGTAATTAAAATATTGAGATAATATACTGTTTTCAAAGTTTTTTATTCATAAATGTGACCCTGGACCACAAAACTAAATTGAGATTTATATATATCTGAAAGCTAAATAAATGAGTTTTTTTTAGGACAGGACAAGCCTAGATACAACTATATCTAGAATCTGAGGGTGCAAAAAGAAAATCACCAAAGTTGTCCAAATGGAGTTATTAGCAATGCATAGTTTTGATATATTTACAGTAGGAAATTTACAAAATATCTTCATGGAACATGATCTTTACCTAATATCCTAATGATTTTTGACATAAAAGAAAAATCGATCATTTTGACCCATGCAATGTATTGTTTGCTATTGCTACAAATATGCCTGTGCTACTTAAGACTGGTTTTGTGGTCCAGGGTAACAAATAATGTTACAAAACACTTTTATTTCAACTGTTTACTATTTTATTCATCAAAGAATCTGGTTTCCACAAAAATATTAAGCAGCACAACTGTTTTCAACATTGAATTGTTACATTGATTTCTGAAGGATGTGACACTAAGGCTAGAGTAATGGCTGCTGAAAATCAAGCTTTTGATTATATTTTGTCAAATAAATGCAGTCTTGGTGCCTTTTTTTTTTTCCAAAATCATTGAAAAATCGTACCGATCCCATTCTTTTGAATGGTAGTATATCTTCTGAAACTCTAGAAGAGACACGTGAGATACGTTTTTTTCTACTCAGGAGATTTAATCTGTAGTCTCCAATTGATCTCACTGCTATCTATGAGAAACAATCAAGATGGTAAAGAGATCTTAATCATGATTTGGGTCTGTTCACTTGATCATTCAAAATCAATATTTCAAATTCACACTGAAAAGTCCCGTCACCATAAAACTTTGCAAAGGGGACTTGAGTGTTGATGGATGGAGAAATAGATGGATGGATGTGAAAGTGTTACAGAATGACAATCGCTCTCTTTCTTTTGATACAAAGGCGGGTCTGTTCCACAGCAGCTATGAGTAGCCTGACCATCTGTCAACAAACCCCCACAGTACAAACATTGTGTTTATAGGACGGACTGACTTGCACACGCGCACACACACGCCGGCACACGCACACCTGACCGGCCCAAAGCATTACATCTCAGATTGTATTCCTGCCAAGAGTTTATCACAATGGAACGCATCTCTTCCCTGTGCAATGATATCATAGAGAACCCGCTGGGCTCTTTTCTCCTTTCGAACTCACTCTCTCGCTCTGTCTCTCCCTCTGACACAAACCCTCTTTCTCAATGTGTGCGTCTTAAGCCGGCACAATAAGATCTGGTCCCCATACAGCAGGCGTGACAGTAGAGTATTGAAACGCTATTGGAGAAGAGAGACGCCACTGTGTGACAGAGGACAGAGAAGAGACAGCATGAGTGAGAAGAAGAGAGAGCGTGTTTGTCAGTCCTTACAGCTTATGGAGCCATCTTTCACTAAGATGCTCATTATTGCTGTTTGTGTGTGTGTGTGTGTCTTTTCCAGCAGGTTCTCTCACACACACAGCTGTGAACAGGGTGTAAAGGGAAAGAAAACCCCAGACTGCACCAGACATCACCTAGGCAACAAGATACCACCTGCATCTTTCTTTCTTTCGTACTTTATCTTCACAAGTTTCTTGATAGAGCTTGGCTTTACACTGTAAAACATTACAGGGTCAATAAACCAAGGCATCATGTGTTTTTCTATTACTTTTACTCATGAACTTAAAGGATTAGTTCACTTCCAGAATAAAAATGTTCCTCACCCCCATGTCATCCAAGAAGTTCATGACTTTCTTTCTTCAGTCAAAAAGAAGTGAAGGTTTTTGAGGAAAACATTCCAGGATTTTTATCCATATAGTGGACTTCAATGGGAGCCAACAGGTTAAAGGTCCAAATTGCAGTTTCAGTGCAGCTTCAAAGGGCTCTACACAATTTCCACTGAGAAGTGCCTTATCTAGTGATATGACTGGCCATTTTCTTAAAAAAAAAAAACAAAACATTATTGTTTTACCTTTTTTGTAAAGGGCGTTTAACTCTTTTTGCACGTTCGCTTTGTAAACACTGGGTCGGTGCCTGCGTCACATGTGCACGATTGCGTAATGTGTAAGGCTGAGCTAGTGCAAGATGAGCATTTTGTGGTTAAAAGGTTTATTTATTTATTTATTTTTTTTTTAAATGACTGAACGTTTCACTAGACAAGACCCTTATTCCTCAGCTGGGTGAAACTGAAACTGCAGTTTGGACCTTCAACACGGCTCAAATTGAAGTCCACTATATGGAGAAAAATCCTGGAATGTTTTTCTCAAAAACCTTAATTCTGTTCGACTGAAGAAAGAAGGTAAGAGGTATTAAAGTTGAAGTGAGTAGAATTTTGTATAGTGTAGGTATAATTGTACAAACTTAAAAATGATTTACTTTTTTATTTAAAAACAGTTAAACTGCACAGTCTTTCTCTCCCAGAAAAAAACTGATCAAAATGGCTTACAATTATCAAATCATGATTCATGGGTGTGATGTAACTAAAAATGTAGCTTAAATGTAGCTTAATTATATACAAAGTCTATAAAACACAATAACGAAATACAGCTGAGGTCAAAAGTTTACATACGCAGAATCTGCTAAATGTTAATTATTTGACCAAAATAAGAGGAATCATGCAAAATGCATTTTATTTTTTATTTAGTACTGCCCTGAATAAGATGTTTTACATATTATATTATATTTTATTTGAATTTATAAAAAATTACCTGTTCAAAAGTTTACATACACTTGATTCTTAATACTGTGTTGTTACCTGAATGAGCCACAGATGTTTTTTTTTTGTTGTTGTTGTTGTTGTTTTTTAGTGATAGTTTAGTGAGTCCCTTAAAACTGTTAAAACTACCTTCTGCAATAGTTGCATATGAGTCCCTCAGTTGTCCTCAGTGTGAAAAGTTGGATCTCAAAATCATAAAATCATTGTTGGAAAGGGTCCAAATTCACAAAAATGCTGAAAAACCAAATAATTTGTGGGAACTAAAGGATTTTTCTCAAGAACAGCGGGCAGTTTAACTGTTCAGGACAAACAAAAGACTCATGAACAACTGTCATGAAAAAAATTAATAAAAAAACAGCTGTGGATCATTTCAGGTAACAACACAGTATTAAGAATCAAGTGTATGTAAACTTCTGACCGTGGTCGTTTTTTTTATAAATTCAACAGTTTTTTTTCTCTTTTGGACTATATGTAAACAACTTTTATGTGAATATCCTATTCAGGTCAGTACTAAACACGTACATGTAGTTACTCAGTTTAGCCAGAGCCCTTTCTATGAGACACAATAGTACACAAAAGTGAAGCAAACCACAAAGAAGAGATTGAAATGGATACTGCATTGGAACATACCTACATTTGCAATCCTGTTATGAAGTTGTGATACATTGTAGTGTGCTGAATCGAGACAGATGTATAGTGTATTGTGAGGTAGTTGGCCCTATTTGATATGTTCTATCCAAGCCATCTGTTGTGAAGAGAAATACTACACTACACAACAGAAAAATGTGCTTTTCAAATATAAATGTATTTGTAATGTAATTTGCAGTGTAACTTTGCTGACTTTAAATAATATCTTGTTTTGACTCGTCACATCACTCAACTGCAGTACAGATAATATATAATTCATTAGTCAATTTAAGCAACTTGCTAAAATAGTTTTTCTTGATTGTGAATGTGTATAAGTTGCTTCAGCTGTAAACTGTGCCTATTACATAAGGCTGCCAAAATGGGAGGTCACCAAATGGTGAATAGGGCAATATTTGGAAAGCTAAGTTCAGAAAAACAGTCAGGTTGCCACTGTGCATGCAAGCAACAGCAACAATAACAAGGTGAGACAGTAAATGTATTGGGGTTAATTTCCCAAGTGACTCCCTTTTCCTCTCTCTAGCGCGCACACACACACACACACACACACACACACACACACACAAAGCGAAAGACAGGGGGAGGATGATCTGCTCAAATAAATGTTGTCAGGTGTGTTTTGTGCCTTAACTCTAATTCCGGGTGTTTATCCGCACTAATGAACAACTCTGAGTCAGCGCAAGAGAGCTAATTGTGTGTGTGTGTGTGTGTGTGTGTGTGTGTGTGTGTGTGTGTTTATGTGTGTGTAGGGGGAACATAGGTTAATTTAGTAGAAGAACATTGGAGATTCAGTGACTCTGACATTTATGGGCAATTAAGAATAAAGGAAGGAGGACAAAAAAAATGGAAAGAAGAGGGGAAAGTATGGTATGTGTTGGGTTTGTGCAATTTCATGACATGCCAGTATTCAAAGCAAGCCTCTATTCGAGGATAGTCAACTTATTTAAATGTTTTTCAAGGATATTATCATCTATAGAAAGGAGGTCATCAGTAGATTAGCAATGCTTTGAGCACATTGTTTTAGACAAACTGTGATGTTCAATACCTTGACACTCCACTGATGCACTCATTACACCATGATTATGACAAAAATACATGGACAGCCCCTTCTAATTAAGTTATAACTACTTAACAAAATAATATTTACAGGTAATGCCACATATATTTAAAGGTAAATCTTGAATACTGAGCTTTATTATTGCCAGATCAACCAAGTATGTTCAACCTGACTGTTCGTTGGCCATAAAATCTGTAAAAATAGTTTCCCCTTTTTCAAATCAAGCCATTCTCAGCTTCTTGTCGGTGTGACATAACACAGACAGAGGCTGCTTCCATGATAGATTGATTGACACGTCTGTCTTACCTCAGACCCGCCTTGAGTGAGCTGTAATTGTCCGATTGAAACAGGGACTTAGACAAGAATGGCTCCTAAGCGATTGAGGTGTTCTGTAGTTGGATAATGAACATAGTAGTCTTCATTTACTCCTGACATCTGACCCGCTAAAGACGCAGTGGATGACTTTTGTTTGTGAATGGAATGTGCCTCCTGATCTACTTAAATGCGTTCACATGAATCATCCATGATCCAGCTTCACTGGAGTGAGTATATGTTTTTTTTTTAGTATTATTAATCTTAGCAATCGCCTTTCCTAATAACGTGCTAGTTAGCAAGTTTTGCGACTTAACATGCTAAGGTAAACAATGGCTCCTCACTCCACAGAGCGAAAAGAGGGGCGGGGTGAGCAGAGCTCATTTGCATTTAAAGGACCATGCAATAGTGGTTTGAAATACTCTAATGTAATTCATATTAGTTGTGTTCTTTAATATGTTGTTTATAGATTTTTTTTTCTTCTGGTCATGCTGAGTGAATTTTACGTTTGATATTGTGAATTTTACATTTAATTCAAACATCCACTAAATAGTTCATATTTGACCATTTCTTCATGACAGAAATGATGCAGACACTGTAATTTCTTGCATATGTGGACATTAAAAGGTGTAAACTAAGAGTAAGGGGTCAAGCTTTTATTTTGAAATCGTGATGAACAGTTAGCATGTTTAGAAAGATATTGCTGTATTCTCCTGTGTTTGCCTAGGTTTTAGTGCTGGGCAACGATTAATCAAGATTAATCACATCCAGAATAAAGTTTTTGTTTATATGTGTGTGTACTGTGTATATTTATTATGTATATATGTAAAGACACACATACAGTATATTTTTAGAAATATTTACATGTATATATTTATATTAATAGAATTTGTATTATATATCAATATATATTAGTTAATTTATAAACACAACATATTTATATGCATAATATATATATATATATATAGAGAGAGAGAGAGAGAGAGAGAGAGAGAGAGAGAGAGAGAGAGTTTATAAATCCATAATAGCATTATTTTAAAACAGTCTAAAAATAAAAAGTGTAATGCACCACTTACGGTATTTTGCTGGTTATGCAACACGGACAAATTGTAGTACTCAAACTAAAACAGGGAATCGTGACAGCTCTACTAAGGTACTTTGGAGAATGTTGGCAACCAAACAGTTTTGGCTACTATTGACTTCCATTGTATGTAAAACTACTGTTTGTACACAGCTTTCCAAATGAAGCAATCTTAGGGACATACATGTCTCCAGGTACTTGCACAAAGTATGTTTCTGGCCTAAGACGAAAATTTGAATGAATATCAGCATATGTCCTGAAACCAAAACCAAACGAAACCCTGGCAAAAATGGTCACCCAGTCTAAACTCACACACGCATTAAGTCATCTTGCCTGATGCCCAAGCATTACACAATCCAGCACGACTGACAGTCATGCTCGTTTCCATCGGCAACAGCTGCTGGGAGGCGATGATGTCGTGCCACACAATACGGCATGTGAGCGCTGACAAAGGCGGCACTGTGTTGGCGCAATGCCGTCACGGCCCGCTTCCTAGTTCGGCTGCCATCAACGTTTGGTTTTTTTGTTGTTATTGTTGCTGTGGTTGTTTAGAGGCCTGTTTTGGAGACTGGGGAGAACACAAGGGTCTTAACCCCCTGGTCTCACAAATAGCCACAAAAGAAGGGTGCATTCAGCAGCCGCAAACACACAACAATGCACCACACGAGGGGGGAAGTAGGTCATGGGAAGAAGCCCTGGATCTGGATGGAGATGCATTGTGGGTAGACAAGGTCATTTAGTGCGCAGTGTTTTTTGCAGGTTATAGAATATCATGTATATTTGAGTCTTAGTGGCTGGTGAGGAGGTATTCCCGAGATATTCACCTTGACGACCTCTCAAATCCAGTGGGCAGTGTTTGCCCTTGCTCCATCCCACTTGAGATTTATTTGTATTCTCATTAGTGGGCATTTTCAGTGTCTTTGTTAATTGCGTCTTGATTCTCTCCGCACCTGGCCGCACATATCCTTCTAGTCTTGTCCAGTCTTTCCCAAAATACTTAATCTTAATTTCAGCCAACCTAAGGTTCTATCTTCTTTCAGAAACTTTCAGTATGTCTCGTACTTTCTAAAGGTACATCATTGACTTTGTTGTCTTGGTCTCACCCTGTCTCTGCTTAATTGTGCTCATAAGGATTTGCTCCCTGTCACAACTGGAGAACAGACCGTACACAGACAGCATGCAGCCTGCTACCATCGGCCCCTGGAGCCCCGCAAGACGGCCTGGGCTGTCCCGAGGGCCACACCCACAAACACAAGTGCACATGTACATAAGAGCACATCTTTATCTTCTTTAACCCTTCTTACTGTATGTCTTTACTTTGTAAGTTATCCTATATTGTCTTATATAGTGGACATAATCGCCTTAATTTCTCTCTTGCTCTCTCTCTTTCCGATGTGTGAGTGTACAGATGCACACATGCGCAAGACAGAGTCACCAGGGGCCAATGAAAAACTGTGCATTGATATTGTAGCTAACAGGCAGTTTTGGGAATTGCTGGTCCCAGGATTGGAGGGTGGGGGAGGTAAGATAGAGTAACGAAGCCTAACTGGGAATTCTCTTAATATGTGGCACTGGGACGTAGGGACCAATGTATTGTAACCTGACTGAGAAAACACACTTCATTATGTGTCTATGTGTTAAGAGGGGAGGTTATTAATGTTGTGGACAACAACAGGCCTCCTGAACTAGTGTGTCTGCTGCAATAGGAGACAAATGCCATGATATATGGTGACAGAAACTGTGGAAGAAAAAGAAAATATGTTTCTGCTTGCATCAAGTCAGGGTGTGATATAAACCAGAAGTGAAGTTGTCTAGGTAATTAAGCAGCACTGTAAATACTTGTCATGCTTAAGGGTTTATGAAATACATCTCCACATACATAACCAACATTAAATAAACTCAGCTTGACCAGAAGAAAAAAAAATCTATAAACAACATATTAAAGAACACGACTAATATGAATTACATTAGGTTATTTCTTCTACTTTTGTCCACCAGGGGATTATTTTTCATTCACATAAGAGGCTTCAACTTTTCCTTTGTGTCATATGAAGATCAAATAAAAATTTTCTTCATTGTTTATTTTTCAATGCCTTTCATGTACAGATTCCATTGTTTTGTCTTTATCATAGACCCAGACCTTCAATCTTAATCATCAAAAACTATGAAAATGTAGCCTAAAATGAAGAAATATAAAACATATTAAAAACGATGATAATCTAAACAAAGTGTGAAATACAGTGAATATTTATTCAACTTTTTTCTTTTTTTTTTTTTGAGAAAGTAAAATAAAATAAAATAAATGCTGGGTCAATTCAGGTACCAGCTGAAAAAAGGGCCATATATGTAAAATGCAAAATGTCCACCTTTATTCTGCTATCTAACATGAGATACATTTTAAAATAATTTAATGATTTAAAACTTTATTTGACATACAGTGAATATTTATTCAATATTTATTTTAAGAAAAAAAAGTTGTGAAAAAAGTAAGAAAATATTTAAAATTAATTAATTAAATAAATAAATAAATAAAATAAGAATAACTTCAATCACAGAAATATATATATATATATATATATATATATATATATATTTATTTGAAATACAGTTAATATTTATTCAATATTTATTTTGAGAAAGTAATTCTCGAAATATAAACACCCACAGTTTCATTATTGCTCCTTTTTGTCCTTTTCCCTTTTTGTCTGAAGAAAATAAAGAAAAATCTAGGTAAATCAGAAGGCTTTGTATTGTTTTTTAAAATTTTAAACAATAGCTTAATTTGTTAAATTATGCAAAAAAGAACATATTTCATTTTTTTTTTTATCTGAAATTAAAACATAAAAGGGCATTTTTCAAAAAATAATTCAAAATAATAATTTTCATCACAGAATCACATCACATTGTTTGAGATAAGATGACAATGACAACGTAATAGCAAAAAAAAAAAAAAAAAAAAAAAAAAGCTGGGCCAACTCAGGTACCTGCTGAAAAAGAAAAATTAAACCAGATGGTCTCACAACCTGGTCAGTTTAGGCTGGTTTAAATGTTTTAAGTGGGTTTAAGCCAGCTTTATGACATTGGCTACTGCACTCATCTCAGTGTGGTTAAACGACACTGGAGCGGTGCAATTATGTATGCTGTGTGTTTTCATACTAAAAAAAAAGAAGCAGTTTTTCTGAACCTCATGGGTAAGAGGGTACTTTGGCACATTTGGCACAGGATGGTACAGTCAGTGTGCTGCTGAAACGCATATGTTACAGCTGAGGGTGACTCGGTGTGTGTACATATCAGGGAATGTGGCGATCTCAATAAGATATGTGTGTGTATGTGCGTGTTGTGTATCAGGGCATGTGGTTTCCTCAGTAAGGGGTCTTGCGAGTCCTTCAGTCGGACAGCTGGAGGGCCAATCTGTCCTCTCGCTCGCCCAGTGATGGCAGGGCAGATAAGCGGCCACCACGGACCCGACCGTTACCCCTCTGCCCCAACACACGCGCACACACCCACACTGGGAGCCCAGGAGCAGCCCGCAGCCAGGGGCTGACAGCTCGACACAGCCGGCTCAGCATGGGGTCTGCGAGGGGAGGGGAGGAGAGACCTGAGGGAGGGGCTGAAGGTCTGGAGGTGGCCGTTACTGCAGCCAAAGCCAGGCTCACTGCCAACATAGAAAGGCAGAGAAAGTAAGAACGAGCGACAGAGGATGGAGAAACAGAAAACACTGTCCAGATATACCAGCCAAGTGTTAAAAAGCAGTAAACGTCTCTTTAACGCATCAGCAACTTTCCTGCTGCATCTCTGCTCAACCTTTTTGGACAAGAAAATGTCTAAGAATGTGAAAATTAGACAGATTAAGCACTTTTTCAGCCAACACAAACTCTACAGCTCATTCAGGTCTGGGATGTAGCTTCCTGAATATACTAATAATTATTATTATTTCATTATGGCGACGCACATTATGGTTATACCCATGGAGTAGGCTACCTAATTGGCTTAACACCTTTACACAGAGTCCTTTACAGTCCCACTCACTTTAAAACTGTGTCCTTGTCATACTGTGGTTAACCAGAGAAATCTTCTATGGTAAGGTCACACACGTCTGTGCATCCATACTCTCTTTCAGCTGATAATATTGACCTGAGCAGTGACTGACATGCATTGGTATGCTGCCAAAGTTTTGTGTGTGTTGTGTAAATGCATAGCATCTCTTGGAGGGCATGAACACGATCTCAGAATGAAGCTGGCACCATCTGTCTGTGGGACCTACGATGCTATGGCACAGTGGCAGGACGTCCCGAAACGCCATCCACATACACACACAAATAGGGTTAAATGGGCAATACACAGATGTGTGTCAGACCTTGGGTTTCTTAATTGGATAACCTCTAGTTTAACAAAAACACTTAACATGATGTTCTGAGGGCCGAGAGGAGAGGATGAAGCCATGAATGACCAGAATGAGAACAATTTGGACATTAAAAATAAAGACGTAAAAAAAAAAAAGTGCTTTGGAAAAACCACGATAGAATGATTAGATCATGCTAACAGCCAGAGCTGGGTAGTAACTGATTACATGTAATCTGGATTACATAATCAGATTTCAAAAATTAAATACTTGTAATTAGATTAAATTACATTTTAAAATACTACACTTTTTTATGGATTGCATGATTACATAATATTTACTATTTTTACTATATTTTCTATATTTACTATATTTTTACTATATTTAATATTTAACAGCATTAAATTATTTATAATTTAGTGATTCTCCCTAATTCCTCCTTTTTAACTTTTACATTTTCCTTTCTAAAATAGCCTATACTGCTTATATACATTCAAAAAGCCATTAGTCATGTGGCGACACAGCATTTGACCACTGGATTTACAAAAATAACTTCAGGTTTAAGATGTGTTTCAAAATTGCATCAACTACTGATGACACATTGATTATCACTCTGTATGTTATTTAATTCACAAACTTTTTTTGTCATCTGATCCTCTTATGTTTTCTTGAAGTACCCCTGAGATATTAAAACAAATATTTTAATAATTATCACATTTGCATTTGGTTCTCTGATGTTGGTTATTGTCACAATTTTAAAATGAAAATCTTATTTTAATTTTTTTTTTTATGATTTAATTAATTATTAGCTTTTCATTAAACTCATAAACCACCTGCAGTTCCTTCACAAACTTGACATAATATAATGTTTAATGCACTTGCAATTGTGATTGTTACATGGGAAAGTTGTCAAGGACTATCTCTCAGAAACTCTAAAGTTTTAAATCAAATGTCTGTTTGATTTACAAATTTGTTTTATTTTTTTATTTTGAACTAAACTAAAGTAAACTATCTTTGTTTAATTATTATTATTATTTTTAATTTTTTTTAAATAAACTATTTCTCTCTCTCTCTCTCTCTCTCTCTCTCTAAAAAATATATGTATTTTTTTCTCCCTGAGAAATAGCTAATGTCGGAAATGTTTAATTGATTATTTGTGTGACAACTTCCCTCAGGCTGAACTGTAAATTATCATATTCATGTGTCCTATTACTATGGTAGATGTTGGAAAAACTACGGCAATTCAATATGCTCTGACTAAGAGGGAAAAAAATCGATACACTTTCACATTATTTAAAAAAAGCGACTCCTTTGTGAAAAGTTTTCAAATCTGTTGAAATGGCGCCATCAGTCGGTTAGTATGAGGAAGTTTTTTTAGAGTCGATCGATGTTTCTGTGATTGATACATTTGTCTGACACTGTTGTTTAGCTGCTATGGCGGCATATGGAGTAATGTGTTTGTTTTCTCCGTTTTGTGCATGTACTGATTAAATATTAAATGGAAAAAAAGAGATTTAATATCAATTTGGACGACTCCGCGTTCACAAAGGAAAGAAGTCCGGTGGGTTTTGTTTCCTTGTTATGATTATGTTGATGTGGTGTGTTGTGGAGGCTGCTAACTGTAAGGATGGAGGTTCGAACCCCACAAAGCTTTATACATAAGCTATTACCATGATTCTAGTGGGATTGAACCTGTAATGCATGTACTGTAAGTCATTAAACAGAAAAAGACTATAATGTAAAGTGAGGTTTGTCACCGTCACTGACTAAATCTATAAATCACAAAGGCAATCTGCCAACTACGTGTGCAACTTTCACACAATCTTTGCAAGTGTGTCCGTAACAAGGTGTTGATGACTCAAAACGTACTAATGCATCACGTTGCCCACCACAACAGGAACAGTCTAACATGCACTACACTCGACCTATACGTGTAAAACCTCCAAAATTGATGGTAGATCAATACATTTTTTCCATGTCGTTCAGGTTTAAAACCAAGACCCATGTCTCGTTAGCAAAAAATGAGACATTGACGAAACTGTTTTAAATATATATGAAGAGTTCACATGCAAAAGCCTCTTTTGGGAAAAGAAAAAAAAAAAGCATTTTTATCAGGCTCTGATGTATAGGTTTCTATGTAAGCACTGGTACTTCTGATTGGGCTGAGGCTGGTATTTTAGCGATTTTGAAGTAAAAGTATTTGATGGACGTATAATGTGTGTCTAGAGCATTCACTCAGAATCATTATCTCACATATATATATATATATATATATATATATATATATATATATGTATGTGTGTGTGTGTGTGTGTGTATGTATATGTATATGTATATGTATATATATATACATATAGGGGTTGGACAATGAAACTGAAACATTGGCCAATATAGTGTTGGAGGTTTCATGGCTATATTTGCACAGCCAATCTTCACTTATTGCACATTCCACCAGTAAGAGCAAAAGTGTGAAGGTTAACTATGTGCACCCAATGGTTCAGACATTGTACCCTAAAGGTGGTGCCATGTATAAGGATGATAATGCACTAATACACACAACAAGACTGGTGACAGAGAGGTTTGATGACCATGAAAGTAAAGTTGAACATCTCCCATGGCCTGCACAGTCACCAGATCTGAATATTATTGAGGCACTTTGGGATGTTTTGGAGGAGCGAGTCAGGGAATGTTTTCCTACACCAGAAACACATAGTGACCTGGCCACTGTTCTAGAAAAGGAATGGCTCAAAATCCCTATTTGTCATCATTTTGCATCATTTTGTCAATCCCAAAACAAAATGATGCTGATTGGCCACAAAAGGAGGCCCAACACCGTACTAATTGTGGTCTAAAACCAAGTGTTTCAGTTTCATAGTTCAACCCCTGTGTGTGTATATATATATATATATATATATATATATATATATATACATATAATATAAAATAGTAAGTTGTAAGAAACCTTGTCTATGGCCCCTTTAAGTTTCCATTAAAACACTCAAATGGCATTGTTTTTTTAAAGGGGTCATGACACTGATTTTTTTTTATTATTTAAATATGTTCCTTAAGGTTTATTTTTAAAGCTTTTTGCACAAACAAACGATGGATCCAAAAAATGGATCAAATTATTATTTTAAACCATCTTTCTGACCCTTTGTCTAAAGCGCTCTGTTTTAAGGGCTGGGTCCCTTAAGGCTTGCCATAAACCAACCACTGTTATGACTGGCTAATGTCATTGCATAGGAAAAGTATCAATGCCCCCTCACTATTGCATGCGAGTGTTTTCACAACATGATTAAAAAACTGTGATTTCCAGACAAAGTATTATGAAATAATTTAATTACAGTTTATGATGCAGCTGGAGTCAGATCTAGTACTGCTTAATTTTGTCACTCCATGGCCTGGTTTCACAGACAGGGCTTAGCCTAAGGCGGGATTAGGCCATAGTTCAATTAAGACATTTAAGCAATTTTTATAAACATGCCTTAGAAAAAAACAGTACTGGTGTACTTCTTGAGACAAAACTAATTTTAAGATCAGTCAGTGCAAGTTTCTTTCAATTGAAACAGCTCAGGCTTACATTTTAATCTAGAGTAGGCTTAAGCCTTGTCTATGAAACCGGGGCCATGTGTCCTATTGACGACAGACTTAAGCTCGCGGGCTGTATCAGAAAGTAAATGAGCATCTGTATACTGTATCCAGTGTAGACAACATAACGGTAGTAATTGTAATTTCCAGCCATTAACCGACTGAACACAGTGGGAGGGCCTATGGTGTGAAGATGACTATTCATCAATGCCTTGTTTTGGATGCAGTGTTTATGCAAATGTTTGTGCGGGTGATGTCACTTTGCACCTCAGATCCGAACGAGCTGTAATTGTAATTATAATGAGGAGGACATTTTAAGATATGAAACTCGCAGAATGTTTTAATGGTACAAAAACATCTTGTATGCCAAAAGATCAAGGCAAATTTGATTTCTCATGTCATGACTTCTTTAAATGATTCAAGTAACCCAGTTCTTTTTGTTTACACAGGTGACATCTTTGTTTAAGGCCAAAGATGGTCATGTAGAGACATCATCTGCTCAGAGTGCTCCTCTAGCTCCTGGCCAACCACTTTCCTATGCAGAGTTTGTTGTTCACAGCAAAAACAAGGCCCCTCAGGGAGCAGCCCATGGACCAGAGAAACAAAGTAGGAATGATGCTGCAGGGCAAAGCAGTGTAAACATGGTTAGTACATCCTCCACAGACTCTGAAAAATCTGAGACTGAGCAGCAGGGACCAGCAAAAGTTCCAACAGAAGATCAAGCAAAAGAGGAAAGTCAGAGTTCAGAGAGTATCATTGCTCCTCATCTCTTAGGATCTGGAAACAGTATTATTGTCAGTCCCCGACAGGTCTGTATGTTGTATATTATTTTATTTCTGCTTTAAAGCTATGCTTGAGATTTTTCCCTATTGTTTTACATAAAGAAATGAACTGCACTTTTGAGAAGTTGCAGAATATAATAAATGGATTTTATGCATTCATTTAAATATGCGTCAATGGCTACGTTTACATGCACCCAAATAATCCATTTGTAATCGGATTGACGGCTCAATCGGATTGAAAAACGTTCATGTAAACACCTTAATCGATCCGATTGAGCTCGATCAGAATGAAATTTCGATCGGATTGAAAGGGGTGGTTTATTCCTTTTCTAATCCGATTCAACAGCAAAAAATGACCATGTAAACGCTTGAATCCAACTACTTTCTCAATCGTATTCAGAAGTTTCTGGAGCACATGCGCAGTGCAATGTTGACGCATTAGGCGGTGCACAAGTTTACATTCACGTCTTCTTTAGTTGTTTAGTTGCTCCCAAAAAAAACGTTGCTGGTTTATGAAGGTGTATGCCAACATGGCAAAAATAATGATGAGCTCTGTCACGTCCATGGTTGTCTCCACAAGTGTGATTGATTGATATGACATCACAGGTAGAGCGCGTGCGCAAAAGTTTTAATCGGAATGTATATAAAACACATATAAACTGATATTTAAATCAGATTACAATGTTAAGAGTACATGTAAACAGATCTGCAATCGGATTCAATTCATTCGGATTGACGAAAATTGGTGCATGTAAACGTAGCCAGTATAAACAACCAAACATAAATCAAAATGTACTGACTGCATCTTTTTGTTGATTTCCACTATATAACATGCAAATATAGACCATGATTATATAATGTTATATGTTTATCTGTCTACAGAGAGGCAACCCCATCCTAAAGTTTGTGAGAAATGTTCCTTGGGAGTTTGGAGAAGTTGTGCCAGACTATGTTTTGGGGAGGACAACCTGTGCTCTTTTTCTCAGGTTGGTTTTTGGGTATATGTACGGTACAGGAGAGAAAATACATTTGAAGTCAAAAGTTTACATACACCTTGCAAAATCTGCAAAATGTGAGGACAGCTGAGGGACTCATATGCAACTATTACAGAAGGTTCAAATGCTCACTGATGTTTCAAGAGGAAAAAAAATGCATTAACTTTTGAACACAATGAAGATGTGTACGTTTCTTATTTTGCCTAAATATAATTTTTTTTTATTTAGTACTGCCCTTCAGAAGCTACTTGCATGTTTCCCAGAAGACAAAATAAGTCAAATTTACCCTGATCTTCAAATTCAAAAAGTTTTGCATTGTGTTTCCTTCAGGAGTATCAGTGAGCATTTAAGCCTTCTGTAATAGTTTCATATGAGTCCCTCAGTTGTCCTCAGTGTGAAAAGATGGATCTCAAAATCATACAGTCATTGTAGGAAATGGTTTAAATAACACAAAAATGCTGAAAAACAAACAAACAGAATTTGTGGCACCTGCAGGATTTTTCTGAAGAACAGCAGGCAGTTTAACTGTTAAGGACAAACAAGGGACTCATAATTAATAAACATTTTGCAGATTCTGTAAACTTTTGACTTCAACTATATATTACACCAGCTTTAAAATCATTATTTCTAATACTACAGTTGTCAGTGTTTTGTGTTGTATGCCCCTCTTAAAAAATAAAGCCAAAATACCCATTCAAAATAGGAATCAAAATCTACAAAAACCTAGAAGCTTCACCAGTCACGTAGATAAATGGAAGCAGTGCTAATTTTCACATTAGAGGCCAGTTCCAAATTAACATATTGGTGGCTTTTAATGCACTTAATCATGGAGAAAAGAAAGTAAAAAGCTGATATTTGTATGATGTCAAAACCTGCCTCAGATTTGTACGTTTATGATGTGTAGTAGGGCTGTGTATCACCAGCAAAGTCACGATACGATACGTATCCCGATACAGAGGCCACGATATGATACATATCACAATACAGGACTGCACTGAATTTCACCAAAAGAATTTAGGAAAACAACGCATACTAGGGCCATTGCTAACTCTTGGCAGAATTGGCAGTTGACCTCTGCATTATGAAGGGCCTCCATAACTGTACCACAGTACAAAATAAGTAACAGCATGTGTTTCATGTTTACATTGAGCACTCCCAATCAGGTACAGTATTTTAATTGTTTGCATCTTGTTTTTAAGCCCATAAATAATGTACTCATTCTAATACATTTATATTGTAATGTACTCATTCTAATGTATATATTTTTTTAAATCATCTTTACATTGCTGGTAGGTTACCATTACACAAATCATCACACTCTCTACATTTAAAAAATAAACAAAAATTAGAAAAGTTCTAAACTAATGCACAGTCTTCACTGTAGCTTGTCACTTGTCACTCAAATGGATCACGTTGCGCGCGCACAGACATTCAGAGAAGAGATACGTTCTCTCTCAACAAGGAGCTGGTAACATTTCTAAAGCAATAGCTTCACTGTAAATAAAGAAACATGGCAAAACTGTGGTAATTCATACATACACAGCCTCTGCCTCTCTCTCTCTCTTATAAATTAACACTTGATAAATTACATTCAGAATATTTAAACTGAGATCGCTAAACTGCAAGCTAACCGGTGTTTTCAGCGTGTTTATCCACATTGGAGAGAAAGCGCGTACACATGGTTGCCAGGTTGACAAAGACAAGTAACACACTTAGCAGATACGTTTCGGGGATTACGTCTCTTTATATCGGGCAACCCCGGATGTGTTCCTCTGCAGACAGATTAAACCTTGTTGGAGCCTATATATTATGCCCTATTCATTATCTTTTACAAACCGCTTGCACTTTTCTACTCCGTTTTAAACTGTGTTCTTGTATTCAAATTAAGCACGGTCCACTGCTACGTACGTGCCACAATATCTATACAGAGAGCTGTATCGATACTCGTATCGTAAAATCTCTGTG
The DNA here is from genome assembly GCA_033026305.1 of Cirrhinus molitorella. Taxonomy (NCBI): domain Eukaryota; kingdom Metazoa; phylum Chordata; class Actinopteri; order Cypriniformes; family Cyprinidae; genus Cirrhinus; species Cirrhinus molitorella. The sequence continues at coordinate 17,469,466 of CM065122.1, forward strand.
ACGATACATCGACGTATCGGTGCATCGAACACAGCCCTAATGTGTAGCCAGCTCTACTGTACCCTTCATATGCTTAGCACTTGAGTGTGTATTTTTTTTTTTTTAAATTGGGGTTTGTTATTAATGCAATTGCTGAATATATGTGCAGATATTTAAATCCCAAAACACCATTAATAATACATTAGTAATATTTAATGCAATTAAATATCAAGTGTTGAGTGTTCAAATATAGAAACCTGGGTGCAAGCATGTGTATGTGCACTTGAAGCTCATTTGTCATGTGAGAATGGAATGCTCTCAGTTAGTTAGGTGTGAAACCACACCATCCTGTGTTTGCTAAGGAAATAAGTGAGAATTCAAGGTAACAAAAATGTTGTGGCTGACCATCATGATTGCTTTGACAATACATCGTAGACAATGTTGAATCAGTTGAGAAATGTACACTATAGCATTTTGTATTTGGAATTGCTTGTTTCTGTGTGTAATAATGTAATTTAATTTCTAGGCAAGATTAGGCTTTGTGTTTGAAGGGATAGTTCACCAAAGCATTTACTCATCCTCCACTTGTTCCAAATCTGTATGAGCTTTTTTTTTCTTCTGTTGAGCACAACAGAAGGTATTTTGAAGAATCTTGGTAACTAAACGGTTAACAGCAGCCATTGACTTTCATTGTATTTTTGGCTACCGACAACTGTAACATTCTTTCAGGTTTGGAACAACTTGTGGCTGAGTATGAATCATTGCAAAGATCGTTAGTCCCTTAACCAATCAATGGTTTAATTTTACTAAACTGCAAATGGAAAAATTAAATTCACTTTCTATAATGTTAATATTCACCAGCCATATACAAGTACAGTGTGTGATGTTTTAGTTTCTCTTTCTCTCCATGACTCTGCAGTGTGCGTTACCATAATTTGAACCCAAACTACATTCATGAACGTCTGAAACAGCTGGGACAAAGTTTTACCCTCAGAGTGTTGCTCGTCCAGGTTGACGTGGTGAGTCTGTCTGTCTCACTCATTGATTCACTTTATTGTCTTTCCTGTTTCTTTGCCCTTTTTCTATTGAGTAAAATTGTATTATTTCTTAATTAAATGCTAAATAAATCATGATGGTCTGTAAAATATACTTTATATTAGGTGGCTTTAACTACTATGGACTTGCATCAAAAATAAGTACAGTATACTTCTTGTGCTCATATTATATTGCAAAACACTTTTGCTGCTATTGAGGTGGAATACAGGGAAGGTTAGGAACAGGTTTGGTGGTATGGGTCAGTTTACAGGATGGTTAAGGTGTAGGGGTAGGTCAACAGTGTAAATATAAATGTAAATACATAAATTAATTACAGATTACAGATCTAATTACATGCAGGTACAATGTAAAAACATATGTACACATTCTATCAAATGATTAATTTAAATGTTACTAAGACCACTTAATATAAAGTGGGACCAAATATATCCTCCTAGTCAATGATTATGATGTACATGCCCATGTCCCATTTCTCCCTTTCTCACTTATCAGAAAGACCCTCATCATGCACTGAAAGAGCTTGCTCGAATATGCATAATGGCTGACTGTACCCTCATTTTGGCCTGGAGGTAATAGGATGGTTCAAAATAAATACAGGATGGGAGGGGAATTGCCTTAGTGGCTTTTTTAAATATATGGTGTGTCATTCCATGTCAAATCAACAAAATTTCAAAAACTTTCCAGCTCAAATGTTTGATTTTGCTAAAAATTTTTCTTAGGAAAGATAGATATGTATAGTAATGAAAGCCAAAATATTAAAGGTCATGGATGAATATTTACAGAGTAATCCACTATTTTGTGGAGGAAGGTAAAAATCACTTTAGATTCAGAGTTAAGTTACAGGGGCTTAAAAATGACTTCAGAAAGGTGGCAGCATCGTTATCTTATTTTTACAGAGATTGGTAATTCTTTTAGTAAAATCTGTTTGACTTTAGCAATCTTTATTGCATTATATGCCAATGGGGACCATTCAAAAATGGGGAAACAACACTATCAAGTTTTTCCTTTTGGCATCTTTATTTTAATGTCCTATGAGATTCGGTTCCAGAGTTGTTTGAATTTCAATGGCTCCAGGAGTAAATTGTTAAAATTTACACATTTTCAGTGGTCAAAAACTAAATGTGGGTCAGTTTGCAAAAATAGAGAGGAATGTCTAAAGAACAAATAATGTTAAAACTAGAGATGTATCTCATTTCTTTTTGTCAAAACAACTGCATTGAACATACCAGTCTGAGTGCCATAAGTATTCTTTTTCAAAGTTTGCGTGCCTATAACTCAAGAAGTTTTAAAGATATCACAATATGATTTTAGATTCTAGTTCTTCATAAACTGTTCTTTCAATATTACCCATTTTCAGTGGTCGAAAACCATATGTTGGTCACTTTGTAGACAGCTGATAGAATTGTATTATTATTAATTGTATTAAAAATTAGAATTGTATTTTGTTTCCCACTTCTTGAGCTATAGGCATGCAAACTTTGGAGAAAAACTTGAAAAGTGCTATTTCCCCATTTCTGAATGGTCACCATTGGCACATAATGCAACAAAGATTGCTAAAGTCAACAGATTTTACTAATAGAACCGACCTCTGTGTAAAAATAAGATAATGATGCTGCCATCTTTCTGAAGTCATTTTTACCCCCTGTAACTTGACTCTGAATCTAAGGTGAAAATTGCTCTCTCCATTCCCTCTAAAAAAATAGTGGATTACTCAGTAAATATTTACCAATGACTTATAATATTTCATCTTTCATCACTATACATGTCTCTCTTTGTTCAAAATCCAAAATTTGTAAGCCAGGGACCTCTGGTTGTGTTGACATGAAATGACCCTGGTGTTAAAATTCAAACCTAATCTAAACCTAACTAAACATATATGTTTGTTTGTGTAAGTCCTGAAGAAGCAGGTCGTTATCTTGAGACATATAAATCCTATGAGAAGAAACCTGCAGATGTCCTGAAAGAACAAGTGGAGAAAAATTACCTGTCCCAGGTTAGAGCACAAAAACCTATTAATAAATCTAAAATGGTTATGATGACATCACTCCTATAAAAACACCCCTGGTCATTTTTAATACTTCCTTTTTGTTTGGCAGGTTACAGATTGTTTAACCACAGTAAAGTCTGTCAACAAGACAGATGCCATGACTCTCCTGTCTACTTTTTCTGTAAGGAAAACTTTTTCTTAATATGTTGTACATTTACTGTCTTACTTACACTATTGTTTAGATTTTAAAAGAAATTGTTGGTTTTACTCAGCAAGGACACATCAAAAGTGACAGTAGTGCTGTTAAACGATTAATCGCGATTAATCGCATCCAAAATAAAAGTTTTTTACATACTGTATATTTTTGTATTGTGTATATTTATTATGTATATATAAATACACACACGCATGTATATATTAAGGGAAAATATTTTAGATTTATATCTAAAATATTTATATTTATTTATAATCTAAATTGTATACAGGTATAAATATATATACATATAAATATTTAGTTTTAATATATACATGTATGTGTGTGTATTTATATGTACATAATAAATATACAAAGTATACACACATATAGTATGTAAACATAAACTTTTATTATGGATGCGATTAATCGCGATTAATCGTTTGACAGCCCTAAGTGACAGTACAAAGTAGACAGTAAATTTCTTTGCCAAACATGCTATTCTGTTGAACTTTCTAATCATGTATCACATTTTTCACAAAGATTTGATTTTCAACATTGATAATGATAAGAAATGTTACTTGAGAACAAAATCAGCATATTTGGTTGATTTCTGTCATGTGACACCGAAGACTTGAGTAATGGCTGCTGAAAATTTGGCTTTGCAATCACAGAAATAAACTACATTTGAAGTATATATATATATATATAAACTTTGTGAGCTTAGGAGACTTTTCCAGTCAATCAATCAATATTACCAACTTTTGACTTTGTGTAAATAAAACCCATTGCCAATAATCTTGAAATACTTGTATGTCCATTTATATTGATGCAATTGTATCTCTTCAGTCTTTGGAGGGCATCATTAAGGCTTCTAAGGAAGAACTAGTTTTGTGTCCTGGACTCGGTCCACAAAAGGTGTGTACAGACAGTTTAATACATTTTGAGCAATTAGCTTTATACATAGGATCTGATATTAGTTTACATATTGTTTATGACTTTTAACACTAAGTGCATTTGACAGTTTAAACTTGTCCAAAGGTATTTGTTTTAATTTCCTTTCCTGTTTGTGGTTAATTTAGGCAAGAAGGCTTTATGATGTACTGCACCAGCCTTTTATAAAGACCAAGAAGAAGGACAGCTGATAAAGCTTGCTTTTCATGAAATCACCAACTGTCTTTCAACAGAGTGCCTAGAATAAAGATCAGGGGCCATATAGCACATGGTCTTCTGGAGATTTCATGGTCTGTGGCCTATGATTATCTCAGCCTTTAATTGGGGGCATAAACAGCTATAAATTCAGGGGTTTATTTATTACTTTTGTGTAAAGTGTAACCTGCTTTTGTAATTCTGTACATTAAATCTGACTTAGTATGAGGCAAAGTTAAAATTTTAGTCAAAAAAAATGTTCCATATGTGTTTATGAAAAATTCAATAAATGTCAGTAATATTTAGTAATAATTGTATGTTATTTTGTTCCTTTAGAGTGGGAGGGGGGATTCTGTTGTAACTGTTGATACTTACTGGAACAAAACCTGTAGAAACCACTTGTCATATATGGTTTTAAAAATAGTGGAAACTTAAGAACAGACTCAAATGATACGTTGGAATTAGACTACACAGACAAACTGACTCAGAGTATGAATGTGTTTGTGGGCCAAAAGCTCATGGCCATCACAATTGCCACAGAAAATATCACAGCTTTAATCTCACAACTAATTGGCTGACACACAACAAGCAACAAGCCAGGTGGGAGGTTTTATACTACAGACGGTGATAATTAGAATCTTCTCATCTAATCCAACTCTAGTGCAGTAAAGGTTTAGTTTACCAAAAAATGAAATTTCTGTCAATAATTACTCACCCTCATGTCGTTCCAAACCCATAAGACCTTCATTCATCTTCAAACCACAAATTAAGATATTTTTGATAAAATCCGAGAGCTTTCTGTCAGCAATGTAACAACCATGTTCAAGGCCTAGAAAGCTTGCAAGGACATTAAAACATTTAATGTGACATCAGTGGTTCAACTGCAATTTTATGAAGCTACTTTTTGTGTGCTAAGAAAATAAAAATAACAACTTTGTTCAACATTGTCTTCTCTTCCTCGTCAGTCTTCGACGTGCGTTCTACGGGTTCTATGTCAGAACACAGGTCCTTTGTCAGTTGTGTTGCTGTTTATGCAGGGTCAGAAAGCTCTCGGATTTCATCGAAAATATCTAAATTTGTGTTCTGAAAATAAACCAAGGTTTGAAACTACATAAGGGTGAGTAGTTAATGATACAATTTTAATTTTTGAGTGAACTAACCCTAAAGCTGTTGTTTACTCATCCTTACGTTTTTTCAAACTTGCAATTTATTTTAAAAAAACAAAACAAAAACATGGCAGCTTTGCGATACACATAATGTCAGTTGCTCACTAAAATGTCTAACATTCCTCAAAATATTTTCTGTGTTCTGCAAGTAATGCAGCTTTGGAAATGATATATACAGTTGCAATCAAAATTATTCAAAATTACCCCCAAGAGACTGCAGTACTTTACAAATAGAAGCTTTTCTGAAGATCCGGGACTTAATAAAAATTGCATCTACAACAGTTTACTGGCATATTAAAAGCGATAATGTCAATATATAATGTCATGTTTTTGAGTTATTAGATTTTTTAATAACAGGTATATCACAATTATTCAACATTGCTGTTTTGAGTCACTTAGTTTTATGGTAGCAAACAAAATTGTCTTAAAACACGATTAAGCCTTTAGAAACACTGTTAAAAACAGAATTTGTTATGCATACAGTACATACATTTAGCCCATGCATGTGCTAAAGTTGAGTAGCAAATATGGTAAAGTCAACAGAGCTCACACAAGCTATTGAGAAGAAATGGTTTTATTACATTAGAAAGTACTACATAAAGAAAGGCTACATAAAGACTTCCAAGACATCAAAAGTTCCTAGAGACAGAGCTGGCAGCCTTATTCCTTAGTTTAAAATGTGTGGTGCACCAGAAACCCTTTGAGGGTGTTGAACAAAAAAAGCAAAATAGCATAAAATGTTGAATGGTTTCAGTGCAGTGTATAAGAAGGCGGCATCTTACCTAATACCACTCTTGACCAAAAAGGCCGACTTGAACATGCTAAAATTCATTTGGATAGATCTGTAGAGTTCTGAAAGAATATTTTATGGATTGATATGACCAAACTGGAACTTTTTGGACCTATGGATCAGCAGTATGTCTGGTGCAAAAAAAGATTAAGCTTACAAGCAGAAGAACACCATCTCCATGGTCAAACATTGAGGTGGGCCAGTCCTGTGTGGTTGTTTTACTTTAGCAGGAAGTGAGCAACATGACTAAGAAGGATATCATGGATTCTTTGAAATTTCAGACCATTTTGGCAAGAATTGTAATGCCTTTGGTGCAAAGACTGAAGATAATGATCAATGGCTTCCTGCAGGACAATCATCTCAGAGTACTTATGCTTGGTTCAGGGATCAGTCATAGAATGTTCTTGAGTGGCCTATTCAGTCTCCAGATTTAATTCTCATTGGAAATATTTGGTTAAATTTGACGAAAGCAGTGGCAATGTGAAAACCAAAGATTATCAGTGATCTGAAAGCTCTTTCAGGCTAGGAATGGGCCAAGATTGCAGTAGAGAGGTGACAGAAATTTCTAAGCATTTCAAAGCAGTGTTTATTGGTGGTTTTAAAGAATGAAAGATTCTGCACCAAATTTTACTTTTGGGGGTTGAATAATTTTGAACATGAACATTTACAGCCAATTAGATTTTTTTTTTTCATAATTTATCTACTTAACTTGTTATTAATACATACAAGTGAGATCTTTTGCCTACACCTTTCCGTTGTGTCCTTTCATATGTGAGAGTATGTAGGTGAGAATAGTCTCTGACCTCTATACCCTGTTACATATAAAAGTAAACCTCACTGAGGGTCAAATCCTGTTTATGCTCCATTCCTACATCAGCACAGTCGTACATCATGCTGCTCAGCATCTGTCTCCTGCTGTCATTCTTCTCTCTGTCCGGTAAGACATTCTTTTGTGAGGAAATGTTTTAATTGGATGCAATTAATTTACTAGACATATTTCTGTATGTCTCTACATTTATGTATCAATGGCTTGCAATAATTGGCTGGTTTATACTGTATTCATGTTTTATATTTCTATATTTACCATGACAACCTCTTCATGATCACAGGAGGGTTCGAGAGTGGTATTGTAGGAGGCAAAGAGGTTAAACCTCATACCAGACCATACATGGCATCTCTCCAGTATAGAAGACAGCATAAGTGTGGATAGATGTTGAAAAGTATAGATGTTACATATAAAATGTTATGCAATGGCACCAGGTGAAGATGTTCTTCAACCCAACCCTTTTTTTTTGAGGGGGGGGGATGATAAACATTAGTTTTAGAAAAAAGGTACAATAACAAAAAGTACCATTTTATTTTATTTTATTTTGTTTATATTAACCTTAACTGAGTATATTGTTTCATTTCTCTTAATGAAATACTTAATGACTGGATAATGGTTATTTGACAAAACGTTTGTCTTGTTGCCTTGTTCATTTCTGTAAATTGCTTAAATTTTTTCATCTCGCTTAGAATTTTTGGTAGAGTATGGGTTAGACTTTTTAAAAGTATTTTTTTCTCTTTGGGAAACTTTTTTTGTGGTTTGAGGTAAGAGTAGGAGGGGTTACACCTAGTGAGGGTAGAGATTGGGTTTAAGTATTTTTGCAGCAAATACACACTTAACCACTTAAACGCAGGCTGTTGCACCATGGTTCTTTATTCTATTCTTCTTTTCCTTGGTATCTCTTTGGTTGGTAAGATATCATTCAGTAATTTATTTTCTGAATTTGTATTGTGCATCCTTTTTTTCCCCAAAAGCAAAACCGTTTAAAAACTTATATATTTTAAGTAGCACTGTAAAATCATTTAATCGTGATTAATCACATTCAGTATAAGTTTGTGTATACATAATGTGCATGTGCTGTGTATATTGATGGTGAACGTGATTTCAAGAAATAAAACATGTTCCTGGATCAACATCCTTGTTGATCCTGGAACAACATTCCATTCAACCAATCAGAATTGAGGGATAACTTTTCAGGAAATGTCAGTTTCAGGCTTACGATCAGGATTAGGTGCTTCATCAGCTATCATTTCCCTCTGATTTTAGGAAAAAAAATATGTGTAGGGTTAGGTTTAGGGATAGGGATTGGGTTAAGTCTTTTTGGAAAATAATGTTGATCCAGGATCAACAAAGATGTTGATCCAGGAACATGTCTTGGCAAAATCACGGCGAACATAAATATATACAGCACATGCACATATACTATGTAGACACAAACACTTATTTTGGATGAGATTAATTGTTTTGACGGCACTAATTTAAACCTATAATATAATTTTAATTAAAATCTAATAATTTATTTTTAGAAGTTGTAAAAAATCCATGTCTGTTCTTCATTCAGTACCTTGAATAGTCTGGTAATGGTGTGAGTTACTCATGTTTATACCATAGGTGGGATGGAGAGTGGTATTATTGGAGGAAAAGAGGCTAAACGTCATTCCAGGCCATACATGGCATCTATTCAGTACGAAAAGGATCACAAATGTGGAGGGATGCTGATCAGAGAGGATTATGTATTGACAGCGGCCCACTGTTTGAAGTGAGTTTGCCTCAGGCTGCATGTGAAGGACTATTTATGATGCTTTTAAAAAAGGACTGTGGTAGCCTCAAGACTTTGTTTATCTTTAAATTTGTGCTTTAGTTATTCAAATACAAAAATAGCTAACATGATTACACAGTTTTTTTATTTTTTCTGCAGTCGCACTGTCTACCCTAAACAGGACCACGTTGAGGTTGTTCTGGGAGCTCACAACATTAAGGAGGTAGAGAAGGACCAGCAGAGAATCCAAGTGATGAAATTCATCCGACATCCTATGTTTGAAAAGAGCAACGAGCCGGACTACAGCTATGATATCATGTTACTAAAGGTATTTTCTCCTTCACCTACTGTAACTCTATAGTGTGTGCTTTGTTTGCTCTCTTTAAATTATTTTGCTATTTGCAGCTGAAAAAGAAAGCCAAGCTGAACAAATTTGTGAAAGTTATGTCCCTTCCTAAGAAAAATGGAAAAACACCAGCTAATGTTAACTGCTCCATTGCGGGTTGGGGCTTGAAAACCCCAAAAGGAAACCAGGCATCAGATGTATTGCGGGAAGTCAAGCTTAAGCTGCAGGAGAACTCAGAATGTAAAGAAATGTGGCAGCAGTACTTCAACTCTGAAAGAATGATCTGTAGTGTTTCAGATGGAAGACATGCTTTTTGTCTGGTACCTTTTATTATATTATATTATATTATATTATATTATATTATATTATATTATATTATATTATATTATATTATATTATAGTAATTTAATGTATTTCTATCCTTCTTATTCACTAGGGGGATTCAGGAAGTCCTCTTTTCTGCAATACTAAACCACAAGGAATTGCTTCATATGTGTTCGAAGGAGACTGTACAAATACAATGTATCCTCAAGTTTATGTAAAAATCTCATTCTTCCTCCCCTGGATTAAACATAACATTGGTTAAATTAAGATGACTGAATACATGAAATTAATTTGATAAATACATAAATGAAATTAATAAATTGGGGTCTTACATTAAAGGTGATTTTGTTGTTGTTGTTGTTGTTGTGGTCTTCACCCACAGAAATAAAATGTACTGCAAGATTCATTACACCATTAGAAGACCGCATGTAGACCACACATGAAACATTAATTCATAAATAATTGGTTAGAATATAATATTTTGATATATGTGACATCATAGCTGTAAGGGCCAACCAGAGATTCAATTCAACAGTGTAAACATGTAGCCTGATTACAGTTTTTTATATTTGACACTTTCACACTTCTTGCTTTTAAATGGGCAAACTAGTTTTAATAATGGTTGTTGCTCATGTGATTTCACACCTCTTTGCTCTCTGAGTGACCTGAAAAGTCCCCCTATGAAGCCCCATTGTTTGAGTGCAAGCATGTGGTGAGAGGTATCAAAACTAGAGCTGTATTTGAGCCAAAGTTGAGAACATCCTTAAGGTGTCAATATGTCTAAATGTCTCTCAGGAAATGCATTTTGACATCTTGGTCTGTCTTGCTGCAAGAAGTCACTCTTGCTCACCTCAGAATATAGAATCATGTGGCAGCGATCAGTTCAGAAATATTTAATTGTGGTCAGAATTATTGGCACCGCTGGACTGTGGAGCAGTGGAAACATGTTCTGTGGAGTGACAAATCAGGCATCTCTCTTTGGCAGTCACTTACCTGGAGTTTTGCCGATGTTACCTGCCTGACTGCGTTATGCCAACTGTAAAGTTTGGTGCAGCAGGGATAATAGCATGAGGCTGTTTTTCCAACTTGATCTCATGATGCAAACTTACCTTTGGAAACTTTTTCGCAAGATGCAAAATATGCCCCGCCACGTACGTTTCGGGACATATTAGATGTGAAATATCCACTGAGTGTCACTAAAAGAGTGTTCGTTTTTTTCCCCTGGAACAGATTAATGTACACATGGTACGTTTTATGTGACACTGTTTGTACGTGTCACCACAGTTCTGACTCGATATGTCCTTTGAGTGGTGTTTTAAAATAACGTACCATCTGCGCTAAACCTAAACCTACCCGGTACTATGAATGTGATATAAAAATGCAATCATGCCGTTTTAGAAAAAGTTCCCACATGTATGTTTTTATTATGAGATCAGGTAGCGTTTTTCAGGGGTTGGGCTCAACCCCATCAAACACCTTTGGGATGAACTGGAACTGGAGATTGCTAGCTAGGCCTTCTTGTTTAACATTAGTGCCTGACCTTAAAAATGCTTTACTGAATGCATGGGCGAAAATTCCCACAAAAACACTCACCTCTCAACAATAGTTGAGTTCAATTACAACATTCATCAAAATATCTTTATTTGTGTTCGGCAGAACAAAGAAAGTAATACAAAAAAGTTTGAAAATAATGTTTGACACAACTTTTTTTCCCCTAGACATTTTTTTCCGAGAACTAACTGTGTTGTTAATAAATGCAAGTCAGATCTTTCCTGTGTGCACTTTCATATGTAACAAAATAGTCTCTGACCTATATACCCTGTCACATATAAAAGTAGACCTCACTGAGGGTCAAATCCTGTTCATGTTCCACTTCTGCATCAAAACAGTGGTACATCATGCTGCTCAGTGTCTGTCTCTGTATCAGATTGTGTCATGATGACAGGAGGGTTAGAGAGTAGTATTCTAGGTGGCATAGAGGTTAAACCTCATTCCAGACCATACATGGCATCTCTCCAGTATAGAAGACAACATACTTAGATGATTACTTGCTGACTTTGGCTCACTGTTTGAAGTATGTGTATGCATCCCACAAAAACAATGCTATTATAGAGACAATAAATAAAGTGCAAAAACTGATTTGATTTATCAAGCCAAAACTTAAAGCTGCTATAGAACTTTGGTCCTCCAGAACATTGATCCTTTTGAAGCTAAAAGTTAGATAACCAAACATATGCACCATTACATATATTAACAATATATTTCATACTGTATATGAAATAGTAATAGTATATAAAATGGCAGAAAGTGGTGCTGCCAGGATATAGCAAAGATTAACATTCAAAAGGGAAGCAAAGTATAAATGTCATTAGAGGACAGAAACAACTTTGAAAATAGGATTCACAATTAATCACTTTAACAAAAAGGCCTGTTTGGCCCCTGTTGGTCTTTTTTTTTTTTTTTTTTCAGCCAGTAACTTTTTGATGTCACACATTGTTTTTGTTTTTTTGCTTCCCACAACCAATGTCCTGTCATTGACTGCAAATAGTACACTGATTAGTTAAAGTGTGATCGCTATAGGACACCAAGACTTCAACCCAACAAACATTTTTGATAAACGTGAGATTTGGAATTAAGGTACTTCTTCATTTCTCTTTATTTCTTGTCTGAGTACTTAATGGCCTGGTTTCACATAGGCATAGACAATTGTTTATTGAGAAGTACAGTCTGAGTTTAAGTATTATGTGTGCATGCTATTAAATAGACTAAGCCAGGATTAGGCCATAGTTCAATTAGGACATTTAAGAAATTTTAATAAATGTCTCTTTGAAGAAAAGCGCTGGTGTCCATCTTGAGACAAAAAAAAGGCACTGATACAGTATAGTTTAAGATCAGTCAGTGCAAGTTTCTTTCAGTTGAAACAGCTCAGACCTATACATTTTACCCTGGGACTAGGCTTAAGTCTTGTCTGTGAAAACTTTTGTTTGTGTGACACCTCTTTGTTAATCAGCCTACCACTGCCACTTTGGTTTTAGCTGCTATTTTACACATGCATTTATGGTTTGAGGTAAGAGGGGGAGGAGATACTACTAGTGAGTGCAGAGAGTGGGTCTGAGTAATTTAATAGCATGCACACATAATACTTAAACTCAGACTGTATTTCTCAATAAACAAGTGCACCATGTTTCCTTACATTATTCTTCTCCTCATTGGTCTCTCTTTGGCTGGTAAGAAGTTATTAATTTTGTTCTCTCTGAATTATCTCTCTGAAATACATATATAGTATGTGTGACCTTCCAACCTTTCAAACTGTGTATTTGTTTTGTATAACTGAAACTACTAACCAAGCAAACACCCTAATAAATATATTTTAAGATCAAAAGGATACACATCTTTTGTGTTTTTATACAGTGATAATATATTAATCTGCTTTGGTTATACAAAAACAAGCAGATGTTGTTTGGTGCTTGCATGTTATTATACTATAATATAGCTTATACAGGTGCATCTCATTAAATTAGAATGTCGTAGAAAAGTTTATTTATATTAGTAATTCAACTCAAATTGTGAAACTCGTGTATTAAATAAATTCAGTGCACACAGATTGAAGTAGTCTTTGGTTCTTTTAATTGTGATGATTTTGGCTCACATTTAACAAAACCCACCAATTCACCATCTCAACAAATTAGAATACTTCATAAGACCAATAAAAAAAAAACATTTATAGTGAATTGTAGGCCTTCTGGAAAGTATGTTCATTTACCGTATATGTACTCAGTACCTGGAAGGGGCTCCTTTTGCTTTTATTACTGCCTCAATTTGGCGTGGCATGGGGGTGATCAGTCTGTGGCACTGCTGAGGTGGTATGGAAGCCCAGGTTTTTTTGACAGTGGCTTTCAGCTCATCTGCATTTTTTGGTATCTCATTTTCCTCTTGACAATACCTCATTCTCTATGGGGTTCAGGTCTGGTGAGTTTGCTGGCCAGCCAAGCACACCAACACCATGTTCATTTAATCAACTTTTGGTACTTTTGGCAGTGTGGGCAGGTGCCAAATCCTGCTGGAAAATGAAACCAGCATCTTTAAAAAGCTGGTCAGCAGAAGGAAGCATAAAGTGCTCTAAAATTTCTTGGTAAACGGATGCAGTGACTTTGGTTTTCAAAAAAACACAGTGGACCAACACCAGCAGATGACATTGCACCCCCAATCATCACAGACTGTGAAAACTTAACACTGGACTTCAAGCAACTTGGGCTATGAGCTTCTCCACCCTTCCTCCAGACCCCAGGACCTTGGTTTCCAAATTAAATACAAAACTTGCTCTCATCTGAAAAGAAGACTTTGGACCACTTGGCAACAGTCCAGTTCTTCTTCTCCTTAGCCCAGGTAAGATGCCTCTGACATTGTCTGTGGTTCAGGAGTGGCTTAACAAGAGGAATACGACAACTGTAGCCAAATTCCTTGACACATCTGTGTGTGGTGGCTCTTGATGCCTTGACCCCAGCCTTGCTTGACAGATTTTGTTTGACGAACCTCTCAAGGCTGCGGTTCTCTCGGTTGGTTGTGCATCTTTTTCTTCCACACATTTTCTTTCCACTCAACTTTCTGTTAACATGCTTGGATACAGCACTCTGTGAACAGCCAACTTCTTCCTCCTTGTGAAGGGTGTCAATGATTGTCTTCTGGATGACTGTCAGATCAGCAGTCCTCCCCATGATTGTGTAGCCTAGTGAACCAAACTGAGAGACCATTTTGAAGGCTCAGGAAACCTTTGCAGGTGTTTTAGATGGCATGTCACCATATTCAAATTTGTTGAGATATTGAATTGGTGGGTTTTTGTTAAATGTGAGCAAAAATCATCACAATTAAAAGAACCAAAGACTTAAACTACTTCAGTCTGTGTGCATTAAATTTATTTAATATACGAGTTTCTGAATTTGAGTTGAATTACTGAAATAAATGAACAAATAATAATGAATAAATAAACTTTTCCACGACATTCTAATTTATTGAGATGCACCTGTATATGGTGCAAAAATACTACACAGAACAAATTTTCATATTACTAAACACAATATTTTAGACAAAGTAAAAAAAAAAAAAAAAAAAACTGTGTCCAGGAAGAGGAAATTGGAAATGGTGGAAAAAATACTATATAAATGATTCAGTGGAAAGAATATATATATGGCCACATATGTTCAAGGCAGAAAAAATAAGAAAGAAGAATAAGAAAATCTGTAGAAATATGGTTTCCAGCACCTTCAAACAATTCCTCCTTACATAATCTGGTAATGGTGTGAGTTTGTTTTTTGTCACAGATGGCATGAAAAGTAGTATTATTGGAGGAAAAGAGGCTATACCTCATTCCAGGCCATACATGGCATCTATTCTGAGGAGTAAATATCACACATGTGGAGGAATGCTGATCAGACAGGATTATGTACTGACAGCGGCCCACTGTTTGAAGTGAGTATGTCTCTGGCTGCGTTATTGATGCTTTTTAAACTTTTATTTTCTGTGTAAATATGTGTTTTAGTTATTCAAATAAATAAAGACCAAATACCTTCACTAAACAGTTTTTTTCCCCATAGTCGCAGTGACTTCACTAATCGAGACCACTTTGAGGTCGTTCTGGGAGCTCACAACATCAACAAGGTGGAGGGAGGCCAGCAGAGAATTCCAGTGAGGAAATTCATCCGACACCCTATGTTTGAACAGAACAACAAGAAGGACTACAGCTATGATATCATGTTACTAAAGGTATTTCCACCTTCATCTACTCTAACTTTATATTGTGCAATTAATTTGCTCTCTTAAAAATTATTTTTTTTCTGTTATTTGCAGCTGAAAAAGAAAGCCAGGTTGAATGCATTTGTGAAAGTTATGCCTCTTCCTAAGAAAAATGAAAAAACACCAGTTAACATTAAATGCTCCATTGCTGGTTGGGGGTCAAAAAACCCCCATGAAATAGAGAGATCAGATGTGATGCAGGAAGTCAGTCTCAAACTGCAGAACAACTCAGAATGTAAAAAAATGTGGCAGCAGTACTTCAATTCTGAGAGAATGATCTGTAGTGCTTCAGATGGAAAACATGCTTTTTGTAAGGTATTATATTATATTATATTATATTATATTATATTATACTATATTATATTATATTATATTATATTATATATCTTTTCACTAGGGGGATTCAGGAAGTCCTCTTATCTGCAAGACTATACCACAAGGAATTGCATCATATACCATAGATAATGACTGTACAAATACAACATATCCTCAAATTTATGTTAAAATCTCCTACTTCATCCCCTGGATTAAAAAGAAAATGAAAATGAATGAATGAATGAATGAATGATTTTTAGGTTTGTAACCCTTACCCTCCCTTCACCCCTAAATGCTGTAGAAGTATTGTTAATTCTTAGTTCATGTTAACTAATGTAGTTAACTGATGTTAACCAATGAACCTTATTGTAAAGTGTTACTGATTTTGATTTAAATAAAAGGTTACTTTAACTGTGGGTTTGTGTGTGATTGTTTGATACTTATCTAATTAGTCTTTTCCTGCAAAAACCTCTTTGCTCTCTTAGTGAAAAGTCCCCTTAGTTTGTATGCAAGCCTGTAGTAAGAGGTATGAAAATTAGAGGAGGTGTATTTGAGCCAAAGTTGAGAACATTCTTAGTGTTAATATGTTTACTATGGTCTCTGTCTTATCTAAAGTAGATCCTTTCATTGGCAACCAATGACACTTGTAAATACTTAAAATAAAGCTTTTTAGTATTTGAGATTACGTGTTAAAATCCTGTTTGGGCAATGACCAGGGCTCTTTATCTGGCATATCAGTATCAGAGATCATAAGAGCTTATGTGCTTATATGAAGTAAAAGCATCTCATGCTTTCTTATCGACTAGCTTACTAAACACAAATGTCTGTCCAGTAGTACCATATAATTGTAGAATGTGATTTATTTATATGTATATATACACACATAACATTAAGACCACCTTCCTAATATTTTTTATGTTGGTAGCCCTTTTGCTCATTATACTCCTGAAGGTGTGCTGTGATATCTGGCACAAAAATGTTAGCAGCAGATTCTTTAAGTCCTGTAAGTTGCGAGTTGGGGCCTTGTTTGTTCAGCACATCCCACAGATGCACAACTGGATTGGGATTTGGGGAATTTGGAGGCCAAGTCAACACCTCAAACTTCTTCATTCCTGAATCATTTTTGCTTTGTGGCAAGGCGCTTTATCCTGCTGAAAGAAGACACAGCCACCAAGGAATACCATTTCCATGAAAGGGTGTACATGGTCTGCAACAAAATTTAGATAGGTGGTACGTGTCAAAGTAACATCCACATGGATGGCAGGACCCAAGATTTCCCAGAAGAACATTGCCCAAATCCTTATGCTTGTCCTTTTTTCCTGCTTCTAACAACTTGAAGACAAAATTTTCCCTTGCTGCCTAATATATCCCACCAACAGGTGCTGTGGTTTAAATGATAAACGCTATTATTCACTTCACTTGTCAGTGGTCATAATTTTATGCCTGATATGTGTATATTTATATATAAAGAAGTGGAAAAGCAGAGCCAAACTGTTTTTTCAAATGAATCTTTATTTATTGTTGATGTCTCATGTAAATAATTCTGTACATACACAATATTAACAGCTTGCTAATATAGCAAAGAATTGTAAATCATTTTTAATTTACAGAGATCAACAAAAAATTGTACATCCATGATAATATTAATTTCTTTCTTCAGATGACTGGTAACTAACTCTTACAGTTAAGCTGAAATGGTTTATTTAATAAAAACCTTGTCATATCTTCTGAAATTATATTATTAACAGGGAAACCGTTTACATTACCTTTTACAACAACAACAAAAAAAAAACGGGATCCATTAGTACAAACAGTAAACATGAGAAAGGAAGAGAAGGGGTGTTTCCTTGAGTCAAACAAAATCAATTAATATAAATTGTTCTGTCAAAGCTGGAGGCTATTGTTAAAAGTAATTTAAAAACAACCCTAAAACTGACTGGCCTTTGCAAATGGCACATGATGACAAAAAATTCATATGCTTTTCTAGGTTACAAACATGACTGAACCTAACACCCCAAAGTATATGTCCACACTCAATCATTGTGGAAACTCTTGAAATTAAAGCGCCTCCTGTCGGTGAAACTCTGCATCTAGGGAGAAAAAAAAATAACAAAATAATGCATTACTCTACATTCAAATTATTAATGAATTACATCTAGAGTTCAATTTAGAAATATAACAAAATAAAACACATACACAAATGTGGTCACATGCAAACAGAGAAAGTACACACTCTCACCTGGCTAGGGTCTCTTGTTAAGTACCTCTTTTCTATTACCTAAAGAGACAAAATAATAATTTACACACACATGCTAATACACTGCACAGAGACACAGTATCTCAGACATTTACTCAGAGCAGGACAGAGAATCATTAGGATCTAAGAGGAAATGCACATTGTAGTTTCACTGAAGTCTCTACCTTGTCAAAGAATTGGCTCAGTTTAGCATTTGATGAACCAGCAGCAAGATAACGTGGATTTGTACAATCCTGAGAAGAAAAGAAGGAAATAAAAGAAAGTTTTTTTGCTTAATATATATTAGTTTAGATTAGGACATTATAACAGCACTAAAAACACTCCAAATTGATCTCCTCTGCATTAAAGTCCTCAGAAAGGCAGTGCGGGATCTGATCAAATTTGGTGCCAATTAGTAGGAGAGGAACCGAGTTCTCCGCAAACTGTTCTCTGTCATAATCCCTGTAAGTGCAAAACATCACAATTATTTCTTGTTAACGTAGACAAAATAAAGTATGATATTCATACTTTTTTCATAATATAATTAATTATACATTAAAATTACATCACATGTATCACAGTTATACTGTGTTATACATATTGTAACTGTTAAACGAAAAAAAAAATCGACCAAATCAATAAGCGGTAAGTATGAACTTCCACAATTGCTAACGAAAATTAATTATTTTCCCTTCTTAACTTAATAACGGGAGAAGAGTTATTTTTTAGTCCATGTAGATCACAATCCACTGAAACCGGCATATAAATGTAAACGTTATCGTCTTTTTATCTACAAAAAACACAGCTCTCCCGTTTACCTCCGTTTGTTTTTAAAGCAGCCTTGCCCGGACAAACATGGCGGACGCGTTGACTTATCGCAGCAACGGACCAAAGCTACCAGTGGGGCGTCTAGGTATTTATGTATGTCTATGTTCCCTAGTATTCGCATACATTCTATTGATTGAATAGGAAATTATACGAATTTAATGAGAAAACATTACATAAGTCAGCGTTTTTATATCTAAAGTCTCACTGTACATTTTCACAATGCAGACGTCCTAAGCATGTAAACAGTTAACGTTATTTGTTTAATGTCGGGAATTCCCTCTGCTTATTAAAAATGTACGTTCATATAGCCTACAGTACAGTCACGCACATCAGATGAATATGATAAAAGTCAGGCGTTCAATAGGCCTACATGTTTACAAATAACAAAGTGCTCATTCAGAAATCTGGAAAAAAAAAAAAGCAGTTCAGGTAATTTTGTTATAGTGTTTTTATTCATACAGATGGCTAAATGCAACAATTTCGTTAACAGAATTTATTTTGAAGCAGGTAATTTGTTCGTTAAATTAATAAATAATTAAAAACATATAGGCCTACATTTTTACTCACATGGAAATGTTAGTAAATCATTACAGAATCTACGTGATCAGTCTGAAATGTTGCTTAATCAGGCACATTAAAAATATGCACATAACTCTGAAATAACGCTAACTAAGGTTGCATACAGTGTGGATTTAAATACATGAAACGTTATTTCAAAGATTTAAATAATATAACGAGCGATATAGTAACCGAGGCTTGTATTATTTATAAATATATATATATATATATATTATAATTATATAGGCCTATTATAAATCACTTGCAGCCAAAAAAAAAACTGCATTACAATTACTCCCTTTTAATTTGATATCTACATATTTCTATAGTATATGTGGCCTTCCAACCTTTCAAACTGTGTATTTGGGTTTAAACACAATTGTGCAGTGTTTTGTGCTTCTGTAACCGTATGCTTCGATAATCTCCTGTCGTTCTTCACTAATGTTCTTAACTTTGTTACACTTCCAAACTGGTGTGGAATATTACAGAACTTTTTATGTGTCCTCAGAATGTCCCATTGTGTCAAGCATGTTACTGTTTAACATTGCGTTCACCAGATTTACAGTTGAGATCAAACATTTACATACACCTTGCAGAATCAGCAATATGTTAGCAATTTTACCAAAATAAGGGATCATACAAAATGGATTTTTATTTAATACTGACTTGAATAAGATATTTCACATAAAATAATTTTACATATAGTCCACAAGAGAAAATAATAGTTGAATTTTTAAAAATTACCCCGTTCAAAAGTTTACATTCTGTGTTGTTACCTGAATAATCCACAGTTGGTTTGTTTTGTTTAGTGATGTTGTTAATGAGTCCCTTGTTTGTTTTCAACAGTTAAACTGCACTGTTCTTCAGAGCAATCCTTCATGTCCCACAAATTCTTTGGTTTTTCAGCATTTTTGTGTATTTGAACCGTTTCCGACAATGACTGTATCTTGTCACACTGAGGACAACTGAGGGACTAATATTCAACTATTACAGAAGGTTAAAACACTCACTGATGTGCCAGAGGGAAAAAATACAGGGCATTAACAGCCAGGGGGTGTACATTTTTCTTATTTTGCCTAAATATCATATTTTTTCTTTTAGTACTGCTTTTCAGAAGCTACAGAAAATACATACATGTTTCCCAGATGACAAAATAAGTTACATTTACCATGATCTTTAAGTTCAAAAAGATTTCACCTCCTAGCTCTTAATGATTAATTAAATTAGTGACATTTTTAAAATAGAGCCACACATGGAAATCATCTAGGTCCATGCACCAGTGGCCCATGCATGTGATTAGGTGTTGCAATTTAAATGTTTCTTTTCAAATATAATGTGGTTTTTGTTTTTTTGTTTTTTCAAATATAATGTGTCCTTTTAAGTGTTCAGGACAAACAAGGGACTCATGAATAATTATCACTAAATAAATAAATAAAAAAAATAAATAAAACACACACACACTCACAAAGCTGTGGATCATTCAGGTAACAACACAGTATTAAGAATCAAGTGTATGTAAACTTCTTTATAAATTCAACTATTTTCTCTTGTGGATTATATGTAAATGTCTTCTGTGCAAAATAACTTATTCAGGTCAATACTAAATAAAAAATAACATGCATTTTGTATTATCACTCTTATTTTGGTAAAATAATTAACTTTTTGCAGATTGTGCAAGGTGTATGTAAACTCTTGACCTCAACTGTAGATCAGCTTATAAAAATGGGCAGTGCCTAACCAATTATTCAACTAAAATCTTCACAATGCTTTGACAAATCAAAATTATTTTGATATCTTTTTGTCAGCAATGTCCCTAAATATAGATATATACCTAGATGCCATATTAGCGACTGTTTCTATGGGCCGTGATACATAAGCCATCTGCCATTTTTGGAACAGTCTGCGAACCTTTGAGCATGTTGACTGTTAGCATCTACAACAGCAAGTTATACGTTTGTATATCTTTGAATGTTCATTGATTATTATGGTGAATGACGTCAAGTTGTCCATTCCAAAATGGCAGACACGTCAACGTATGTGGAGTGGTCAAAGAGGGCATCTATTTGTGTGTGTGTGTGTGTGTGTGTGTGTGTGTGTGTATGTTTTTATTTATTTATTTAGTCAGTTATAGTTGTTCATGAATCCCTTATTTGTCCTGAACAGTTAAAAGGACACATTATATTTGAAAAAATACCAAAAACCACATTATATTTGAAAAGAAACATTTAAACTGCAACACCTAATCACCTGCATGGGTGGTTGAATAGGGCATCTATTCATATCTATAGCTGTGCCTCTTTTGGTGAAGTTCAAACCGGTGACCTAGAAGGCCTTCGAAAATGTAGGCTTTTAGGAAAACTCAAAATGGTGGGGGAAAAAATTATAGAAAAAAAATAATTTTGTAGGGCCTGACTCAAGAATTTAGGAATCAGGCAGAAAAAATAAGGAAGAAGAATAATGCCCCGTTTACACTAGTGCGTTTTCGTTTTAAAACGCATAACTTTTGCCATGGTTACACCTGTCATTTACACTACTCCAGTGTTTTCGACCCTCGAAAAATAGAGACTTTCAAAAATGCTGCAGATTCTGTTTTAGTTTGAAAACTCGGGGGTTGTGTTTCAATGTACCAAACGAACCAAGACGAAGACTTTTAAAAACAAAGGTGTAGCCCACGTTCTCTCTGCATATCCTTGACGACCATGTAAACAATAACCTCATGCTCATTGTTGTACCCATAGATCTATAATAGGTAGATTCATTATTCGACTGCTTCAAGCATGTAGAGATTGTGTCCTCAATCTAAATAATATGTAATATACCTATACATATCTATGGTTGTGCCTGCATGAATGATCATGACATGCATTTTCGGTTGTGTAGTGTAGACGGAGACTGTTTCTGAAGCTCAATGAAAACACCAGTGTAGACACGCCATTTTAAAATGAAAACGCCTTAGTGTAAACAGGGCCTAAGAAAATCTATACAAACATGGGTTCCAGCACCTAAAAACGTACTTGGTTACTTACATAACCTCGGTTCCCTGAGATACGGGAACGAGTACTGCGTCATAAGACGCTTTGGGGAAAACCCTGTTTTCTCCAAGACTGAAGCACTTTTTCAATAACGCAGTTTAACTGCAGGGCTATTGGTCAAGTCAGTGTTAACTGAGCAAACCAATAACTGAGCAGCGGTGCTCTAGGCCTCTAACAGAACTCTGTGTCTCTGTTCCCTGATTCGCCTGATAACCTGAGGGATCAGGGCGATCGGGGAGAAGGCATAAAGAAGGAGGTTGGGCCAGTTGTGGGCCAACGCGTCCTGCTCCTTTGAGAAATAAGTTGGGCAGTGAGAGTTGCTTTCTGAGGCAAAGAGGTCGACTCTTCCCCTGCCGAAGATCTCCCATATTTTCTGAACCGTCAAGGGATGGAGTGTCCACTCGTCCGAGGGGACGTTGCTCAGAGACAGCATGTCTACGCCATGGTTCAGTCTGCCTAGCACATGGACCACTCTCAGTGAGCGTAGATGGATCTCAGCCCATTCCAGGAGGTCTTTCACAAGAGTGAAAAGCCGTCTGGATGATAGGCCCCCCTGGTAATTTACATAGGACACCACTGTCATGTTGTCTGAGCGAACTAGGATGTGATGTCATTTCAATTCCGACAGGAAGGTATGAAGGCCTAAACGTACTGCTAGCATTTCTATGCAGTTGACGTGAGGCTAAAGGCCGAAGGCTGGTCTGCCATCGCACAGCGCTCCCCAACCTGAGTCCTAGGCACTCCAAGTGGCTGAGAAGGATGATCTGTGATGTGTTAGCTTGGTCTCTGACTGGGCCAGAATGAGCCAGTCGTCGAGATAATTCGGGATGCGGATTCCCTTTTGTCTCAGGGGGGAAAGAGCCACATCCATGCACTTTGTAAACGTGCGGGGAGCAAGAGACAGTCCAAAGGGAAGAACTGTGTATTGATAAGCCACACCCTCGAAGGCAAATCTCAAGAAAGGCCTGTGATGAGGGGCAAACTGGATGTGAGAGTAAGAACAAAATCAGTCCCCTAGGCAAACTTGCGAGAGGATCTCTTTTGTTGTGATCATCCTGAACGGCCGTCTCATGAGGGCACGGTTCAGGCGTCTGAGATCATTTAGTACAGGCCTCTTGAATAGAACGGGGTGACAGGAGGCGCAACAGAGGCATGTTGGGGGCAGGTTCGGCTGTGGTGGGATCTGTTCCCTTCCTCTTCCTGCTTCCCTGATCAGGAAGATGCCGAAGGCGCAGGGTCCAGCGCTATCTTGGGACAGGGTCCCTGACGCTTAGGAAAAGGACAGCGTCTAGCAGAGTGGGAACGCTGACGAGGCTCAGGTTTGGGCACCGGGGTTGCAGGAGCCGCAGGCTTTGCAGGCTGTTGAGTTGGCACCGTTGTGGGGCAACTTGAAGCAGCGGCCGAGCTGGAGCTGGAGCGCTTGGGCAGGAAGTGTGGCATAGCCTAGGACGACTTCTGCACCGTGGTGAAACGCTCAGCAAAGCCCTCTACTGCAGGTCCGAAGAGGCCGGTGGGGGAGACTGGAGAGTCCAGGAGACCCGCGGAGACCTTTTACGAGGAAGGGCGGAGGCACGCCGAGTATTTTATACATCTGACATCCTATGTTTGTACAGAACAATGAGCAGAACTACAGCTATGATATCATATTACTAAAGGTATTTTCACCTTCACCTGCTGTAAGTCTATAATATGTGCTTTGTTTGCTCTTTTTAAAATATTATGCTGTTTGCAGCTGAAGAAGAAAGCCAAGCTGAACAAATTTGTGAAAGTTATGGCCCTTCCTAAGAAAAATGGAAAAACACCAGCTAATGTTAAATGCTACATTGCTGGTTGGGGGTGTAGATTCCCAAAAGTAGAACAGACATCAGATGTGATGTGGGAAGTCAGTCTCAAACTGCAGGAGAACTCAAAATGTAAAGAAATGTGGCAGCAGTACTTCAACTCGTAGAGAATGATCTGTAGTGTTTCAGATGAGAAACATGCTTTTTGTGTGCTACTTTTATTATATTATATATACAGCTTTGTGTGTGTGTGTGTGTGTGTGTGTGTGTGTGTGTGTGTGTGTGTGTTTTATTTATTTAGTGATAGTTGTTCATGAGTCCTTTGTTTGACCTGAACAGTTAAACTGATTATTCAAATTGTATTTGGAAAAAAACACATTATATTTGAAAAGAAACATTTAAATTGCAACACCTAATCATCTGCATGGGCCACTGGTGCATGGACCTAGATGATTTCCACTTGTGGCTCAATTTTAAAAAATTAATCATTAAAGTTCACCCAAAAATGAAAATTTGATGTTTATCTGCTTATCCCCAGGGTATTCAGGATGTAGGTGACTTTGTTTCTTCAGTAGAACACAAACTAAGATTTTTAACTGAAACCATTGCAGTCTGTCAGTCATATAATGGCAGTCAATGGCTACCAAATCTTTGAGAATAAAAAAAACATACACAAACAAAACCAAATTAAACCCTGTCCCTGTGGTTTGTGATGATACACTGATGTCCTAAGACATGAAACGATTGGGTTGCATGAGAAACTGAACAGTATTTATATAGTTTTGTGTTTATCTCTGATACACAACATCCATGTATCCTGAGCGTGTGCACAGCATCGAGCTTGTGACATGTGTATGCGCTCTGATGTAGTATACGCAAGCACCGGAAGCAATCTGTGCTTATACATCACTCATTGTTTACACAGTGCACAGGGATTGCAGATGTGTTCACTGGCACTGTGAAGATCTGAAGATATTTAGAAGTAGAGGTGATCGCAATGGAAGATGATTTTTATATATCATCACACCATAAGCACCGATCCCGTGTGTGCTCAGGGGTTCGAGCACCCTCGGAAAAACATGAGATATTCTCGGTTCAAATTAACCAATTAGAAGTGCATTGTAGCTTGTGCGACTTTATTCTCGTTTTCAAAGTTTATTTGAGGCAGGTTTTGCCGTTATTTTAATGGCAAATGTCAAGAGTGCATTATTGTAATACAAGAGAGTGTGCATGTTTTACAATCTCTCGGCTTGTAGCGGGCTTGCTCTCCTATCTAGAGATCATGGCTCTGCTCTTCCTCAGATATTACGCGTGCGCCCTCAAACTTTGTCCTGTGTACGCACGAATAAGTGCTTATTGTAAACAGATATGAGATATGGTGTTGAGCACCCACCGGCAGAAACATAAATCGGCTCCCATGCATCGACAGCGTGAATTTTTCAACGTGGGTACTACACCAGAGCTCGTACACATATCACCCGCCGTACACTGTGTATGCCCTGTATGTATGTTTTTTTTTTCTCAAAGATTTGGTAGCCATTGATTGCCATTATATGACTGACAGACTGCAACGGTTTGAGTTCAAAATCTTTGTTTGCATTCTACTGAAGAAACAAAGTCATGGTGTCAAAGTGAAAACTTTTTGAATTTAAAGATCATGGTACATGTAACTTATTTTTTCATCTGGGAATCTTTTGTATCTTCTGAAAGGTTGTACTAAATGAAAAAACATGATATTCTATTCAAAAGTACACACCCCCTGGCTGCTAATGCATGATTTTTCCCTCTGGCGCATCAGTGAGCAATTTAACATTCTGTAATAGTTGCATATTAGTCCCTCAGTTGCCCTCAGTGTGAATAGATGGATCTCCAAATCATCAGCCTAATCTCATGTTAATCCTGAGTACCTATAGAGTAGTAATGTATCCTTAATAATACAGCTTTCCGTTTTTCTCCGGAAAAAGCCGAACTTCTGGAGGCGCGCCGTGGGCGGAGCTAAGTTCTACGGTCACTCGTGCTGGGATTGCCAATAAAACAGACATTTGATGTTGTTTCACTTACCATCTGCAGTTCTGAATCATTACCAGGATCTTTTATAGCTGGGACCACTCCATCTTTCAGTATCAAACAATGTGCAAATCCAGCGTCGAACTGGTCCTCTATATGAAACATTCACTTGCTAAACTCCATTGCTGCCCCAGAAAAAGGAACTGCATCCACTGTTCACGTAACGCTGGGTTCTTCAGGAAGCTGAGCAAAGTTATCTTTGCCTTACAACCATAACCACACTTCTTTAGAGACTTTCTTCCCGAATAAATCCCTTGCAAAGTGCAGCCGAATGAAGCGCATTGATGGCGAGCTCTTTCTCACGGTCTAGCTGTCGTTATCGCTGGCGCCACAGACGCGCTTTTCCGGGAGAAATGCTCATATAAGGAGCTCCACCACCAGATTACGTCATTAATGCCACGATCGAAAAAAATCAGCCGAAACTTGTACCAACCCGGAAGTAAGATTTTCGGCAAAGAAATTCTCTGTCATTTGTCCAAATTATTTTTTTAAACTTTGGCCATATTTAGCATGAGAATCCAACTCTTTAACACTGTAAACAACTCTGAATATATGAAACACCATTGTACCCCCCTTTTAACTGGACAAACAAGGGACTCATGAACAACAATCACTAAACAAAACAAGCCAAACTGTGGATCATTCAGATAACAACACAATATGAAGAATCAATGTATAAACTTTTAAACTAGGTCATTTTTAAAAATTCAACTATTATTTTCTCTTGTGGACTATATGTAAACGTCTTTTATGTGAAATATCTTATTCGGGTCAGTATTAAATAAAAATCCATTTTGCTTGATCCCTCTTATTTTGGTAAAATTATTAACATTTTGCTGATTCTGCAAGGTGTATGTAAACATTTGACCTCAACTGTAAATCTTGTGAACGCAATGTTGCAACTTGACACAACGGGACATTCTAAGGACACAAAATGATTTGTAATTTTCCCCACCATTTTGGAAGCACCAGATTTTGATTGATACTTTGTCTAACAAGGTATTGTGTTTAGTAATATGAAACCTTGTTCTGTGTCATATTTTTGCACCAGTATTGTTAAAATGTAAATTTTTGCTGGATAAAATAACATGCAAGCACCAATTCACATCTGCTTTTTTCTGTACAACTGAAGCAGTTTTGCATATTATCAATGTACAAAAACACAAAAGCTTTGTATCCTTTTGAGTTTAAAATATATTTATTAGGGCGTTTACTTGGTTATTTTCAGTTATACAAAACATTGCACAATAAGTGTTTAAACCCAAATACACAGTTTGAAAGGTTGGAAGGCCACACATACTATAGAAATCTGTAGATATCAGTTTAAAAGGGAGTAATTATAATGTAATATTTTATTTTATTTTATTTTATTTTATTTCATTTTATTTTTTTATTTATTTATTTTTTTGCTGCAGATGATTTTTGGTGATTTCGGTAACACTTTACAATAAGGTTTGTTAGTTAACTACATTAGTTTAGTTCTTAGTTTATGTTACTTTCAGCATTTACTAATGCATTATTAAAATCAAAAATTGTGTTTGTTACCATTAGTTAATTCACTGTGAACTAACATGAACAAACAATGAACATCTGTATTTTCATTAATTAACATTAACAAAGATTCATAAAAAGTGTAACAAATGTATTGTTCATTGTTTGTTCATGTTAGTTAATACATTAATGTTAATAAATGACACCTTATTGTAAAGTGTTAAAAGTGTTACCGTGATTTCTTTTGAAAGTCAGTTGTCCCTTTTGACACCAGTTTGCTGTAACCTGTTTCATCAAACCCTAACTATCAGTTACAATTCAAAATGAATGTGTTAAAAAAAAAAAAAACATCTTATATTTTCAAATAATATTTGCTCTGGAAAAAAACAATGCATAATGCAAATTCAGAAAGAACAAAATAAATAACATCTTACTAGCCAAAGGGAGACCAATGAGAAGAAGAATAGTGTAAGGAAACATCATGCAATTGTTGATTGAGAAGCACAGTCTGAGTTTAAGCATTATGTGTGCAGGCTATTAAATTATTCAGACCCTGCACTCACTAGTTGTATCTCTTTTACCTAAATATAAATGTATATGCAAAATACCAGCTAAAACCAAGGCAGTAGCAGTAGACTGATTAACAATGTGTGACACAAACAAAAGTAACAAAATACTGTACTCAAACAGAGGTACTGTTATCAGAGCAGAAATTAAGTGACATGAAGAAGTACCTTAATTCCAAATCTCATGTGTATTAAAAATATTTGTTGTCTTGGTGTCATATAGATTACACAATAACTGATCAACATACTATTTTATTTGCAGTCAATGACAGGACATTTCCTTTAGGAAGCAAACAAAAACAAACAAACAATGTGAAATCAAAAAGTTACTGCTGGAAAAAAACCCAAACAATCTTTAAAGATTAAATGTTTGTAACATACAAGAAAAAGTGACTAATTATAAATGCTATTTCAAAGGTTTCCGTTGTTTCTATCCTAATGACATTTGTACTTCACTTCCCTTTCCACTTTTCTATGTTAATCTTTGCTATTTTCTGGCAGCATTTTCTCTGGCACAACACTTTCTGCTATTTTATATACTATTACTATTTCATATACAGTATGCAATATATTATTAATATACCCCCTCTAAAAACTTAATTTTTGAATTAACAGTTAAGTATATTGAACCAAAACCTTTAAAGACAAGTAATTGTCTGACAATTAAAAGTGTTATATAGCCCACTGAATCATACTCAGACTCAGATGACAACAATGGTACCACTTGGGAGAGAACTGCCAGGAGATTTATTTCTTAGCATAAAAGAGGACAGTGGTACAAGAGGAATACCAAATCATTGTTTTAAGTGTGGAAAATAGCAGAAGTACCACTGACATTCAAAAACAATGGATATGTGACAAGGCTCCTGAAATAATCAGGCCTTCACTTTAAGTTTTAATTTAGTGCTTAGTGAATTTTTGCTGGAAAAAGCAGGAGAAATACCATGCAAGTGTCTTAGAGCCAGCAAAAGCTATGAAAAGAGTGACAGTTTACCTCACAGAGTATGACACAGCATGCAGAAGTGACATACCTGACTGTTGTCAACACTAGAATTACTTACTGTAGCCAAAGCACAGTAAACTCTTCCAAGGTCTGTATTTACAAAATGTAGACTTCTGGGAATTCATACTCTTGTCTCAAGAGACCAAGTCAATCATTTTGGATACAAAAGCATCCAAAATGTTTTGGTGTTGCTTAAAGGAGGTGTACAGTGAGAAGTGCCTGGTTCCCACAGTGACATTCAGCGGTAGAAAAGCTCTTATATGGGGATCTATCTGTCTAACGTTCTTTTTAATCCAGGGGAGGAAGTAGGATGTTTTTACATAAATTTGAGGATATTTGGTATTTGTACAGCTACCATTAATGGTATATGAAGCAATTCCTTGTGGTTTAGTATTGCAGATTAGAGGACTTCCTGAATCCCCCTAGAATGAATTGAGAAATACATTAATAAAATGTAATGTAATGTAATGTAATGTAATGTAATATAACATAATAATACCATGCAAAAAGCATGTTTCCCATCTGAAACACTGCAGATCATTCTCTCAGAGTTGAAGAACTGCTGCCACTTGTATTGACATTCAAAGCTGAACTGCAGTTTAAGCTTGACTTCCCGCATAACATCTGATGCCTGGTTTCCTTTTGATGTTTTCAACCCCCAACCAGCAATAGAGCATTTAACATTAGCTGGTGTTTTTCCATTTTTTTTAGGAAGGGGCATAACTTTCACAAATTTGTTCAGCTTGGCTTTCTTTTTCAGCTGCAAATAGCAAAATAATTTAAATAGAGCAAACAAAGCACACACTATAGAGTTACAGTAGGTAAAGGTGAAAATACCTTTAGTAACATGATATCATAGCTGTAGTCAGGCTTATTGCTCTTTTCAAACATAGGGTGTCGGATGAATTCCATCACTGTGATTCTTTGCTGGCTCTTTTCCACCTTGTTAATGTTGTGAGCTCCCAGAACAACCTCAGTGTGGTCCTGATCAGGGTAGTCACTGTGACTATGGAAAACAAAATCAAAAACTGTGTAATTAATTTATTTTAGTTATTTAGTATTTGATTTAAGTACAAATTTACAGATAAACTGAGTCTTGAGGCTACCACGGTCCTTTTTGAAAAGCATCATAAATAGTCCTTCACATGCAGCCTGGGGCATACTCACTTCAAACAGTGGGCCGCTGTCAGTACATAATCCTCTCTGATCAACACCCCTCCACATGTGTGCTGTTTTTTGTACTGAATAGATGCCATGTACGGCCTGGAATGAGGTTTAGCCTCTTTTCCTCCAATAATATCACTCTCCATCCCACCTGTGATAAAAGCGCAAGACTATTACACCATTACCAGACTATTTGGGCACTGAAGAGACATGGGCCTTTTACAATTTGTATTATGTACATTATTTGATTTTATTTAAATTATATTATAGTTTTAAATATTTATGTTTTTAGACGTTTTTTTGCTTTTGAAAAAAAAAAAATACAATACAATACAAATTCATGAAAGAAATGAATTGATATCTTACCAGCCAAAGAGGTACCAAGGAGAAGAAGAAAAGAATAAAGAACCATTGTGCAACAGCCTGCGTTCAAGCATTAGGTGTGAATATGCTGCAAAAATGCTCAAACCCACTCTATACTTTTGCTAAGTGTAACTCCTCCTACTTACCTCAAACCACAAATGTGTTCTCAAAATAACAAGTAGGCATTAGCCAACAAACAACTGAGAGTCACAGGAACAAAGAGTTATGAAATAATATACTCATCTAAGGTCAGAAAAGAAAAAAAAATACTACTTTAAAAAGCACTTTAATTCTAAAACTAGCTGCTAGCTAGCTAGCTGACTTTATTTTTGGCTTATTTTTTAATGTGATAAATTAAATTATTTTTTGTATATTTTAATTTGTTTTTCTCTGTAATAACAATGATTATTAGATACACATGCTGCAATTCATACTTAATTTCAGTAGGCTAGTCCAACAGGTTATACCATAGAGGAATTTAGTGGGCCCAGTTGTTCTTCCCAAAGACATCCCAGGAAGCAATATAGACAAGGTAAAAAAGAGATAAAAGAAAAAGATAAATAATTCCTTCATTCATTCAATTCATTCATCCAGTAAAGCAAATGTTAGGTCAGGCACTAATGTTAGATAAGATCTCCAGTTCATCCCAAAGGTGTTTGATGGGGTTGAGGCCAACCCATTAAAAACAGCCTCTTACCATTATCCCTCCTCCACCAAACTTTACAGATGGCATAGTGCAGTCAGGCATGAAACTCCTGACTTTAACCAAACCCAGACTCGCCCATCAAACCACAAAAAAGAGAAGCGTATTTTGCCACTCCACAGAACATGTTTCCACTGCTCCAGAGTCCAGTGGTGCCAATAATTATGATCACAAATGCCATTTTTTCTGGACTGAAGTAGCTGCCACTTGACTATATACTGTGGTGAGCAACAAATAGAGAGAGACTTCCTGCAGCAACTTTGATGCACTTTCTCCTTGTTATTTAGAACTCATCAGTGATAGTCACATTAGCTAGACATTTTTAATCTGTTTTTAGGAAGGACAATAATGTAGTTATCTGAAACATATTTAGTGAGAGATGTTTATTAACAAATGGTGATATATTTAATTGTTATTAAATAATCAACCTCAGATGAGAAAGCATGAGATGCATTTTACTTCATGTGAGCACCTACAGTATGAACTCTATCATCTCTGATATTTACAGTGCCTTGCAAAAGTATTAATTTTTTTCATGTTTTATGTTGCTGCCTTCTGTTAAACTGCTTTAAATTGTTTTTTTTTCCACATCAATCTACACTCCATACACCATATTGACAAAGTAAAAACAGAATTGTCACAACTTTGTAAATTTATTTTAAAAAAAAAACTGAAATAAGTATTCATACCCTTAACTCAGTACTTAGCTGAAGCACCTTTACAGCTTTAAGACTTTTTGGTATGATGCAACAAGCTTTGCACATCAACATTTCCCAATTATCTACCATTTTTCTCCTTACCTCTTCACCTCTCAAGCTCTGTCAGTTTGGATGGGAACAAGTGCACATTTTTAGGTTTCTCCAGAAATTTTTGATTGGGTTCAAACCCAGGCTGTGGCTGTGGCTTCATAGAGGGACTTTTCACAAGGTCACTCAGAGAGCAAAGAGGTGTGAAATCGCATGAGCAATAGTGAAAGTCTGAAGTATGTAAAACTACAATCAGGCCACATGTTTACACTGTTGAACTGAATCTCCGATCTGGTTGACCCTTGCAGCTATGGCACATATATGGAGCCGATACGCTGGGTGCTTGGATACACTCTAGTAAACTTATTAGCATTTTAAAAGTAAATTCCATGGGGAAAAAATGCGAGCTTGGCAAACCTGCATCCAACACGAACTGCAGGAATCAGATATGGATTTGACTAATAATCATGTGTCAAGGGTAAGGAGAGATGACTGACCATCATCCATGCTGGATGATTTGTTTGCTCATCGACAAACTGATCGTGTAAAAAATGTGCAACACAGAGTGCGCTTTAATCGCAAAACCAAAAGTGAAAGTAACGTTAAACACCGCAAAGTGTTGTAAGTGCCCTACATATTGATAGCGTGAAAATGATAGATTATACAATATTAGAATGTTTGTGGGTGCAGGCAGTAAGAAAAAAAGAAAGAGAAATATATGGAGCTCAACTGAATATCCCTCCAATTTTGTGATTGGCTTTTAGGCTATGTAGTGAGGGGCCAGGGTGGGCCAAGCTTCTGATTGGAGCCGGGCCTGGTACTCAAGCCCTGGAGCACCCACGGGATCGGCGCCTATGTTTGTGTTTACATAGTATATGTGCATGGTGCTGTGCATATTTATATGCATTTATAAATACACAAATGTATATATTTGATACATATTTACACATATATATGTATTCATATTTATATATGATTTATATTATATAGAAATATAAATGACATTTATTTCTTAAATATAAACATGTATGTGTGTATATTTATATGTACATATAACTATACACAGCACATGCATATTATGTATACACAAACTTATTTTGAATGTGATTAATCACAATTAAACGATTTGACAGTACTACTTTAAATATTGAAGTTTTTAGACCGTTTGCTTTTGGAAAAAAAAATGATGCACAATACAAATTCAGGAAGGAAATGACTGAATGATATCTTACCAATCAAAGAGATACCAAGGAAAAGAAGAATAGAATAAAGAACCATGGTGCAACAGCCTGCGTTTAAGCGGTTAAGTGTGTATGTGCTGCAAAAATGAATAAACCCAGTCTCTAGGTGTAACCCCTCCTACTCTTACCTCAAACCACAAATGTGTGTAAAATGCGCAGGCCAAAATGTTCCCATAAAGAAAAGTACTTTTAAAAAGTCTAACCCATACTCCAAAAAGCGAGATGTAAACAATATAAGCAATTGACTGAAATGAACAAGGCAACAAGACAAACATTTTGTCAAATAACCATTACCCAGTCATTAATTAGCCATTATCCAACAACCAATTAAGAATCAAAGGAATAAAGAGTAATAAAATAATATACTCAGTTGAGGTTATCAGAAAATAAATAAAATGCTACTTTTTGTACCTTTATTCTAAAACTAATGTTTATCCTAAAAAAAAGAAAAAAAATGGTTGGGTTGAATTTTGGTGTCCTGTTTAAATCAAACACTGGTTGATCAACGTACATAATATTTTATTGGAAATTGCTTGTGGCAAACACAAAAGCATAAGAATTTGTGGGGAAAAAAAACAGGGATGGACATCTTCATTTTTGCTCTTACCTGGTAGTATATTTGCCATTTCATAACATTTTATATGTAACATGATAATCTATACCTTTCAACATCAAGAATGAATAATGTTCTGTAGCCTTTATTTTTGTTTTAGGATTGTACAATATTTGCTTGATAAATGTGATTATTTTTTGCACTTTCTTTTGTTAATCAGTCATTTCGTTGTAAACTTGCTTTTTTATTCATATGCAAGTCCAATAAGTAGGTTATATAACATAGAGGACCTTACTGGACCCAGTTGTTTTTCCTGGACAAAGCATTGGAAGCAATACAGACAAAAAATCTAAAAATTATCCTTAACCAATTTTATGACATTAAATATGGAAATAACAGCAAGGAGTAGCCAAAAAATAGTAAAAGAGCTATTTAGGCTTCACAATTATACATGATAGATCATTTATGTGCATAAATGATGCTATTATTGGTGGTGGATGAGGAGATTCCCCCTTCTATGTAAAGTACTTTGAGTACCCAGAAAAGCGCTATATAAATGCAAGGAATTATTATTATTATTATTATTATTATTTAAGTAAATTAATGTTTCGTTAATCCACTCGAGAAAGGCAGATATTTTTATATAGACTTCAGGGTATTTCTTGCATGTACAGTCACCAGGATATGTGTATGCTGCCATTCCTTTAGGTTCAGAGTCACAAAGAAGAGGACTGCCAGAATCACCCTAAAGAAACAAATGAAAGACTTCAAATGTAGTCTGCCACTATGTGAAATATCAGATGACATTTTTTTGCAAATTATCATGTTTTCCCATCCGAGATGGTACAGATCATTTTCTCAGAGTTGAAATGGTCTTTCCACTTGTTTTTGCATTCAAAGCTGAACTGCAGTTTGAGGGTAACTTCCCGCAGAACACTTGATGCTCTTCCTCCAGGTTGTTTCATGCCCCAGCCAGCAATGGAGCATTCCACATGGGCGGGAATATTCTCATTGTTCGTAGGTAGCTCAATAACTTCCACAAACTCATTCCGCATGGCTTTGGTCTTCAGCTGTAACATATAAGTGAGTAAATACCTTTATGAGTTTTGTTAAATAAATAAAAATAACAAAACATTTTTAAATTAACCCAATTTATTTAACCAATAATACCTTTAATAACATGATATCATAGGTTGTATTATCGTTCTCATACTTAGGATGTCTCATGTACTTGTTTACTTGGATAATCTGCTGGCTGTCCTCATTCTGGCTAATATTGTGAGCTCCCAAAACAACTTCTAAATCGGTAATGCAGCTGTGAAAACATTTAATGTTAAAATTATTAAGTTGTGATAACCGCAGAACGTCATGTTAGTACAGTGTTTTAAGAAAAACAGGATAAAAACTAAAATACCTCATCATGTTCAAATATATTCTAACTGTATATACTCACTCCCAACAGTGGGCCGAAGTCAGCACATAATCATCACTAATCAGCATCCCTCCACACTTATGTTGTCTTTTATAGTGGAGAGATGCCATGTATGGTCTCGTATGAGGTTTAACCTCTTTGCCTCCTACAATACCACTCTCAAACCCTCCTGTGATCATGAAGAGGTTGTCATGGTAAATATAGAGTTAAAACATGGATACTGTACAAACCAGCCAATTATTGCAAGCCATTAATACATAAATGTAGAGACATACAGAAATATATCTAGTAAATTAATTGCATTCAATTAAAACATTTCCTCACAAAAGAATGTCTTACCGGACAGAGAGAAGAACGACAGCAGGAGACAGATGTTGAGCAGCATGATGTACGACTGTGCTGATGTAGGAATGGAACATAAACAGGATTTGGCCCTCAGTGAGGTTTACATTTATATGTAACAGAGTAGAGGTCAGAGACTATTCTCACCTACATACTTGAGTAGATGTCAGAGAGTATTCTCACCTACATACTCACACATATGAAAGGTCACAGTGGAAAGGTGTAGGGGAAAGATCTCTATTATTAAATCTAGATAGATCTCTGTATTAATAACACAGTAAGGGATATTTTTCAACCCCCTTGACCTTCAAGACATTTTGCTGCAGAGAACAACATTTTGTGAAAACAGTTCAACAAAGGTATGAGTACACTATTAGAGAAAGTTTGTTAATACACATTTGAGTATTTCTGAAAACGTTAAGTAGATAAATGATAAAAAAAAAAAAAATTATATCTAATTGGCTCTAAACGTTCATGTTCATAATTATTCAACCCCCAAAAGTAACATTTAGTGCAGAATCTTTTTTTTTCTTTAAAACCACAAATAAACACTGCTTTGAAATGCTTAGAAGCTTGTCACCTCTTTACTGCAATCTTGGCCCATTGTCACTGCTTTCTTCAAATTTAACCAAATATTTTCAATGAGAATTAAATCTGGAGACTGAACATACAAGAACTGATCCCTGAACCAAGCATAAGTACTTTGAGATGACTGTCCTACAGGAAAGTCCACTGATCATTAGCTTTAGTCTTTGCACCAAATGCATTACAATTCATGCCAAAATGGCATGGTATTTCAAATAATCATCCATGATATCTTTCATACTGTCACATTTTCCACTACCCAACCTCAATGTTTGACCATGGAGTTGGTGTTCTTCTGCTTGTAAGCTTTGGCTTTACTGCTGATCCATAGGTCCAAAAATTTCCAGTTTGGTCAAACCACTCCATAAAACATTTTTCCAGAACTCTACGTCTATCCAAATGAATTTTACTTACACAGCAGTGATGAATAGGAGTTGAATAATGGTGACATACTGGTGTTATTAACCCTTTAACTGTCACCCCCTTTTTTTAACATAGACGTGAATATGCTCTATCCAAACTATAATTTTTTGATTTTAAAATGGTTTTCAAAAGGATGAATTTTGAGATTTTTTTCTACTGTTATATAATTTCTTATGACTTCTAAAGTGTAAAAAGGGTAACAAAGAAAGTTATATTGTGATAAAGGTCAGAACTCCTGTTATGATGTTTTTTGAGGTGCACTATTGTCAGAAATTCTTAGGGTATCAATATGTCTACTATGCTGTCTGTCTTATCTGAAGTAGATTTAGATATTAAATACTTAACACTTGTAAATTCTTAAAATAAACATTTAGTATTTGAAATATACAAGTTCAAATCCTGTTTGCGCAATGGCTGATATTAACAATTATATATATATATATAAAATGGAAAAGAAGACCCTTACTGTTTATTCAAATGAATCTTTATTTATTGTTGATGTCTCAAGTAAATAGTTCTGTACATACACAATATTAACAGCTTGCTAATATAGCAAAGAATTGTGAATAATTTTTATTTTACAAAGATAAAAAAAAAAGTTAAATCTATGATAATATTAATTTCTTACTTCAGATGACTGGTAATCCTAAAGATTAAGCAGAAATGGTTGATTTAATTAAACAAACAAACAAAAAAAAAAACACATGTCCTGAAATTATATTATAAACATGGAAACCGTTTACATTATCTTTTACAAAAAAAAAACAACAGGATCCATTTCACTCCATTTGTATGAACAGTAAACATGAGAAGGGAAGAGAAGGGGTATTTCTTTGAGTCCATATTTTTTTACCATTACGTATACACATAGAAATATCTCAAAATACAGGTGATGATCAATTAACATTAAATCATTCTGTCATGGTAAACTGGAGGTTAATGTTAAAAGTAATTCAGAAACAGCCCAAAAACTGATTGGCTTTTGCAAATGGAACATGATGACAAGCAGATATTCATATGCTTGTCTAGGTTACAAACATGACTAAACCCACCAACCCAAAGTATATGTGCATACTCAATCATTGTGGAAACTCTTGAAATTAAAGCGCCTCCTGTCGGTGAAACTCTGCATCTAGGGAGGGAAAAAAATAGGTTATTAAATTACAAAATAATGCATTGCTCTACATTCAAATTATTAATGAATTACATCTAGAGTTCAATTTAGAATATAACAAAATAAAACATGTACACAAATGTGGTCACATGCAAACAGAGAAAGTACACACTCTCACCTGGCTAGGGTCTCTTGTGAAGTACCTCTTCTCTATTACCTAAAGAGACAAAATAATAATTTACACACACATGCTAATACACTGCACAGAGAGACAGTATATGAGACACTCTCTACCTTGTCAAAGAATCGGCTCAGTTTAACAGCATTTGATGAACCAGCAGCAAGATAACGTGGATTTGTACAATCCTGAGAAGAAAAGAAGGAAATAGAAGAACGTTTTTTGCTTAATATATATTAGTTTGGATTAAGACATTATAACAGCACTAAAAAACACACCAAATTGATCTCCTCAGCATTAAAGTCCTCAGACAAAAAGGCAGTGCGGGTCAGCACATCATTCCTCTTGTTTTCCGGGATCTGATCAAATTTGGTGCCAATTAGCAGGAGAGGAACCGAGTTCTCCACAAACTGTTCTCTGTCATAATCCCTGTAAGTGCAAAACATCACAATTATTTCTTATTAACATAGACAAAATAAAGTATGATATTCTCTCATTGTTTTCTCAAGAAGTTAACTTTGACTCACCCATTTGATACAATGATCCCGGTTGGAGAGGAGTCTTTGCTCAGTGCCTCCAGTGACCAACGGTACAGATTCTGGGAGGATTTCTTATTGGTCAAATCATGAACTAAAATAATGCCTAGAAGGGAAAAAAGACAAGTGATTTAGCATTAAAGTAGAGTGATTACAAATATTCCAACATGCTTTTTTATTTTGTACACATGTAAGAACAACTTGTAATGGCGTGTCTCATACTTAACCATTTACAGAGTTGTAAAACACAGCTCTTGTGCTTTTAACACTGCTGGCACTGCCAACAGATCCCCCAACATCCCAGAGTTCAATGTAGTATGTCTTCTCTTCTGGAGTGCCTTCTCTGTAGTCATGAACCTGTGCAAAGAATAAAGACGACGTTTACTATATGTGACCTTGGTCAAAAATACATTATATGAGTCAAAATGATTGTTTTTCTTCTTTTATGCAAAAATCATTCGGATATTATGTAAAGATCATATTCCATGAAGATATTTTGTACATTTTCTACTGTAAATACATCAAAACTTATTTTTTGATTAGTAATATGCATTGCTAAAAACTTAATCTGGACAATTTTAAAAACTTAAAAGGCAATTAATTGTTATCATTTTTTTGCACCCTCAGACTCCATTTTTCAAATATCTTCTATCAAACCATACATCATACATAATATCTAAAAAAAAAAAAAAAAACACCCTTATGACTGGTTTTGTGTTCCAGAGTCACATATTTCATAGGTTTATATGATAATGACACAGTAAATTAATAATAATCACTGCAAATTGTCACTGTACCCTGACATCCACTGAGCAGCCCACAGTCCATGACGGATTGCCCAAAACTTGATTCTGGCAAAGTAAATGTACAAGAGAGGACTTTCCTACTCCTGTGAAAACAGACATAAAACAACACTGATCAGAACAGGAATACTGAGGCGCAATAGTTATGTATGTAATGTAACAGCAGAAATAGAGCATCTAAAGTGGAGTTCCTCATGATAGATATTCTCAAATAATAATGAATATAATAGCAATATTGTAGATATTCAAGCAAGCTAATACATCTAGCTTGAGTCGAATATTAGAAAAAAAATATAGACAACAAGCTTAACGTTACATTTTAAATTTACGTTCACAATATCTTTGAGAAGGTCTTAGAAAAACAAGGTCGACAGGTTATTTAGATAATGTTTATTACCGGAATCTCCCAAAACCAACACTTTCACCCTATCCAAAGATGCCATTTCTTTCCGGAAGTGTTCTGTGTCCGTGTATGAGAGCAAAATAAAAGTTGCAGAAAGTATGGTGAAAATCAAAGTCAATAAAACGCAAAGTATAAATGAAAATAATAATAATAATAATAATAATAATAATAATAATAATAATAATAAACTAAGTTCTGTATTTAATAGCAGCCCATGTCTGATATGCCGTTGATTTTATTATTAGCCTTGCTTGCGTTTAAAATATAGGCCTACATTACTTAGAAGATCAGTTTAGATTAGTATTATCATTATGCATTGCTGAGAACTTTAAAATAGTTGTATTTTTGCCAAATATTGTCCTATCCTAACAAATGCAGCTTTCAGATGATGTATAAATCTCAATTTTGAAAAACTGACACTTATGACTGAATTTGTGGTCCGTCACATATAATATTAGTTATTAAGAGACTTTTGTTTCGATTGAACTTTTATAACACTTCCTTTTTAAAAAATGAGGCGGGACTTGTGACAACGCAGGAAGAGGCTTTTTGATAGACATCACAGAAAGCCGGTGTATTTTACTGGACTTCTGAAAGAAACAAGGACCCATGGCTGTTAGAGGAATGAAATTGTCGAGTGTTTGTTTTCTATTTTTATATTTGATATTGGCGGTACTGGCTGGGTAAGTGAATATCGTGTTATTTTCAGGGTTTAGGTTTAATGTATTAAAACTCAGTACTCTGGCTGGTACACATGTTTCACTGTGATTGGTCTACGCCACTGTCCATGCATCATGCTGGTGAAGCTCGCCATAAACTACTTAATATTACCGTTCTTATTTATAGTACTTTAATGCGTTTTTTTAAAACCAGGAATGCTTTTTGTACAAAATATGACAGTGTTTTTTAAAGTACCAAAAATTGCTGTAACAGCTCTTGATAACTTGTCATTGTTGCCACATGTTTATATAACATTAAATGTCTCAAAGCTTCGTACAGTCGTATTCTGATTGATTGCCTCGTCAAGATGTATAGATGTTAAATAATTAGATATCGTTGTCAATATAGCTGCATCTATTCATCAGTAGCTTGAATGAATGAACTAGCGTTCGATTGAAAAGTTCTAAAGTAATGTTTATTTTCAGGAGGGATTTCTACAAAATTCTTGGGGTTAGTAGATCAGCATCGATTAAAGATATTAAAAAAGCCTACAGAAAGTTGGCATTGCAGCTTCATCCAGACAGAAACCAAGATGACCCAAATGCCCAAGACAAATTTGCAGACCTCGGAGCTGCTTACGAGGTATGATTATTTATGTTTTAACGTCCTTTCAAGTGGGATCTTTGCGTAACTTTAATACAAATGTCTAAATTGGCGATGCTTTGTGTCACTGAAGCATTGCATTACAGATTTATCACATTTTGCTGAACAAAACATCAGTAGAAAGCCAATGACCAGCATGAGCGTTGTTGTTAGAAACGAAGCGATGTAGCGATTTCATTGGTTGGAAGAAATGTGTGGCCGCCTCTGATTGGTTGAAACATCTGCTTATTGTTATTCATGAGAATTATGACGTGGACCTCTAGTGTAGCTTGTAATAATGTGCACTCACTGTGTACAAAATGGAATTATTACATAAACGATTTTCTGTTTATAAATAGTGGTTTCATTATAATATGAAAAATATTGTAGTTGAGCTGTAAGTATACCGTTCATAAATAAATAAATGATAAATATGACATAAATTAATAATTAGATTTAAATTAAATGTTATATTTCAATGTATTCGAATTTACTTTTTTCATATTTTCATAATGTCTACTTATGGCTTCAGACACTATATTGGCCTCTGTGTTTAATGTTATTGTCCCTAAGAACTTCAGGTTGCAGATATTACCCCTTAAGAGTTCATGATGTTTTTCAGGGTGAAAAGAATATTTTCTGAAGGTTCTTTTTAATCACAGGTGCTCTCAGATGAGGAGAAAAGGAAACAATATGATGCATATGGAGAGGAGGGGTTAAAAGAAGGTCATCAAAGTTCACACGGTGATATATTCTCCAGGTAAAAGAGTCTCAGCCTAATTCAAAGTTTTCTTCAGCAGTTAACTACTAAAATGTTTGTTAAATTTCCCATGAATGTTGTATGATTTTAGTATATATTTGCAATTGTCTGATGCATAGTTGGTATTCTCTTTTCAGATGCATGCCCATTTAAAACAAAACTGTTGGTACTGTCACTGCACATTCATACAGTATTTGACTGCATTGACATTCAAATATGTGTTTTGTTTTTTCAAGTTTCTTTGGCGACTTTGGATTTATGTTTGGTGGAAATCGACAGCCAGCCGGCCGGGATATTCCAAGGGGTAATGATATAGTACTGGACCTTGAAGTAACCCTAGAAGAGGTGTATTCAGGTAATTTTGTAGAGGTGAGTTGTTTTTTTTCTTCTTCTTCTTCTTCTTGATCCCTCTCTATTTCCTTCCTGATGTACTGTAGTATTCTGGCTCTTTGTTCTACAGGCTTTGTCTGGCAGTGTACATGCATAGTCACATGAAAATGAACTCTCTCCTTTCCTTTTTCCTGTCCTTTTGTTTCCTCTCGTCTTCAACATGTAGGTGGTGCGAAACAAACCTGTAGCAAAAGAAGCGCCAGGCAAAAGAAAATGCAACTGCCGGCAGGAAATGAGAACCACACAGCTAGGACCAGGTCGCTTCCAGATGACACAAGAAGTAGTCTGTGATGAATGCCCTAATATCAAGTAAGTTTGCACAGTAAGCACTCTCACTTTGAATCAATAGGACATATTATGATTTTTTTTTTTTTTTTTAAATAAACACTGTCAATATTTTCAGGCTTGTGAATGAAGAGAGAACACTAGAAGTGGAGATCGAGCAGGGTGTGAGAGATGAGATGGAATACCCTTTTATTGGGGAAGGTAAAGGAAATAATAATACAGATAACTCAAATCAATTTTATGAAATTGCTAGATGCTGCAACATTATTCATAGAATGTACATTATGACTTGCAGAATCTATGTTAATTATTTTACAAAAAATAAGAGGGATTATACAAAATACATGTTATTTTTTATTTAGTACTGACCTGAATAAGATATTTAACATAAAAGGTGTTTACTTAGTCTACAAGAGAAAATAATAGTTGAATTTATAAAAATGACCCTGTTCAAAAGTTAACATGCATACACATTTTTTGTTTTTTTAGCATTTTTGTATATTTGAACCCTTTTCAACAATGACTATATGATTTTGAGATCCATCTTTTCACATTGATGGACTCATATGCAACTATTACAGAAGGTTCAAATGCTCACTGATGCTCCAGAAGGAACAAAACATGCATTAAATGTTTGAACAGAATGAAGATGTGTACATTTTTCTTATTTTGCCTAAATATCATATTTTTTTCATTTCTTATTTTTTCTCTTATTTTGTTAAAATAATTAACATTTTGCAGGTTCTGCAAGGTGTATGTAATCTTTTGACCTCAACTGTATCTGTTGTTTGACTGACTACAGGTGAACCTCACATTGATGGCGAGCCTGGAGATCTGCGTTTCCGCATCAAAGTTTTGAAGTAAGATTAGTTTTCAATTATAGCAATTAGAACAGGGAATTTAACTGTTTTCTTAGTGTACTGTATGTTTAATATAATTTAAGTTAATGCACATCTATTTGTTTTTCATATATCACATCTTAATTTGTTGTTGTCCAGGCATCCACTGTTTGAGCGCAGAGGTGATGACCTTTATACAAATGTCACCATCTCTCTGGTAGAGGCTCTGGTCGGTTTTGAGATGGACATCACTCATTTAGACGGTCACAAGGCAAGTTTTTTTATTTTTATTCTATCTATCTATCTATCTATCTATCTATCTATCTATCTATCTGTTTCAAATGCGCAGCTAAAAGCTGTATACAAAATATAAATATAATTTCATATCTTTATCTTCCTATTGTCATATTTGTTGTATAAATTATGACCTCTCCCCACAAACTCACACAGGCTCATCTTGTGTTTTTTTTTTAGGTGCACATTGTCAGAGATAAAATCACTAAGCCAGGAGCTCGTATTTGGAAAAAGGGTGAGGGCCTACCGAATTTTGACAACAACAATATCCGTGGATCGCTCATAGTCACTTTTGATGTAGATTTCCCCAAGGAGCAGCTTGATGACCAACAGAAAGATGGTAAGAGAACATTTAGCGAATATGGACAATGGGATGTTTTAGTAGTGAGATTGGTCCCTATTCTATGTGATTGCTTGTGCATTTGTGAGTTAATAAATGCAACTATTTTTTTTTTTCAGGTATAAGGCAACTTCTGAAACAGGCACCATCTCAAAAGGTTTATAACGGACTGCAGGGATACTGACAAACCAGCCAAGTAAATCAGGACTGATTGCCCTGTCCCTGTCTGCCCTTCACACACATACACGCTTAAATGCACACTGAGGAACAAGCAATGGGGTGTATTACTATTTTTTTTTTTTTTCTGATTGTTCTCAGGAAGGGTTGACATTGATATGTTTTTATTATTTTCTTTAATTTAAATTTTTAAAGGCCTTGTTTTCTCATGGAAAATATTTTTTTATTTGACTCAACATGCTTTTGTCCAAATTATTAGTTTCCCTTATATGGTCCCTGGTTTCTTACTTTGAGTAAGTAGTTCAAGATATTTGTCATCAGTTTATGCATTTGGACGCTGACTTTCTGCTTTGACCAGTCAACCACCATTCGCTCATGGATCAGAGTAATGTTTAGTGCCAGTTGTCCTGAGATCTACTGCACCACTTAAAAAGAGGACTGAAACTTCAA
This sequence comes from Cirrhinus molitorella, assembly GCA_033026305.1. Classification (NCBI taxonomy): domain Eukaryota; kingdom Metazoa; phylum Chordata; class Actinopteri; order Cypriniformes; family Cyprinidae; genus Cirrhinus; species Cirrhinus molitorella. The sequence continues at coordinate 17,514,131 of CM065122.1, forward strand.
ACCAGAGGACACTTTAAACACCTGCCTCAGCACTGTATGACTTCAAGACCTTTTTCTTCAAGTCTTTTAAAAAGAAACAGTTGAATGTATGTTCATTGAGCATTCTTAGTTTAGACTCTTTAGTCTCTGGTGTGCTTGTTTTAAACAGCAGAATGATGTGTGTGTATATGTGTGAGTGACTTGTTCAGATTTGCCGTCTGGCTACAGGTCTGTTACATTTGAGGCATTTACTTGGGTTTTGAAGTTCAAACAGAAGACCTCTTAAACTGTACAGTTCAGCTCTTTCCTGTGAAATTTTTTTTTTTTTTATGTGACAGACTCACGTTCTTGTTTCTTTCACAACCGCTCCTGATGTTCAGCCCACTGGGTCTTCTAGTTAGAAAGATTTCTTTGCTTATTTGTGGACTGTACCAGAACCAACAACTTCTTAGGATAACTTGCGCAGAAGTGAAGGAAATATCATTTGTCATTTTCAAATGAAAATTAAAGTTTCTAATTATGGTTAAAATGGATTTGATATGAAAACCGAGTATTTGTTTATTTTGGAGGTTTCTGACACATAGCTTCACATTTTAACTTTCATACCTAACTGGATTTCTTTAAACTTCAATGGTTACAGTGAAAATGTATATGAATTATTTTCAGTGAATGTTTGGTGCAGTTTAAGCTGCTATTTGGTAAGCAGTAACCAACTTGTCCAGTAGAGGGCAGCAAATGATGAAGGAAATTATGATTTCCAGCATTATCACTTTTGAGACAAGTAGTTTATCTATGTGCATATATAAACTATAATATATAAAACATAATTTTTTGTTGTACATATTATTTAAAATATATATATATATATATATATATATATATACATTTATATTAAATGTAATGGATTTCATATATATTGATAGTATTAATTAAATTATTACAAAATATTATGTATGTAAATATGTATATGAAGTTATATAGTTATTCAAATATCTATTTAAAAATGTAACTTATTCCTGTGATTTCAAAGCTGAATTTGTAACATAATTACCTCAGTCACACAATCCTTCAGAAGTCATTTTAATATTCTGATTTGCTGCTCAAAAAAACATTTATCATGTTAAAAACAGCTGAGTAGAATTTTTTTTAGGTTTCTTGGATGAATAGAAAGATTAGAAGAACAGCATTTATCTAAATTAGAAATCTTTTGTAACATTATACATGTCTTTGTCATCACTTTAAATGATCCTTGCTTATTAAAAGTATTAACTGCCATAATTTCTTTCCCTATTATAATAATTATAATAATAATATTAATTTTACTGACTCCAAGCTTTTGAACCGTATAGTGTTTAATGTTACAAAAGCTTTTTATTTTAGATAAATGCTGATTGGATCTTTCTAAAGAATCCAGAAAAAAATTTACTCAGCTCTTTTAAATATTATTATTATTATTATTAATAATAATAATACATGTTTTTTGAACAGCAAATCAGCATATTTGGATGATTTGTGAAGTATCATGTGGCTGGAGTAATTATGTTGAAAATTTAGCTTTGATCACAGGAATAAATTTCATTTATATATATATATATATATATATTCAAATAGAGAGCAGTAAAATAGTAAAAATATTTCACAATATTACTGCTTTAGCTGTATTTTGGATCAAATCAATGCAGGTATGGTGAGCAGAAGAGACTTCTTTAAAAACATTAAAAATCTTCCTGTTCAAAAATTTTTGACTGGCAGTGTACATATGTATGTATGAAATCATATAGAATAACATGAAGACGTCAGGCAAGCCCACATTTGTTTCTCAGAACTCCAACATATTTAGAACAGAGTTATTAATGCCCACATTATAGGATGCATTAATTACAGCTCATTACAGATCAAAGACGTTTGCTGTCTTTAATCATGCGGTGGAATCCCACCCAGCTTCATAAGACCTACTGTGCTTGTGAATGCCTTGTGTGCATGTGACCTTTTGGTAAGAAATAAGCTCCATACTCAACACCCCATATGGAGATTGATGTGTGTGTTTTTGCTAATCACTGTCATGTTTGCTGATAATACAGTGTGTGTGGTGTCATTCAGAGTTGACTATGTGTCTGCTTGTCTGACACTGAGTTCACCCATTACCATAGTGGTTATGACCTCTGACTGCACTGCAGGTGGTTTTACTTACACTGCGTTGGAGGCCGCTTGAGCTAAAGTGGAGGTACCGTTGCGCTGAGTCAGGCCTGAGCCCTGCTCTGCGTGTCCGTGGAGAGAGGACGGGTGGTCGCCCTTCCTGGGGAGGTCGTCTGTCAGGGTGTAGCCTGGAACTATTAGAGGCATCTGTTTGTATGACTGTTTTACAGTGTGGTTTTACATGTTGTGAATTTCCCTCTGTGTATCTGTGAGGCTGTGTGTGAACACTGTACACGTGTTTGTTAGATGGAGTGACAAGGATGAAGAGAATCCGTTTGAATGCAAAGGACAGTCGAACCAAATGTGTATATGAGGGTTACGAGCACTTGTAATTAAAGGGATGAACTAAGGCGTTTCCTTGAGGGTCTTGTAAGCAGGATAAAATGTCTATGCGTGGAGTATATGGGGGGTCTCTCACAAACATCTCCTTAGCATCTGCTCTGGAGAGTCATTCCCTCACAACTCCAAGCCACAAACTTCTCCCTTTACCCTGCTATTTACCCTGCTTTTAGGTTTCCTTCACATGATTCCCAACCAAGACTTATGCCACTCTTCCTCCCCTTTTCCTCTTAAATGGCCTCCAGAATAGATTTTCAGCATTCCTTTTGGTTGACTGTATGTACAGTATATTTGTAACTCCCACAAATATTAATACTTAAGGGGAGGGAGTTTCTACTAGTGGTCCACCACAGGGTTGACTGTCTGGTTTCAGTCTGACTGATTTAATAACTGCTTATGTTGTTCGCTTTCTTGTCATAGCTGTTGTCTTCAGCAAATATAACTTAAGGCGTAGGTGCAGCAACAGACGAAGCTATTCATCCATTCTAATGTGCTCTGAACCTACAAACAAATTAAACACTTTACTTGGCAGCTCTGTAAAAGAAAAAAAAAATACAATTCTGTCATCATTTACTTCTCCTGATGATGTTCCAAACCAGTATGACTAAGCTACTTTCTTCTGCACACACAAAAAAAATGAAAAATCCTACTGGTCGCTCATTATGGGGACTGAGGCTTTAGCTTTAAAATCTACACAAAAGCCCTATAAAAATATAAAAGTGGTCCATATGTGTTCTTAAGAATCAATGTATTAAGTAAGAACAAGTAAATGTTAATTGTAAGAACATCTTACAAATCTGTCTCTTCTCAGTGCGATAATGAGAGAGTTTAGCGATATCTGGTTCTTTAACAAATGATTCTTTTTGAGTAAATGAGCCATACAAGAATTGGACTGATACGATTCGGAATGATCCAGTCATAACCCTTAGCAACCCATTAGGTGAGTAAGGACACATTATATTTGATTGAAACTATTTTTTTAAGCTTCAAAGTCTCGCCCTCATGCAGTTGAACAAAAACAGCGACCGCACCGTCTATTCACCTTTTTTTTGTCCCGTAATTGTTATGAATTGATTACAATTTTTTTTATTATTTTATGGGTCTGGCTTCGGTGTCATTAGCTTCCAGTTATTTTAGCTGTATAAACAGCTCGTTTTGCTGCTTGATATTGCAAACTGGTGCGTCTTACCATATTATTTTTAATACTAATAGGCCTATCTTAATTATGAAAACCCCGTGTTACACCGACGATAGGCTATGCAATCTTACAGGTTTGGAAAAGCTTTATTAATGAATTAATGGTTTGATCTCTTCTGATATTTTCCTTACAGGCACATAAGTACGATAGTTTCCTCATGAGGGCAGTGTTCTCTTTACAATGGTAATGCAGGAACCATCTGTCACACATAGTTGGGATGTGTGCCACTGAGTGAGATGAGGTCTGGGAACACGCCTGAACACACTGCTTTTGGGAACACTTTCTGAACAGATCCTTGAGGTTCAAAACAATCCTGTCAGGCCATAGATTTTAATGGCACAATTGCAGAGACTTCCTAGCTGTGCTGGGTCAAAGCCACTGAGCTTCTGCTTACCCTGAGTTTGCTGTGTGTCTTGTTAATGATTTATCGATTTACTTGTATAATTTTCTTTATAATCTATCTATCATCTTAATGGCACAATTAGAAAACGCTTCCTGGCAGTGCTGCATCAAAACACTTCCACTTACTCTGTCTTTGTAGTAATTTTGTATTTTTAATTGGTTTAATTTGACTCATTTGATTGTTTTATTTAGCTCATTTTTGAGTCTGAACCAGGAAAAAGATGGTTATAATTTGAATGGAGCAACCTCTAATATGCAAATTAATCTTCACTAAATAAGTTGATTAGATTTTATTTAGTTTATGGTTTAAGTTGAATAAAACCCATTTAACTTAAAAAGTTAAATACAGATTTATTATTATTATTTCTACTACTACTACTACTAATAATAGTAGTAGCTGTGGTAAATTATTACTGTTGTTATTATTAATAAAAATAGTATAAAAATAATCCTTTATTTATTGCTATTAATTATTATTATTATTTTATTTAAATAACATGAATTCTTTAGACAATTTACATATTGACAAAAAATGTTTTTATATGCACATAAACCAAACCAGTCATAAGGGTTATTTTTTAAAAAATGGAGTTTTATAGGCCAAATAAGCTTGTTAGAATATTTGGCCGAGATACAACAATTTAAAAATCTGGAATCTGAGGGTGCAAAAAAATCAAAATACTGAGAAAATCACCTTTAAAGTTGTCCAAATTAAGTTCTTAGCAATGCATATTACTAACCAAAAATGTAGTTTTAATATATTTACAGTAGAAAATTTACTAAATATCTTAATGGAACATGAACTTTACTTAATATCCTAATGATTTTTGCCATAAAATAAAAATTGATCATTTTGACCATGCAAAGTATTTTTGTGGTCCATGGTTAAGGTAATATTATGTTTTATGTATTTTTTAGTACCTTGGAATATGTACTCTCCAAACTATGGCATTTGAAAGCATCAATCAGTACTATGGTATATTTAAAAAATCCCACAATTTTTATCTTCTGATACATTACTGTACCATAGTACGGCCACAGTATGTTTTCTGAAGGGTTTAGCTATCAATCTGTGTCATGTTTAGCAACACATAGTGGGGAAAAACAGGGTATCCAAAATAGCAGTACTTGATGGACAAATCCAGCTATTTTGTGGCCGGAAGCCTGAAGTGAACAAAAGGCAGCACTTGTGTAGAATAATACATGTCAGTTGTCTTCAGCCCACTGCTGCTTTGAAGGCGGCCATGGACGGCCAGCGGCGTCCCACTGCGCGGGGAGCCTGTGTACGCCGTGCTACTATATAAAAGACTGTCGATTCAAAGGCAAAAAGCCTCAACTATTTAACAGCGAGTTGTGGGCTCTAATTATGGGAAACGCAGGCAGGAAAAAGTGGCTTGGGGTTTTTCAGTCCGTCTGTTTGTGAGGACGAGATGCTGTTTATTGAAATATTTTCAGGGCTAAACATAGACAACTGTCATTATGGACGCTCTCCTCAGAATGTCTCAAATATACTGCATCCCTAGACTAATGTGACGCTGTGAGGGCTGAAACTGGACTTTGGCATCCACATCCTCAGGAAGAGGTGGTAGTCATTTGAAGCCAGAGACACAAACAGCGCTTAGACCACCGTCTTTGATTAAATGGGCTCTGAGTGCGTTTGACGCAAAGTTAAGCAAAGCATTTGTTGCCTCCAGGCACATACAGGCTACTGTACAGAAATTTACAGGGTCATGTTGTACTAATATCCCATAATGGTTTGCGTTCAACTGGAACTGAGTGAGGCACTCTGTCCCATTTTACCTCCCTCAACTTTTATCGCCAGTGACATGCTTTTGAAGTAATATGTAAATACCATGGTACATGAATATGGTAATCGTTCATTACCATGATATATACAAAATGACCATTGGTAACACTGTTTGATACCATCAGTGTACCATGGTATGCCACAGTATTTTTTTTTCTAAGGGTATTAGGTTTCCCGTGCATGAGTTGTAGGTGGATTAACTCACTTTCGAATTTCAAAAAAGCCCACAAGTTCAGCAGGATTTTTTATTTTTTTTTTTTGAATGAGGCCAAATGTATGTATGTGAAAGTACAGTAAGTGTGTATTAGAGATGCTTGAGGACTGGAGCGCTGAAAGCAGTCTTTGTGTGGGTGTGGAGCCCATCCTACGCCCTCCCCGCAGCCGCGGTGCCCGGACCCTGTGGTGGCGGATCACAGTTAATAACTGTGTGGTTGGCTGTCAAGAGCACTTAGCATGATGCTGGGCAGGCAGGACCTATGAACAGAGCTTCCTCTGGCCGATTGAGTGTGTGTGTGTGTGTGTGTGTGTGTGTGTGTGTGTGTGTGTGTGTGTGTGTGTGTGTTGGTGTCCACGCATACACTAGTATTTTGACCGTAAACCAGAGGAGAAAAAGTAGCATGTGAAGGTGTTGAGATGATAGCTTTATTTCAATCTTACAATATCTTTTTAAGTTTAAGATGAGTCTTGATGAGTCTTGCTAATGCTAGAATTTAGTATTTTCTACAACAGGCTACAGCGACTGATTGTTTTAAAACATTTTGATACAAATATGAATAGTGAGCCAAGTCAGTGCCAAAAACTTTTGTGGAAAAAAGTAAAAATGCTGATTTACATTAATATTGTCTTACCAACATATTAAAAATCTTCTAAGTAAAATCATCACTTCCTTTATTTAAGTTTTCAGTCAGTTATGAGTGTTTTGTGAAATGTTTTTTGTTATGTAGTTATTTAATCTTATATTTTTTAGTTTTGATAAAAGATTAAGTTATATACAGGCACCTGTATCTACAGAGAATACAAAATGTTATTCTCTAATAGCCAAATCATTTTCACCATACGCTCCCTGATGCTCCAGAAGGAAAAATTATGCATTAAGAGCTAGGGGTGAAAACTTTTGAACAGAATGAAGATGTACATTTTTCTTATTTTGCCTTTTTTTCATTCAGTACTGCCCTTTAGAAGCTACAAAAGATACTTACATGTTTCCCAGAGGACAAAATAAGTCAAATTTACCCTGATCTTCAAATTCAGAAAGTTTTCACCCCTGGCTCTTAATGCACTGTGTTTCCTTCTGAAGCATCAGTGAGCATTTGAACCTTCTGTAATAGTTCCTCAGTTGTCCTCAGTGTGAAAAGATGGATCTCAGAATCATACAGTCATTGTTAGAAAGGATTCAAATACACAAAAATACTGAAAAACCAAATAATTTGTGGGACCTGAAGGATTTTTTTCTGAAAAACAGCAGGCAGTTCAACTGTTCAGGACAAACAAGAGACTCATGAACTAAACAAACCAAAAAAAAAAAAATGCACACACAACTGTGGAACAACACAGTATTAAGAATCAAGTGTATGTAGTATGTATTTTGAACAGGGTCATTTTTATACATTCAACTATTATTTTCTCTTGTGGGCTATATGTAAATGTATTTTATGTGAAATATCTTATTCAAGTCGGTACTAAAAAAAAAAAAAAAAACATGCATTTTGTATGATCCCTATATTTAACCTGTAATTTAAAGCAAACAGAAAAAGTATATAATGGCAGAAAATGCAAAATGCTAACTAGCTCTAGCTCTTCTGTTGCATTTCTTACCAGTGTGAGCTGATACTTTGGCCAACATTGACGAGGACCTGCCAATGAGGAAAACCTGACTCAAATGACTTTTATTTTGTAGTCAAACAAAGCAAGCTATATATTTGCTGTCTGTTTAGGATTCAAAGTCCAGCTCATCCTCAAGTGTGTAGATTAGATAAAGATGCATGATGACAGGGATACCCGGCCTTCAGCTGTTTGCTCTGTCCTGTTCCTAATAGCATCTGATCCTGGTACAGATAACAAGGTGACTTCTTTGCGTTGAAAAAAGCTAGACATAATCTGTACAGTTGCTGAGGTTTGGAAAGCATGTTGAGTCACCACAATAACACAGTAGTGTGTTGCTTTTTAACAGGATTTTAAATAGAATTTAGTGAGTAAAAGTGTGTGATTGAGCAAGTGTTCCCTAAATAGCTTTTGGCCTGCCATTTCATGGGTCTAAGAAAAGTGTAATATTTTTGTCTCATCGATCATAGCTCATTGATCCCTTGCACACCTTTCCGCAGCCCCTTTTCCCAGATCTCTTCATTGGTTAATGCTGCACAGGCTGTCAGTCAGCGTGCTCCAGGGCTCCTGTATCAGACTCCCTTGGGTGGAGGCTGGAAAAAGTTCCCTGCAGTCAGGCCAACAAATTAGATCCCAATCAGTTAGAAAGCCCCGAACACTGCTTCTAGCCAGACCCCCAAGCCTGCAAACACAAGCCACCTTGCAGCTCTGATTCCACGTAGAGCTGCACAAAGCAGAGACAGCTTTGGCCTTGTCCCTGACAAGACCCCTGAGCTCACCAGCATTCCCCTCTCCTCTCCCCACACACTCTTCCTGAGAGAAACCAGGTGCTACAGAGGCTGAAATAGTGTTGACTGTTCTTCTCCTTTCACCCCTGCATATGGTACACCATTTCCCACTACTTGGATCATTTGCACTATCACCTTTCCACTTGATTTTTCAATTTCTTGCTTTCCAGTTTCAAACCGACAGGCATTATTTGGAAATCACTTCAGAGATGTCAAAATTGCACTGTGAAAATTATAACGTGGAAAAGGTCCAGCTTGGTTTATCGAATAGGCAATTATTTACGACAACTCCAGGTTATGAGAACATGATGTTTTTTTCTATTCAGCCAGCATGAAAATTGCTACATGGATACATTTTGCAACTAGAAATTAAAATGAAAATTTAATATACAGTTGAAGTCAAAGGTTTACATACACCTTGCAGAATGTTAATTATTTTACCAAAATATGAGGGATCATACAAAATGCATGTTATTTTTTATTTAGTACTGACATGAATAACATTTCACATAATATAAGACATTTACATATAGTCCACAAGAGAAAATAATAGTTGAATTTAATTTTTTTTTTCAAAAGTTTCTTAATACTGTGTTGCTGATGCACACATGATGATCCACAGCTGTGTTTTTTTAAGTGATAGATGTTCATGAGTCCCTTGTTTGTCCTGAACAATTAAGCTTCCTGCTTCTTTAGACAAAGTTCCCGCAAGGTCTCTGTTTTTTCAGCATTTTGTGTATTTAAACCCTTTCCAACAATGACTGTATGATTTTGAGATTCATCTTTTCATGCTGAGGACATATAAGGGACTCATATGCAACTATTACAGAAGGTTCAAATGCTCACTGATGCTTCAGGAGGAAAAGTGATGCATTAAGGGGGGTGAAAACTTTACATTTGAAGATCAGGGTAAATTTAACTTATTTCGTCTTCAGGGGATCATGTATGTACCGTCTGTAGCTTCTGAAGGGCAGTACTAAAAAAAAAAAATAGGCAAAAACACATCCACATTCCTTTCAAAAGTTTATACCCCCTCTTAATGCATTGTTTTTTTCTTTCTGGAGCATCAGTGAGCGTTTGAACCCTCTGTAATAGTTGCATATGAGTCCCTCAGCTGTCCAGTGTGAAAATATGGATCTCAAAATCATAAAGTCATTGTTGAAAATACAAATTCAAAGACACAAAAATGCTAAATAATTTGTTGGACCTTAAGGATTTTTCTGAAAAACAGCAGACAGTTTAACTGGAAAAACAAGGACTCATGAACAACTGAAAAAAAAAACAAAAAAAAACCACACAGCTGTGGATCAAACAGGTAACAACACAGTATTAAGAAACAAGTGTATGTAAACTTTTGAACAGGGTCATTTTTATAAATTCATCTATTATTTTCTCTTGTGGACTATATGTAAAACAATTAACATTTTGCACATTCTGCAAGGTGTATGTCAACTTTTGACAACTGTAAAGCTCTGGATTGTCCTTGCGTTACCCCCCATATTTAAATATTTGGTAACACTTTTTTGGTAACTACTAGTGTTTTCCCTCAGTAAACTCTTAATTACTGATTGTTGATATTAAGTAAGGTCATTGTATAGCTATGTTAAGATATTGGGTATGGTTAAATGATCTAGAATATGGCCATGCAGAATGAGGCTGTAATACGTCTTTTATAAGTACTAATAAATAGCCATGTTAATAAGCGGCTAGTTAATAGTGAATGTGTTCCCTATTCTAAGGTTTTAACACTTGTTGATATTTATGAACTGTGTGTGGCTACACTGATTGTAACTAACAAACACTGTCGTCATAAATGGTTCTGACAGGTTTTCACATGCAAAATCAGAGCAATACAGTGCAGCTGATTACAGTTAGTCGAACCAGATTTTTCGAACTATATGCCATTTTGTTAAATGATACCATTTCGGTATAAATGAACAAATAGATCACCAGATGTTTGAGTGAACAAATGAAGAAGGTGAATTGTCAAATGTGATTAGCAAACAGCTTGTAGTTGCATGACACTGGCCAAAAACTGAAGCCAGGTTCATGCTAATTACTATTCCTTATTGCCACTCGGAGATTGTGTTTGTCATTTGCTGGAACCTAACCAAGTTTTTGACACTTCCAAATGCTTAATGCTGCATGTCTTGCATAAGAAACCATTACATTTTCCTATGACAATACTTGTGTTACAGAGTAAAGAATCCAAGCTATTATTTAGTGCCATCACTCATATAATTCATTTCATTAGATTGTGCTGAACTGAAGTCAAGCTGTTTGCATAACCATTAATGTACTTGCTGTTGGACCCCACCCTTCATCTGAGAGTCTTTATCCTCTAAATAGCTTGAAGGCTATTAAGTTAATTAATGGCACATGGAGAATGAGGATCACCCAGAATCTCAACCTCATGCAGTTTTTATCCCATTGTTTTCTGTATTTTCAGTGTCAGACGAGTCCAGTACCCTAAATACCTCTGTTCCCAGTCCAGGCAGATCCAATGGTCAAGTATTACTCATTCAGAGATTCCATTCCTTTTAAATATGACTCTGGCTCCACTTTCCTCCTCTTGCTGTTCAATCCTGACAAACATCTTTTTCTGTAATGAACTGTGGGTATGCTGTCATTGTCCAAGAGCTAAGTGTAAAACACGTTGGTAGCGAAACTGACATGGGGATGAGCCAATAGTTGGCAAAAGGGCACCGCTAGGAAGTGAAGTTATCTCACATGGTCCGTGAGATGGAGTACCAAAGAAGAGGAAAGTGTCAAGAACGTGAGAGGCTAGGCAAGGAACAGGGGGGTTAACTTCGGGGGGAGGGTGCTAAACTGATCTGGTTTGCTCTCTGATGAATATATCTGTATGTGATTATTTTGACAGCAGTTATAAACCCATAAGGCCTGGCCCCAGTTCCTGCTCTTGTTGATTTAAACCACTGAGCCCCATAAATAATGGCTGATTAAGTGGCTGCGCCAGCTCTCTTAGCCCAATTTACCGCTGCCTGGGTCTGAGCGCTGTGGCCCTAAATGTGTTCTGCATTAGTATTACTGAAGAGGACTGGGAATGAGGGGTGACTGGTTCCATGAGTTGGAGGAAGCTCTCAATGAAAGAGAGCATCTTTTAATAATCATTTGAGCAGACCTAAACTGTGCCTTGATTTAAAGGAAACATGGCAGAGATACACTTATGTCAAGAACAGTCATAAATATGTCAGGCTAAGTAAACTCATTAATTACGGAAGTCTGATATTTTTAGATGCAAATACATTAATTCCAACTGCTCTGTTTATGTCAGTCACTTTTTGCACCATGTAACCCAGCTGCCATTAGTGACATTCAGTAGTAGCCATTGTAGTTGGAGAAAAAATATTGATAATATTGAATAAATATGATTACTGGACAATTTTTGTAAATTATTATTATTATTATTGTTGTTGTTATTATTATTATTTACTAAATGTTAACCAAATGTTAAAATACTGTAATTTAATAGCTTACCAACTCTTAAAGTGAACATGTGCATTAAAATGTGGTAATGCCTAAATTCACTTGTAGAATTTAAATATATACATATATTGTAGTATTATTATTATTATTATTATTATTATTATATATACACACACACACACACACATTATATATATATATATATATATATATATGTTTAATATTTATGTAGTCTATTTCTATCAGGTGCATAATAACAATAATATTATTTAAAAATTAAGTGGAAAAAGAGCTCCTGACTTCAAGGGATAGTTAACTCAAAAATGAAAATTGTGTCTTTAGTTACTCACCCTCATGTTGTTCCAAACCCGTAAGACCTTCTTTCAGAACACAAATGAAGATATTTTTGATGAAATTGAGGGCTTTCTTGCCCTGCATAGAGAGGAATGTAAATACTACGTTTAAGACCCAGAAATGTAAGGACATTGTTAAAATAGTCCATGTGACATCAGTGGTTCACCGTAATTTTATAAAGCTACGAGAATACTTTTTATGCACAAAGAAAAAAAAACAATTTCTTCTCTTTTGTGTCAATCGACAGGCGTTTACATATACATGTGATGCTGCTGACGTAGAACCGGCATGCAGCGCGGTTACTCTTATGAACACGCAGCAGAGAAGAAATTGTTGAATAAAGTTGAATAAAAATTTTGTTTTCTTTTTAGCACAAAGCGTATTTTCGTAGTCACGCAGCCCGTGACGGACATATCGTTAACAGCTGGTCTATATAATAAATAGTAATACATCGGACAGGACATCCATGCGCTCATCTATCATTCATCGACCTCAAATATGGCGTTTCATCTGGAAGATGTACGTAGTAGAAACATAACATTACAGCCGCTCAATCTAATGTTAACCTAGAAAAATGTGCGCTATTCAAGTGTTTCTGCGGAGTGTGGAAGCTGCACTGCATGACAGATGGAGGCGCCGGTGCGGTCACTTGCTCTTAAAAAACTTAGTAATTTTTGGTCTTACAGATAAAAGTAATACATCTTTCGAATCTGGAAAGACTATGCGTTTATTTGTGTGCGCTCAGAACAACAACGAATGTGCGCATTTGTAAAATAATGAAAGCAAACAGGATGTGTTTTCTGCCATATCGTTCTCTGTGAACTTGAGCGCGTCACTTCGAAACTCCGTGTCTTACAGACATGAAAATATATCTATAGAGAATAAAATGTATACTTTTAAATGAACCAAATTAAAAAAAAAAAAAAAAAAAAAAATTCTCAGATTATGTAATCCGTATGAAAGATGCCCACTCCACTCTTGCGACTTCTTTAAAGACGAAAACAAAGAAAGCACTAGTTTTAAATTAATTAATAAATTGTTGCAATGTTAATGCAGTCTCCTTGCTGTTTTTCCCTGACACATTCAGAATTATTATATCTGACACATTCATTATTATTATTATTATTATTATTATTATTATTATTATTATTTTGTACGCGCTTGAGCGCTTAATAGATTATATAGGCAATTAAAGGCTCATTTTATGATTTATATGGTTTATTAATAAACGTGCGACTAATAGTCGACTAATGCTTAAAAATGAACTACTACTAGTCGACCAGAAAAATCTTTAGTCGTAGGCAACCCTAGCTCTGAAGATCTTACAGGTTCGGAACAATTTACAGATTTGTAACTAATTAATGATAGAATTTTCCTTTTTGGGTGAACTATCCCTTTAAAGTAATGCAAAATATTAAGAGTCACAAACTTTATACATTACACTTTAAGATAGTCTGTATATTTAATTTTCATCCTTTTTTATTTCTACAGCATAGTTTCAGCGCTAGAGTTAGCCACTGAAGTGTGATAGCTCCCTCCAGCTGTCACTTATTCTGTTCAACAGAGCAACGATTTGGCGAGCAGTCTTTCTGACAAGGGAAACAGGCGCAATGGTGGTAAGTGTGCTTTGAAATTTCATTTCCCCCTCTTTAGTGGGATAACATTTCACCACTTTAGATTAGCCACCCCAGGTCCCATCAACACATTTAAGAGGGTGACCTCTACCTTCCCCCTCTGCTGCGCACAGTGAGACGTCTGAGATGACGGCGCTGTGTTAACCTGGCCAAGGGCAGCATAGCAATAACAAACACAGGATCACAGAACCAATGTGACCCCTGACCTCACAGCCCTTGCCCAACACCACATAGATTTTTATCAACAGGAACAGCTTTAAAGACCCAAACAAGGCCGGAGGAAAGAGATAGTCACACACTAGGAAGTATTTTAATATAGTGTTTTATTTTCGTAACGATAAGCAGTTTTGAATATTGTTTAATGAAATATCATTTACTTAAAACATTTGTTGATTTGAAACAAACATAGCCATAACTTTTCAACTTAAATTATTGTTTGTGGACAGTGGTGGAAAAGGTCTCTTTAGTAACGCTAAACACTGACTAATGCTAAATATCCATTCTGACTTTCAAAATAATGCAAAATGAAGGACACTGTGTGGTTTGCAGCCAAATACTCTAGCTGTTTTCTTCAAATCTGTGATACTTTGCATTAAAACATGTCTCTTGTGCATGCCACTGAGTCATAATTGTAAATGAAATGAAATGTAGACTGCAAACATGTCACAGAGAAAGAGAGGGATCAAATTCTGTGGTACTGCTCTGAGCCGAGTCTGACAGACTGCTCTAGTCCAGAGCTCTCAGACCTGATTGAGGTTTTAATAAGTAAGAGTAATATGACCTGGCTCCAGTCCCCATTTTTCTCTCTCTCTCTCTCTCTTTGTATTTTTCTGTCCCTTCACTCAGTGTTTTAGTGCATCAGAAACACACAAATCTATTCCAGCTTTGGGAAAACTTTACAGAGCCAGTGACGATTCAGAACTGAGAAGGTGGATCACTGATGTGTAATACAGCTCACTGCTATAACCCTCCCTACGTTTAACAAACACATCAACTCACGTCGCACTCCCGTTCGACAAAAAACTCAGCTCGTCTGAGTCTGAATGAGACCTCCTTTGGCTTAACCCGTCATTTTATCGAAGTTCATCAAGAATAAACCATCAGTTCGCTACCGAAAGCAAACTGTAAATCAGACTCTTTGACAGGCGACAAGCCAATCAAAGTCATTAGCTGGCAATGGCTCTGTTCTTCATTGGTGAGTGGCAGTAAATGATTCACACTTAGTGTCATAGTTCCGCCCAGTCGTGAAACCAAACTTGTGCAGGCTGCTTGCTTTCATTGATTGACTAGGCCGTTCTTTTGCCAAACTGCTGTCAGCGAAGCCTGCGAGAGTCAGAAAAGCCAGATGGCCTGATGAAGAGTGTCCAGAGTCATCTGCCTTTACGTTCTGGATTAACAAGTGGTAAGTAAAAAAAGTAAGATAATTTCATTTGACATCTATCAGTTCAGATGTTTGCCTTAGGATATCTGCTTGAATGTTTCGGAAAGCATTAATTGTCAAGGCCAAATTTACAAGTGGGTTTTGCTGATTGCTGCAGCAATGTGCTCAAGGGTGTGTTTGAGATGTGTGACTGATTGTGTTTGTGGGCCTCATTCTTAGGAATTTGTTTATTGTCCTGGTCACTATAAGAAAGTGGACTTTGCTCCCTGTTAAGTTAGTGACGACACAAATGGCATCAGCATCAGTAGCCGTAAACTACTCCCATCCGTCTTTCCCATCACCTGAGTCCCTGAGACAAACCTTTGATAAGAGCCCATTCTCCTTGAGTGTGGTGAATGCGTCTGTGTAAATGTTGATTCTTTGTCTAGACATCTACTGGCTTGCCTGCTCTCGTGCTCCCAGTGGTTTTCCTAGAGATGCAAAAAAATGATCCACTTGTCTTAAGATGACTCTCAGATTTAACTGTAGGGGTTTAAAGGATGAATGGGCCAGCGAAACAAGATCACTGCTAAATCTTGTAGAATTTGGTGGGATCAGTTTTGAGCTGCTTCAAATGTTGATTATAATTTTTTTTATAGGCATTAGCTGCTGTTGAAAATATATATTTTTTCATTCATTCAGTTAATTCATTCATTCATTCACACACACACACACACACACACAAATATATTGAAAATATATCCCTATTAGCAAAGTATATCACAGAAAATAATAAAAAAAATACATTGATTTTGTAAGTAAAACTGCAAGTTATATTTCATTAGTCATACTTTTGATTACTGCTTGAAAACTTTGATTTCTAAGTTACTAATATAATTTTGTGCATTTTCAGTTGGAATGTAATTTTACTAAATATATTGCACAGCGGTTTTTGCCACTACTTATTATTGATGTTTATCATGTGAATGTGCCAGATTTAGCCATACAGGCTCATTTTTAGTCGAATTCCATCAGTATCAAAGTATGCACAAAATTCGAAAGAATGAAATACACTTATTTTTCAATATTCTTTTACAAAACATGCATAATTTAAATACAAATACGCAAAAGGCAACATTATTTTTCTTTGTTTCCGTTTTGAACAAGGGTTGTTAGATCGACAAAAACATCCCCATTGCACACCCACAGCCCTTGACATTATAGGTTCCCCTTGTCCAGTAACTGTGCTGTGATTCTTACCTTCAGCACAGACCTGCGACGTCCCTTGACGAGGTTCCTTATCAGCTGAACTTGAATAAATTCATTAGGAACAGCACTGCGCGAGTTATGCGGTGGGTCAAAAACTCATCTTGCCCAAACAGACGTCCTGCTTTTCATGTTAAGTGGGCAGATCACATTCTTAAGGGCCCCTCCTCCGCTTTCAAACGCGGGATCAATTTCTTTTTACTCTGTTTATGTTATCATTTGTAAATCTTACCAGAACTGGACCATGAGGCACAAGGGGGAACTCATACACAGTCTAATGAAGTATTTACAGATCATTCCAACTGTCAAATACTTTTGCCCAATGACATAGTGCAGAGTGCTCACGCTTAACAACTCGCGTTTGCTTTCCAAAACCCCACATGAATGTCTCAGGTCAGGCGGATTTCATTACAGGTAAATACTAATGCGGTGACCTGCGGAATACCTAGCTAGTTTTTACTTTTTAAGGGCGTTTTACGAGGTCTCGATTGAGAGAAAAAAAACGAATTTAAGCTCATCCTCAGTGCTTTCAAATTTAGGCTACTTTTCGTGCGAAACGTATGAATGAATACGAGGTCCAAGTGTCCATTAAAACGTTTTACAATTTATTTATTTTATTTATTTATTTTGCGGATAATTGTATTTTAACAACAATAACATTACGATTAGTATTAGCCTATTAGTACTACTGAATTTTGTTCTCCTAAAATCTTGTGAAAGATGCAGACATGATGGTTTTCAGTGGAACCATTAGAAGGGGAATATATGGGGGAATCGTGACCTCTGAGTGGAAGTAATTAGTGCCCTTCCTATTAAAGTTTCGTTTACAAAACAAATGGGTTTACCATTTATTTTGGGTGATGTTTTGTTTTCTACAAAATTGTAGTTGGATAGCTAATACGTTGCATTGCATAACTATAATAGTATACCAATATTATTTAAATAACATGACATCATTCACTACTTTTATTTTCGTTTAGGCCAAATAGCTAAAATAACGAAAAGAAACCAATTAAAGACTTGGAATTAGTATATTAGAGGAAAAAAAGTATTTTATTTTTATGTCTGCTGCGTAACGTTGGAAATCACACTTTTAAAATCAGCTTAAATTGTTCTGGACGTTTTACGACTGGAGTAACGCCTATTTCCCAAACCAATATATTGCACGTTAGAAGATAGATTTAGAGGCTAACGAGGCCAACTGTGCTTATTTCAGAAATTAAGATTATGAAATATTATTGCAAGTGAAATATTAAAGTTGTATAAATCATATGTATTAATAAAAGCTACCACTGTCACAATAACACTGACTGCAGTGTGTACTTGTGACTGCAGTGACTGCATTGAACGAGATGCAGTGAAACAGACAAAGTTATACCTTAATTCAGGCCTGTCACGTGGCATGCACACTGCAGAATATCTTTGTAAAGGCGATGTAACGATTCACGAAACTAGTGCACACTGGCTTTGCAAAAACCAGCATTCATTAATTTATTAATCTTGCATCAGTTGTGTAGTTTATGATATGAAGCAAAGACCATTTACGTCTTAAATGTTCTGAGATCTATGTATATTTGAATTATTATTATTATTGGTAGTAGTAGTAGTAGTAGTAAGTATGAATAACTGTGGAATATTAACAGATGAAATCTGCTGTTTGATGTTAATGTAAATGAGCCTATTTATTTACATACAGAATTAATATTAATTTAAAAGTGTAGCGAAACGAATAGAATGAGCATAATGATTTTGCTAATTGTCTGTACTATTGACTTATTTAGGCTACTCTAGTATTGTCCGAAAACAATTGATCAGAAACTGCATGTGGGTTAAGCAAATGCTCCTCATACAATTCGTTTAATAAATTAATTTTCGAAAATGTGTTTAAGCGTTTTATTAACAAAACGTGTGTTTCTTTCTCTCATATTTCTTGATGAGCGTCACCTTTGTTCACCTGAGTTTCCATCTACACTATTCAGGTGGATTATCGGTTGTGCACATATTTAGTAGCTCAAATTCAGTAGCCTATTCATTTATTATTTGAATCTCCCATTAACCTCACTCCTGTGTATAGGCATAAAAGACCACACTCAATGCAATACAATTCAATACAACACTTGCATCTGGAATCATCGTATTTGGAGGCGTAGTTTTGTTTCTGGCCACTAGACGATGCTATTTCCACATTTACTATTGAGAGACCAGTCAGTGTAGGCAGCAATGACCTGAAGGCACGATCCCCTTTCCAACATAGACATAACTCATACAAAACGATTTGTGATTCGAAATTATGCTGATTTTAGCTTTTGTCAGGTGAAGTATAGATTCTGTAAATCCTTTAGATACCCTTCATTCACATTTTTGGATTATTAACTATTTTAGACTACTTTATTTATTTATTTTTTAAGCTTGTCTAGTTATTTTCGTTGATTTCAAATGCGAGTTTCACATAGGAAACCGCATTAACTAGCTATAAACCTTTTGTGTAATTTTAGGGCTTCCCCAGTCGTTTTAATTCATTATTATTTCCGGGACGTTATTAGGACGAAAATGGTATTATCAGACATTTCTTATTAATGACCTCGTATTTTTAAAAACATTATTAAATCTTTGATCGAACGTGCATTCAATAAATTTCAGTAATTTACTTTAAGACAGTAGCTCTACGCGTTGCAAACCGCCACGTAATTATTGTCGTTTTACGCATTCGTCGGGGAAATGGCATCTTTTCAATAATTTACATTCTCAAAATGAATTGTTTTCTTATTTCTGAAGTCTCAGGCATATATATATTTAATTGTTTCACGGTTTGACTCTTTCTGCTTGAATGTTGTTTTGACTCCAAGTAGTCAGCTAATTTTAGATCCCCAGTTACCCAAGAAATGGAAAAGGGAGAGCTCATGGGGACCGTAAGAAAGATGCTCAAAAAAAGGTTCCAAACCCAGAGCTCAATAATTTAGATCTGCCGGAGACACCAAGCTTTTGCGTGCAAGAAGTTCACATTAATTAGAGAAACTCTCCACGACAAATGGAACCACAGTAATGTTAATTTGGTTAAAGAGTGTGTCCATGTTCTTCTATGGGGAGCAATGCAATAGCAAATTATTACTTTTTTTGTAATGTTAATACAAAATAAAATTAATATGAATATTTACAGAGCATAATTGATCGTTAAATTATTTAGATATTTTAACCAATATAATGTAATATACGAATATAATACAGTTTATATGTGAGTCAAGTAATAATAATATAAAATATAGTATTGTTTCTATATCTGTCTATCTAGCTAGCTAGCAGCTAGCTACCCATCTATTCAGTTATTCAGTTAATGCTATAGTTTTTTTTTTAACTCATATGTAAATCCGCAATGTGGCCCAGGCGAAAAAAATATTCAATTTCCCACGGAAGTCGCATTTAGGAATACAGAGTTTTACTTGCATTGAAATACCAACAGAAACAATACTCGTGGACAGAGAAAGTGCGAGAAAATGCGCGCTTTGTGAGTTCAGTGTAGCCTATGTTAATGATTGTTATTGAACATGTAAGATGTAACGAACAAATATCTAATAATGTTGGATTCAAATATTAACAAAAATAATTAATTATAAATGTGTTAATAATTTCAATTGGATCTTTGTCTCTTTGAAAATTCCAAAGGCTTAAAATGTGCGTTTTTTATGCAGAAAAGAAAGACGTGTAGCTTATAATCACAGAGCTACAGTAGTAGTAGTAGTAATAATAATAATAATAATAATAATAATAATAATAATTGATGTTTAACTTTTGTTTTCAGTTTTCCTATGTAATACCAAGACCTGTTATCTAACGAATTATTCGTATTTTCAACCATAAATGTTACATTTGGTTAGTGGAGTTGTGAAAGTAAAAGAGCATAATGGTGAAACGAGCAAAACTTTAGCTGATGGGAACATTCTTGTAGATGTTTTATTCTGTCAGTGACCACCAACTTGTATGTCACTATACATCAAAATCGAAACAACTGCACTCACCTATTCAACTTTACACGAGATGAACAGGCATCATGCTCTACTTTATGTTTAATTTATAACTGTCAAATTAAAGTATGAGCACATCAAGAAGTGACATCCAACTATTTAAATATATTTTGTGTGGCTTCATTCAGACTAGCAGACACCAGAATTTCAAGTTCTACATGGTGTATTGGTCGACTGCATTATTTGGTCCGTATTAACAACACGATTCCATTTTGCATTTTACCTGTCACGCAACGCTGCAACACCATCATCATCGTGATCATTATCTTGTATTATAATAGTGACGAATGAGGTTGGAGAATCAGCCAGCGTTCGCTCACACACCCCAGAGTGTCTCAAAGCAGTAGAGCAGCCAACAGCACACACCATTGTGCAGTTAATGAGTTCTCATTAAACCATCACAAGGGTAAGTTTTTTTTTTTTTTTTTTTTTTTTTTTTGGTACAAATATATGAATAATACCTGCAAATCTGAATGTATGCATGCATTTTGATCTCCATGTGGCTATAGCTATCTGAGATAAAGACTGAGGCCATAGTGTTAGAAATTGACAAACTGTTGTGAAAGATCTGTTTAGGAACTATATTGTCGAGAAGTTTTCAAGTTCAGGTTTGACAGCTTGTATTGTGATTTGTAAGTGGTAAAAGCAAATGAAAAGGGAGACATTCTAAAACATTAGGCTTCGACATGCACCATGCTCTTTTTTCCCTCGTATTCCAGTATTGCTCGTTTCTTTTAGACACCACCGTTTTCAGTGCACATCACAAACCGTTTCGCAGTCTAGAAAATGTGCGGGTTTTATTTATATATATATATATATATATATATATATATATATATATATATATATATATATATATAGCTTACGGCTTGTTACGATTGTGTCATCTGTGCTCCTCTCAACTTAGGACCACCAAAGATGAGTCTGTCACTTCCAATGTGCTATGATAAGAGAGGTCAACCAGTAGAAGGTGATTCTGTTAAAACAATAACAACTAACAACGCTATCGACACAGAAACTAAATTAGCTGCATTTTAAGTAGTCGGTGTTCACGTGAAAATGCCGCGTCCATCATTTCCAAACAAGATTTTTCCATTATCCGTTTTAACATTAACCCACAAATCCACCCGTGTAGTTTTCCCCTCCAGAAGATTGCACGTTGCATACTTTCTACTGTATGTTCGTATCACTGTTTAACGTCTGTCGAGCAGATCAGTCATCATTTCATTCGGTTTAACAAGTGAACATTTACAGGACAGCGACGCATTCAGACATCGCGTAAAATGCATTGAAAAGAGATGCCGGTGTGCAGTTGATCTAAAACAGCTTCTGAATAGAAATGCGAGCTAACGGTTGAACTAAAGTTATAGGCTTTTAAACGCATTTCAACACAGCACCAAAATAGTGAAATAAATAATTGCTGAAAAACAGAAGTCAAACTAAGAAGCTAAACAGAAGTTCAACTAAGTCACTTTATTGATAACTTATACATGGAATGCATTAATTACTTACCTTGGACAGCCCCGTCCCTCCCTCCCTCCCTGTCACACTTCCACGTTTGCTCTCCAGTCCTCCTCCCCTCCCACTCCCCACTCCTCTCTCGGCTCTCCGTCAGTCCGCTCGCCGCGCAAGAGAGAGATTGAAAGTGACACACTCGCATTGTTGCTCTTGAGATTTTGCGCCGCTGTAATAGGTAATGTCCGCATCGCACAGAGCAGATACTTGACGTTTGTTTTAGCTTGGTTTCTCTTTGTGTGCATGCAGCAACATAGATGGACGCTTTCAGATCTTGATGCTCTCTTTGCGCCCGCTGCTGAGATTTTCAGTTCTTCCACGGACACTCGTGACTCAAACTCGCGGTAAACGGTGAGCAAGATTCTGTACTACCGGAGAGACTGTCGTCGGTCGCTTCTCGGAACTTCTCGGATCTCTGTGCTGTGCTGTGTTCAATCTCGTGCACTGTCCTCTCTCTCTCTTTCTCTCTTGCGCTCTCTCTCTCTTCATGCTGTCTATCTCCTGCTACCTGTACCCCTCAGCTCGGAGTCTCTCAGTTCCAGTGGCTCAGTCACAGCGCACAGTGCACGGAGCCCAAGTGTCCAACACCGAACCCACCGAACCCGAGCGTATTCAGTCCTCCGCGAGGCAGCGGGAAGCCCAGCCCTGGATTCAATACTTTTAATCAATGGACAGAGCCCTCTCAACGGCCAACCGAGGTACCGACACGCCATAAGCAGTAAGTGCAACAGAAAATAACTTTAGTCTTCTTTCATCCGTTGCTTCACATTCATGTTAACTTCTACTGGAACAACGGGTTCCTGTTGTTTAAATATAAATGTTGTTTAAATATAAAGGGTAAATTCGTTGAGGCCTTTAAAAAGAAAATAAATGTAGGCCATGGATGTTTTACATATTCCCCCTTGCAGCGTACTTCAAGTGCAGCACCTTTCTTACTTTAATAAGTGAATAATTTTGCTGAAAGTTATAAAACTTAGCATGGAGAGTGACTGAAACTGAAAAAATAAAGTGTAGAATGCAGCGGACGAGAGGGAGACGTTTCGATTTTTTGACATTCACCAGAATACTGATGCTTTTCTTAAACAGCACAATAATAGTAATTAATTATTTGTTTCTGTATAAGTTTATTTTCACATATAATTGCAATACATGAATAATAGCGTCATGCAATTACTTTAAATTAATTAGAAGCTCAGGAAAGTTCAGAGCAAGAGCACCAGCGTCATGCACCTTGTGCACTGTCGATCGTGTGGAAAATTTGAACGATAACGTTTTGTTTGAATAAAATAGATACATTTGTATATTAGGTTAAAGTTAAACCTTTAATTGAGTAAACCTGCCGAAATTCTCTGATGTATTATTAGTCTTTACTGACTAGAGTGTTTGAAAGCGTTTAAAGGCCTTGAGGTTGAGCTGGTTTAAAAATGGTTGAGCTTTTTAATTTACATTTTTACAAATAAAAAAAAAGCTAGCGAAGTAATGTCAAATTATTAGATATTCTGAAAGCATTTTTAAAGGGAAACCCCTGTTTTTACTCCAGCCCCAACAAGATCAGGCCTCAAATTTAGCTTCACACGTGTTTGACTTTTATGTCTGTGGTCTCCTTGCCCTCGGGTCGTTTGTGTGTGCTTGTCTGTGTGTGTGTGTGTGTGTGTGTGTGTGTGTGTGTGTGTGTGTGTGTGTGTGTGTGATTGGCATTTTCAGACTTTTTTTTGTATTTGAAAGAGAGGAAGGAGAGGAATCTGAGGCTTGTTTTCGAAAATGTTACGATTGCGTTATTTTGTGAAATAAATGAAGAAGACCAAAACAAAAACAAAGCTATTAATGTGTCAAATAATTTGCAGCCTTGAGAAATTGACGCTCATGGTTTGTTTACCCGGAAACTTTTCTTTCTTGTTTAACAATATTGTTATTGTATTGCTGTTTTTTTATTTTTATTTTTTTTTTTGTTTAAGAAGGTTGTCAAAATGGTAGCATACAAAGTACATAAAAGCCGGACGATATTTCGCTAATGGTTCATGTTTGTAAAACCCCGTACTTTTTTAGGTACCTCACGCTGTTTAACAATTGTTAATTGAGTATTTATTTATTTTTTAATTATTTTTTTTATGACGAGAAGAAACCTTTATAAAAGGAACCTAAAGCAAAAGATCGGGCATGATTTTAAGATTATTTTATTCAACGAAAATTACTGTTACACTGTTCTGTTTCGATTAAATAAATACTGATTAAATTCAATTAAAGTACATTTAGCATTATTTTTTTTATTGTAATTATAATATATATTTTTAAAGCCCGTCTTCAAACTCTATTTTTTTTAAGACTAAAATCTAACACAGACATGCAGAACATAATAAATCAGAATAAGACAACCAGACAATGCATTTTTAATTACCAGCTGATAGTTTCAAGATATTCAATGCAATGCGACGAAAAAAAACTGTGATTGCGACTGCAGCAGGTAGTCTGAATTATTTGGGAGAAGAAGTGTTCGGTGAAGTCAGAGATCTCATGTCACTGTTTTTCCACTATCAGAATGCACAATGTTCCTCTTTAAGAGTACAGTTCTTTAAAGTGAAAGAGAGTGAGACATTTTCCCTGAGCCCGTGGATTTCTCTTTAATATAAGAATAATGGAAGTTAACCAAATCGTCTTAGTTTGAAGCCAAAAAAAAGAAAGAAAAAAAAAACACACACACACTCAGAATTAAGTAATGAAATCGCTATCCCTCTGTTGTCGAAAACAATACACATTACATGGAAATGGAACCACAGTCCAGAAGACAGTTGTACTCTTATTAGACTCTGAACTCTGAAGTAAATAGCTAAATTAAAAAAGAAAAAACACATGCCGAGTGCACATGATTTGTTATTATATTACATGCGATATTTTTTCCCCTGTCAGTTCAAACTCCGAGTTATGTATACATCACTTTAAAACTTTACAGCAATGTATTTGAAGAGTCACTCACAAAATCATGCCTGTGCAAGAGGGAGGTATGGTTGCTATATAGCTGCCATCAGTGGTAGAGATCATTCTGTTTCTTTTTAAAGTTACATTGATGTATCCATTATTCATTTGCACAAACTTGGCCCCCATAGCCAGCGGAGACGTTTTCTTAACCAGGACCAAAAGGAAAAACAAAACGTTAATTAGTCTCCGTAACAGAGAGGCTCTATACGTCTCAGTAATTTTGCAATAGATGGAAGCCTCTGAGGATACTTTAATCTCGCGCTTTGGGGAGCCCATCAAAATGGATCAAATCCAGCATTTATTCACGGCATGTTTTCTCCAGCCCTACCTTCAGGCACTTCAGCGAGAGTTCAGCGCCAAATCTTTTTTAGCCTATACTTACAATACCTGTTCACTATGTTCTTTAATACATAAGACACGTCGTTATATCTGTATGGAAGGCACGAACAGTTTTTAGCTGCCTAGAAATAAAGTCAGAATAAAATAAAATAAAATAAAATAATGGCCTTTGCGCAGCGAGCAACCTGTTGAGCCGATATTTACAACATAGCATTGAGTTATTGCTTTTATAAAAAGCCTACTTCATAATGCTGCTTTTCACGAAATTTCAGCAAAGCTTTATTTATTATGCAAATTCTTGAAACGTCATTCTTCCGCTGGAAGATATAGTGGCTGACAGATTAAACAGGCCTGGGGGTTCCGCACAGTGATTCACAGATGTACATTCGTGAGGTTAACAGGTGTTTGTGTCATTGCTGTTTATATTGTATTATGTATCTTAGCAGGATTGGAACAACTCGACCAGCTTGCTGGACCAGAAATATTATTCGTTTAGTAGAATAGGCCTAATATTAATTCGCCGCAAAAAGCACGCCAAGGCCTACTACCTTGCATTTGGACGCGATTCCTTTGAATTTTGGTCATTTGTAATTTTTCACACAAATATTATTTAAAAAAAAAAGTATCTACAACTTTTTTCTGTTCAGTAATTTTTTTTCTTAGCGTAGATTTATTTTCTAAAGTTACTTTCAGGATTGCCATTTACTTTCAAGCCTTGGCTAAGACAAACGCTATTATTTCGATCGTTGTTACCCATGGAAACATACCGATCATGCAATTCATTTCACACTACAGCCTTTGTGGGTAAGTTGTCACAGTTAAAGATAATATTAAGCACCGTATCAGCTAACTTTTTAGTTTAATTATCAGTTAATTTTTTTAGTAAATTTCAAACCGTAAAACCATATTTAAAAAGTCTCGAAACCGCAAAAATGTACGTTATGAAAATATCTAGCTATTGTTTTGGCCAACAAATATTGTATTTAATTAAAAAAAAACTTTTTTGTTTTTATTTTTATTTTACACACCACAACTTGGAATTCATTAGTCCTGAAGACACAATTCAGCCTTTTACATAAAATCTGTCATTATGTAGTCATTATGCAAGCATGGTATTATTGTGTGTATCACAGTTTAGCTTGGAGAAGGGAATTATTCCAAAAATATTCTAATTCAGAAAGGTTTTGAACTAGGTGTTTAAAACCTTATAAAACCACTGCTAGAAAAGTCACATTTTTGTAAGCCTAATTTTTGACTCAACCTTACTGAGATATATTCACTGTGACAACGTCCCTGTGTGACAGCTAATCTCCATATATATTTATATACATTATCAAACCATTTAACACTACATACCTAAATCCAGACCGCAGTTACCGACACCGTGTGTGTGTGTGTGTGTGTGTGTGTGTGTGTGTGTGTGTGTGTGCGTGTGTGCGTGTGTGTGTGTGTGTGTGTTCATGTGTGTTTTATAGCCCTGCTCAGTGTAGTCTACCATGTGTGATTTTTGTGAGTCAATGTGTGGTCCCTGGAAGTGTCAGAGCAGTGAGCCTGCTCTGTGGTTTCTGTGTGTTGAGTGTTTGTGTACACTTGTGTTTGTCCGTTTTTGTCTATGTGCGAGTCAGATAGCAAGAGATTTAGGGAGAACATAATAAACTGCTGCTCACTTTTTATTTTTTACTGTCTAAGATGTTTATTAGCAAACTAAACGTGCTTCCCGGAAGATCTGTCGTGCCCTCTCTTCGTATTTGAATAGACATATTCTATGCACACGTCCAGTACTCACTCATCCACATTATGACAACTGTGCTTGTTACTTTTTCTCAATTCAGTAATATCTTACGAACATTTATCTAACTTGACAAGCCTTCACTGCTAATGTATATGTCTCACTGCCTGTCAAGTGTTTATTTTATTTTATATATTCATAAGAGATTATATATATATGTGTGTTTACACATACATCCGAAGAAGCCCCAGTATCGAGCTTGTCTTACTATGTATATTTCCAATGTAATCATCTGTCTTGGTTACAGTTTGATCTGCCATCAAATTCATGGGTGATAAGCTGCTATCTATCTATTCTTCCCTTCCCAACGCACACACCTGTGAGACACCGAGGGGCCTTCAATACGAATCCCTCAACCATCTTCACCTGCTTTATCTGTACCCTGACTGAGCCGATGCTGTAATAACCCTGCAATAAATGAGTATCACAGCCCTATTCCCTGGTCAATAAGGTTAACGCCTTAACATGTCGTCAACACAAAGATACCACGATACCACCGGGTTCTCAACAACACACGTCTTTATCTCATTGCTCATTTGCATGCGTGTCCCTATTAGTTGTTATTAGCTGTTGTCGGGTAAAAGGGCTTTTATTACTCTGAGTTGGAAACGAGCAAGAAATCGGACACTCTTGTCCTGCCAAACAGTCTTTTCCATACCTAATTTGTGAAATTGCTTTTTATGTCATCCTTGTAGTCAGCATTTCTCCTTCTCTTTTCCCCAGCCTTCTGCCTTTTTTCTCAATATTGTTCTCTTCGCTGTGTATACTGACTGACAGTGTGAGCATAGTCAGATCAGCAGTGTGTCGTTTACTGCCCTCAGTTTCCTGTGTGTGGTACAACTGGCAGAGGCCACGCTCATTGCCAAAGAAAAGAGTGCAATGTAGAGGGGAGAGGAAGGTTAGCAGAAAATGTATATCGCATGCTTAGGAGAGAGTCTCTGCAGTGTGGTCGTCGTAGTTTGGAAATTTGAGTCTCATGGGATCGGAGTTCTGTTCCACTCCCTCGTCTGGCTTCTCTCATCTACCCCTAAACATAACAGTCATTAGTTATGTTTGTAATGTGTGGCTGCAAGCATTACAAATAAAAATGGAACCATGTATCTGGTTGTGGATACCTATTGGTACGACGAAATGTAAGGTGCTGTGTATCTTACAGTTCCATGTGTGTCATTTGTCAAGTGGACTGGTCAGTATGCATGCTTTTTATTGGCATGCAAAAACTGCAAATTTGTAATAGCTGTACTATTTTAAACACTATAACCTCTTCATAGTGCTTCCAGCTATTAATCATCTTACTGTAAGCAATTTCTTAATCTTAAATCAAGATCTTGCTTTCATTTTTTTAATCTTCATAATCTTGTTGATTGCTCTTGATAACTTGCGACGATTAGACTTTTATCTCTATTTCTAACTGATGTCAACTAGTTGCAAGGACAGGACTTAAACAAGACCAATCAGAATTTTATGATGACTGTAAATTTAATAGTTAACCTAAAAATGAAACTCATTTATCGTTATATCTGTATGGAATTTATCATCATTTATGTACCTTCTTGTTTTTTCAAACGTGTATGACTTTCTTCCTTCTGTGGAACATAAAAAAAGATGTAAAAAAAAAAAAAAAGTCATAAATCAGGTTTGGAACAACACAAGGGTGAGTAAATGATAACAATATGTTCATTTTTGGGTGAACTCTCCCTTTAAAAACTTAATGTAATTCCTCTGATAAATATCGATTGAATTACAGTGGCTTTTATTAATAAAAAAATATTAGCATGGGTATATTTGTATCTATAGCCAAAAATACATTGTATGGGTCAAAATTATAGGTTTTTCTTTTATGCCTAAAAATAAATAAATAGGATATTATGTTCCATGAAGATATTTTGTAAATTTCATACCATACATATATCAAAACTTAATTTTTGATGCATTGCTAAGAACTTAATTTGGACAACTTTAAAGATGATTTTCTCAATATTTAGATTTTTTGCACCCTCAGATTGCAGATTTTTGAATAGTTTTGTGGTCCACAGTCACATTTATCCTTTATAGTCATATAATGGTCAGTTTTATAAATAAATAAATTAGTCATTCATCTCCAATCTGTTTATGAAATAGAGGAATACACTCTCTGTTGATAAAGCTTTGATTAAACTGTCTTACCATTAGCTCAGCAAAATCTGGATGAGATCTTGCGGTGCTGAATTACAGGGCTTTTACCAGCATAATCAGACAATCTCTTTCACCTCGCATTTGAGTTCATGAATTCCAAAACCTTGAATCACAGTAGTTTGTTGCAAAAGTTTCCGAAGTTGTCTATCATAACTATAAGCGTACCTCTTCAGTAGGGTTGTATTGATTTGTTACAGCAGGTGTGTATTGACCAGAAGAAACTTTTACAGCACTATCTTTGCATAGCCACTGCCATCTCCATACGTGAGTGACGGGCAGACACACTGGAGCTGGTTTTATCTCCCCATCAAATATTTGCTGGGGTGGAGGAGGATCAGAATGATAGAGAGAGCGTGAGCGAGAGAGATTAGCATAGAGATGGGAGAAGAGATTCAGACAAGCTCTTGATTGGGATCGGAGGACTCATTAAAATCAGGCAGGTTTGAACCTGTGAAGCCCAGTAAAGGAAGGAAAAAAGACAACCCATCAGTCCCAGATAAAGACTTTAGGCGTTGGTAAAGCAGTGCGACTTGTAGGCAAACAGATGAAAAGCTCTCAACGAGTGCATCAAGTACAATGGCCATTGTGTCCGTTTGCGGTTTCATCCTTCAGATTTCTCGCTCGGTTCCGTGCAAGTATCTGAAACATCTCAAGACACTTTTTGTGAAGAGATTTTATTTTACCCCTGGGACTGCAAGTCTAATGGGCAAGCCCGCATCGTAGACGAGCTGTTAATTAAAAGCAGATCTGTTCGTCTCATACAGTTAAAGCGGATCCTAGTGATTTTAAACATAGCAGTGGATTGTATCTGTTATATTTTAGGACCTTATCCTCTATTGTTACTGAGGTGCAGTGTTTTCAAACTTTGTGCCATTTAAAAAAAAAAACTTTGACATGACGAGCATAATAGAAATGAGAAGTAATAGCTGCGTGTACACTGGGGGAATATCGGTTTTAATTGGAAAGCTGTGTTTAATGGGTGCTATTAATTTTGTATATACATGCGAGTGTTTTCATAAGCATGCATGTCCATTGTTGTAGTGTATTGTTCACACTTGAGCTCTATTAAACTGTCTCAAAGGCTCTGTAAATCTCTTTCCTCTGTGTGTGTGTGTGTAAGTACAGTGTGGACCATCAGTTCTTGTTCCCTCAGCAGCACACCAACACATTTCTTTCCATTCAAATGCTCTTAAAGTGTTTTTCCTCCCACCCGCTTATTAAACTCTAAAGAATTCAGACACTTGATTTCTGGACCCGCGTTAGGTTTTTAATCACGCAGAGGCTAATGTTTTTAATTTATTATTCATTTTGAAAATTTAGCTCCAGCTTGTAATTCTCTTTGGACTTTTTTATGTTCCATGATGATGTTTTTCTCGTCAGGGCCAGAGAAAAGAATGATGTTTTCTGCATAACCACTGTGAGAAGAACAGCAGAGAGGGTGGACACTGAAACACTGTTTATCTATCTATCTATCTATCTATCTATCTATCTATCTATCTATCTATCTATCTATCTATCTATTCCTCTATCCATCTATCCATCATCCTCTCTATTTAGGAAGTGATATGCAAATCAAAACGCTCCACTAGGGAGTGTGTTCCTAGTCTTTACCTTTTGGCATGGACTCAATGCAGCCTGGCACTGACTATGATGGACATTATCAATATTAGACGTTTGGCTGAAAAACCAAGACCTCTGAAAGTTGTCCCTACGGACCTCCCTTGCTCAGATAAATGTGTACAGACATCCATGTGCATTCAAAAATATGGTATTTGTGCTCATGAACAACTTAAAGTAACTTAATCCATAAAAAGACTTTGAGCATCTTTGCTTTCATATAGTATATTTGCCTAGAGGTCTGTCATTTTGGGTACATATTCACATATAAATGCACATTCACATTAGTTTACATTCCCCATAGACACTGGAGCAGAACGAGACATTGGGCCTCAGCTTTTCTGTTTGCTGATAGTGTTGATAAGATGCCAGCGTCCTCTTAAGCAAATCTCTGTATTTTAGAATATAGAGTTTGATGTCATTGTGTTGTTGTCTTTAGAGCCAGTTGTTTGGTTTGTGTGTTAGACTTAACAACAGGAAATCCTTTGATTTAAGAGGCTCCTGATCCAAACAATTCTAAAGAAAAATGCACAATTTAGTTATTTAAGAATCGAGAGCTGATTATTAAGAACCTTTGAGAGCTGATATATATATATATTTTTCTCAATCTCAGTTTTATAATAATTGATTCGCTTTAGGGTTGGATCCAAATTACAAATGATCTTGGTCAAATTTTCACTCAGAATTTTTTTTGAGAAATTTGCACTTAGAATGCAAGTTATATTTAATATCTATGATTTAGACAGGCCAGAATTTAGTGAATATGCACCAATTTTTTTTTTGACGTGTATATATATTTATGTAAATATATATATATATATATATATATATACAATGATATTTAAAAAAATAAAAAAATACTGAATGTACTGTCAAGTATTATTATGTCATGATATTAGGCCACAACAATATTAAAGGTCCTTTCACACTGAATCTGAAATTTTTGTGTTTCTTTAGATGTGAAAAATGCAAAAATATGCCAAAAAAAAAAAAAATTAACCCGATCTAATTTTTTAAATGACGGATGAAAGTTTTGGAGGCAGTGTGTAAATGTGAATGACACAACGTAAGGTTGTATTTATTTTTAATGTGCAAAAATTTCAGATAAGAATTTTGGATGTGTGCAAAGGACCAATTTCACAAATGGATTTTTCAACTCATTATTGTTGTTATTGAATATACAGTTTATGATGTTCTGAAAAAGTATATGCCTTGATATTAGCTCTGTTTTCATTAGGTCTCTGTCTCCCCCTCTTTTTGTCTCAGGTCCATATCCTCTGGCTGGTGTTCCCCCTGTAGTGTGGAGGGGGATGGAGCGTGGCGGAGGAGAAAGCCCTCGTTTACGGGAGAGCCCTGAGCGACGCGGCAGCAGCAGCCCTGATATTGGCGGCCCCCCACCAAAGATGGGCCGTCTGGAACTGAATGGCAGTCCCACAGGTCACCGCAGTCGCCACAATGGGGCCCAACAGAGACCTCTTGGTGGTAAGACACTCACAACCTTTATGGTCCCTATATTTACACTATCAGTCAAAAGAGATTTTTAATGTTTTTTTTAAAGTCTCTTCTTACCAAGTCTGCATTTATTTGATCCAAAATACAGCAAAAACAGTAATATTGTGGTAAATGCTGTTCTTCTAAATTTATAAATCAAAGACACCTGAAAAAATTCTACTCTGCTGTTTTCAACATAATAATAAGATATTTTGGAGCAACAAATTAGACAGTTAGAATGGTTTCTGAAGGGTCATGTGACTGGAGTAATGATGCAAAATTTCAGCTTTGAAATCACAGAAAAAAAATATGTTTTAAAATATATTTAAATAGAAAACATTATTAAAAGAGCTACCCATAGTGCATGATGCAGATCAATTTAATTCCATACACTACTGTAGTTCAGCTCACAAGAGTGTTGTGGCCACTATAAGTGGATCTATCAGTGAATTAAGTAGCAACATGTAGACCTGATTTATTCCCCCTGGCCAGTTATTGACTGCAACAGTAGTGTGTGTCAGAAGGGGGTCATATTGATTACAGTGACCCTATTGAATTGCCACATACAGTGGTGTGGTCGCAGATGTGATTATTGAATAGCTTTAAATATGTTTTTACACATGGTTAGCTGACACATAACACGGACATGAACTTTTTTAGTTCAGCAAATTAAAATTGCAAAGTTTATTTATTTGGTGTTTAAATAGAGACTTGCATACTTCTTAGAAAAGTAAAATCAACTTTTGTTTCTCCTAACCTTCTATTCATCAAAGAAACCTGAAAAAAAATTCTACTCAGCATAATAATACATGTTTTTTAGAATAATTAGAATAATTAGAATAATTTCTGAAGGATCATGTGATGCTAAAAATTCAGCTTTGAAATCACAGAAATAAATTACATTTTAAAATATATTCAAATAGAAAAAATTCTTTTAAATAGTAAAAATATTTCAAAATTTGACTGTTTTTGCCGTGCTTCGGATCAAATAAATGCTGGTTTGGTGAGCAGAAAAGACTTCTTTAAAAACATTAGAAATCTTACTGTTCAAAAACTTTTGAATGCTAGTGAAAATGCAGCCTAGGTGAGAATAAGAGACCTCTTTTAAAAAATTAAACTGAATAATTAAATATTCATACTAACCCCAAAATTCTGAACGTGTGTGTTGTATTTACAGTTTTAGATCTATAGAATGCCATACTGCAGGATACTGCTATTATTGCCTCAAATATGCGTACAGTTAGCATGACATAGTCCTCACGATAAAGCAGTCAGACATTTTTCTCTAACTAAACATGTAGTCTGTGTTCAGCCTCAGCAAAAGTGTTATATTCTCTCACATTGGGCTAAAATGTCACCAAGGTTAAGCTGTAATTCACCTTGACAGTGAACAGTGTGTGTAGCCAATCATAAAGCCACATATCAGATACAGATTAGATATTTTTAGAGGCCAAAACCTTATAACAGCACATACTGAGTGTTTGTTCGTGATTGTGTGTATGCGTGAGTGTCTTGCTGTACACCTTTGAAGAAGATTTGATTTGACACAATATCTAAGTCAACAAACATTTTATAAAAAAAAAAATCTGGAATAGGTAGAAGAGTAAAGTAGCAGGGCTTTCTCTCCCTGTGCACTGGCAGATGGGCCAAATGGTTATTTTTAATCAGAGGTTGTCTCGAAACAGTCTTCTCCAAACCACAATGGAACACTAAAGAGTGGGCCACACACGAACGAGACATGGACTCAAAATCAGTCAGACACATGCCTGCATTGCTAAAAAATCATTTTTGTCCTCTTGTATTCTTTTTTTTTTTTTTTTCCAGCTAAATTATCTAAAACAAGGTTATTTTACTTGCAAATTTGCATACGCTGTTAAGAATGTAACATATAGCTTTAATTAAATTTGTATTTTACCCCTTCAGGAAACTTTTTCTCTGGAAAAAATTGTGACAAAAAATTATTTATTTATTTATTTATTTATTTAATTTTATTATTATTTTTTTTTTTGCAGTATGATCTTTACTGCCATATTTCGAAATATTTTATATTGTTGCTTTAGTCACCTGCAGTGTCACACCTTTATATACAGTTTAAAGCAAATACTAAGTGATTATGATAACAGCACAACCCACAGACATGCTTGCAAGTCTATAACTCTAACTCTAACATCATGCATAAGTCTAAAATGTTCAGGCATTAATGCGCATTAAAACAGTTCATCAAAGAAACACAAAGACTGACTCAGAGTGAGCGTTGCACAGCATTAAAACACTTACTCACACACAAAAATGAGTCAGACACAGCCTTCACACACATGCCGTTATCTTATGATGAAACCGTGCTCATACAGGGTACAAGGATGAGCCCATGGGAGCTAGCGGAAGAAAGAGAGAGAGAGAAAGAGAGAGGGGGACTGCTGGGAGCTGCTGTGTGTTGACAGTTATATTTCCCTGTTGGGGGAAATTCACTTACTTGAATTGGCACCGGCCCCTGGCCTGTAATTCACTCCATAAGAGCATTCTGAACTGGAAGCCAGGGTGATTAATGGAAAGGAAATAGAAATATAGAAATTGACTGATTAAACCAAGGGGCTTGGGGAGCGGTGCGTGAATGTATATGTATTTGTATGGAAGTGTGTGTGTGTGTGTGTGTGTGTGTGTGTGTGTGTGTGTGCGCTGCTCTGTTCTTATTAGTACAACTGGGAGTTTGCCTAATGCTTTCAGCCTATAATTTCTAAGGGGTATTAATTAATAGTCAGAAGGCTTTTGAGCACTTCAGGGAAATTGAAAAAAAAAAAACAACAACAACAGATAGGTTAGGCGTAGATCAACCAGAGGAGACTTGGGTGGGATGTGTGTGTTTTCAGGCATCATTAGGTATTGCGTACTATTTCTCAACAAGCCGGGAATGACTATGCATCTCGACATCCCATTAAAAGACGGGACTCTGTACCCACCGAATCACTTGCCAACATATTTTACGGGTTAATCATAAATGTTTTTAACTAAAATGTTAACAAAGTCAACACTACTAAAATAATGTGTTAAGTTACAGCGCAATGAGCCGTAACCTCAAACACTGAAGGCAGAAAGATTTGCATATCCGTTGGAGGCTCATGCAACTAATTTTATTAAGTGACCCTGCCGTTAGCACGCAGTCCGTTGGCTTGAGGAGATATCAGCTCAGCTGCCCTGACAAAGCGAAGGGAGGCACCATAAAAAATGATAGCTTTAATGAAGTATAATGAAGCTGGTTTGATAGACAATCCGAACGGTTTGCTCGTCTTGACTATTTGCATTGGGCTGGGAAACCTGGGACAAGCGATTGACCCTGGCCACCTTATTAAAAAAAGTAATGAACGTATTAATCATTAATGATTTCTAATGAAAACACTTCTCTTGTAAACAGCACGTGGCAGCTATTCAAAAAAAAATGTCATGCTTTGTTTATAAATAGAATTTGTATAGGAATATTTTTAAAAATGGTATGGAAATGAGTCAGGTTTCTGGTATAGAATATCAGCTTCAGCTCACTGGATTTTCTTTTAAACAGATATTCATTTGGTTCTTCAGCTCTTCTCTCTTGACCATTGTTTCTCTAATGTTTTCTATGCCATGCTGCTCTCCTGTATTGCAGGTCTGATGATTCCAGTCTTCTGCGTGGTGGAGCAGATGGATGGAGGGATGATATCAGATGGAGAGAGCCGGGAGGAACATGCAGAGTTCGTGTTGGTTAGGAAAGACATCCTTTTCACTCAGCTGGTTGAGACTGCACTTCTCGCCCTCGGCTACTCCCACAGTTCTGCAGCCCAGGCACATGGTGAGTTCAACACTGTCCCAGACTCAAAGCAGTTGATATATTTACATATTCAATTTCAGAAAAAAAACGAACAAACAAATAAATAAATAAACAGAACCTGACCTTCCATTGTCAGTGTGAACGGTATTTTTTAATATTTAATCTTGATTTTATAAGCTGCGAAATGTTGTGATGTTTTTAACAAAAGTCCCTTTTTAAAAAGGAAGTGTGCTAAATTGTGTTGAAGTAGTGTAATTTAAATCTTAAAAGTGATAAAAAGTGTAAGTGTAAAGTAAAAAAACCCTGTAATATAATCTTATGGAAATAAAACTCTTGATTGTATAACTTAAGCGTACTTAAAAAGAGTGCACTTTCTTTGTTTACTAATGCACTTAAGTACACGTTTTAACAGTGTACTTTGTAATAATGTCAAATTAAAACATTTACTTTAAAGTACGTTTATAAGTGAGTAAATTTAAAATCTTTGTTTTAATCATCTGTCGTTGTGTTTTAAATAAGTACAATTATTGATAAAGGAAATTATTTATTCATTTTATTTGTAGTGTTTTATTTGATGTTACATTTACTATTTTTTAAATGTACTAAACTGCATGGTATAATTGAAATTATATAAAAATATATTGTAGTTTACCATAAATGCTTGTCAGTACATTTTGCACTACATTTAACCATATTTCACAATAGAGAGACAATAAGACAATAGAATTATAAAATTATATATAAAAATGTACTTTAGTTTAAAAAATATCGAAATATCAATTTAAATGCAAATGAAATTAAATATCCAAAAATATTACATTCAGTTCGAGTTTAAGTAACAATTAATCAATTAATCACTATTAATCTCTCTCTCTCTCTCTCTCTCTCTCTCTATATATATATATATATATTAAATATTAATTATATGAATAAAATAAATACATGTACATATTTTCAAAACATATACTGTATGTGTGTATTTATATATACATAATAAATTTACATAGTATACACACGTGTTATGTAAACAAAAACTAGAACAGAATTAGAACTAGATTGTATTATTTTTACATTATTTACACATGTAAAAAAAAAAAACATTTTTTAAAGTTCATTTGTAATATATTAAGAAGAATGTATTCTATTTGAAATCCCTATATTTAGAAATTAAATGAACGTTGATTTGTAAATGCTATAAAATATTGTTCGTTTGTGATACCTAATGCATTAATTAATGTTAATAAAATGAAACATTTTGTAGTGTTATAAAAATGCAAAATAATCATGTTTATTTCTGATATACCTGGATGAGTGAAACACAAAATTAACCTTGGCAATCATTACATAATACATACTCTAAGTATGTTAAGCAGCGCACAGTCTATATTGCACAGTATGAGTTAAGCAATACACTAGTACGCAACTCCTTTACAGTTCAGACCGATTAGAGTGGCATGGAGTGCAGAGAGGAGGTCCGGCTGTTGAGATGTTGACAGGAGGATATACTGTTTTGGTCTAATGTGTCTGTGAACACTGAGGAGGAAGGGCATTTGTTCAACATAACTGAATCACAGACAGTCTGAAAATGTCATTAAACAAGAACAAAGGAAATGGCGAGGCAAAGAATGCAGTACTTTAACGTCACAAAAAGATGCGTGTGAACTGTATTTGTGCATATGTGGTAACATGTGGGAATGCAAGTTTGTGTCTGCTCGAGATCTTTGTGCTCCCATAGTACGTGTTCATTTTCGATGTGTGTTTGTGTGTGTATATGGAGAATGTTTATGAGTATGTGGGCCAAAGAAGCAATATAATGCTTTACTTTATTGTTGTACACATGATTGTCATCTCCCAGAAGATTGAGAGTTTACTTATATTCTGTGAAGTATGAAGACAATTTAAAACAGTCATTACTTCATGTTGATCCGCGGTAACTAAAGACATCACGATTTACTTCATAGGTTGAGCATTTGGCATTTATGTGAACTTATTTTTTATGCAGTGTTTGTATTCGCAGTTCACACTTTGTACGTCTCACTAGTTGCGATTTGATGGTGCTGCGTTTTATTGAGATTATTGTCAGAAAACAGAGAGGGAAAATTGAAGGCCACATTTCAACCTTTAATTAAATGATCATTTAAGTCAGGCTGATGAAATGTCTGCAACGTTTTTGTAGTGATTGTAGTTTTTTAAATTAAATGCTGCGTGGTTGTTTTTGTGTGCGACTGCAGCTTGTTATTCATCAAAAATAATGTTAAATAAGCAGTTTTTCTTTTTTTGACAACTAAATATACACAGTAACAAAAACAGAAAATAAAAAAAACATGAGTCACTCGTAGGTCAACAGCGTCTCTTTAAATTCACTCGAAGCGCCTTTTAGAGATTCCTTTGAAGAGCCAAAAACAGATCAATATGTTACCCACACAAGCCATTTGTGTAACCTCCAAAAATACCGTTATGTGCTATAAAATTAAACAAGTATGCAAATTGATAGAAGCGGCATTATGATTGGAAAGGCAAAATAGTCCTGTCTGGCCCACACAATGGCGCCACATCTGTGAGGAAGTCCCAGACGCTACTCCCCTAAAAACAAGCGGTCACCTCTGTACAATCACAAAACAATATCAAAAGGACACAGAGGAGGACAGGACAGCAGTGGAAAACAAACCATTTAGGCTCAATATAATCCACACACCCTCACAGTGATCAGTTCAGATGAGGCCAGATAAAATAAAAGGAGTGGGATACGGTTAAAACAGCACTCCCACACTCGCTCACACATACTAACAAGATTCTCTCATTATGAAGAACTGCACTGACTTCACTTTATTCCTAAAATGAGCAGGGAATGAGCGATAGAGAGAAAAAGAGAGAGGGAGAGCTCTCCTCTCAAATGAATACTTTTTGTTTTTAAAGCAAGCGTTTATGTTAAATGAATAATTTCTGGCTTAAATTATACATTTTTTCCTCTGCGGTTCACAACCAAAATTACACAGAGTCCCATCTATTTTCTCCCTGTTTGAATTGTGTCCTGCATAGCTCTCTCGTAGTGGTATATTTAAGCTCCTCTCCCAGCACCGCTGCCTTTCTTTAATTAGCCTGACCAGTAATTAACTGGGAGATATTGTTTATTTCAATTATAAGGGTCTGAGTACTTTTATAGAATCGTATGGACAGACCTGTACTTTAAGGCTTCAGACAATTAACAGTGGTGACGGATTACAGCACGAGTGCATTGTTGTGCTGCCACGTTTGACATGAAGCCATGGCGGGTCGAACTGGGGCAGTTTGATGAAAATACGCTCTGTTGCCTGAGCAGTCACTTTACATACTTTGAGCAATGACAGTTTACTAATTATAACCCGTAGTGTGAACATTTATGAACATCGACATGTGCAGGAGATGTAACGATTATCTGCGTTACCTAAATCACATTTAAGATATTCACTCTGCTCTTTTCCATACAACGACTGTTCATTTTGACTAAGGTCATGATTCAAAAACAACAACAACAACAACAACAACAAAAAGCACCATAAAAGCACCACAAACGAATGTAATAATAGCTGAAACGAGGAAAAACATAATGGTGAGTAAATAATGACTGATTTCTCTCTCTCTCTCTCTGTGTGAACTATTTCTTATTGTTTTGGTATAAAATGCAATTAAAAAACTCTCTCTGTCCTCAACGAATCCTTTAGATTTATGACCAAAGTGAGTAAGCTTTCCATCTGCC
This sequence comes from Cirrhinus molitorella, assembly GCA_033026305.1. Taxonomy (NCBI): domain Eukaryota; kingdom Metazoa; phylum Chordata; class Actinopteri; order Cypriniformes; family Cyprinidae; genus Cirrhinus; species Cirrhinus molitorella. The sequence goes on from CM065122.1 coordinate 17,554,175, forward strand.
ATCTGACACATCTGGCAGCCAATCAGAAACAAGTCAGTTTTGTCATTGTTGCTGCCAGGGGTCTTCAGTGCTTACATAAGGTCACTATGACTGTGACGTATTTCCCAGAGAAACTTTTAGATTATGGTTAAATAAATCTATAAACTGCTGCATACAATACTCTCTTTAGCGTGGTTAAATCAGTGTTTAATCAATATGAGTATTATTTCTAGGATATGCTGTTATTATATTATTTATAAAGATTCACTCACCTGTTAAAAAGACTAGCTATGTCCACGATGTTGTTGCTCTAGCTGGTGGATCATCATATTTGTTCAAAATGCTAGTCGACCAGCATAATCTTCAAGGGAGGCTTAAGCTAGTTTAAAGGATAATTCACTCAAAAATGAAAGTCTGACATCATTTATGCACCATCATGTTGTTCCAAACTTGTGGGCATTTTTCATTTTTCTTTAAAACAACATTGGACACCATTGATTTTTATTGTATGAACAAAAAATGTGTTTGGAATGACATTAAGGCAAATACGTTTTGGGGTTAAAAAGTTATTTATGAATTTATAGTTTTTCCAGCAAAATACTGATTTCATAACAAATATAAGATTCTGATATTATGGTATTATAGTTAAGCCTTAATAAAGTGCATTTGGGAAAGACAAAACATATTTCTCAGGCCTGCTTTCCCAGTTTGAATTATTCTATTTATTTAGATGCATTATTAACGATTGGTCATAACAGTCTGTGGTCTTCACGACTCATATAGCAGAGCCTAGTCATTCAGAACAGCAAACATTTGGAGTTCAGTGCATCTATCCAAACTAGCTCTGCCGAACAGAGTATGTTTGCTCGGGAACATTTTCAGGCTGTGTGTGAGGTTGCGCTTGTGTGTGCGAGTGTGTATGGATGGATACACATAAGCTTTAGCCAAGCCACCAGCCGACCACATGAAAGCCCAGCACTGGGAGGAGGAATTTTAATGTGGCAATGGGAACAATGGTTTATACTGGGGGAGGAAAATGACAAGGAACAGAGTCTTTCCAAGTTAAAAATGATTCATTAATGACATTGCCACAGTCTCTATATGATGCTAGCTCGTACTGTAAATAGGAATACATTTAACCGCTTTTTATTGGAATAGAGCTCATTGCTTTTTTTCAGATTAGCTGGAGTGAGCCGTCTGTTTAACACTGAACATGTGAATTGGGTAACCTCGCTGACATTCAGCTCTTAACTGCTTAACTTAAAGTACATTAAGAGCATCTTAGCTCAGACTTAATTGATGCTACTGCTCAAAGTGGGAATACTAATGACGTCTGCGTTGGGCATACATTCAGCATTGCACAATGAAACAAAACAGCAACATCCTTCAAAAATCAAAGGAAAACCAGTAATATAAACACAGACTTGAAAAAGAAGGACAGATCTAACGGGGGGCGTGGCACAATCACACAAATTGTCTTCATCTGTCTGACTTGCCTCTCGCAGTCTGGGGAATACATCTCCGCAAATACCTTAAGAACAAAGACAAAAGGCTTGTGTATCACAGGATAGAAGTTCACAGTAGAAACAAGGGTCACCAGCAGGGTCGGCCCCTCTTGTAGGGGATGTCTGGGACCCTGACTTACTGGGGGGCACACAAAATAAACTAGAATAAATAAATGATAAGTTCTGACACATGGGAGCACAAGTGACAAACCCCTATATAGTCATTGAATTCTTCAGATAACATGAATAAATGTGCTTACACTTGACAGAAATAAAACATTTTTAAAAATCATACACTGAGGCTATTTTAGCTTACCATTTAATGCTTAAAACACTTGGCAAAAACAGCATCTGTTAAAGCATATTTTTTGTCACGCTTTTTCAAGAATAATATAGGAAAGAGAAATTCAGGCACTGCTGATGAGAAGTACAGTACATAAAGACAAATCTACTGTGTATAGAGTTATTAACTATATGTTTGTGTGTGTGTGTGTGTGTGTGTGTGTGTGTGTGTGTGTGTGTGTGTGTATATATATATATATATACAGTTGATGTCAAAATTTTACGCACACCTTGCAGAATCAGCTAAATGCTAATTATTTTACCAAAATAAGAGGGAAAATGCATGTTATTTTTTTTATTTAGTACTGACCTGAAGATATGTCACATAAAAGATTTACAAATAGTCCACAAGAGAAAATAGTAGTTGAATTTATAAAAATGGCCCTGTTCAAAAGTTTACAAACATTTGAATTGTAAATTACAGAAGGTTCAAACACTTACTGATGCTTCAGAAGGAAACACACTGCTTTATGAGTCGGGGGTGAAAACTTTTGAACAGAATGAAGATGTGTAAATTTTTCTTATTTTGCCTAGTTTTCACCCCCCAGCTCTTAATGCCTTGTGTTGCTTTCTAAAGCATCAGTGAGCATTTAAACCTTCTGTAATAGTTGCATTTGAGTGCCTCAGTTGGATCTCAAAATCATAGTCATTATTGGAAAGGGGTCAAATACACAAAAATTCAGAAAAACCAAAGGACCTGAAGGATTTTTTTCTGAGAAACAGTGGGCAGTTTAACTGTTCAGGATAAACAAGGGATTCATGAATAACTATCACTAAACAAAAACACACAGCTGTGGATCATTCAGTTAACAACACAGTATTAAGGTTGAAGTGTATGTAAACTTTTAAATGGGGTCATTTTTATTCATTGGGTTCATTATTTTCTCTTGTGAAATATATTTAAACTTATTTTATGTGATATATCTTATTCAGGTCAGTGCTAAATAAAAAAATAACATGCATCCCTCTTATTTTGGTAAAATAATTAACATTTAGCAGACTCTGCAAAGTATATGTAAACTTTTTTATTATGTATATATGTATATATTTGAGGTGTTTTAATTTTTAGGTAAAAATGTAAAGCCCTATTTATATTCACTTTTGTACATAGTTCTTAAATGTTGTTTATTTACACTGAATCTGTTAGGCTGAAGCACACAGTAAGATACAGTATGATGTACTTAAAAGAAACAATGTTGCAGTGGTTCTATCTATTAATTTATATTAATCCCATTTTTTTAATCCAATGAGGCCCATTTTCATGATTTAGGGACCTAAGGCTTTGCAAAAACACACTGGTCTTGTTTAGATTCTGACACTGATAAGCTCCCACATAAGGAGCAATCAGCCAATAGTGGAAGAAAACGGTGGAACGGGTCACACAGAATGTCTTGTTATCTTCTCTCTAGTCAAAACACAAACACTGAACTGAGAGAAACAATGGAGCCCTTGCTAATTTGCGAAAGCAGTTTCAGTCCAAAACTAACTCATTCAATCAGGCTTTAGTGGCAGCAGTGGCATGGCAATACAGTGTCTGGATGGAGGTAAGTGATCCATCGGCATGTCTGTGTGTGATTGAGCAGCTGGAGCTCTTCAGATGACACAAACAGCCTAAAGCTCACAAAAAATAGACAAAAAAGAGAGAAAGAGAGCAAGAGCGGGAAGCTGGGCAGCGTCTGGGTCTCATTTAGCGGAGAGTAATGTGATTAGCATTGTTTAGTTTTCACAGCTTCAGTCAGTCCCTCCTAAGACCATGGGAAATACTTTTGTGTGAGAGTTTGTGTGTGTGAATGTGTTTTATATCTCTTCGTGGCACACCCGTCAGTTTTGGTCAGGTTCACTTCCTGTTGTCGGACGTGTTGAATATATACATTGGCACAGCGGGCAGACATTGACTGCACATGCACACGAGCAGTGCGTGTTGAAAAGTGTTGCAGTGTTTGGAAAACGGTTAATAATGCAATGAGCACAGGGTCCGGTTTACATGTACGCCGCATCTTGACAATGATTGCGACATCTGGAAATAAATAGAGCGGAGGGCATAATAGATTCAGCTAATTCATTTTTAATAGCACAGTGTGGTTCTTGGGAAAAAAAATGATGGCACCCTCAGTAGATGCCACTGCTGCTTAGCTTTTATCCTCATCTGGAAGCTTATTCAGGTTCAGTATATTAAGGAAACGCCACCACACAACTTTAAAGGGATAGTTCACCCTAAAATCAAAATTCTACTCTTAAATGAAATGTCCTGTTAGATCTACTACAGGACAGTTGAAGTCAAAAGTTTACACACACTTTGCAGAATCTGCAAAATTATTTTAGCAAAATAAGAGGCATCATACAAAATGCATGTTATGTCTTATTTAGTACTGACCTGAATAAGATATTTCACATAAAAAACGTTTACATATAGTCCACAAGAGAAAATAATAGTTAAATTTATAAAAATGACCCTGTTCAAAAGTTTACATACACTTGATTCCTAATACTATGTTTTTACCTGAATGATCCACAGCTGTTTTTTTTTTCTTCTTTTTTTTCATGAGTCTCTTGTTTGTCCTGAACAGTTAAACAGCCCACTGTTCTTTAGAAAAATCCTTCAGGTCCCACAATTTGTTTTCAGCTCCTTGGTGTATTTGAACCCTTTCCAACAATGACTATATGAATTTGAGATCCATCTTTTCACACTGAGGACAACTGAGGGACTCATATACAGCTATTACAGAAGATTCAAATGATCACTGATGCTTCAGAAAGAAACACGATGCATTAAGCCAGGGGTGTAAACTTTTGAACAGAATGAAGATGTGTACATTTTCCTTCTTTTGCCTAAATATCATATGTATTTTTTTCATTTAGCATTGCCCTTTAGAAGCTACAAAAGATACTCACATGTTTCCCAAAAGACAAAATAAGTTGAATTTTCAAAATCTTCAAATTCAAAAAGTTTAATGCATTGCGGCACTTAATGCATTGTGCCAAATACATAAAAATGCTTTGAAAACAAAGAATCTGTGGGGCCTGAAGGATTTTTCTGAAGAACAGCGGGCAGTTTAACTGCTCAGGACAGACAAGGGACAATGAACTCTCACAAAAAAAAACACTGTGGATCATTCAGGTAACAACACAGTATTAACAATCAAGTGTATGTAAACTCTTGAACAGGGAAATTTTTATAAATTCAACTATTATTTTCTCTTGTGGACTGTATGTAAATGACTTATGTGAAATATCTTATTCAGGTCAGTACTAAATAAAAATATCATGCATCTGCAAAGTGTATGTAAACTTGTGACTTCAACTGTATATAGTTAACAGGTTTGTACTGTAGAATTTTATATTCTTTTACCATTCAAATTTCTTTAATTTTTATATTCCACAGAAGAAAAAGGTCATGGTTTGGAAATGACATCAGTAAATAATGACAGACTTGTCAATCTTTTAAATAGGAAGCAACGCACGTCTGTTTACCCGGGTCTATGTTGGACGGCCTTAGTTACCTGGAGTATTTACAAAACAATTGGACAACATCGTTCAGAAATATGGCTTTGTTTCACAGTGATACCCCGATTACAGATTACTCCTCGGCCATAAATGCTCGTCTCTTCCTTTGCACAACGAGAGGCATTTATAACAGTCAATTTGGGTTAATCATACAATCATTGACCTGTGTTTATGACGGCCCATTAATGGAGGGGGGGATTGGGGGTGGACGTAATTGTAAGAGGCAGCGATGCGCTAGACGATTGCCTGTTTTCTATATATATTCTTCTTGGCTGTAAAAGAGCCACAGGCGCCCCTTAGGCCCGCAGTTATTGGTGTGGCCCTTGATATGTGTGTTAGGTGTTTCCTCCTCACCTGATAAGTATTTAATAGATAAAGCCTTATCATTGGTTCCTTGCAATTGTTCCTTGCTGTCTGCTTTTATAACACAAGATGAAGCACTGCAGAAAACAAAATGTGTGATTTGCCAAATGTTTGATGCAATAACTCAGGTGGTGTAAATAGTTTCATAAATTATAAATGAATTATGGGACTCATTTCCCACTAAGCTTCCTTGTCACTTAAGACCTGCATTTTTAAGAAATTACGTTGGTTCACCACCTACCTAAAATCCCCTCCTTCCAATCACACGATGTTCTTGTCTCACTGTCTTTCAATCAGCATGTTTGTGTGTCCTCTAATGTTGATTTTTACTGTAAGTGGGTGCTGGTGTGGTGATGTAATGTGCCAGGTTTGGTTCTGGTTTGGTGGATCTGCCTACTCAATGGAGCGGAGCCCCTCCTAACTTATTCTTTTATTGAGATTTCATTACAGCCATCATTGACATGAGGCCATCTCTGATGATGTCATGGAAATATGCTACACAAATTTGCGGCGCAATGAGATCAAGTGGGGTTAATCGACTCCCCCTCTCTCTCTGCTTCCTTTTCACAGGCATCATTAAGGTGGGCCGCTGGAACCCCCTGCCCATCCATTACCTGACAGACGCTCCAGAGGCAACGGTTGCTGATATGTTGCTGGACGTTTACCACATGGTCACGCTACGCATCCAGCTACAGAGGTAAAGGACCACAAAACACTCTCAAAAATAAAGGTTCTTCAGTAGCTTCTTGGTTCAACACAGACCTCAGAACAGAACCTTTATGGTAAATGTTTTTTGGGGGAATTATTATTATTAAATTCAATAAAATTGTTATAGGTGGAATTTTAGGTTTAAATAACCAGCACAAACAAAAATAGATTTATTGGATTAATAAGTTTCTTTACATACACTACCGTTCAAAAGTTTGGGATCAGTAAGGCTTTTATTGTTTCTTAAAGAGGTTTCTTATGCTCATCAAGGCTGCATTTATTTGATCCAGAAAACCAGAAAAATCTGTAATATTGTGAAATATTATTTCAATATAAAATAACACTTTCTATTTGAAAATATTTTAAAATGTAATTTATTCCTGTGATGTAAAGCTGAATTGCTGTTGAAAACAGTTGTGCTGCTTAATATTTTGTTGGAACCTGTGATGCTTTTTTCAGGATTCTTTAATAAATAAAAAGTTAAAAAGAACAGCATTTATTTAAAATAGTAATCTTTTGTAACAATATAAACTACAATTTAAAAGTTTTTGGTCAGTAATTTTTTATTATTTTTTTTCCTAAAGAAATTAATACTTTTATTCACCAAGGATGTTTAAATTCATTAAAAGTGATAGCAAAGACTTATATCGTTACAAAAGATTTCAGTTTGGAATAAATTTTCTTTTCTAACTTTTATATTCATCAAAGAATCCTGAAAATATAATCACACATTTAAAAAAAAAAAATTAAGCAGCACAACTGTTTCCAGCATAAGTAACAAACCAAAAGTAATAAATCAGCATATTAGAATGATTCCTGAAGGATCATGTGACCCTGAAGACTAGAGAAATGGCTGATCACAGGAATTTTAAAATACATTAAGATAGAAAACCATTATTTTAAATTGTAATAATATTTCACAATATTACAGTTTTTTTCTGTATCAAGTAAATGCAGTCTTGATGAGCATAATTCTTTAAAAAACATTAAAAAATCATAATTTTTGAACATCAGTGTATGTTTTATTTAAGTTTCTTTTATTCTCTCCTGACGAGCTTGTGATGACTTTAAATGAAATAATTTTATAAAATGTTCATAAAATATAAATGATAAATATTGTGTCCTCTGTCTACAAACTATGGGAAAATAAATATAGGTTAATTATTATTTATTCTATTTTTTATATTATATTTATCATAAAATAATAATATGTACTATAAAAACACACACAAAAGTTTCCCTTTTCTATATATTTCACTCCATTAAAAGTGACGGGATAATTAAGGGATTATTTTGCTTATGTCAATGATAGACAGTTGAGCAACCCTCTCAAGCCCTGTACATACATAAAAGCCAGGGTAAACTTTTCATCTGCACTGTTTAATGAGCTCTTTCATACCCACTGATTGTAGTTTTCTCTTGAAAGCTGAGGAGATAAACATAGGGTCCAAATGAGAAGATTGTAGTCTTTGTGTAGTCGTGTACCATCCAGGTTTGTTTCCCTGTGTTTCCATGGGGATATAATTGTTGACCTGGCCTGCTGCAGGTTTTATTGATTAGGAAATGAAGATGGTTACTGTAGAGTAACGGAGGGATGAGTAATAATGATTTTATGGATACAGCTTTGCTAAACTGGAGGACCTTCCATCAGAGCAGTGGAATCACGCTACAGTACGCAACGCCCTCAAAGAACTGCTTAAAGAGATGAACCAGAGCACACTGGCCAAAGAATGTCCGCTTTCCCAGGTACAGTTGCTACCCGCTCTGATTTTTTCAAATCCCATAGATATAGATTTGACATTTAAGATGATAAGTCAAACATACTGCTGGTGCAACTCTTCCAAAACTAACAACATAATACTTAGCAGTATAACATAAATGAAAATATTGGGTTCATGCTTGCAGATGTTCCAATCAATGGCGTCAGTGCATGGTTAATGTAGCATGAACTGTCTTAGCATGTTTCATTCATCAATTTTAAATTTATTCAGAAATTCCCAGCATTCGTGGGCCATTTCTAAAACCCCAAAATTACTTCATGAGAGAGAGAGTATGCGTGCGTGTGTGTATCTATGTGGGTGTGCATCCGCGATCATTGCTGTGCTCATTTCCAAGTAAGCGAGCAATCTTAAAGATTTATGTATCTGTGCATGCTGTGTTTAAGTGGAGCTCTGTGTGGGTGTTGATCCTCATATCAATTGTTTGCATATGTGTGTGGCTCTTCGTCTCTACTTGTGTCACTGCGGCTCGAAGCTTGTCACGGCGTTCGCTATCCGGCTTGCCTGGGTGGCTTTCCGCAGTAATGTGTTTTATAGACCATTTATCATTGCAATTTTAAGATCTTGACCATGTGTGTTTATTTCCGTTATCCTCTGTCGTTATTCTCATTTTTTCCTCTCACTCGTTTCTTTGACTTTTTCTAGAGTATGATCTCCTCGCTAGTGAATAGCTCCTACTATGCTAATGTCTCAACTGCCAAGTGCCAAGAGTTTGGTCGCTGGTACAAGAAGTACAAAAAAATTAAAGGTAAGGCTTGTACTGATGTCTTTTTGGTTGCCTTTCTACTCTGTCCAACTTAAATCCAGCTCAAATCCATGTTCAATTCTCTCTCTGTTATTTTTCGCCATCTTAAATCAAGTGGAAAAAAAAGACTAAAACGTTAACCTGGCATCATCACACAGTGCCAAGTCTGCGATTTTCCTGTGGAACTGGACTATTTTAACACTGTTGCCGCAGGTTGTTTTTCATGTCCGCGGGTTGAAGTGACCCCAATAACCTTATATTTAGCCCCTGGAATATGAATTTTATCTGACAAACAAAGCCAAAAAAACTTTAACGTATTTTACCCCCCGGAGTGCCCTTTTTTTTTTTTTTTTTTTTTTTACCAGGGTCCTAATATCATATTCTGTACGACTAGTTCGGGCTAGATTAAAGTGATTATTACATTGTAAATATGTATATTTTTCTTACATAAACGCATCAGTTCGCTACAGGATGCCTTTATTCACACCCCGGGAGCTGTGTGAGGCACTTTTTTATTATAGATGGATGCACTTTATTGGACTTGTTTTGGACTGTTGAAGAGAAAAAAACGCCCATGTAATTATAAAGCTTGGAAGTGCCAGGACAATTTTATAATATATAATATATAATATAACTCGTCTGAAAGAAGAAAGTACTATACACCTAGGATTTTTGGAGGGCGAGTAAATAATGGGCTAATTTTCATTTTTGGATGAACTAACACTTTAAGGGATAGTAAGCATCTACTGAATCCACACTACGGAAGTAGGCCATCTGTTTATGAATACTGTAAATTTGGACATTCTGCTCATGTTTTTTCAACTACTAAATAGCATGGAACTAGGCATATTTGGATGTAAGGAAACTGTCCCATGTCTAGCGTGTGGTGAGGTATTCAGGGTCATGAGCAAGTCTTGTGCTACGTTTTATACATTATCTCTTAATGACTCCTCTTAAACGGGATGGGGTAACTTAAGCCTCTTCGCGGCCTAATAGAAACCACTATTTCTTCCCCCAAAATGCTGCAGGGGGTCTCCCTGTGGCAGGTCCTACAAGGAGTCGTCCCACAGCTCCGCTGTTTAAGCCTCTTAGCATCCAAATGCCTGTGACAATTTTCCTCCTCTCGTTGCCCCTTCAAAAAGTGAAATAATTACACAGCAGGACAGATCAAAGTGGGGGCTAAACCCCAAGTGCAGTGAGAGAGCGAGCGCCAGCAAAGAATAAAGCGATCCTCGGCACGCTGACAGAGTAAGTGGTGTTGAGTTACACAGAGCCTCCTCCATTAGTTCTGCTGCTTGCCTCCCAGAGCTAAACACTCAGCCCGCATTGCCAGATGTGTGTGCCAGTGCAGAGAGACCCCATTGGATGACTCACGTGTCAGTCACACAGTTGTAAACTGAAGTTGTAAAACTTTCTATTTATTAAAGAACATTGTTGTTTCATGGTTAGCGTGATTGAGCAAGTGAGTGAATGCTTTTGTCATTTACCATGAGTTCCTTGTGTGTGTTTTAGGGGATTATTTGTGGCAAGGACGGGAGAGCTCGGAAATCAAGGGTAGGCATCTACTTTGTTTATTTGGGTAAAGGACTGTCTTTGATTTGTCAACTAGAAAAGAGTTTGTTCTAGTGCTTCATATGCATTTCCATCTCTCTGCAGTCGAAAGGGACAGTCTCACAGACTTCTGTGTATTAGCCCAGCGTCCACCCCCTCACCTGGCTGGTCTGGCGCAGCTCGGTCCGTTGAATAGTGCTGGCTCTCTAGTGAAAAGCAGCTCTGGAGAGCCTCAGAATTCAGCCCAGTCTCAGACTCCATCCCAAGGGCAGCCACAGGCTCCATCATCTCATGGGCAGCTTCACCATAGTCCTCCGCTACGGGCTCAGGTGCCTCCTCCACCTCCGCCTGCTGCCCTGCAGCCTCTTTTGGCGCCTGGAGGACTCCTCTCACCCCAGCTCAGTCCACAGCTGGTGAGGCAGCAGTTAGCCATGGCTCATCTTATCAACCAGCAGCTGGCCGTCAGCCGCCTCCTGCATCAGCACCCGCAGGCTCTTAACCAGCAGTTTCTCAATCACCCACCCATCCCGCGGCCTAGCAAATCCGGTGGCCCTGGAGAGCCCGGGTCCAACCCCTCGGCTGCAGAAGTCTCCTCTGATATTTACCAGCAGGTGCGAGACGAGCTAAAAAGAGCCAGTGTCTCACAGGCAGTGTTCGCTCGAGTTGCCTTCAACCGAACACAGGTACAGTACAGACTGCATGGTGGAGAACGTATTATTCACTCAGTGGTTCAAAGGTTCAAAGAAAAACTTTGAAAAAGTTTTGCATTTACTCAGAATTTGTAATACCATTTAAAGTCATCATATTGTAGAAGTAGTGACACATTTTTATCCAAGTGAAATGTATTATCAAAAAAATTTAAAAAAATGTATTATCAAAAAAGAAAAAAAGTTGGATGAGGACTTGGTTCTCTCCATTTGTTCTTGACTGGATGGAGCTTGATGCAAGCTTGCAGTCAATTGTAAAAACCCATTTTTATAATTGTCTGCAAAGTTGCATTAAGCTCCATCCTGCAACATTTTTTACAAAGTCAATTTTTTTTTAAAATAAAACAAGGAAGAATTGTGTACCATAAAATCAAGATTTTTTTATTATTTAAAGATCTAATACAAAATAAATGTTGAGAAGTATATCAAATGTCTTCAAAAAGCTGAAAAATATTACAACATTATATCTATAAAATTTATCGCCAAGCCCTAGTAACTATCCTAAACACAGACCAAATGTGACCCTGGACCACAAAATCTTAGGTAGCATGGGTATATTTGTAGAAATAGTCAAATGCTTTGTATGGGTCAAAATTAGAATTTTTTTCTTTTATGCCAAAAATCATTAGGATATTAAGTAAAGATCATGTTCCATGAAGATATTTTGTAAATTTCCAACTGTAAATATATCAAAACTTAATGATTAGTAATATGCATTGCTAAGAACTTAATTTGGACAACTTTAAAGGTGATTTTTCTCAATATTTAGATTTTTTTTGCACCCTCAGATTCCAGATTTTCAAATAGTTGTATCTCGGCCAAATATTGTCCTATCCTAACAAACCATACATTAATGGAAAGCTTATTTGTTCAGACCCTCATGACTGGTTTATGACTGGTCCAGGGTCACAAATATGCAAGTCAGACCATATACAAATCACAACTAAACAAAAGAGAATAATAAAAGTGTCAAAGCCATTCTGTGAGTCACTTTAAGCATGTAAGCGTGATTATGCAGAAGTTGGATCCTCTCATACACCCTCTCAGCATCAAACACACCTGGTGAATTCACAGAGTCACTGCAGGTCTAAATTATGCCCAATTACATCCAACATAGTGCACAGTCAGTTAAAGAGTGGGTGGAGACTTACATGGTGCAGGTGAAGTAACTGGATGAATGTGTTGCAAGAAAACGAGCCTACCACAAATCGCTTCCTCTGTGCTTACATACATGTTTATGTGTGTACACCAGGGCCTGTTGTCAGAGATCTTGCGAAAAGAGGAGGACCCACGCTCAGCCTCTCAATCCTTGCTCGTGAACCTCAAAGCGATGCAGAACTTCCTGAACTTACCTGAAAGTGAAAGGGACCGAATTTACCAGGAAGAGCGAGAGCGCAGCATGAACCCTCCTGTGAGTCTGCCCCCAAGCACAAACCCCAGCCCTGGTGGCGCCCGCCTCTCTCAGGTACCCCACTTGACTAGGTTCAGTCCCCTACACATCTCTTTTCCCCTGTTGCGTCTGTGTTTGTATGTTTGACTGGGTGTAGAAATACCTGAAAGCTTATGTTGTGTCTGATTCTGAATTGTTTATCTGTAGGCCTATGCGATTTGCTTTTGTTTCTGTCTGGATTCATGTGATCTGTTTACTTGTTTTGTTTGGCTTACACTTTGTTGTTTTCTTTGTAATCTGTATCAGGCAGTTATAAAGCTTTAAAATGCAAGAACACTAAAGTTTGGTAAAGGCTGGAATACACTACATGGATGTTTAAAATCTGGGCATATTTTAAAACTCTAGGCATCACACACACACTCACACACAAAAAAAACATCAAACATTAATTCTGAACACAACAAACTTGTACCTTTTTGATGGGAGATGCATGACAAATGTGACCCTGGGTCAGTTTTTTGAAACTGAGATTTACACATCACCTGAATAAATACACTTTTGATTTATGGTTTGTTAAAACAGGACAATATTTGGCCAACATACAACTATTTGAAAATCTGGAAAGTGAGGGTTCAAAAAAAATCTAAATATTGAGAAAATCCCTTTAAAGTTGTCAAAATGAAGTTGTTAGCAATGCAAATTACTAATCAAAAATTAGGTTTTGATATATTTACGGTAGGAAATTTACAAAATATCTTCATAGAGCATGATCTTAATGTCCTAATGATTTTTGGCATAAAAGAAAAATCGATAGTTTTGACCAATACTATCTATATTTGGCTATTGCTACAAATTTCGGTAAAATCGCTGACTTTCAGCAACTACCTGGGGGTAAATATCTGTGCAAAAGTCATGTAGTGTCTTCCAACCTTAAGTCAAACAACAAAGGTTAAATGTTTAGCTTCTATGACATCTCTAGCTATTCCGCACAGTATTATGCTATTATTCTTGTACGATGCAAATGATATCTTGTCCTAGAATATAAATACATATTGACATTGACAACAACAACACGGATAACTCATTAAAACAACCACAATGCCTTTCAAGACAGTGCCCTCTAAGGGTCAAAGTTAAAATCTGACTGCTGTATTCTTACTGCTAACTTCACGCCATACCTCCCAATGCAGAAAGTGTGGGAGCGCAGCATCGATGAACAGTTAACCCCTGACGCGTGGGCATCTATTTGGAAGAATAAGACCAAAATCACAAACTCGGTGAGGATTACATCAACACTCACATCATTTCCTCATAGAGTGTACCTCATCCGAGACCTCCAACATCTGTAGAAGTAGTGATCAACTGTACGCACAAATCTCTTTCCATTTTGCAAATAAAAGCCAAGCTGCTACATAAGGTCAAGTTTATAATGTTTATATTGAAGATTTACAACTATATACATATAGTGGTTCACACCCATTAAAATGCCAGGTCCACAAGTTCTTGCTCCTGATTCTTTAAAATGACAAAAGCAGAAAAGCATGGCTCTGCTCTTGTCATGGCATGTTTATATTAAATGACCTGGAACCGGGTGCGTGGACTTTCTAGAATGCTTCTATGAATCATATGAATATGGCTGCTTTCAACCTCAGGACCATTGTGAATGAACCCATGCAGATAATAAAAATCTTTCTGATATGAGAACAAAGTTCTCATTCTTTGGTCTTAGGGAATGTGGTTGTGTATTATCATTACTATTATGTCTGTATATGTTTATCTCGCAATCGTTTTTACTGGGGAATGTGAGATTACTTGCCTGTGCCTGCAGGGCGACTTCAAACATCGAATAAGAAAACACACCACTCTAAATCAATACACTGTACTTCAAACACGTACTACAAAGAGTTTACTAACGGGATGCTTTAATGATTTATCTGCTAAAATCTCAGTACATTGCAGGTACAAACAAGGGTCTAAAATGTCATCCGTGAATGTTGTCTCATATTGTACTTTCTTTAGCAATTCTGAATATTTATCTAACCAATATGTCTTTGTTGCTTTTACCTTTGGCCGCTGAACCCACACAGTCCAAAACTTCTGGTCCTAACCCTGACCTTCCCCTAAAACTGGAGCCACTGGTTAACATCACCTCAGCCATTTATGACGAAATCCAGCAGGAGATGAAACGGGCAAAAGTGTCGCAGGCACTTTTCGCCAAGGTGGCAGCCAACAAGAGCCAAGTAAGAATGGATTTGTCTCATTATTGACATGTTTCCATCCTTTCACACAACATAAAGCCAAAACTAAACTATAAAAATAAAAATTCTAAACTAGCTTAATCTACTAACTGTAAAAATGAGGTTGTTAATGTGTGGTGCTTTTATGTCTTCTTATTTGGAGTTACAACTACTAAAAATCAGGAATCTGAGGTTGCAAAAAATTCAAAATATTGAGAAAATCGCCTTTAAAGTCATCCAAATGAGGTTCTTAGCGATGCTTATTACTAATCAAAAATTGCATTTTGATATATTTACGGTAGGAAATTTACAAAATATCTTCATGGAGCATGATCTTAATGTCCTAACGATTTTTGCATAAAAGAAAAATTAATCATTTTAAGCCATACAATGTATTTTTGCCTATTGATACAAATATACCTGTGCTACTTGAGACTGGTTTTGTGGTTCAGGGTCATATATATAATAAAATAAATAAATATATAATAAATTAATAAATAAATAAATAAATAGTTATACATAAATTATCTTTTTAGGTGCTTAAAATATTAATGGATATGATATTTGAAACTTTATTTTATTCTGAAAAGATGATGAGATTACACTTAGCGTACACTTACCTTACACTTCGCTTTCTTTCCTCAGTCAGTGTAGGGGAAGTAACGGTGTCCGTATGTGCAGACTGTTATATCTGATTCTGGCGCGTCTCTGCAGTCGATAAACAAAAACATCAACAGATAGCCTGATAAATGCCTTGCATTTATTCATCTCTAACTTACCATTCCAGATCCTGCCAAAGGATCTCACTCTCTTTCAGAGCCTTTGTCAATCTCTCCAGTCCCATGAGTCATGGCTTATGTTGTGATAAAGACGTGCATCCAGTGATCCATAGACTGATCTGATTTCTTTCCTCATACCTTTTACATTGACACTTGCTCCCAGACAGCTTTATAAGGAATGCACAATATTGTGACTAAAAGTATACGTCACAGAAGTGTAATAGTCAATGTTTTTTTACGCCTTGAAAAACGCTTGTCATAGTAGCAGTTACAAAAAGCACAGGAATCTACTTTTGTTTTTTGAAATATTTTATAAGCTTTAAGCATATTCATGAAGTTGTCCAGAGTCCACAATTAACACTTGATGAACGCAAAGTAAGCACATAAAAAGGACTTGCAACTGCAGCAATGTTTAAATCGATTTCATTTCAATTTCAATTTAAATTCAATTTAAATTATATATATTGAGAGAGAGAGAGAGAGAGAGAGAGAGAGAGAGAGAAAATAATTATTTTTGTACAAATATTTCTGAATATTACTGTTTTACTGTATTTTTGATTAACTAAATACATATTTGATCAATATATATTCTTTTTTTATTTATTTTATATTACCAGTCAAAACTTTTTGAACAGTAAGATTTTTTAAAGAAGTCTCTTCTGCTCACCAAGCCTGCATTTATTTGATCCAAAGCACAGCAAAAACATTTTGAAATATTCCTAATATTTAAAATAACTGTGCTGTATTTGTATATTTTTTAAAATGTAATTTATTCCTGTGATTTCAAAGCTATTATTTTTTATTTTTTTTGCATCATTACTCCAGTCACATGATCCTTCAGAAATCATTCTAACATACTGATTTGCTGTCCAAAACACGTATTATTAGTATTAGTATTAGTATTAGTATTCAAATTTGAACGTTTTCGAATAGTATAGTATTTAATGTTGCAAAAGTGTTTTGTTTCAGATAAATGCTAGTCTTTGGAACTTTCTATTCATCAAAAAATCCTGAAAAAAATGTACTCAACTGTTTTAAATATTGATATTAAATATCAATTAAAAATATTTGATTGGTAGTGTATACATTTATATAAAAATATAGAGAAATTTTGTGTATGTATGTTATATAATAATAATAATAATAATACGTTTTTATGTGTATGTGTATATGGATGGTAAATCTCCCATTGACGGGTATGGGAAAAAAAAAATAATTTTGCACCCTGGCCACATTGTGTTAGTTCAAAGGACAACAGCAATCCCGTTCTTTAATGCAAACTGGAAAAGCATGGCATTAATTTTAGAGTGTTGATAAAGAATTTTTTTTTTTAAAGCTTTTGGACCATTTGTTTGTCTCTGTCTCATTTAGATCAAAGAGGGATAATTGATTTAGTCAAATATGATCCCACTCCCAGCTGCGCCTAATTCTTACCATGTAATAGCCTGAGAGAGCCTCGGTCTCTGCTGCTTGCTTTACTAAGGAACTTGGGTTATTGTGGCATGGCTCTGCAGGTGCGGCCACCTCATCTAGAGGCATGTGTTAGGGGCGTCTTCGCATGTTTGCATGTATGAGATGTGTCAGCAAAGTGCTGCTCTGCTGATGTGTGTATACATGAATGTGTGTGTGTGACAGATGCGGTTAAGTCTCACAGGTCTGGGGTCGGGTGGGGGGGTCACGGCTGAACGCGCCCATCTGCTGCAGCTGGCCAGGAGGAGCTGAGGGAGAAGGAAAGAGAGAGAGAGATGCTCAGGTCATTAACAATGTGTGCTGGAAGTGGTTGGCTGCACACAACAGCTGGTGTCAAAGACTGGCCCAGTCTAGCAGAGATAATCAAATCTTACTAATCTCCCACCATTTCACACACTCTCCGCTCTCTCAGTGCACTTGTGATGCTTTGTGGTGGTAGCTGTTTACTGTCAAGTAAACTTTACAGTCATAAAATAAACACGAACAAGGGGTGAGTTGTTTCACATCCAATTCTGACGAGTCCCTATATGTTGAAGTGACATAAATGCCCAAAAAAGAGAAGAAAGTCTCTATAGTGGTGCTTTAGTAGGTAATCAACTAAGCAGGCAAAGCATATATTGTTATTATTTAGTGATATTGTTGAGAAAACAAAAATTCTTTAGTGAAACAAAACGTCTAATGAACCTTCGTCCCTTCTACAAGGGATGGCTGTGTGAGCTGCTTCGCTGGAAAGAGAGCCCCAGCCCAGAGAACAGGACTCTCTGGGAGAACCTGTGTACTATCCGGAGGTTTCTGAGCCTTCCACAGGGGGACAGGGATCTGGTGTACGAGGAGGAGTCCCGCCATCACCACAGTGAACGACTGCACACTGTACTACACTTGCCAACTGACCCTCAGGTGAGTTTATGAAACATAAAGCATTTTAATGTGATGTTTGCAGTGAAGGATGGTCATATTATGAGAAATTAAAGGATTAGTTCATTTACAGAATTAAAATTCCCTGATAATTCATTAACCCCCCATGTCATCCAAGATGTTCCTTTCTTCAGTCAAAAAGTTTTTTGAGGAAAACATTCCAGGATTTTTCTCCATATAGTGGACTTCAATGGGAGCCAACAGGTTAAAGCTCCAAATTGCGGTTTCAATGCAGCTTCAAACGAAATCTAGTGAAGCTAAAAAAAAAAAAATACAAATTACAATTATATTAACCACAGATCTTACACTAGCTCTGCGTTGCAGGTCCGTCACTTCACGCATTTTGTAATAATGTTGGAAAGGTCATGTGCACTTCGTTCTTCATCTGTGTACTTTGGTTCAAAAAGGTAGGGTAGGGCAAAAAAAAATTATCTAATTTTTATCCGATATTGCAGTTTTACCTTTTTTTGTAAAGGTCGTTTAACTCTCTTTGCACGTTCGCTTTGTAAACAGTGGGTCGGTACTTCCGTCTACATCACACATGACCTTTCCAACATGACCACGTAATGCACAAGCTAGTACAAGATAAGCATTTGTGGTTAAAAAGTATATCATTTTTTAATTTTTAAAGAAAATCGTAGTTTCGCTAGATAAGCCCCTTATTTCTTGGCTGGGATCCCTGTAGAGCCCTTTGAAGCTGCAAGCTACACTGAAACTGCAATTTGGACCTTCAATCAGTTTAGTCCCATTGAAATTTCTTTTCCACTGAAGAAAGAAAGACATAAACATCTTGGATAACATGGGGGTGAGGAAATGATCAAATTATCATTCATTTTTGTTCTGGAAGTGAAGTAATCCTTTAAATGTCTCTTGATTCCTCCCAGTTCAGAAATACCAATTATTAAAAGATATCAGGCAGCTGAATAAATGAACACAACAGTCGACATTTATATCATTATTAACTTATATTCAGAAAATTTATATTTAACAATCACAGCCTGCCTTTTCAGCATGATCACACCTGTATGAGTTTCTTTATTTCTGTTGAATACAAAAGAAGAATAAAATACTATAAAAGTCAATGGATGCTGTTTGGTCACCAAAACGCTTCAAAATATCTTCTTTTGTATTTAACAGAAGAAAGTTATTTTCATTTTTAGATGAACTATCCCTTTAAAGGCACAGCGTTAAAAAAGGGTGACAATGATCAAAAATGGTTCAGTAAAATGTCATCTACATTATTTTATTTTATTATTTATATTTTTGTTTTTGTCCATTAAAAGGTCTGTTTAATTCTTTAATTTAACCTTAAGATTAAAAGTAAAAATGTATGATTTGACCTCTAAAGACTTGAGGGAAAGGAAAAAGAGGTAAAACGATAATTCGATAAGCATAATTCTCTTTGGCTCATATAAATGTGTGTTCATTTTGTACACTTCTTTGAGGCTTCAGTTTTAATATCAGCATCATTCATGCTGCATTCCTGCCAACATCTAATAACCCAGCACACCCCAACCTCTTTAATCACACACACACACACAGCATTCCAAATAACACACTACTGATTAAATGGACTTTCCCCTATGCCAGCCAGGGTCATTATAGTAAAAACTGTGAACACACACTTCTCCAGTATTAACATAGACATGCATGTATGCACACACAACTACACACTAATACTTATATGTAAATACATGCACACACCAATGGCACACACATAAATCTACAAACACTTGGATCAATGCTTTCCACCATCTTTTAACCTACTCTTCTTTCTCACCCTGCCAGTAAAGCATTGCGGTTTAATTCACTCACAATGATTGCTGTTTATTAACATTTATTAACTTAAGTTGAGCAGCCGTATTAAGATTAAGTACTAACAAATGGAGACAGAGTGACTCTCTGTTACTGTCTTATCCCATTACGTCTCTTTCTCTCTTGCTCGCTTTCTCTTTTATGTCAGTGGAATAAACAGTCTGTTGGCAGCATGTGTGTGTGTGTAAATATACTCATTTATGTGTTTTGGGCGCAGAAGGAAATGCCCCATTAGGACACACCCTGACAGACAGTGCCACCACAGCCCTGATATTAATAATTACGGGAAGAGAAGGAACACACACACAGACACACATATATGCACATACACACACGCGTAATGACTCGAGGGATTTCACTACAGTAAGTCTCTTTAGTAACTCTACACTGGCTTTGGCCATGAACTCTTGCACAACATTGATCATAAAAACATACATATGTTGAGGATAGTCGGTGCATTTACTAAAGCAGCATGTTGCTAAAAGTATATGTAACAGGAACTTTTCTAACTTTTCTTTTTTATGAATATATCATGCAGGGCACATATATAGCATTGTTGTATTCAAATCAAATTTATAGTGGTATCTTTAATTGAATATGTGTGTGTGTGTGTGTGTGTGTGTGTGTGTGTGTATATATATATATACATACATTTTTTTAAATGTATAATTTATATTTTAATATTTCATTTAGATATATATATATATATATATATATATAAATGCTGGGTGAAATATGGACAAACCCAGCGACTAGGTTGTTTACTAGTTTTATGGGTAGTTTTATTAAACTCCACTATTGCAGAAATAACTATATTTCTCACTTAAAATTAATCCAAAATAGGTTGCAAATTAAAAAGTTGAATGTTCACCTATTGCTGATGCTTCTGATTTTTATTTTACAACCTATTTTGAGTTAATTTTAAGCCAGCCATACAGCAATTTTCAAACAATGGTTGAGTTAAATAAAACTACCCAGAAGGTTTTTTATGCAATGTAATATTTTGGTGCTTTTTGAGACTTTTATTAACAGTAAATGTAATGTACAGTCCAACATGTTTAACACAAGAAAAATAATAATAAAAAAAATACATATTTTAAATCTGTACATATCATACAGAGCACATATAGCACTGTTGTATTTATTAGTTGTAATATTAAAATATTACTAAAATATTAAAATAATATAAGAAAAAAATAAATATATTATTAAATACATAAAATACTATTTAAATATAAATATATTACATACATTACATTTTTTAGCATATTTAATATAATAAGAAAATAATAAAAACACAATAAAATAGATACATAAATTACAAGATATTTTGCTGTCAACATGCAGATGCCATACATGAGCATGTATGCGGCTGTTTGCACATCTGTGTCTTTTTTTGTAGTAGTAGTAGTAGTAGCAGCAGTAATAGTAGTAATGAGGGACCCTCCTCAGATCAAAATACCCAGAAGCCCCCTCGGCTCCAGCCTGCCTGCCACCACAGCACATGCATCCCAGCTGCTTATGTAGACATGAGCATGTTAATTAATGAACACATGCAGCACATACATGTATAAAGTTTATTTAGCAGACACCACCTCAGTGTGACCAATAGAAGACACTGATGTTTTTACTTCACCCTTATAAGATCATCAAACATGACTCAAAATTCCAGCACCAAGTCCTTCTTTGGTTTTAACCATGAAATCCTGTAACATTCATGTGTCAAACATAATAAAGAATGAGATTTGTGTGCTCTTATTAGACAAAGAGTGGTTAACACATGTACAGTTGAAGTCAAACGATTACACCTTGCAGAATCTGCAAAATGTTAATTATTTTACCAAAATAAGAGGGATCATACAAAATGCATGTAATTTTTTATTTAGTACTGACTTGAATAAGATATTTCACAAAAAAAAAAACGTTTATATACAGTACACAAGATAAAAGAATAGTTGAATTTATAAAAATGACCCTGTTCAAAAGTTTACATACACTTGATTCTTAATACTGTGTTGTTACCTGAATGATCCACAGCTTTGTTTTTTGTTTAGTGATAGTTGTTCATGAGTCCCTTGTTTGTCCTGAACAGTTAAACTGCCTGCTGTACTTCAGAAAAATCCTTTAGGTCCCATAAATTCTTTGGTTTTTCAGCATTTTTGTGTATTTGAACCTTTTGCAATAATGGCTGTAGACTTTTGAGATCCATCTTTTCACCCTAAAAACAACTGAGGGACTCATATGCAACTATTACAGAAGGTTCAAATGCTCACTGATGCAATTATTAATTGCTTTGTATAAAATTAACATTGTACATTGATGTTACCCATTTAAAACAGATTTAGACTTAAAGAGAACATTTTCAACTCTTGTTTATTTATATAGAGCATAAATAAAGAACATTAATATTGTTTTGAAGCAGTTTTATAGAGAATGTTTGATGGGATGGGGATGGTGGAAAACTTTTCGCAGAGTCCTTCGCACCCATTTTATTTAATTTTTTTATTTTAAGGGTTTTAACCACCCCTTGACATGTCCATCTGACCCCCTGGGTGCAGTTTGTCCCACCTTAGGGATACACACACTAACGCACTCTAGATGGCTGACCCAGTCCCACGTCGTCTTCACGCTGTTTCTGCAATGCGTGTGTATGGTCTTAAGTGCCTCCCTTTGCTCATTTGGAAAGACGTTTCTTATGAATTATTTCTACATTGTTTTTGCTAAATTGGATGCTGCAATGTGCACTGGAGTGCCCTCTAAACCCTGCCGTGTGGATTGGGACCCTGATTGAGTGCTGAGGCAAGAGGTGTAAAATAATTGTAACATAAAGTTTAAAATAAAAAAAGTCACAATTTAGCGTTACATTGTGAGATTTACTAAAAAACATAATGTCCATTTTGAGATCCAATTAAATGGACATTTTTTTTTCTCTGAGTGAGTAATGTCTGAGCAAATATCTTTTAATTTTGTGGATCGCCTAAAGTCTACACATTCTCAAACAAATATCAAGACACACGCGAAGACACGCACGCACGCACATACATGACTCACCCATTCCTGAGGTATTGCAATGTGGCGAAGAAAAATTATGATGCACATGATAATTGGAGAAGGTGAAGTCATGCACAAGCGAACCAACAGGAAAGTGTCTTTCTCATCATTACATATTTATCTGCCTGTTAATGGCGTCTCCAGTGGCAACACATCCCCCTCTTAATCCTGCCTCCATCCCCACGAGGGCCGGTCCTCATTAAGAATCAACTGAATTTTTTATGTTCTATAATTCTTTCATACTTCTTCACTATAATTTGCCTTGATTTGTGTTTAAAGGGGAAAAAAGATACTTTTTCTTAATGCAGTGAACTCACAGACCCGTCCCGGCCTGGAATTAGAAACGGAAGCAACGGAGAGGAATAGTGAAAAAAAGAAAGGCGTGCAGGGAAAAATGGCCCAGTGTCCAAATGTGACTCCTGTGGTTGAGAAGACGTTGTTTAAGAACTGAGTAGGTGAATGAATTGGATGGTGGAGGAAATCGGAGGTTGACTTTATAGCTAAAGCAGGGTTTTGAAATGGAGTCACTCCTCTGGCTTGGCAGAAAAGCTCTTCATTAACGTCCACCATTAGAGCACAGGCATCTTAGACTCTTTACTCTGAATGGGCTGCTCACTCCATCTCTGAATTTAAAAAACAACAATAGTATGTAAGCGCGCAAAGTCGTCCTTTAATGTTTATGTTGTGCATTTTGGATCATACTGTATATATGTCTTTGGAACTTACCTAAATTGTTCCCAGAATTTCATAAAATAATATACACAACAAGCAAACATGTACAGGATGAATGAGTTCGCGAATGTGTGTGTGTGGTCTCTTTAGCTAAGCTAACGGGTATTCGGCGCTGTTATGCCTTGTGGTCAATCTAATTATTCACCATCTTCAAACTTCTTTGACATTTCTTTTTCTCGTCCTTTCTTGTGGCCTCTGTTTGTTTCTCTGAGACATGGAAAGTAATACATTATGGAGAAACAGAGAAGAAAAAGAACAAACCTACACACTTCCTGTAAAGCGCCAGCCCAAAACAGCCCCCACAAGTGAAATCGGAGCAATTTCATGGTCTGGCCTGCCCTCAATATTATTTAAAAAATACCCTGTTATTATTTAGGGAATAGAGAGAGAGCAAGAGAGAGAGACAGAGAGAGAGGCGCATGACTATTATCTTTATGTAGGTCCTTTAATTTTAATGCACCGCAGATTTATAGCTTAGCATTCCAGTGTGGAGGCACTGGGCACCCCACCCTGGTCATAAACTCAGCAGGACAGCGCCACAGACTTCGATAGCTCCGCTGTGACACACTGCACCTTCTCTTGTATCGTAGCTCGCCAGATACCTCTTTTTCCCTTTTGCTAAAGATCTGCTATTTACTCCTAATCCTATTTTACCACTAGTTTATACTCTGTCCCCCCTTCACTGCTTCTCCATATTCCAATGTTGGCGCCCACACTAGAATAAAACGGCAGATTTATTGAGAAACATGTGGAGGGTCTGAGAACCTCGGTAAAAACAATAGCGTAGCTCTGCTAACTTGTTGGAAAATGCTAATGATTACACTGTGTTTGTCCAAGACAATAGCATACGCAAACAATCCCACATCTCATGTCAAAGTCAAAAGTGTCATGCTTTACTTTTACTGTTAAATTTAGCAGTCATAAGTCTGTGCTAACAGGGGTGGGATTTAGCCCTGTCAAAATGACAGATGAAACCAACTTGCCACTATACTTCAAATGGTTGTTTCAAAACACATCTCCTCATAACGGATTCTTTTGATGTAATTTATTTTGGTTTTGGTGTGTATTTGTTCAGCGTCTTCCTCTGTTGAATTTCATGCGGTTGATGTGTCAGCTCAAGATGCTGTTAGTCGTCTTGATGGTCTCAAAACATGATGCAATGACAAGATATTTAATCTTGTGGAATTATGTGTACAATATACATAGTTAAACAATCATAGCCTGGAGCAGTCTGGTTTGATTTTTACCAGAGTTGATCGCATACTCAAGTGCACAGAGGACATTAACTCTAAGAGACATTCATTGAAAGGACACTTTGAACTTTTGAACAGTTTTTACAATTATTCCATACTGCTGACGCTTGTTTAGAAGTTTAGGTAAGAGACCACTCTGGCCCAACTAATAACTCTTCAACTTTCTCACCAGGCACTACACAGACAGCCCATGCAGCCACTGAAGGACCACTCTCCTATCCGAGAAGAACCTGTTCCCAGCTCTGGAGCCGAAGAGAACCCTCAGGCTAACATAGGTTCGGCAAACAGCGGTGGGGTTAGCAGTGTCACAAAGAAACCTCGCTCCCGCACCAAGATCTCTCTGGAGGCTCTAGGCATCTTACAGAGCTTTATCCAAGATGTGGGCCTCTACCCTGACCAGGAAGCAATCCACACCCTTTCAGCCCAATTAGATCTGCCCAAACACACCATTGTAAAGTTCTTCCAGAACCAGCGTTATCATGTGAAGCATCACGGCCGGCTGAAAGAGCTTGGATCCGAGGGAGGTGGTGTCGACGTAGCCGAATATCGTGACGAGGAGCTGCTCTCCAGTTCAGAGGATGCAGAATCCAGTGAAGATGGCCACGAGGAGATCTACAGCGGGCATGAAAGCGCACCAGCCGGAGCGACCAACTCTGTCTCAACTCAAGCTGTTTCTTCAGGCCAGGAGGAGAATAAAGACAAAGGCCTGCCACTGGGATCAGCCAGACCCAGCTCCTTGCCCCCATGTGGTTCATCCCCAAGTCCCCGAGATCAAGCAGAATATCAGAGATAAAACAGTCTCAAAAAAGACTTTACTGTAGGTGGGGAAAGGCAAGGGGTGAGCACTTACAACTATTCTGTAGTGGAGAGAGAGGAGAAACTTACTGACAAAGACACAGTGTCCTCTGAGGACCTGTAAAGGGCAAACCAAACCAGATAAGATCTGCTTTTTTGATTAAGGCGACATGTAAAGAAAAATGAGTTGTGATCTACTCCTGGCCTCATACCTCACAAGTTACTTACAGGGATGGCATGGTACTGAAGCAATCCCTACGGCTTACTACAAGGAAAGAATTTGGTTGGCTGGGAAGCATTCGTTTTCTAGATGTAAATCATCAAATTAAGGCAAGATAAGCTGCCTCAACCCCAAGATGTCACAAGCAGTCAAACTTGCATGCTAAGAATGTCATTTCTGATCTGAGAGCAGCGGGTCTCTCGCAAAATACCACTATCCATGCCCCCTTTTTATCTCTACAGGGTTAAACTGGCAGGGACAGTGCTTTAGATGAGCCATCGATCTCTTATAGGACACAGACAACTTCACTCCTGTCCAATCAGGGAGCCTAGTGGGCGGCTGTGGCTGTCCTCATCTTCCCCTCCGTGATGGGGCATTCTGGCGGTCGCCAACTGAGGGCCGTGCTTGACTGCTAAAGCGGTCGGTTGGGTTGGAGGTACAGATGAGATCTTGGGTGTACACATCAGCCCAGCCCAGGAACCCTACTATAAACACATGTGGTGTGCTGAAAGGTCCACAGTTAGCCCAGTGGCGCTTTTGAAGACCACGCCATCCTTCCCACAACCAGCCACAAGCGTCATTCCGAGCAGTCCCACATGGTTCAAGAAATCACTCCTTTCCCCCACCACCCATGCACACCCAATACAGACTGTGCACAACATCCCAATCCGTCACTCCTGTCCAGTGGTTGAAGGTTTGCTTTATACAGATATGTTTAGACCGTAGGTTTCATTCCAGCCTTGCTCTCTCAACACTAAAAACATTGACTGCTATGGACAGAAGGACACTGGTTAGGGTGCAGTCTAACTGCATCTGCCTCTGGACTAGTGGAGAAGAGCGAAGCATTTCCAGCAACTGTGTGGAAGTGCGGTAGTCCTTCTCGCTTCCGCCACCTCCCACAGCTTTCTCTTTTACTGACTGATGCCCACAACGTCCTGATTTGACCACACTTACCCACACCCAACTCCACAGCACTATTTATTGCTATCTTCACCCTCAATTATTATTGTTGTTATTGTTATTATTGTTATTATGGTTGTTCTTGCTGTTATTTTTAGTTCTATTTTCATGGTCTAATATCAGCTTTTGGCTTGCAGCAGATGTTTTGGTAAGGAGAGACGTTGTGAAAGAAAGAAACACTGCCAAAACAGAGAGGAACGATTTGGAAGCAGTTACTGAAGTTACTGAGTGAATCATGTGATATGTACTGCCAATTCTATTAGCATTATGTACTTTTCCAAAGAGAACAGCACTTGGCAGATGAGATGTTGAATATTAAAACAATAGAAATAAGAGGAATCATTGGAATTTATATGATCTTTTTTGTGCATATGATGACAATCCTTCTTTTGAGCCAATCAGAACTCAGCAAGCATGAACTCTGCATTCTGATTGAAACTTTGATCAGCGTAACTTGAGGCAACATGGCCACCTGTTGCAAATCATCCATGACACCGTGGCAACACTTGGATCCAGGGTTCTGATTTGTTTTCGAGAATCAGCTGCTACTTGCTCTTTCACAGATAATAGACAAAATATTGTTGTTAACCTTATGCTAACCCTTAAACTATTTTTGTTTCAAACGAGTGATAATTGTGGTCTATGTCCATGTTTTGTCTATTACAAATGGAAATGTTTTATTTAGAATCTTTAATGTGCAAAACGCTGATGTGGTTCTTGCAATTACTTTGAGCATCCTGACTCTTTCACATAGGAACAGTGTCCACACCTGCACATGCCTATGACTAATGCATTCCAGCAGAACGTTAGTTAAAAATGGGGATACATATTTTTCTCAGAAGGTATAGATGGCATTCAGATCACAAGGCTAAACTTAGCACTCTGATGTTTTGAGAAGTTGTTCTCTAGTACACTGATCATTTGTACCTGGTTATGATTTCAATGTGGCCATGCTGCATTTCTCATGAATATCCAAGTAAAGGCCAGACTAAGACATCATGGACTAGAGCTCTGGAAAGCCCAGTTCAGACTACACTATTTTTATTATTATTATTATTTTTGTCGATTACGACAGTCACTGTGTCAGACTATGTGATTTTGACTCCTAAAGTGCTGTTGTGTTGTGAGCAAGAAACATGTCAGACCACACATTACTACGCGACCATTCATCATTTGCCATTTTTAACTATGTATGTACTGTCAACGATATGGTGGGACTAGAATAGAAGGTGCTATGATCGTAAACAAACAATGGCTAGAAAACAGCGTGTTTTACCCTGTCTTGCCATCAGAAAACCCTCAAAAATGACACAAAACCTGACAGTAGACAAATCTGGATTGCATGAAGAGGACAGTATGAAATGTCAAAGAGAACGCGGTAGTCCCTCGAGGAAAATGCAGGAAAAACATTTCCTCCATTGTAAAATTCCACCTAGCAGGACTGATACTATTGTCTCTCTTTCATTTCAGCTTGTTTGAAAGCATGTGCGAAGGCGCTTCTGTGCTCCTATTGGCCAGTGTCACAGATGTGACAAAACTCAAGGATGGCGGAAAAACTATTAAACATTCTCTGTCACGAAACGTCCTAGACATGCCATTGGTTGTCGTCTTGCGTCCCAACTCCCACTGTCGTTTACAAATCCCTTCAACACCCTACGTCAAGCAGATCATGCCAAAACTGGGTTAAAATCGTGTAGTCTGAACCAGGGTTAAGATGTGCAGGTGGCAAAAGAGCCTGGTGTTTCATATCTAGTAACTGTTGACAAATTAGACTATGTTGTGCTTCTCTAATGCTTGCCTCTCCAGAGAGATTGAATTCTTCTAACCATTTTCTGTCCAATTCATCCATCTGCATCATTGCCTCATTTCAATTTCACTCTTACTCTTTGCTTGATTGTTCCCTGGTCTGCATTTACCCAAATCTGAACTTAATGGTCAATCATAGGCAATTATACAAACCCGTTCCCTAAAAATCTTAAATTACTGTCAACAACCTTAAAAATCTGTGAACAGTCTACACCCTCTTACTGGTCATTAAAAACCTTTAAGGTTAGTTACATTTATTTATCATCTTTCCGTCGAAGTGGTCAAAACATTTGCTTTGTATTTTAAATGGAACAAATGTTAGAAGTTGCTCATCATACATTGCCTATGATAATGGAAAGAGCTACTGAATGACAAGATTCACAATCCACACTGTGAAATATTGGATACCTGCAGGTTCCACAAGAGGTCTTTAATAACACGGTAGTGATTGCCTGATTGAAATACACCTTACTTAAGCCTGTCAATCATCGGTCACTTTTGGAGGCCTGTACCGCCCTTTTCGTTACACTCGGAGCATTTTCTCCAAATCCCGCCACCCTGCCGAGTCTAGATCAGCTGGAGACAAGCACTTCTGATGAGTCCGTCCCTGTACACCTCCCAAATTACCCTCATAAATGATGGAAGCATGTGTCTGTGTGTCCTAGACTGGTGTTTAACCTACCGTGGGGGTGGCTTACCACTCAGCGGGAGCGAACAACCACGCACTTCTTCTCCTCCATCACCTCCTCCTCTCCGTCTTTGTCGGAGTTAGAGGCAAGAGTGACGCCGAGGAAAAACAAAGAAGATTCCAGGAGTCCCTGATGAGCACTAGGTCAAGGTCACTGCCCAATTATCCATGTCTTTCATTTTCATTCTGTCTTTTCAGCTCCCTGTACCATCCTCCCTGTTCCCTCATTTTCTCATTCACCAGGCGGGAAAGTAATCGTTGTCTCCCATGCTGTGGTGTCGAGGTTAAGTGGAGGTGATCATGTCTCCTTGTGGAGAGGCTAGTTCCTTGAGAGGCAGCAGACACCTGGAGAGGCATGTCTGAGAAGTGTTGCGGTTAAGACAAAGACTTGGTTTGACTTTTAGTTTAGTCATTTGTTTGGTATCTGGTCATCTACAAAAGCCACTATAAAGTTTTGAGTGGAAAAGCTGAAGGCCTCCAAGGCCACTTTCTGATGTTTACACTCTATATTTAGACAATTAGATTGGGACGATCTGAACTTTCACTCTCCTAGTATGATTTATCTTTTTGATATGAAATTTACAGGTACACAAAAATGTCCCGTATGAAAAAAAAGGATCATTTTCAATACCCCGTAAATTTCGGAAAGGAAAGATGTTCTTGCTCGTCTCGCCAATGCTTTGGTTTATCATACAGTGCCTCTGAACTAAGCACAATGCTCCAGTTCTTTGCTTCGGAGATGACAAAATTAGCCGATCTCATATTTTTCATCAGTTTTCATCGTTTTTGTACTCATAAACGCCTACAATGTGAATCAGGATCACCACTCCTGAATTGGTACTTTCCTTGTCAATCGAATGCATTGTCATTATCACTAAGTGATAATTAACTTATGTGCATCATTTGGCTTCTTTGTTTGTATGACGATGTTTTGTTTTTTTTTTTCAAATGCTGTTGTTTAAATAAAGTGCATTCAAGGAAATGGAACGACTGCATGTGGGTTTGTTCTACCTGCAGACTGTTGACTAAACTGGGTGGTCCGCAAGTCAAATTGCTTTATCCTTAGTCCACATTACGGTCACAGAAGTTAAAAGAAAGCGGTGACTAATGCTCAGTGCTATGTTGTATTGAGTAGAGGGATTAGAAGTGGAGACAAATGAGTGGAAAGAAACAAAATACAGTTTCACTTGTACATTAAAGTAATCAAACAAACCATAATAGGAAAAATGTTACTGGAAATGACAATGTAGCATTTCATGCTTATCCATTTAGGAGAATTTGAATAAATAAATCACTTGATACTGCAATCTAGTGAGCAGTGAAAAATCTTCTAGCATATTGCTTCAGTGTCTATCTGAATCTGAAGCGTCTCTATAAATCAGCCTTGAATACGTAAATTCCTTCGAATCGGGCATTATTCAAAATATCCATTTTGTCCCAACTGAAAACAAACCTGACTTTCATTTCAACACAATAAACAAGTAGTACACTGAGGAAAAGTTTCCTGCATCAATAATTCCACGCCTTATTGCATTTTACAACCTGATTGCTGCGGGCTTCTTTGCATTCATTCCATTGTGAGCTCTCTAGGGCTTATTGTGTGTTATGAAATGCACATTTGCATACAAGTGATAAACTTCCACTGGCGTTAACTCCGACGAATTGCCTTGGCATATATGACAATTTTTGTTATCATTTATTATTGTGTGCAAAGATAAGAATTGCGTTAATTATGTGACACCCCATCAGTCCCTTGACCGCACGTAGCCCTCGGTACTAAAGTCACCGCCGAGTCCTCTCTTTCTGGCCACCTGCCAGGCTTCCCTCCTTTCCATGGTTCCCTTCTCTCTAGAACAGCTTGCAGTGGTGTCCTCTGGTTTTCATTCCACACCAGCCCTCCAATCTCCTAAATTGAACTTATTATTCGCTCAATTGGCTTGCTTTAACCCTTTCTCCCCCTCCAGGTCTGGGCCTGTATGTCATTAGCCAGAGGATTTTTCGGTCGCAGCGAGAGCGTCGGGAGCTGGAGGGGTGTAGCTATAAACCCGTGGTCCCTGGCAGGATTTGCAGTTGCATCCGCTGGAAGAGAGTCAGCGCTCATTCTATGAGTGCAGTGGAGCCAGACCACCCAGAGAGGGATGTGTGGCCCAGTTTGTTTTCTGGCTGATGAGTTTTAGTCCCAGCTGATAGCTTTGGCGACCTGGATCTCTCTCTGTCTTTCTCTGCTCAATCTTTCTATGTGTCTTCCTCTCTGACGTCAACTAAAATCTGTATAAAATATTTTAATGGTCGACTATGTGTGCTTTTTATAACATATCAATAGGACAGGGTTCCGTAACTGTACGGTTATCATTCAATGCCAAATGATAAGAATGTAAGTGCAACCTTAGAGGTGTCATATAAGTCTTCAGAAAGAAAAATACAAAAACGAATCCAAGCACCTGCTCTTTGAAATCATTTGCTTGAACATTGGTGTTCTCGTAACTATATCCACCAGTGGAAAGAATGCTACCCATATTAGAGAATAGTTAAGCACTGTCTTATTTGTTCTTCTGGTATGTAAAAATTCTAGTTATATAGATATATATATATATAAGCATTTTTAATTGAATGTATTATTTTGATAAATATATTATTATATACTGTATTTATATTTATATATAATGGTTTTTTTGTACATATGCATGTTTTAATGATTTATTTAGCTTTTTTATATAATGTATGGATGCTACAAATAAACACATGAAAAAAAAAAACATGCAAACAATTTCCAAATAATGTCTGCAAAATTACATTCATATCACAAAATATACATTATCTATAGATATTTCTGGACCATTGTAGACTGCTGTGTCATAATCTGAGACCGAACTTTTTTTTTTCACTGCAGTAATTATTAGGTTTAATCTTAAAAAAAAAAAAAAAACTCACTTTAAAGGGATAGTTCATCCAAAAAGAAAAATTCTGTCAATTATTCACCCTCATGTCGTTCCAAAACTGTAAGATCTTCATCTTTGGAACACAAATTAAGATATTTTTGATGAAACCTGAGAGCTTTCTGACCCTTAATAGACAGCAACACAACTGACATATTTAAGCCCCAGAAAGGTAGTAAGGACATCGATAAAATAGTCCATGTGACATCAGAAAGAACACTGGCTCCTGCGTCATGGTACTCTCGTGAATGTGCATTGACTAACACAGAAGAGAAGAAATTGTTGAATAAAGTTATAAATGAAATAAATTAAAGTTGAACATGGACTATTTTAATGATGTCTATACTACTTTCGGGGCCTTGAACATGTCAGTTGCGTTGCTGTCTATGCAGGGTCAGAAAACGCTTGGATTTCATTCAAATATCTTAATTTGTCTTCCAAAGATGAGTGAAGGCCTTACAGGTTTGGTAAGACTTGAGGATGAGTAATTAATGACACAATTTTAATTTTTGGGTGAACTATCCCTTTAAATGATCACTTTACATGTCAGACGGTCTCTCTCAAGGTGGTTATTGGACAGAATAAGATGTGCGACTAGCAATGTGGTTTAATGCCAGAGGGTCTGCGACATCCTAGAACTGATGAAGCCACTTAGATGAGCAATAAAATGTCTTTAACAAATGAAAAACACTTAAGTGTCTATAAAACCTCATCTAAAATACACTGTTTGTAAGGATTCCAGCAACTTCTTGAGTTTGACAGGTGAATATGATAATCAGGTCAGGGCCTCTGGGTAAGTGGGCACCACTTTGGCATGAGCGAAGCACGCACCCCTGAATAAATATTGGCCCAGCAAAGCACCATCTAAACTTTCTAACACTGTGCTGTCTGTTTGTAATTATCAAACCACAGAAGAAGTGCGTGTGAGGAAACTCAAGGGGCCCATGTGGCCAAGGGTTTTAAGCGGACACAATAAAAGGCATCATTGTTTCTGTGGGAAAGGTTTAGATGTCGCACTCCATGTGACGGAGAGCTGTGAGGTCGTGGCTGTATGCGGTTTCCCTGTGTTGCTTTGTGTTTACATCAATGTGTCTGCGAGCAGGTCTGTGTGTGGCCTTTTTGACAAATACTTTGATTCTGTTTGTTGTATCAGCCCTCGTTAATGCTTTTTAAATTGTGCCAGGGACTCGTATTTCCTGATTAAGTGACAAAAACATCCTGGAAAACAATGGTTTGCAACACTACGGGATTGCATGACATCAAATACGCATCTAGTCTCGCTTGGGCTTTGGAGATTTATGGACTTTTGATGTTGTGTGTCTTAGATGGGAACTGAGCGGTTAGACACAGAATGGAGGGTGATGGACAGAGAACAGATGAACTGAGATTGACAGCTCTCTGCCAGGGGAGAGGGGGCAGCTGCCAGGGCACTGCTGCTGGGGTATTAGGGCCTGATGGCACCGTGATTAGGGGCCATTAGAGGTGAGAGAGAGGGGGCGGCACAGGACGCAGGTGCACCGATGCCTGTTATTACCCAGAATTCAGCGGGGTGAAGCGCAAACACACACCTGTGGTCTCCCGTTGGCACGCTCGCTACCCACCCCCCTAATCTCACTCCCGCACATTAATACACACACTGATAAACACGCTAATACCCAGAGCGCGCTTTCATACGAGTGGCTCTGTTTGGCTTTTCTCTCGCATCTCTAGAACATATTTTCTGACACATTTACAAATGCAGCATATAAACCAACATATAATCTTGGATTGCTTTTCAATTTTATAGTTATATATCAAAGCTAAACAACCTATTTGTTGAAAAGTTTACAAGGTTTAACCTTACAAGGTTAAATAGATAGTTCTGCCCAGTGGTTTTGCTGAAATAAAACAACAAACATATACATTGTACACATATATTTTATAATGTACACTCAAGTCAAAAGTTTTTCAACAGTAAGATGAAATATTTTTACTATTTAAAATGACTATTTTCTATGTGAATATATTTTGAAATGTAATTTATTCCTGTGATTTCAAAGCTGAATTTTTAGCCCAATTACTCTAAGCACATGATCCTTCACTAATCATTCTAATATTCTGATTTGCTGCTCATAAAACATTTATTATTATTATTATTATTATTTTGAAAACAGTTGAGTAGAATTTTTTTCAGGTTTTTTTGAAGAATCAATTGAATGCAGGCTTGGTGAGCAGAAGAGACTTCTTTAAAAAACATTAAAAAAAAAATAAACTTTTGACTGGTAGTGTATATTGTCCTGATAACTAACAATTCTAAAACTAAAACTGAAATAAAATAATTAGAATAAAAAGCTAAATAGAGGATAAAAAAATGGACTAAATCTTAAATTAAAACTAGATTGAAAACAAAATAGAAGTTTAAAATATTAAAATACTTGTTTTTTATTATTATTTATTCATTAAAATATTAATCAATTCTATAAAAGTATATAAATAAAATAACACCAATTCATTTACTCAGCCCCACGTTGTTCCAAACCTGCATGACTTTCTTTGTTCTGTGGAACACAAAAGAATATATTTGTAAGAATTTTTAAACTGTTTTTGATCTTTTAATAAAAGTCATGGTGGATAATATATAATTTTTTTTTACATTTGGTGTTCTGCAGAATAAAAAAAAAAAGTCATACAGATTTGGAAAGAAATTTTGACAGAATTTCAATATTTGGATCAACTTTGCTTTTAAGCACGGCTATTAAGATGGACAACAAGATCTCTAAAGCTGGAAGTGGAGTTTCTGCTCATCATTTGAGTGAGAGATTGAGGATGGGAGGAAATGTGAGCTGTCATGATGACGTCCCGAGGGAGATCAGGCTAAAGCAGGGCATCTGTCACTGGCCCATATCAGAGTGTCATACGACGACACTAATGCACCAAACAACAACATTCACATGAGCACAACCCAATCAGCTCTCATGAACAAACATTCAATTACCTCAACCGAGCATGAAAATCAAAACTGTCTCCGTTTGATTGGTGCCCCTAATTAGCCTGACAGCAAAAATAGAAATGGCTTCTAACAAACACAGGAATACTTTTATTCACAAAGTTAGATATCTGACCTAGCAGGAACCTGATGGTATACCTTATTTACTAAGTGGGATATTTAGATTTTAGTGGATTTAGTCCGATGCATTAGCAGGGGTCAGGTACATGTGGCAAAAAAAAAAAAAAAAAAAAAGCTATTTGTGGTAAAAATAACAACAAGGGTTGCAGTAGGTTTGATTTGTCTGATTTAATCAGTATCCCCGTCAAGCACAATATTCAATATAAGAGGCCAAACAGCTGCTGCAATTAAAAATGTATAATGCGCCACATTTCTCTAAATCCCAGAATAACTAATCTCCTCTGTAACATGAAAAAAACATGAGAGGAAATGTAATGATTTCATCCATCAAAAACCTGAACAAACACACCAACTCACACATTAGACAGCCACATACTATCTGTGAGTTTTCCAGCACTGCACGCTTTTAATCTATAGTTTTACAAGTGATGGGATCTTTTTAACTTTTCAGAATCACAGAAATGCTTTTTTTTCTGTAATTTTAAAAGAACACATAAAAATTATTGCAAATATGCATTGATAAGAAAAAAAGAGGGCAGTATGCTTGGCTAGAACTTTGTAATGACCTT
Source organism: Cirrhinus molitorella (assembly GCA_033026305.1). Classification (NCBI taxonomy): domain Eukaryota; kingdom Metazoa; phylum Chordata; class Actinopteri; order Cypriniformes; family Cyprinidae; genus Cirrhinus; species Cirrhinus molitorella. The sequence goes on from CM065122.1 coordinate 17,590,079, forward strand.
TTTAGATATTAGCAAACTGGTTATTGATTCAAAAGTCTAGTCTAAATGGCCTTTTTGTTAAGTATTCTTGTCTTTTTATCAGATTAGCTAATGAACCTGACCTAATTTTAAGATCATTAGGAATACTGTATATGTGAATGGCACTGATAAAGGAATGCATTTCACAGATGCCATCACAGCCGCCTCTCATGCCCAAAGGCGGCCAGGACATGATGACAGGTGTGCGGAGCAGGCCTGCCCGAGGGGGTCCCGGGGTGAAGTGCCTCCACCCCATCTATAGCTGATGCTTTCTGACAGTCAAGTACTCTTATGGAGATAGAGTTGCAAAATTTATCGCAGTTCAAAAAATAGTACTTTGTAGACACTTCTGTTTGACATTTGTGTTATTGGCAAAAAAAAAAACATTGAAATGTTAAAAATATCAAATTACTAACACTTAAAAAGCAGAATGAAAATAGAAAAATAAAAACACATTCAAATTATTACTCCACGTTTGGCTTACTTCTTATCAGTACACCTTCAAACAACCAAAGCAACAGCATGGACATATTATCACAACAATGGGCTGTCTATTAACATGTAATTCTTTAAATGCATTTCCTTACGCCCCCTCTAATATCCTCCTTATGCAGTGACACATCATCCATGAATGATTGACCCATTCAGACGTGACATTGGCAAGTGCTGGACTCACTTCAGACATTAACCACAGTACCAGACGTGACTGAGCAGCCCATCTCCCCGTCACTGATTGTCCCTTTATTGTTTACTTTATTAAAGCCTGACTGATGGCTGTCATTCTTTTATCTATCAGAGTGTTCCTTCCACAGACTGATATTATACTTAATATGCTCTTTTTTAGCCAAAGTAAGCAGAAACGTGTAAAGATTTACTATGCAAAAATAACTTTATACCAAGAACTAAAGTGTGATGCCCTGCGCCAACATATAATTAGGGCAGCACTGCGGGGTTGCTTGAAATCTGTTAATGGTTACTATTAACACCTTGGGAACACATTTGTTGTAGAGCAATATGACGAGGGCCAAAATAGAGCTCACCAAGAACCAAATCCGAGTAAAGGATAATTAGCTTTAATGAGTCAAAAAAAATACCATTTCTGATAACAGCTCAATAAGCAAAAAGTTGATATGTTTATGCTCCTCCAATGAAAATAGTTCCAAACATAGCAGACTGTTGCATGTCCACAACCAACACACACAGTAATGTTCCAGTGTTCCTGAATAAATCTGTTTTAGAATGAAACACATAAAGAAATTCCTCTGTTTTTTACTGACTGAATACTAATTTGATACTAATTGGTGTTTCAGAACCAATCGGTTAAGTAAAAGATTCAATAAGTCACTCATAAAATTATTGGTTTTGTTTATAAATGATTCTGATGCAATGGGACTGGAGCATGACAACAGTGGTAAGATCCAAGTGTTAGCTTTATTGTGCAGATCATAGTCAGACAGGCAGGGTCGAACACCAACGAACAACAATATCCAGGGCAAGACAAAAGCGTCAACCAAAACACAGGCAAGGGTCAAAATCCAAGAGAGCAGTCCAAAGTAACAAAATAAACCAGGCAAAGAAACAAGACAAAAACAATGGCAATGGCAGAGAAACAAGACAATGGTACAGGGAACTTAAACTTACTCAAAAGAGTCAGAACCAGTTTTGTTTTAGAACCAAGCCGTTTGATTAAACATTCAGTGATTCACTCAAAAAGTCACTTGTTTAGTTCCTAAATGAATCAGTGTGTTAGAACCAACCAGCTGAGTAAAAGATTCAGTGAGTCACTCATAAAATCATTTGTTTTGTTTCTAAGTGAATCTGAGTTTTTACTCAAGAGAGTTAATTGATTTGTTTCAGAACCAAGCGGTTGAGTAGAAGATTCAGTGACTCACTCATAAAGTCACTTGTTTAGTTCCTGAATGAATCAGTGTGTTAGAACCAATCGGTTGAGTAAAAGACTGAGTCACTCATAAAATAATTTATTTTGTTCCTGAATGAATCTGAGATTTTAAACCATTGAGTAAACATTGAATAATAATGAATTACTTATTAGTGTTTCAGAATCAGTCGGTTAAGTAAAAGATTCAGTGATTCTCTCATAAAGTCACTTGTTTAGTTCCTGAATGAATCAGTGTATTAGAACCAATCAGCTGAGTAAAAGATTAATTAAGTCACTCATGAAGTCATTTGTTTTGCTCCTGATTGAATCTGATTTTTTAAACTGCTGAATAAAAATAGATCTTTAAGTAAAAAAAAAAAAAAAAATCAATTTACTCAAAAAAAGTAATTTGATTTGTTTCAGAAACAATTGGTTGAGTAAAGGATTCAGTGATTCACTCATGAAGTCACTTGTTTAGTTCCTGAATGAATATTAGAATCAGTTGCGTAAAAGATTCAATGAATGTCTCATAAAATCATTTCTTTTCTTTCTCAATGAATCTGAGTTTTTTTTAACCTTTGGGTAAAAATCGATGGTTGAGTAAAAAAGTAAATTATTTACTCAAGAGAGTCACTTGATTTGTTTCAGTGAATCAATGAATCAGTGTTTTTAAGCAAATCATTTGAGTAAATGATGTAATGATTCACTTATAATTACAGTCACTTGTTTAATTCCTGAATGAATCAGTGTCAACTGAAGAAACTGAATGACTCAATGACTCACTCATAAAGACTCAGTAAGTCCCTCATAAAGTAACTTGTTGACACTTACTGGTATGGTAATGTAACCTGCAAAAAGAGTCATATAGCATATAATTTTGCTTGTTTAACACTTAAATAGTCAGAGATTCTAGCCTGTCAAGCACCAGGCCATGTGGTCAACTTGTCTTTACACTACATCCGCACACCCACACAAAATATTTGAACCCTCTTTTGTATATGTGTGCCGCACACATACACTTGTCACATTACTACACAATCCCACGCTAATGTAGCTTTACACACATTATTCAATATTCATCAGCAAGCTGTCACATAATACACTTCTTCCGCCAACTCAATCACCCTACGCTGGTTAACATCTGACAGAGCAGACCAACCCCAAGAGCCCGCCATGTCTCCGATCCCCCCCTCCCGCTAACCCAGCCACTGGAATGGAGGTTTTTTTGCAGGGGCTCTATGTATAGCCGTCTCAAACATCGCCCGTGAGGCCACATTCTGTGGACACTTGTGGCGGATGGTGCCGTTTACAATCTGTGGGCTCCAGTGATTGTTGGTCAGGAACGTCTGTGTAAAAAATAGGAAATAATGATGGGCTTGGTGCTCATTGTGCCTCTTCATGGTATTAAAGGTCAGCACTGAATGCCGAGCAAAAGACACAGAGCTCGTAAACAGGGCTCAGAATAGCCCGAGTCCAGTAAGCTAAGAGAACAGCCGCCCTCCCTGATACAAAGAGGGGTGAAAAATGAAAGTTTGCATAGATTTTGCTTAATTCACTTGAGATAACTTGAGATACAACACAGAACTCAACATTTGGTATGCAAAACATGAGAAGGTTATGTCAACTCAGTAACTGATCATTTTCGATATAGAGAACAAATTCAATACAACAAGAAAAAGTAACAGTGACAACAAAATAGTAATAAAAAAATAAATAAAAATGCCAAATAACCAATATCAGTGCATGCTGGGAAACTTGATTTGCTTGTTAGTTTAACTTAAAAATTTAAGAGCATTTATTAAAATGCTATTAAAAATTAAAAATCAACCATGCAATCTATGCGAACATCATCAGGTATATAAATACATAACACTATTAATTTATAGGCCTGATGTTATTTTTTGTTGTTGTTGTTGTTGTTGAGGAAAGAAAGCAGAACATCTACTTTTTTTAGTCATTTGAATGATTTGTTTTACCTACCTACCATTTGTATGAACTGCATAAGTTTTAATATATAAGTTCATATATATGAAAGGGGATTCTGTCTTTTAGCTCATCCAAAACTCCATGTTCACTCCCAGAACTGCCAAAACTTGGAAAGACAAGCAAGCTTCAGTTTAAAAGTGTGTAATTCTATTAATGATAATACTTTGGTGTGGATAAAGGGGCACATGTGCCTTACTGATTGGGAACTGTGGGTACCTATGACAAAAAAAAACAAAAAAAACATTAAGAAACATATGTGAATCAATATGTAACATTTTCTCCCACCAGCCTCTGCCCTCATCTCTCTCTCTCTCCTCCCCTTAAGTAGCGATTAATGAGTTCCCAGGCCGGTATGTATGAGAAACACTGCTGATTTCTGACCCCTCACTAGTTAATGGCTAAATGTCAGTCATTAAGACAGTCAGTGCAGTTGGTATTAACTTTCCACTCTCAGTCTAGGTTACATAAAGATGCCTAGAGGAATCATGGAGATCTTCCATCATGGAAACAGAAAATGATAACCAGAGAACAAGGCTACAAGATATAGACCTTACTCATAGTGCATTCATTTATTCATATTCATGTTTCGATTCAGTGTGAGATATTTCAAATCATATACTATTTTGAGTCTTGCGTACAAGCCTCGTGTGTGTGCGCGATCGTGCGTGTGGGCATTGTCTTTGCATTACCCTGTGTGGGCGGCTGTATTAGCTCACCTGTGCAGCACAATGCCTCATGTCTCCGCGGTCACACTCAATTAGCCGCCACTGAGCGCGTGCAGGGCTGCCTCTCTTGTTTGCTGCCATTGGCTGATGGCCCCGGTGATAGCATTGAGCTGCTGTCTCCTCTCCAGCCCCAGCATGCAGCGTTCTGTCTGCAGATGGCTACGATGATAGCATTCACAGCTGCACCGGGACACTTTCATCTGCTGCACATCTCCCGGCCCGATGCCAGGCACAAGCGAGTAAGGGCACGAACTGTATCCGGCCACCCACTGCCTTACTATGGCCTGTCCAAAGCAGAGGTCACACAGATTAGGGGTGCATGAAATAAACACAATAGGGGGAAGACAAACTTTGGTCACAATGTAAACAGCGCAAACTAGAGCTAATCAACAGAAGAGTGACAATCCAGTACTTCCAGCTTCCAGTACTTACAGTTTTATGCTTTGTCCAAAGTTTCGAAGGATATAACTTATCCACTGTGAAATTTAAATAGTTTTGTATGTTGCTTTTTAGATGCTTTGAGTCTGACCATAACTAATCTTTACCATACTTTTAACTTGACACTTAATCAGAGCAGACAGTTTAACTGGTATAAGGCATCGCAAGAAAACATTGTTAAGAGAAAAGGCCAAATAGAGTGTTTTTCCCCAAATAAAAATGTAATGGATTAAACACAAATGCTTCTTCTCAGCCTAATCCATGTGTTATTCATTTTTAGTGTCTTAAAGGATTAGTTCACTTCCAGAATCAAAATTTCCTGATAATTTACTCACCCCCATGTCATCCAAGATGCCTCTCTTTCTTCAGTTGAAAAGAAATGAAGGTTTTTGAGGAAAACATTCCAGGATTTTTCTCCATGTAGTCCTCCAACTTCAAAATCATTTTACCTTTTTTTTTGTACAGGGCATTTGACTTTCTTTGCACAATCATTGCACACGTTACTCGTGCATTATTGAGTAATGTGTGAGGTAGAGCTAGTGCAAGATTAGCATTTGTGATTAAAAGGTATATATATATATGTATATATATATATATATTATTATTTTTTTTTTTATTTTTTTTTTTGAAAATGTGATATTCCTGGACTGGGATCGTATAGAGCCCTTTGAAGCTGCATTAAAACTGTAGTTTGGACCTTCAAACTGTTGGCCACCATTGAAGTCCACTATATAGAGAAAAATCCTGGAATGTTTTCCTCAAAAACCTTAATGTCTTTTCTCCTGAAGAAAGAAAGACACGAACACCTTGGATGACATTGGGGTGCGTAAATTACCAGGAAATCACAAATTCCTAGTAAATTTTGCAAATAATCAGAAAGAAAATGCATGTAATACATTGAATTAAACATGGAATTTTGAAGTAGAAAAACTGAAATGCAATTTTATTTTTAAAACATACACTAATAATCAGTTTTATTTACACACACACAAAAAATGCCAGTGTAGTAGAAAGGCCAGAAAGGTAACTTGAATTATCAACAGTTCAGGGTAATGATTCTTCTCACTTAACAGCTCAAGTGTGTGTGTTAATGATGAATCTGACTCACTTGAGTGGCACTGGATGGCTTTTAGGGGCGACGACCTTCTCCCTAATAGATGACCACTCAAACAGTCATCACTCACCCAACACACATCATTATCTGTGAATGTATCATTGGTTTATTCATTAAGGACACTTTCACCAGGGAAGAGGTGACAAATTCAGTCAAAGGTTACCACTGTCTCTCACGATTGACTTCTGTTCCGTATCATCTGGTCAAGTTGACACCTTATACTTGCATCTTTAATTGTTAGGTAGTGTGGCGTAGTGGACAACTGGAAGGTTGCTGGTTTGGACACTGCAACAAAATTAGCTTAATGAGGTACTATAACCAAAAAGACACTTAACTTCAGGGAAATGCTTACTAGTGAGGGAAAAAATATTGTAACGTTAACATTTTTAAGAAACAGAGTTTCTCTGGCAACATATAGTACACACACAGTTTATATCAAAAGTTTACATACACCTTGCAGAATCTGCAAAATGTTAGTTATTTTACCAAAATAAGAGGGATCATACAAAATGCAGGTTGTTTTTTTTAGTACTGACCTGAATAAGATATTTCACATTAAAGACAGAGCCAGGGGTGTAAACTTTTGAACGGAATGAGGTACATTTGTGTACATTTTTCTTATTTTGCATAAATATATATATTTTTTTCATTTAGTACTGCCCTTTAGTAGTTACAGAAGATACTTACATGTTCCACAGAAGAAAAAATAAGTTAAATTTACCCTGATCTTCAAGTTCTAAAAGTTGTCACCACTCAGCTCTTAATACATCTTTTTTCTTTTTTCTGAAGCATCAGTGAGCATTTGAACCTTCTGTAATAGTTGCATATGAGTCCCTCAGTTGTCCTCTGTGTGAAAAGATGGATCTCAAAATCATACATTTATTGTTGGAGAGAGTTCAACTACACAAAAATGCTGAAAAACCAAAGAATTTGTGGGACCTGAAGTATTTTTCTGAAGAACAGTGGTATCAAGTGTATGTAAACTTTTGAACAGGGTAATTGTTAAAAACAAAATGTACACTTTTGAGCTTCAACTTTTACTATTAATGTGATCACTAGTTGAATGGCACAATTTTCTCTAAACCTGTTTTAGAATGACATTTCTATACTGGGTAGAAAAAGATAAAGTGTTAACTTCACACAAAGTAAATATTTTCCAGATAGGATTTCAATCATTCATTTTGGATTTAGTACAATGACAAATAGATGTTAATCATTTAATTTGGTAAACATGGTGTCTTTACAGTATCATTTCCCCACACAGTATACTTTTGTCTGTATACATGAAACTATGTTGCATATTTAGGGGTTCTTGGTGTAAAAAAATATATAAATATATATAGTCACCTTTATTTATATGACCCTAGACCACAAAATAGTCTTAATTAGCACAGGTATACACGTAGCAATAGCCAAAATACATTGTATGGGACAAATTATTGATTTTTTTATTATGCCAAAAATCATTAAGATATTAAGTCAAGTTCATGTTCCATGAAGACTTTTGTAAATTTTCCACTGTAAATATATCACAACTGCATTTGGAATTTCAGTTTAAATTTAAATGTAATTTTCTCAGTATTTTGATTCTATTGCACCCTAAGATATTGCCTTATCCTAACAAACCATACATCAATTAAAGCTTATTCATAGTTATAAAATAGTTTATAAAATAGCTTATAAAATAGTTTTTTGTTTTGTTTTGTTTTCAAAATCCACTTGACTGAAAATCAGAGCACACTTATGGTCTCAGAGCCAGTCCTTCAAAACGTTTCAGTTCTGTCATTCGACTCTCGCCTGTTCAAGCAGCTGATAAATTCTTATCAGCACTTTACTGGAGGTGCTTATCTGGATGGCTCTTTTAGTCCCTCGGGTTTGGGATGCCCACCCTCCAGGGCCACATCCTCACTCCACTGCCTCCCCAGAGCCCCTCTTGCGTTGTCCAAATCTGTAATTGTGGTCTAATGGCCGTGTTTGAAGCCGATCTAGCACATAAACAGGCGAAGGAAGTCTTTAGAGCCTTAATCACTCAGTCCCTCCCTCTCTCTCTCGCTCTCTCTTACGTCTCCCCTCCTCCTCCTCCTCTTTCTCTCTCTCTCCTTCCTCGTCTCCCCTTCTCTGGTTCAGCCGATCAGGCCCCTGCTTCCCAGACAACTGCAAACAATTAGGCAAATTAGTGGCTCCGCCATCACCATCAAGAGGCCTGCTTGTTTATATCTTAATTGAAGCGAATGTCAAAACAGTCAAGGTTTGAAAGAAACAAGATGCGTCCATGAGATGAAATTCAAACTGCCAGCCAGCCCAAATATTAAGAGTGTTTGTTTAATAGCGTGCGACCAACTGGGAAAAAGAAGGATATAAGAGAAAAAAGAGAGGCAGAGAGAGCGAAAGAGGGGAGATATAAAGAATACATATGGGGAAAATACATACAGACATTTTCCACATCTGTATATAAGATTTCTTTATATCTGTTTAACCCCTCTGCCCTCTTTTCGGTCTGTGTGTGCATGCATTCTCACTCTCTGAGGCCATGGGGATCCGTACGGATGCACAAAGTCATTGTAAAAGCTTTTTACTAAATAGAGAGAAAAAATATGCACTATTCAATCGGGCTCGTCCCCTCCCCCTCCTCCTGTACAATACATAAATAAACAGGAATGACCTGATTGAGATGTAAAAGGCAGGCACTCTGCTCTGGGAGCCATTCGTTAGAATGATGCATTAACCATAGTGTTCTCAGCAGGGCCAATGCCACTATGCACACTAAACAGGGACCGCTTAAACTAATAGGCCTTTCACATTACTACATATTCAGTGTGGAGGGACAGAAGCGTTTGTTCATAAGAGCTGGCTGTTTATTGTTTATTGTTGCGGACTGTTGTGCTGATAAGTGACTTTGTCACCTACTACTGATGTGTCATTCGCAGCACCCTTCCAGTTACACTCGGCCTCCTCAACTTCACAACCTCCTCTCTGTGAGTAACTCAATACAGCAGTTTCCTTGTATACATGAAACACATGCAATGGCACAATTCAGAGTCACTATAAACATAACTAAAATCACAAAAATTATAAGCAGATGTCACGGTGAACGTACCTTCAACGTGTGCTTCTTTAAAAAAAATACGATTTACATGATATAGCAATGCTGATAGAATAATACTGGAAAAGCAGCATCTGTTTTTAACAGTGTATACAATACACAATAAAGCAAGAAACTAAAACTCAAATGTCAAACTCATATACTGCACATAAACAATACAGTTATCACCTCAATTATGAACAATTCTGTATACACTATTGTTCAAAACTTGTTAAGATTGTTAAGGAGTGCATTTATGTAATAAAAATGCAAAAACAAAGTTATATTCTAGAAGTATGACAACAATATATGTGACCCTGGACCACAAAACCGGTTTTAAGTAGCATGGGTATATTTGTAGCAATAGCCAAAAAAACATTGTATGGGTCAAAATTTACGATTTTTCTTTTATGCCAAAAATCATTAGAATAGTAAGTAAAGATCATGTTCCATGAAGATATTATGTAAACTTCCTACCATAAATATATATAAATGCCATTTTTGATTAGTAATATGCCTTGATAGGAACTTCATTTGGACAACTTTAAAGGCGATTTTTGCAATATTTAGCATTTTTCTTTATTTAGATTTTTTTTGCACCCTCAGATTCTGCCAAATATTGTCCTATCCTAACAAACCATACATCAGTGGAAAGTTTATTAATTCAGGTAATGTATAAATCCCATCTTTCAAATGATGTATACTTTTCAGAAAATTGACCCTTAAGACACATATATTATACAATTTCTGTATACACTATTGTTTAAAAGTTTGGGGTCATTAAGATAGTTTAGGGGTGCATCTATTTAATCTAAAAAATGAAATAAAATTTATATTCTAAAAGTTTAAAAATAATATATATAATAAAAATTCTGTATATGTTATTATTCAAAAGTTTGGGGTCATTAAGATATCTATTTATTTGATCATAAATGCAAAAGAGTTATATTCTAAAAATATAAAAACAATATATATTATACACATTCTGTATACACTATTGTCCAAAAGTTTGAGGATGTTAAGGGGGCATTTATTTGATAAAAAAAAACACCAAAAATAAATAAATAAATGACATGAAATGTATGTTATGTGATAAAAAATTATCACAATATTATTTCTATTTGAATAAAAATAGCCATTACTTCAATTTTTTTGTGTCATATGATCCCTCAAAAATCATTCTAATATGCTGATTTTATGGTAAGATTTTCTGTTAAGAAACATTTCTTATTATTATCAATAATATGTATTATCACATTTTTGTAGAAACCTTTTTTTAGGATTTTTTGAAGATCAGAAAGTTCAACTTTTTTTGCCACACAATAAATCTACTGTTACTTTTGATCAGTTTAATAACATTTTAACAAATTATTTATATATTATATAAGTTTGGTTATTATACATTTATATAGAGAGAGTTTAGTATATAAGGTCTATGTACAGTATATACCAGTCAAAAGTTTTTTAAGATTTTAAATGTTTTTTAAAGAATTCTCTTTGCTCAAAATACTGCAAAAGCAGTAATACTGTGCTAAAAATGTAGCTTTGATCACAGGAAAAAATTACATTTTTAAATATATTCAATTAGTGTTATTTTAAATAGTAAAAAATATTTCAAAATTGTACTCTTTTTGCTGTACTTTGGATCAAATAAATGCAGGCTTGGTGAGCTTTAAAAAAACATTAAAACTCTTACTGTTCAAAAACCTTTGACTGTTAGTGTACTTTTTAATATTTTTTATTAGAATTATTTTTTATTTCTAATTATTCCAATAATATAAAATTATTTTGTGGGCCAGATTTAAGAATAAATTATTACCACTTGAAAGATCCTACGTTTAATGCTTTTTAATCGAGCAATAATTTATTCTTAGTTTGAGATCCCTGCAATAAAGCAACATCATAAAGAAGATATAAAGAAAGATATAAAGAAAATAAGCTAATAAAAACACTTAATTTTCATGTTTGCTTTTGATAAAAACCACAGCCTTGAAGGGAATATAATCCAGATACTACTGGAGATACTGATTGTCGTGTTTAGTAGGTAGATGGATGTTTATGGAGCAGGTGAGCTCAGAAGTTTGGCTCCAGCATTAGAGGCCCAGACAGACATATAGACTCTACCTATCAGGCACCGGTCTGCACAGAGCCCACGAGTATCAGCACTCTAATTGGATCAGTGGCACGAATGTGATTACCGCTGGCGTATTTATTTACATAATAATTATTATTGCCAGCCCTGTGGTGCCAGAGGATGTGGAGGGGGGAGGGCCAGAAATACGGCTGATCTCTGTGTGTGTGTGCGAGAGGTCGTCGAACGTGCCTCCCCCTTCAGTGCAGAGCTGATATGATGGCATTATTCTATTAGTGCTCCAGTGTGAAGTTTGAAATGAGCTCTGATTGGATTAGTTAACGGCGAGGACTAGATAGTGCGGAATGAGGTTAGCGGCAGCACACGCAGGCGGCCTCAGCTCGGGCGGCCGTAATTAGGAGTCTGTCCAGGGAGAGCGTTTGGAAATGTGCCAACACGCATCAATGACTCCTCCTACCGCAAATACAAATATTAGATTATAGTCGGATGTATTTAAACCGTGTTATTTACTATTGTTATTTATGGCTTATCTGTTCTAGTTAGTACATACCAACATACTTCTAATGAACTTTAGTCATTTCCATGAGTACTAAACTTAATGTTTAAGCATAAAATGATTTTCTAGGGAATTGTGTTCTTCTAATTTTATAGCAAAAGTTTGGACAGGATCCTTTTTTATTCTAACACGACAATGCCTCTGTGTATAAGGCAAGGTTCATAGAGAAATGTTTGATTCAGTCAGTGTGGAAGAACTTGACTGGCCTGCATAAAGCCAAGTCCTAGTCCCAACTGAACACCTCTGGTGTGACTTTAAATGCAGACCTTGAACCAAAAACTCAGACCAAACACCAATGACTTGTGCGTATGTAACCCTGGATCACAAAACCAGTCATAAGTGTCAATTTTTCGAAATTGAGATTTATACATCATCTGAAAGTTTGATAAATAAGTTTTACATTGATCTATGATCTGTTATAATAGGACAATATTTGGCCAAGATACAACTATTTGAATATCTGGAATCTGAGGGTGCAAAAAAATAAAAATATTGAGAAAATCGCCTTTAAATTTGTCCAAGTTAAGTTCTTAGCAATGCATATTACTTACCAAAAATTAAGTTTTGATATATTTACAGTCGGAAATTTACAAAATATCTTAATGGAACATGATATTTACTTAGTATCCTAATGATTTTTGGCATAAAAGAAAAATCAATCATTTTGACCCATACAATGTATTTTTGGCTATTGCTACAAATATACCCCAGAGACTTAAGACTGGTTTTGTGGTCCAGGGTCACATATGGGTACAGTCATTTTAGATACTTCCAGGCATCTAAATTTTATGCTTCCATCTTTGTTGCTACAGTTTTGCCTTTTTCTGTTCTAAAGAAGGGGGTGTCCCAATACTTTTGTCCATATAGTGTATGTACAAGTCACTGGTGTTTGGTGATGAGTTTTTGGTTCAAGGTCTACATTTAAAGTCACACCAGAGGTGTTCAGCTCAATGGTAGTCAAACCTGTTCACTAGAAGGGGGTGTCCCAATGCTTTCGGCAATGTAGTGTATCTATCCATCCATTCACTTTCCTAGCCAGCTGTTTGTTTATCAGGCGATCGATCCATCCATCCATCCCTCGTTGTTGTCATTGTTTCCTAACCCAGTTCTGTTGCGTGTAGTTAAAGAGTTTAGTAAGCGTGTAATGGTGTTTAATCACAGTGTTCCTCAAACAGCCCATTACAGCAGTGTTGAGTGGCAGCATTACATGGCGCCTGCGGGGTCTGAACAAACCACCTTTTGTTAATAAGGCTCCATTAATCAGAGCCATTACAGAAGCCACTGGACCACAGGGCCATGCCGTGCATGATAAATATCCTCCAAACAGAAACAATTTACCCACCCCGTCTAAACAAACCTCTGTTGTGCGTGTGTGTGTGTGTGTGTGTGTGTGTGTGTGTGTGTGTGCGTGTGTGTGTGTGTGTGTGTGCGTGTGTGTGTGCGTGTGCGCGCAACAATACGTGTGGCAATTGTTCCTGTGATGTCCCATGATTTGTTCCTCCCTATGAATATACTAATTACATTCCCCTAAAAACACAGCGACTGTCCGTTTATGTGCCTGTGAAGCAGAACAATGCTTCGTTGGCATGTGTGCGTGTGTGTTTGTGTATGTGTGAACAGTGATCGGCACAGGGCGGAACAGGAACCACGCACTCTGGCTAAAGTGACCCTAAGGAGCAGTTGAGGTTGAATGTTGGAGGGCTGCCTGTGGGCCGACGTGTCTGCAGACGCGGCCGTGTCTCATTCAGTGCCGAGCGTGTGCTGTTCCCTGTCATTACCGCAACTCCTCCAGGACCAAACACTGTCCACCCAGACCAGGACTAATAGATTATGTGAAAAATGCAGCCTGCCCTTAATGGTTTGGTCCCTGTATTCATGTAAATCTGCATTTTTGACAATTAGATTCATTGATTTACAGTGCAGATTTTATGATGTAGTTTTTTTTTTTTTTTTACTTTTTACAATTCAAGGTTCAAATTGTTAACACAAGTTAATGCATCAGGTATATTTTTATTATTGTAGGTAAATGTTAATTTACATTAGGGGTGTTTCCTCTGAGGAGGCGAGGGAGGAAGTGTCTCCTTAAAATATTAGATAAGAAAAAAACTCCAACCTGATCTCATGACAAAAACGTGCCTGTGGGGACTTGAAGATGCGAAATACATACTGCTATATACATTTCGTGACATATTCAATGTGAAATGTCCACTGAGTGGCACTAAAAGAGTGTTCGTGTTTTTTTCCCCCGGAACAGATGAACGTACAAATGGTACGTTGTATGGGATGTTGGTTTTGTATGTGTCACCGCAGTTCTAACACAGTTCTCTGTGACGTTTTAATAACGTACCACCTGCACTACACCTAAACCCAACCGATAGCATGAACAAAAGAGAATGTGACATAAAAATGCAATCGCAAGCATGCCGTTTTAGCTTGTTTTTCGATCTTTTATTTTTCAGATCTTTCATTGTGAATCAAGTTTTCCAGCCAAAGTTCCTGCATCCTAAATCCAATTCCATGCCAGCTGAGCTACCGAGCAAACTTGTTACATCTGGAAACAGAAACATATGGAGCTGTAGTCATAACTGTGTACAAAAACAATTACAAGTGCTCGCTGTTTTACCGCCTCTAGTGTTCATTTCCGTTTGGAAACTGCAGTGATATTTACTTATTGGTAAGTATTTTGCTTCTTGCAAAAAAGTTCCCACAGGACCGTTTTGTCATAAGATTAGGTAGCATAAAACAACAAATATAACATGAAAAAGTGTATAAATCACTCGTGTTTTTTAAAAAAAACATTGTCCAACAGTGACACCAGCAGGTAAAGTTACAACGGGAGTCCACGTCTCTCTCGCCTCTGCTGAGCCCACAGAGTTTTAACAGACCCACTAATGATCAACGTGAGTTTGGTGGAGGGTAACTGAGAATGAATGGGGGAAAGTCAAATGAGAGGATGCAATGCCTCCAACTCTATATGATTTGATATGACTATGTTCGAGGTTATGTTCGGCTGTGATTGGTTGATGCAATAAATCCCGACTCTTGTGTTTCTGTGCACTCCGCATTCACGAATCAGTCTGAATGAACATCTGCAAGACATCTGCAAGACGTAGTTTGCTCATCTGCAATATGTCTATTGGACGTTTCCTATCAGATGTCAAATAGACATCTATTAGATGTCTTTAAGACGTTTATGATTTAGAATGCATGTAAAACTGACATCTTACAGATGTCTGCCAGACGTTCAAAGAAGATCAAAGATCAAAAGATCTTTAACAGACATCTTGCAGACGTACGTGTGCTATCTGGGTAATGGCGTTAATGGGAAAACAAATAACACTCCATTATATAACCACTAGATATAATCACTTTGTTACATCAAAATAATGCTTAAAATGTCATGAAAACATGATCTGTGGGAGGTTTTAGTGAGTAATCATCTTGGTGAAATTTAAAGTAAATCTCTGTGTCTGTAACCAATCTTTACCGAGCTTTGATAACTGATGATCAGCAAAATTCAAAAATGGTTAAATGTGAACTATATTAAAAAGAATAGCTGATAATAAGTTCACAAATAAAATGCATTGTTTAAATTGTTACTCCTTGAATTATTATTTTGTAATAAATGTAAAATGCTTAAAACACTAACTTGATTAGATTCACAATTGGCTTTAATAAACAGAATATTAATTACATTGTTAATGTAAAAATATTAAATCTATCTATCTATCTATTGCTCTGTCTGTCTAGACTGTGCAGTTTTACCATTATTAATGGGTTTTAAGAATAAGTGAAAATAAAGTAAAAAAAAAAAAAAAAAAAGAGAATAAGTTAAAAAAAAACACTAGACATCTAAAGTTGCAATAAAATTTGTGCATTCTTTACTCAACATTTTAGAACCTTCACAACTGTTTTTTGGTTTGAATCCTGATCTTTAGTCTGTGGATAGTCTCAGACAAAGAGCTGTTTTGAGTTGGTTTTTATGGTTTTATAGTGACAGACAGTAATATCAACCATACGCCACTCTAGACAAAGAATGGGACGTGATCTCATAGTCGGCCTCTCTCATCCACTAATGACAAGGACAGCGCTCTCTAATTCCTCTATCTTTCTCTTTCTTTTCTCACTCCTTGTCTACTCTCTTGTCTAACCTCTTCAGTTCCCCCCCGCACTGCGGACCAGATGCCAGTGTTGGCCAGGAGTCTCCAGAGGCTTCCAGTAACATATTGGTTTATAATTAATGAAATTAGCGCTGTTATCTGTTGTGAAGATCCCAGCTCTGGAATTAGACACTCTGCAGAAAAAGAGAGGGAGAAAAAGCAGGAGAAGGAGAAGAAGGGATGGTGGTCGAGAATGTGGGATACCAAAATGAACAGAATGCCACTAATGAGGAAAAGGAGTAGAAGAAAAGTGGAGTTGACACAATAAATGAGTCTCCATCATGGCAAGAAGGACAAAAACAAGGCAACAGGGACGAGCAGGAGAACAAAGCCATCTTGAGCAAAGGAAAAAT
This sequence comes from Cirrhinus molitorella, assembly GCA_033026305.1. Classification (NCBI taxonomy): domain Eukaryota; kingdom Metazoa; phylum Chordata; class Actinopteri; order Cypriniformes; family Cyprinidae; genus Cirrhinus; species Cirrhinus molitorella. The sequence continues at coordinate 17,606,482 of CM065122.1, forward strand.
GTTTTAGACCATACTTGAAACGTAACTATGTATTATGTATATTGATGCAATGGTTAAAAACGCATCCAGTGTCTCACAGTTTTTAGATGCTTCAGAAATTTTGCTGCACTTTTTTGGACATTCCAGACAACACTGACCATTAATTATAGAACAGGATATATATGTTTATGGGCTTTGAATAGCTCCAAAATGATTTTATTTAGTTTATATAAGTATCTGTTATTTTCACTGAAAGATATGGTTGTATAGTTGTTCAGCTTTCAATGAAAATCACTGAAAGTGTTTTGGAGGTGAAATTAACACAAAGGAATTTATGTTGTTTAGAAGCTTCGATAAGAATGAATCTTCGATAAGAAGACTGAAGCTTTGGAGAATGAAGCTTCGATAAGATTGAATATAGAGTAATATATACAGATGGTTCTTCAAATTAAAGTTACTGTTTTACTAGCCTTTATCAGTGTTATGATCAGTGAAAATGACTGCTTTAAGTTAAGTTAAAAAATTCTTTATAGTTTTCTATATACAAATAACTTAGGATTAGTTGTTTAAATTAGTTAATGCATTAATTATTAAGAAATAATGAGCAACATTTTACTGTAATTATTAATCTAGTTTGTTCATTGTTAATATATATATATATATATATATATATATATACAGTGGGTACAGAAAGTATTCAGACCCCCTTAAATTTTTCACTCTTTGTTATATTGCAGCCATTTGCTAAAATCATTTAAGTTCATTTTTTCCCTCATTAATGTACACACAGCACCCCATATTGACAGAAAAACACAGAATTGTTGACATTTTTGCAGATTTATTAAAAAAGAAAAACTGAAATATCACATGGTCCTAAGTATTCAGACCCTTTGCTGTGACACTATTTAACTCAGGTGCTGTCCATTTCTTCTGATCATCTTTGAGATGGTTCTACACCTTCATTTGAGTCCAGCTGTGTTTGATTATACTGATTGGACTTGATATACATATATATATATATATATATATAGTATCTCACAAAAGTGAGTACACTTCGTTGGTTAGCCCTTGCAAGGCCTGTTCTCAATGGAACCCATCTTGGAAAACCTCTGTATGACCCTGACCACTATAGTGTAACTCAATTTCAGGGTGTTACTAAACCTCTAATAGCCTTGGCCATTTTTGTGGAGAGCAACAATTCTAACTCTCAAATCCTCAGAGTTCTTTGCCATGAGATGCCATGTTAAACATCCAGTGGTCAGTATGAGAGAACTGTACTTAAAGCACCAAATTTTAACTGTTCTAATACAAGATACACAACTTTGTATTGTCCTGTCAAGCAGACAAAAGCGTGATGAATAGGACATGTGGCTTTGCATGGTTAAACAACATACTGATGGTATAACTTAAGGGTGTACTCACTTTTGTTGCCAGGTATTTTGACAATCGCTGTATGTTAAGTTGTTTTCAGAGGACAGTAAATCTATACTGCTATACAAGGTGCACATTGCAATGGCTATTCTAAAATATATCCCATTTTAATTTCTATAGTATCGTCCCTTGAGAAGATATACTAAAATGGTTGCTGAAATAAGAGGAGGGATACTGTAAGTATATATGCAATATTATGTAATATGTGGGTATATATGCAATATACTATATCCAATCATTCTGTGATGGAGGCATTGCCTCCTTTCACGTGGCTTACCCCTTTCATTCTCAATTACCCCCCACCAAACCCACTGCATGCTTTAGGGGGTCTGTTAAAACTCAATGGGCTAAGGAGAGGCGACAGAGATGCGGACTGCCACTGCTACTTTACCTGTTGGATGTTGTTTCTTTAAAAAAAAATGAGACTTACACTTAAAAATAAAGGTTCTTGATTGGCATTGGTGGTTCCATGAAGAAACTTGAACATCCATGGAACCTTTCAAATGCAGAAAAGGTTCCTTATAGGCGAACAAGATTCTTTAGATTTTTAAAATGTTCTTCAAAATGATTCTTTGAAGAACTGTTCAATAAATGGTTCTTTTAGGGGAACCAAAACCTAGATAGACAGATAGATAGATAGATAGATAGATAGATAGATAGATAGATAGATAGATAGATAGATAGATAGATAGATAGATAGATAGATAGATAGATAGAAAAATGAACAGACGTGAAGTAGCTCTTGATGAGATGTGTACACTAACAGGTGTGTCCCTCACGGTTTGCTGCCTCCTGCTGCACACAACAGCACCCAATCAGTCGCGCTTCACGTCCATACAACGGCATTGTGGGAGATAAATAAATAAAGGAGCCCCTCGAGTCTTGGACATTAATAGCAATTGTGTGTGTGTAAACTGCTTCACATCGTCCTCTCTGCTCACAGCTGCCCCGTAATCACTGTTGGGCCATGCAGCTGATGAGATGTGTGTGAAACAGAGTGAGAGAGAGCAAGACAGCATATGGGACGGAGCCATGTCAGTTGGTGAAGTTTGAATAGCGCTGAGAAAAATTATTTCAAATCTGACAACATCTTGGGAGCAGCACATCTGGCCCACTCACCGTCAAATGATTTTCCCACCTGCTTTCAGTTAGGCAAATTATGATACAGCACAATGAGGGTGAGAGGAAAGCAGGCAAGATGGAGACTGGAAGAGAGAGAGAGGAGGGAACATCAGAGGGGAAAAATGTGGCCATTGATGGTGAGAACAGAGACGTTGTGACCTTGGAGGTTGAAGATGATGACATGACACGATGGCCACACCAAGCCACTAACAAGCAGTCTGTGCAGAGCAAGCGCCAGAGTGACTATAATCTGTAGTTTCAACATTCATTAACTACCTCTCAATCTACCACCATCTTGCCAGGAGCAGGGATAATTGTAACGCTCAATAAATGTAACATTGGTATTAACTTAATTCACAATGCACTCACAGTGACAGTTTTAAGGTCATAACTTTAGTTACAGTAAATTATAGGTCATTTCAAACAACATTATTCTTGTCAGTATGAATGTAACAGCTGTCCCTAGGCAAGGAAATACGACTGTTCAACGCATAAAGAAAACACCATCATCCATGTGACTTAACTGTTCATATTAAAGTGTGGATGAGAAACTACAGTTGTACTGTATGTCACTGAAGATTGTTGAACATTTACATAAGGGTTTGTGCCTTATTGTAAGACGTATTTTCAATGCAATTGTTCATCTAGATTGCTGTGTGTTTATTTTAAATTATGACATGACTGCTCTTCAAAAACTGAGTATATGTGTTTCATATTGATTAACAAAATGTACACATCAATTAATTATTTACAGTATTTTTTTTTTATTTACTGAGACATTTAACACACACCACAGTTGCAATTATACCGTATGGGTTTTATTTCTAGTTATTTCTGATTCTAAATCTAAATTATATGTACACTACCAGTTTTTGGACAGTAAGATTTTTTATGTTTTTTTTTTTTTTTTTAATGAAGTTTCTTCGGCTGACCAAGCCTGCATTTATTTGATTTAAATTAATTTATTTACTATTCAAAATAACTGTTTTCTATTTGAATATATTTTAAAATGTTATTTATTTCTGTGATTTAAAAGCAGATATTTGGTATGATTACTCCAGTCACACGATCCTTCAGAAATCATTCTAATATTCTGATTTGCAGCTCAAAAACACATTATTATTATAATGCTAAAAACACCTGAGTAGATTTTTTCAGATTTCTATGATGAATAGAAAGCTCAGAAGAACAGCATTTATTGAAATAGAAATCTTTTCCAACATTATAAATGTCTTTGTCATCACTTTTGATTAATTTAAAGCATCCTTGCTTCATTTCTTTCCTAAAAAATAAAAAATAAATACAATTATACTGACTCCAAGCTTTAGAATGGTATAGTGTATAACGTTCCAAAAGTTTTTATTTCAAATAAATGCTGATCTTTGTATCGTTGTATCAATGCTTGTTAATCCAAATTTAGACAGTAAAATGGTTACTTTGTAATGTTTACAAAAAAATCCTACTATTTCAGTAAAAGGTTTTTTATCAGTTTTCATCCAATAAGCCTTATTTTATTAGATTGAAACCAAACAATACTTCTGTGAATTTCACATACCAGAATACCAAATTCTGTCAAGATCATTACATTTACAAAATATTAAAGAGCTTTACAAGCATAAAAGCAAAGAGAGCATTAAAAATTATGAGTTGAGGGAACGTCACGCAATGAACACAAAGCCCTTAATGGTAATAAAACAGACATGGCAGCTGTGTACGTATTGCCTCTAGAGGTTCTCAAGAAAACTGCAGAGAAACCCTTCCTAAATCCAAAACAGAACTCGTTTCACATCATAATAATTGTGCTGGTTGTTTCATGACTGACAGGTTTGCTTTCGTTGCTAATCACTAGATTTGTCTTTACATCTGTATTTGGATTGTTCTTTCATATTAATATTGTTTATACTGTGAATTTTATGCGTGTGTCAATTCTTTTGTTTATGATCATTTCAGCTAAGGGCTTTACGTATTTACCTTTACGCATTACCTGCGTCACTATAGATTTGAGTGAGTGTATAATGCCCTGTCTCACTGACTGTAAATTATCTTTTGCAATCATAAGACACTATTGCACATCATTTTTCATGCTTTACTGTTTTTATTCCACACATCATAAACATATGCAATATTACTTCAGATAGAACCAGGCCTACTAAACAACTATCAAGTGTTGTTCTAACTGAGGACCCCTGCTGATCATCTTATGAAAGTTTTTAGTTTGGCTCTGGAGGGTGATGAACCAGTGGATGAAACTTAAAGACAGCAGTGGTGTGCCCTTTGGACTGCTGGATAATCCCTCGTCATAAACACCTCCATCTAACCCACACCCACACACAAATGCACGCACACACACAGATAGATCGCAAGATAGATAACGTTTTTAAAGGGATCAATAAACAGCAGCTTATCACACCTTAAACTGATAAAAAAATACTGATTGCTGAATAAATGCAACCTAAGCTTCATATTTGAATAAATACAAGACATTTTAGGACAATCAGATGCAAACCATACAAAAACAAGAGGGGGATATCATAATTTATTGACAGATATTCACCCATGAGGTTGCTGTTTGCGGTAATGAGTCAAAGGGAGTTGCGCAGAACGGGTCTGACGTGCCGGTGTAGTGTTTCACGGGACACCAGGCCTCTCTGAATATGTTTGTGTGTGCCACGCTCTGTTTGTCAGAAGGTACCACATGTTATTTGGTTGTTGTGATGGGTTGTTGTGTTTGTGTGTAATAGTTACCCCTAGATTGACTCTGTAACCTAAACATCTCAAATTTTTGATGGCAACATGATGTTTTTCATCTCATGCACATCTATTCCAACAATTTAAATGTGTATACAGAAATATCCACTCACATACGTGGTAAGTCAGGAAGATTTTTCAATGCTTTTGAAAGAAGTCTCTTATGGTCACAGGGCTGCATTTATTTGATCAAAAAACAGAAAGTTTTCTGTATTTTCAATATATAATATATTCATGTGATGGCAAAACTCAGTAGCCATTACTCCAGTCTTTATAGTCACTGTTGGTCTTCAAGAAATTTTTATTAACTTTTTTTCTTGATTCTGTTGTAATATTAATAAATATTGTTGCTGTCAATTTTGGTCAAATTAGTTTATCTTTGCTGAATTAAAGCATTATTATTATTATTTTTTTTTTTTTTGGACTGACCTCAAACTTTTGAACCGACAGTAAATGTACTCTTTTGGACTTTTATTCAAGTTTTTAACTGTCATTCTTATTTTTGAACACAGACATGAAAATGCAGTATTCAAACGTAATTTTTTATAATTCATGAACGAAAACATTTTGTAAGATGATTTTGATGTACATTTTCCAAGGATGAATTTTGAGATTTGAAGTTTTCAGCTGATGTATATATTTTTATGATTTCTAAAGCGTGATAGGGAAAAATGCAACGAAGAAAGTCTTTTTGTGACAAAGGTCAGTACTCCTGCTATGAAGTGGATTTTTGGGGTGCACTTTTGTCATAAATTAATCTATTACTTTTCCTGCATAATTTGTAACAAAAAATGGTAAAATATCTATTTAGGAGTCTTAGACCGTTCCAACGATATACAGTTTGTCATGATTAAATTAGGATTTATTTGTAAAATGGTGACGTAAACTTAGGTGTCCCACTGAGGGGACGGGTGACAGTTAAGGGGTTTAGGAATTATGGGGGAAAACAGCCTTCACAAATATATTTAGGCTAATTCTTAGTTTCCATTAATCAGACATCATATTTCTGCCTTACACACCAAGGTTATTATTGCTAATAAAACTATTTGTGACCCTGGACCACAAACCAGTCTTAAGTAGCAGAGGTATATTTGTAGCAATAGCCAACAATACATTGTATGGGTCAAAATTAAAAAAAATTCTTTTATGCCAAAAATCATTAAGATATTAAGTAAAGATCAAGTTCCATGAAGATATTTTGTTAATATCCTACCAGAAAAACTTAATTTTTGATTAGTCATATGCATTGCTAAGAACTTCATTTGGACAACTTTAAAGGTGATTTTCTCAATATTTCAATTTATTTTTTTTATTTTTTTATTTATTTATTTTTTTGCACCCTCAGATTTTCAAATAGTTGTATCTCGGACAAATATTGTCCTAACCTAACAAACCATACATCAATGGAAGGCTTATATAAAAAGCTTGTATAAATCTGGTTTTGTGGTCCAGGGTCACATTTTAAAGTCTAAAATATTATTTTTGTTAACTAAAAACTACCTACTTCACTGAAAAAACAAACAAACACTACAAACACAATCTACATAAAATATATATATTTTTAATTTCGCACTTTCAGTCAGTGCTGGTTGGTCTGATTAAATAAGTCGACCGTGCACGACTTCTGATTATCAGTGTATCCATTTTGATTAGACCTCTAGCATAAGGTGGGCCAGACAGTTGAGGTCGTGGGAGGTTTGGTGGTTTCCAGGGTGGGCCAAGTTCATGATTAGGTGGGCCAGGCCTTGTGGAGCCAGACCTAGTGTAGCATGTGTCATCGTGGGCAGATGGAACAAATTGTGATGTGATGTAATGTTATAAGGGTTGAAAACTAAAACTAAGAAACTAAATAATAACCAAATTTAGTCATTTTCGGAAAAAAACCAAAGTAAACAAAATAAAAACTATTTAAGCACTATTAAAACAAACTAAAAGTCAAATTGAAACCCAAAATTCCCAAAACTATAATAACCTTCACACACACACAAACCCAAGCCACCACTGGTCGATCATGTCCGTCTCGTATATTTTGTGTTTATGCTTTGTTTGTGTGCCTCAGCGCAAAAATATTTCGCTGGAATCGACAGTGTTTGTAATGTAGGGCAGCAACACCCAATTATTACCCCAAGAGGAGCCTTCTATTTAGGTTTATTCTATGGCTGCTAAATTTATCCAGGCATGCCTTGATGCCGGCCGAGCCAAAAGCCTGACTTTACAGTTCAAAGATCCTGCACCCTTACACATTCCTCTCTGCCCATAATGGAGGACTCGAGCTTGCCAAGGGATGCACTGACTCCAACAATCAGCGCGGCGTGGATGACTGCACGAAGTGAGCTAAAACAACTGATTTGTATCACAACAATACTGTTTGATCAGCTGCTGCTCAATTTGAATGGTTGCAGCTGAAATTTAAATAAATACTGCAGATGAAAGGTATTTCAACTACAGCTTGGGTCGTGGCAGAATGTCCGTCACTGTAAGGAACACCAGTGTGACCCAAACCAAGTTTGCTCTTTATTGTTAAATTCTTGAGAGGAAACATACGTGCTGTCAAAGCGCTTGACAAAGCGGAACCAAATAAACCGTTGTTTAGTGTTGTTGGCGGTCACCATATCCTAAATAATGCAAAACACCTTGATGAGTGAAGCTTTATTCGTTGGAAATAGAGGACAGGACATTAGCACACACACGGAAAGCAGCGGAGAGGGATGAGTCAAGAAATTTATCATTTGGGCTTAAAATGCACTCATTCCTGGCTCATGAATAATTTGGCAACACAACACTAATTTTGCATTAGACCGCCGATTCACAGCTCAGAAACACTCTCACCAACTCTCCAGGGCTGTTTACCCATGTGTCGGTATTTTTTCCCGCCTTTTTTCCTAGTTAGTAATGCTTTTTCCGCTGGATGCTCCTCAAAGTGACCTATATATTCACCTCGAGGAGTGTTTGGTGTAAAAGCATTACTAACTAAAAAAAGGCCTAAAAAAAACTAAACAGCTCAGCGGCAGGGAACAGCGACAGTGCTCTGCGGGTCCCTGAGCGACCGTACGGGGAGTCCCGGTCGCATTGGTTGGCGCACAGACGGTACGGCTTCTTGCTGTGCCACTATTAGTGCAGCCTCCGCCGGTTTAATATTTAATTGCGCTGATGGACTGCATCTGTGCTGCTCTGTGATGCAAACATTATTATACATACTAAGTGGCTTAATTGTAATTAGAGCTGAAAATTTAATTAAACCCAACAATAAAAGAGACCGTAGCTAGTTTTTCATTCGCTTTTCCCCACTCAGTCCCTAATGGCTTGATTTAGTTAACTCTTACCCCTCTCCGTAGGGAATGTTTATTTCTTTTTTATACGACATGCGGTAATTTTTTATTTGCCATGTCTTTAAAATAGTTTATTTCGTATGAGCAAGTCAATGAAGGTATTTTAGATCTGTGCAGGTGCTGGATACAAACATGTTTTAAGATTTTTAACAGTGAAACAAAGATATCAGGAAAAGAAAAAGGAAAAGAAAAAGACAGGAAGTACACTTAAAAAATAAAGGTGCTTCATGATGCCATAGAAGAATCTTTTTGTCTAAATGGCTCCATAAAGAACCTTTAACATCTAAAGAACCTTTCTGTTTCACAAAAGGTTCTTTGTGGGAAAAGAAGGTTCTTCAGATTATAAAACAGTAAGAAAGAGATGGTTCTTTGTGGAACCAAAAATGGTTCTTCTATGGCATTGATGTGAAGAACCTTTTAAAGCACCATTATTTTTAAGAGTGTACCTGTCAATTAATTTATACTTTAAATAAATAAATAATCATTTAAATAATTTAAAAAAGTTATTACAATAAACAACCTCATGACAATTCGTAATTTCTTATAATAAATTTTTTGGGACTTTTTTCATAACATTCATTTTTTATATGTTTACAACCGTTTAGAACTTTGTTAGCTAACCATGTGCTGATGTGAGCTGGGCTCAAAATTGTCACTACCGTAACAGTCACGACTGAAATATTCGGTGAAGTTTCCGTTGTGATATCTTTTTGGATGTTAGCCCATTTAATTGTCACGGAACAGTCACGACCGAAACCGATCATCATTGTTTCAGTAGTGACAAAAGTGCACATTTTTAGTATTTTTAGTATTTTAGTTTGTGTTTTAGTATGTGGATTAAAATTCTGTAATGTGTTGTGGGATGTGGTCGATATCAAAACATTACTGTTACAACCGAAACACTGGATGTTTTGTCAGAAATAAAGTATACTGAATTGTCAACTAAGATGATTCACTAAACCCCTTATCTTTAAAATCAGTATCAACTTTTTCCCTTTCAGAAAGAAAAATCAGATTAAAAAATGAAACAGATCTCATAAATTACAGTTGAAATATTGTAATAATTGTAAATGTTATTGATTTACCTCAGAAAACTTTTTATAAACTTTTTATAAAACAGAAAAAATATATATTTACAAGGAAGATGTAAAAGAAAGATTTTTTTTTAATTAAAAAAAAAAAAATATATATATATATATATATATATATATAATTACTTTTTTTTAGGATCACAATCATGGTTAGGATTAGGGTTTGACATTAGATTATTCATAAAAAATTATTTTTTGTTGTTTTTCCGTTTTATATTTTAAGTCTTTCCAAGCACACAATGAATCACTGAGTTAGGAGATGGTCTTAATTTTCAGTAGAGTAGGATCTTACTCACTGACCAGACAACGTATTTGCTTATTTAGTCATAAATTCAAAATGACATCCATGCACATGAACGCCATTAGGGTTGTATTTTGCATCTTTGCAAATAAATAGACAATCTTCCCTACCAAACCCATTCCTACTTCTTTATTTACACACAAACACTGGTGGCCTCCCCCGCCCGTCTGTTGCGCTGTATTATTTATTAGATGTTCGGCGTGTTAGCTGGGCTGCTGGTGGGCTGGGCAGTAAACAGCATGGTGTTAGGCAACATGATTTTGCACTCTGCTAGCAGACCCTGAGAGACTGATCAGGGCCAAGCAAGGCGACAAGCTGCCAAACGTCAAGTCTGTCCCTCGTAGCTGGACTGACAGCCACAAATAAAGGCTGTTCCATTAAAAGTGGCTGCCAAATGAGACTCAACAGCAACGATCTCTTAAAGTTAGATAAAACCATTGTGTTGAAGGGCTTCTAAGTACTTGGATTGGTATCAATAAGTGGTTACTTCAATCTACCCATGTGCCTTTGGGAAAGGATGTGTGTGTATGTATGTGCCTCTTTCCTGCCATATGTTTGTTTGTCTCTCGTATGTCTGTGTCTCATCAATCAGGAAGCCTTCAGTCACTCAACACGAAAATCAAAGTTACACATTTCAACCCCACTGGGATAAACATGCAGCATTACACTGAGGATAAAAAGGACACATGCATGTCATTGATTATCTGTCAGACTGCACTCCATTTCTTGCTGTATAAAAAAGGATTAGGCTACAGTACATTTTTCTGACTAAATAACAGAACATCAGAGATAAACAATGAATTAATATGAGGAGAGCAAAAATGTTAAAGTTTTTCCATTGTCCAATTGGTTACTGGTCATCAGGACTGCACAGATGCAACACTAAATTCACTTGCTTTATTCTTTACAAGCAAACTAAATATCTAACAACACTTTTTATAAAATGTAAAAAAATAAAATAAAATAAAATAAAATATTTTCTACACCATTTTACACTCATCCAAGCAACTACTGTTTTTTGTTTGTTTTTTACTTTTTAAGAAATTGAACTTTTAAGATTTTCCAAAGCTATATCATAACCAATTCATACGTATTTTCCAAGGTGGCTAATCTGTAAGAACTCACTCATATGGTTTTGTATGATTTGTCTAGACCCCAGTGATGGTTAGGTTTAGGGGTAGGTAATTCGTATGAATTCATACTGAGCTCGTACAAATCTGTACGAATTAGCCATCTCGTAAAATATGTACAAATTGCCATGAGATCAGGCTGGATTTGCAGATTTTCCAAACATTCCCTGAATAATATTGCAAAGACAAACTGGTAGCTCTGCCCCCAAACTCACACCATTGGTTGAGCAAAAAGTTCACATGTCAAGTTATTTAAACAAAATGGGTAATTCTCTAAAACCACTGCAGAGTTGATGCTCTCTAGGAAGTAAATATTCAAAAGTTTATAGTAGTCAATGCATATTGATTTTAACTGAGAAAATTACACACCAGCTTTAGCTCTATCAGCCTAGTACTGCCTAGCATATCAAAACATAGTGTGTTCATTCTGTGTGTTAGTGACCCCGGCAGCCCTGTTCTAGTGTGCCCATACATTGTTTTAATAGTTTTATGCCCATCATAAAACATATTATTATTGCCACATGATAGTATCTCAAGCTGTGTTTAAGGTCAAATAGCCAAACCCATATTTGTGTGTTTCGGATACCGAAGGTCTGCACAGTGCAACAGAGATCTAGCAATTCAGGAACCCATTTCAACTTTCAAAAATTGATGGGCTAAATTTCCCAAATACTTCCCCAAACTGCCACTGTTCACCAATCCTAACCAAAATTGGTTGAGCCAATATGATATTTTACAGCTGAAGTCAAAAGTTTGCATTCCCCTTCAGAGAAATAATGCAAAATGTTAGTTATTCACATAAAAGATGTTTACATATAATCCATAAGAGAAAATAATAGTTGAATTTATAAAACAAACAAGTCCAAAAGTTCACATCCCCTTGATTCTTTATACTGTGTTCTTACCTGAATGATCCACAGTTGTTGTTTTTGTTTTTTGTTTAATGACAGTTGTTTATGAGTCCCTTGTATGTCCTAAACAGTTAAACTGCCTGCTGCTCTTCAGAAAATCCTTCAGGTACCACAAATTATTTGGTTTTTCAGCATTTTTGTGTTTTTGAACCCTTTCCAACAATGACTGTATCATTTTGAGATCCATCTTTTCACACTGAGGACAACTGAGGGGCTCATATGCCACTATTACAGATGATTCAAACACTTACTGATGCTCCAGACGGAAAAACCATGCATTAAGAGCGGGGGTGAAAACTTTTGAACAGAACGGAGATGTGTTCTATATTTTCTTATTTTGCCTAAATATCATATTTTTTCATTTAGTACTGCCCTCCAGAGGCTACAGAAGATAGTTACAAAATAAGTTAAATTCACCCTGCTCTTCAAACTCAAAAGGTTTTCACCACCTGGCTCTTAAAGATGGATCTCAAAACCATACACTCATTGTTGGAAAGGGTTTGAATACACAAAAATGCTGGAAGACCAAAGAAGTTGTGGGGCCTGAAGGATTTTTCTGAAGAACAGCAGGCAGTTTAACTGTTTAGGACAAACAAGGGACTCATGAAAAACAGCTACAGATCATTCAGGTAAGAACACAGTATTTAGAATCAAGGGGATGTAATCTTTTGAACAGGGTCATTTTTATAAATTTTACACATTTTTATAAATATGTAAACATCTTTTATGTGAAATATCTTATTCAGGTCAGTACTAAATAAACAATGACATGCATTTTGTATGATCCCTCTTATTTTAGTAAAATAATTAACATTTTGCAGATTCTGAAAGGGGATGTAAACTTCTGACCTCAACTGTACTACCTTCTTCTTTAAAAGACTCACAGATCTTGTCTTCAAAATAGGAAACAAGCAAAGAGATTGTGTCCAAAATAGCTGGAATGGCTTGAATGTGCCATTTTGTAGTTGGAAATGGTGTGAGAGCCCCGTACGACTGGCACAGGGCATCAGGGCACAGGGTTGCACATCTGTTTGCAAGCTGTGGCATCATAAACCGCTCCCGGCTGTGTTTGCAACGCATTAACCTGGACCAAGAGAAAACAACAAGCTAATAGAAACTCAAAGAGATTAGTTTACCTCAACTACCCAAAGAGATCCATCACTGAAGCCTAGTTCTCTCCGTTCCTCCATCCTCAAAACATATTATATTTCCTCTGCTTTGTATTTTCCTACGGTAAACCAGAGCTCCACAGAGGTTTGCTGTTTAGACACAAGGGACAGGATTGTTCCGGTCTCAACCATAAATGTGCATTCAACCCATCATCCCAGTCACCATCCTCACCACCATTATACACCATCAGCAGATAGAAGAATAGACTTGCACACAGAGAGACCTAAAGTTGTGGGGGGTCTGGCCCACAGACGGTTTGAGAAGGCGGTAGGATGCGGTTGGGTGTCACCAGGTTGTCATTAGTTCAGCATCTGTTCCCATCACACATTCCACCACGTGACTCAATGGTGTGGGGGCGCCACATTTACTGGGCTCTTAATTAAACCGCGCAGGCAATCAGCATGGACACCCCAACCACCGGGACCCTAGAGGCCACACCTAACGGAAGGTGATGGCCATGTCTTTATATCTGCCTATGGTTTCTTAATTGTTCCCATTTCCTCTTGCTTGGGTGACTTTTGATACTAGTTTAAAGCTCATTCAATTAGCAATGGTACGTGCACTTGCAAAACAACTGCACGAGTATGTACACAGCAGACGAGAATTAGGGCTCAAATTCCCAGCAGACTTTTTTTTTCCCTTTGGGAAAGTGCCTTTTGTATAAAGTAGGGCTGAGTTATCTTGATTTATCTATGGACGTAATATATTCCAGGTTTAAACTACATTAAAACAGAACCAATTGATGTTAATCTTCGTTTTGCATCTTTAACTTGATGAAGGTCTTGTGTGGAGCAGCTAGCATGCACTTTTGAGTAGCATGGCTATTTTCTACACATTTGGTGCGGCTTTATGTTTAATATTCTTTAATTTACTGTGATATTTGCCGGATCAAACATACCATAGGCATGGCTTTCCACAGAGAGAAGTTAAAATAGCATCCTTTACATGCGAGTTCCCATCATGCAAAAGGGTGTGATTGGTTTTGTTAATTTTAATACATTTGGACTCATAGTCTCTGTGGTTTTAATGTTGTTTTTTATTGTGCTCCATGTGGAGAGCCTACTGATTGTGCCCCATTAATTTAGAGTGCCTGTAATGAGTAGCTGTATTGTAGCTGGTCGCTCTTGCTGTGGTCACTAATTACCCAACATTTTAATGAGGGTGTGCTGTTTGAGAGTGGTGTCAATGATATTTTTAGGATTTTTTTATGTTTTAGATGATGATTTTAGATACAGCATGCAACAGATGTCAATAGGGTCATGATGAAACATGTCAAAAAGACTAATCTTGTCAGTTGAAATAGTCAGAAAGACAGTTTAATGTAATGCCTTCAGGATCTTGCCTTAACATAACCTTGTGTGCAGATGACCACAATACTGGCAGGGCAATATAGTGATTTGTTATGTATTTTTGTGTGTGCATGTCTGCCTATACTTAAATACCAGCTACTTATGAAGGGTGAACTCAGTCATTGTGTGTTTTTTTGTCTAAAACAAACCTCCAAACCGCACAAGGGCTCCATAAGGGGATATTTATCTTACTGGTCACACTGGGTTCAACCCACTACACAAAAGCACAAAATGTTTTGAAGATAAACTATATTAAATGACCTCTAATGCCTCTGCCCTCCTTGGTCACTGTTGCTCAGACAAACTATGCAAGAAGTTTGATAGGAATGCGTTTGAATATGAATTTGTGACTTTTCTTGCAATTCTAAGGAAAAAAGTCAGAATTGTGAAATATAAACTTGCAATTGTGAGAAAAAAAATATTTTGTGGTAGAAAAAAATGAGGAAAGAAAATTAATTGCAAGATGTAAACTCGTAATTCGGGGGGTAAAAGTCAGAATTGTGAGATCCAAAATTAAAATTTCAAGGAAAAAGGTTTGCATTATACTTACGGTTCTGAGAAAAAAAAGTCTAAATTGTGAGAAAGTCTCAATTTATTCTGTTGTGGAAACAAGCTTCCATAGAACCATTCACCACAGTAAACTGAAAAGCATAAGGCACAATGAGAGATTATTACAAACGATAACATTAGTGTAAGAGATCACTGAGGCTCTGTTTAAACTAGTGCGTTTTTGTTTTAAAACAGCGTTTTAAAATGAAAACGATCCTTGTCTACACCAGCATTTTCACTGCGTTGCAGAGACTATCTCCGTTTACACTACAGTCGAAAACGCATGTCACATGACTATTTAGGTTGCATATGTCTTTAAGGATGTCAATTTTTAGAGAAGCAACTATAATAAAATAATAAAATTGACTGTTATTCCTTGTGGTGTAAAAACTGCCATTTCTTTTTTTTTTACTTGTCTTAAATAAGCCTCCAAAGTGAGACGCAACAAATGAGCATGCCAAGTCTCAGTTTTGGTCCGCTTACACAAATGCAACCCCGGAGTTTTCAAACTAAAACGGGGTATGCAGCATTTTCGAAAGTCTTCGTTATCGAGAGTTGAAAACGCAGGAGTAGTGTAAACGACAGGCGTAACCATAGCAAAAGTGTTTTAAAACGAAAACGCAATAGTGTAAATGTAGCCTGCGTAAGAGTAACACGATCTGAATCAATATGTAAATAAGCTAGTCACTTAAAAATACACTGGAGCAAATCAAATTTTTTTATGTGGAATGAGGATGACAGTTTAATCTATAGGATGCACTTCTTGACTTTTTTTCACTTCTTGATCTGGAAAGAGGAAAAGTAGCACCTGTGTCCCCTCAAAAAAATGTGAAATCAAATTGTGTTTAAAACAGTTTTAAAACACGCAGATCCACTTTGAAAAAGAAAACTGAAGGTGGATTAAGGATTTGAGTGGTCACTAAACAGAATTTCTTGTCATTGATTTGGATGTTGGCATAGTAACGGTTCAGCTGGCAAAGGTTGAACAAAAACATCCATTGGCCTTCCACTTTGGGTGATTGAGGGAAGCCAGAGACACCCAGTACCACATACCACTGGGATACATGTACAGTTTAGCCACAGTCCTCACCACTGGTGGAGATGGTTTTCCCATCAGCAATATAGTGAGCAATAATATAGTGCCCGTGTTCCACAGAGCCTGAACACTCTGTGGTTGACTGCGAACCTGTTGCACCATATAACCACAGAAACATTCAGTTAGAATTGATTCAGAAGAGCCAACGTAGTGCCATTCGTCTAAATAATGAATGCAGCGGCTATGTATTAATTTAACTCCATCTGTACCCAACGTAGAAAATCAATTAATGGGATTCAACCTGCAAAATACACAGAAACGCATAATGTCATTTTATTTTAATAGGACTGTGATGGACAATGTCCCGAAGTGCAATCAAAGGTCAGTCTGTTAAAAGGTGCACTAACAGTCCCACCTAGCTGGAGTTAATGAGAACAAAGTATGACTTTGGAAAAGGATTTTTATTAGACATACTGGGTGTAAAATCGTGTTTAAAAAATGCTGATAGCATTTGTAGCTCCTCAATGTTTATTGGGTGTTCAAAGTTTACCTGTATGTAATAAGTGCCCGGATAGTGCATGTTTGGTTTTATTACCATATGGAGCAACGTAATGAAGTACGTCTCACTTAATAAACATGCTGTTTTATTGGCAGTGTCACTGACTGGCATTTTGACCTCTGTCATTCAATGATAACAGCATCAAAAACGATGCCAGCAAATACTTTATATCATCACCCATTACAATGATTTTGTCAAATGTCTGATGACCTTCAATCAATAAAACAAAGACACTTAGTCAAATCGATACGCCAAACACGCCTTTCTCATCGATGTTGTTTTTAGGTGCCCTGCTGCCTAGATTTAACGCTCCAGCATTAAATCACTTCCTTGTGCACGTAGACAACATAATAAATGTATTTTATGTATTTTTACAACACTGATTCCACATCTCGTGTGTACTTCATATGTCTACCGCAAACATTTGTTGAGTCTCCATTACAGTGTGGGATCATGGAATGCTATGATTGATAAATGATTACTGGGATATCGTATTTTTAGGGCCTGCAATTTCATAAAGTGTGAATTATTACGGTCAGGCTGTAAAAAAAAAAAAACGCCTTTTGGATGTCCATCTTCATCGGGTGCACGAGGTCAGACCCTGTGCCTTCGTAATAGACAAACCTACTTCCGCAAACGTCTTGCGCATCAAATTAAACATGTTTCGACGTAATGTAACTGCTCCAGTCCCCATGCAGAAGCGGGCAATGAGGTATCATAATCGTTAAGCGCATTATTAAGACAAACCACATCACCTGTTATTATACAAGTCATATGTAATTGAATAAACAATGACCAGACCTCCCTCATAGTCCTCAATTAGCCATTTGTGTTAGAATGAAAGTCAATGAGGAAACAAGGCAATGAAAATCGATGGCTTGGTCGTGCGGTGCCTGTTGGCCTGTTGCGCTACCTGCCTGTTGTTTAATTCTCTATTAAAGCTGTAATGTGTGGGAGAGCATCATGTGCGCTATCCGCCCCATCTATTGATGGCAGTCATACGTCTCATCACAATAAAACAACGCTCTCATTAAGACGGAGAGCCAGCCCAGTCTTTTACGGCGACTGTAAACCTAACGAGCGCTTTACGGCATTATTGTTTTTAAACAGACCCTGAAAAGAGGTAATGCTAAAGGTGAACTGAATATTTTATGGATGTCATTTTTGAGATGATGGGGCAAGAAAGCTCATTCTCACGCTAGGGCTGTCAAAAAGTGCTGATGAGTTGTGCTTTTAATGATTTTAACAACCTCTTAAAGCGATCAAGGACATGCTACGCTGCCTGATGAGGAACAGCGTTTAATCCACCCCCACCGTATATAGGGCTTAACAAACATTAACGCCCAACCTCTGTCCTCACCTGCCATGGCCTTGGGTCTGATGGTCATAAAACAGTGGGACTGATGACAGAGCTCAAACGGGGACACCACAAATAAAGCTATTGCGATTTGTGGCCGAAATAACCGTCACGATTCATGTCACTATCAAATGCGATTCTGCAATCGGCGAGATCTTCAAAGCAAGGTTGGAAATGAAATAGCAATTAAGGGTTGGATTTATTGGCCTGCGGGTCCGTCTTGAAGACACAGAATTATTTATCAGTGTTTACTATCTAATATGGCGACTGCATTTATTAACTGGTCACTTAGCCTACGTCCACGATTTAGTGATTGATTGGTCTCGTATTCAAAAAGAATACATTAAAATGCACATGAATAAACCACCAGCGTCAGTGATCAAAAGCTAAATTCATAAGGAATGTATTAATTGCTATTAAGTTATTCATAACCGCTTCAATTATAAAAAGGCAAATTGAAAGCGACCGATATCCAAGCGCGAACGAGTCGAACAACAGCCACAGACAGACGAGCAGGTGAGCCGATGAATGGATGAACAGAGAGATAAAGCAAAGAGCTCGCAGATAGGAGAGATAGAGGTTGGCCATCAGAGCGCATAAAACCAGAAGCATTCATCCATTTAACAGCTGCTCACAGCTTTACACATTTGATGTTTTCTTAGAGACCTAGTGCAAAGGCCATCATTAATGGCCTTGGTTATCTTCATCGCTCTGTTCATCATCATCCTCCTACAACAGCTTATCTTCAAGGATCAGAACAAGTATTTATGACATCATAAAACTCCCATAAGACCTCCCCCCCTTCTTCACCAGCATTTTACACGCACACACACTTTCCGTTTGCTGAGTTTACTTGAACTGTTTATGGAAACCACTTTACCTTGGCTCGTTCAAGTCACAAGAGTTAATTTATTTTTGCGTTGTTTACTCGAAACACAAGGCCCATAGTATAAGATACACAACTAAATTAAGTTAAGCATCGAGTCAAGGCAATCATTTTTCATAAACTTTTGCAGCACATGAGATTTTCCTGTACCACACATGAATTTTCCTCTCATTCTCTCTTAGACACATGCAACAACGAGCTAACACAAGCTTACAAACATCAATCTCAAAACTTCTCTAATGTGAAATTTACAGTTGAGTTTCTTGCTGTGACACTAGGGTGGAGCTGTCATATCCACAGAAACATGGTGGATCACCTGATTTGCTCACCTTTTATGATCATACATGATCGTACAGACAGGTGCCTTGAAAGTAGCGCACGAGGCAGCCACCATTTTCCGGCGCATTTGGATTATGACACAACACATGCATCCTCTCTCAAACACTAATTTTGCAGCTGGGAGTGAACTGTGACTGCTTAAAAAGATTTAGAGCCACACAAGCATCTCTGTCACGCTTGCATTAATTAAGGAATGATACAGTGCTGTTGCTCTCGCCCTCCACCAAACTCATCACTCAAGCTTCACTATGAAACAGTACATTTGGACGTAAACTATAGTTTACCCAAAAATGAAAATCCTGTCGTCATTTACTCATCCTCAAGTCGTTCAAAGCTGTACCATTTTTAACTGTAAAATAAAAGTCAGTGAGATCCTAAACAACATGTATGTACATTTTTCAAAATTAGTAAATTATTTGAGATTTTTTTTATATTTTGAATCTCTTTAAAATACTGTGCCCCCAAACAAGCATTTCTCTAAAAATAAAAGCTAAAATATACATATACACTACTGTTTGGGATTTTTTTGTTTTGAAAGAAGCGTTTTATGCTCATCAAGGCTGCATTTATTTGATCAAAATACAGCAAAATAGTAATATTGTGAATATTATTACGATTCAAAATACTGTTTTCTATTTTAATATATTTGAAAATGCAATTATACTTGTGATGGAAAGTTGGATTTTAAATGTTCCTTCAGAAATCATTCTAATATGCTGCTTTGTTGCTCGAGAGACATTTCTCATTATTAGCAATGTTGAAAAACATTTAAAAATATTTAGTTTTTTCTTAATTTTGTGGCAAAAATCAAATGTATCAAGAATTTTGGATAAAGTGGGGTTAAAAAAAATACCAACGATATTTTTATTCAGCAAGGAAGCATAACATTCAGCAAAATTGATAGTAAAGGTATTTATAATGTTGCACATAATTTTTGCACTTCCAAAAAATGCTGTACATTGAACTTTTTATTCATCTTTATATTAAAAAAATGTTAAGCAGCAAAAACGTTTTTTTTTTAAACATTTGTAATAATATATTTGTAATAATTGAGCACAAAACAGACATTTTTGAATTATTTATAAAGGATCATGTGGCACTGAAAACTGCTGAAAATTCAGCTTTGCAATCACAGTTTTATATTACATTATTAAATTTTATTTAATGCATGAAGAATATATTAATCAAAATAACCCAACTGCAGTTTGATTGTAATTAATTGGAATGCACAATGAAAAAACATAATTTTTTAAATAGTTCAAAACAGAGATATCTGTTTTTGCAAATTAACTCATTATATTCAAATCGTGTTGTTGTTGTTGTTGTTGTTGTTGTTGTTTTCAATTATAAAAATCTTTAACAATATTGCTGTTTTTTATGTATTTTTATCAAATAAATTCAGCCTTGGTGAGCATACAAGACTCTCAAAAATATTATTCTGACTATATTATCAATATGCCACATATGAAGTTTTTCCAAACATGATAAGCAAACGCAAGTGGCCGTGGGAATGTGTTTTCGCTGTGGGCACCGAGCGAATCATGCCTACTCTTTATGTGGTCAGAAAGATCCATTCCCTGTCTTGTGTCCTTCACGAGCCCTGCTCTGTCCACTGTTTATGACCTCAGCTGGCCCGAAGAGCAGGCGCCTGTGTGGGGCCAGCGTGAACTCGGCGTGGTCACTACGGCCCACAGCGCCTGCCCTGCCCCTCTGAGACCAGACAATCAGGGGCCACTGGTCATTGTCACCAGGGCGTGTAGACCGCACAGGCCAGGGAGGCACATGCCTGAGGAAAAACAGCTCACCGCCATCATTTCTTCACAACTTCTCTTGATCCCAACCTATTTCTAGCAGAACAAAAAGGTAATGATTTTTTGCCAAAGTTGCGTGAAATGGTCGGCCTGCCCAATTACGTGCGGCGCACTGATTTGATTTTTTTCACTGTCGTCTCTTCCCTTCTCTTCAACCCCGCTGTAATCATGGGGATTGTGTTGTTTACATGGAGGCAGAAGCTCTTGGATGAGCATTCGGGATGTTCGCTCAACTCTGTAATGGAGTGGAACTGGAAAAGCTAGGCTGGATTTTGAGAGGCTGGAGGTTTTTTTAGGGAAGTGCATCATTACGGCGACTGCACACTCCCTGTGCCTAACCGCAGACTCCAGATCAGCTCTCCGTGCGCCGCTTTCGTTCATGGTTGTTGTAACCATGGTGACCAAACTGGCCTAGGGTCAGCGTAACAAGTTCGGCTTCGCTTTAGTGTGGAGCATCCGTGGTTTTTGCGGCGTTCTGATTATGGTCGCAAAGTGTCACCTTCAATGCCTTTCCCACTTTCTCTCATGAGCCACACATGCAGATCGACCCAAACACACACACACTGCTGAAACACTTGCACAACACATTTGTGTTCTCATAAAAACGCATTCCAAAAGGTTCCCCTATACTTAAGATAGCAATTACTGCTGCTATTTTACATGGATACAGAGTGTATTTTGATTAGTCTATAATTTGACGGGTTGCTGTTCTTGCATGGCTGTGACAGGGCTGAGAGATAGTAGAAAACAACAGGACCCACACTGGGTTACTCTTATTGTAACTTTACTTAAATATGAACCCCTCTGAAGAAAATTGCATTTATCGAAACATGTGATTTCCTGTTCGTCACACTGAAATAAAACCAACAAACTCACACCAACGAAGACTACCATTCAAAAGCTGTAATATTTCATAATAGCACAATTTTGATTGAAGCAATAAATAAGCAGAAACAAGCTTTTATCCTCCATTATCATGAGAGCAGCAGAGACTGAAAGCAGGTGGCAGAGAGTAATTTCAGACTCAGTTTCACCTCTTTTCTTTCTCTGTATTAAACACACACACACATATGCGGCTCCGTCAGTGGTGTGTGTCTGTCAAGGCTGGTTTCCTGAGCGGTGCTCAGCACTGCTGATGGATCCTTCACAGTACAACACCTCACGCTCTGCCAGTAAAAATAGCTGCAGACTCATACACATGAACACACACAGTCTGTGACCCACACAAATTTGCATGAACCTCTACATCTTCATGTCCATGTTGAGTCAGTGTCCAAACCAGGGACAAATATACACAGTGTGTATATATACAGTGGGTCTAATAAAGTAAAATGAACAACAAATGGGAATGATCCAAATCTATAATGAATAATTATAGTAAATGTAAGGTTAATATAAAATGTATTAATATATATACACACACAATTTGAAAATGTATATAAAAAGTGATCTCACTTACCCAAACTTTTGCAAAATATTTTATCATTCAATTTAAACTAGTACATTTTAATCAATACATTGGCTCATCTCAGTACTGGAGTTTTTAATGTTGTCCTAAGGACCCTTTAGCTAAGTCTCTAGCTCCCTCTAGAGGTTACAAACAAAACAGCCATAACACAGAGCACTGACTGGTCCAGACCACATAACTTATACCTCTAAGACTTGGATGTGAGGCTTTGATAAACCAAATGAGATCTCATCTGTTTGCTGTTTATGCTGTTGTGTACTCAGTTTGCTAAGATTACAGCGCTCCCCATCCACCCACCAACAGCCCAATACAAACACACAATTCACTTCACACATATAATTACTATTGTCTTTCTTGGTTAAGATAAACTAGAGCCTTGAACTTGTAAACAGCCGAGCCTTCTCTGAAGTGTGCAGCACATAAATGAAAGACTTCCAACAGGGTGGCAAAGACGAGGATCAAAAGAAGACAAAATTTAGTGGTGATATTAATCACTTCAAGACATTCTGCTATACAAAGGTAATAGCAAAGTGCTGTTACACAAATATTTGAGCGAGTAGTCATACATAAGCAGAGAACACGGTGTAGCCATGCGTTCAAGGACAAAACAAGCGGTCCACGTACAATGGCTTAAGCCATAAGCTTTAACAACGGAACATACACAGTAACCAAAGTGTATACACATAAACACACTATTCGTGTTTGTATTATGACAGATCTTGACAGCGCCTGATGCAGTTCTTTTTTTGGTCTTGCGGTCCACTCCCTTTCTCCAATGTCAGTCTGATTCAAATCAAGAAAAGCTTTATTAGCATGACGGCACTGCCAGCCGGGTGAGGTCACTCTAAATAGCTCCAAATAATGGTCAAAGGCAGAACAAACATAAGCTGCTCTCAGTCAGCCGCTCACATAGCCTTTTCATTAGACGCCTGTGTCAGTCTTTCAGAGGAGCACTCTAAAGCTGAGCGGACAGTAAGGGTTAAAACTAAGGGTTTTACAGCTCTAAGACATCTTAGCCTCAGGAATCAAACATATCACGTAATTCAACCTCTTTGAAACACTGATGTGGTCTAAGATCAGCCCTTTAAAGTTCTGTTGTGGCGCACAAAGGGTTAACTCCGAGCGCTTGATTAAGGCACATGGGATTGGGTAGCACTGAGTAGGTTAATGCAGTCTTTCTGAATGAGACACTGGTGTGAGCAGTGTGGCGTGCAGCGCTACACAAACATATGAACATGAACTGCTTCCTTATCTGCGTCTCTATCTGTGTGATCAGGGAAGGGGGAAAGAGAGGGATGGAACGAATGACACATCCATAGGCCTTCACCCCTCTAACACAGGGTTCTGTTACCAATGAGAGGAGGCACAGCATAGCAGGCTGAGTGGTAGCGGGTATGTGTGTGCATCTGTTTAAAAGCATACAGTACATGCACACACAAATACAAGTGCATTAAAGAGCATGTAAGTGAGTCTGTGCTTGTTTGTGATCTATGTATTCACTCCCTAGTGGTGACATTTTCTCCATTACTTTGATCGTAGTGCAACTGGGTCAAAGTATGGGTGAAGTATGTATGCTTAAGTGACAAATGAAACGAATATTTTAGGTTTAATACAAGTTAAGCTTGATCAACAACATTTGAAGTATGTTGATTAGTACAAAATTAGACTCTTCCCACATTTTCTTTTCAAAAGTAAAGATCAAGATTACAAATGACGACTTGATGTACGTATGGAGCCAGTGTATAGAGGATTTACAGGAAGAAAGAAAGAAAGAAGGAAAGAAAGAAAGAAAGAAAGAAAGAAAGAAAGAAAGAAAGAAAGAAAGAAAGAAAGAAAGAAAGAAAGAAAGAAAGAAAGAAAAAGGAAAGTATGCTACCATTGAAATGTTTGGGGTCAGTGAGTGTTTTTTTAAAGACATTAATACTTCTATTGAGTGAGGATGCATCAAACAGATCAAAAGCGACAGAAACATTTTAAAATTTCTATTTTAAATAAACGCTGTATGAATAAATTAGAATTTTCTATTTAATCAAATAACCCCACAAAAAAATGGATTCCACAAAAACAACACGTGTTTTCTGAGCAGCAAATCAGCATATTAGAATGACTTCTGAAGGATCATGTGACACTGATGATGGAGTAACAGCTGCTGAAAATTCGGCTTCGCCAACACAGGAATAAATTACTATAAAAATTTACTGTATATTTAATAAAATAAGGCAGCCTTGGTGAGCATAAAAGAGCCCAAATGTATGAACAGTAGTGTAATTTCTACCATTGTGCCACAAATGCTGTTGGTTACTCTTCAAACTATTCCTTTAAGGTTCAGTATACTGTTGGCTTTGTGTAAAACATAATGACTCACAAACTGTCCTCCAACCGCAACTCAAATCGAAAATGATACAAGAATTCAAAAGATGACCACTGAATAAATGGAATCATTGTTAGAGGAGGAAGAACAAAAAAAAAAAAAAACAGAGAACACCAAAGCTTAGGGTAGATGAAGAGGACACAGTATGGGGAAGGTAGAGACAAATAATATCAGAAAACAGTGGTAAAGCGAGAGAGATAGAGAGACAGAAAAAGAGAGAGAGGAAGAGACACATGTGTTATTTATTTCCCGGGTAAACAGAATTCAAGGCAGACATAATCAATAGGAAACTCCAGATTGTAAATAGCCAGCTCTAATAGCCTAAACACTGGGCGCTATGGTTACACAGGCACATCAGCAGCGGTTAACGTCGGGAGAGACCAGCCGGGCAGCCTACCCTTATTTACCAATAAAGAGCACTGATGATAAGATAAACATATAGGAGACAGAAGCGAGGGGAGGGAAGGAGGGAGGGTGGAAAGGAGAAAGGGCAGAGCTTTCATCCTCTATTTGGGGCTGCAGAAGAGATCTAGGAGTGAGGAGGCCAGTGTCAGAAGCCATCAGGGTGATGGTGCGCGGTGACCCGGCGACCCCACACGCAGTGGCTCACATGTGGATACGTGCGGCGCGCACACGTATGGCTGCTGACTGGGCCGACTGGCTTTGCATTAAGACCAGAGCCCAGCGCTGTTGGTGGTCAAACTGTTGTCAGGAATCTGCCAGGAAAGGTGTCTGTCTCAGCCAAACAACACACGCAGTGATTAAATGGAAAATCTAAACAGATAAACAACGTGATTTATAATCAAAACAGCCTGGATGGGGAATACAAGCACTATTATGCCATATTTCAGGTTAAACACAACTTGTGCATTATCGACAGCTATGCATTTACAACAGAAGCCTATGTTTTGTATTCTGATTGACTCTCTTGCATTTTATGTGCGTTTCTGTACATGCAGTATCCCTGTTATGCAGAAACTTTAGAACTTGTTGTAATTTAATGAAGCATTCATCATTTAAATTGTATGTTTTTATGTATATGTGGATTATTTACACAACAGGACATAATTAATAGTAAATTAAGAGTTAAAGTCAGCTAATGTTCAGTGAGGGATTGAGAGTTGGCTTACCTCCTTAAAGTTCATGTGATATTTTTTTCTGTAGTTAGACAGTTTCTGTCTATTGATAAATAAATGCCTAGATAGATAGATAGACAGATAGATGGATAGATAATAATATTTCAAGCAAATAAATAAATAAATGACTTAGACAAACAGACAGACAGAGAGACAGACAGACAGACAGCCTAGATAGATAGATAGATAGATAGATAGATAATATTTCAAGCAAATAAATAAATGACTTAGACAAACAGACAGACAGATAGACAGATTAAAGGTAGACAGACAGACAGACAGACACATAGATAGACACATAGATAGATAGATAGATAGATAGATAGATAGATAGATAGATAGATAGATAGATAGATAGATAGATGTTTCAAATAAATACATAAATGCCTAGACAGATAGATTAAAGGTAGACAGACAGACAGATAGACAGACAGACAGATAGACAGATAGATAGATAGAATAGCAACATTGACAGTAAACATTTGAAACATGTCAAAATATGCCAATTCTCTAATATAAATTGCAGTAAAAAAAAAATAAGAAAAAAAATGTATATGAAAATATTCCACACAGTAGGAAGGACCCACAAACATTTTTTTCTTTCCAAACTTAAAATAATTTTTTTGTGGTAATCCACACTATATTTAACCCAGACTATTCCTTTTAAGAGACAAGAATGAGTAAATTAATGGATTCCTACTGAAAGACGAGAAAACACTAGATGTTGGGAACAGGTCAAAGGGACACTGCCTGGATCTGGCCCAGTCATTTGTCTCTGTACAGACTGTTGACTGCAACCATTAATTGCTGGTGTTGTGTTTGTTCAACCCGCCACTTATTTTGCCCTTCGTGCCGTGGAATGCAGGGCCGCGCTGCAGTGAGAGAGAGGGAGAATGCAGCCACGTCTAAGGGGATGAAGATGGAGAGAGGAACGGTGGTGGAGAGGTAATGACAGGGCCATGAAAAGCCAGTGTTTAGCAGGCTAACCACACGAGGCAGTGCTCCTTAACACCAGACACTCCGTCTGCTCGCAACCCAAACCAGTCAGTCCAAGGTTACACTCGCACCTGAGTGCACATGTTTGTCCGGGTTCCGACAACAAGGTGCTTTACTAATAACCTCACAGGTTAAATGGGAATTTAGAGTTTATTAATATATTTGTACTTTTCTTATGAGTAATATCTGTTCTGTAAGTCTTGAGAAGACATGTAAGCGACTAAGGTCTTTAGCTTTGTTATAGAAGTACTCCATTTGATCTCCCTTTAATAAAATTTCTGAGAGAAACAGTCAAGGTGGGGAAAAAATGTCCTCAAAAATGACTTACAGACAATTTGTAATGAATATGAAGTTGCCAATTTAAAGAATGCTAAGTATGCCAATAGCAAAACAGCTGAGAAGTGTGCGGCTTTCCAAGCACTTGTTTGTCCTCCCATTTCTTAAATTACTTTCATTTTACCTTAAGAACACATAAGCGAGACTCTTTCCATATTTTTTCTCTCTCTCTCTCTCGCTCAGTCTTTGTAAGGTGAAATGGAGACATGGAGCTAAAAGCTCCAGTAGGAGAGTGATCTACTAAACAATTCAACATAGTGCGGGCACAGCAGGAGGCCTCTGTCATTCACTCCCATTTGCCTGTGTCTGTGTTCAGCTGTGTATGTGTTGTATGGTTTCAAATGCCTCTGTGCACCTCAATAAATAGGCCTTCGAAAAGTAATAATCAGCAAAATGACCTCTGTTTATTTAAATATACAGAATTAAACTAAAACTCTATTCCTAACCCAATTTTGTCACACTACTCAAAAAAAACTAAATTACAAACATTTTACAGCAATTGTAACTGCATTCGGGAAATATTCACATCACTATGGCTGTTTAGTATAGCATATTAGCATACTAGCATTATATCTTTAGTTTGCAGTATGTACACCATGCAACATGCATAGAATAGCAAAAATAAATAAAAATTTAATATACACTACTAGTCAAGTTTTTGAACAGCAAGATTTTAATTTAAATATTTTAAATAAGTCTCTTTTGCTCACCAAGTCTGCATTTATTTGACCCAAAATTCAGCAAAAACAGTATAATTTTAAAATATTTTTACTACTTAAAATTTTACTACTTAAAATTAAAACTTAAAATTTTTCTTAAAAGTTTTCTATTTGAATATATTTTAAAATGTAATGTATTCCTGTGATCAAAGCTAAATTTTCAGCATCTTTACTCCAGTCTTCGGCACCTGTTCAGAAATCATTCTAATATGCTGATTTGCTGTTCCAAAAACATTATTATTATTATTATTATTATCATCATCATCATCAATATGTAATACAGCTGAGGATTATAGAAACTAACTACTTTTATTTAGCAAGGATGATTTAAATTGGAATCAGAACTGATGATAAAGATATTTATAATGTTACAAAAGATTTCTATTTCAGATAAATGCTGTTCTTCTGAACTTTCTATTCATCAAAGAAACGTGAAAATATATTTACTCAGCTGTTTTCAACATCATAATAATAATTATTTGAGCAGCAAATCTGAATTTTAGAGTGATTTCTGAAGAATCATGTGACTGGAGTAATGATGCTTTGAAATCACTGGAATAAATTACATGTTAAAATATATTCAAATAGAAATCAGTTATTTTAAACAGTAAAAATATTTGAAAATTGTACTGTTTTGCTGTACTTTGGATCAAATAAATGAGGGCTTGGTGAGCAAAAAAGTTAACATTTATTTACACAAATATGGATTTAAAAAATGCAAACTGGCCTCGTTTATGACAAAAATATCTGTCTGCATTGTAGACAGTCAAAGTGCTTATACCTACATCCAGATCTGCGGATCTATTGCACTGTACAGAGAAATGCCATAGCAATGTAGTAAGCCCTGCCAATTAGCCAAACCTCTCTCTGCGTCTCTCAAAACGTCCTGTGTTTAGAATGAAAAGCGCTGGCTGGCCCCTCTCCCACGTATGCGCTGACTGCTCCGATACAACATCATGTACACATAAACATTCATATTTCCCCCCTGAACACACACACACACACACATAAACACAGTATGGCAGTTATATTTGGGTGCTTCACATTGTCCAGACGGCACACTGTCAGAGAGTGAAATGAATGACTGTTTATATTAGAGCCTTGGTTTAATGAATTAACCAGCTGCCTGGCCGTGTCAAACCAGGGGCTCATACAGAACAGACACCCTGCACCGAGCCCCTTTACCTCTCCTTGCTCTCCCTGCAGACAGTAGCGCACCGTGATTGCGTCCTCGGGGACCGGCGAAAACAAGATGCCCAACGCCCCTTCGAGGATTTACGTTCATTTAGAACAAGACATCTGGCAAAGTGTCGCCCCACTCTTAGCCCCATCACTACCACAGTTTTCTG
The DNA here is from genome assembly GCA_033026305.1 of Cirrhinus molitorella. Lineage (NCBI taxonomy): Eukaryota > Metazoa > Chordata > Actinopteri > Cypriniformes > Cyprinidae > Cirrhinus > Cirrhinus molitorella. The sequence goes on from CM065122.1 coordinate 17,635,955, forward strand.
ACTCTCCCTCTCTCTGTTTGCCTGTGCGTGTGCCTCCATTTTTCAGAAATTGGCACGTTTAAACAAATGTATACAAGCAGTGGGAGTCCCAAGACTGGCTCTGTTATTTGCACAAATTTAAAGGTGTTCTCCATTTCCCACCCTCCTTGGACTTCGACACACTAATGTGATCTCTACCTCATCCTTGAGTAACTCACTTGTCTTCTCTCCATAAAAATCCATGATAAATATCCCTGGTTTGGGTGTGTGTGCGCAGTGGCTGTTGTGGTTGTGACAGACGGCCATAGGGAGCAGAACTTTACCAATGCCTGAAGACAGACATGAGCAAACAGATGGAGAGAGAACGGAAGGGACCCACCGGAACGGAGAGTTTTTTTCCTCATAAGAGTGTGAAGTTTTGTTTTCAAGCACTTGCATAAACTTTGGAGATCATTTAGGTCACTCTTTAGTGTAGATTTTTCATTCTCAGAAAAAAAAAGGGTTGTGCTAGGCTATTCAAAACTCACCTCCATGATGCTAGGCAAGGTTGATGGCTTTGCTAGGTGGTTGTTAGGTCGTCTGCTATTCTCATCTCTCTATTCACTTTTCCCCCCGAGTAACCGATTAGCGTCGCCACGATGGATTCGATCTTCTGTTTGAGTGCTCTTTTCCGGTCTCCATAGAAATATGCTAAATGGAGTAAAAAAGATCGACTGAATTAATTAAACTGAAATTTTTTCTATACAACTAAATATAAAAACTGAGTAGAGGGTCAATTTGCCACAGTAACAGTATAGCTTCAGGAATTCCTGTAAAGTACCTGTTTTGCGGACCAGCAAATCTGTCCGTGTCCGGCGATGTAACGTTATATGCCTTGCATAAACAATGACAATAGAAAACGAGCATGGCTCAAAGCGCTTGAGTAAAAATACTGCGTGTAAAATAATATTGCTGTGCTCTTATTGTGTGGACAAAATCCTACGAACTTCGGCCGAACCAAGAGCTGTAAATTTAGGTAGGATGTGCGCGCTCATGCGTTTCGCTTCATGTCATCTAACGTTACCCACTCATTAAACGTTGACAGGTGGGTTACTGTAAAAAGACGGTCAATGCGACCTTTTCATATGTTTAACGTTATATATTAATGGTTATATAGTAATATATTAAAATAATGTGTTATTTGATTAGAAACACCAGAGACTGCATGGAAACCCTGCTGAAAAAACAATAGAGACCATTACAGAACTTGTAAACTTTGTTCTTAATGGAAACCCATAGAAACCAATAAATCCTATTGGAATATGCCCAAAACACACTACGTAATGGTTTTAATGGAAACCTATAGAACCAATAAATTCTATTGGAATATGCCCAAAACACACTACATAATGGAAATTTTGTAATTGTTTTAATGGTTAATATCTGATGGTTTGTAATGGTTTTGTAATGGAAACCATTAGGATTTCTGTAAGGTTTCTATTGTTTTTTTCAGCAGGGAAAGCATCATTCCAGTCGGGCGAGACTTCCGCGTTCAGGAAAAAGGTGGATAAGGCTCAAATCACTCCTGTTAAGGTAAGCAGGCACAAAATTGTGTGATTTATATAGGCTAAGTTTGTTGTTCTGGCAAGAACACATACAAAAAAGATTTCTCTCAAAAATATTACATTTAAAGTGCTCAGGATCTGTAGAATTCAAACATTTTAGTGAAGCGTCCATGTTTTATCTCTAGCATCAACACACTTGTATACCAAATGCATCTCCAGCATTTACTCTCTCCAGCGTCTCAAGCATTTATCTAAATGACCGATAATAGCCAGTTACTACATTTAAATCTCTCTGTTCAGGCTCCTTTGTTTTCCTGTTCAGTTTCTCTCTATATTCCTGCCCTTTCTTTCCGCCTCTGCAGACTCCTGCAGGGCCTGGTTTCCTCAGTCCTGTTGGGCTTTGTGTGGTCCAGGCTAGCATGTGTGTGTGTTTGGGAGGGGGCTGAGATTGCTGTAATTACCCAGTCATACCTGTTCATTAAGCGCACAGTTGGACCCTCGCTCATAAGCATTTAGAAACCAATTGAAGCAACGCGGGCCATTAACAACTCCTGCACTATAAGAGACGGAGAGCGGGGAAGAAAGAACGAAGAGGAGTCACTATAATGATGAAAGATAAATGGCAGAAAGACATTGTGTGCTAATCACACAGGCCTCTTCTTTATCCCAGCAAGTGATGCTGAGATGCAAAAGAGCAAAAAAAGATGGTACTACACAGTGGAAAGAAGAAGGATAAGGATTAGTACAGTACAGAGAAAAAGGGAATGGAAGAAGCAAGAAAAGTACAGTGGTGAAGAGAAGAGAAGAGAAGAGAAGAGAAGAGAAGAGAAGAGAAGAGAAGAGTCAGAAACAACAACAGAGTAACTGAGACTCATGAGAAGTAGCACAAGTGAAGGGCCAGAAGAGAAGAAAAGGTAAATGACTTTGACAGAAGTATAATGAATCATGAGGATGAAAGCTGAAGTGTGTGAATGAGAGTGATTATGATACAATGGCTCTCGGTGTGTCGTCTGATTGCACAGGTATCCTCTCATCAGTAGGGGGTGGTGCTCAGTCCACAGGGCTCACTCTCACACATATGATACTGAGAGACAATTACACATACCAAACAACTCAACTCTACCTTACGCTTAAACAATAGGCAATGATTTCAGATCATCAGGCATTGTCTCTCTCCTTTAAAAGCTGTGGGAGGAAATGCAGCTCTTTAAATCTGACTGCTGTTTTATAGAGGTCAGAGATTGACCCGTCAGTCAGCTCTCAACTTCACATAAAGTCATACAGAATGTGGCTGGATGTTTTACAGGAATGGACTAGGACTAAATGATCTATATTTTTTTTGCTACTATATAATTGTTGCTCATAATATACATATAAATATTGTGTTTCAGTTTAAATATTAATTTCTACTGTGCAAAGGCAGCATATATTAAACTGAAATATAAACAATAAATACCTAATAAAATAGCAGTTTGCCCCAGAAAGAAAATTCTCATTATTTACTTACCCTCATGCGGTTTCAAACCTGTACAATTTCTGTGAAACAAAATAAGTAATTTTGAAGCTTTCAAGCTTCACTTATTAGTCTTCACTTATTCAAGGCCTGGCAATGTCAGATTTGTGAAAGAATCATTCTTTTTTTAATGATTATTTCATAAAGCTGAAAGATCTGAAACAGCTGTTCATTGGTTGGTTACAGAGTTTAAGTCACTGATTCAATCCGGTCGCAAGTTAAAGATTAACAATGGCTAACTTTTACTATCAGTTATTTTTAGTTATCATTACGCTATTTCCTAACATATGTCCCTGAAGTTGATTTTAAGAGGTCTTTTCTACCTTTACCGTATTTGATTTATATCAGTTAAATAAAAAGCAAATAATTGAATGTCTTTAAAGTGTCTGAACTTAAATAGGCCAACAATAGAATATAATGATGTCAGATAATATGTGATCCTGGACCACAAAACCAGCCATAAGTAGCACAGGTACACTGTATGGGTCAAAATGAATGATTTTTCTTTAATGACAAAAATCATTAGGATATCAAGTAAAGATCATCATGAAGATATTTTGTATGTTTCTACCGTAAATATAACAAAACTTAATTTTTATTTAGTAATATGCATTGCTAAGAAGTTAATTTGGACAACTTTAAAAGCGATTTTCTCTATTTAATTTTTTTTTTGCACCCTCAGTTTACAGATTTTCAAATAGCTGTGTCTCTGCCAAATATTGTCCTATTCTAACAAACCATACATCAATGGAAAGCCTATTTATTCAGCTTTTCAGCAAATCCTTATACTGGTTTTGTGGTCCAGGGTCACATATAATAAACATTTAGCATTTTCTTCCTTATCCCTGGTTAACTTCTGAGATTCTGATTAAGAATCTGTCGCATTTTAGATCATTCATATTTTCTAGTGTGATCCCATATCACAACATGTTCAAAAGAAGTCCGGGAAGTTTACAAAAGTCAAATCCTGAAACACATCATGAAGTGAGGTCAAGACCACATTTTTACATTCAATACAGTCATACTTGACACAGCTTAAAGTTATGGAAGAAACCTGATTTAGTGTATCAGTAAGTAAAGTAAAGCTATAGGCAGTTAATAATGTGCTGTAGCGGCGAGAGGAAACGCAACATGCTGGAAAGAAACTTTACATGACAAACTTTTCAATCACGCCTCATCAGTCCTCCTGTGCCATCTTTAATACAGCTCAGATAATGGCGTTGGTAATTGGTCACAGCGCGCTAGATTGGGAGGAAACATGCCGCGCTATTGTGCCCGTCCCTTTTGTTGTGGTTAAAAAGAGGGGAAAAATAAGATGCAATTTAGACACTTTTAAGAGGTGATCATTTCTCGCGCTTTTTTTCCTCTTCTCCGCCAAAATCATAGTGAAATTGCTGCCTCAGGAAGACTGTAATTAAACTCAAAGTGGCTCTCCTCTGAGGCGCACGCCAGGCTAAAATTAACAGGGCTCTATTAGCGTTGGGAAGCAAAGCGTCATCATTGGTGAGCGCCTTTGGCAAAAGAAACGTCCCGGCGATGTGAATTGCTGTGAGAATCCTGACAAAAACACGAAGAGCTCCAGCTGCTAATGGCTAGCTGTTTTAACACTAGCTGTGTCAAGAATTTGATTGCTCTCACCGCTGTTAAGTAAAAGTCGCGCCAAAGAAATCAAGCGTTATTTAAACTTTTCTTCGAGGTCTAAATTAACTGTGCTACTTAAGACACTACCTCTCTAAAGCGGTTCTGAGACATTATAAAGCACAAATAAACTTCTCTATAGATCTAAGGTTTATAATAAACAACTAAAATGGAGGTTTCAAAAAATATTTTGACCAAACTGTGGCCGTTATAGAACGTCAGAGTGTCTTTAAAGTGTTTAAAGATTGAAGAATGTCTTCGCAGCTGTACTCTGACTCTTGTGGCCTCAGGCTGGATCGGAGGCCAGATCTGCGCATGCTCTTGACACGAACCAAAAGCAGGCAGATGTTCACTGCATTAGAGGCTGTCAGCCTGTCATTTCACCTGTCCGCTTGGCACAATGTCACATCTTCTTACATCTGTTCCTGTGGGACACGTGTCTATAAAAACCCAGTGCTCTAGGCTCTACAACCATTCGGGTCAAAATCAAACCACCTAGTGTTTAATGGATTTTTAGTGACAACTTGGGGAAAAAAAATAATAAATTGTGACAAAGACAAACAAACAAACAAATAAAAACGTCACTGATTGTATAAAATGACAAATAGAAAAGAAAATAGATATACATAAACATATTTGGCAAATATAAGTCATAATTTTAAATTAGTTTTTTGCTTTCTGCCTTTTCACGAGTCGTGTGGATATTCATTTCTCATGGTAATTCTGTGTCACTGTCTCCACCAAGAGGTAATTTTGCTAACAACAGGATACAGTTGGTCAGACAGGCCAACATGTTGTTGCCTGTTCATAGCAGCCAACCTAAATGAGAAAATAAGATATTGACAACAACATCATCATCAATAAAAATAATAATAGTAATAATAATAATAATAGTAATAGTGGTGAAGAATTCAGGCAAGACTACTTTAATCTTAGTTCATGCATCAAATTTTACTCGATTAAAGTTATCATCATTCACCTAAAAACGTACTTGAGTAAAATGTTAAATTAAAAAAAAACATTTGAAATATATTTTTACTTCTAATATGCAAATGTACACTTTATTTCTTACTTTTTGATTGATTCAAGTGGTTTGTTGCACAGGAACCCGTTTCATCACAGCATTATCAAATATGTAAGGCTTTGAAACCAAAATCCTGAGACGGTCAAACTTAACATTCAGACGCAGATGATTTTGTAGTTGTTTTACAATAGTTGCTTATAGACAGAATGTTAAACCTAGTCACACTAAGTAGTCAAACTGGATATGGATTTGAACAATTATTAAAAAGCATAAGGCTTTAGGTCAAATACGGTGTTGTGGTGACTAATGAGAAATTTTAGGTCAGTTACACTTTACACTGAAGTGGATTTCATTAGATACACATTTGAGGAAGCAGATTTTATTTAAATGTTTTTTTCTGCAGGAGTGAGAATAAACTAAATACACTACTAGTCAAAAGCAAAACACTGAAATGTTAAAATATTTTTACTATTCTTCTATAGTTTTTTATTTAAACATATTTTGATATGCAGTTTATTTCTGTTACTCCAGTCTCATGATCCGTTAGAAATCATTCTAATATTCTGATTTGCTGCTCATATAATTATAATAATATAATTATATCTGTTTTGAATGGTATAGTGTATAATGTTACAAAAGCTTTATATTTCAGATAAATGCTGATCTTTGGATCTTTCTATTCAAAGAATCCTGAAAATATGTACTCCATATTGATGATATTGAGAATAACAACAATAAATGTTTCTTGAACAATGAATCTGCATATTAGAATAATTTCTAAAGGATCATGTGACACTGAAGACTGGAGTAATGATGCTGAAAATTTAGCTTTGCTCACAGGAATAAATGACATTTTAAAATATATTCAAAAAGGAAAAGCTATTTTAAATAATAAAATAATTTCTAAATTTTACTTTTCTTACTGTACTTTAGATCAAATCAAATGCAGGCTTAGCGAGCAGAAGAGACTTCTTAAAAAAATAAATAAATAAATAATAAAAAAGATCTTCTTGGAAGATCTAAATTAAACTGCAATGAGTAAAAAGTTTTTTTCTCTCTTGAAAATTAAATTATATGCAAGTTTTCAGCACTTTGGTTTCCTTAATTACTATGTACTTACATTTAAAATAATCATACAATGCACTTATAGTGTACAAACATGTTTTTTAACATGTTTTGTACTTACATTTTAAAAAATACCTGCATGTAATTACATCTGTAATTAATTTCAGTAATTACATTTCTAATTACACTGTTGACCCATCTCTTGAACCTTAAAACCCACTTAAACATACTCATACCACCAAACCTGTCCTTAAGCTTACCTGTATCACAATATGAACACAGTAAGTACACTGTACTTATTTTTATGCAAGTAGTAGTTAATGCCACCTAATATAAAGCGGAACCTAATAAATAATCACAATAGGCTTGACAGACAGGAGGTAACTCCTGTAGTAGCAACAGGCCTACAAGCATCCTCTGATTTTAAAGACTGGAAACACCTCCACCTGCTGGCTAATTCGGATATTTTGCTCATGGTCATTACTGACAGCTACCGTTTCCCCACAAAATAATGTTAAGTAGACTGGATAAGCCTCCTATTAACAAACAAACCCAAACATAGGTCATTAAAAAGCTCCAGCAGTACTGATAAGACGCAACAGTTACGGTTAACAGAAGAGACAGCAGTCAGTAAAAGATAGCTTTATTTAGTCTGGGGCACATCTGTGTTACATCAACTTGTTAATGTTAGAAAATACAAACCATCATTTTAAAATAAAAGCAACGTAGCTTTGAAGTTTACTTTGTTTAACGCACGCTTGTCACCTTTAATAAATACTCTCTGTTTATACAAGGACAACAACTGCTAACAAGAATGCGACAAAACAATATTTTAAACAATATATTTCTTTTTCTTTTTTTAATAGGTCAGAGGAAAGGCAGACACAACAAACGCACAGTAACCACACACGGAAAGAAAAAGCAGAAACGGCGAATTAGCACAACTGGATTAATGCTCCTCATTAAACTAGTCATTATGTTTAACGTCAAACAACAGAGTAATATTGCACCGTCTGAGATGTTGACCACTACCTAATACTGCAGGAATCAATAGGCTGCTCCAAATGGATTGCTCTGTTTAGTTTAAAGTGCACCTCAATGGGGTTCATTTTGCTCGTCATCCACCCTTACGGACAGTGACGTGTCGTATTTGTATCCGACTGCTCGTAAGAGTAATTGTACCCGTCTAAAATGAGACAACTCACTTCGCATGTCTGATTGGTCTCAAGAGCCATCTAAACTGGAACGGAAAGCTAATACTGTGAATGGGTATTCATTATTTAGATTTTGGCCCCTTTACAGGTACACAGATCCTCTGGGTTGCAGGTCCAGGGGCCGGTGGAACAACAGAATAACTATGTTTGTAGTTTAAAGATATAATATCTACAATTCTCTTATGTAATTCACAAAACGTTTTTTTGTTCACTCTTTAGCAAACAATTTGTTTTTTAAGGAACACTTTAGGAATCAGTACACATTCAGTTCAGACGTGAACACAGACAAAAACTCGCTCGCCCTAGAGTCAAAACGAAAGCGTAAGAAGAGAATAAGTGCACAGACAAAGGAAGGGAAAAGTAAACGCATTAAAAAGTAGAGTTAAAAAGGAGACAAAACAGGATGTTTGCTTATGTGGAAATGTTATGCCTTTTCTCACCCCGTTCATTATCGATTTATACATATGTTCATTTGGTCTTCTAAAACAAAATGTCTGACATCAACCAACAGTCAGGTTTTCGTTAAAAAAAAAAAACTGCCTGAATCGATCAGGCATCAGATTGGTCACATTCAGAACACGTACTGTACCACTGAAACACACACATTTACATTAGCACCCTTGCACACGTACGTTCACATACGCACACAACGTACCAACACTTTTACGTGTCTACCATAAGAAAAATAATATATATCTATAGTTTTCCAATCTCACATATCTAATATCCGTTACTCTGTTAACATGAAAAGAAAAGGTGCAAACTTCAAAAACTAGTCTATTGTAAGTGTCTTTGACGGCAGTTGACAAAATACTGCCAGTGTTTTACTTGTCTATCACAACACTGTCAAATATTATACAATAAAAGTTGTAAAACAGTTTACACGTTAGATTTGTATCTACTTTAGTCCCCTCAGTGCTTTAAGCTGTTAGGTTTTTTTTGTTTGTTTTTTTTAAAGAATCAAACAACAGGCAGCAAATCTTGCCATGTTTAGTAGCATTTTGTCTTTGTTATGACAAAAAAAACCGTGATGATCATGCCAGTGGATGCCAGAAGCCTTCATCCAATCAAACCAAGGAATTTGTGTTAAAAATAAAGTCACTTTTCACATAAACTGTGGTTCGTTATTCTGTAACATGGTTTCAATCCTGGGTGCTGAACTCCATATGCATTACATGGATATGTGGTGTAAGCGGTACTTGTCATCCCAGCTCAGTTAACACTGTTAGGGAGCACTGAGCAGTATTTTAACAAAGCCTTCTTGAGTTCATTCTGCATTGTTAATGAGCTGAAGACGATCCGTGTCACTGGTGAAGACGGAAGATGAGGATATGGTTCCCTTCAACGGAGAGGCACCAGTTATATCCCACAGACTTCAGATAGGGGCTTAGGGGCAGAAACAGTGCTGTCCTGCTGGTGGGCATCACCTGTCAATCAGTTTAAGTGACAGCAGAGAGCCCTGAAGATGATGCAGATCAATGTCAGATCCTCCAAAAGCATTTTTGAGATGCGTTTTTGCTAACCTGAGTAAACAAACCTCACACTTTGGTGGTTTAGTCATGAACTTGGGGAAAGACTAATGAGTCTTCTGTAACATCAGTTGCAGTTTTAGATTTGTACAATTGTACATTTTTTTCTGCTTGAAAGAACATTTCTAGCCTTTAGTTCGACACTAAAGTCTTCTTAAATATTGCAGGAATGTTTATCATTCCAGCGAAATCTACATTGTTGACATCAGTCATTTTATATCGCTGAGGAATTCGCAATTAGGTCCTTCATTCAGTATGTCTTGATAAGAACATTCCTTATTTTGTCCTCGAATAACATCTGGTCAATGCTGTGGAACCAGCACCCACTTCAGTAAAGGATAAATGTCCCTACTAGCATCTGAGAAACCTTTAGATCTGTCCAACATTCAACCATTCATTCACCTATGAATAAATGCTCTCTTAATGCCTACGCGTGTCTCTGGGGCTCAGATGCGACCGTTGCCATGGCTGCTGCCACGTCTGGAGGACAGTCCATGAGGGGTGTAGTGACCGTCGGAGGTCAAGATCAGGCCAGACGCTTCACAGGCCAACGCCAGCTGCCTCAACGTATCCAAAGCATCTATCTTAGCGCTGCGCAGAAGGTCACACTGACCCTAAAAAGAGAGAGACATGAATTATATGAATTAGGTTTGTTATGAAGTTATACATAAGGGTACATATTACACCAGTAGGTGGCGTCCAAGTGTGCCGCACAAGTCCTGAAAAGTGAAGCCACACTGTAAAAAATGACACTGAATTTAACAGTAAAAAACTGCAAAAATGCTACAGTAAAAACCTGTTAAATGGTTAACAGTAAAAGACTGTAAAATTTACAGTTAATAACCATAAACTGATATTCCCAGAATTCCCTGTGTTACATTTTTTTTAAATTTGATGTTTTTTGTTGAAATAACTCTTTCTTAGTTTTTTCTAAGCAGGTTTGTACATTAGGGTTGTATGTGACATCTAATGATGTTAAATGAACGTTTTTTGCATTATTTCAGTTTTATGTGTGTTACCATGATGGTGTTTACCGTTTGTGTGAATGACACTGCACCTTCTATATATGTTAATATTTAAAAAGCTGCTTGTGATGGGCTTTAGTTTATCATGTGACTTTCTCATCACCACCTGGTTTTGGTGGTTTTCAGTGTATTACAAAGGTATAAAACAGATTTCAGTACTTCAGCAGGTTGGTACATTACAAATATATCAGTTAATGAAATTACGATATTTACTTAAACTATAAACTGTAAAACGATGCTACCGTAATTTTTACGGTAAAATTCTGGCAACCACAGCTGCTGGTATTCTACCGTAGATTTTTGTTTTTACAGTGCACCCAGTATAGGTCATAAACCCCACCCTCTCTATATAATCTAATGGGATATGAGACCAGTTAAATAATTAAATTACACTTCAAATAAAAATTTTCCAAAGATAGTTTCTGTCATTTTAGGCAATTCATATCATGCTGTATGTTCCAGTGTTTGTTTTTCTACTTTCTAATAAGTTTGCTTTTAGTTATGAGTTAGTTGTCGTCATGATTGTGATCTTGTGATTAAGGTGTGTAGTCTTGTGACTGGTTCCACATGGGATCCAAAGGAATCACTACTGCGCAGATTCTGGCATCAAACAAATCACTACTACGCAGACTCGGGCTCCAAACGAATCACTACTGCAAAAACCAAGGGCTCCAAACAAATTACTAAAATGCAGACTTGGGCTCCAAATGAATCACTACTGCACAAACAAGGGCTCCAAACAAATTACTAAAATGCAGACTCAGGCTCCAAATGAATCACTACTGCACAGACTCTGGCTCCAAACGAATGACTACTACGCAGTCTTAGGCTCTAAACGAATCACTACTGTGCAGACTTAATCTCCAAACGAAACGCTACTGCAAAAAACAAGGGCTCCAAACAAATTACTAAAATGCAGACTTGGGCTCCAAATGAATCACTACTGCACAAACATGGGCTCCAAACAAATTACTAAAATGCAGACTCAGGCTCCAAATGAATCACTACTCTACAGACTCTGGCTCTAAACGAATGACTACTATGCAGTCTCAGGCTCTAAACGAATCACTACTGTGCAGACTTAAGCTCCAAACGAAATGCTACTGCGCAAACTCGGGCTCCAAACAAATCACTACTATGCAGACTTGGGCTCCAAACGAATCACTACTGCGCAAACTCAGGCTCCAAACTAATCACTACTATGTAGACTTGGGCTCCAAACAAATCACTACTGTGCAGATTCAGGCTCTAAACAAATCACTACAGTGCAGACTCAGGCTCCAAACAAATCACAACTGCACAGCCTCGGGCTCCAAATAAATCACTTCTGTGCAGACTCTGGCCTCAAGTGAATCACAACTGCGCTGACTCAGGCTCCAAATGAATCACTATTTCACAGACTTGTGCTTCAAATTAATCACTACTGCACATACTCTGGCTCCAAATTAATCACTACTGCACAGACTCTGGCCCCAAATTAATCACTACTGTGCAGATTCAGGCTCCAAACTAATCACTCTAGCTCCAAATTACGTTTTCACAAGATGACAGCGGCCATACTAAGATGTTTTGGCTTCACTTTTCTATAGTGGAATGAAGCGGAGACACGTCGTCCATCTTTTTTTTTTTTATGGTGGCGACAAGTGGCTGTCTTTATTAACTTTTTTAGTCTTTGACTTACTGAATCATTCATTCAATTCAATTTGTTCAAAAGCACTGATTCATTCAGGAATAAACAATGAGTCAGTCTTTATGAGTCAGTTACTGAATCATCCACTAAGCCAATAAATCACCCTATCTATTTCATAAATCTTATTTTCATTGATTTCATTGATCTGTGTATACAATTTTTCTTGACCTCATAATTTTTAATCAAAATGTTATAACGCAATCCCTGCCATACATTTTTTATTTTTCAATAATCTGTTACACTTCGATGTTCTTCACGAAAAAAAAATTAATTTACAAGTCACAGCAGCACAAATTATCCTGTTGGGAAATTATCATACTGAATGAATACAAAAAAAGATTTTTAAACAAAGTGGACCTCAATGGGAACAAAAAAAAAGAAGTCATCTTTAAAGGACATTGAAGATTTATTGACTAAAGCTCTAAAAAATACAGCAACTATTATTAGCTAAACAACAAGACTTTGAAGAGATTTGGTTTTTCATAGCTTTTATGGTAATGTCTCTTTTTTTCTAATCCCAAGTGTAAAGTAAATGCTGTTGCATAATCTTTTAACCCATAAACAGTGTAAACATCAAATGAAAAACCGTCCAAAGCCAGAAAGGACCTGCTCATTTTAAAAGTCCACCACACACGCTGTATTTATAAGGTCAAACAGCTTACATTTGTGAGATCGAATTTCAAAAAAACAGAAGCCCTTCTCCCTTTCGTCTAAAAGCAGAGTGAAAACATTATCCAAAAATTTAAGGCTATTTGAGGGAGGGAAAGACCAGCTCAGTTATTTACCTTCAGCACAGTGATGTTCCAAGTGAAACTTTCCACAGCTTTACTTTGTTTACGGCCTTTCAGATTTTCCTTTTCTCCCAACCTGGGCAGGTCCTCATGAAACACCATTCCTAACAGAAAACAAACACACACGTAACATGTATCTTTTTTTTCTAGCTTCAGATTTTTAAAATGCTATTTATGGTTTTATGGTGTAAACATGCTTCTGCAGGAACTGAGCTGTCAAATAATAGATGATATGTACTCATTCATCCTTAGGTTAGATAATATTGTGCTTCCCGTGATGAATTTTGGTATGGCCCCTTAAAGCTGCCCTTTCATTCCTAATCTCCTGTGTTGTCTGTACTCGCTCATTCTCATTTCATCAATATACCCTCATAAGGACTTTCAAACAGAGTCATTTGACCTAAGTCCCTCTGATGTGTGTATTTGGGGGTAAAAATATTTGTGTAAGAGATGAGACTAGAAACAGACAGTGAGGATATTCTAGTACTTGTAGAAAAGATTTAATTTCACAATGTAACTGCTGCTGCATCCTTTTTTTCCTTAATATATTTTAATTTTAATTTACTAATAGTTTTTTTTAGCATAAACACATTGAGGTTTTTTTTTTTTTTTTGATCAATGAATGACAATAAACACTTTTGAAACACCCAAATTTAAAAAACTGGGTCGCAAACACAGTGATAAACACCATTTAAGTAAACATTTCCTACATTAAATATAAAAAAGAAGGCAGAAATATCCATGCAGGGACTGTGAAATGATTTATTTAAATGGTGAATCGTTTATTTACATAACACCGCCAGAATGAAGAGTGTCACCAAAAAGAATCAGACTTCTCAAAGCTACATTCTTAGAATATTGCATCAACTAACCTGGCAGCTAGTGATGGGGGGCCCATGCAATAAACAGTACCAGTGCCCCCAATACATTAGCAACAGCCCTGCCGTCACACTACTAGAAAATGTAAGTAATAGCATCACTAGTGTAAGTACCTCATCAACACCAGAAACTGTATTGACATCATTTCAAAACAACTGTGAAGGTATTTTCAGCACCTTTCAGGATAAAAGGCAATGTTTCGAAGTGTTGATAGGGGACTGTGTGTGTTGTGGATGAATGCAAATTTGAGAAATCTGTGAATTGTTTCTTAAGATTTTTCACACCTCCTCTGGGGCCTGAGTGAAACATCACTCGGTGGAAAGAAAATCCAAAGATGATTCATCCTCCACTCATCTTCTCCCCCACACCTCTACTCACCTTCCTTTTGCACTTGTGCGATTCTCTCTTGCACTCCATCTGCATTTTCTATCAGCTGTTTATTGGCAGAGATCATCTAAAAAAAGATTCAGAGAGGAACTCTATTATGATGTGCTCATATTTTAATAAGATTTTTTTAGACAGAAATTAATATTTTCATTCAAGTGAGGACACATAAAATTGATCAAACAAGACAGAAAAGATATCTACAATGTTTCAAATATATGCAAAGATTAAAAAAAAATATCTGCAAAAAAATCCCTAAGCAGCACAATTGTTTTCAAAATACAGTGCCTTGTATATACCCTTTCTTTTTTTTCACGTTTTGCTATGTTGCATCAAGCTACACTCCATACACCATTATGACAATGCATCAACAGAATTGTCACAACTTTTTAAATATTATGTATTAAAAATAAAACAACTGAAATAAGTACATTGCATAAGTACTCTATACTCTATACCTAGCTGAAGCATATTTGCAGTTTCAAGTATTTTTTTTTGGTATAATGCGACAACCTTTGCACATCAGCATTTGGCAATTATCCATCATTCTTCTCCTTACCTCTTTACCCCTCAAGCTCTGTCAGCTTGGATGGAGACTGGCAGACATTTTCATGTTTCTCCAGAAATGTTTGATTGGGTTCAAGTCCAGGCTTTGGCTGGACCACTCAAGGACATTCACAGACTTGCCATTATGGTGAAGTGTTGCATTGATGTTTGTACTTCTGTAGGTTTCACATCTCCATATATGATCATGGAGCTCAACTTGAGTGACCATCAGGTTCACCAGTCTAACCAAAGTCCTTCTCCATCAATTGCTCAGTTTGGCCAGGAGGCCAGCTCTAGAAAGAGTGCTATTTGTTTCAAACTTCTTTCATTAAGGGTAACGGAGACTACATGTTTCTGTGAACTTTCAGTGTGGCAGAATTTTTTTCTGAACTCTTTCCCAGATGTGTGGCTTAATGTAGTCCTGCAGGAGCTCTACAGTCAGTTTTTTTTAATCTCAGGGCTTGGTTTTTGCTCTGATATGCATTTTCAGCTGTTTAAACCTTTTATTAAGATGTGTGTGCCTTTCCAAATTATACCCATAAGTTTGAATTTGCCACAGGTTAACTCTACTCGAAGTGTAGTAACCTCTACAAGCAATATGAATGCTACTGAGCTAGCTTTCAGCTGTCCCAGATAAGGATATGAATACTTTTGCAATAGAATCATTCAAGTTCCAATCTAAATCATACATTAATTTTATAGCTATATACATTGACTATGTTAACTATTGTCTCATTTCTGATTAAACAAAGAATACTAAAACATAACATCTGAAAACTCCATTATGAACGTTGAAAGTAATGTTTAAGCAATAAAATTCTGAGAAGACCCTTGATGCCCTCTCTCACAGTGAAGATATTTATAAAATGTAGTCCTGCTAGTCTAACTCTCCCGGTCTCAAACACACAACAGGACCCAGAGTCAGCCCACAGGGAGAGACAGAGAATAAGGGAACCTACAACAGCAGAGGAGGACAATGGTGACTAAAGCCATAGATGTCTTACTCACTCTGATGTGCCTGTTCTTACTCCCACACCCATACCATGTGGGATAGCTAAAAAGACAAATGCTATTGTAATGGCACATAATGCATAGGAGAGGATAGCCGACTGATATAGTATATAATATTGTTTAGATTTGCAGCAGTGAAATACCTAGCTTTGTTGACATGAAGAGAGAGGTCTCTCTAGGCTAGCATTTAGAAAATGGTTTTATCTGCACATTAGTAATGCCTGAGAAATTTCACATAAGCATAAAGTTGGCCTATTATACTCTATGAAACGTAACCACCAACAGCCCAACAACGGCAATGATGCGTGATATTAAAATAGCCTACATAAATGGGTGTCTCTTACCGTGTCATAACCA
The DNA here is from genome assembly GCA_033026305.1 of Cirrhinus molitorella. Lineage (NCBI taxonomy): Eukaryota > Metazoa > Chordata > Actinopteri > Cypriniformes > Cyprinidae > Cirrhinus > Cirrhinus molitorella. The sequence goes on from CM065122.1 coordinate 17,652,144, forward strand.
TTTAGCAGTTTACGAGTGGCATCATTCAAGTTGCCCACAGGTTCCAGGCATGGGTAACCTTCCTTCAGAATGAGTGTGGCACCTGGGGGCCCATCTGGACTCTGCAGCCTAGTGGCCAAGCTCTGGATGCACTGCTTTAGTGTGGCCATCGGGGGGAGCCCACACTGCTCTTTAAAAGCCACTGTGGCACTCTAAAGAAAGGGTAAGCGTAAACACACAGGCACATAGTTGGTAAATCTTTTTCCTGTTTATTTTACAATATATAGAAATGTATTTATTTTAAAATGTCATTTATTCCTGTAATGGAAAAAGCTGAATTTCCAGCAGTCATTACTTGTCTTCAGTTACATGGTTCTTTTAATACGCTGATTTAATGCACAAGAAAACACAACTGTTTTCAACATTGATAATGACTTGTGAAACTATTTTTGATTAATCTTTTTTTTTCTTAGAATTCTTAGAATTTATTTTAAATATAAATCTTTTGTAACATTAAACATTATGTAAATGATATGCATTTGATTAGTATTATGCTAAATATAATAATTTCTTATAATATTCTTAAAAAAGGACCCGAAACCTTTGAATGGTAGAGTACAGAGTACTCTTAAAGTATATGATCACAACTGCAAGATCTCTAAAAGAAAACAAAAGAAAAATGAAAAATAGTGACATTTATATTGTTTGATGCTGATTGTATTATGCTTATGTATTAGAGCTACTTTTACGAGGCAGAGCCAAAATAATGTCTTTTCTTTATACAGACAGATGAATATGCAATTTAAACAGCTTTCTGTGTTTGCATGACTGTCAAAGGCCTCAGCTGATCACATTTCAGCTTTTTATCATACATCTCCCCTCATTACATTGTGGTAGATAGAGAGCCGGTTTCTATTTTCCACCTGACAGAATCACACACCCACAATCATGATTAACAAAGCCATTTGGAGATGTATATGTGTGTTCAGAGGGCTTCATGTGGGTGATCAATCTGTGTATCTGTGTTTATTTGTATGAGAAAGATGTCCATTGCTGTGAAATAAGTGGACATTGTCGTGGCTCTGATAAATTATAGAGGAACACAAAATGGAAATGAAAGAATAAGAGACCAGTGTGTAGGTGCAGTGTCCCCTTTAAGTATTTGGACAATAAAAATGTTTGAATGTCACTGAATTAGATACAATTGAGGTCAAAAGTTTACATACACCTTACAGAACCTGCAAAATGTTAATTATTTTACCAAAATAAGAGGGATCATATGAAATGCATGTTATTTTTTATTTAGCACTGACCTAAGTAACATAATTCACATAAAATATGTTTACATGTAGTCGTTTACAAGAGAAAATAGTTGAACTTATAAAAACGTCCCTGTTCAAAAGTTTACATTCTCTCTTAATACTGTGCTGTTACCTGAATGATCCTCAGCTGTGTTTTTTTTTTGTTTGTTTTTTTAGTAATAGTTATGTTATGATAGTTATAGTCCCTTGTTTGTCCTGAACAGTTAAACTGCCTGGTCCCACAAATTCTTAGGTTTTTCAGCATTTCTTTTTATTTGAATCCTTTCCAACAATGAGTGTATGATTTTGAAATCCATCTTTTCACACTAAGGACAACTGAGGGACTTACACGCAACTATTACAGAAGGTTCAAATGCTCGCACGAAGCATGAAGAGCCAGGGGTGTAAACTTTTGGACAGAATGAAGATGTGTACATTTTTCTTATTTTGCCTAAATATCACTTTTTTTTCTCCAGTACTACCCTTCAGAAGCTACAGAAGATACTTATATGTTTCCCAAAAGACAAAATAAGTTAAATTTACCCTGACCTTCAAATTCAATAAGTTTTCACCCCCAGCTCTTAACATCCACAATGCTGAAAAACTAAAGAATTTGTAAAACCTGAAGGATTTCTCTGAAGAAGTGGGCAGTTTAACTGTTCAGGACAAACAAGGGACTAGTGAACAACTATCACTAAACAAAAACAACAACAACAACAAACAAACAAACAAAAAAACAGCTGTGGATCATTCAGGTAACAGTATTAAGAATCAAGTGTATATAAACTTTTGAAAAGGGTCATTTGTATAAATTCAACTATTTTTTTCTCTTGTGGACTATATGTAAACATCTTTTATGTGAAATATCTTATTCAGGTCAGTACTAAATAAAACAGCATGCACTTTGTATGATCCCTCTTATTTTGCTAAAATAATTAACATTTTGCAAGTGTACACTTTTGATTTCAACTGTAAGAATAAATAAATCAAATCAAGTGGCTTTTAATTCAAATAAAGATAAGTATGCCTTTGGGCTTAATATATCAAACAAGTCTGTTACATCTTAAAAAGCAAAACAAGCAATATACACCTGTGGTGTGTGAGGTAACAAATTCATGGGACCAGATGGTTAACAGTAATTGCAAAGATGAGACTAAAGCAATGGTTCAAATAGTTTTTGGGGCAACAGTCTGGTTTTGTGTCTGGTTTATCTCTGAGATCAGCAGGTTTTGTGAACACAGTAATTATGGATGCGACTCCTCTTCCTCAACACACAACACACTGCGGTGGCAACTGATCCTGGCCCTGTCACCTGACCCCACAGATACTCTACCCTCCATCCCTCCTCCCCTTACCATCACCTATAAATCATACCTGAGTCTAGGTCAGCAGAACTGTTGTGTTTTGCTTGGTTTCATTTCTAGGGCTTGCTTGAAAATTCGGATCAACACACCACTAGAAATGTGTGCGTTTACATCACTTAGTTAAGTTAAAACCCAGAAATGGAAAGTGAACTGAGCTTTGCTTTTACAAAGGATGGCTTTACTCCGTTGAGGAGGTGTCTGGTTTTTACATGTTCAGAACTGAGACTTGCAATTTCATGTCAGCTGTATCAGCTGATTATTAAAAGGAACACAATCTGTCAGTAACTCTGTCTCTAAGGATTGCAACAAGTAGTGAGATCACAAATCTTCAAGTGAGTGGATTTAGAATGTGATGCCATTACTTGTGTACACTGTGAGTCAAGCTAATGTTTCATGAAAAGAAAACAAATATATTCATCTACCTAATGTCTCACTATAATATCTGTTTTCAGTGTCTGGTATGGCCATGTTATTAGTGAGCAGACATATTTACAAACAACACCAATTATCTGCACGACCCACTGAACAGCACTAATAGCACTGACACAAAGCTTAACTTAATTGTTTTGTTCATGATTTTCAAACCATTACATTTAGACAGCTCTGACTGGGAAACAGAGCCGTCATTCGGAATGGACCACTGCTACACTGACACTGTGGCCTCATTCAATCACAAATACATTGATTTAGAAAGATTAGTAAACATTAGTAAAAATTTCAAAGAAACAGTACACCCAAAAATAAAAATTCAGTCATTAATTACTCACCCTCGTTCCAAACCCTTCGTTCATTTTCAGAACACAAATTAAGACATTTTTTATGAAATCCGAGTGCTTTCTGACCCTGCATAGACAGCAATGCAACTGACATGTTCAAGGTAGTGAAAGGTAGTAAGGACATTGTTAAAATAGTCCATGTAACATCCGTGGTTCAACCGTAATGTTATGAAGCTACGAGAATACTTTTTGTGTGCAAAGTAGTGTTGTCAAAAAAAACAAAAAAAAAAAAACGTACAAACGTCCATTTCCCGCTAACATTTGAGTGCTTTTGAGCCAATTTTTAAACATTGCTGATTGGCCACTGTGTGCACATGCTCAACATATATGACTGTGATTGGCTACAATGATCTGCGTTTCACACTTTTCACCGAGCGATCACACAGAAGCACATGTGCACGTTTAAAAGCAGTGACTTTGAGCGGATCCCTAATATATCTGCTCAACAGCACTCAAATGTTAGCGGGAAATTAACGTTTTTGAAATTTCAGTACCGATGTCGGTACTATTGAAACCACTTTTTGAAACAACTTTATTCAAAAAATTCTTCTCTTCCATGTCAGTCTTCGATGCACTTCACAAGAGTACCATAGCGCATATGTGCATCTTCAGCAAGTGTCACACTAGACTTGAACTTTTAAAATTTATTAGGACACTGCAATGGTTATATGACATGACATCACACACTGCAGCATCTTTTTAAAAACTTACAATCAATATAGAGAAATAATAATAAACCAAAAATGTAAAAACATACAATCTAGATAGAATATACCAAACTTGAAACTTAAGCTTGCGTTTTGCTCTCCTGCATTTGCATGTGTATGAATGAAAAAAAGGTGCGCATCCAGGTTCAACGTCGGCAGCACCACACGCATGCGGCATGGTACTCTCCTGAACACACATCAAAAACTTACACGGAAGAAAAGACATTTTTAAATAAAGATGTCACATGGACTATTTTAAGAATGTCCTTAATACCTTTCTAGGCCCTGAACGTGTCAGTTGCGTTGGTGTCTATGCAGGGTCAGAAAGCTTTCGGATTTGATCAAAAATAAGATTTGTGATCTTAATGAACAAAGGTGTTTTTAATGAAAAGTGAGAGGTCTCTGTCCCTACATTCAAAAGTGATGTGCTCTATGTATATATGACCATTGTTGAGATTTAATCATATATTTTGAATCAGTTCATTATGACGCAATCATATCACAAGACTTGGATTTAAACCACCCAATTCATACGGATTCATTTTACGCCATTGTTATGACGTTTTTGGATCTTTGGATCAGTTTGTGTTTTGAAGAAGTTTGAGTTTGGAACAACATGACGGTGAGTACATTTTTATTTTTAGGTAAACCAGCAAGATTTTCTTAATCATACAGCATAATATGGAAAAAACATGCTGGCTAACCAGCACCAAACCACACTAATCTACATAAACCAACCTGAACCTGAATGTAAATTCCTGCTCATGTAACCTAGTCTTTTCAACAGGGTGTGGCTGCCAAGTAGTGAAAAAGTCAAATTGCTAGTATTACTGTTGTCTGAACATGCAACACCTCCCTTACCAGGGCATCCTCTCGCAGGTCTGTAGCTTCTCTGAGAGGTCCACCGGCTGGGCGGAAAGCGTCATCCAGCACTTTGATTCCCGTGTTACGTAGAGTGACGTACTCTCGCCCACGCCGCACTCCTCTCCTGACAGACAGACCCCGTCTCTGAGCCTTTCCCCCACCTCTGCGGTTAGTGATGGCGATGTGTACAAACAGGCTGGCATGGGGTAAAGGGTCTCCAGCGAGGCCCAGCAGGGGCACGTTGCGGTAACCAGGCTGTAGACACTCAAAAGCGATGGTGTACTGGCCAATGAAGTCATCGCCTATATAATCATCATCCAGAACTACGAAACGCAGCAGGGCTAGTTCAGGCATGTTTACCTGAAAAGACAAAACAGTGAATGAATTTTTGGCCTGTTCAGGTGTGCAACATTCTGCAGATGCAGCTGTAAGGAGAATTAAATATCTAGGGTAGTAAACAGACACTTAACACATGAGCAGACATTCTGAAATAGGAAGCATGCAAAATTTAGTACAGACCACTGAGCCAAACGTGCCACTGTAACACCGCAGAATATGGTAGTTAAAAGATCATTTGCATAAGCGCATTTCCACTGTCTCATCTATTTAAATATGAAAATATTAAGCATGCACACACAATCACCTGGACATCTGGCTATGTAGGACAAACTCACACATTAATAAGCAAGGACACAATTCAACAATCATACATCTTTTACAACATGAATAACTGAGGGACTGTTACAGGTGGAAACAACTTACAAAAATGATTGCCTAACTATTGTTAGAGGTTCACATAACCAACAAACATACTTGCATAGCAAAAGAAACACTGAAAATAACAGGAAGTCACTATTTCACTGCTTCCTTTGTGTCAAAAAAAGGAACAACGGTACATGAGAGAAATATCATTTAAATTACTAATTTTCACATCTTCAGAAGAAAATGGATTATTTTTGAGGTGTGTGCAAGCATATTCATGATACAGTAGGGGTCAAAAGTTTACATACACCTTGCAGAATCTGCAAAATGTTAATTATTTTACCAAAATAAGATGGATCATACAAAATGCATGTTATTTTTTATTTAGTACTGACCTGAATAAAATATTTCACATAAAAGACGTTTACATATAGTCCACAAGAGAAAAGAATAAATTAATTTATAAAAATGACCCCAGTTTAAAAGTTGATTCTTAATACTGTGTTATTACCTGAATCATCCACATCTGTGGGTTTTTATTTGTTTGTTTGTTTGTTTGTTTAGTGATAGTTGTTCATGATTCCCTTGCTTGTGCTGAACAGTTAAACTGCCCGCTGTTCTTCAGAAAAATACTTAAGGTCTCACAAATTCTTTGGTTTTTCAGCATTTTTGTGTATTTGAAACCTTTCCATCAATAACTGTATTTTGAGATCCATATTTACACACTGAGGACAACTGAGGGACTCATGTGCAACTATTACAGAAGATTTAAAAGCTCACTGATGCTCCAGAAGGAAACACCATGCATTTAGAGCCGGGGGTGTAAACTTTTGAACAGAATTAAGTGTGTATATTTTTCAGATTTTGCCTAAATATAATTTTATTTAATTTAGTACTGCCCTTCAGACACTACAGAAGATACTTACATGCTTCCCAGAAGACAAAATAAGTTACATTTATCCTGATCTTCAAAATCAAAAAGTTTTCACCCCCAGCTTTTAATGCATTGTGTTTTCTTCTGGATCATCATTAAGCATTTGAGCCTTCTTATTCAGGTCAGTACTAAATAACAAATAACATACATTTTGTATGATCCCTCTTATTTTGGTAAAATGATTAACATTTTGCAGATTCTGAAAGATGTATGTAAACTTTTGACCTTAACCGTATGTAGATGCATGGGTATATACACAGCTATGAGCATGTACCAACACACAAACTTACAAAAAACAAGTGAGACACTGAATATACACATTCATACTAAGAAAAGGACAGAAAATCTGGCAGGAAAACACAGACAACAAAGATAAAATGCCTCAGCTGGCAGCAGACGCCCACACAGGCGCCTGGACACAACTCATACAAGAGAAAATAGTTAAAGACAGGTATGCAGCATCTCAGAGAACCTGCTTCACGCTTCAGAAATCGTATACAGTATATCTGCATACATGGACAAATTTAATGATGTATTACCATGTTTTTTGGACATATACTATGGTAATACCATGTTAAGACCATGGCAGCAGGTTGCTTTATTAACCTAAGAGTTCCACATAAATATTGTAAATAGAATGGTACATAAATGATTACAGTACACTACCCTACAGAGACATTATATAAAGACCTCCATATAAAGAGTTATATAGCAAAACTACTTAATGGCTAGTATTGTTACAAAATGTGCCAGTGTATTAATATATTATCGCCCAGCTCGTCTGTTAAATGCGACTATTGGGCTAGAAGTTATTAAAATTTTATCAAACTCCACCGTGATTTTCTGTAAAGCTGATTTAAAAAAAAATAATTGTGAAAAGTGCTACACAAATAAGTATGATTTGACTTGACATTGAGACTGACATCATCAGGGGTACAGAGCTCTCAGTTACTTATCTGTTTAATGTAAAAGGCCACAGGAAGAGATGCACAAGCATTCTATCAGATCCCATCAGGGGATGCGCATTTGCTCCTGCGTGTGTGGAACTCTTGATAGGTGTACCCCTCCCATGACTTATAATTGTATGACGTCCTTGAGCTCCAAGCAACAGAAGACAAACAAATGCAAACAACAAGAGGCACAGTCCCCCAGGACAGAATAAGTGTGTGCGTGAGATATATTTGTGATTTCACTGGATCCTTCTCAAAACCTCCTCTTCAAATAACCATATGGCGCAGTCTTTGGTTTAAATCACAATAGCAGGGATTTAAATTTATAAGCGCTAAGGACAAGGCTCACCCACAAATTTTAACACTGTCTACTTGCAAGAATGTGTGTATGATGTAGAAACCCATCCAAAATGCACACATCCACCTTTATGCTAAACATGGAGGTACAGTATCTGGAGATTCACATTTGAGGACTGTTGTTATTTTCTAGTTAGTGGCGCAGGGGATTTAACAGGTCTAAATACACACAGGCATTAAATACAGAAGCATGTATTCTCTTTCCCTGCATATTCCTCTAAAGCTAATAAATAATGAAAATAATAACAATAATAATAATAATAATAATAATAATAATAATAATAATAATAATAATAATAATAATAATAATAATAATAATAATATAAAAGTTCTATATATTAAATATGGAAGCCCGTTTCCACCACTGAATAAAATATACAAAATAATTATTTTTTCGTTGAATTGCGAGATATAAACTAGCAACTGTGACGTAAAATAAAAATTGTGAGATATAAACTTGCAAATCTAATTTTTTTTCTAAGAATTGTGAGATATAAACTCACAATTCTAAGGAAAAAAGATATAAACTCACAATTCCGCGATAATATATATATATATTTTGTTCATCTCAGAATTAGACTTAACTTACAACTGTAAGTTCATATCTCAGTTTTCAGAAAAAAGAGAATTGCAAGAATGTGCAATTTTACAAATTTATATCAAGCAATTCTGACTTTATTTTTCAGAATTATGAGTTTATATCTCACAATTTTTAGTAAAAAGTCAGAATTATGAGTTTCTCTCTCGCAATTTCCTCGCACTTCTGACTTCTCAAAATTTGCAAGTTTATATCTTGCAACTCAGACTTTATAATAACTCACAATTGCAAGTTTATATCTCACAATTCTGAGAAAAAAGGCAGAATTACAAAATGTAAACAATTACAAGAAAACAAGTCAGAATTGTAGACTAAAGTTGTGAATTACCTTTTTTATATTTTATTCAGTGATGGAAACAGGCTTCCATAATTATTTATATAATTGTATATTTATGGCAAACAACATTAGCTGGTTTATATTTAACTCAATCTTACAATACGAACAGTTTTTGTTTGCTGTTTGACAACAGAAACAGAAGCAGGGGGAATGTTATGATGGCACCCTTTGCTTTTTTTAAGAACCTTATGAATAATAGCACTATACTGAAATGTATTCTGATTCAGTAAAAAATAAGAGACAATAGTGTGTTTATTGAGTGCTTGAACATTGCTTGTTGATGGAAACAAGTATTCTTGACAAAAACGTATTTTTGGCCTTCAAAAATTGCTACCAACACAATACACTAACTGTCCTCAAATAACCTGTGTAAAAATGCACGTATTGGTTTCAGCAGTCTTACTTCCAACTCAGAGTGCTAAATGTTTGTGTCCACTACACTGCGCTGGAAATCACAGGTAAAACAAACCCTCACCTGCACCAAGAAACTACCCTAATCTGCATCTCGTAATTAAAGCTGTCTAAATTTGGCATGCAACTGTAATTAGGCCTTGCTAAAAGAAAGGTCACATCACTGAAGAAAAAAAAAATGCTGCAAGAAACTGTCACCCACTTATAGAGCAGTGTAATGAGTTATCTAGACTGTAGGTTTGAACTACAATCCAGGGCAAGAGCATTAGTGTTAGCAGGCCATTAAGTTTTGATGTAGATCTTCCCTAATTACTGATCTAGGAAGAGTTGTGTTAAGTTGCACACACTTGCGTCATCCCAGTGCATCCATGAGGACAGACTGCATCCATTAACCTCATTCTGGTTGTGGATCACAGGTCAGTACTCTATACATTCATGTTATTAATGTATGTGACATTTCTGTTAGTCGCCAGCTCAGGTTAACGCATGCTATGAAATGAAAGTAAATGGTGCAACCAGTGAGAACTATTTATATCAGGATATGTTTATGATTAACTACATGTGCATGCCTTTGAAAAAGCATTTCAAAACAAAACTCTGATTCTGATATTAGTGCTAACAGCAGAATTAGCTTTCAGCCATTTTGTTGTCCTCTGAAACCTGTGTATGTTAAGCCCAGGCAGTGCTAATATTTATAATAAAATAAAAAGTTCCATATATTAAACGTATTAAAATATGGATTTTCCCATTTTCTCTACTGAATAAAAAAATTAAATTAAATAAATTAAAAAGGTAACTGCGACGTTTTCCTCCCAATTCTTAGAATTGCGTAATACAAACTCGCAACTGTGAGGTAAAAAGTAACAATTGCGAGATATAAATTATTAATTAAGAATTATGAGATATAAACTTATAATTGTGAGAAAAAAAATGATGATTTTTCAACTTGGAATTTTAAGGAAAATAAGTATAAACTCTGAGGAATTCTGAGGAAAAAAGAAAAGAGAAAAGATAAGTGAGAATTGTGAGTTTATATCAAGCAATTGTGAGAAAAAAGTGAGAATTATTAGTTTATATCTCACAATTTAGACTTTATAACTCTCGTTCGCAAATTTATATATCACAATTTTCTGAAACTTGTGTATGCTAAGCCCAGGAAGTGCTAATATTTTTGTTACAGAAAGACAAGCCACAAGCCTGTTAGTGGCGTTTTCACCTAACTGTAGCAAAATATAACAAGATTTATTTATTTTACTTATTTATTTATTTGGATCCCCATTAGTGGTTATTCTTCCTGGGGTCCAACAAGTAAAAAAAAAGACACAAAACTACATCAGTCCATAACAATAAAAAGCTATTCAATAAAACATACATACCCAAAATTCATTCTAAACATCAAAATCAACAGATTGGGGTAGTTTCTTGGTGCAGGTGAGGGTTTGTTTTACCTGTGCTTTCCAGCACAATGTAGTGGACACAAACATGTAGCACTCTGGGTGGGAAGTAAGACTGCTGAAACCAGTAAGCACATTTTTACACGGGTTATTTGAGGACAGTTAGTATTGTGTTGGTAGCAATTTTGGAAGGCCAAAAATATGTTTTTGTCAAGAATACTTGTTTCCATCAACCATCAATGTTCAAGCACTCAATAAACACACTATTGTCTTTTATTTTTACTGAATTAGTTAATTAATTATGCACCAAAGGGTGCCATCATTACATTCCCCCTGCTTCTGTTTCTGTTTCTGTTGTCAAACAGCAAACAAGAACTGTTCGTATTGTAAGATTGATTTAAATATAAACCAGCTAATGTTGTTTGCCAAAATACAATTATATAAATATAATCATCATTAAAGTCTGCTAAAAGAGGTCAATGAGTATGTATGTTAGGAGGTATAATAGGGCATAGCTGAGCTCGTTGGAACTGTGTTAATATTGCATGCAGTAGGTAACCAGTGCTGCTTCATGGACTGCAGCATTCTGATTAAGACACATGAGAATGGACACTGCCCTCAAGACTGATACACGCAGAGAAGCTCAGAATAACCTTGCACGTCAACGACCACACCACAGAACACAGGGTCAAAACCCACAGGCATGGTGTCATGTAAAACGTCTCATGTCTCAGTGCTTAAATTTCAAGTTTTATACACTCTTTCATGTCAGGAAAAACATCAAACTACAGATCGGAAGTCAGAAATTTCCAGTATAGAGTAGTTCGGGAGCTGTATGGAGTTCTAAACATATTTGTATGTAGTAAAACACCTGAAAGTAATAACTAATTCACAACTAATTTGACTAAGTTCCATGCAACTGCCACTAGGGGGCGAAATGCAGAAACCATATGCCAATGTCAGAGAATAAGTCTTACATTTTACATATGAAATAAATTAGGCTTATATACACACATGATGTGGTAGGCTTGCTCTCTCACCTGGAACTCAAAGGTTTCGTCAAAGAGTGGATCATCCTGGTTCTGGGCAGCAGTGCGAGTTCTCTGCTCTGTGCAGTCTGCAGGCACTCCGTGCAGCTCCAGCACCACATATGGGTCGATGACCTCACCTTTGGCACCCGAGCCTTGTGGCTTGGGTAGACTATGGGCACTAATGATCTTGACCCTGAGTGTTTGCGGTGGTACACCAGGAACGCAGCCTTGTGACTGGGCACTGAAGTAGGAAACCTCCTCTCGCATGACAGCTGGACGAAGAACATACCCACACCCACCGTTCTGCATAAAACGGCCACGGGTCAGGTCTAGCATGGCACCTGGAGTCTGCTGGTTGAGTGCCACCAGTTGCACACCTCCTTTCCAGTAGCCTTGTGGGTTTGGGTTGCTGGAGTCTAGTCTTACAGAGCTGGGCCGTACACGAGTTAGATTGCGCTTGGTAAAGTTCACCAGATCCTCCGGGCTCTCGCTGGCCAGCCTTCCTGCCTCTCCTTCCCCAAGAGAGCACAGGGTCCAGTAAGGGGGATCAAGGATCATAGGTGTACCTGGGGTAGAAGGAGTGGAAGGGGGAGAAAGCTGCTGGGATGGTTGTGAACTTGTCCGGTGTGCGTAAAAGTTCCGACTTCCGGTACGAGCAACAGCGACAAGATCAGACAATTCACGCCGCAAGCGGAGGCGCCTTGGCTGTGGTGGTGGGGGAACAACAAGGACCACTCCCAGTTCCTCTTCCCCGGGGATAGTCATCCTTCTCCCAGCCAGAGGACCACCACCACCAATCTCCTCATCCTCCTCAGACACCTCTCCTTCAGAACCTTCCTCTTCTGGGGGCAGCTTCTTTCCAACAAGAAGCACCTTTCCCTTCAGCTGCTCTGGTGAGGGCAAAGTGGTTGCACGACCTCCCAGACTGACAGGCAGAGATTCAGGGGTATAGAGCTTGGTTCCGAAAACCTTTTTTAGGTGTTGTGCAAGAGTACGTTGCTGGGAAGGTGAGCAACGCTGGCAAAGATAGAGCAGCAGAGGATACTGGGAAGTGAGAAAAGCATACTTGTTAACTACTTCCAGGGCACTGCGCAGAGTAACAGAACCATGATGGTGATGGTGGTGATGATGGTGGTGGTGGTGATGATGCTTTCCATCTGTACCATGGTCTACACCCAATAGTGGCTCCCCTTCTGGCCCATCGGTAACCCCAAGCTCCAGGCACCGACAGCCAGTCTGCAGGGCTCGTATGAGCCCTCCTAGATCAGCCCGGCCGTGCACTTGGTCATCCAGCAGATAGGAGCGGTAGGAGGCACTGATGAAGTAATGAGACAGGGGCATCTTCATGTTCTGGCACACATTCTGGTGCTCAGGGTCTAACAACTGGCACTCCGCTGACTGTAGGTATCGGGTAAAGCCATCCAAGCCCAGCAGACCTCGTTCACGCCCAGGTGCAGAGGGCTCAAATCGGCGAAGAACCTCCAAGCAGCCCTCAGTGGTGGCCAATGACAGACCTTGCTCAGTCTCCAGGAAAAGACGCAGGTCTTGGGCATCAAGGCACTCCCGGTCTTTAGAGAGTTGCACTAGCAAGAAATAGACATCAGGTCGAGTACACAACTCGCAGTAGGCCTCCTGGAATTCTTCCAGCGTGACATGAGAGGTTAGCTTCTCTTTGCTCCGCTGAATCTCCTTAAAGCGCAATCGCACCTGATAAAAAGAAAAAAAGAACCATTAATGTGTTCTAGTACACATATTTGTGTTGGCAGCACTTTTTTGGATAGCAGTTTGAGCTAGAAACCCAATCCTTGTTATTCTAAAGTGTGATTAGAAGAGGATTAATCTACAAACTATTACCACTGTGCTACTGCCCCAGGGGGAATGCCTTGCTGTGGATATTAAATATCTACTAAATGAACACAAGGACTACTGTCAAGTGACGGTTGGTTACTGCAGACCAAGGCCTTGAGAGTTCTGCAGTCTACTGTAATTATCATCTGCTTATAATGTAAGCCCGTCTCATCAGTTTTTTAGATTTTGTTTCTTGAATAAGAAATGCCGGGGGGTGATTTTCTTCCTTGAAAATAACTATGAAACTTAATGAGCAATCACAGTACAAAACTGTTACACAAACCAGAGGCAAATCAAATAAGCAGCTTGTGGCAGATAGTGATTTGAATCTTGAGAGACAAAATGTCACAAGTCATACAAATTCAAGGACAGCAGCTCTTCACAGGGCCTAGATAGTTTTTTTTTTTTTTCAGGATTAGAATACAGCCAGGAGAAAAGTGAGTCATGCCTATACAGTCAGATCCTCAATGCTTGCCCTTTTTGCCTTTACTTGTCTCTCTAGACACATGAAGCAGATGCCTCACACCCGCTGTCACAAAGACTTGGAGACTTGGCCCTGTGGCTTGTGTCTGTCCTCCTCTTGTCCCCAGCTGTCCAATCCACACACAAACACACATGCATGAAACTACTGTCACAGCTGCCAAATTGAAAACCCAACAATTGCTGTGCCTCAGCAGGGCTGGCTAACAAGTCAAGCTAAGTAATGATACAGAGAGACGAGCTCTGGAACAAACAATCATATTGCCTGGCTCTTTCAGTGGTTGTTTTTTCATCTCTTGCTGCTCTAGGACAGTAGTGTGATTGCTATTTTAAGCATTCTACATAAAAACCCTACAGTGTATGCATTTCTGATTGCTTTCATGACATTCAATATCATTTGGCTTTTTTTAACCCATTCACTCATTAAATGCGTGATTTTGTGGTTTATAAATTGAATTAAAAGAGAATGTCTTACCTTTGCTTCCCTAATGCCAGGGCAGAGTTTACAGATGGTAGCCACTGCCGTATCCTCAGACACAATTCCGTGTCCATCTTCATCAACCAGTGCAAACTCCGCCGCCAACCAATTTTGCCTCATCTTGTTCCCAATACTTCCCTCACCCACCACTCCATCCCCTCCACTACCTCCACCAATGGCGCCAGGGTGAGACAACAGGTACCGCAACCCTGTCACCCAGATGTTGGCCACATCAGCAGAAAGAGCAACCAGGTCCAGTGACTGATACTCGTCACCGTGAATGATGGAGAAGGCTGCTTCTTCAGCGAGTTGATCCGACGGGCCATTGTGGAGAAACGTCTCTGTGCTTTTCCCTGTCCGGACCTCACGAATAGAGGAGATGTCAAGTCGAGCTCGGTCACCATCTTTCTTGGAGGGTTCCCAACGGAGGCAGGCCAGCTCAGGGTCCAAAGTGTAGAATCTCGAGTAGATTCGCGAGTTGGGTCGCACCTTCTTTAGCTCGCAGCCACCTTGCATGAAGGCTAGGCAATCTGCAGCACTACTCACCTTCTTCTCTGATGGCATACTACTGAAGGAAACCGTTTTCTTTCTCCCACCACTGACCTTGGCCACTGAAGGATCCTGAGGAGGGAAAAAAAAAAAAGAAGAGAGTGAACCACAAAAGAAAACTTATGTTATTCTACACAGTGCTGTTCTAGTAAAGCATGTTAGCAACTAAGCAAGATGGATATTTTGTCTCATCCATCACAGAAAGCTCTTTGTGTTCAAGCATGTCTGCAGGTTTAAGTCCAAGCACGAGGCATGTTTCAGCCTGAAATCACTTTTTACACATAAGCATGGAGGAAAATTAATGGAGCTTCATGTCATGCAAGGGAAATGAACTATGGTGGCCTTCCTCTGGTCTATTCGGAATAGAAACCAACCGTATTCTACATTACATCACAAACCAGCAGAACTGTATATTGTTATAGTCAGCCCTAATAAAATATCTCTGGTTTTTCTTTGCTTTTAAATTGTGACCCTGGACCACAAAACCATTTTTTTAAATTGAGATTTATACATCATCTGAAAGCTGAATAAATAAACTTCCCATTGATGCATGGTTGTTTGGATGGGACAATATTTGGCCGAGATACAACTATTTGAAAATCTGGAAACTGAGGGTGCAAAAAAAAAAAAAATCTAAATATTGAGAAAACTCCCTTTAAAGTTGTCCAAGTTCTTAGCAATGCATATTACTAATCAAAAATCAAGTTTTTATATATTTATGGTAGGAAATGTACAAAATATCTTCATGGAACATGATCTTTACTGAATATCCTAATAATTTAGGCACTTTTTGGCATTAAAAAAAATAAAAAATCTATAATTTTGACCCATCCCACTATTGCTACAAATATGTGCCTATTTATGTGACTGCACTATAATTACAATCCTGGGCATCATAAAGAAAAAAAAATATCCCTTGGAAATATTAAAATTGACTGAATTCCCAAAGAAGATGATTTGGTAACATGTTGCTAAAAAAGCTGATATAGCAATTTAGCCATGCACATTAGCATTTTAAAAACAGTCATTTGTTTTTAAGCATTCCACTCCAGAGATTCAGAATGATGAAATGATAATGAAATTCATTTTGGAGTAACAAAAAACAGCAAAAAGCTAAATGATGGCAGAACTGTCACCTTCCCCGGCACACTAAAAAGAAAAGAGATAAAAGTTTCATGTTTCCTGGGGCTGGGGGGGGGGTGCTGCTGGTTTAAAAATGTGTGCTTGCAGCAGTGGCCTATATATGTCCTGATGCCTAAAAATGAATCCACAACAAAGCCTCCTAAAGGAAATACATTATGTCATTGCAGTAGTTAGAATGTGTAATCTGGGATTTCCACCCCAAGCCTTTTGGCACTAATCAGGCTGGCTCTCATAACAGATACACAGAGAGTATGCACGCAGAAGCTAATGAACTTCAGACATACCAAATATCAAAGTTGGGCTTTATATATGAATAATACCATTGGAAAGTCTTCAGTTTCTCTGCATGTGTCATAACTACTACTTTTCAAATCAATCAGACAAAATTTTCACCTGGTAGACAATAAATGGGCAGAAAAAAAATTCCAAAGACTCAACCATATCTGTCTAGGGACCAGAATATTATATATAAACTTGGGTGGTGAGCTCTTGTGGCCAGCAAAGAACTACCAACCACCCCCAACATCCTACTAACCAACTAGCAAACACTCTTGAATTCACTCAGAAAACATCTGCAACACCCTGGCAACTACCCACAACATGAAGAACCACTGACCTTCTCTTTAGAAAATGAAAAAATCGAATTAATTAAAAATCTGGCGCAATTTACAAAATTTTATTTAAGTTTGTATGATGGAATTTTCAGATTTTTTGATGTTGTCATTTAGATTTTTTACAGATCCTTAAAGAGTCCAAGAATTGCTTAATCTAGTCTGTTTTCAGTTAATAAACCGAACATTGTAGCACACCTCCCATCCAATAAATCGCAATAGCTTTTGTGCTTTGTTACTTTTGACATGAAACAAAGTCTCAGATTTCAAATTCTGTCCATCATTACAGTATTCAAACAACAAATCCCATTTTAGCGATGTTTTATTTGGAGTGACAGTTCGTTATAGTGTGAAAAAACAAGAATAAATATCCGAAGGCATGTTAAAGAAAGAGTACAACTTACCAATTCTGTATCCTGTCTCACGTAATCGTTCAATCAGTATAACAGCTTGTAAACAATGTCAAATTTACCTCAGAAAAAAAACATTCAGTGACCATAAACCTGTTACTCAGCTAGAAAAACGAACTCCAGAGAGAAGTATTTTGCAAAATATATGCACCATGTAACATATTCATTATAATTTTTACTGTTCTTCAATGTTTAATTTATGTTTGAATAAATCTGTCAAGTGTTTATGACAGCCACCAGTTAAACGTTTACATTTGAAAAAAAAAAAAAAAAGAACAAAAAACAAATTGGATTAGAAATATAATTGTAATTGTAAAATATAATTGGGTGTAATTTAAGAGTTTGTATACAAATAAGTTCATTTTAACCTTCAATATTATTATCAACTATTGTAATACCAACTGACTTTCATGTATATTTTACAGCATTAGTTGAGAGATTATGACGCTGGACCACAAAATCAGTCATAAGGGTAATTTTTTTTATGTTTTCAAGGACATGACAATATTTGGTCAATATACAACTATTTGAAAATCTGGAATCTGAAGGTGCAATAAAATAAATCAAAATACTGTGAAATTCGCCCTTAAAGTTTTCCAAATGAAGTTCTTAGCAATGCATATTACTAATCAATAATTACATTTTGATATATTTATGGTAGGAAATTTACAAAAAGGTATTCATGGAACATGACCTTTACTTAATAATATCATAATGATTTTTGGCATAAAAGAAAGTTGTATAATTTTGACCCATACAATGTATTTTTTGGCTAATGCTACAAATATACCCATGCTACTTAAGATTTTGTGGCCCAGGGTCAATTTTTTTCTTGAGAAAAATTGGCATTTACTCTACCTGATATATATCCAAACGAATCAATAATTGGTAATTGAATTGAACCGCAAGCTTGTGAATCAGAATGTAATTGAATCATTAAATTTGTGTCAAAACCCAGCCCTAATAGTTTTACATTCACGTTCTGCTTTTTTTTTTTTTTTTTCTCTTTTTTTGAGTCAAGGAAGAAACAAGCACATCTGGGAGCTTTTACAAGCACCACAGTTCTGGAGTTCTTCAGCTGAGCAAAACCCTGTTAACATTCAGACCAGAGAAGCAGTGGATGAGGTCAGGTCACAGAGTACAGTGTGCAGCCACTGAACACTCTAACATGTTCATTTGTCTTTGTTTGTCTGTTTTTATGCAGCAGGCAGTCTCCATTTCTCAATGCTGCCATGCTTCTGGATCAGAACCTGCCTGACGAGTCGACAGCCTGCCGCTGTGAATCCAGGTCAGCAGGTGTTTGAGCAGACTGGGTGATAGCAGAGCTGTAGCAATCACAGTGAGCCAGGCTGCACAGCACAGTGCGCAGTTTAACAGGCATGACCACGTAAAGCTAAAATGCAGCTTTAGTGGTTAAACACCCAAGGGCACCAGGAGAAAGAGGCCCAAAAAAGCAGGTCGCTCATCCGTCCATCCATCTATGCCACCAACCAATCAGGTTCTCCAGGAAACCATGACGACAAGTTGGCAAAGCCTTTAATGTATTGTTCTAGCCTAAAAGTGCATCTATCAGACTTAATCCCCTTAAGCACTTTGTTTTTTAAAACATAAATGGAACTTTTTCTTTTTTTTTTTTTTTTTTTCAAAGAATGGAAGGTCTACCAGTGTGGAAAGAAAAGGATTGTAAGAGAGAGTGTTAGCTGAGGAATATGAAAAAAAGAGCAAGAAACACAGCAAGGTTGGCAGAAAAACAGAGTTAATGAGATTGAGGGAGAACTGCAACAGAACACAAAATAAAACTGCTGGAAAACCTAAAAGCTAGGTAAACACACATCTTTCCTCCGTAATATAAAATTACACAGACATTATAAGCAATTTTCCACCATCAGTCTGAGAGGGATAACAGAAGTATCAAACACAGCAAGGGGGGGAGCTAGGAGATGAAGTGTGTTTAAATTTAGATGTGCCCCCATCTCTACTTAATCAAGGGAAAGAGGAGGAGAATGGAAGGGGAGCACAAGCACTAGAGAGAAGGAGATTGTAATTGGAGGTTAGATGGATTGAGAAGCTGAGGCCAGAGGAGAAAAAAAATAAAGAGTGACAAGGGAAAATATAATATGAAGTAAAATGCGTCAGTATGGGCACTGGTGACGGTTGAGATTGAGGGAATAACCCTTGCTCTATTCCTACCAGAGCTGACTGGTTTTAATAACAGTCGAGTCCCTGCCATTTAAGGGGCATTTTCAAGCTCATCAGTGATTTGGCAGCTAAAGCCCACAATGACATCAGCCTTCTCTACTACTGAGTCCTCACTGAACCTTTCCAATGTTGCCTGAGGCTAAACTCTTTCGCACAGCACAGTGTTTACTACTGTCATCTGCTTAAAGCCAATACAAACACTCTGGACTGAAAGGAAGACAACAGAGCGAATTCACAATCTGAAGGCTGTGCAAGAATGTTTTATTCACAGATATTGACGGGTAGGGGTGTGCCATATCATACAGTCCACGATAATACCGGTATAATTTTTATATTTGATTATTTGATAAGAAAGCGCCATATTGCAATATCAGTGATACAGCTACGCGATGACATATAGCGCATTTACGTTTCATAGCGCGCACAGCACCACCACAGTTAACTAGCTGGCTAGTTAACTTTCAAAGTGTTTACTTGTACAGTTCTATCATTTCATAGTATATCCGTTTTATGTTTGCACAAAGAATTAGAGGAAATGCAACAGTTTCAGCACTGATATTCTACATCATTTGATGGTAATCCAAAAAAGATGCGACTGTTACTTAAGTTTTGCTAGCATTTTTATTTTATTTTTAAAAGTGAGTGTTTAGTCTGTCAAAGGGATGGAAAATGCCCTTCATTTTGTTTGTACTAATGAATAGTGATGCCTGCCAGCTGCAATCACCAATAAAACATTTTTCCATATTTTTTCTCATAAACATTAAATCGCAAATTTTTTTCAAATATTGTGATATAAATTTGAGGCTACCCATATTGACGGGTAAAATAACATGTTTCTTAGTTAAAGGCAGAATATGTATGATTTTTTTATTTAGTTTAGTTTTTATCCAAAAAACACTAGAACAGTGTTATATATTTTGTTGACTTGTGTACTTACATTATCCTAAATGTATCCCAGAATTTTTACATTTTAACTAGTGGCCCATCTCTTGTCATTGTGTCGCCTGCCAATGACGTCATACACCCTTGATTTTCCCATTTTATTGTGTGCAAAATATGGAAACAACAAAAGACTCTTAATATGTTGATGAGCGCACAGAGTAGCATTATAACAATTTTCAACACACTCAAATTATGTGATTTGATAAAACAGCTCAGTTTTACCCCACACATGCATGACCGGAAAGAGCGGAAGTAGACAACTGTGCAAGCAAACTTGTTATGTCCGGAAAGAAAAACATATGGAGCTGTAATCATAACTTTGTACTTTTTTGTTATGAGATCAGGTAGGGGGGAAAAAAAAACAAAAAAAAAAAAAAAAAACTAACCAAACCCAAACATTTGAACGATTGTGAATATAGTGAGGTTTGCTTTTATTAGCATGTTAAAGGGTTACTCCACCCCAAAATGAAAATTTTGTAATTAATTACTTACCCCCATGTCGTTCCAAAAGGTTCGATCATCTTCGGAACACAATTTAAGATATTTTGGATGAAAACCGGTAGCTTTTTGACTGTCCCATTGACTGCTAAGTAAATAACACTGTCAAGGCCCAGAAACGTATGAAAGACGTTGTCAAAATAGTCCATCTGCCATCAACGATTCAACCATAATTTTATGAAGCTACAAGAATACTTTTTGTACACAAAGAAAACAAAAATAACGACTTCATTCAACAATTAGTTTCCTCCACATCACTATAGCACCATTTTGGATAGTATCCCCTGGACGCAAACAGCGTATCCTGTTCTCTGTCAGCTGCGACATGCGGACATGCTGTTTTCGTTCGAATCAAAGTGTAAATACATGTAAAAAGTAGCTTCGTAAAATTAAGGTTGAACCACTGATGGCAGATGGACTATTCTGACAACGTCTTTCATACTTGAGAGTCAATGGGACAGTCAAAAAGACAGTCAAAATATTTTCATCCAAAATATCTTGTGTTGTAATATTGTGTTCCGAAGATGATCAAACCTTTTACGGGTTTGGAACGACATGGGGGTAAGTGATTAATGACAAAATTTGCATTTTGAGCTGGAGTAACCCTTTAATAGTTGCTATTAGACTGTTTACACCGTAAAAGCTTTATGTAAATGTTGCACATTTACATTCACCCTCTTTAAAACAAACATGTACAGCCAAACACACTCAGAGGGATGTCTTTGGCTGTCAGATGAAAAAAAAAAAAAAAAAAGTAGTTTTGCGTATTCCTAAGAAAGAAAGTCATACAGGTTCGGAATGACATTAGGATAATTGGGGGATAAAAAGAATAAATGTTGATTTTCTTTTTAAGTGAACTATCCCTTTAAGAGCACAACATTTCTGTCCATCAGTTCATTAACCCACTCATAACAGAGTCCAGTATCCCCACCCAAGCTACCACACTGTACCACTGACTTCATCACCTGGGACAACACCTGGTGCTGCCTGTAATCCACTCCGGCTCCAGGCAAGCCACGGAACAGCACTGCAATCCAGCTAATGATCCCAGCTCTGAGAAAGCAGTAGATTAGTGCCGCCGCGCCGCTCCCACCCCACGAGACCTGTGGGGTAATCCGTGCCGGATGGAGAGCCAGTGATTTAGTAGGGTTAGAGGGGAACGCTCATGGATTAACCGACAATGAGTTTAGCCGGCCGTCAATCCTACCGCCCAACTAATTGAAAATGCTGATGTGTGGGTCAAAATAGAATTATGTCAAGCACAAATGTGAGGCAGCGCTGATCTCCTGACATTGAGCTTGTCTATAAACAGCTTGAAGGATGAAATGTGTTGTTAAAGCAAATATGAGTACAGCAAAAGAGAGATTATCAAACACCTGTTCTTCCCAGGAGCAAAGAAAACGGCCATATAGAGGAGAGTGGTGGTGCTGTAAGGATCAAATTAAATTAATCTAGTAGTTACCCTTCACATTTCTAAGCAAAATTGAGAAATAATTTAATAAAGTACAGCAGAGTGTGAAAGAAAAATGTTCCAGTATAACTCCTGCCTAATAAAAGCTGGCAGCTATGGAGATTTCAATGCTCCAGCTCATCACTCGGAAATTGCTTTATAATTAAATGCGTGTTGTAAAACTTAAACAGGACTTTAATGTGATTACACTTACTAAACCTACTGCTTTAACTGTCTGTCCTGGAATTAAGAAACAGGTTTATTACTTCCTGCACAGACACATCATTGCCGTAATCTAATCTAGCATGTCACAAATATCTATGAAAGTTAGTTGTAAAAGTTTGTATAAGGGTCATTCTACAGAACTGGTCCAAAGTTGGAAACATCTTAAAGTCTTTTTTCAAAATAATTGTATGTAATATCCAAGGTACACATTTTAGTAATTGTGCAGTTAATTCTCATATTGTATTTTCAGAAAGTTTTGGAATATTTGTACTCTAGCCAAATTTGTTACTTCTGAAACGCAGTAATAATAAAGTAATTAGAAGGGTTATATTGACCTAATAAGATTTTGCTTGTATCTACATTGTAAATGTATATATTTGCTATTTTTTTAACATTTGTTCTGATGGAAATCAATGACAATTACACTTTTAACAATATTTCAAGTGTAATTTGTGAGATTTGTTGTATTCTGAATCTACTTTTTCTTTCTAAAAAGCCAAAAGTTGATCATACTGATTTCAAAGTTAAGGATTCATTAGTTTGAATATACATTGAACCAAAAACTATCATAACATATTTGATAATTCAGTATACTTTATTTTTGACAACATTTCCAATGTTTTGGTTGTGACAGCACATTTTCAGTAATGACCGTAATGTTTGGTAACGACCACATCACATTACAGAATTTTAGCTCACATACTAAAATACTACTAAAACATACTAAAATACTAATTTAGTTTATATCCCCCAAATAAAGGATTATGTATTCCCTTTTGTCACTACCATAATAATGATGACATGATTCGGTAGTGACAATTTTAGATGCTTATGAACCTAGCTCAAAGATGCTAATCAGCACATGGTTAGCTAGCACAGTTCTGAACAGCTGTACACATATAAAAACTAAATGTTATGAAATAATTTACAAAAAAAGTGTGCTTAATTGTAGAAAAATGGTGTTCTGTAGTGACGTTCCTGTAGCGACTTTAGAACACATTTACCTTAAAATGAAGGGGCCTGTCTACTCAAACCTTTTAGGACACAGGAATATTCCCTGATCATAAATGTGCCGATGTAGTCTCAGCCAATGGACTAAAACATACACTGTTTCGATACATGAAAATGCAGAACATATCTTTTTACATAAAGTTTCATAATTTATATATAAAATATATAATATAAATTTTAAAAACCAAAAAATACCAAAAATATTGTAATTTTTTTAATATGTTGAAATTTAGGTGTGGCGTCCCAATTGAAAGTGCCCAATAAATTACAATTTTATATATATATATATATATATATATATATATATATATATATATTACCGATATGTTAAATATTATTGTGGATTTCAACAGATATTAGAAAGATCTTAGTAAACATCTAAGATGTGAATACTTCTAACTTCTAACTAATGCTTTTTTGGCTGTGGGACAGCAGTTTGCACCAATTCTGTATAAAAGGCCCATAAAGGTTTTTGACCATTTTGACTATTTGACACTGTTTTGCTCCAACCTCAATACTTTGATGATCTCTATTAGGTTTGTGATATGAGACAAATCTAATTTCAAGAGTTATTTCCAGGTTTTATTATCCAAATTGCGTTATTTTATTATCTATCCAGCAGATGAGTTTTCCGCTAGCTAATCAGAAACTCTGGAAGTAGAGAAAAGCGTCTCACGACGATAGGCATGATTGCAAAGCACGGCTGGTCTCACATGATCAAGAGTAAAGCACTTGAAATAATTGCCGGCCATTTCCACAATCAAGCTCCTCTTATCACAGTTTTTCACGGCCTACGGAGCCTACACAGTCATCAGCCTACGCCGCTTTACAGGTTCTATTCTGAAAACAATCAGTCCTCAGGCAGTCTTCAAAGCTGCCCCAAACAAGCAGAGAAAAGCTCACACACCGCTTACTCAAATGTCTGCCAAGAGTGATTTTCAGGCTATTTGTTTCCTAAAAAGCCTCCTTAGCACTCACACTTTCTTAGGACGAAGCGCAAGAGACATACAACCATTTAAGTAAAGCCAAAGGGTCTGGAAATGCTGTCAAAAACAGTCACAGAGATGTACTAAAAGCAAAAATTAACTACAACAGGGAATGATTAAAATAGCAAACTAAAAAAAAAATTATATCATTGTTGATTACATCAGAGGTTGTGCATCCAATCAAACTACAGTATATTAGTACATTCAGCTGTCACTTAATAATATGGCTAATACTAATACAATATTTGGCCCAGTGTCTTTACCATCTGCTCAGCTGGTAAACCACACTTCAGCTGTTGCAGAAATTGTCAAATACAAAAATGATAGTTCTGCTTATAAATAATCATTTATATTTTAAAGGCACTTATTAAAATGCCTGTTGCTTAGTAACATTAAACGGCTTACAATTAGTGTAATTAATATATTACTTGCGAGATAATTTTTTTTATGGTTATATATATATATATATATATATATATATATATATATATATTTTTTTTTTTTTTTTTTTTTTTTTTTTTTTTTTGATAACTATCTTGATAAATAAATAAATAAATAAATAAATAAATAATAATAATAACAATAATAATAATAATAATAATAATAATAATAAATATATATATATATTATTTTTTTAACAAATATACATAACTTCTAAAAAAGAAAAATAATTAGAATTAAAATAGTGTAATTAATATTTTATTTGGTAGATCATTTGTTCATGTTTCTCAATGAAAAAAAATAAATAAATATTGCACACTGTGGTCATGTATTTCTGAATCTGCATAACCATTGCTTTTTCTGAAAATAAATAATAAAAATAACAAAAATAATAAAATAGACTAAAATAGACTAAAATAAATTAGACTAAAATAAAATAGACTAAAATAAAATAAAAAATATATAAAATTTTTGGTCCATACAATGAAAGTCAGTGAAGACAACTGTTCTTTTTAATCCTACTGACTTGTATAGACTTGTGATTGTATTTTTTTGTTTTACTAAAGAAAGAAAATTGCAGAGGTTGGGAATGACATGAGGGGAGGAAATGATGAAAAAATATTTTTTTTTGGACCAACTATCCAAAAAAAATAAAACATGTTTGATCTAAAGGACACCGTTTCTTTTGTACACCTCAATCCAGTTCATGTATATACCTTTGATTGAATTTGTTCACCCTTCATGCCATTGAACTTGCTGTATCCCCTTGCTACCCTGCTTCAAAGAGCCTCAAAGACAAGTCTAGAGCCTCCTGAGAGTCTTTACCCAGAGCAAGTGCAGGCTGAAAGCAGACTTATAAAAGGATAAAAGTGCTGTCATTCTTTATTAACAACTGCTGCTCCATTTCAAGCTGGCAAAGGAATCGGCCACGACATCCATGCTCTGTAAATTCCAGAACATCTGAATGATTTTCCATGCAGTAAAACAAGCGAGGGCAAACGCCGGATGCAAACAACCAACACGCCAGGAGTGACAGAACAGTACAAACAAGTTCATGCATCTTTTACTATTTGCCCCCATGAATTCAGACAAAGAACTAGGAAATTTGAATAACTGACTGTATGGCAAACATTACAGTGCCAGTTAAAGACAGTTAAACAATCAAAAGCAAGACAGCATTGGTGACAAAATGTTTAGCAGTACAAAAAAAAAAAACAATTACAGACTATATCAATTAGACTATATCTCTGCTGCCTAGCAACTCAAGGTCAAGGACATACAACTGGATAATACATAAGTAATGACTGCATTTTCCGCTGCATAACCTTGGTAGAAAATGCCTTACAGGATAAATTCACAAATCACCTGGGCTGACATTGTTTATTCACGATTAAGTGCGCAAGTCTGTCTTAGGAAGCAGCTGCAGTTTTAGCGGCTCGAACGGCCAAAGGACTGTCAAATTTCTTGTTGGGATGTGGTTCAGTGACTAAGAAGCATTGCTCTGAGCATCTCAAACCCTAAAGAGCTGTTCCCGGCTGTTAATTAGTAAAGCTTGTCCCAATCCCTAGTGTTAATTACAGCAGACATGCTGGTGAAGGTTAGGCCATGCCTGGGGAACTGATCAACCCATGGATTTACACTTCTTGTGTAGCTTTCCACCTTATTTTATCATACAAGCGTGTGCAGCCAATTTTAACTCAAACTTGAGAGACTTCTGGTGTCACTCAGTTAGTGTTTTTTAGCTGAAAAACCCTTTATGCTTCATATTGCAAATTGGTATTTGTTACCACATTTAGGGATTCAAGCACGTAGCGCTGAAACCCTATTGTAATTGTTAGAGTGGACAAAAATCAGCAATCTCCACATACAACTGATCGGGTGGACCAAACCGTAAGTCGCAAAGACTTGAAATTTGGAGGGATGGTAGTACTCACACCGTCTACATTGTCACCAAGGCTCGCCCCAATCGGCCTGACTACAGCGATCAAAAGTAATAAATTGCCCATAACTTCTAAACGGTTTGTCGCAGGCTCAAGTGTCTTATGCCATTGGAATCCGTGTCGGATTTATCTGTCACCCTGCAAAATTTCCAGGTATTTTGAATTTTTTTACTTTTGCAAAATAGCCTTAGGTTTTTCACCCGACTGGAACCAAACCAGTGCAGGAAGATTCTCTGGAGAGTGAATATCAATAATTATCAAAAATAAGAGGGGAGAAAACATTCAAATGGCCTTAACTACTCACCTGTTTGTCCTATCAAAATTAAAATTGCACGCATGGTCTTGGTCCAAAGTAATTCACCTCAATCTGGCAAACCCACGTATGCGTCGAGTCAGAGTAGAAGAAAGCGGTAGAAAGGGCTCTCTCCAATATTTAGAATTTGGACTGCAGTTCCCATTTCAACCACTAGCTGTCAATCTCACATACTGTACCTTTACCAAAGGTAAATCAGAAAGAAACTTGGTGGGCCTGTTTGACTCATGGCCCTAAAGGTCTGTGAGAAATTTGAAAGAAATTGGCCACTCGTAATTGTATATTAGGCTATTTTCCACACAGACGCACAATATTCATATTATACAATAGACCTCCTCATTCCGAACAACTTTGCCTCTAGAACCACTGCTGTTTGAGAAAATGCAAAAAATAAATAAAAAAATAAAAAAATAAAACTATTTTTGCAAACTAGTCTTAGGTTTTTTCACTCAATCTGGGAAAAAAAACACTGCAGTACAATTTCTGGATTCTGCTGGTCAATAATTATTCAAATTTACCCTTTATTTACCCTACTAAATCAGTGATTGAGGTGGTTACAGACTTGCTAAATTATATGTAATATATTTTTTATATGTGCTTCAATGCCTTAAAGTGCTTGAACCCTGGTAATTGCTGCTTGCAGCTATACTAATTTTTGTAATCATAAACGCATTTTGTTTTACTATTTATTTCACTTTATGTCATTCTTCTAGTTACAGCAGCTAATAAATCGGTAGACTTAAACAGAAAATAACTTATTTCCGCATGTAAAAAGGTGGATAAAAGTAGAAATAATTTTTCTTTTCTTTTTTTTTTACTTATGCATTTATTTACTGTATGTATGTTTGTTTGATTGTCTTTTTTTTGTCTTCCACTTTTTTCCCTTTCTGTATTTTGTGTCCCATACTTTAGACAAAGGAGTGAACTTAAAAAAAAAAAAAAAAAAAAAAAAAAAAAAATTTCATGTGTACACTGCTCTACAAAAGTTTGGGATCAGTAAGATTTTTTGTTTTTAAAGAAATCTCTTGTGCTCAAGTTGCATTTATTTGATCTGTATTGAAAAATACAGAAATATTATTGCAATTTAAAATAAAAGTTTTCTATTTTAATACATTTTAAAATATGTGACCCTGGACCACAAAACCAGACATAAGGGTCAGTTTTTAGAAAATTAGATTTATACAGCATCTGAAATCTGAATAAGCTTTCCATTGATGTATGATTTGTTTTGGACAATATTTGGTCGAGATACAACTATTTGAAAATCTGGAATCTGAGGGTGAAAAAAAATAAATAACAAATAACCTTTAAATTGTCCAAATGAAGTTCTTAGCAATGCATATTACTGTTCAGAAATGACTTTTTGATATATTTATGTTAGGAAATGTAACAATGTTTGGCATAAAAGAAAAATCAATAATTTTGACCCATTCAATGTATTTTTGGCTATTGCTACAAATATACCCCAGCGACTTATGACCGGTTTTGTGGTCCAGGGTCACATACAAATTTCTGTGATAAACAAAAAAAAACAACTTGGAATGATAGTATATATTGTTAAAAAAAAAGATTTCTATTTTAAATAAATTCTGTTCTTTTTAATCTTTTATTCAAAGAATCCTGAAAAAAAGTATGACAGGTTTGAAAAAATACTAAGCAGCCAACTGTTTCCAACACTGATAATAAATCAGCATTTGAAGGATCATTTAACACTGAAGACTGTAGTAAAGATGCTGAAAATTTAGCTTTGCATTACAGGAATAAATTCTATTTTAAAATATATTAAAATAGAAAACCACTATTCTAAATTGCAATAATATTTCACACATACATACATTATTTAAATATACATACATGTGTTATTTTACATAATTCTAAGGTAAACGTTCTTATATACAGACACACACATATATACTTGTGCAATCAATAAATATACCATGTAATTAGTTCTAAAATGCCTTATTTCTTGATTGACAGCACTAATGAAAATAAGTCCTGCAAGTGCATGAAAAGATACAGTTTCACCATATATATATATATAGAAGAGTGAGTATGTCATTTGAAATAAGAATGATCCACAATACTGTGAGATCTGTTTGACTGTGTGACTGTTTTAATCAACTTACACCCAAATGTGGTAACACCTATTTCCTTTTTGATTTGTTTTTCCTCCCCCCCAAATGTGCACAAAATGAAACGCTTGGCTGGAAGCAATCTTATGTCTGTTAAAAGTGAAGTGAGCAGATCCGGGCCATCGCAGCATGCCAAACAAGGCAGCAAAGCAAGTGCAAAAGAGAAGCCAGGGGCTGGGAATGAGAAAGTGAGAGAGGGGGAGAATTAACTGTCTGGCTGGCACTTACTCATGCATAAGTAACACGCTTGGATCTATGAATTCAGCTGCGCACCATGACTACGAGCGTGACGTATAGGGAAAAGCCACAGAAGAAAGTGTGAGAGAGGCAAAAGAGGAGATGAAGTATGGAGGAAGACATATGTTCATTCAAATCTAAACATGACACTTCTGCCTCCATCCATAACCAACAATGTAAAAAAGCACTTGTATGTAAAACAGAGGTAATTTACTGCTTATTTCCTAGTCAATACAAAGATAAAATCCTACGTTATTAAATTTGATAAAGTAGAGCTGCACTGAAACTGCAATTTGGGCCTTCAAGCCGCTGATCCCCATTGAAGTCCACTTTATGGAGAAAAATACTGGAATGTTTTCCTCAAAAACCTTACTTTCTTTTCGACTGAAGAAAGAAAGACGTGAACATTTTTGTTTTTCATTATGCTTCACCAATATTCTCCCTTATATTCCACGAGTAAGACCTATACTTCACCCTTTAAATATTTTCTCTCAAATTTCTCATTTTTGCACAATTTCTCCAAAACTTTCCATTTTAGATCGCCCTCAATTTATTTTTCAGCAGGTCTTTTTTTTTTGGCCATTTTTTGAAAGCCACCCACACTGCTAGAGAGAAAACAACATACACACACAAACAGACATCTATAAAATGGCCTGTATGAACTTGTGGAGGTGTAAAGTGATGAAGTGATTTAAGCAGGTACACTGGTGTTTTCCCTCAAGGCTGTACCTTCTTTTGTTTGTTGCAAGTACATCTCTTTACATCTGACCTTTTAATACAAGTTCAAGTCATGCCAGTGGACACCTCAAACAGACTTCACCTCACAGACTCAAGCTCATGTATAGAAGAAGGAGGGGAAAAAATCAAATCAAAACAGCCTTGAATGTATGTGAACATCTTTGCTGCATCCGAAAGCTCTACAATGCTGCCTTCGAGGGCAGTATTCCAAGGCTGGACACATTCAGCTTCAGTTCCTGTCTCCGGAGATACCTTCATCTGATCAAATTTTGAAGGCAGCATAGATGTATCCTTCGCTGCCTTCGATTCCCCACAATCCTGTGTGTGCATCATATAGGCTATATAAATAAATATATTCTGGTGAAATTAAACTTGCTACTTTATATAACAGATGAGATCTTGACCATGATACACTTCATGAATAGTAATAGTGTAAAAACTTAATAAGCAATATTATTTATAATAATAGTATTATATAAAAATGTTAAAAGGGTTCAAATAAGTAGTAAATAAGAATTTATATAATATACTGCTAATAATAATGAAAAACTGTTCTGTAATAATAATTGCATCAGTGCTTTTATTTAAGCAAAAAAATTGCTGCCATTCTCAGTCATCTGCTCCAACACACAGACCTTCAGTCTTCGTCTTTATGTATTAAGCATTTATATATAACGGTATAAGATCGTTTTTCTCCAAAAATGTACAACGTTAGGTAACCTAGCAACGACGTCACGTTATGCTCCCTCTGCAGCCTGTCCGAAACTGTTCCTGGAATTGCCTTCGCAGCCTTCGAAGTCATTGCCTGATAGGGCAGCGAGGCAGCAATTCAGATGCCTAGGCTTTCGGACGCAGCAAATTAAACCAAATGCCTTACCTCATGCCTGAATTTTCCCCACAAGGAGTCTAAATGTCCCCTGATATTGAGTGAAATTTGCGTTGAGAAACTGCTTCAGTGGCTGCGCGATGCATGTTTATTTGTAGAGATGTTTTGATGCCCTTTTCCCCATCCCGATACCGATTCCGATACCTGGGCGCAGGGTATCGGCCGATACCGAGTACTGATCCGATACCTGGGTGTGTTTCTGTATATACAGCTGTAGATACTACTAGTATGAAATAATATTATTATTTTATGTTGTGCTTTAGATTTATCCCTTAATAAAACATGAACAAATATATACAGTGAACTAGAATATTTTTATTATCTGACATACATTTGACAGTATTATATTTATATAGTTAGCATTACTGCTAATACTACTAATTTTCTGTCGTACATCAGCGTTGTTTAGAACAGAATTCTGGGCAGAATATGAAAGATTCTCACTAGATCTTGCAGCAACTTTATTCATCATGCGGCGAATTTAAACGCTTCTCACTGGATCTCGCAGCAGTAACAGTGTTGTGAAGTCACCTTTGGTTCCCGAATAAAGCTGGGCTCGTGCAAGTTTTCGTTGCGGTCCAAGCTGATAAACGGTCAGCGCTGAGCAGCTCAAACTTAGCTCGGCTTAGTTTCGCTTTCGTTTCGTTTGCCATTTGATGTTTCTCATATGCAACAGAAACTGAAGCGCTTTATGAGTTGAACAACGCGGTGGTCGCGCCAGTGCGACCACTCACAAAAATTAGTCGCACTGGCAGAAAAAAAAATGTGTCAGTCTGGACTCTGGAGCCCTGTAATATGGAGCAGTAAACAAAAAAGCGCACCTGCGCCATTCATTAACAGAATTCATGTTTAAATAGTCGTTTTGCGGCTTAATAGGCCTATTTATAAATATTAGTCCATATCGTTATTTGATTTAAGTGATTAATTAATCCAAACTTCGACAAATTCCATGACATTCCGAGTTAAACGATACATTCCGTTTGTGTGACTGGATTCCGCGTTTTCCGCATCGCAGAAATCATAGGACCCTGCTACATATGAGATATGTCGCCGTTTTACTGGCAGATAAAAAACGCCACCGCGTTGTTCTATTCATAAGCACTTCCATTTCTGTTGCATATGAAAAACATCAAACGGCAAACGAAACAAAAGCGAAACTAAGCCGAGCTACGTTTGAGCTGCACAGCGCTGACCATTTATCAGCTTGGACCGCAACGCAAACTTTCACGAGCCCAGCTTTATTCGGGAGCCAAAGTTGAAGCAGTATTCGCCTTGATGCCTTCCTGCCTTGGAATTCTTCACCAAGTGCAGTAAATGGTAAAACTCTAATAATACATTAAAATAATATGGTACCAGTTTGCAATATCAAGACTAAAAGCAGAGACCAGCCTGCTGGTATGTCAAAGAACATACAAACAAACACATTATCAAGCTAAAAATGCTAAATTAGCATGAAGTCATGATGCTAAAGCTTAAAAACCTCTTATATTAATCCCTAAGCCAATCATAAGCTAAATCGAAGAAAGAAAAGACCACCAGAGACAAGCAGATAAAAGAGAAGGAATTAGATGTACAACAAGGACACTTAAAATGCAACTTGAAAGCCACACAGAAAGGTCATTCAATAAAGGAGGCTGGTCTCCAATGAGCACAGTATCTCCTATGGGACACAGAGCTCTCAGGCATCATAATTGATCTTTTGCTTATTCGTAAACAAAGGGGAAAAAAACAACATTGAGCAATAAACAGTCCAGGGGAAAGAGAGAAGTCACAAAGGACTCAGGCAACATGAAAGAAACGCAGAGAGGAAAGCAAGAGGTCTGGAGAGCAAACCTTGCCAAAAGAAAAAGACAAGTTGGCCTTGGAAAAGGAGCAAGACATGAAGCCCAGTGGGAGGTCACAGCTACAGACAGAAGTGTATTAAAAGCATTATGCATATACATACTGTGCATCAAAACTGTGTGTGTGTGTGTGTGTGTGTGTGTGTGTGTGTGTGTGTGTGTGTGTGTGAGAAAGTCAATGTGTACTTTAGCTGGGCACACACTGTGTATTTCTTTCTGCCTGTGTGTTTGGAAACGTCCGTCCACTGGCAGCTGTGTGTGAATGGCCGGGCGCCAGCGGGAATGGGGCAGCCCAGAGGGAGGGCACCTAAAGACCACCGTGGGTCTCAGCTGAGGGGGATGATGTCTGAAGGGGTTAAATGCTAACAAGATGAGTCATGGAGAGTGCCAGGATAGTAAACTGTGAGGCCAAGCTTGACTAAAAAGTGCCCAGGAACACTAGAAGAAAATAGAATCAGATGAATAGTTTACTGAAAATCACTTATTCACCCAAATGTTGTTCCAAAACAGTTTGACCTCATTTCTTCATTTTAACACAAAACAAGATGTACTGAATTTATGTCAAAATACTTTACTTTTCTTTTTTTCTCAATGAAGGTTAGCCAAAAAATTTGTGATAATTATTGATGACTTGTCATGTGTTATTAAAATGTGGGGTTTTGGTTTATCGCCGATAGCCGCTTTACTTGCATAACTGCAAACCACTGCTTGGGGGTGTTGCCAAGATGGACGCTGAGAGAACTGACTATTTATAAAAAAGGACTTTAGGTATAAAAGATCCAGAGAAAGGACAAAAGAGAGAAAGGGGAGTTGCTTTGTTTTGATTGATAAGCAGATGTACAGAGGCAAACACACACAAAAAAAGAAATGAAGCGGGAGGGGAACGGCAGAGATTACGACTGATGTCATTATTTTCCAGCTTTGGCGAGCATCAAGATGAAAATTGAGGGCAAAAAGATAGCCAAAGGGAAGAGGTCAGCGGAGCACACATTGTTCAGAGAAACAATCATCATCAGGGCAAATCAAAAGGATGGGGCAGTGTGTTGAAATACGCACTATAAGCTCAAATATACCAGTGATTTCATCAGATGGATTCTACTTCAGAACATATGTGAGATTCACTGCTGGGTGTTTGTGTGACTATAGACACCTTCTGCACTGTAGACCTTTAAGAAATAAATGTAAAATCTATATTATTGCTAATATTACTGTCTACTAACAGGAGATATATATTACTGTTAAAACAAGTATTTTTTAAAGAAATGCATACTTTTATTAAAGGATTAGTTCACTTCCAGAATAAAAATTTACTGATAATTTACTCATCCAAGATGTTCATGGCTTTCATTCTTCAGTCGAAAAAGGTTTTTAAGGAAAACATTCCAGGATTTTTCACCATATAGTGGATTTCAATGGCGACCAATTTCAATGCAGCTTCAAAGGGCTCCACACAACCCCAGC
This sequence comes from Cirrhinus molitorella, assembly GCA_033026305.1. Classification (NCBI taxonomy): domain Eukaryota; kingdom Metazoa; phylum Chordata; class Actinopteri; order Cypriniformes; family Cyprinidae; genus Cirrhinus; species Cirrhinus molitorella. The sequence goes on from CM065122.1 coordinate 17,686,668, forward strand.
CTAGAATTAATGGTCTTAAACGATCTGCCATTTAAAAATAAATAAATAAATAGAATAAAAATGCATATACTTTTTAACCACTAATGCTTGTCTTGCACTAGCTCTGCGATGCACGTCTGTAACTTCACACATTACATAATCAATGTTGTAAATTTTTTAATCGTTTCACTAGATAAGACCCTTATATTCCTTGGATGGGATTGCGTAGAGCTCTTTGAAGCTGCATTGAAACCTTCATCTCATTGATCCAAATTGAAATCCACTATATGGAGAAAAGTCCTGGAATGTTTTCCTCAAAAATCTTTACTTCTTTTTGTCTGAAGAAAGACATAAACAAATATTTTGAATATTCCATTCATCACGACTCAATATCAACAAGAACAAGATCTTGGTTTCGACAAAAACATGAAAACAAGTGGCACTATTGTTTTCAATACTGATAACAATACGTAATGTTTCTTGAGCACCAAATTAACATATTAGAATGATTTCTGAAGGATCATGTGACACTAAAGACTGGAATAAAGACAAAGCTTAATTTTCAGCAGCCATTACAGAAATAAATTTTGAATACACTAAAACAGGTATTAAATAGCAAAAACATTTCACAATGTTACTGCTTTCACTGTATTTTTTGAGTAAATGCAATGTTGTTGAGCATAACAGACTATTCAAAAACACTTGAACAACCACAAACCTGGGACACAAAAGTGCCCAAAGTTAAAAGAGACTGCCAATTTTTGGTGGTTTTGAGTCCACTGATCTCTGCTTTGACTTATTGATCTAAAACAAATGGACTTCACTGCAAAAACAAGTTAATCAACCTTGTAACTGAGCAATCAATCTAATCTTCTACAGAAGACAAAACAGAGAAAGTGTTTTTCAGAGCACTGAAATGGCACAGTGCAGTATTTACATGATAATAGGCTACTAGACAACACATGCATCAAAAAAAAAAAAAAATCATAAAACTGAAATGTGAGGTTATTGCAGTTTAGAGTGAAAAGTGAGGTTTAACTGAAATGCGAGGCTTTGGTTTAGAGTGTGTTGGTGTGAAGCCTACTGAATAGCTCATCTAAAAGTTGACCATAATGCACTGCATATTCATCTGATTGCAGCTCTTGAAACTGTCCGTACTAAAATGGGTTATGTTGTTGATGTTTTATGAAGCGCGCTGCATGTATTCTATCGATCAGTGGGAACAAAGCAAGTGAAAGGTGAGGGAAACTCTGCGGATGAGTACTGAAGAACATGAGGGTGGAATATCCAGAGCTATGTATAGAGGAGTGTGTGAGTGGGACGGAAGCAGATATCTCTCTGCTGCTCAATATAGCACACACATGCAGGTCCACAGTGGATGTCAAATAGCATTGCTGCAAGGTAGGATTGAGAAGAGATGAGGAAAGGCAGAGAGCAGTGGCACCCAACTGTGAAACTCAAACCTATGCTTTCTGACAGAGCATACAGATGTACTCGGATGCAACCTCTCACACACACAGACAGCAAAAACACCAACGTTGGGAAGGGTACTGAAAAGACAGTGATAAAAGTCGCTATATATAAAAACACATATAGAGTTTACATATACCTTGCAGAACCTCCAAAATGGTAATTATTTTACCAGAAAAAGAGGGATCATACAAAATGCGTTATTTTTTTGTTTAGTACTGACCTGAAGATTTAATCCACAAGTGAAAACAATAGTTGTAATTTATAAAAACAACCCCAATCAAGTTTACATAGACTTGATTCTTAATACTGTGTTGTTACCTGAATGATCCACAGCTGTTCTTTTTTTTCTGTTGTTTAGTGATAGTTCCTTGTTTATCCTCAACAGTTAAACTGCCAGCTGTTCTTCAGAAAATTTTTTAGGTCCCACAAATTCTTCAATTTTTCAGCATTTGTCACTGTATGATTTTGAGATCCACCTTTTCACACCAAGGAGAAGAGATGAAAAAAGGAGGGACTCATATGAAACTTTTCAAAAAGTTTTCACCATCGGCTCTTAATGCATCATTTTTCCTTCTGAAGCATCAGTGAGTATTTGAACCTTCTGTAATAGTTGCATATAAGTTCCCCAGTTGTCCTTGGTGTGAAAAGATGGACCTCAAATTCATACAGTTATTGCTGAAGAGGGTTTAAATACACAAAAATGCTGAAAAACCAAAGAATCTGTGGGACCTAATGGACTTTTCTGAAGAACAGTTTAAGTGTTCATTCTGAACAAGGAACTCATGAACAACTATCACTAAACTGTGGATCATTCAGGTAACAAGACAGTATTAAGAATCAAGGGGGTGTAAGTCATTTTTTTATAAATTCAACTATTATTTTCTCTTCAGGACTATCTAATATTATTTTACCAATAAATAATTTACATAAAATAGTATTTTAAATAATATTATTTAAAATATTTTATGCATACAACGAAAATATTATTTAAAATAAATAATATTATTTTACCAATAAATAATTTGCAAAGTGCATGTAAACTTTTCACTTTGGGGACAATAATATAAACAATTGTTTCACTAGATAAGACCCTTATTCCCCCTGAAGCTGCATTAAAACTACAATTTGTCCCTTGAACCTGTTGGCTTCCATTAAAGTCTACTACATGGATGTTTTGAGAAATGTTTTCCTCAAAAACCTCAATTTCTTTTTCGACTGAAGAAAGAAAGACATGAACATCTTGGATGGCATGGGGGTGAGTAAATTGTTATAAATATTATCATACTTTTATTTTGAACTAATCCTTTAATTATGGTTAAAAGGATGTATAGTAACTAACCAAATAAACAAAACAAATGTCAAGAAAAATGGCTAAAAGCAGCATCTAAAATACCTAAAATATCAAAACACTTAATTACTTCACGTCTATTCAAAAAATGAACTGGACTTCCCTAAGCAAAATTTAAAAGAGGACATTTCAGGACATTCAATTACTGACTCAGCTCAGTCAGCTAAAATCTATGTGCACAATTTAACGATGTAGCGTTTGTCACGCCACAATGCTACTTGATGTCAAAAGTAGCTTGCTCCTGTAAAAGCTGAACTATTTTTAGCAGCTGAGCTACTGACAGGCTACTGAAAAATGTAGTTAAGTTAGCAGCATTGCTACATTTAGTTAGCTACTCCCCAATACTATAGAGATGTATTCTGGGAACTGGAGGGTGTGTGGGGGCACTGGGGCAGAAAGTCAGGATGGTGGAAGGAGCCAACACAAACGAAAGCAAAAGCATTTGTCTGTCCCCCTTTGGGTAAAAAAAAACAAAACTCTTACATAATATAATCTGCTTATGCAACACACGAGAGCCACAGCATCCTTCCCCGCCCTCCGCTCCTGTTCTCTCTGCCTCTCGCTCCTCTGAGAGATGACCTCCTCTGCACACGTCATTCACACAACCGCACAAATACATATAAACAAATGAACGACACAACAGCTATGAGGGGCCATTGGAGACAAGCGTATACAGATGCTGATAAACTACTCTATTCTCACACACCAGCCATCACGTAGTCAAACTCGCATGTAAACAAAGTGGTTTAAAACACAACCAAGTAAAAATGATTTATTTTGGACCCTCCATGGAACCATAACAATTCTTAACAATGCTTATTTGAGTTCCGGAAGCCAGATTCATTTAAGTGAATCAGTTCTATAGCATTGAAAAGTCAGTTTGTGAATCAGTTTGAATGGTCCATGTAACACATTAAAAAGCAATACACTGTTGACTATTGTGTTTGTCCATTATTTGTCCATTAACAGTTTTAACGAAAAAGTACTATGATGTTTTTTAATGTGTTGTGAAAGGTGAGTTCACAAACAAACCTCTACAATAAACAAATACACACATTCAGTAAGCCCATGCTGAGTAAATAAACACTCTGCTATTTGCTAAAATGACCTATTTTAACCAATCATGGGTAATGCTACCGAAATATGAATATGCCTCTTTGCGCCTACATGCTGTGAATGCACTGAAATCCTGTAACTGTCTTTCACACACAGACACACACATAAAGCCCAATGCTTATGAGGGCCAAAGCCAGATGTGTATCTATGAGTGTGTGTTTATGGGAGCTGTGCTCAGAGATCGACGTGGGAACAGGGCAGAGGGAGAGACACTGCATTGAGTTCCCACACTGTGTCAACTAAACTACGGCAACCCGGACGGCTCTACAAACCCACACAGACCCATGCAAACATCAACATCATGTCACAAACCATGGGTCACAGAAAGGGGTTAAACTGGGCATGATGTCCTGGCACCTTTGATTCAAAGAAAAAAATACTCAGTTTCAGTATATGATGTAATTTTAGTTATGTTCCAGTTACATTTTCTTGGTAAAATAAACATTACTTGCACTAACATTACTTCTGAAAAAGACAGGGGGGGAAAATTCAATTCTATTTTATATTTTGACTTTAACAATGTAATCAATATTCCGCTAAAGCCAAATATGAATATCATCAAGTTAGTGTTTTTAAGCATTCTACAACAATAGCTCAAGGCAGTAACAATTTAAACAATATATATTATTTGTGGAAGCCAGATTCATTTAAGTGAATCAGTTCTATAGCATTGAAAAGTCAGTTTGTGAATCAGTTTGAATGGTTCATGTAACACATTAAAAAGCAATTCACTGTTGACTAATATGAATATCGTCAAGTTAGTGTTTTTAAGCATTCTACAACAATAGCTCAAGGCAGTAACAATTTAAACAGTATATATTATTTGTGAACTTACGTTCACCTACTCTTTTTAATAGTTAACTTAGGAAACAGCGAAACGTATTTGCAGCATTGAACAATGTAGCCAATCACAGACATACCTGTTCATTTCTTGAACGCAGTGACCAGAAGCATTTAAGTTAGAATCCACTCACCACTCAAAATGCAGATTTTGCAGAGTTCCGCAAGTTTAGGAATCCTCTCATTATAACAGTGTAGATACAATGTACATGAGAGATTCATTGTACAGTGTAGAGAGCTTCTTAATGAAATGTCGTGAGATTGCAATGAACTGAAGTGAGTGACAGCTTTTAATAATTATATGAGGGAGCACTTTCTAGGCTGTATATTACTCTTTTCAGAATAGAGGTATTCACCTCAGTAAAGAAAGTATTGTGTTTCAAGTCATTTATATTTTTCTGTTTTATTTTTATAAACTTGACACAATATAATTCATAAATAAATATTAAATATATTAGGTTTATAATAAAAAGCTTTTACTGTTAAAAATAGATTTGTGAGCATTTGTGCAAATAAATATAAACTGCACATCACTGCTGTTTTTACAACATGTCCTCCAATTTATACGACCGACTAAAGTCGTTTTCACAAATCCTCAAATACGTCTCTGTAAAGCGTATTCAACATTTGCTCCCTTATCAGTAACAGGTATCTAACTCAACCTTAGCATTATGTGTAGGTCAATTAGTAGCGCGTTGCACTGTGGAGTGATATAATCATATGAACACAGGTTCGATTCCAGAGAACGCATATGTTTCCATTGTATGTTTTTTTTTTTTTAAATATGCACTAGAAATCATGATTTTGCACTATTTCTGTAAGGGGTAGGTTTAGGGTAGGGTTAGGTGTGGTCATATATACGAATTACACCTAGTAAAACACGTTTAAATTACCCTGAAATCGTATAAAAACTCATACGTCATTCGATGACGTCAGATCCAACGCGACACTGTCATTATTTTTACGACCGCTAGAGGGCGCTTAACTTTAAAACGTAAGAATGGATCGTATTTGGTCGATTCAAAAACGTACAACTGGGACGTATTTTCTTTGAGGACAGTCTCCACAAAGAAAAAACAGGTGTACATTTAAAGTGAAATTAAATGGAGAAATTAAATTATGTAAGTCCAAAGCCCAATGCACTATGGCTTGACGCAGTCCTTCTTGCGTTGTTTCAATATAATGCAATTTTATTGTTGAACTGGATAATATTGGGTTTCTTTTGAGATCACTTGCATTTATAATGTGAAACTTGCTATGTAGTACGAACAGATTTAATATTTTAAAAAAAATGAATTATGTCCATGTAATTTTTCCCATTAAAAAAAAAAAAAATCACTGCCAAACAACTACACTTGCATGGAACGGAGAATTTTTAATGTACACACTGCACTCACAAATAAATTAAATAAATTATCCAAGGAATGACATAAACTGAAAAAACAAGCGAAATGTAAAGTATATATTTAGAGTGGACACATAATCGTTATCATACAAATCTGCACGCAAGGATCCAAGGTAAATGCAAAAAAACGTTCACAAAAGAACCCAACTGTAAGTACATTAACAACATTAGTCTTAACTCTTAACAAACGTTTCATTTTTCAAGTTTTTCCCTAATTTTCTCGAGAAGTCTCCAGTGTAAATGTACAAAGGAAGTACAGATACACGGCTTTGAGGGAAAGCGGAAGTTAGCTGACGTCATTGTGAAAAGGGCCTATTCTTGCACTTTGCACTTTTCCAAAGTTTGCATTTGCAGGCTCCCGAAAGTGTAAATGAACAGAAAAAAAAAAGAAAAAGTTTTTTTTATTTTTTTCCAGTTGAAAATTGTGTAAATGCCCCCTAAATTTCACAAATAACTACAAAGAAATGGCAAGTAACACACTGCATTAAACATGACATGTTGACTACTCGATTTCATGACAAAAACTTGCCTGTTCCATACATTTCACTTTTTGGATACAACAAGCTTGTGCGGTAGCTCAGCAGGCACTGGATTGGACATGCAGCTAAAACTGCTTGCGACATTTCAAGTCAGAACTGAAGTGACTCGTACAAAACCACCGTCACATAAAATGTACCATTTGTACGTTCATCTGTTCTGTGAAAAAAAAAAAAAAAAACGACTCATTTAGCCCCACTCAGTTCACATTTCACATCGAATATGTCACAAAACATACATAGCGGTACGTTTTTTGCATCTTGTGGAAACGTTCCCACAGGTATGTTTTTTTTTAATTTTTTGTAAAACCTACTAACAATTAAGCACTGTATTTGCGGTTTCGGTCTTTTAATGCTAGTTTTTTGTCATGTTAAGACCTCTAAGATTCAACAAGATGTTTGATTCCTCATTTCTATTTATTTGACATTCTTGCAATAGGACATTCAACAAAATGTTTCAATATGGATAATTGTTCTTTTTTAGCGAAACTTAAAATCACTACAAGAGTTTAAGTGTTTTCCGAAATCCCAATCTAACCCACAGAACCCTAAGCCACATCTTGAGCACAGACATCTCAATATGTGTCTGCAATTCCCTCTTATGTTCTTTCACATGATCTCTCTGCTCCAACCAAGCATGATCTCAGTAAATCTAGTTCACACAGCTTGCATGGAGTTTTCCTGCGCCGTTTCCTGCTAGTACACCCACAGGACCAATCAGCCAGATCAGCGAAAGAGACACACACATGCAGACACATAAACCCGCCTCTGTCCTCAGAGACCAGTGCAATCACATCAAATCGGACGGGTTCATAATAACCACTCAGTCTGAAGGATTTCTTGTTCAGTGAGTTCATAACAACGCTCAGTCGTCTCTTGTTTGTCCTGTTGATTACGGTCACGGCGTGAGGTCACCACTGTAACCATATCGACCCGAGACGACAACTGTCGCAGCGGGATGTATGATCAGCTAACGAGCCATTGTCTCTGCTCTGCAGTGCCAGTGAAACATGTATCAAAACAAAGTACTGAGCACACAGGCCAATGGATTGAGCTTATTTTGTTGGGTCCGTTGGGTTTTAGGGGTTAGCTGAAGAGATTGCTTGTCACTGTAATTAAATTTAAAAGTGCCAAATAATATCAATGACACTCCTGATGCTTTTGCTATGCAACACTTTTCTATCCAGACATCTTCACAGCTATACAAGAGGTGTTAGGCTAGAACATAGACTGGTGTTATTTACTCTTTCTATAAAGTCTGCCTCACGCCTCAAACTGTAGCACATAAAACCACATGAGGCCTGAGCAGTCATAAATATCCCACAATAATCCTACATTAAAGCTTTTTGATGGTAAGTCTATTTTCTTTGCCTGCAAACGAATCACAGCGTTTATAGTTATAGTTAGATTTATTTTATTAACGGCAGGTGATAAAACACTCATCTTTTACATAGGGTTTCTGTCCTGGTGAAAGGCCATAACACTGAAAACACTTATTTTAGTATTATTTATATACCATTATAGCATTTATTCATATTTCGCATTTCCCTTTTTTTATATATATTTTCAGTTTTGACGTTTATTTTAATTTAAGTGGTTTTATGTGCTTTTATTCACTGTTCTTTTTTATTCAGCTTTAATTTATTTTATTTAACGTTTTTGTTTTAGTCATTTTTAGTACTTTAAGTTATTTTAGTTAGTTGCAACGTTTTTTAAATGCAAGTTTATCCACCTACTATTTATAATTTTATATTATATTATATTAAGCCTTATTTAAAATAATGTAAAGTATTTATTATTTATTTATTTATTTATTTATTTTTAGTTATTAAACAAAAACAATAACACTCTGGTTAGGTGTAAGGTTTTGGGTAGCAGGACAAAAAAAATAAATAAATAAATGAAAATAAAACTAATAAAATAAAACAAAATAGAACAAAAAAATGATACAATTAAATTAATTATATAAAAAAATGTAATCCAAGTTTAAATTAAGTAGAATAAAATTAAATATACAATTAAATAAAATGCAATAGATTGTACAGTGTATTGTAAATAAAAGAAAACTGAAAACTAAAATAAAACAACAAAACAAAAAACAAACTAAAACTAATAAAATAACATTAAATTAAAAATAAAATTATATAAAATTATATAAAATTTAATTAATTAATTAAAGTAAAATAAAATTAAATAACAAAATTAAATAAAGTAAAAAAAAAATAAAAATAAAATGATAAATAAAATAGCACAAAAATAAAATGAAAAATAAAAAGGTAAAATAAAATGAAATATTAAAAAATAAAAATAAAATTAAAAACATAAAATAACACAAAAATAAAATGAAATATAAAAGAAAAAGTAAAATAAAATATTTCCATTAATTAAATAAAAAGGAAAAAAGTTAAAGAAAATAATAATAATAAAATAGCATAAAAAATAAAATAAAGTTTGAGTGTCTCAAACAAAACTGTTAAACTGACAGAGTCAATGGAGTCATAAACCTTGCAAACCAACAACCCTGAAAACATGATTTTGCACCTAGATGAAAACCCATGCACCCTGAACCCCACAAATTGCATTTAGCCATTCAATCAGATTGGAGCTTTCCATTACGAAATAGCTTTTGCTATCTTGTAGTGCAATATGCAACAGACGCTACATGAGCTTTCCATGGGTGGTCTGCCAGTGTGACGTCCGAGGCAATTAAAGAGGTCATTTGAGAAAAATGATTAGAGACAAACCAGGAAAGAAGAAAGGAATGCTCTACGTCCTCCTCCTTCCTATTCCCGTCCATTTTTGTTCAAGTTCAAACATATTTTCCAGGCAAGAACAATTTTACACAGATCATGCGGATACTATCAGCTTGGCTCAATAAAACCAAATGACTGACAGCTAAGTAATTACACTTGAACACAATGTATACATAGTTCAAAGAGAAATAATAAGCAAGATAGAAAAGAGAAAAAAAATATATATATATATAATACGCCTGCACTCAGGTTAAGGAGGCATAATGCTCCATAATCAAATCCCTCTTTCCCCCTTCTGCTCTTCTAAACACAATAAATATTCCTAATCTTTTTTTCTCTCTCTCTTTTCACCTCATTCTCTCTCTTACGCACATAGACATGCTCACTCACACTCACTCTGTCGGTGGCAGACACACATGGTGAGGTAATGAGGACCTACAGAGGCGTCTGCAGGAGACATGCTTTCATCAGTGCTGCTGGGTAATGGTTACCATGGCAATGGGGGCCATGGCACATGGGTGCACAGATGCTCCGGTCGGCCTAAATGAAACACAAAGCGCAAATTTATTCCATTTCAAATGCTTATCAACTTCTAATAAAGACCCTCCCGGTGAACAGATGACCTGCAGTGGCCTACAAGGATGCCATGCGCTACAAAAATCAATACGCAACTGATGTAATTCCAAACATCGCATTCAAATGATTGCACACACCTGCTGTCAGCGAAAATTTTTGTATGATTGCAAAAGATGACGGTGGAGGCGGTGGAACAGCAAGTTAGTCTTAAAAATACTCTCTCATAATGTCTCCTTCTCTAGAACTCTGTGAGCAGCCAGTCATGACCCGCTGCTCAGGTGTGAAGGTCAGCTCACTGTCTGACATACAGAGAAAATAAGGTTCTCAGGCAGGGTGTGAAACTGGCGAGAAAGTGCTAGGTCATCTTTGAAAACAAGCTTAACGGGACGATTGAAAACAAAAGCTCCGTTCCAAACCCCAAGACAGGCGTTTCTATAATCAAAATATGCAGCTACCATTCAAACAGGACATGTTCTTGCATTCAAAAAAGCTTGAGGGAATTTAACATCATAAAACAATTAAAGGCTGAAAAAAAAAAAACGGTAAGATATGCTGCAGCGATCAAAGCTATCAATCTAGTGCTTGTTTACAACAATTAAAAAAACAAACAAAAAGTAAAAAAAAAAGTTTATAAAAATTCACATGATAATTTATCCAGCCGAAGAAAATGTCTTGGAATCTAGTGAAAACTGATATACTTTTTAAACAACAAATGCTCATCTTGCACTAGCTCTGTGCCGTGTGTCTTCAAAAATATTTACACGTGGTTGGTTCTTCGTCTTCGAGGATAAAATGAGAACCGGAGTACAAACTTCAGAATCATCCAACGATGTTTTACCTGTTTTTGTAAAGGGCATTTGGCTTTTTTTGCATGTTTGCTTTGCAAACACTGGGTTAGTACTAGTGCTGCACGATTAATTGTATCGCAATCGTGATGTCAGCCTGTGCGATTATATGACGGGAAAATGTTGCGATTACATTATTTAATATTAGGCTAATTGTGTGCACTTGAAAACACATGCTTTCTGAGAACAGTTTGCCTATTTTCTGTGCTGTGAACAAAACCAAACTAAAGATAAAATAAATAAATAAATAAATAAATAAATAAAAATAAAAAGATCTGACAGTCTCTCAGTATAGGCAGTGCACGAGTGCCGAGGAGACTGATCTGGTAGCCAAAAAAACACTCTACCTCTGTTATATGACAGATGATATTTTGGATGATATTTTGGAGATTACTGAGCAGAGAGATGTATTGTGCAAGATTTGCCAAATTAAAGTTGCTACATCACGTGGCAATACAACAAATTTATATCAAAACAAAACAAAGCATAATTACAGATGTGTTTGTGAGCCTCATCTCAAGCCAGAAACGTGGCGACACATACAAAAATCAACGTCATATAAAACATACCATGTGTTTGTTCATCTGTTCCGGGGAAGGAAAAACAAAAACACTTTTTAGCACCACTCAGTGGACATTTCACATTGAATATGTCATGAAACGTACATGGCGTGTTTCATGTCTTGCAAATAATAACCCACAGGTATGTTTTTCTGTCATGAGATTCGGTTGACATCGAAACTGCAATTTGGACCTTCAACCTGTTGGTTTCCACGGAAGTATACTAAATAGAGAAAAATCTTATAATGACAAAGGGGTGAATAAATTATCAGGATTTTTTTCTTCTGCAAATGAACTAAACTTTTAGAAAAAGGAGCAATTTAAAAGTCCACTGAAATGCCTATTCAATGTGTTGGACATAATTCCAACCGAAACAGGAAAACGTTTTGTTTATATCACAGGTCGGGCCAGTGCCGTTGAGCTTGGTAAATCCGCATTTGACAGCTTATGACAGCCATACTCTAATACAGTGGTTCTTAAACTGTGGTATGCAGAGGAATCACTAAATTAAATATAAATTAATGTTAAAACAATCTTTTTTTTTTTTACATTTAACTACAGCAGTTTTTATTTAACTTTTAGGTACAACACATTTTAATTTAATCATTTAAGTTTTTTATTTACTTGTATGCAAGCACAGTGCAATGTTAATGTTCAAACTGTATTTAAAATCTTAAAGTGGCTAACAACAATAAACATTCATGTTGGTCATGTATGGTGGTACTTGGAGAGCCAAATATTTTCTCAGACGGTACCTGGTATAAAAAGTCTGAGAACTACTGGTCTCATAGATTACCTTTTTAGATTCAATATGAAACGGTTACTAAAGCAAAACAATGATAATAATCATGCTGAGCACCAGCGTAATCGCTTCTACTCATCAGTGCTGTTTGTCTAACCATTTCTCATCCTAATTTCATCCATATCAGTATAAAATATAGCATTCTGTGCACTTGAAATGGGTCTGATTTTGTGGTCTATCACGACTTGTGCATATGAGCGCGTGTAACACAACGCCAAATCAGACTTTGTTCGCCCCAATGGAAAGCGTATTTAACTGTCTAAATCATTCCCCATCCCTTATATAGTGCACTATGTGCCATTCATCGTACAGAAAATACAAATTCTGCGAATAAGTGACTGTTTTCAGCCGCAGCTTCAGCGCCCATTTATTTATTGGGTCCTTTGTTCACTTAATTTTACCACGGATTCATCTACAAACAAGGCACAATTCGACACAGGATTTCCAGGAAGATTAAAACTAAAAGACGCTGTGCAACTATATTGTGTGAGCAAATGTTTTTATTACGTGGTCACTATTACTTTGTCTGTTACTATAAATTGTTTGATATGTACCAAGTATTTCTGTTTTTTTAAGCTAAATCAAAGCAGCGTCCATTTATGAAGAATGTACACTGTCAGACATACACAACTGCTAGCCAGTTAACCAATCATAGCAATGGGTGTTTACTTCCGAGTTTAAAATCCGTTTATTCAAACAGAGCATTTTGATTTTGGGGGGTCAAAACAGGACAGAAAATAGCCTATTACTTCAAAATTATGATGTCTTTGATGTAAAAATCTTTATAACATTATAAAATGGACTTCAAAGAACAGTACAAAAAAAACAATAAAAAAGGCAGTTTATGACCCCTTTAAATGGTTTTCAAAACTGTCATTAGCCTTTTGTAACACTAGCAACTTAATACTCAGAAATGCTAGTTCACTTGTAATTCGACTGCAAAAAACTATTTTATTTGTTCTTCTCAACACCTTGGATGAAATTTCCCTGCGCTCATCACAATGTATCTTGGGTTTGCCTTATCTCTGAAAGATACATGAGATGCTGTTATCATTTTTGGCAGAAATGAGGAGCGTAATTTTGCTGCCTAGTGTTTGGAATAGCTTGATACCTAGCGTTCGGAAGAAAGCCAATGAGGCACTTCCATGGCTGAAAACAGCAGATTATTGAGAGAGAATGGAAAAGAACAAGGAGGACAGAGAAATGGAAGAAAGGGATTGCTTTTAGGACATGCTGACATAATAGGACACTTTTGAAGAAAAAAGTATGACATCTGAAATAGAAAAGATGATGATCTCCAGGGAAATGGAAAGAAAGAATGACAGGGTCTTTTTGACCATGATAAGAAACGTTCTGGAGTGATTCCTGGGCAAGTTTTGAAATCAACACTGCTCCTCATTTCATGGATCATGTAACATGGTGAAAAACTGAAATCTAAACAATATAAGTAGGATGATCTATTAACTTAGGAATTACTGTACAGATATCCTTTCTCACGAATGTGCTTATGGGAAAGGCACTCAACTGAAGGTCGAATCTCCAGGAAGACTGACCCTGCAATTAGTAATGTATAAGCTGCTGCATATAAAACAATCTCCTCAGAGATGTAAACAAGTGTCGAAATGTAAGCGTGACAGTGAACTTCTCCTTCAAAGCATACATGAGTGGAAAAAAAACAAAGGATCATGGGGGTTCAGATGGCACAACTTCAGCAAAATTTAAGTGCTGACGGAGCACAGTTCAATCTGACTGGTTTAATGCATGTAATGTGTTACTCTAATGCTGATTTTGCATTCATACAATGTTCAAACAGAAATAAACAAATGAGCATCTGCATGTAAAGTCACGGTTTCAGTTCACTGCAATCGAGACTAGCTAACATGAATGTTTACTTAAGCTTATTGTGCATGTGTACACAATGTTCTAGACAAAAGCAATGTACTTACACAGAACCTTCAAGAACAAATGATGACCTACTCTTGGCTGATGCTCCAGGCTCATTTTAGTACAGTGGGCTGCACAGTCCAATTGACATTAATAAGAAGTCTAGACACAGTCAGAGTAAGAGGAACGGATAGAGGGGCAAGGACAGAGCTGGGACAAATGACAAGAGGAGAGAGAGAGAGGGGTTATATTCATTTTTCGGTCCTTTGAATATAGACTCTAGCACCCCTTCATCAACTCCAAATGGGGCCTGATGTATTGTAATGGTTATGAATTAGCATTAAGATTAATAGTGTTGAAGTGGATATAAAACTGATTCTAATATCAGTTGATATTGTGGATGGAAATGGGCTCAGATATTAATTTTTGAAGCATTTTTGTGGTTCATAAGTAATAAATATATAGTGTAGAATATTACTACAATATATTGTAAAAGTAGCAGAGGTTTATATAAAATATGTAAATAAAAACATTTATTTATCAGAAATTAATCAAAGTAAATTGGTGTTAAAATGTTAAGTAGTGTTAACAACCCTAACTATATCTAACAGTAATTTAATTTAATTTAGAATATGTTTTGCAAGTTGTTTTAGACTATATATAAATATACATAAAAATAGTCTATGTTATGCTATATTTAAAAATATACAATATGCAAATATAAAAGTAGTCCAAACAACACTATCTACGTTTACAAGTAAAATAAATTAATTATTAAATAAAATTTATTTGGTGTTGAATATAATTAGAATACTGTACTATACTGTAGTTGTTTTAGACTATATAAATACATGTAATTATAAATAAAAATAGTCTACACAACTCTAAATATTTATCAGAAATACATAAATATGTATAAAAAATGTTGTTTAGACCATCTAAACTGTTTAGACTATCTAAAAAATTAGTCTAAACAACCCTAACTATATTGAACAGTAAAATAAATAAGTAAATAATTATTATAAAAAATCTATTATAAATATAAATATTATAAAAAAATAATATTAAGTCATTTTATAGAAATAAATTATTTGCCAACAACTTTAAATATATTTAAAATCAAAAATAAAAGTAAATAAAAATATGTTTATGTCTCCATTTATGGAGACCTTATTCAAGCTTCACTTGAATAATTTTAATTTTACTGTCAAAAGAGAGAAAGAGTCCAATTTTCATAATTTCTACTTTTGTGCTTCACAGAAAAAAGAAAGTCCAACATAGGTTTGAAATGGCATGAGGGTGAGCAAATGAAATGGTAAGAGAATTATTATTTTTAATGCCACAAAAATGGCACACTTCACCTTTATGTTTTACTCTATTGTGTAACCAGAAGATTGAAAAAGCGTGTGAGGAAAATTTCTCAGACTTCGCTAATGGAGGGGCCAGAAGGATTAATGACTGAGTGATGAAACTGTGAAAAGAAATGAGGCCAAGGAGAAAGAAATTGTGGGAGTGGGTGAGAAAGAGAGAGAAAGTGAGAGAAAATGAGAGCGAGAGTGAAAGAGAGAGACGAATGGACAGGTGGGAGACAGCTCAATGAAACGAAGCAAGCAGAAAGAGGAGGAGGAAGGACACATCAAAGAGGACACAGAGAAACAGAGGAGTGGGAATGGCAGATGGGGACGCGGTGACAAGAGAAAGTGTAAGAGAAAGAGAGATGGATGACAGGGGAACACACAGACTCACTCAAGGATCGAAGACACACAACTTAAGTGTGACAAACCGCTTTCACTGGAAGCGAGGGGCGGATGTTGAAGGAGATCTGGAAAGAGGGGGGGACACGTGGACACAGGCACAAAGATGATGAATCAAGAGCTGTAAACACAACAGCCAGGCAGTAAGATGAGGCAAGGGGGGTGGACGAATGGACAGAGGGAATGGCAGAAAGAAGGGGAGAGACATGGAGTGTGCAGAGTCACAGACACATTAAATAAGACAGTGACAGGCCGAGACTAAGATGGAGCAGGACGATTAGAGAGCAGGCGGACGCACAGAAATATGCAATAAATCAGCCTGCACTGTGACTAAGTATGACTGAAATGTTTATGATACACCAACATCATGGGAAACCGAGAGAAAGAGAGCAAGTGATAAAGACATCTGACTTTGGCAGAAGGGATAAAAACATAGAGAATTTTATACATATATATATATAATTCAGGGAAAAATGTTTATAAAATACAAGCACAAAATGACATATAAAAAATACAAGTATACTAGTGTTTTACTACATTTGTATATTACATGCGTTTTATTTATATACACTTTTGTTCAAAAGTTGTGAAGATTTTTGAAAGGAAAAATATCTTATGCTCACCAACCATCACCAAGACTGCATTTATGTGATAAAAGCGGTATAAACAGCAATATTTTAGAATATTTAGGGCCCTATGATATGGACTAGTGTCTGTGAGTATTAAGCCACAAAAATACTATTTAATTATGAATTTTGCATGTTCTGCGTGTCTCTGTGAATGCATCGTGCAGACGTCCACACAGTTTCATTTACTACACACATATTGAAGTGCGCCTTACGCTCTTGGTGTTTTCAGCCTCTGCCACTTCAACAAGTACATAAACAATCTCTACAACTGCTCTGAACTTCCTGAGCATTTCATCGTTTCTTTTGATAAAAAAAAAAAAAAATTGTCATATCATGTACAAAGAGAAACTTAAGAGGTCTTCACAGCAACCTGTCAAAATAAAAGTTTGGTTTAACTTGAAGAAACTGTGACAGAAAAAAAATATTACTTAACATAATGATAGCACTAATACTGATCAAATTATTATTATTATTAAACCATTATATTTAAAATGAATATTTACCAGAAAATTATTGACCAGAATGTATTTACAATATTTCTGAAAAAATAAAATAAATACATAAAAATAGAATTTTTAAAAAAGAATAATAAAATAAATAATAATAATAATAATAATAATAATAATAATAATAATAATAATAATATTATTATTATATTTTAATCAATTAGAGATGCTGTTGATTATTAAAATTCAATAAAACCATTAAAATATAATCCAGAAAATGAATGGAAAACACAGAATTTAGGAAAAACAACTGAATTTGAGAGAAAATAAAAAGTAAATAAAATATTTCACAAGGGCTTAAAATGTCATTTTTGTTAAACTCTTAATGAATTGCTGTTAAACGGTGTACGTTTCATAATTTCAATAATTAGACATGCTTTGTGTTTAGATTTTTAAAATTTAACATTTAAAACAGAAAATTAACCATTAACCATTGAAAGTTTAGAAAATTAAATTAGAAATTTTAATTTGAAATGTAATTTATTTCTGTGATGGCAAATTTGAATTATTAGCATTCATTCTGCAACTCTGAACTCTGTGTCACATTATCAATTAATAAAATAATTTCTTAAAAAATAAAATTTAATAGAATACAATTATTTATTTTAAGTGAATGTATCGATTTGTTTTTACCGTTTTTTAACTAAATCTTTATTATTACTATTTCTAACATTTGAGAATAACAAAGTCATCAAAACTATGAAACAACACAAATATAAGTAAGAATTAAATAGTATCCAAAAACAAATAAATAAATAAATAAAAATAAACATTGACTCATGAGGTGCCACAGTACTGAAAGTGTTACCATATATCCTAGTATCTTAGACACTTCTGGTCTGTTTCTCTTTTACTGGCCAGTTAAACTTGTCCATTTAACAAAATACATAAAATTAAATTCAAATCTATAGTAAAGGGATTATACATGCACACAAAAGTTACAAAAGCTACTTTCTTGTTTAAATGCACCAGTTTGCAATATTCTTGACCTGTGCTACCACAAGCTTATCGCTGAATATCTGTAAACGAATATCATGAGAACATTTTTCTAACATTCAAATAAATACAGTTTTAATTATACCAAGCACACAGTGTCAAATAATAGACTCTAGGCTGCAGGTACTTTATAATTATAAGAGGAGGAACATATGGTTGATTACACTTTCCAGAAGGCTCCTGTCTGAACCTGAAACTCCACACCAGATCCATCAGGAAGAGCCAATATCACCACCTGCCCTACTTTTTTTTTTTACCCTGAGCTCTTCCGGCAATTCTACCCCTGTGTGGAGCCTCATAGTGAGAGGGTGATTGACAGCTTGGGTAACCATAGATACAAAGAGGATACTCTATCAGCGACAGCGTACGTGACTTTGACTGACAAACAGGGTAACTATAGAAACACTGAAATGTGTGGGTAGGGGGTCCTATGCAAATATACACTCATATTTAAAGACTTATTATCATAGAGACATGGTGGAGGGCTCTTTTGACTTATGACAGAAAACTGTATTAACCACCACTCAAAAACCATATATCATGGGTACAGTTTTGCACAGGCAAGCCACACTTATTTACCGTTCTTGAAATACGTTTTTTCTCTCTGGTAGGCCTTCTCATTTGCACAACTTGGCAGCTGAACTAGGCCGAAAGATTACTGCAGTAGATGAGTTAGGAAGTCATCAATGGAAGGCTTTAACGGTAATCTGATTTGAGATCAGTGGAGGGCAGGTGAAAGGTGAAGCATGAGGCCCTGCTGTGTTTATTTACAGGTCAGCTGATTGGCTTTGACTCGAAGCCACTTCCAGCACAACACTTTCCATCTGCTGTGACATGACTGAAAAATGGTAACAAAAACATGATGATGATGATGATGATGATGATGATGATGATGATGGTTACAAACATCTTTCCTGCGTGCATTAAAGATATCTTTCAAGGTTATTATGGAAAATTGGAACGCAAATTATGCCTGTTTCTAGATATAAATAAATGTAAAATAAACAAGCTGTAAAGCAAATATTTAAGATTATGAGAAACAAATTCCATCAAGTCTTCTTCATTTGTGCTTTACACAGTACAGACCGTGTCAAAGCAGATTCACAATAAACAGGAAATAGCAGAATCAATCATGGAAACTCAGCTATGGAATCTGCTGTAACGCAGGCCTAGCTCTAAGACAATGGTGTCATTATTTACCTCAAGTCAGTTCAGTGTTGGTTTAGTTCAGATAAATAATGGTTCTACGGAAGGCAGCAATGCCTCAGTCTGAGGTAATTTAAAGAATGAGTTCACTTCCAGAATTTAAATTTCATGATTTACTCACCCCCATGTCATCAAAGATGTTCATGTATTCCTTTCTTCAATTTTGAGGAAAATATTTCAGGATTATTCTCCAAATAGTGGACTTTAATGGGAGCCAACAGGTTGAAGGTCCAAACTGCAGTTTCAATGCAGCTTCAAAGGGCTCTACACAATCCCAGCCAAAGAATAAGTGTCTCATCTAGCGAAACAATCCGTCATTTTCTATAAAAATAAAAAACTATATACTTTTTAACCACAAATGCTCATTTTGCACTAGTTCTGCAATGCGCATCCTTAACACCACGCATTATGTGATTATGTTGGAAAGTTAGTGCAGTTAGTTCTTCGTCTGTGTATCTTGGTTCAAAAAACAACATTCAACATGGTCGTTTTACTTTTTTTTGTAAAAGGTGTTTGACACTTTTTGCACGGTTGCTTTGTAAACACTGGGTTGATACTTCCGCCTACATCATGTACATAATCTATGAAGTATTTTTTTTTTAGAAAATGACCAATCAGTTCTCTAGACAAGACCCTTATTCCTTGGCTGGGATCGTGTAGAGCAGGGTTCCTCAATAGGCGGCCCGCGGGCCACATCCGGCCCATGAGAGAAAATTATTTGAACCGTGCTAATTTCAAATAATGTGGCATGAAAATTCAGCCTTTTAAGGGCTTTCACATCAAACGCATAAAGCACTGCGCTATGAAATCTATTCAGTTGGCTTGGCTTGCGACTCGCGAGGACGGTTTGGTGCTGCGTCGACTTTTAAGCGCACGAGCACCAGAGCGCACCACTGGCGCGCAAGCCACGGTCAAAGTTTAAAATAGCTGAACTTTTGCCGCTGCGCTCTAAACCCCGCGGCCAGCGCAGCACTTTCCGCGTTCGGTGTGTAAGCCGCTTCACACTCCTAACCAGACGCGATGCAACAACGCAATGCGACAGAATCATTTATATATCACAGCCATTCAAAAGCGAGAAGCACACTGTACTCACAACGAAATGGACAAGTTTTTAATTTAATAAATATTCAACCTATATAAATAGCTGTTTAAATATTTAACATTATTAAAACTACATACTGAGTGACTGATACCTTCTTTGTCATGGAAAACACTTGTTGGTCCGCATTAAGTTCGCAGTTTTAATGTTTGTTTTATTTTATTTTTTAGATCTGATGTAATCTTTTGGTGCTTTCAGTATGGCTATAAATGTCACGCAATATGATATTCAAACTCACATTAGACTATTTTAACAATGAATAAAGCATGTAATCAATACCTGGGATTATCACTGTCATAGTTTGTATGTTGTTCCAGCTGCGACTTCGCAGAAATTGAAACCATTTCGAAAAATAAAATCCCTTTCGCTTGTCACTGCGCGCACGGTTAGGACAAAAACTACATGGAAAAGATACCTTTTATCGTGTCACGTCTGGTTGGGACACAGTGACCCACAGTTTGATCCCCAAAAAACTAAAAATATTAAATCTGATAGATCTAATAATTAAATTTGCAATTAGGGAAAGTGCAGACCCAGTGTGAGCAGGAATCCAGATTTTTTGTTTGTTCCTTAGTTTTTAAAATTTACCCCGGGAAAGTTATTTAGTTTTCTGTATCTGAATACCAAAATGTTCATAACTGTTTGAATAAAACAGACTTCTGTGAAAAAATAAAAATAAAAAAATTATATTTATATAAAAACTAATTGAGGAACCCTGGTGTAGAGCCATTTGAAGCTGAACTGAAACTGCAATTAGGACCTTCAACCCATTGGCTCCCATTGAAGTCCACTATATGATGAAAAATCCTGGAATGGTTTCCTCAAAAACCTTAATTTCTTCTAGTCTGAAGAACGAAAGACATGAACATGTTAGATAACACTGGGGTGAGAAAATTATCAGGATTTTTTTTTTCTGGAGGTGAACTAATCCTTTAACTCAGTTGAATGCCAGTGATGATGTTGCAATAATTTAATAATAACTATGTACTAACCCTTAACCTACCCTAAAACCTAACTCAGGCAGCTACCTTACATTATCCAGTACTTCCTTATAGGCAAGTACACTGTAAGTACAGTGTAGTTGCACATACTGTAAAATAAAGTTCAACCACAAATTCAGACATGTGTGACCAAACATTTGTTATGGAATGTGCAAAATAAATAAATAAAGAAACATTCATGTTTATAAATATAAACAGAATGTTCACTGGGAATAGGAAACTAATTAAATAAATTATATGCATGTACACAAATAAATAAATAAATACACAATCAAACTCAATGAGAACTCATAAACGTACACTTTATTTTCTTGTGCAATGTGTATATAATTGTGTATACTTACACACACAGCAATATTAAACTATAACTCCGTTCTGCTCTGCATTTTGCTCTAATGCTGGTGTTAATCCCTCTTTGTTGTAGTGCTTTGGTTGGATTATGAGTAATGAGATTAGAATTCTGTCATTAGCTCAGGATTAATCTACAGCACTACACTACGTTAATGGGGTGTTCCTTTTCTCTTCTGGCCAAATTTGGTATTTTTTTTTAAACTTTGTACATTTTTGTGTTAGAATCACTTGTGCATTCCTAATCTGTAAGTCACTTTGGATAAAAGCATCTGCTGAATTATTCAATCTAAAATGTTTTGTTTAGTGGAAATACATGATTCATGGAAATCCTGATTTCTCTCAAGAAAAAAAAAGCAGCAATCCACACATTTACATTCCACTGATGGAGGTAAATTGCAGACAGCAGCCAGAATCGGCACTAAAAGGCCATTTTGAAATAAATATTTATTTGATGTTAATGTATATGCATTTATACTTAATCATCTGGTGGACATTTTATCCAAAGCAATTTACAGTGTATTCAAGGTACAGTACACATTTTATCAGTTCGAATGATTCCTAAGAACTACTTTGGCGTCGCTTTAGCTTCATGCTCAAAAGTCGAGCTACAGGAAATGTGTACAGTATACCATATCTGCATAAGGTGTATGTTTTGGTAAACCACACGAGCTGTACAGATTAAAGCAGAACAATGAGGGGTTTCACAAAACACAAAGAAATCTGATGGGTGGGAGGGTGGCATCTAAATATATACACATTAAAATAATTATTTTACATATTACAGAGAAGGAATAAGGTATGAAAGCATGAGCACAATAGTTCGCTCACACCAAAAAGCTATGAAGCCTGAAGGCAAATGGAAAAAAGCCACAGCAGCAAAACCACAGCACCAAATTGACTTCTCTTCAGAGATTTACACTACTAAAACACTAATTAGTTTAATTAGTCCCTGTTTGTGTTTGAATGCAGGCCCATGGTTGTTTTTGTTTCGTTGCATGTTTGTGGTGTAGGCATGTGCATGTTGTCGTTTTTGTCTTTATGTGTGTGTGTGTGTGTTTTGGCCTGCAGCTCAGAGTCTGTTACAGTCATCTACAGTTTTATGCAAAAGTTTGGGAACCCCTTGCAGAATCTGTGAAAATGTGAGTAATTTTAACAAAATAAGAGGGATCATACAAAATGCATGTTATTTTTTATTTAGTAGTGTCCTGAGTAGGGCTGCACAATTAATTGCAATATCACGTTCAATACTGCGATTTATCTGCGATTATACACACGATTTTGCATAGCTTGTCGGTGATCTACGGGTCTGTGTATTAAATGCCGCTCACCTGAATGCACGTAATGGAGATTTACTACTAATCGAAGAACCGGCTTTACTGACAAGATGCGGATGGCGACCCTAGTCCTGAGTAAGATATTTTAAATAAAAGATGTTTACATATAGTCTACAAGACAAAAAAAAAAAATGCTGAAATTATTCAAAATACCCACTGCAAAAGTTTGGGAACCCTGGATGATCTACGACCGTTTTTTTTGTTTTGTGTTGGTTGTTCATGAGTCCCTTGTTTGTTTTGAACAGTTAAACTGAGCATTGTTCTTCAGAAAAATCCTCCAGGTCCTGCAGATTCTTCAGTTTTCCAGCACCTTTTGCCGGGAATCGAACCCGGGCTGCGGAGGTGAGAGCGCTAAATCCTAACCACTAGACCACCAGGGTCTAGTGTGAAACATTGATTTCAATTAAATGATCTACTACCAAATTAAACTACTACCAAATGCCCCCAAAGGAAAGGTACAAGGTGCTGAAAACAAGGTGGTTCGTTATAGCTTTATTTAGTGTATTTAAAATTCACTGAATAAAATAAAGATCTGGATATACATTATACACCAACATTTATGGATAAAAAAATAAATAAATAAATAAATAAATAAATAATACACACAAATGACTCTCTATAAAAGGGTTAGCTCACCAAAAATTCTGTCACCGATTACTCACCCTTATCCCAGAGGTTTCTGACTCAGCACAGGCCGCAACACAACTACTACTAGTCTACTACCACATTCAAAGCCTAGAAAGCTACTAAGTCCATGTGACAATAGTGGTTCAACTGAAATGTTATGAAGCTAAGACAATACTTTCTGTGTGCAAAGAAAACAAATAAAGACTTTATACAATGTGTCATGGTACTCTCCTAAATGCACATAGAAGATTAACACAAAAAAGAAAAAAAAAAGTTGAATAAAGTTGTTATTTTTGTTTTCTTTGCACACAAAAAGTATTTTTGTAACTTTGTAACATTACGGTTGAGCCACTGATGTCACATGGACTATTTTAACATTGTCCTTACTACCTTTCTGGGCCTTGAATGTGTCAGTTGTGTTGCTGTCTAAGCAGGGTCAGAAAGCTCTCAGATTTCATCAAAAATATCTTAATTTGTGTTCTGAAAATGAACGAGATTTGGAACGACATAAGGGTAAGTAAATCAATGCCTGAATTTTCATTTTGGATTACCTATCCCTTTAAGAAATGTTGTCTTTTCCTGTCAAGCACAGAATTTTTCCCTATCAATTTCATTTATGATGCACATCTCATATCCTCTGAAAACTACAACAATATAATATCAACAATCACTCAGAATGCAAAGTCGTCAATGTGCTAGACAGACAGAGAGGTAGATGGATATCTGACACAAAAAGAAACTTATCTATATATATTGAGCAGTCTGCAGTTATTCATAAAAGGTTAAAAATTTGATTTTGAATGGTCGCTTTCTTTAATGAAGACATCACTGGCAAAACTGTCTGCCTCTGTCATTTGTCTTTCCCTATCTCTCTCTAGTTTATCTGATAAATCTCTGCTTGTCTGCAGGCCTGATCCTCTCTGTCATGTCTGTTTAGGTCTTATCCTGTTTGTCTATGCCCACCCTTAAAATAAAAAATAAAAAAAAACAAAACAAACAAAAAAACCTACAGGGATCAGATAACAGACAGACAGAAAATCAGAGCGAGAGATGGAGAAACGGAGGCCGAAAGAGAGAGATGAAAAGAGATAAGCCCGCGTTCTTGGCAGATGCGATTTGTACCGTGTCGAACTGCAGTTCTCATAGGAGTGTTCTTGGACAGCAGCGAGTGTGCAGAGATGGAGATAAGGCAACTGAGACGAAAAGACCCAAAGAGAGAGAAGGATAAAGCTGAAAAGCCGATATTTCCCATTTATTACTACGGAAACTGCCCAACCTGCCTCTTTTGAGAGTCAAAGATCACAGGGTCACTGTCACAGTAATTCCTGGTGTGGCATAGGAAGTGCCTGCTTAAGGATCAGTGATAGAGAAGAAGAAATTTGAAAGTGAACGAATGCATTTCAGCCAAAACAACAAAAGGACAAATTACAGAAAAATGAGGGGAGAACAACTGCCTGAAGACTATAAACTGCCAATTGAAAGGTTTGTGCCAAAATCAGACATGCATGTGGATAGTGGCATTATGGGTAATCAGATATAATAGTCAACAAAGCTTTGTTTTGGATACAAGAACTGATTTGTAACAGGGTTCGATTTGAGGTTGAGAACTGGGAGAGTCTGGAAGGACATGGAAACAATTTGAGACCAAAAAGATACTTATAATGAGTGTGATTACAACACACTTTCAGAATTCAAGCACCCAAACTTTCCATCTGTTTTACTGTCATTTCATTATTTTGTCAGCTCCCCTGGCTAAGACGACGATGGCTAGTTTTACATGAAAGAAAGCAAACAAAAATTTCACATTTAACTCATTTAACAACAACCTGTTCCTTCCATCTGCTCACCTTAAAAGGATATTCAAGGATAAATGCAACCATTCTGTGGCCTGCTGTTGATTACCACAGACAATAATTTCAACTCATCCTTCATGTGTTTATATAAACAGAAAATTGGTTTACAGTAATGCACTTATAATGGAAAATGGGCAAACAGGCCAGGTGGGTTAAAAACAGAAATGCGCTGCTTACACTTTTGTTAAAGCACTTAGATTAACATTTTTAGTAAAATAATGCTTGTTATTTAAACTGAAAAGTTGCATAAACCATAAACGCTTGTTTATGCAGATAAAAACAGGGGAAAAGCATTGTTTTGGGGGGGGGGGGGGGCAATGGGGGAATCCATCTCAATAATGTGCATTTTTGCACAATTACAGAAAATCCATCTCAACCTAAAGTACATAAATTTATTTGGGTTTTTGTGCATTTGTATTTACATCAACATTTTATGTGATTACAAATTTGCTTTAAACCCTTTTTGGACATTTTTTTTGGAATAAAAATGTTAAAAATAAATTACTAAAAATTTGGGGTGTTGGGAAGTGCTGATCAACAGCTAGTTCTTATTTTTTTGTGGGGCAATAAAATATTATAAAAAAAATAACTATAAATATAACACATAAATAGTAAAATAAAATAATAGAACAAAAAAAATAAATATAAAAGAAAAGAAAAGAAAAAGAAAATATTACATATGAATCTGATTGCTAATTTTAATTTTTACATTTCAATAATATCATGAATTCTTTTCTTCATGATAATCATGTTGTGAAAATCTGAACATAATTATCAGAGTCAAACAGGGTGATCTACAAAATGTAATTTAATTAAACTAAAAACAAAATAATAGAATAAAATTAAAAAAATTAAATAAAAATTAATAAAAGTAAATAAAATAAAATGGAATACAATTTAAAAATTAAATTAAATAAAAGATAAAATTAAATAGAACAAAATAAAAATAAAAGTTACAATGTGACTGATATTTACATTTTTAAATTTCTATACATTGCAAGAATATCATTCTTTTCTTCATGATAATAATGTAGTAAAACATGTAGTACAAAATCTGATCATTATCAGGGTAAAATAGCGTGATCTGCATTAAAATAAAAAAATATGAAATTAAATTAATTAAAATATCAAATATATTAACAGAATAATATAATATAAATTTAAAAAAATAAATATTAAAATGTTAAATATGAATATCTGAATATGAATATTCATTTTTACATTTTTATACATTGCAATAATATCATGAATTCTTTTAAATTATTAAATTTAATTTAATTTTAGTAAAAAACTGAACATTATCAGGGTCAAAAAGAGTGATCAGCTTTTTTTGGTAATAACAATTTATTGTTTATTCCAGTGAAAATGCCCTGCCTTGTACAGTACATTTTATATGCATTACCGTACACAAAATATTTGCATATTTTAACAAACTGAGGATTGAGTCTGTGATAATCCACAGCATGCCAAAGATCCTGTCGATTAGACTTCAATTCTATTTACCCTGGAATATTCCAGCTTTAATGTCTGCTTCTATTTCCCCTCTCACTGCTACCCAGAAAGGCTGCATGGATAAGGAGACAATTAGAAACATAATCCTGTTACAGAAACTGCGTTTAGGAATCACCTCTCTCACAGCATGCCTCTTTCGCACCACCTAAACACACATACTCAACTGTCAAAGGACCAAAAGCTGCTTTTATCTGCGAAAGGAGGAATGAAAATAAAACTTTAAAGTAGGAAATTAGTGCTTGTGCATGGAGAATCTCTCTGTCTGTTCTTATTCACGGGACAGCTTTTTTGATGGAGTGCAGAAGGGTGAAACTCGGCGGAACCCTTAAGTGTTGCTTGTAATTCTTCCAAAGTGAAATATCACATTCCCACAGACATTCACAAGAGACACACGCCAGGCTGTGCTTAAAAGAGGGGAACAAGAACATGAGTGCATGTTGGGTAGACCTCAGCTGACAGAGTTGTGACCACACCCCAGACTACAAAACCGCTTTCTGCATGTCAATGAACACTGAGGTGGATTGTGTCTGGCCCATCGGTTGCCATGGCAGCCCAACTGCGCGCCAGTCATTTCCATGGCGAGTTGGAGTGAAATCATCGCAATTTACAATCCAAGATCACATTCTTGCTGGCCTGCCCTTTATTTTCTTGGACTCGCACTCCTAGTTGAAAGACTGTACAACGTCTGCTCTAGACACAGCAATCGGTTTTCATTGGTAAATGAAGCAACAACTCAGTTTGTCTTGGCAAAATATGTATTTTAGTTATGTCAAAAATAAAAGGCAAAAAATAAGCAAAACTGTATTTGACTGTAAAGCACTTATAATAGAAGTCTAGCATGACGCTACATGGGACAAATGTTTGTAAAAGAGTTTCAAAAATTACAAATAATTAACATGAGATGGGTATGGCAGAATCCTGTGGCGGAACACAGAAGATTCTATAATATAAACAATATCAATTCAGACTTTTAGTAATGGCACATTATATTAAAGGAGACCTATTATGCCCCTTTTTACAAGCTGTAATACAAGTTTCAGGTGTCCCCAGAATGTTACTGAAGTTTCAGCTCAAAACGCCGCACAGATCATTTATTATATAGTTTTTGAGTAGAAGCAGAAACACACTGTTTTTGTGCATGTCTCTATAAATGCAAATTATCTGCTGCTCAGCACCCCCTTTTCCAGAATAGCACTGTGCCTTTACTGTAGTAGTCGACCAATATATTGCCAAAACCAATATATCGGCCATAGTTTGGCATTTTTCAAATGTCGGCATCGCCTGATTCGCGATACGTTTTTTTTTTTGTTGTTGCTGTTGTTGTTGTTTAGTCAACGTGTTCTTCCTCTTGTTCGCCGTCGTCGTTTAACAGTTCTGTCCGATATGGATAGAGGTCTGTCTATTAATCAGATAAAACTGAACTGTTAAACAAAAGAATTAAAATGTAAACAAAAAAGTATCATCACTATTGCTTTTATATTATTAGTAATAAGGCAGCCATGATAATACTTTCTAGGGATATGCACAAATAGTCGAACATTCAAATATTCTGTCTGTAATTATTATTTGAATAATAAAAACACTATTCCAATTTTACTATGTGTTGATTTGCTGGCCATAAATCTGGGGAATCTATGAAAAATCCTAAGCAGTTATAACTAAATGCACTGGGTGGAGCTGTGGAGCGCGTTAACAAGTTGATAGTATTTGATCACAGAACGGCATCATCTGTTTCGCGAAGTTTGGATTTACTAAAATGATCTGACAAAATGTAATTACTTCTGATCAAATTAATTAATGAAACTGATGTATCATAATATCACCACCACAATGAGAAATCACATGAAACAGCAGTCGACTGAAGAAAGGTAAGTGCAGCTGAACCCAGGTGAGGCCAGAATAGAGTTTATCAGATAGCGAAATGATCTTGAGACATATATAAAGTTTTCTTAGGGGAGAGTGGATTAACACAAAGCGCTAAACTGTTAGCACACGTTATCTTTGTCAGCGCGTTCTTATTCTTATCAGACTAAGGAACAAACTTGTGGAGATATATAATATTATATTATAAACCTCATTTAAGTAAACAAATATTCGAATGTTCATTTTTTCATGAGCCCAAATATTCAAATGCAATATTTTTGGAAAATGCCCAGACCTAATATTTTCTCGTTTGCCACCAGCATTCAGCAAATATGCATTTATATAATTTAACTAAATCTTTGAATGACTAATGAACATTTAATTTCACAAACCTTGCAAAGCTGTGAGATCTTGTGAAGTGTGCATTTGTCTGTTGCCTGATCATGTGCTCTGCCTGACGGTTGGCCTGTGCAAATTGAACACGGACAGGAGAAGAGTACAGCTAAACAAACTTTAAACTTGTAATTTCAAACTATGATGCGCTTTATCCATTTGCCCACTGCCATATTCATGTCATTTTCAGTGTGTGCTGTATGTAAAATGAGCGTTACTTTGGCTTTATTTGAGAAAAAAAAAGAATCCCAATGCGCACAAACTTCCACATTTTTTATTACATATTTATTTATTTGTGAAAAAATACTTTGTCATCATCAAGTATGTTGAAAAAGGAAAGGAAAGGACATGTGGCCAAGTATGGTGACCCATACTCAGAATTTGTACTCTACATTTAACCCATCCAAGTGCAGACACACAGTAGTGCACACACACACACACACACACACAGTGAACACACACCTGGGGAGCAGTGTAGCAGTCAGTAAAAAATATATTTTGCACAATTTTTTTTAAATATCAATTAAAATAAACAAAATTATATTGACCATCAGCTACCCTGCAGTATCGGTCAATCACTACTTTACAGCTCATACTTCAGATACCCCCCCAAAAAAACATGTTTGGTTTTACTTATTAAAGCCATATCAGTTTTCTCTTTCATATCATATTGCGCTTAAACTGTCAAATACACACAAGTTTATGTTAAAAACACACATGAGTTACAAAAACAGTCAGTTATGTATGTGAAGGTAAACAGCTGGGTAAGAAATGGCATGTTTATATTAGATCTGTGTGACAGCAGCGTAATATACAGTAAATAAATCAATAAATCCACTGCTCTCCTGTCTTCTCTGAAGCTGGGACTGTAAATATTGTTCTGTGCTCGTCTGAAGAACAGTTTGCATGCTTTGCTTAAACTTTTGCCATGACGTTAGAACTGGTACAACGCTGTCACTTGCGAAAACATAATGGTGGTGACGTGAATAGAACCTTGCCGATTAAGGCTGTGTGTCCCTCAAAGCCCAGCTGACATTTGACACTTCACAGTATTACTGTTTTTACTGCATCAAATAAATGCAAATATACACCTTTATGGACACTCTGGCTATAAGCAGATCAGTGGTCATCATTTTTCTGAATTCTAGTTTGTCACTGAACATTAGATGAGCATGTCATCCAGTATTCTAAGAACATTTGTCTCTAGGGTCTGAGTCTTCTGAGACTGTTGCCTGTGCCTGGTGTGCCAGGTCTCATGAGGGCTGGGAAACCTCTATGACAAAGTGCAGACTGGAAGAACAAGAACAGTAAATTTCACTCTGACAGGATGAGAACTTCACCAAAGATATGCATACACAACAATGCAACAGGGATGTAATGATTCACTCAACTCATGCTAAAAATACAATTTCACAATTTGATTTTCTTACTTTTTTTTTTTTTTTTTGATAAGACAAGTTAGACAACTTATCTCATCTGATTTAAGACAACTTATAAATGAAAAACGTGTCCTTTATATTGCACATTTCCTAGTGAAATTGAAATGTCAAATAAAACTAAATTGAAACTTATCCCAAATCAAATAAATAATGGCAAAAAAAAAAATTCTCTTCATACAAACAAACCAAGGCTTTGCCTGTGCTCATTTCATTTAAAATTTTAGGCAACCACTGTACCACTTTTAAATACTACTTCATACTACGTCATATATTTTCAACCGGCTCGAGGTGCATCGTTACATTCATACAAAGCAAAAAACCTGAACAGATACTTATCTATTTCAAAGTCATTTCATCCCTCATTTGTTTACCGTGCATCACTGAAGATGGCGTGTTTGTGAGCATGTCTCGGTGCATCAGCCTCAAACATCTAACACCAGCCAAACATCCCCCCACAACCAGAGATCACTTCCCTCTGGGCTGTGGTCTACCAGGGGAGCAGTTCTAATTCGTCTGTTCTCAGTTGAGCGGCCACATGCCGAGCTCCACCCTAGAGTAAAAAGTGCTCTACAGTGATGAAATTTACCAACCATTTCAACACTGCTCCCTCTCATTCAGCTTGCTCATATTTTCATGCTATCACACGATCTGTTGTACTGTATTTCCTGTCTACACCTAAGCACGCACTGCTTTCCCACGTCACTGCAATTTAGAATCATACTCCGATAGTACATCTGTCTTTCCTCCATCCCTTAAAGTCCCTTTTTTACATATACTGTTGTCATCATAATGCGTAGTGCCGATTTCAGATGTTCTTCTGATGCAAGTGATCACAATTAAAAGCATAAATCAGACAAACACAATAGTAGTTGTGGGTTGGGTGTTACTAAACAGGAAGCTATAAGCAGA
This sequence comes from Cirrhinus molitorella, assembly GCA_033026305.1. Classification (NCBI taxonomy): domain Eukaryota; kingdom Metazoa; phylum Chordata; class Actinopteri; order Cypriniformes; family Cyprinidae; genus Cirrhinus; species Cirrhinus molitorella. The sequence continues at coordinate 17,718,257 of CM065122.1, forward strand.
GTTCCTTCAGCTTTCAAACCCCTTCACCTCAGAACTTCTCACTCACACTTTCTGTATCTCCTGCAACTTCTTTGCATTCCAGTTGTCTCTGCAGCAACGGGAGATGACAACTGCAAAGTGTTAGAAGAGACATGAACCAAGGGCACCTACATTAAAAGTTTATGAAATTATGTTTGAACTTTATAAAAGTCTTCCACTTTCGACAGTTCGTCTAAAAGGAAAGTTTGGCATTACTTTGCCCTTTCTTCACAAGCCTTGACTCACACAGAATGGCCAAACAAGACAAAATTGCTGTCCAGTTTTCACATGGCACTGAAACACAAAAAAACAATGTTAACGAGAAAAGTCTTCAGGATGCAAATATCTAGGAAACAGAGACAAATTCTTTGAAATATGCACAGGAAAGGGGCTATAAAAATGTCAAAATTTGCATCCTCTGATAAAAGAATGTGTATACTTCCCCACTGACACAAACTGTCACAAAACACCCTTTAGTGGTCGCTGTACCCGTCTAGTTTTCCAAGAAGATTTAGATCATAAACCACTAGGCTGCTGATCACAAGTGAGGCCCCAGAGGCTTAGATGAGTGCTTGTGTGAGATAGGAAAGATAACGGCAATCAGAGGATTGTGGCACCAGTAGCTGAGTGACACTAGAGGACAGAGGTCCCAGTCTGCCTTCAGGACACCGACAAACATTCATACACAGGCCTACTTAACCACAAAGTCAGTCACACAGTGTAATAGCAGTTACATTGTCATTGCTCTTGACCAGAAGCCAGTGACGCTATCTAAACAATCACAATCCAGAACAGAGTGCAACGCTGCAGAACAAAGTTTGCTGTGATCAAAAAGAAAAGAAAAAGCATGACATATTACCAAACCGGTAAACAAAAAAAAAACAAAAAAAAAAAAAAAAAAAACTAGAAAACGGCCTGGGGGTTCCTTCAGAGCAAGTGTTTAATGTCACAAAAGAATTTGAATTTTGGTTCAGTTTTGCTTTGATAAGAAATAAAAAAAAGAGTCTGAAGCTTTCAGGTTTGAAAGCTTCAATCATCACTTCATTTACTGTAATTACACTGAAAAAAATGAGTAGTGCATTCTAGTCGCAGTCATACGGGTTTGAAGGAACATGAGGGAAAGTGATGACAGTTTTCATTTTTGACTAATCTTTAATAAGTGCTCCATTGAGTAAGAGATTAGATATTGTTTTTGTTTGCATGAGCACACTGAGGGGAAAGAGACAAACAGCTAAAGAGACATAGGGGTGAAAGGAAGTATAAAGTGGGACAGAAATTGGCAGAGAATGGCAAAGTAGAAAGAAAAGGAAGGATATCTTGTATTACAGCAAATAAGGCGAAATGTGAGGTAGAGATTGAGTGGAACATTGTAATGGATATGCTATACTAAGCTGTGTTCAGACAGACCTGATAAGTGCTCATGAGGCTGAAAAAACAAGCAAGGTGTTCCCCAGGGCTCTGTACTCGGTCTTCCCCAAGTTTGTTTTTCTGCTCGACCTAAAGCTCACTAAATTTCCAGGGTGGTTTCCTATTTCCTCATGAAAATCATACCAAAACACAGTGGCAAAAACTTCTTGAGTAACTGTACTTCTTTAACTTAACTCTATACTTATTTTTTCTTTATTACAGAATCTGAATATATGTACTCTCTTTCATAATGTCATTTAGACCTTCAGTGTACAAATAACATATGTGAACCTGGACCACAAAACCAGTCTTAAGTAGCACAGGTGTATTTGCCGCAATAGCCAAAAATACATTTTATGGGTCAGAATAATCTATTTTTCTTTTATTCCAAAAATCATTAGGATATTAATTTAAGATCATGTTCCATGAGGATATTTTGTAAATGCCCTACCGTAAATGTATCAAAGCTTAATTTTTGATTGGTAATATGCATTGCTAAGAACATATTTTGGACAAATTTAAAGGCTTTTTTTGCACCATCAAATTTCAGATTTCAATTTTGACATATATTCCTACTTAACACTCCTTCCATTGTCCACATTCAATGAACTGTACTGTATGTAGACCTATAATTTTATTTATTCAATCATCGGCACGGAAGTACCTTCAAAACCAGATAGTCAACAAGTGGCTATTATCCAGACTGTTTTATGAGCACCACACTAGTACAGTGTCAACAATCGCAAACACTTAACCATGTTAGCAGACTAAGAACATACATGTATAGTAATTTAATCTGGAAAACTTTAGGCCATGCCGTCACCAAGAACAGATAGAACACAAATTGATTATTTTTCACTATAATATTGGTCATTGCCTGCTCAGTGACGCTCCAGGTTCGACTCGACTTGCTTATTATGCTGATGTGCGGTGCTCTTGTGCATCCACTACTGCACAGAAGGAGCTCTGTACATATCAGGCCAGCAACAAGTACTCATGTCTGTATTAAACAGGTATAAGCTACAAGTTCTGCATCCATTTAAAAACAATGATGGCTCTGAACAATTGTCTCGGAGGGCTGCGCACTTTGGCTGAGGACAGGAAACATTACTCATATTCTGGACCTCAAACAAACAGAACCAAGAACCCGGGCTGGGATGAGTCACATGAACGCTGCCTCCTCTCTCCGCTCTATCGACAGTGCCTGTCACTGACATCATCAGCTTCTTTGCCATCTGTCAATTACCCTATGCCACTTCCTGCTCACTGAACTAAGACAGCCTATTCGAGCACTGAAAGTACTGAAATTAGTTATGGGCAGCACCCAAGTGCGAACTACTGAGGCATCTTGTGAGGCTTTTCTGGAGGCCCCTACTGTTGCAAATGGAAAATCTAAGAAGTACAAGAACAAGAAGCAATTGCATTGCAAATAAAAAGTTGTCACAGAAGTTGTGATTATGGCTATGCAAACACAACGTGCACAAATAAAGTAACTAGCCAGTGCTGCGTTTTATATAAATGTTATATGTGCGGCATCTAATAGCTCGACACCCCTCTGGCCCCGCTGGCTTGCTCTGTAATCCTTCTACCTAATAAAGCTGAAGATAATTGGCTGACCTTCACTGCAAAGCACTGATGTAGAGTCATTGCTGCATTGCTCCATAACACTGGATCAATGATTATCTAAAGCATTAGTAAACCCAAGACCCTAAGGGCATTTGTGTGTTTCAAACATGCCAGGCTATTAATCCGACCTCTTGACATGTCCTTTTCTTCAGAAATCCTTATAAGCACTGAGAAAGTTCTTACTTAGTTAATATGGGTAGAGGCATCCCATTCATTCATCTCTTTGAAGTCATTGTCTATGCAAAATGGAATTGTTTTCAGTCAACCTTTAGGTCACAATGGCCTTGTTGTTTAAATACTGTAACAACCATTTTGTGGAAAACAGCCTCTGGCTCTTTTCATTTCACTGCATACTTTGTTAAAGGGGACTAATATGCTTCCATCTAAGAAAGAGAGATCAAATGCCTATGGTTATGTTACTTAATGACTAGTACCTGAACTGAAAAAAAACAATGTTTTTGACCCAATGTGGAAAAAATAAGAAGGTTTATGATAACATCAATTGAAGACAAAATCACAGTTCCACTACAGGCATGACAGCTCTTGCGATTTTATTTCCACAGGTGATTTCACAGGTGAGGATGTGTTAAACTGGGTTTAACTTTAAGGACTCAAATCACAACAGAAAGATCTGTAATGCTGACCAATTGGCTCAGAGTTATATTTATTTATATTCTGAGGATGTAACCGTATTATCAATAGCATAGTATCGCAATAGCGAAACTGTCTCGATATTATCATTGTCACATGACGATGTGAAACGATAAGTCTTCCGGACAAAAAGTGTAGTTTTTAAAATGCATTTAAACTTCTTATTTTAACATAAAAGATCTTTAAAGTTGTGTTTTAGGCCATTATGCTTTGTTACAGTATCTGTCAAACTAACTAAAACCGAAGACACAATATGGCTTAATCTCTTCATCAAGTATTTTCGGCGCATGTTTCAAAGCCAAGCGCTTTGTTTAGGGATCAGCTTGTGATCTGGTGTTTTCCCCATCTCAGAACGGCTCAGTTCACAGCGAATACATGCGTTTATTGCATGTGCTGAGTTTAGTGCACCTTTGGGAATGCAATGGCCACCAGTTGTGTTTTATTTTTACGGCAGATGACAGCATTTCTCTAGATTTGTAGTGAGGCGCGTTTTTGTTTTCACTGAAAGCTGGAGTTTTACTTCAAAATAAAACCTCTACTGCCGTTTCCATCCAAGTAAAAGCCTAAAAGTGCAGTATGAATTGCTGACAGCTAGCGGTTTAAAAGCGGTAGGCTACTGCAGTCCAAAATATTAATTTTCATTTATTTTACAGTGCAATTATTTTACAAAACATGGCTATTACTGTCATAGGAATAACAATAAAAAACATTATTATTATTATTATTATTATTATAATATTCTAATTTGCTCAGCTTCCTAAATTCTTCCTAAATTCTTCCTAAGACTGAGATGGTATACCACAAATAAAAAGAGGGTTAAGTTCCCATTCACTAACTTTTTTCTGACTGAAGTCTTAAGTTTTCTTAGTTAAAAAGTTGGAGCTCTTAATTTTGAACACTCAAAGTGCATTAGACAGAATAATTTAACTTTAAAATGTACAAAATTTTCATTTTGTTTCAAGTCATCAAGTTTGTGGTCTTATCGTATTGTGACATTTTGATTTTGTTATATCCCTAATATAATAATAACAATAATATCATTTTATAAGGAATGTGAATAACAGAATGGCTCTAAACCAGACGGTGTAAGTTCTAAACCCTAAATAGGACACAGGTAAACAAAAAAGAGTGATTACCATACAATTCAGAGTACTTCTAATACAGAATGTTGACATCAAATTATGGATGTTCAGTCGAACGTTTGTCTTGTGTTTATCAGAACCTGGCCAGATGTCAAAACATACAGCTACCCTCATTCTCAAAACATAATATTAAAATGTTTCGGTTTTAAGAAAAATTGTGATTCACTTTAATATAGTATGGTAGCGTGTTGGGTTGCCACATCTGGGTCCTGAAGCAACACCAGTTGAGACTGGGCTGCTACACCCTGTAATCTAGGCTGGTAACTAAAAAGGTTGTGGGTTCAAACCTCACAAGGGTCTATAAAGTACCACAACTGTGTTCTTGATCAAGTCACAAAGCCTCAGGCATGTCCGAGAAAACGTGTCATAACCTGTATGAACTGCAAGGACGCTGACTGTTGTTTACATGGTGAGGGTGTATCGCACTCTATTCCACAATCTGAAATCTTGTTTTAGGTTCGTATGAAAAGACAAGCTCGAGTACGATTTACACTAGCAAACTCTTAACAACTCGCAGGTGTGTTTCTGTTATTACCTTAATGATGCTGCTCCTCCTGGGCGCCGCTTTCACCGAGTCTAAGAGAGCCGTCTCATCGCGCTCCACCAGTGGCACACTGACTCCACTCCGCCGACCTGATCGAATCGCTCTCGGTGGGATGAAGTCCGGAGCTCCATCCCCGCACACCCCGTCCTCGTAAGACTCCGACATCTCCACAATTAGCTGGTTAGGAAATCACTATAAATTTACTCTGTATTTATACCCAAGAACATCCACATCCAACTCTTGATATGGGTCTTTGGGTAGCTCCGGTAGTCTAATTTAACTTAATTGCGCAGACTGTACTGCAGGTTGAGAATGGATCTCGTTCCTTGAGCCCATCCTAAAGCAACTTCTGCCAGTCGCACAGCTCGAAGAAGAAATTATATGTATGATAACTAGCTCATGAATCATTCTCTTGCGCAAGAGGACACTTGCATCACCGCGCAACAAGTTAAAAAGAACCGCCGGTGTCTAACTTCTCTCACTGATCCAGCGCGCGTCAAACAATCTGTATCTAACACGTGCAAAAATGCACATTTGTTCACAGATATGCAGGAGAGCGGAGGGATTGCGGGTGACCAAATACTATCAAGCATCAAAACAACCCCAAATGTGCGCGTTCCGTGTCAGCATGGTGGAAAAGAAACGCCGAAGTACTGGTTTGTGGATGTTGTTCGCCTCATCTCACTGTGTGTTGTTTGGTTAGTCAAGAACGAGGAACGCCACTGACACTGGCACAACCACTTAGATCCGCTAAGCCCGCCCCTCGTTTCAGTAAAGCTCGTGATTGACGGGTGCCCTGACCAATCAGGCTTTCTCGATTTTCATAAATTCTAATCGCTCATCTTTCAAAGAGGAGGAGCCAGTGCGTATGAGCCTCAGGAATGTTACTCATTTGAGTTTACCAGATGTTTGGGAGAAAAGAAGCTTGGGGTATCACTTTTCCGAAGTTTTGGGGGGATAAAAATAGGGAAAGTCCGGTGGTAGTGAGAATTTGGTGTTGTCTATCAAAGGGATGCCTTACTATTTTTGTAGGCAGCGCATAAAATATGATAATTATCTTCACTTGACAGTCATTGAATTAGCATATGCTCTGTTGTTTATGACATTTGACTTAAAAGTGTAACATTGTCCGGTTCAATTCAAAATAGAGCTATTTCAAACTTGAAAATGTACAATGCATCAAGATATAAATTACACTAAACAGCAGGGTTATTATATTTAACTAAAACAAAAAAACATCCATTATTTAAAATAAAATAAACATTTACTTAAATAAAATAAAGTGTTGAAACTTAAACTTGTTTTAAGTCAGCCAAGGCAGCATCTGTCATTTTCATTATCTTGATGTAGTAAAACTGAAATAAAATGAATACAAATTATATAGAGACCTATTAAAAATGACAAAAACAGACAGCAGGATTACTACAACTTGGATAAAACAAAATAAAAGAAAAAAGAAAAAGAAAAGAAAAAAAAAACAGATATGAATGACAAAATGTACATGTAAAGTAAAATAAAATACATTTTTCATGAAGCAAAAATCCCATGTTTTTCTAGTCATTTCAGTAATTTAACAGCATATTTATTCTTCAAAAATATTGATGAAAAATAACCATTAGCAACAACAACAACAATTTTTTTTTAGATTATTTAAGCTTATGTATGAATCATTTTCTAAGATAAAATTGATAATTATAATAATAATTATCCAAGAAAATCAAGGCAATATCTGAGTCTGTGCAGGTTAAAGTGAGATTTTATTATTTGTCAGTGACAGTCCCTGACAAATAAGTGTCCTTCATAGCAGCTATAAAGGGTTTGCACGGCTAACCCTTTTTGTTCCTCAGACAGTTTTTTTTAAACTCTTCTTCATGATTAGTTATGACTTTTGCCAGTCTGTATACTCCAAATGTTATTGCCAGTTTGACTGATTAGTACAGCCCAAAACATGACAATAATTGACTATTTTCAGCAGCAGTAATCAACTAAATATGCAAGTTTCGTTCGGTTCAGTGGCATTGTTTACGTTCACCAATATGACTCTATAGCACATTTTGCTTTATAAATATTATTTCTACTATTAGATGCTGTATGTTTCTTGAAGGCAGACAGCAGGGACACAACGACATGAACTCTTTAACACTTAAATGATGAATGTAATCCTAAATGATATCTGGACCATCCTCTATGTGCCGGATGTGTGTGTAGAACACATGACAAAGGCATGTGAATATGGTTCATAAAACTCACACAGAAATGCAGAGTAAAAAAAAACATTGTGAAAACCTTGTGTTGAATCCAACTGATGAGGGCTTGCTTGAGATTCAAGTCCTCTGTGAAATGTAGACAGAACCCGAGGGTCATTAGCATAGGGCTAAGAACTCTAACACCTTTCTGCAGCTTTTCCCCTAGCGTCAGGTTGTCATGGTTAAACTAAACCCTCTCTATGAGACGTGTCATTAAGAGCTCTAATATGCACTTTAAGACTGATTAATGTTTCAACATCATATTTTAGCTACTTAACCACACCTTAAACGTTTAGCACACTGGGTAGCACATAAAAGTTATGAAATGGAAAGTTTGTACAAGGAATACAAGAGTGTAAAAATGGGGCTTGTTTTAGTCAGCACTTTCAGCCAAAAGTAGACAGTCGGTGTAAGATGTTGAATGTGTGTGTTTGAGTTAACAGTTTATGAGACAAGTTTAAAAGCTAGAACTTCTCGTAGCAAAGCAAATTTACACCCGACTCCACAACATTCACTACATTCTATTTGTTACCTCTGAGGCAAAGTGTACATTTAATATGAATTATAGAGCAATATATGAAGTGTAATATATAAAAAATGTGTTTAGTCTAATAGGCCTATTCTCTTAATATCAGCTACGAAGATTATGATATGTTTTTCTGTCATTTGTTTACATTTTAGAACCAGGTTAACACTTAACACGGTAAAATTACATGATTGGCTAGATTCATGTCTACTATAACTGAAATGTATGTGTATGCGCATCTTTAAACATTCCAAAACATACAGCACTATCTACGGAAGTGTGATTTAATAAATATTTTTTTCACTAAGAAACTAGAAACCGCGCCCTCAAGTGTATGACGTGAAGTACTACAACAACGTAAAACCATTAACTACGTATTTAAAAGTCAGAAAATGTAACAAAAATATACATTACTTTGAACATATCGCACATCTAATATGCTTTGTATTTAAGGATCTCTAAATAAATGGTCTGCCTAGGTCTTGTAAACTACGTTTACATTTTTCTAGCTTATGTAAGTGAATTGTGGGTATAGCCTACACGCCAAAACAAGAGCTTGTTATTGCCGAGGAGCGCAAGCGAGTGTGAGAGGTGACAGATGTGTGTCAGGGTCGTGTTGCTCTTATCTCGGCGTCCTTCACTCATCGGCTCTGCTGCTTTGCTCCCTGTTCGGTGTAGAATGAGATAACAGCAAGTGCAGGTGCAGGAAGTATTTGTATTTTTGCTCCTTTATTGCTTTAATTGTATTTCAAAACAAAGTCAAAAACAAATGTTCATGTGTTTATGAGAGCTTTTGAATAAAAAGTGTTCATTGCACTACACAAAACGCAATTAAAAGGTTGGAAAGTATTTTGAAGGCAACATAATCTGAAATAATCTTTACTGCATTATTGCTAATTTAAAACCATAAGAATAGCCTACACAGACTCTTAGTTTCTATCGCGGACTTATTTCAGGTAGGTTGCTCTGTCATTTCTATCTGCACTTTACATCTCTTCACATTCAAAACTGAATTGCTTTTCTCGTGTTGGATCAAGGTGTTGAAAACACTCTGTGCTTCACGGAAAGTAATGAAAGGAGTAGGAGCAGCTGGTTACTAACTCTTACATTTTCACAAGAGGGAAGATGCTGCAAATCCTAAAGAAAGAAACCAGAATTTGCATGATATTTTACCTGTCCCAATATTAAGTCCTAACAGTCATGTTTATAACTTCTACCTTTATGCTCTTATATGTATACATCTAATTTTCTTGTGTTTTGTATGGCGATCAAATTTAGCTTAGTTTGAAAAGATGTTTTAGTGCTACGGTCTTCAACCAGTTTCGAAACACTTCATAGAATTTCAATCTCTGATTTACATTATCAATGTGAAATAATAACATTATTCATATGAATTATGGTTTGGGAAGGAAAAATGACTATTATATCACATTATTTAATAAATAAATTATTATTTATTATAATTAAAAACTTTTATCATTTATAGAATAAAAATGAAATAAAATGCAAAGTTATAAAAAAACAACAAGAGCGAAAAAAAGATGCTACAACATAAAAAAATTTAAGCTGTTCTACTATTTAGTCAATAGATAAAAGAAGTTCAAACCGAGTGTTTACAAAGTGAACATACAAAGAAGATTAAATGGCCTTTACAAAAAAAAAAAGGTAAAACAGCGTTGTAGGGTGAGACTAAACTACATGGGTGTTTTTCAATAACTCCAATGACCCGGATCACACGGAATACGCATGCGCATCACAGAGACGAGACAAGACAAGCATTTGAGGTTAAAAGGATATAAATTGTCAATTTGTTTTGAAAATAACTGATTGTTTCGCTAGATAGGACCCTTCTTCATCGACTGGGGTCGTTTAGAGCCTTTTGAAGCTGGATTTAAACTGCATTTTGGAAGTTCAAACTTGGAGGCACAATAGAAGTCCATTCTATGGAGAGAAATCCTGAAATGTTTTCCTCAAAAAAACATAATTTCTTTACGAAAATACATCTTACGAATTAACATCTTGGATGACAAGGGGGTAAGTGTACATTTTTGCTCTGAAAGTGAACTAATCCTTTAAGGGGGGTATAAACATTTTGAATTTGAAGATCAGGGGAAATTAAACTTATTTGTCTTCTGGGAAACATGTAAGTATCTTCTGTAGCTTCTGAAGGGCAGAACTAAAAATATGATATTTAGGCAAAATAAGAAAAATCTACACATCTTCATTCTGTTCAAAAAGTTTACACCCCTGGCTCTTATTGCATCTTTTTTTCTTCTGGAGCATCAGTGATGCATTTCAACCTTTTGTAATAGTTGGGTATGAATTGTCTTCAATGTGAAAAGATGGATCTCAAAATCAAACAGTCATTGTTGGAAAGGGTTCAAATACACAAAAATGCTGAAAAACCTAAGAATTTGTGGGACCTGAAGGATTTTTCTGAAGAACAGGGATGCGGTTTAACTCAGGACAAACAAGGAATTCATGAACAACTATCACTAAACAAAATAAACAGCTGTGGATCATTCAGGTAACAACACAGTTTTAAGAATCAAGTGTATGTAAATTTTTAAATGGGGTAACTTTTATAAATGTAACTATTATTTTATCTTTTACCATAAATGTAAATGTGAAATCTTCTTCAGGTCAGTACTAAATAAAAAATAACATGCATTTTGTATGATCCCTCTTATTTTGCTAAAATAATTAACGTTTTGCAGATACTGCAAGGTGTATGAAACATTTGACCTCAACTCTATTTATTTGTATTTTTTCTTAAAAAAATGGGTGAGGGCCAACAGCAAATGATATTTTTAGGATTTCTTTTCAGTTTCTTACACAGTATATTTTAATATATTTTATAATATTGATAGTTGCAAAAGTGTACATTTACACACATTACAGTGTTTTTTTTTATTATAAATAATTGAGTTTTATTATTTATTACAGTCAGAGTACCAATCTCTGGTAAAAATGTGTCATCTAACTGACTATGACGAGTGGCAAAAAAAATTCACAACAACTTCTATTACACGACGTGAGTGAAAATAATGATATTTAAATTTAATTTATAAAGATGTTGAACGCTAGATGGCGCTGTGTCACAAGTATTGGAGAAGAGACGTAGCGTTTATTTGCAAAACTGAATTCGCAAACAGTTTACAATGGCGTTTGTGTCCGTTTAGAAGTTCAGTTTTAATTTGAATTTTCTGAATGGCGACTCAGAGCTAAGCAATCTTAATATTTACTTTTATTTTCTTGCCAGACTGTTTCTCAATAGTATTAATAATAGTAATGGTTTTAGAGAGAATGAGGAGTGTGTAACTTGTCTTTTTCTACTGCCACCTCCATAGGATGGTTGCCAAGTCTGATACAGTGATTCACTTCTGTAGCTGATTTCCGATTGGTTACCTATATCTTACTACCTTCCCCCCCTTATATTAAGTAGATCATTGCCTTTCCATTCTTCCACAGAATGGAATAACATTCAATTCAATCACTAAATCAAATACAAAGTGCTAGTTTGAAATAAATGTTGAAATCAATCCACAGTTTCAAAACCGCTTTTCCTATGCCTTGTGCAGAGACAAGGGACAGTGCTTCCCATTGTGTTGCTCTAATGTTGAAAAATGATTGTAAAAAGTTACATTTGGTTCTCATCAGATATGCTCTCACTGGAGCTCAGGAATAGATGAATAGAGTCAGGATTATGTGTCAGAGCGACTGATGTAGGCCAGTTTAATCTCACAGGAACAGGATTATAAAGTGAAGTCATGTGTATCAGATGAACAAAATGTCTGGGATGAAAATGTTGAGACAAATGAGAAATAAATGCATACGATTACCCAGTGTATGTTTGTTTCCTTTCTATGCTGTCTGTTTAAAGAAGGCATGGGTTTCCTTCCCAGTGTCCTCTGGGTGTGGTCTCGGAATGACAGTGGTTTCCGGTCTAAGACCCAGACTTGGTTTTTCAGTGTTATTTCTGGGCACTGAGTAAGAGGCACATGGGTAGACAGATGTGTGGCATACTGTCGAGATTGAGACTTCTGTTTCTGAGCCTGGCATGATAGATACAATTTGGAAGATTAACAAATACTATCTATATAAATTTGGACTTGCCTCTTACAATCTATAAATGCATCAGATGTCTGTTGTCCTACAGGGCGACCCAAGGCCACATAATCTAAAAAGAAATACGGGAAATTTACACAAAGATGTTTTCGAAGGATCAGTTTTGAAAACTATGGAAACTAATCCCTAATCATAACTATTGTGTTTGGAACTGCAAGAGCCAAAACAATAAAGCGACACAAAAAGCTGCTTTCAAAAATATGCCCGCTTTGTGCCTGGTTAATGATACTGTTGTTCAGCGTGGTGCGCACGGCCAGCAGGTGGGCATTGTTTTCAGCTGTGAGTTTGACAGGTGGTACAGTAGCAAGCTACTTTGGCAGTTTCATGTTTTGTTTTTTTTGTTCCGTTTTAGCCTGGGTGAAGTCTGACTCACTCACAACTGTATAAAAATAGAGCCACATAATACACACACTGAATGATTTGAGTTGTCCCTTAGTTTTCCTCTGCTCCCCCCATTTAGAGGCCTCCTTCCTTCCTTCTCTCTCTTTTGTTCTGTTTTATTAGCAAAATGCTCTTATTGCTTATGCAAGAGAAAAGGTACTGTCTTTGTTTTCAGCCACAGTGGCGCATGTCTGTTTGCGGTTTAGTCGTGTGGTACTTCTAAAATGCACAAACAAGATCCAGATGCCCTGTAAACGCCCCCCTCAACATTGGGCCAACATTACAGCTACCGACATACAGTAAGGCTCACATGTGATGCAACATCTCACCCCCGTTAAGTATGTGGTCTGAGTTTAAATAAGTAACTGGAATCATGAAAGTCATGGGCATAAAATATAATAACACTTAAAACATATCTGATCACTGGCTGTTACACTGGTTTAAAGGGATAGTTCACCCAAAAATGAAAATTCTGTCATTAATTACTTACCCTCATGTTGTTCCAAACAAGATCTTAGGTTGAAACACTTATGTCATATAGACTGTTTTGTTGATGTACCTTTCTAGACGTGGTAGGACTCTTGCTGTCTATGTAGGGTCAGAACTATAGTATAACAGCTCTCAAATGGATAGAATGGGTTAAATGAATGAACAAGTGGTTAATATTTTAGACGTTAATCTTTAAAAAATACACTCTTGCTCTTGCTCATACTGTATAATTTTCTACTCAGTGCCTCAAGTTTTGTATAGCCAACAAATTTAGCCTACCACTTATTTGAACAGATTTTAGTGCTACAGTCTTCACTCGAAGTGGTTTTAGGTCACTTTATAGAATTTCCATCCATGCTTTAACACTATGCCAGAAAGTGACCTATAAAAGTTATTTGCTTCATTGCTGAATTTGGTAGGATTTTTTTGCCATGAATTATTGTTGGGGGAGGAAAAATGACTGTTACATCTCATTCTGTATCAAAGCAATTATTAAAGATTCATTTTTTATTATTTTTTATTTTATTTTTATTTTTTTTGCAATTTGAGAGCAAATACTTTAAGCGTTATCAAGTGCAATGAGAAAGTGTTTTAATAGGTTTTATGGTTATCTTTTTTCTTCTTTCTTAATATCCATGTCTCAAAATGTTACTTTATTGTTATATTTTGAAAAAATGTTGCAAAAATGTTAGGGTTCAGTTACCAAAATAACTAAACAGAACAACAAGATACACTACCAGATTAAGTTTTTAGATTTTTATGTCTTTTAAATAGGAGTATCTTCTGCTCACCAAGCCTGCATTTGTTTGATCCAAAGTACAGCAAAAACAGTTTACTATTCAATATATATATATATATATATATATATTTTTTTTTTATATATTTTAAAAATGTCCTGTGATCCTTTGGAAGTCATTCTACATGCTGATTTTTTTTTCAGGATTCTTTTTCACGAATAGAAAGATCCAAAGATCAACATTTATCTGAAATAAAAAGCTTTTGTAGCATTATACACTATACCATTCGAAAGCTTGGAGTCAGTATAATTTTGTATTTTGGGGGTAGGGGGTTGTGGGAATTATAGAAATTAATACTTTTATTTAGCAAGGATTTAAAATTATATTCAAATAGAAAATAATTACTTTAAATAGTAGAAATATTTCAAAATGCTACTGTTTTGCTTTACTTTGGATCAAATAAATGCATGCTTGGTGAGCAGAAGAGACTTAAAAAAACATTAAAAACCTTACTCTCCAAAAACTTTTGACTGGTAGTGTAACTAAACGGAACAACAACATAATTAGTAGGTTTTCTGTTTGTTGTGTAAACGTTTATGATTTAAACGCCCCTCCTCCTGTTTAATATGCAGCCCCGCCCTGGTTAATCATTCAGCAATTCCGTTCTTCCTTCGCCACGCCCCCTCATTAATTTCAACATGCTTCAGCCCACTACAACTTTTGCTTTATTATTTCGCGGCCATTTAGGGAGACTGAATGTAATGTGAATTTCTCATAGAGATTTTAATGAAAACGATCTGGGTTTCTTTACTGCACAACTTCAGAAAGTATTTTAATCTTTTAGCCTCATAAAAGACCTCGCAGCTGGACTTGGTGATCTTTGCTTGACTTAAGCCGTTTTCTTTAAGGGGATCGGACACACGGCACGTCATCCTCGGTTCAGTGCCACTCCCAAAGGATTAAGTTGTTGGAATATGGAGCAAACCCACTAAGCACGGGAGCGGGAGTCTTCTGAGTGTGTGGCCGAGTGGGTCGCCCCGTGTCCGGCCTTGAGTGTGCTGGAGATCCCGCTAATATGGGATGTGGACTACGGAAATTGGAGGACCCGGAGGATAGCAGCCCGGGGAAAATCTACTCCACTTTAAAGAGACCACAAGTCGAAACCAAAACAGACTCCGTGTACGAGTATGTGCTGCTGGACTTCAGTTTGGAAGGTAACTTACAGATGAGTGCAGTAAACAAAGATTTTTGTGATGTTCGCTTACCAAAAATAGCAGTTATATTTTCTTACTACAATAAAACTAAGTTTTATTTATAAGTTAACTTAGTTAACTCTTAAAGACAAACGCGGTTAACAACCTGACAACTGTTCTGAAAGCTTTATAAAACACTATTGAATTTGCGTTAGAGCTCTAGTTGTTTATTCGGCTGTTTCTCAAAACTTCGCAAGCTGCCTTGCTGGGAAGCATTAACAAGTGCGAATGATAGCCACAAATTCGACCAGGTTGGCAGTTCACTGTGATTTGAGTAGGTGCCATGTTTTCGCTTTCAAACTTGTGGCATGATGAATGTTGGCATGTGTGTCCTAGAGTGTGTGAGAGATTATACCGTTTTACCCAGCAACAGCGCGGGAGCCTCATCACATGTGGAAATAGGTCAGGAGGTTTTTCCTCTATTAACACTCGCGTCTGTTCCACAAGATGACATTCATACTCACTCCCTCTGTGTATCTGTTTCCACTACCTGAATTTCTCATTAGCGCCTCAGTCTTGCTTTGAAGGGACCATGCGCAGTCTACTTCGTACTGCCCACATTAGTAGTATAGTACAGTATAGTGGTGTGTATTTTTGCCTGTAGGAGAATAGGATTCTTTGAAAATTGGTGCTGGCTTTTGTCACGAACCAGCCTTGAGAGGAAAATGGAAAAACCCGTACACGATCTAGAAAACCTGGAGTTATTTTTGAACACTGTTAGGAGAAACATAAATCGCTCCACTCCAGTTATGTATGGTGCTCCACATACTATACAAACTCGCCAAAATTAGTTTTACATGTAAATTACTGTAAAATTAATGGGCAGCTGTGGCCTAATGGTAAGGTAGTCGGACTTGTAACCGAAATGTTGCAGGTTCGAGTCCCAGGTCCGGCAGGGATTGTCGGTGGGTGGAGTGATTAATCAGTGCTCTCTCCACCCTCAATACCACGGCTGAGGTGAGACCCTTGAGCAAGGCACCGAACCCCCAAACTGCTCCCCGGGCACCACAGCGATAGCAATATGGCTGCCCACTGCTCTGGGTGTGTGTGTGTGTGTGTGTGTGTGTGTGTGTGTGTGTGTTCACTACTGTGTGTGTGCGCACTTGGATGGGTAAAATGCAGAGCACAAATTCCGAGTATGGGTCACCATACTTGGCCACACGTCACTTTCACTTTCACTTAATTTTAACTTTTGTTTATTGATCCATTGATATCTTGAGATACAAAGGTCCAGGCGCGCTGGTGTTTAGTATATGGGATTCTTGTTTGTGATCTTTCCTAAAGACTAAAATACACACTAAACAAACTAAACAGTTAATAGGTTGTAAAGATATGTATTTCACCTGCCTGACCGGATATAAGAACATACACAAATGTTGTCAAGATTCATGCCCTGGAAAACCTAGTTCAGTTTGGCCTTTTTTCTCAGACCGTTTGTAGAACTCTTCGCCTTGATTTGTTATAACTTTTGGCAGTCTATAGCAGTCTACTTCAGAAGTTTTTCCCAGTCCGACTGATTAGTACAGCCCGAAACATGACAATAATTGACCAATTTCAGCAGCAATAATCATCAAAATATGTTTCGTTCAATTCTGTGGCACTGTTTGCATTCAGTGCCACAAATTTAGCAGCTTGATGAAAACGCGTCAATAGAATATTTGACAGACAGACTTGGGTTTTCGCCTGATAGTAAACGTAATGTTCTATCCTACATAGTATGAAAATGACTCCAAGAGATATTAAAAGGAAAAAGTACATATTGTCTGAACAACAGGCTTGATTTAATGAAATTTAACCACTCACAGAGTGGTTTAGATCAAATCTGAGACGAGTATGGGGCACTATTCTGTAGATAATACTTCTTTGTCAGCAACAGAATAAAATGGCATTGTAGTATAGAAAAATGTACTCAAAATAATATACATATCTAGTTGTTAACACAGGTTTAAAATCACTGTTTTGGGATAGTAGTGTAGATATGTTAAGTATCCAGGTAGCACTTGGAATTTAAAGCATTTACACGGTCACGTGTCTCCACCTGCCCAGGCTTCAAATCCATCTCTTTAGACGATTAAGAGGCTATTTACTACCTAAAACAGACCTAAATGACAGTCCCTGCAAGTGTTGTCACCTGGTCTCATGTTCAAAAGCCATAAATTATATTGTAATGCATTACATCTTCAGTCAGATATTGTACCTTTTCATCTGAACATAAACATGTCTGTGGGTGTTGGAGTGAGAAAAGTCAACTGGCATGTCAGTTCACCCTTCGTTCCAGCCTTTCATTCCTGAAAACACCTGGTGTACAGATGCCTGAAGCATCAGTGTTTGACAATGCTCACATTATTTAGACAGATCTGCATCACAGGCTCCTTCATGCCACTATGTCTGCATATGAATTGTAAACTGTGGAAACACCTCCTCGACTGTGTTTATGTCAGTTAGATTTGTGTTTTTGGGTTATAAGGTGTAGTTGTACCTTTGGACTTCTTTGGTTCTTCTTTACACCTATTTTTACCTAAAATCATGGTAGGGCTGATCATGAAGTTCATACAGACTTTGTATCGCTTGTAAAAATACCACAGTTGTTGTATTTTGCATACTTCATGCTTATTCTCTTTACTTGAACGGGTCCTCACATGAGTTCTAGGTCAAGACAGGCATGTTATATCATGTCACAAAAGAACCTTTCGTGCAATGGAAAGTTTCTATTGATGATAAAGGTTCTTCATGGACCCATAGATGGCATTAAAGAACCTTTATTGTTAAGAGCTCTGTAATGTGTTTCCAGCAGTTTTCACGGTTGGACTGTTTTGTCAAATTACTACAAATAAATTAGAAGTCTTGATTATTGTACAAGAGGAAAGAAACATGTAAAAGATCTTTAAAATGGTAAAAGGTGTTCATGACTTGGTGGGCTCCATATGTGTATTGATGAGAGAAGGGTAACTTTTGATCAAGTAATAAAGTCATATAATAACAATAAAAAAAAATTCTTCATTTTTAGAAATGTAAAAAGTTTAAATGTAAAATACTGCAGTATTCACTGCCCAAACTCACCAAAAAGACCATTTATTTAAATTAAAATTTGTTAATTTCTAAATGAGCCATTTTTGTAATGCCTTTTGTGCTTACAGGAACTTGCTTGATGCTTAATTTGGGCATTTGGTTGTAGAAAGCCAGCTGTTCTTGTTGCAGAGGCAGACAGAATTACAACGAGTGGCCTTAATCTCTACCTTGGATCAGTTTCACTGCTGTCGGCTTGAAAAAAAAAAAAAGGGATTAGCTTCAGTAACGTCTCAGTTTGGCCTTAAATCACCACTTGACAGACTTTCATCAGTTGTCCTGTCCAATAATGAAGCAGTGTTGACGCTGCTTCATATTCTCACCCTCATATCTCCCCAAGTGAAAATGAGTATATGATAAGAATTACTGTTGGTGTAATCTTCTTTTAGGTTAACCTCGTAGTGGATTTGAGTATAAAATGATTTTCATGATATATGTAGCATAATGAACTTTTTAAGCATAAATACCCCTGGGGTTTTGAAAGTCCAGCTGATGCAGGTTAATTTAATCAAAAGCAATTGTCTTATTGCTTGTGACTGAAATGACATGCTATGACCTTGCAATATTTGCATGAAAACATTTCTGGAGCCTGTTTTACAACGGGGAAAATGCCCCTGCACAATTAAACAACATATCAGCTTTGCGATTAAAATGAAATGTGAAAATTAGGGGTGGCACGGTACATGAAAAAACACCCGAACCGTTCGGTTCGCTTGTCTCAGTTCGGTTCGTGTGTGCGTCGCACGGTTCGACTCATGTGCAATGTAGCCCCGTGCTCAGTTTCGCCTCAGACAGTTTCGCGCGAACGTACATATAGACAGTAAAAGTAAAGTAAGGAGTGTCGCAGAAATGGCAAGTGGATGAGATAATGAAGGCTGCCCGGAGTTGGCGGATGCGCCCGCGTCGTTCAAATCCGGTGTGTGGGAACATTTTGGATTTCATGTTACATACGATGACAACGGAAATAAAACAGTAGATAGAACTGCGACTGTGTGCAAGCATTGTGCGAAATGCATTCAATATGCTAATGGCAACACTTCTAATATGACAGTTAATTTGAGAAGACATCACGCCAATGTGTCGATACAAACAGGAGAGAGCCGGTTAGGAAACAACTTCTACTGTCCGCAGCATTTAAGCAACCTCTCAGTGATAAGTCGGACAGGGCAATAGCCATAACTAAAGCATTGGGGATGTTTATAGCAAAAGATATGCAACCGTGCAGCGTGATTGAGTGTGAAGGATTTCGTCAGTTGATGAATGTACTCGAGCCGCGGTATAATATTCCCTAATTTCAAGTGAAAGAAATGTATCCTCACTCTCAGGGAATAGAAGCATTGTTTATACTGTTTTTGTGTTAAGATGGTTAAACTTGACTTTAAGATTATGGCCTTTGCTATTGTTATAGCCTCATTATATTATGTTTATGTTTAAAGTATTTTGACTTGTTTAAAAGACAAAGCTTGTAAGAGTTCCTCTCTTTTTCTTTTAAAATATATATATATATATATATATATATATATATTTTGTAAGAGCTACACTGAAGTTGGCAGTTTGATAAATGCAAGTTAATTTCAATCTTTGTGTGCTAAAAATGCACAAGTTCCTGTAGAGATAACAATACACATTCTCCTTTTTTTTTTTTTTTTTGCCAAATAAACGAAAAGCATGTCATCATCAATGTCTTCTCTCTTGCAGTATCAAAATCTCACCTAGCTTTTACTCAGAGATGGTCCAAATAATGTGCTTAAAGTCAAGTCAAATTCAGTTAGTGCATGATTATATTACAAAAATGTTAATACTGTATCCTAAATTGTGGATAATTAACCTAATAAGCTATATATCATATGCTGAAGGAAATTTCTGGAGTGTTAAAGATTAAAAAAAAAAAAATTACAACAAGAACCGTACAGAACCGAAAACCGTGACCCTAAAACCGTGATACGAACCGAACTGTGGGTTTTGTGAACCGTGCCACCGTGTTGTTCCAATCCCGTAAAAGGTTAGATCGTCTTCGGAACACAATTTAAGATATTTTGGATGATAACCGGTAGCTTTTTGACTGTCCCATTGACTGCCAAGTAAATAACACTGATGGCAGATGGACTATTTTGACAACGTTTTTCATACGTTTCTGGGCCTTGACAGTGTTATTTACTTGGCAGTCAATGGGACAGTCAAAAGCTACTGGTTTTCATCCAAAATATATTAAATTGTGTTCTGAAGATGATCAAACCTTTTTTATAGGTTTGGAATGACATGGGGGTAAGTGATTATTGACACAATTTTCATTTTGGGGTGGAGTAACCCTTTAAGAAGTGCGCACGCTCGCAACTTCACTCATCGTAAACGACACAGTGAAGATACAATGTAAATAAAAGATTATTTCATAGTCTTAGTGGTTATAAAGGGGGATTTTGCGTAACTTGTGCTAGACTTGTATAGCATCATGGACCAACATGTTTGTCTATGAAGCCAAAATGTGACATGCCCAAAATGAAACAAAAATGTTTTATATTGTTTCTATATCAATATTATTAATAATCATTATTACAATATAAATGAGCAATAATCTACAATAATGATTTTTGTCATAATATGAGCTCCAGTTTTGTATATGTAATATTTAGAGACGATTTTAAACAGTCTATTGTTGTTGAGTAACAGGGGTAAAGTAACAGGGTAAATTTAAGTATTTGACATTAAAGACAACATGTCATGGTTTTTATGAAAATAAGGTGAGTTATAAAAATTGTCCTCAGAAATGTAAAAAAAATGCAATTGGAAAACAATTCCAGGGAACAGAGATTACCTCTTAATGGAAAAGTTCATTTAAGACCATGTCTCTCTCTCTCTCTCTCACTCACTCACTCACTCACTCACTCACTCACTCACTCACTCACACACACACACACACACACACACACACACACACACACACACACACACACACACACACACACACACACACACAAACACAAACAAACAAAAGAAAGGAACAATATTTTGCATAATGAAAATGAATCCTGTTTTAGGACAATAAATGATCTATTGCATTGAATTTAATTATTACTTTTTTTGATGAAAGTAACTATTAAATAATAACAAAATGAAATAAAATCACCACAATTATGTACAGCAGATGCTACTGATATGTATAATTATGCTTTTAAAAAAATACCACAAAGCAAAAAAAATTCCCATAAGAAAAAGGTGTTATTTTCCTTAATGCAAAACATAATCTTTTAGAAATATTTTGTATATATTTGTTTGGAAATTTTGGTTGCTTTGCCATTTGCCACCTCTCCTTCACATTCTCAAATGGTCCATACACAAGACATCTTTTTTTCTCTCCTAAACCCTTTCTGGGTTATAAAATATCCCATAAATTCCTTCACTCCACCTCCTTTTTCTCTCTCTCTTGTATCCCAGTCAGTCTGTTTATAATTTTCCCTCTAAAGCCTTCACACCTTCAGACTCTTCTTTTCCTTATAAGCTTTCTCACATCTTCTCACGCCTTTTTCTTTTTATTCATCTATTCTCTTGATTCCCGTCTTATGAGCAACACTTACACTTTCTCTCACACACACAGTCGCTGTCTCTCTGGAGAACAGAGGCCTCTGTGTGAGAGTTGACAGGAGGGGGGGCTCAAGGGTTTGGGACAAATTGCTGGCCTTTCCAGGGTCTATATCTCTGTGAATGATCCACCTCTCTTCTTTGGCCCAGAGGACCAATGTGTCTTTGATGCTTCTCTCAAGCTCAGGTGTGAGGGACGGGCATGCATACATGCCTGTCAAAGCCTTTACCTGGCCACAGACTCTGTTGAGATGGTGAAACTTTCAGGTAGCTGCCTAATCAGCCTGGGATGAGAGTCAAGAAACTCATCCTGCTTCATTGTTGTTTACCATTTGAGAATGAGTTTGCATGAAGAAGATATTTGGTTCTATGTTTTCTCAGGCTAAAATTCTGTTTGCTGTTCTGCCCCAGTGTGGGAACCAAAGGACTGAATGTTTGAGTGAGTATGTTTGTGTTGTGTTGTGGTGTGTGTGTGTGTGTGTGTGTGTGTGTGTGTGTGTGTGTGTGTTTGTGTGTGTGGTGGAATGTTGTGTTTTTGAGGCTGAGTGTGTGTGGCGTGGGGCCAGGCCTCCCTGTGAACAGCAGCTCTTTGTGGACACAGGAAGTGTGTTGGGGGTTGGGGGAGAAGAGGGAGACCTCAGGGTGATCTTCTGTCAGAGGCTGCAGACAGGAGAAAGAGAAGCCAACTAAACAGTAGCACGCTATCGAAGAGCCGCTTAGAGAATTCTTAACATAGGCTTTGTTCCAACACGTAGTGGGCGGTCTTGCTGTTTACTGCCTAGTACCTACATAGACGGCGTCCTAAGTGGAACTGAATCTAGAAAAAAATGTATGCTATACATGGGCAGCAGTCAGTAGCCTTTTTTAATAATATTGCATAAAAATATGCAAATATTAGGTAACAGTAAGGTTTTTTTTTTTTTTTTTTTTTTTTTAAGGATTAACTCACTTGTAAAATAATTTCCTGATAATTTCCTCAAAAAGAAGGTTTTTGAGGAAAACATTGCAGGATTTTTCTCCGTATAGTGGACTTCAATGGGGATCAAAGGGTTGAAGGTCCAATTAGCAGTTCAGTGCTGCTTCAAAGGGCTCCACACAATCCCAGCTGAGGAATAAGGGTTTTATCTAGCGAAATGATCGGTTATTTTCATGAAAAAATAACGCGATTTAAAATATTTTAATGCAGCAATGGCCCCGCTCCCAGAACTGTACATCATCTTAAAAAAGTCGATACAGTTGGCTGATGATAACAACTCCAGGGCAACAACTCCATAAATGCAATTATGCCCTAAAATTCAAATTAATAGTGCAAAAAAAATGTCCCTGTATGTGTTTTTGTTTTATATATACATATAAATATAATATTTATTTATTTATTTATTTATTTTTTTTAATCTATGAAGATTTGACATTATACTTTGTATTATATCACCTCGCTAACTAACGCTAATGCAGTTAGTTTCTAATGCAGCGTCTATGAGAGTGACGTAAATATGACATTGTTCGTTCTTCTGATTGCCGTTATCAGTATCTCTCCTTTTTTTTCCTCTTTTTGAAAGTTGTGAAAACACTATCGTGGAGTTTTTCATTTGCTATTTGAGCAAATCAGAATGCAAAAAAATATATCTGTGGTACTCTCCCATTCACTTCTCTCGAAGTTAACCCAACTATGACGACTATTCTGCTGCCGAAATGTGAAAAGGGTCCATTACCTTTAAAGCCATAGCAGAATGAATCAGCCATTTGAACAAATCATAACGGAATTTATCGCCACCTGCTGGCAGATTTAGTTTATTTAGAGTATCATTTTATTAATAAAAAAATAAAAGGTATAATTCACCCCCCAAAAATTTATTCTGTCATTATTTACTCACTGTCATGTCGCTTCTTTTGGTTACCAATTACTTTTATTTTATGAACAAAAAATACTGATGTTTCTCAAATTATCTTCTTTTAATGTTCCATAGTTTACATTAGGCTGTTATAGCCTAAATGTTTGTGTAATTAATTTTATGTTGAATCAAATAAAATGCATTGGCTCCCATTGAAGTCCACTATATGGAGAAAAGTCCTGATATGTTTTCCTCAAAAACAAAGAAAATTTAAAAATTTCTTTTTAAATCAACCTGTAGCTTCATAATATTTTCATAATGTTTTAATTATATTAGCTTGGCATGTTGTACTATATGGTGGTTTACAATGAGTGTGTTGTAAGTTTTGTGCTGTGTTTGACAGGCAGTCGGCCTACAGTGCAGTATCTGTCCTCGCTGTGCGAGCTGCCCCATGCCCTGCAGTCTTACTACACCCAGGGCTATGTACTGGCCGCCCTGCATCCCATCATCCTCTCAGTGGGCCGGACCCGCTTCCTGCCCTGCAGCCTGCTCTACCGGGCCATTCTGGTTCGACCACGATCCAGGTAATGTTTATCATGACAAGGACTTCGTATGTCACCATTGCACCCCCTTTTCTGTACCCCCAAAAGCTCTGACTAGCTCCTTCCAAGTAAATATTTAACTTTTAATGAGTCGGCATAAATATTTAATGAGATCATAGTGGGAGTTCAGACAGTCTAGCTGGAGTAGGTGGGGCTTGTGTGAAGTCATACTGGGGTACAGATGTGGGTTAAATTTAAGTTATAAGAAGCCCCTGACAACAGTGTAGCTTTTCAGCAACCAATAGGAACCTCTAAAGAAGCAGTGGAGGAACAGGACAGGCTAGTTTCAACTATGACACTGTAAATTATTCAAAAGTAAAGTCTGGGACAGTTGTAGTATGCTGTGGTGTGAAAAACCTTAAGCTGTGTAATGTCAACTCCTGTGAGTACAGTATGATTGATGTCTGAATCCAGTGAGCATAAGCTTGAATGCACTTTTAAGCAAAAACAATGGCACTGAACAGCGGCAAAAAGCTGCTTTCTCATGCTGTGGCATCCAGGCATATCCACATCCATTGTTTGCCTGACTTCCTGTCTACTAAGATGCCTCCATCTGGTAATTTCTTGAACAAAAGCAGCACAGAAGTATCTTTGCGTCCTGTGATATCCAACTGTACTATTCTGTAGTTGCTTAAATGAACAAAATACTAGTCTAATGGACTAGAAATAGTCTTTTCAAATAAGTTTAACCCCTTAATTGTCACCATCCTACCTGTGGACGCCTGTTCACTTCAAATAAATCCTAATTTAATCTTGACAAACTATATATCGTAGGAAAAGTAATAGATTAATTTATGACAAGAGTGCACCTCATAAATCTGCTTCATTACAGGACTTTTGACCTTTGTCACAAATACTTTCTTCGTTGCCTTCATGCTTTAGAAATCGTAAGAAATTCTATTATAACACTTAAAATCTCAAAATGCATCATTTGAAAACCATTTTAAAATCAGACATTGCACTATGATGGAAAATGTACATCAAAATCATATCACAAAATGTTTTTGTTCAGGAATTGTAAAAAATTAAGAATAAATACTGCATTTTCACGTCTGTGTTCAAAAAATGGGAGTGACAATTAAAGGGTTAAAAAGGCCTGTTTAATTCATTTCTGCAAAGAAATAAGCTTTATAGTCATTAAATCTTTGCTTGCATCTGATACTCACTTTATTCTGTTGTAATCCCTTGAAACCAGATTTCTTTGATGCTGGTTTCTTATTAAACCATTGATGTGGTCATTTGAGGTCAGAAGGGTTAAACATTTTAGCATGTTTATACTTTGCTAATGGACAACATGTCTAGAATAGCAAATGTCAGCAATAATAAAATATGCATAATGTTTTCATGCAGTGAGTTTAAAACGCATTGTTTGTCCTTGTGTGTGTGTGTGTGTGTGTGTGTGTGTGTGTGTGTGTGTGTGTGTGTGTGTGTGTGTTGTGTGGTTTGCAGTAATCATGCAGTGCCAATGATTGACAGCTTGCCAGTGTTGCGAGTGGAGGAGTGGCCACTTCCTGGAGAATCTCTGACCAGTGACACAGTGAGACTGCTCATAGACAGGGTCTGTTTTCATTTCAAATTCTTTTGTCTGTTGTTCATGTACTACTTCATGTTGTTTACAATGTCCAACATTTTATTTATTTATTTATTTTTTTTGTCAGACCAATTGAGTCATTAGACTAGTTAGTTTTTACTAGTCTTGCCCAAATTTTTGCTGGCCCCACCACAAAAAGGACGTATTTATATTTATTATAGCCATGCATTTTTATGTTTAGTGGAAATGATATTTACATTTTTCATTAAATGTTTAAGTTTGTAAAGTTGCATTAGAAAAAGAAAATTGGGTAACACTTTAAAATAAGATTCCATTACTTTCCCCCAAATAATGAAAATTGATCGTTAATTAGTCACCATCATGTAGTTCCAAACCCGTAAGACCTTCGTTCATCTTCGCAACACACATTAAGGTATTTTTGATGAAATCCAAGAGGTTTCTGACCCTGCATAGACAGCAAATCAGCTGACACATTCAAGGCCCAGAAAGGTAAAGACATTGTTAAAATAGTCCGTGTGTCATCAGTGGTTCAATGAAAGTGCTTTATGAAGCTACGAGAATACATTTTTACACAAAGAAAACAAAAATAATGACTTTATTCAGTTTCTTCTCTTCCATGTCAGTCTTCAACATGCATTCAGAGTACCATGACTTATGCGTGTAGTGCTGCTGACACAGGATGTATCTGCATAAATTTCTGTTCCTTGTAATGGAGTGTTTAGATGAACTGTCTCATGTTATATAATCGTGTGTTTTCTCTCTCTCTCTGTGTCCTCAGGTGAACAGCTATGCCAGGGGTGGTGTGAGGTTTGTAGGGTCAGTGCTCCAGCAGGCTGGAGGAGGGGGGTGTAACAGTAGAGTGCCCAGTCCCAGAAGGGGCTGCCGCTCCCCGCCCCGTACCCCACCTCGCACACCACCTGGAGATGGAGATCTAGAGGGCCGTGGCTACAGCCCAGGTGAGATGTTCCTTTAATCTCATTATGGGCCATTTGAAGTCTAACTTATTTAACTATTATAGTAGTTTTAAAGGGGACATTGAATGCCAAATTCACCTTTACAAGATGTTTGCATATATATGCGTCTTAGCAGTGTGTGGACACAACCACCCTACAATGATAATGCCGTGTAATGTCATACTGCTCAGACTCCACCCATGATCTTCCCGTATTAGCATATTTCTGCCCTCATCAGTTGTACAGTGGCCGCCATTTTCAAAGCACTTGAGCAGCTGTAGTGACAACATCTCTTAAGCTGGTAGGATGTACATATGAACTTAAGAGTCTTAATTTTCTCTCGACATCAGAGCCACTGAGAACGCAGTGGATTAATGTTGTTTTTGTTGGTTTTTGGTGGTCACTGAATACGCAAAAAAATGGTAGAGAAGGGTGGAGAGAACAGCAGCTCATTATCATTAAAAGAGACATGCATTGAAACAGGTCACTGTGAACAGAGCAGTTTTTGACAAGGTAAAAAGGGTGTTGTTTTACATGACCGTTGAGGAATTTTAACCAAAGTTTGTTGCAGATATTTCAAGAATCATACTTGGAAAATGGCCGATGTCCCACTTTAAGTCAGATACATAGAAACACTATAAATCTGTTAAGACATGCAAGGTTTGGTGAAACTCACAAAGAACATGATATTTCACCCCAGAATCAAAACGGAAAATTGTATTTGGCATGTGAAGTGTTTTTTTTTTTATATATATATTAATTATATTAAGACAGATAATGCAGACTTATTCAAACTTATTCAGACTAATGAAGACTCCGTTTTATTTCTTCCTCTTCAGTTTGTGTTGAGTGATGTCAGTTTAATTTGGTTTAACCCTGTAATATCTTTGTCCTCTGTGGAGCTGCAGTGTCTCCTCACCCTCTGGGCATCATACCAGCCTCTTGATTTTCCATGGCAACCATTTCGGGGCCACATTTGAGATTAAGTCCAGTCAGAGGCTGTTAGTGTCTTAACATGAGTACTGTACCTCATTTATTTGCCCTGTTACACTTATTAGTTATGGTAGATGGACTGATAGTTTGACCTATTAAAAATGGTGTCTAAAGACTTATTATATATGCCAAAGATTTTGAAGTTGCATTGGTCATACAAAACGTGTGAGACTCGCTCTTTCTTTCAGACCTGAGATTGTTGGTGCTGTTTCACTCCTGGGCTCCGGGCTGTGCCCCGCTGGACTCGCTGGCCTGCTGTTACCACCAGGGGGCGCTGTCCATGCGCGTGTCAAGAAAGGGCCAAGTTGTCAGTGCCCTGGAAGCTGACTGGCTGGAACTGACCGCAGCTTACTACCGCAAGGGCTGGTCATTGGTCGACTCCTTTGTATACTGGGACACACCTAAAGGTAGTTCTCAGGCTTATTTTTGACTGTCATGATTTGATTCCCTGAGCTGGTTGTTTTTCCGCCTGACATGTTTGTGTTTGTGAAAGGAAGATGACAACATCCTCTTTAGCTCTTCCTAAGGAAGATGTTAAGGTTCTCATATAAGGAGTTTTTACCAATCTAGAGCCCCTCTCATCTGATTTTTGTTGTTGATGTCTATTTTTTTTCTCCAATTTTTTTCATTTTCAGAAGTAATCTTTTTAATGCTCATCTTTATTCATCCTCCATCTCTCTATCTTTAACCAAAGCCATGTTTCCCTTCTCCTGTCTCCCACCAGAACTAAATTTAGAGCTCACGTCCCTAACCTCACGACCGTGCTTCCTGTTTCGCACCAGACTAATAGGAGCTAAATCAGATGTGTGTGTGTGTGTGTGAGAGAGACATCTGGCATTAGTAAATTTTGAACATGAAAAGCAGCTACAAAGTAGCTCTATAGTCTTGCTCACTTTCCTCCCGTCATGTGTTCCCATATGTATATATTTGATATGTGCTACATACTGTATATAGTGTGAGAGAGAGAGAGAGGCTGAGTGTGTGTTTATTTGCAGGCCATTTGGAATAATTAATAAATACTAAAATAATAAATATATTTAAAGTAATATTAGGAAATATTACAGTTTAAAATGACCACAGGAATGCTATTACCACAGTAATTTATTCCTGTGATGGCAATATTACTCCAGTCTTTAGTGTCACATGAACCTTCAAAAATCATTCTAATATATCTGATTTGATGCTTAAGAAACATTTCTTAATATTATACATATATGTTGAAAACAGTTGTGGAAACGCATTTTTTCAGGATTCTTTGATTTAATAGAGTAAAAAAAAACTTTTTTAAAAATAGAAATCTTACAAATGTCTTTACTGTCACTTTTGACAAAAATATTATTATTAGTGCTGGGCAGCTGTTTAATTAATTAACTGCAATTAATCACATCCAAAAAAAGTTTGTGTGTGTGTGTGTGTGTGTGTGTGTTTGTGTACTGTGTATATTTATTATGTTTATATAAATACACACATGCATAAATATATTTAAGAAAAATGTTGTTTATATATTAAATATATTTATGTATAATATAAATATATATAAATGCATGGAACTATTTTCTAAATATATACTGTATGTGTCTGTTTTTTACATAGTGCTGTGTAGAAAGGATGTATAATTTAAATGCAAAAATCTTCTCTGTAATGTTCCCAATGTCTCCTCTACAGTCTAATTCACTCTTTTCACTTTTACCCTCTCACACATGTTGGTACACATGGATTTATCTTGCTGTCTTATAAGTAGTTCAGTTTCATTATCTTTTGTAGGTCACTGACACACTTTCTCCACTGACTAAATGAGACCTACAAATAATGTCTCTGTGGTTCAGTGGGTGAAAATATAGAATCTCCTGCATTATAAACAGTCACTTTGAACCTTAAGATTTATAATGTAATAATGAGTAAAGGGAAATGATCAAAGGAAATCATCAGTATTCCTCATGCTCCACGTTAGGCATACGTGAATACGTGAATGAATAATTGAATCAACATTCAGACAGACATGTACACTCCCGACATCATAACACAAAAGTCTAGCTGTGTTTTGTCATTTACTAGTTCCTAAAGTATGATGTAGATGTTCAATGGTTGTTTTTACAGGTGAGCCAGTGCCCAGGTCTCTAGAGGGGCTGTTCGTCTATGAGGAGAAAAGCACAGCGCCACCTGCCAATGACACTATTGTAGTGGAACAGTGGACTGTTATAGAGGTGCGGCCGCATGTATGAAATGTCTAAAAGGTGTCACATTATCACATGAAGGAAGTTAATTGTGTGCCATTTTATGTTGTCTTTAATGGTTTCCTGTGTGTCACAGGGTTCAGATGTAAAGACAGACTATGGACCTCTGCTCCACACATTAGCAGAATTCGGCTGGCTGCTAACCTGTGTGCTACCCACCCCAATTATTCGCCATGACAGGTGGGACCCTAAGTATAATCATATTTATTTACACCTCATCATCATATCCCAAGCTGACTGACTTGTTTTTTTTTTTTTCTTTTCCTGCAGCGAAGGGAATCTTGCCACCAAGCAAGTTGTTTTCCTGCAAAGGCCTGTCAAAGGCCAAACGGTACCACAGCACAACCAGGTACCAGTTTGCTAATGTCATTTTAAACAATTTTATTTGTAAATCTGTTGCTTTTCTTGTATATTAGTCTAGCAGACATATTTCAAAAACACTATTTTCTACTTGGTCTATTTTTGTGAGGAAGACTTAACTGTTAAAGTCATAGTTCACCCAAAAATAAATTGTCATTAATTACTCACCCTTATGTATTTCAAAACCCGTAAGACCTTCATTCGTCTTCGGAAAATAAATTAAGATACTTTTGATGAAATCCAAGATCTCTCTGACCCCTCCATAGACAGAAAGGGTCCAACCATGATCAAGGTCTAGAAAGGTACCAAAAACATCGACAAAATAGTCCATGTGACATCAGTGGTTCAACTGTAATTTTATGACGCTACGAGAATACTTTTTATGTGCAAAAAAACTAAAATAAGTTTATTGCTGCGTCACCCTAGAAAACTCTTTGGAACGACATGAGGGTGAGTAATTAATGATAGAATTTTCATTTTTGGTGAACTATCCCTTTAAAATAACTTTTTAAAATTATTTTCAACAACCATTCACAAACCGTTTATTTATTTATTTATTTATTTATTTTTATTTGAGCTAGTAGCCAAGATAACTCTTCTCATTTTCATTTAGTTGACCTTGAATTACTAAACTAACTAAAACCAATGAATAATTAAAGCTGCAAGCAGCACTGAAGTGCTCGCCCCCCCCATGTCCCAAAGGTATGAACGTGAAGTCTAGTGCAGACATTGCATGTTTAAGTGTAAAACAGTTCATTTCCTGTTGTTGAACATTGGCCTTTAGATGTGTTCAGGCCAGGATTCTAGTCAAACGTGAATTCTGGTGAAGATAGGACATTGTAAGTATGCCTCGATTATAACAATTTCCTGTTTCATAGTGAAACATCGTTTGTCAGGTTGCCGCAGACATACCCTTCAACGAAAACCCAAGATCTTCACAATTAAACATCACAAAGATCTTTTGATTACACTAACCAAATTTGGTGCTGATCTGTTTAAATCTCTAGGAGAAATTTGTTTAAATGCAACGCCTGAAATGGTAAAAACGGCACAAAAGTTGCAGAGAGGTGTTGTGTATTGGTGTGTTACATGTGTCTACCGAATTTCGTACATATATGTGAAAAACAGCTCGAGGGGCACTTCGTTGAAATTTTAAAGGTAACTCTATGCCATTTTGCCACATCCATTTCTGAAACCCATATCAGATGTAAATTCTCACCTCTTCTGGCGTGTGTGCAAAGTTTCATGAGTTTGAGCATGTTTAGGCACTCAAAAATGCGATTTGTTTTGGAGAAGACAAATTAACTTAGCAACACTGATAGGGTCTGAGCATTAACTATATAGACATTAAAAAACATCTAATAAAAATGACAAAAAAAACCTATCAATTTCCTAAGACCATCAGCTGACAAATAGCGCCATTGTGCTTTGGCCGTCCCGACCTTTCCCAATCCTGCCCCTCCTCTCTCTCCTGTGTCACTTCCTGTCAATATTATAACTGTCCTGTCATAATAAAGGCCAAAATGCCAAAAAATAAATCCTTAATTCCTTAAATTCTAACTAAAATGAAACTGAAAATGTAGAAATAAAATGTAATATTAATTATAAACCATGCTAAAATAACACTGCAGCACAATTTTTGTTTAGATTGTTTGTTTATAATATTTATATTTTATTTTGGCTTTATTAAAAATGTATTTTTAAAAATGATTTAGTTAACAATAATAACATTGTCGCAAACCAACCAAAATATTTTTTTATGAGTAAAAACAAAACAAAATGTTTTAATCCACTTGTTCTCTAAATTTCCCACAGATTGCAATATTTTATGGCATGCTATTGTTTTTGTATCTCAACTTTCGTTTTTGTTCCTAAAGGTATCCACACGACGAGAGGTGTGCAGTCACTCTGTAAGTCGAGGCGTGGATGAACCACGCACAGAGCTGTTGTCTCCATGTTCAGGGGGAATCGGCGGTTTCCCCGTGTTTGGAGGGGGCTATCCCAGTGCGCTGTCCCATCTAGATGAGGGAGGATTTGAGCCAGACGACGGGGCTGCAGAAGTCACCTGTATGTGACGGACCAACTCAAAGATGCAATTTCTTTTTCAAGTTCTGTGAGAAATCTTTGACTAAGAATTTACCACATCACCAGACCACAGGAGATTTGCGTTCCTGTATTAGAAACGGACTCGGCACTTTTAACGTTTTGTAAATTATTTTTTAACAAGCCATAGAGTGTCATAGAGCTCATTTTTATTTACTCTTTATTTGTAATTTGTAAAGTTCATGTGCAATGATACTTTAACGCAAAGTATCAAAAACAGCACTGAAATTCACTGTTATTTGCGTCAACAGTATTTCACAGCACTCGCACAATACCACATGTCCAGTTCATATCACATTTGCCTCAATATCAAGCTCTAACACAGTTTCACTGTGAGTGTCCTTCCTCACTGTTCATTTTTGTTATTCTTTTTCCTGTTCCGTTTTTACTCCAAACCAGCTGACAGTTCAGTTGTTTGTTCTAACACCTGCATCGGTTCAACATGACAAACTCAGGAACTGATTGTCCAAACAGTCCCTCTGCAGGACGCAGACGTTATTTGGTGTGCAGATTTGCGACATGCATACATTTTTCTTGCAGAAATTTTCCAGGCTTTGGAGTTAAAACATCAGGATGTTCCATTTCGCTTGGGATGCCAGAGTTTAAAAGAAATGCATATGCTTTGAACTCTAAATTCGATGCTGTAGATCTGTGGCCATGAGCTCAAGTGGTGCTAGAGCTGAATTTGTAGGTTAATCTCCTGGGAATTTCTTCACACCATCCAAAAGGGAATGGTAATACACTCTGAGTTGCATGTTAAGTGGCAGCATTTCAGTTTGCTAACTGCTGTGGGACTATAAGCAGGGTACTTTCTTTTGGTTAGTATAAACGGAGTAGTTCTCCCCAGCTCAGTGGTCAAGCTTGATTTATCTGGCTGGGTTATTCAAACTGAGCTGTAGTGGTGCTGCTTGTGCCACCTTACAATTGTAGAATTTGAACCTTGTTAAGGGTTATTTTTCACATTTTATGTTGCCTTGACAATGTTTATCCCTCTTTGAGAAACTGCAGAATAGAATAAGCACATTTTAGTTTGCAAAACAGACTATCAAGCTGCTGTAATTGCTAAAGCCATGAAAACCGAATGAGTTTTTTTTAAACATGATATTCTAATACGCCAGAACTGAGCAGTATTATTTACCAACTGTAGTATTTGAACATGTTTTTGTAATGTTTTATTAAATGGGTATTTACCTCGTATTAAAGTGTCTGTTTGTCTTCACTTAGCAGTCAAACATGGCATATAAAGGCTAATGCATAAGCGTAGACTAGGTACAAGTCTTTTATTAACAATTGACATAATGAAAATACCATACATTTTAGTTTATTTAAAAAAAAAGACAAAGTGGGCTGGATAAGAGCCCTCCACCCATGTAATAACTTAACAACAAGGGAAAAGACAGGGTGAATATCACCAGACTCGCTTATAGTCGAGAGAGGGTAAGAAAAAAAAGAAAAGAAAGGAAATTCTTATTGGTTAAGCAGGATTTACAATGGAGATGGAGTGAGATATGTACAAGGAGCTGCTGATGTTACATTTTGATTGATTGTTACAGCTGAATGATGAAACTTGGATCAAATGAAGCATTAGTGAGTGGAAAAGTAACAAATGTCAAATGACTAAAAGTTGTACGCCTCTGCTGTCTGGATGCTTAGAGGCTCAAAATGCACAAGATACAGCTCAGGCGTCACTCTCCCCAGCAGTGGCACTCTGGACTTCCTCTTCCAGGATGGGCACGATGAGGTTGTCCTTAGACATGAGGTTGTACTTCATCACGAAACGAGTGAAGCGGTGACACAAGAAAGTCTCGTTCTGTGGGAAAGAGATGATCTTTTGATAAAAGGTCTATTTGATGCTGTTCTAACTGTCCTTCCTTTTTAGGAAACTGTCTGAAGATGCCTCCTACTGACCACTGCAGGAAATGCTGTTTGAATGAACGTTAGTTCTGTTGTCATGACCTTTGTCATTATCATGCTTAACATTCACTTTTTAATTAAGTAATAACTCTCAAATTCAGTAAGCTGCATTCAAAGTCATGAACCTCACAGAAATCTCAAATAGAGACATTCTTAATGAACAGCAATTCCTGGTCACAATTGTTCTGTTAAACAGAAAAATACAGCACACAAATATCAGGTAAAATAGTTTTATGACCAAATAATTTTAATGACTGAATTCTGACTTTTTTCCCCTGACAATCACATGATATAAACATGCAATTATCACTTTTTCTCACAAAAGCGAGTTTGTTTTTTGCAATTCCAAGTTTCTCTCTCACAATTTTATAAAAATAAAGTTTATTTTCCACAGTTCTCTTTTTTTCTTTTCTCAGTTTTCTTGCAATTCTGAGTTTATATTGCACAACTCTGACTTTTTTCTTGCAAATGTAAGTTTCTCTTCCAAAGAGTTTTTATATCTTGCAATTCTGACTTTTTTCCTCAAAATTCCAAGTTTACTTCTAAGATTTGACTTTTTCTCTCTCTCTCGCAATTCCAAGTTTGTCTTGCAATTCTGACTTTTTTCCTCACAATTCTAACTTTTTCCTCACAATTCTGACATTTTTTCTCACAACTCTAACTTTTTTCTGAGTTTATTTCTTGCAGTTCTGACATTTCTTGCAATTCTGAGTTTATTTCTCAGATTTCTGACTTTTTTCCCCTCACAATTCTCCCATTTTTACTTACAATTCTGAATTTATTTCTTGCAGTTCTGGCATTTTTCTTGCAATTTCAAGTTTCTCACAGTTATGACATTTTTCTTGCAATTTTGGGTTTATATCTCACAATTCTGACTTTTTTTCTTGCAATTCCAACTTTTTCCCCTCGCAATTCCGAGTTTACAAGTCACAACAAGCATATATCATGCAATTCTGAGAAAAAAAAAATGTCAGAACTGTGAGTTTATAACTAGGGATGTACACGAATAGTCGAACATTCAAATATTCTGTTTGTAATTATTATTTGAATTATAAAAACACTATTCAAATTTTACTATGAGTTGATTTGCTTACCGTAAATACAGAGAATCTATGATAAATCCTAAGCAGTTATAACTAAATGCACTGGGTGGCACTGTGGAGCATGTAATGAAGTTGATATTTGATCACAGAATGTCGTCGTCTGCCTCGCAAAGTTTGGATTTACTTTGATCAAAATGATCTTACTAAATGATCTGACAAAATTTAATTACTTCTGATCAAATGAATTAGTGAAACTGATTTATCATAATATCACCATCACAATGAAATCCAAACAGTCAACTGAGGAAAGACAGCTGTCCATCACTGCATTCACGAGGTATAAGCGCAGCTGAACCAGAGTGAGGCGAGAATAGAGTTTATTTGATAGCTAAATGATCTTGCAACATATATAAAGTTTCCTCGAGGAAGAGTGGTTTTATAACGTAACGTAATGTTGTAGAATGTTTTTGTGTAGCGGCTAATCATACGCTTGTTTAGAAATCGTGACAAAAACTTGACAATTAAAAATCAATAAACCTCATTTAAATAAACAAATATTCAAATATTCGTTTTTTATAAAAATAAATATTGAAATGCAATATTTTTGGAAAATGCCCATCCCCATTTATAACACACAATTCTGACTTTATAACTTGCAACTGAGCTTATATCTCACCATTCTGAAAGAAAAGTTATAATTTGCTAGTTTGTATCAGACGTTTCAGAGAAAAAAGGCTGAATTGTGAGATAAAAATTCACAATTACCTTTTTAATTTTTTATTCAGTGGCAGAAATGGGCTTCCATAGAAATATATGCGTTTATAAATTATCTTGCTTACCTCATACTTGTCAAAAATCTGGCGGTGGTGAAAGTAAGCATGGGAGAAGATCCTATAGATGCGACGGCAAACAGAGCCCAGTTTGGCCACAGATGATTCCTTAATGCTGACGCTATATGAAAAGCAATGAGAGGATCAGTGGTTTCATAAACATCTATAGCCTGTTTACAGCTAGAATATCCTAGAAATAAACAAAGGAATCCATGGGTGCTCAAATCTGCTCATGGAGATCTTCCTTCCAATATACTTTAGATCCAACCTGACACTAGTCAAGTCTAGTGTCAAATTTTATTTGTGAAGTGCTATTCTTGACACATTACAGAAATTCCTGATGTACTTCATATTTATATATATACAGGTGTATATTTTTGTAGTAGTAGCAAGTTGGAATTATTAATTCATCATGCGGTGATATTAAACTCTGCTGCATAAGGTTAATTACAAGACTTTAGTGTAGTTACAAGCCTAATTCAAATTTGGTGATGTGCATCACTGCCATGGCTAAATGACACATAAACAGGGTTGAAGTTTCTCGTTATATCACCAGCCATTACAAAAGGAAAAAAGATTTTGGGGTTCATTAAAAACTAACATCTAACTCTGCGGGAAGTCTGGTCTCCAGAAGGAGCACTGAACACCCCTGCTTTAATGGATTACAAGTTCAATAACTCACCGGCTGGGAAAATACTTGTTGCTGTTGAGAAGACATGCAGCTCCATCAAGAGTGTGCCTTGTGTAATCAATGGCAGGGCACTGTGAGCCACAGTGAACAAACAAATCAACGTAAGACACAATCACCTATTTTAGCTTCTCCAAATCAGTCTGGTTAAGAAATTGATTAGGGCTGCAACAACTGATCAATAATAATCAATAAAGAAAATAATCAACAACTAATTTTATTATTAATTTAAATACATTCTGTGCACAAAAAACATATACCAAAAACATGTAACCCGTGCTAGCAAACTGAGTCAGAACACACACAGTCTAATTTTGAGCTACAGGCAAAAGATTTAAAAAGGCAGTTTTGCTTGAATTTGAGGTTCACAAAAATAAATTCATCAAGCCCTCTTCTAGCGATCCCACTGCTCCAAACAGTAGTTAAACATCTAAAATGATCTTTATTTGTACGTTTTCTGAGAGGAGTACCTTTTTCTCTGCTCACTTCCAGGCAACTGCTGCTGTTTCTTAACACAAGTTGTAGGTCTATTGTTACACAGTGCAGCATTCCAGCTTTGTGAATATTCATATTAAATTCTCAAAGACACAAACCAGTGAAATATGGTTTTCAAACCCATGCTGATGAAAACAAAATGACTGACATTTGCAAAGCGTGTGCATAAGTCGCACATCTCCAAGAGCGTGTAATCTCCCTATAAAGTACATTTTTGCGAAAGTCTTCACTGTAAAAAAAAAAAAAATACAAAAAAAAATTGAGTCATAACTTGTTACCTGGCTGCCTTAAAATTTTAAGGTCAGTCAACTCGAGAAAAAAAAAAAAGTTTAGTCAACTTGAAATTAGTGTTATGTAGGCAATATGCTCAATTTTCACATCGTCCTATCGTCAGCCTGTGAGAATGCAGATACACGGTACTATCATGCTAATTTATTTACTTATCCATGTGCTAAATTCCTTATTCGTTTTGTAAGGGCATGTGACTGTCGTATTGTGATAATGACAGTCACAAAATTCTAATTAATGCATAGGCCTATAGATGTTCCTGAGGTGAATGTTCATGTTTACTATATACAGATGGATTCTGATATATAGTGTTTGTTTATGTCAGCCTAAACCATATTTTACCATCTCTGTTATCCTAATTACTGTACAATGCTGGATTACATAGATATTTAAAAGGCAGCTACAGAAAACAAGCAAAGAACATTTACATGATCAAAGAACATCATCACTGACTAACCTGGTCTAGTGCAAGTTTATGCTCTTTTTTTAAAAAACACTCAGTAATCAGTCAACTATCTACATTATATAATAAATAAATCTCTTATGCCTTATTTTCACTGTACATGTCTACGGCACATTACGGCTTTGACGCAACCACTCTAGTGTATACCGCTTGTCCCGTGGCAAGTTTCTGAAGCATCTTAGAAGCGGTTCTCCTCGCTGCTTAGCTAAATATCTGTGCCTTGTCTATTTTTGACAGATAATAATCATCATCTTGCTATCGTCAAAGGCATCAGCAAAAGGGAATATCTCTGACTATCGTCGATACACGGTACTGTCTATTGGCACAACCCTATTTGAAATGTTACGTTTTATTAAGTGGCAACTCAGATATTTAACTTAAAATTTTAAGGCAGCCAAGTGACAAACACAGTTGTTAAGTTTAACAAACTAGTTTTTAGTTTAGTCAATTCATTATCTAAGTTGTCACTTAGTACAACTTAACATTTCAACTTGAATAAACTTATTGGAGTTGACTGAACTTAAAATTTTAAGGCAGCAGGGTAACAAATCATTTTTTGAGTCAAGTTGACTCAACAAATTGTGCTTTTTGCTTTTTACAGTGTTGGCAAGATTCACACAAACATAATTTGTTATGTCTTACATGAACGTTTAGTTAATGGTTGGGGAAAAGCCTGATGTGTAACTTTAAAATTAAAACCATGCATTACAGTAGGTCTTAATATAGATCTGTCTCAATGTTAATCAATAATGTTAATGGGAGAATCACTCGCTGCTCTTGATTAAAATATATGCATCTGTTCTTATTTTTAATAACTAAATAAAAAATATCTATATTGTAATTAACAATATAGTTATTTATTAAGAAAAGAATTGGAAGAAAATATGCAATGCTGCTTCGTGATTTTGCTTTGGAATCTACAGAAAACTTTAACTCGACTTTTCTCAAAATCAACTCTGCTTTCTCTATCATCTTCAAACAATCATTTTATTGTCTGAAAAAAAAAAAGAACACATTTTTAAAAATGTGCTAATTCCGACTCAATTTGCCAGCACAGGTCACATATGGCTTTTTTTATCTAATTAATCAAGGAAATTATCTACAGATGATGGTGGCCTAAAATTACAAAGATAATTTCAAATGTAAACCTTTCATTTCGATCAAAAGGTCAGTGTGACACTCACCTCTTTGGGAGTCTTATGGGCAGCACACAGAAAGATCCACTGCTCAGTGGCAGTCATCTGGGTACATGTGTCAGGATGACACTCATTCTATGGAACAAACACAATACACATCATTGTATTGTCTTCATTAATATCTGAAGAGAACTGTAAAGACTTACAACAACCTGGTACGTGACAATGAGACATACGCTACACTAAATTAAGTATTCGTAAAGTATATGTAAAGTGTAAGAAAGATAATTACCTGCAGTTTAACTGCTAAGCCATTGAGCTCCAAACAGAACTGTCTATATGTATAAAGACAACATGATATTTACAATTTACGAAATTCAATATCTCCCAACACTCAGCAACAAATAGCATCTGATAACATTTTGTAAACCCACTTTACATTAAGTGTCTTAAACTACTATGTACTAACATTTAAATAAATAACGCCCTTATTGTGCTCAAACAGTGGATATGAAAGGTCTACACACCCCTGTTAAAATGCCAGGTTTATGTGATTTAAAAAAATTAGACCATGATAAATAATTTCAGAATTGTTTCCACCTTTTATGTGACCTATAATCTGTACAACTCAATCTGAAAAACAATCTGAAATAAAAATAAAAAACTAAAATAACGTGGTTGCATTAGTGTGCACACCCTTTTACAACTGGGGATGTGGCTGTGTTCAGAATTAACTAAATCACATTCAAACTCATGTTTACTGGTTGTGCAATTTTGCAAAAACCCATTTGAAGTCTTCCAAAAGCATGAGGGAAAATGTGTTATGGTCGGATGAAACCAAGGTTGAACTCTTTGGCCGCAATTCCAAAAGGTATGTTTGGTGCAAAAACAACACTGCACATCACCAAAAGAACACCATACCCACAGTGAAACATGGTAGTGGCAGCATCATGCAGCCGGAACTGGGGCCTTAGTCAAGGTGGAGGGAATTATGAACAGTGCCAAATACCAGTCAATAATGGCACAAAACCTTCAGGCTTCAGCAAGAAAGCTGAAGATGAAGAGGAACTTAATCTTTCAGCACGACAATGACCTTAAGCATACATCCAAATCAACAAAAGAATAGTTTCACAAGAAAAAGATTAAAGTTATAGAACGGCCCAGCCAGAGCCCAGACCTGAATCCAATTGAAAATCTGTGGGGTGATCTGAAGAGGGCCTTGCATAAGAGATGCCCTCGCAATCTGGCAGATTTGGAGTGTTTTTGCAAAGAGTGGGCAAATATTGCCAAGTCAAGATGTGCCATGCTGATAAACTCATACCCAAAGACTGAGTGCTGTAATAAAAATCAAAAAGTGCTGACAACGTATTAGCTTAATGGTGTGTACACTAATGCAACCACATTATTTTAGTTCTTTTATTTTTACTTTCCACAGAAAAAAATATTTCAGTTTGTTTATCAGTAGTACAAGTTATAAGTCACAATAAAGGTGGAAAAA
Source organism: Cirrhinus molitorella (assembly GCA_033026305.1). Classification (NCBI taxonomy): domain Eukaryota; kingdom Metazoa; phylum Chordata; class Actinopteri; order Cypriniformes; family Cyprinidae; genus Cirrhinus; species Cirrhinus molitorella. The sequence continues at coordinate 17,759,031 of CM065122.1, forward strand.
GTTCTGAAATTATTTGTGGTATTTTAATTTTCTTAAATTATATATTATATTAACAGACTTTTTATATCCAGTGTACATATTTTTATGTTGCATGCAACATTACATCTACTGTAATTAATTTTTGTAATTACATCTATATTTAGACTAGGGCTGGGCGATATGTAATTGATCGATAAATTCATGCGCATCTCGTCAGTAAAGCCATTTTTTTGATTAGCGGTAAATCTCCATCACCTGTTTTCAAATTTAGAGCCAGTTAATACACAGAGCCGTAGATCACTGAAAAGCTACCCCAATGAATCACCCGCGAAACTGAACCTGATATTGCGTAGCTTGTCAGTGATCTACGGCTCTGTGTATTAACTGGTGCTCCATTTGAAAACAGGTGATGGAGATTTACTGCTAATCAAAGAACCAGCTTTACTGATGAGATGCGCATAATATCGATCGATATATATCGCCCAGCCCTAATTTAGACTGTTGACCCTACCCATTAACACACTCATAAACATATTCATGCCATAGTAGTTATTCGTGCTATAGTAGTTAAAGACACCTAATATAAAGTGGGACCTATTTTGTCATCAAAACCTGTATACATCATTACATTACTAAATGATGTTAAGGATAAAATGGAGGATCTGAACTGACATTCAGACTAATAATATACCTGAGATGTTCATATTTCCACACCCCCTCATCTTGTCCCTCTGGAGGTTCCATAATCTTTTCTATGTTGGAACAATCTGAGCGGATGTTCTGCTGAATATACTGAAAAGGAATAAAAACAATTATCAATAACCATTTATAATCACAAGATAAAAACATGGCAGATCAAAATGACTTCCAAATATAATGATTTTCAGCAAATCATACTGTGCTTTGTAGTCACTTTTTGGAGCTTGACAGCTCAAGAGCACCTCTCAAAAATCTCCTTTAGTGATTTAATGAGGTAAGAAAAGCTCTCACCTGTTGCACTGCCAGTGTGCTGTCCATTTCTTCAAAAGACTCATCAGACCAGTTATAGAAGTCCTAATAGACGAAACCAAACCAGTTTTAACACACGTTAATAGAAATAACACTAGAATATTCAATACCATTGTTAAGCAATTGTTGTTAACTACGTTTGATACATATATCCTTTCAAGCTTTTGGAGTATTTATCACAGTTCCTAAATTGCAACCATAGTTTGTATCTATAGTAAAAAAAAAAAAAAACATGGTATATCGTCCCAATGGTTATGACAATTTCTTAATGTATAAGACTGAAAGAAGCAGTGTATAATAGCTGAAAGCTGTATGACTCGGATATATAATCGGATATTAAGTGATAAATGTGTTTTAATAAAATAATTTAATGTATTTAAGCTTCAGCAGTATTGTTCATCCGGGTATTTCTAGACGCCTGCTAGCTGACTGCGAGATAACTAGATCATAAAAGCCTGCCATTTCGTATACCTCCTGCCTCATACTTCACCACATATACAAGTACCTTCAAAAATAGTAAATAAATCCTATCATGGTCAATTAAATTTAACAGGGTATTCAGCTAAAACCATTTGGGTGTCATTAGTTTTCTCGGCTAACTGCTAGCTTAGCTCTTTAGCATATCTGAGGCTTCCGCCCGCAGGAGAACAAATCGTTTTTTATATAATTGTGACATTAGAATATAGTCTCCGAACAGATTTGAGTTTGTAAAACGCTTTCAAGTGTTATTCGCTGTTCATTTTACCTTCGCCTTGGTGCCCGGTCTATTCCTCCTCAGAACAGCTGTGCCCTCCGCCATGACCATCTCGACAGATTTAGAGTTTGATTGACAGCGCGCCCCCAATGGACGAGTAGAGCTATTACAGGAGGAGCTTAGATACAGTAACCAAATAATAGACAACAAACGAAGTCACAGTTAAAATGTATGAATGTCATTATATATTACATCACAAAATTTCGGTTGAAATTTCGGTTGAAATTTTGTCACATAGACCCCCGGTTTCACAGACATGGTTTAAGCCTAGTCCTAGATTAAAATGTAAGTCTGAGCTGTTTCAACTGAAAGAAACTTGCACTGACTGATCTTAAAATATATCAGTGCCTTTGTTTTGTCTCAAGATGGACACCAGTAATGTTTTTTTTCTAAGGCACGTTTATAAAAATTACTTAAATGTCTTCATTAAACTATGGCCTAATCCTGGTTTAGGCTAAAACCTGTCTATGAAACCGGGCCAGTGTTTTTCACCTATGTCCTTATACCTTTCTGGGCATTGAACATGTCTATGCAGGGTCAGAAAGCTCTGTAATTTCTTCATAAATATCCTAATTTGTGTTCCAAAGATGAACGAACCTCTTACGGATTTTGGAACAACATTGGGGTGAGTAATTAATTACAGAATTTTCATTTTTGGGTCAACTATGCCTTTAAGAACTAGTCCGATTTTTTTTTTTTAAAAAGCTGTGACCGGTCTTTAAAAAAAGATGAGTGTAATAAGCCGTTTATGCAGCTGGCCCCTGTGGGGAAACTCCAGGTGGCATTTCATATGGCTTTCACTCCTTCCATCTAGCCACTCCATAAAGACCTGGCTAACAGAGTACTGCAGGGATTATTAGTCTGGAAGGATTTTTTTTATTTATTTTTTTTTTTTTATGGACTCAATGACCTTCTTGTACAAAGCCTTGGGTCCATTCATTTTAATTTATATGCATCTTTTTTTTACCTTAAATGATAGCCACAGTGAACAAAACTTACACACTATAAAAAGTAAAACACAATTTGCTGAGTCAACTTAAAATAATTTGTTACCTGGCTGCCTAAAAATTTTAAGTTGAGTCAACTCAATTATTTGAGTTGTAACTTAGAACAACTTAACATTTCAAAGTTGACTGAACTTAAAATTTTAAGGCAGCCAGGTAACAAATTATTTTAAGTTGACTCAACGAATTGTTTTTTACAGTGAGAGTGCGTTACCAATATTTAATTTATTTCTTTCCTACATTTATTAATACTGTATATCTGTACCTATTGATTATTCTAAATCATGTCAAATAAGAAAAAGCCTCTTTTTTAATATTTGAATCATTTTTAATGAATAAAAATATCATGGCAGTTAAAAAACACTTTTTATATAATTGTGATAAAAAGGTCTAAGAGTCTAGGTACTTTCAGAAGGCACTGTACAATTATTTTAGTTATACCTTCTGATCACATCCTTCAGCACATATTCATAACTCAAAGGAAATTATTCAGGGAATAATACTTTTTTATTAATTTTAAACCTATAATTAGTTCACTATGATACTAAAAAACTTGAACACAATTCATACTTGACCAAATACTAAGAACCATTCATGAATATGGAATATAAAGTAGTTGCAATTCATTTTGTGTGCTTCCTAATACACACAGTTTACACAGTTCATATCCATGTTTAAACATTCATGTGAAATTCCAAACTGTTCCATGAAGAAGCAAGATGAAACATCAAGATCACTTTATTTTAAACAAAACTTGATCATACTTATTTACAATTGCATGACAGAGAAAAAAAAACATGGAACAATCAATGAACTCCAGAATGACACAGATGGTTGAATAAGCAGACTTCAATCCACATATTTGCCAAGAATATCTCCATCCCGGAACAAGAAATAGTCCTACAAAAGAAAATAAAAATACAAAAACATCCATATGAAAAACCACATTACTATTTTAACTATAAATATTTTATAAACCTTAGTCAGGGTAGCACCATATTTAATTTCTGACAGGAATAAAAACGATGCTGTTCCTGTTTCCATTACCCCGTTTTTATGCAGATTTTGAAGTATGGCATCAGAAACGAGTGATGGAAATGCCAATATTGCAAAAAAAGGGTTAATGTGAATAATGGGAGATGGAAACACATTTTGTGAATAAATTCCTCCTAACTGATTGAAAAAGATTGCTCAGCAGACAAAACATCTTTCCAAAAAAGCCTTGTTATCATCTGAATTCATTATGGTGTCTAACCCGACTAAGGTCTATAATAAAATGCCAAGAGCTTTAAAACGGGCTAAATAATGAATAGATATGAACTGGTCATAAGAAATACATTAGGATATAATTATAAACAAATGATCTAATCATGACAAATGTTCAAACCTTATCCTCAAGAATAACTTTAGTTCCTCCGTATTCTGGCAGCAGAACTTTATCCCCAACTTTGACACAGACAGGTGTTACTTTCCCATCCTGAAAGACAGACAGCATTTCAACTCTAAGGTACAGTCTTTATCTCACACAATGTAAAGAATCTGATCAGAAAAATATACGTTTAAATAAAAAGTTACCTTGTTGCTGGAGCCTGGACCCACTGCTACCACTGTAGCCTGCAGCACTTTGGCTTGAGACTTTTCTGGAATCATGATACCTCCTTTCGTCACAGTCTCTGCTGCTAGCCGCTCCACCAAGACACGGTCGAACATAGGAAGAAATTTCCGGAAAGCCTGCTATGGGGCAAAGGCATGCTTAGTACAGTGTAGAAATAGTCAATGCATGTTTTGCAACACTACAGAGAAGCGTTCCAAAAATGTACCACTAGGGGGCATTACAGACTAGTAGATTATTTTTATTAATTTATTTTTATTTAAGTCTTCCTCCTCTTGTAAATTGTAAAAAGCAGGCCTCCAAGTAATGCTATCCTAAAATACACATTCTCAACTTCAGGTGACTTCTTAAAATCTGTTTTACCTTCAATACAGAAAGCTAATTTTAGGCTACTAAATGAGATGCATACTTAAAACAGATACTTTGGAGGGAAAAAAAAAGCACTGATCATCACTGTAGTTTCAAAGTTTCAAAGACAAGAGCAGCTGCTTGTCTGAGAACAAGTGTGTGTGTGTGTGTGTGTGTGTGTGTCCTTGAGGAAAGGTCATGTGTGAGGGAGGATAGATGGGATAGGAGATGTTGAGGGTTCATGTGGGGGAGGAGAGAAGTTTGGAGGTTTTGTAAATGTTTACCATCCTGCTGAAGGACAAAAGGACAGGCACAGTGATAAACCCCAAGGCTGAGGTTAGGAATGTAGAAGATTATAGAAATAATTACACTCCAATTGCATCACATCTGGCCTCATCATACATTTAAGGCAATTCAAAATTCAAGTCACAAATGTCTTACGTTATTGTCTGGTATCCAATGAAGTGCAAGCACTCTTAATAAATATGCTATGGTAATTTATCAAAAAAGTTAGACAGTTTATTTAATTGTATAAGTCCTATCTTCTAAAGTTAATATTTCATTTCAGAATCACAGTTACTGTACGTCACAATGGCTATGCACATGTGTTCGCGTCCTTTCAAAATGACCCGGAAGTTCATATCTTGTTGAAACGCTATTGGTTGTAATGATCTCGAAGCCTAGCAGAATGTGACAACCTGATTCACGAAGTTATAGTAATGGAAATATGTTGAGATTTCACATTCAAGATGTGACTGATACCTAAAAGACAACAACTTTATATACGCAAACTGAATTTGTCATTTTACAGACTGTCATACAAAAATAGTATATGTTGTGAAATAAATATACCACCTTTTAAACAATAACGTTACTTGTCCATAAACCAGCAAATTGCTAAGATTTCAAAGGGAAGGAAAACAAAATGGGGTTTGTAAAATCACCAATCCTGCTCACAACAAACGACTCAGTTAAAATCCCTTACAAACATTATGTGTACTAAGTAACAAACTTAGCATCGCATCATTGTGTTATATTAACTCAGAGCACGAATACATTCCTAACCGTGACCTTGCAGTTGCAACTGATTGTGGGTTAACGTTATAAAACATTGCGCGCTATCTCAGTCACACAAGTCAAATAATTATACAAACAACACATTCAGATGGTGCAGCTAGATAAATTATCTTACGCGTCTTACCATTTTAGCTGATCTTTATGAAATGCACGTCTAGCAGAGCAGCATAAGACAGTCACACTGGACCACTTCACTCCTGCGATCCACGTGAAGAAGAAATGTCTGGAAGGACACTGCGCATGCGCCAAAAGGTAATCCTTACCGACCCCCGTCCCGCAATCTAGAATATTCCTCGATCGCCTAAACGTTACACAAAGACATTTAAATATTTTTTACTTGCTTAAAAAGCACATCTGGTTTGAAAACCAAGCGTTTATACGCTTGACATTCCACTTAACTACTGCAAATAACAAAAGAAAGATGGTAAAAACTACCTATATAGTACCTAAATTATAAAATAAACAATAATACTAGCCCTCTCGAAATGCTAAATAAAAAAATTATACAACACAAATACAAATATATTGACTTGTATAATAGATAATATATAAGACCTGACAAACTCAAAGATATATGTCAAATGCAATACATTTTCTTGTTGCACAAGCTTGACCTCTGACGTCTTTTTTTCTCCAATAGAATCTGCGAAAATTCTCGAACTTGACGCCCCGGAACGAGCATAACGACAATTTAATAGACTATTTTAATATATTTTATTTATATGTTCCTTCATTGTGAACGAAATACGTTGAATGACATTAAGACAAACCCCTGAATGAATGCATCTATGTATTTAAGAGCATAATGCGTATTTATTGTTTGATAACATTGGGTTATTCAATTGTCAGGGCGGGGGGAGGTTACCCGGATGAAGAACACATGTGAGTTCAGTGTAACTGCAGCAGCTCTAAAGCGGCTCCTTTTCTTATATCATTCAGTCTGCTGTGCTGACGGACACGCGCACCCCTTCATTCACCTCCAGATCAGTCTGCAGTAAGTCAATTATAGTATTATCCTCATTTTTAAAAGCATATGAACGCGCTATACTGCATAACGCTATTTATTGGCCTGGTAATATAAAGATTAATGAGATCAAATAGGCAGATATGTAACATTTAACATCATTTCGTAATGCCAGAACTGTCAGTTGGTTTTGTGGAGTTGTAAGTAACACCGCATGTTTACTATGTAATTAGCTGTCATTTAATTCTGTCGTGTTCTAGAACATTTATACTTTTACGGCAGATGCTGATTGTGCTCATCAGAATAACTGGCATGAGAGAAACAAAAATATTATGCATATAACATGCATTGCTTGGTAGTTATAATGCATCAGTGTCATATCTGCTTCCTTGAATACTGCTTTATTAGCAAAATAAGAAAGTGAAATATAGTGGTGATTATAGCTTGTATGCTAACCATAGCAAATTTTATGATATTGAGGCCTAAAATTTTTACACATGCTATGCATGGAATATTTGATCAGTGGCAAGACTACAATGGATAGTTTTGCTAAAACAAAAGGAACACCCCGGGAACTTTGTAACTTGAACGCATGGAGCTGAAAGGGATCATTTCCGTCTCTGTCGTGACGCGGAGTGATTTTGACCTTGTGACGCCCTAAACACACGTGGGGTAGATGAGAGACCACTACAGGTTTTGAATGACCCGTGTACCCTACATGAACATTAACACATTTTAGTTTAGTGTAACTATAACTTGTTATCCTTGTTATTTTTACCCTTCTTTTTATGGTTGATGATCTGGCTATTCGAAACATTGTAGTAGTACAGGTGAATCATGCCGGTGATGATTATCTCCTCATATTTTCTAAAGCATGTTTTAATGATTTTTTTTTTTTACACGAAATATGATGATGAGTTTAAGTGAATGAATGAATGAATGAATGAATGAATGAATGAATGAGGCAAACATTCATATAATGCTTTCAGGGACCAACGGGGGCAAAGACTAATTTTTGGCATCCGGATTTGTTCTCATGTGACCTCGACACAAGACTTACATTTATTTCAGTGGCTTTGGGAGGAAAGGGGGTGGTGAGGTTGAATATCATGCATAAAATTTGTACTGCCTAACAGATTTCAATACAATTTGAGAAATCACGCTGTTGACTACGTTCTGTAAACAAAAAAAGAAAAAAGCTCGGAAGAGTTCTGTCGCGACTACCAGCCAACCAGAAACGGCTCTCTGCAAACATCAGCCAATGACGTGGGCTTTGGGCGGGGCTACGTGTTCGTCTTCATTGCGAGGTTGCCTCAAGATGAATTAAAATTATTTTAAATTACAAAACAGCAGGGTAAAAAATCGATTAATCGCATCTGAAATAATAGCTTGTGTTGACATAATATATGTGTGCTGTGTATATTCATATTTATAGAAATACACAAACGTACATGTATATATTTAAGAAATATGTACAAGTACACTACCAGTCAAAAGTTTTTGAACAGGAGGATTTTTTTTAGTCTCTTCTGCTCTCCAAGCCTGCATTTATTTGATCCACAGTACAGCAAAAACAGTGAAATAACTGAAATATTTGTACTATTTAAAATAATAGTATTTTAGTGTTTTCTATTACAATATATTTTAAAATGTAACTTATTCCTATGATTTTAAAGCTGAATTTTTAGCATCATTACTTGAGTCACATGATCCTTCTGAAATCATTCTAATATTCTGATTTATGTTCCAAAACATTGTTTTATTATTATGATGAAAAAAAATTAGGAATTTTCAGGAATTAGGTTTCTTTGATGAATAGAAAGTTATCTGAAATGGACGTCTTTCATAACATTATAAATGTCTTTATCATCACTTTTGATCAATTTAAAACAGCCTTGTTAAATAAAAGTATTAATTTCTCAAATTTCTTATCCCCCCAAAAAGCTTTGATAAATTACATTTTAAAATGTATTTAAATAGAAAGCAGTTATTTTAAATAGTAAAAATACTTCACAATTTTACTGCTTTTGCTGTATTTTGGTTTAAATAAATGCAGGCTTGGTGAGCAGAAAAGACGACTTTAAAAAATATAAATTTTACTGTTCAAAAAACTTTTGACTGGTAATGTATAAATGTATTCAAATATGATTTATATTATATATAAATACATAATACATTTGTTTCTTATATACATACATATTAATATACACAGAACACAAACATATTATGTATCTATACTTTCCAAAAATTTTATAAAGAATATACTTTTTTTTTTTTTTTTTTCCTAGTGATGCCAAGCTCTAAAATAATTTATTAGGTAGAGATTGTAAGTAAAAATATTTTTTGAAAAATCCTTATTCCTCATTTTTATCCAGTAAATCACAAACTGGATAAAGTGCCCTCAATTTTTGTGGAGAATGGGGCCCCTGGTCTTAATGATTGGATTGTTTCTGAAAACCTCCTTTAATGCTTGTTTTATTCTGATGATGTAGAAATCACGTATATCATGAGTAAAAAACATGTTCTGCTTCTACTCTCTTTCTCATAGAAATGCTGCGTTTACCCAGTGTAATGAAACAGATGAGGCCAGTGTGCAGGGCGCTAGCCCCACACCTGACCCGTGCATATGCCAAGGACGTCAAGTTTGGAGCAGATGCTCGTGCCCTTATGCTCCAGGGCGTTGACCTGCTGGCTGATGCTGTGGCCGTCACAATGGGACCAAAGGTATGCAGAGTTTAATCAATCACCAGGAGACCTGGAGATGCATTACTCCCCTTAAAGTCACATTTGTAATCATTAATCTCCCTCAGGGTCGCACTGTTATCATTGAGCAGAGCTGGGGCAGCCCCAAAGTCACCAAAGATGGTGTCACAGTTGCCAAAAGTATCGACTTGAAGGATAGGTATAAGAACATCGGGGCAAAGTTGGTACAGGACGTGGCCAACAACACTAACGAGGAGGCTGGAGACGGCACCACAACGGCCACAGTTTTGGCCCGTGCTGTTGCCAAAGAGGGATTTGACACCATCAGCAAAGGCGCCAACCCTGTGGAGATCCGTAGAGGAGTCATGATGGCAGTTGAAGAAGTCATCAATGAACTCAAGAAACTCTCCAAGCCGGTCACAACACCAGAGGAAATTGCTCAGGTAAGAAGTGGCCTGAAAACACTTGCACTAAATATGGTGTTGTTTTTTTTTCTTTTTAACTTTTTGTTGCTGACAATCTTTCTTTGGTATAGGTGGCCACTATTTCTGCCAATGGAGACACTGAAGTTGGTAACATCATCTCCAACGCTATGAAGAAAGTGGGCCGCAAGGGTGTCATTACAGTGAAGGTAGGCTTCTACAATAGAAGTAGTATTTAGTACAGATGGTTTGTTTCTTAAAATACATCACACTTATGCTGTAATTCTTGTTTAAAGGATGGTAAAACACTACATGATGAGCTTGAGATCATTGAGGGCATGAAGTTTGACCGTGGCTACATTTCTCCTTACTTCATCAACACAGCTAAAGGTGCGTATTTTGAATTCGATGGTGATGTGTTTGTACCAGTATTAAAGGGATAGAACTATCATTTTAAGACTGGAATGACAATAGGATATATTCTCTGTTTCCAGGCCAGAAGTGTGAGTTCCAGGATGCTTATGTGCTTCTGAGTGAGAAGAAGATCTCCAGCGTACAGAGCATTGTGCCAGCACTGGAAATTGCCAACCAGCATCGCAAGCCTCTGGTCATCATTGCTGAAGATGTGGACGGAGAGGCACTCAGCACTCTGGTCCTCAACAGGTTTGTCTGTCAGAACACCTTAGCACAACAACAAGAAGTTTGCAAGAAAGGCATAGAATGGATTATTATGAAATAGAATAACATTTCCAGAAACAATGGAATCTTTTTTTTTTTTTTTTTTTAATTCTTAAACACGTATAATTTATATGTTTATTTTCTTAATAACATTGGCTAATACTACAGAAAAATTGCAACGGATACATCAAAGTAACAATTGTAGTAATTTTGACTAAAAGAGATAAGGGATGGTCTTTTTGAGGGTTATGAAGAGCTTGTTATTTAAAGATTCTGGGTTAAAGGTCAATGTTAAAATTCACCAACAGGTTAAAGGTTGGACTTCAGGTCGTAGCAGTCAAGGCTCCAGGATTCGGGGACAATAGGAAAAGCCAGCTGCAGGATATGGCGATTTCCACTGGAGGCACGGTATGTGCCTAAGCTTTTGTTTTCATTTGTATTCATTACATTAATTAATAGCCAATTCAAAGAGAGAGTTCACCCAAAAGTGAAAATTCTGTCATTACTCACCCTCATGTTGTTCCAAACCTGTAAGACCTTGTTCATCTTCGGAACACAAATAAATGTAATGAAATCTGAGAGCTTTCTGACCCCTCATACACAGCAGTGCAACTACCACGTTTAAGGCCCAGAAAGATAGTAACGACATAGTTAAAATAGTCCATATGACATCCGTGGTTCACCCTTCATTTTATGAAGCTGACAATTTCAAAAATGACAATTTAATTAAAAAAAATTCTCCTCCGTGTCAGTTTTTCGGCAGGCGTTGACAAGAGTACCATGACACATGAGCGTGGTGCTGCCAGCATTCTGACGTAGAACATCCATCTCTCTTAGTTCATCGTCTGTATATTCTGGTTCAAATAAGTAAGGCTCGGCAAAAAATCGCAAGTCATCCTCTCTGTCAAAATATTCAGATATGTTTATGTAGACCATTTTAGCTACAGCATCTTCCTCTTTTGACTGGTAGTGTATACATGTATGTATTTATATACATGCGTCTTCCTCTGCTTGGAAACAAGGCACAGTGCATCCAGGTTCTAAGTCAGAACGCCGGCTCTTTGGCACAAAAAGTGTTCTCGTAGCTTCATAACATTACGATTGAACCACTAATGTCACATGGACTATTTTATCAGTGTTCTTACTACCTTTCTGGGCCTTGAACGTGTCAGTTGCATTGCTGTCTGTGCAGAGTCAGAGTCTCGGATTTCATCAAAAATATCTTAATTTGTGTTCCGAAGCTGAATGAAAGTCTTATGGGTTTGAAACAACATGAGGGTGAGAAATCAATGACAGAATTTTCATTTTGGAGTCAACTATTTCTTTAAAATATTTAACTTAAATTTAATGCTGTAACATACTGTATTGTGTTTTCAGGTGTTTGGTGATGAGGCTATGAGTCTGGCCATTGAGGATCTCCAGGCACATGACTTTGGCAAAGTTGGCGAGGTCATTGTGACAAAGGATGACACGATGCTGCTCAAAGGCCGTGGTGATCCAGCAGCCATTGAGAAGCGTGTGAATGAGATCGCTGAACAGCTGGAGAGCACAAACAGTGACTACGAGAAGGAGAAACTCAACGAGCGTCTGGCCAAGCTGTCTGATGGAGTGGCTGTGATTAAGGTACGAAAGCAGAAAGCATGTAGCATTTTCTGTTAGTGTTATGTGTCCATCATCATTATTATCAAAAATCACAATTTCTTGATTTAGGTTGGAGGAACGAGTGATGTTGAGGTGAATGAGAAGAAAGACCGTGTCACTGATGCACTGAACGCCACTCGAGCTGCAGTGGAAGAGGGAATCGTTCTCGGAGGAGGATGTGCCCTGCTGCGCTGTATCCCAGCCCTGGACAACATCAAGCCAGCCAATGATGATCAAAAGATTGGTAAGGACATGTCGATCTCATTCTTCAGATGTCCTGTTATAAATAACTCTCCGTAACTTCCCAAAACTGACCTTTTCTGTTCTTAAAGGTATCGACATTATTCGCAGAGCACTTCGTATTCCTGCAATGACTATTGCCAAGAACGCAGGAGTTGAGGGCTCTCTGGTGGTGGAGAAGATCTTGCAGAGCGCTCCAGAGATTGGATATGATGCAATGAATGGAGAATATGTCAACATGGTCGAAAGAGGCATTATTGACCCCACAAAGGTGTGTATGTGTTTTTTACGAAGTAAGCCGTAATCAATATGTCAGGGTGGTTTCTATTAATTAATTATCTGGCATGTTCTATATATCATTACTATATTGGTCACTGTTATATATACTATTGTTCACATTTTTGGAGTCATGTTTTTGCAAGAAGTCTTATGTTTACAGTAAAAATGGTATCATTAGCTGCATTCTCCAGAGGTTGCATTTTTCAGTGGCATACATCATTGTAAGGCTGCCTTATTTAAGAGAAGCCTCATTACATTGCAAAGTTAGAAAGAAATGACAGTATTTTACAGTGTCAGTTTTATTGTTACTACTACAAAGATGTATGTTGCTGGCAAATTTGACCTCTATAGGATTGCAGCTATTGTGAAAAAATATTAAAATTTAAAGTAATGGTCTTGTGTAATATTTAAGTCAGTGGCTCCCAACCACGATCCTGGAGGCACACCAACACTGCATGTTTTCCATGTCTCCTTAGTCAAACACACCTGATTCAGATCATCAACTCATTAGTAAAGAATACAAGAGCTCAAATTGGCATTTCAGACAAAGGAGAAATGCAAAATGTGCATAATTTATTCATTTGACAATGGTGAATTTTCAGCAGCAGTTTTGCCAGTCTTCAGTGTCATCTTTCAGAAATCTTTTTATATGCAGTTGTGCAGCTTAATATTTTTGTGAAAACTATTTTAATAAATAGTTTGAGGGAAAAAAAGTGGGAATTGCAAGGAAAAGTCAGAATTGTGAGGGAGAGAAAAGTCGGAATTGCAAGATATAAACAATTGTCAGGGGAGAAAAGGAAAAAAGCTAGAATTGCAATGAAAAAAGTCAGAATTGCGAGGAAAAAAGTTGGATTTGTGAGATATAAGCAATTGCGTGAAAAAAGGCAGAATTGCAAGTTATAAAATCACAAAAAGGTGGGAAATTGCAGTATAAAAAATTGCAAAGGAAAAAAGTCGGAATTGCTATGAATAAAGCCAGAATTGCAAGATATAAACTCAGAATTGCAAGTAAAAAGTCGGAATTGCAAGGAAAAAAGTTGGCACTATGAGACAAACTCGAAATTGTGAGGGGAAAAAAATAGGAATTGTGAGAAACTCTAAATTGTGAGGAAAAAGCCAGGATTGTGAGGAGGATTTTTTTTGTTTTTTTTTTTGAGAAACTCCGTTGTGAGGAAAAAAAAAGTCAGAATCACAAGGGGAAAAAAAGACAGAATTGCGAGATATAGACTCACAATAGCAAGTGAAAAGTCAAAATTGCAAGGAAAAAAGTCGCACTGTGAGACAAACTAGCAATTGTGAGGTGGGAAAAAGAAGGAATTCCAAGATGAACTCACAACTGTGAGAAAAAGGATGGAATTGTGAGAAAGAAAATTTGGAGAAACTTAATTGTGAGGAAAAAAAAAAGTCAGAATCGTGAGGGGGAGAAAAAAGACAATTGCCAGATATAAACTCACAATTGCAAGTAAAAAGTCAGAATGGGGTATATGCGCAACAGACTTCCGTGTTCTGCTAAACTGCTCTCGTTGTTTCCAGTTCACAGATTTTGCGTATCGCCTCGTTAAATTTGAAGATGATTTACTCAAGATTCCTTTCCAGATTAGACACTAAATAACCAGTGTCCACACTAAATAACCAGCTCATAACCAGTGTCCATCACATATGTGGATTGATGTATAACAGTTTTTTATTTGTATTTTTTTTCACTAACATTTATATGTAAATATCAAATACAATGTCCACAATAAAACAGCTAGCTCGTTTAACTGATTTCCTTAAAAGTCCATTGATATCACCATTATTTATTATGGCTATTAACACGTTCTCCGACAAGCGGAAGCGATTAGGCCTGTTTTCCGGGTTTGGTCAGGTGACGTTCGACATGTATCCAATTGCAAGTAAAAAAAGTCGGCACTGTGAGACAAAGTCACAACTGTGAGCAAAAGTCTGAATTGTAGGGGGAAAAAGTTGGAATTCCAAGATAAACTCACAATTGTGAGAAAAAAGACAGAATTGTGAGGGAGAAAATTTGGAGAAACTTAATTGTGAGAGAAAAAAAAGTCAGAATTGTGAGGGGAAAAAAGTCAGAAAAAAAAGTCAGAATTCCCAAGAAACACTCAATTGTGAGAAAAAAGATGGAATTGTGAGAGGGAAAAAGATGGAATTGCAAGGTTTTTCTTGCAAATGAGAGTTTGTATCATGCAATTCTGTGAAGTCAAAAATGTGAGAGAAAAAGTCCTAATAACCCTTTTTTTAATTCAGTGGCAGAAATGGGTTTCCATAGTTGATGGCTGTAAAGTTAACAGAATGACTAATATATCAGAATCATAATGTTGGTGCAAAACCTAAGGGGTCTTATGTTTAGTAAGTTTATTGTCTTTGTCTCCCCCTGCAGGTTGTGAGGACTGCATTGCTAGATGCTGCAGGTGTTGCATCTCTGCTGTCTACTGCTGAAGCCGTTGTCACTGAGATACCAAAGGAGGAGAAGGACATGCCGGCTGGGGGAATGGGTGGAATGGGAGGCATGGGAGGCATGGGTGGCATGGGATTCTAAACTGATCTGCACTGACTTTAGTGAAAGGGTTGTGGGCAGGGGACATGATTTGCCCCTCCCTTTCGACTTGGAAAAACCTGCCGAAATTGAGTGCTGGTGGTCTGATCATGGAGCAAAAGAAATGGACCTTACAGTCTCCCATCCTTCCACCACCATGTCAAATCTTATCTCTCTACTCATGGCTGAAGACATCACCCTACTGCTTTAAAGACAAGTTCTTGATAATGTGACCAGGGAAAGTCTGGCTGCCTTTGATCTGTAACATTGTGCTCACCAACATCTAATGGGAAAGTGCATTTAACATATTAGATATTGTGTTGTACGAATGTCATTGTGCGTATAGCTGGTTTTGAATCAGACCATCAGTAGGGGCTTCAAAAGCCAGATGTTCAGGTTAAAGTTTGTCTTCATGAGCAAGAAAGTAGTAGAAACTTTAACCAGTTGTAACTAAAAAAATTCCACTTCATTGATCAGTTCATTTTTCTTTTTTTGTACACTGTTCATTGTTCCATTTATAAATAAACCCCTCATTTGAGGATTACACAACTGTGACAAAGCATGTATTTGTTTTGCCTTCAATTGTTACTTTAGTTTTTCTCATTGACTAATTTCAGTTTAAAGAACTGTGTAATAATGTTTTCCTGTGTTCCTGGTTTCATTTCTTAAAGGGATGGTTCTCCCAAAAATAAAATCTTACCCTCATGTTTTTCTAAACCTTATGATTGTCTTTTTTCTGTGAAACACAATCTATTCTATTTTAAGTCAAAAAGATCCAAAACAGCATTGGAGACATTTTTTCAGAGTATCACCTTTCGTGTGATGACAGAATTTTATTTTTTGGGTGAATTATCCTTTTAAAATCTGAGGGTTGAGTATCTTTTGGTCAAGATTAGAGTTTGGTAGACTGGTTAAGTGGAGGGATGGGTGAACAGCAGTTTTAAAACAGCCATACAAGTCTATGCCCAATGATATATTAAAATTAGTGTGAAATGATTCTAAAGATCTAACTTTTGAGTAGTGGTACAGGATCGTGCTGGAAAAACTGCTGTTAGTTGAGATAATTACTCATTTGTTTGTTTTCTCATTGTCTATGAATGTGCAACAATGATCATTCAGCAATGTTTTGTACAATATAGTCATTAATCCTGTATTTTTTATTTAATAAAATTCAGTGTTCACAAAGAAATTAATTTTGTCCGACTGATGTCATAGCCAATAAGTGGTTTCCTTCTCAGGAAGACTTTATGCTAGAAAATATTTGTATAAATCAACCTAAAACAGGTTCAGAATCACATGAGGTAAATGACCTAATCCTGATCAATATACACTTCCTTGCATATATATATATATATATATATATATATACAGTTGAAGTCAAAAGTTTACATACACCTTGCAAAAAATCTGCAAAATTTTAATTATTTTAGCAAAATAAGATTGATCATACAAACTGCATGTTATTTTTTATTTAGTACTGACCTGAATAAGATATTTCACATAAGAGACATCTACATATAGTCCACAAGAGAAAAGAAATAAATAGTTGAATTCATAAAAATCACCCTGTTCAAAAGTTTAAATACACTTGATTCTTAATACTGTTTTTTTACCTGAATGATCCACATCCTGTCTTTTTTGTTTAGTGCTAATTTTTCAGGAGTCCCTTGTTTGTCCTTAACAGTTAAACTGCCTCCTGTTTGTCAGAAAAATCCTTCAGATCCCACAAATTCTTTGGTTTTTCAGCATTTTTGTGTATTTGAACCCTTTCCAACAATGACTGTATGATTTTGAGATCCATCTTTTCACACTGAGGACAACTGAGGGACTCAGTTGCAATTATTACAGAAGGTTCAAATGCTCACTGACACTTCAGAAGGAAAAGCTATGCATTATGAGCTGGGGGTGTTAACTTTTGAACAGAATGAAGTCATGTACATTTTTCTTATTTTGCCTAAATATAATATATTTTTCATTTAGTACTGCCCTTCAGAAGCTACAGAAGATACTTGCATGTTTCCAAGAAGACAAAATTTGTTAAATTTACCCTGATCTTAAAATTGAAAAAGTTTCCACCCCCTGGCTCTTAATGCATGTTTTTTTTTTCTTCTGGAGCATCAGTGAGCGTTTGAACCTTCTGCAATAGTTGGACATGAGTCTCTCAGTTGTCCTCAGTGTGAAAAGATGGATCTTAACATAACAGAGTCATTGTTGGAAAGGGTTCAAATACACAAAAATGCTGAAAAAATCATTTGTGGGATCTGAAGGATTTTTTCTGATGAACAGTGGGCAGTTTAACTGTTCAGGACAAACAAAGGACTCATAAACAACTATCACTAACAAAAAAAAAACAGCTGTGGATCATTCAGGTAACAACAGTATTAAGAACCAAGCGTATGTAAACTTTTGAACAGGGTCATTTTTATAAATTCAACAATTCTATTTTCTTGTGGACTATATGTGAACATATTTTATTTGAAGGTCTGATAAAAATAAAAAACAACAACATGCATTTTGCATGATCCCTCTTATTTTGCTAAAATTATTAACATTTTGCAGATTCTGCAAGGTGTATGTAAACTTTTGACTTCAACTGTATCTATCTATCTATCTATCTATCTATCTATATAATATATAGATACATACATACATACATACATACATACACACACACACACACACACACACACACACACACACTACCAGTCAAAAGTTTTTGAACAGTAAGATTTTTAATGTTTTTTAAAGAAGTCTCTCCTGGGGGGTGTTCCATATAACAAGTTTACCAAATAAACCAGGCTTATTTCAGTTAGTCTGACTTATTGCCACTTGATTTTGTTTAAAATAAGTCAGACTAACTAAAATAGGCCTGGCTTATTTGGTAAACTTGTTTTATGGAACACCCCCCAGCTCACCAAGCCTGCATTTATTTGGTCCAAAGTACAGCAAAACATCGAAATATTTTTACAGTTTGAATGTAGTTCAAAATGTCATTTATTCATGTGATTTTAAAGCTGAATTTTTAGCATCATTACTCCCGTCACATGATCCTTCAGAAATCATTCTAATATTCTGATTTGCTGCTCAAAATACATAAGTATTATTATGTTGAAAACAACTCAGTAGTTTGATGAACAAAGTTCAGAAGAACAACATTTACCTGAAATAGAAATCTTTTGTAATATTTTGATCAATTTAAAGCATTCTTGCTAAATTAAAGTAGTAATTTTAATTAAAATTTTATAACTCCAGTGCCACTCGAAAAGTACTCCAAGCTTTCGAATGGTACAGTGTATGCTGCTACATAAGCTTTTTCTTTCAGATAAATGCTGATCTTTCAAGTAATCAAAGAATCCTTAAAAAAACTGTTTTAAATATTGATAATATTGTTAATAATATAATAATATAATGAAGACTGGAGTAATGATGCTGGAAATTTAGTTTTGATCAGAGGAATAAATTACATTTTAAAATATATTCAAATAGAAAGCGGTTATTTTAAATAGTACATTTTTTTCACAATATTACTGCTTTTGCTGTATTATTGGTGAGCAGAAGAGAATTATTTTATTTTTTTAAATAATTTTATTTTATATTGTACAAAAGTGACAGTAAAGAGATTTATTTTCCTTTTGAACTTTCCATTCATCAAAGCATTGAAAATTCTTGGAAATTCAACTTTGCTATCACAGGATTCAATTCAATGTAAATGCATTAAAACGGTTATTTTAAATTATATTATGAATAACATTTATCTCTAACTTCTTATCTGAATGTATATTAATGATCCGTTACCATTACAACAGAGTATTTAAAACAGTATTAATAGCTTTCTTTAATTAAAAATATGTGTGTTCCTGTAGATTACAATAAAACCTCTCTGCTTAGTAAACTTTGGAATAACAATACTCTTATAATTAGTATTTCTTCAAGATGTACACTGTGAGCAATATGCATATTTTCTGCAATAATAACAAATTCTGAAATTATTCTGTAAAAATGCAAAACAACCATTGCTAATATCTGTTCAGAACTCACTGGTAACAATTTACATCACTGCATAATTCATTCCATATTTAAAAATAAAACAGTAACTGTATTTCCTGCACATTTCGCATAATGATAATATTTCCTCCAGTATGGCCAAAAAGTTATAAATAGAATCACTGTCACTGGCCACTAGGGGTCATAACACTGGTTACTCGGAAGCCTAATATTACCCCTCACATGATCAACCTATTTTAAGTATGGAAACTAGTCAGAACCAGATGTTGATAAACAAACAGACACAAGGCTAGGTTTTACATATAAAAATAGTTTATAAACCATGCAGGCAGGATATATATTCACCCACAACACACTCATTAAAACACCTCAATTAAAACAAACAAAAAGAAGAGATCCCAAAAAGAAAGAAAGAAAGAAAAAAAAAAAAAAAGATTATCCATTTGTTTTTTGTAGCTCAATTGTACACTAAAGTTTAGTCTGTGGTCTTACACTGGATATGTACACGTGGTTAACCCATAACCAAAATAAATACAGGATACTCGCATACATGTTTTTAAGATAATGATAAATAATATGTAACCTTCTCTTTAAAGGCAGTAAGCATGAGGAAGCGAGCAGGGTATAGACTGGAATCTTTAAAGGTCTGTGTTGACGGATACCTCACTACAATCTGATGAGAGCTCTGGGAAAGGTTTGCTCAGTTCCGCTCCTTTTCCCAGAGTTTGGGCCCTTTTAGAAGCAGTGGATATCGTAGATGGGTGAGCGGTCTGTTAAAAACAACATACAAATATATTGCACACCTATAGGAGAGAAAAAACGCCTTTAATCTGGACACTTAAAATCAGAGGAGTGAACTGGAGCACCACTGCCAGAACTAAACGGCGCAAATTTGTATAACGCAAGGCAGTGTGGTAAAAGGGACAAGTTTCTTTACAGCCTTAGCGTTTATTTTTCAAGCCCTTTTTTGTGCTGGTATGCAAGAATACAACAGACCTGAGTCCAGTGTGTAGCCTTGATAACCTGATAGCACTTTGTGCATTTGGTGCAGCAACAGTCAGTCTTCTGCATGTGACATATACACACTCAAGTTGAGTCTCCTCATCCCTTTCTTGAAATCTTAGAGGATTGCCTAAAAGCTTTTCAATAAATACATCACTCACCTGTCATATAAACTGCGTAACATGACAATCTTTGTATAATGCACTTTAAAATCTCTCAAATATATCCTTTCGAAAAAAAAACCTTGACCTTTTGTCTATTGTGCCATTCATTAAACCATTATGTTTTTTGGCAGCTGTTTTAAAAACCATCTCAGAGTCAAGGTGCCATACTGATAGCGGGTTTTAAAAAGTTAACATGGAGGTAGTGAAGCAGGGCTCAGTGGGCACAATCAATCCCTCCATGAAAAGATCCAGCCACATGTTTTTATAGCATTAAAAAAAAAATTAAATCAACTGGTTTGTTTGGACCAGGCACTGATGATATTCAGGCACACAGAGCTCCCGCTCTCTTGTCTTTGTAATACTCAAAATGTACCCTTTCAATAAAACCCCCAGTTCCCTGAACGACATCCCCCTCCCCATCCTTCTCAAGCTGTGGAATGAACTACGTGTGGTGGACCTCGTGGAACATCAGTTCGCGTGGGATCTGCGTCTCCGGGCCATACAGCTTGCCCGCCCGTCGCTCAAAGGCGGACACCATCTGCTTCACGACCTCGTCGAAGAAAACGGTGGCCAACTGAGAATGCAGGAGCGAGCGAAACTCAAAGGAAATCTAGGACCAGATAGAAGGAGGGAATCAACATTTGGTAGAAGTTTGATGAACTGAGTCACAGACAGTTTTACTTTGACATTTAAAGGATTAGTTTACTTCCAGAATTTCTTTTCTTTTCAACTGAAAAAAGACATGAACATTTTGGATGACCATGGGGATGAGTAAATTATCAGGATTTTTTTATCCTGGAAGTGAACTAATCCCTTACAAAGCAAGGGTTCCATAAGTAAAACCCATAAACCTTTCAAGACAGACCAAACATAAGCTATAAGGTTGTTAAATGATGGCACAAGCTTGAAAGTCTGTGTGATGACTTATAAACAACATAATTAGACAAAATGTTTAAACAGTCAAACTCCAGAAGCAATGAAATTGATTGGTGGGTGTTGTTGTAGCATTGCAGCGAAGTCGATGTTACCATTAAATCTTCCAAGCAGTGTGTTATTGCAGTATAGCTGCTAGCATGATCAAGATAAAACACTAACTGATGAATTTACAGTATTCGCAATACTTCATGGGATGAGTAGATCTTTTATTTCCTCATAATCCCTTTAAAATAAAATTCATATATTTCTGCTTTACATCAAATGATGTAACTTAGAAATGCTATGGCTTCTCTCAAAGGTGATTTCCAGGCTTAAAAAAAAAATAAAAAAATAAAAAAAACCTCTCTGAGGTTTCATTAAAAATATAATTTTTCCAAAAACGAACACACGTCTTATGAGTAATAGTGTTAGTCTTGGCAAGCACCCTTAAAGGGATAGTTCACCCAAAAATGAAAATTCTGTCATTAATTACTCACCCTCATGTCATTCCAAACCTATAAGACATTCGTTCATCTTCACAACACAAATTAAGATATTTTTGATGAAATCCGAGAGCTTTCTGTCCCTGCATAGACAGCAATGCAGCTGAAACATTAAAACGCCCCAGAAAGTTAGTAAGGACATTGTTAAAATAGACCATGTGACATTTGTGGTTCAACTGTAATGTTATAAAGCTCAGAGGATACTTTTTGTGTGCAAAGAAAACAAAAAAACAACATTATTCAACATTTTCTTCTCTTCCATATCAGTCTCCACTGCATGTTTATGAGAGTACCATGATGCATTGTTATTTTTGTTTTCTTTGCTCACAAAAAAACAATTTTCGTATCGTCTTAAAACCACTGATGTCACATGGACTACTATAACAATGTCCTTACTACGTTTCTGGGCCTTAAACGTGTCAGTTGCATTGCAGTCTTATATGCAGGGTCAGAATCAGCTCTCAGATTTAATCAAAAATATATTTTTTTCCCGAAGATGAATGAAGGACTTGTAATTTTGGAACAGCATGAGGGTGAGAAATCAATGACAGAACTATCCCTTTGAATATACTTAATACTGATATTTATTATTAAGTTTTAATATACACTGCAGTCCAGCTTCACCTGAGGAAGATAAACTAGACAAGCTTGTAATACTCACAGCAAAGTCAAGGGTACATGTACGGGGGTAGCCAGGAAGACCAGGGCTGAAGCGCCACACCGTCTCCAGGTGATTGAAAAGTTTTCCATCAGAGCAAGATGCCTTAAGATGCAAAACAATGCACTCAGAAAAGGACTTTCAGCTCATATATTAGATTAACAACATTAGTATTATAAAGCATTGGTCTGCCATCAAGCCATAAAAAAAAAAAAAGAATTGACACACATACCTTGACCAAATGAGGGCGAACTGTAGTAACAAGGGAGGTGTAGTTTTCTACCACAGGAGGGAAGCCCACAGTAAGCTTGGCCTTGCAAAATCCAGAGCGGCGAAATACAACGTCTGAGCGCTTGCACCAGGGCACAAACAGCAGATAGTCTTCTACTTTGGCCACAACCTCATACATTTCTTGCATTGAGTACCTGTGTGCCACAGAAAAGACAGTTACCCAAGATAATACAATAGCGTCCTGTGTGCAAATGACATTAAACGATTACTCCACTTCCAAAATAAAAATTTCTTGATAATTTACTTAAACCCATGTCATCCAAGATGTTCATGTCTTTCTTTCTTCAGTTGCAAAGAAATTGCGCTTTTTTTCTCCATATAGTGCACTTTAATGGTGCTTAATGGATTAAAGGTTGAAAATGTGGCTTCAAAGGGCTCTACATGATCCTAGCTGAGGAATAAGTCTCTTATCTAGCAAAACACTCGGTTATTAAAAAATAAATAAAAAAATATATATTTTTTTTAACCTCAAATGCTGTTCTTGTCCCATTTCATTTTCTCGTCCAACTTCAAAATTGTCATACATCGCTGGAGAAGTACTGACCCAGTGTTTACAAATTAAACATGCAAAAAAGGTCAAACACCCTTTACAAAAAAAGATAAAACAGCGATGTTGGATGATTTTAAAGTTGGAGGAGAAAATGAGATGGGAGTTTTTTTGACATACCCTAATGGTCTTGAACTGGAGTACACAAAGTATGCATTCGCATTACAGAGCTATTTAAGACGTTTGTTAAAAAATGTGTGTGCGTGTATATATGTTTTTTTTTTTTTTTTTTGAAAATAACATTTTGCTAGATAAAGGTCGGGACACACCAATCCGACGCCAAACAACTAGCGCCGACGAAAGCTGACTGTGTTGTCATCTCTCGTCGGCTGTGTCTGCGGGCGTCTGGGCAAAAAAACTGAGCCGAACACACCAAACTTACGACGCCCGACTACAAACTAGAAGGTGCTTTCTGCGCGTGCGTGAGGATATATACCTTTGCATACCTGCAGATGGAAGTAGTGTGTATTTTCTCCGAAAGAGAATTGTGCGAAATGACAGCGAGCCGGTTCCCTCTTGACTCCGTCGTTTGCTTGTTACGTCACTTCACGTTCAAGTCCTCCACGCGCTCTGATTCGATGTCTGAACAGCCAATCAGAGCGCTCTTTTTCGCCGACGGACACAACAAGCCCGGCTCCGATTCAACATGTTGAATCGGGCAAACTTCTGCTGACGTGAGCCCGACGAAAACCGACGAGAGGAACACACCGAACCGACGTGCCTCACCGACGCCCACCAACTGCCCAACAAAGCCCGACGGCCAATCGTCGGCTTGGTGTGTCCCGGCCTTAAGACCCTTATTCCTCAGCTGGGATCATGTAAGCCCTTTGCAGCTGCACTGAAACAGCCTTTTTAACCTTCAATCTGTTGAGCACCATTGAAGTCCACTATATCGAGAAAAATCCTGGAATGTTTTCCTCAAAAAACAATTCCTTTGCGACTGAAGAAACAAAGACATGAATATCTTGGATGACATTGGGGTAAGTAAATTATCAGAAATGTTTTATTCGGGGAAGCGAACTAATCCTTTAACAACAGATTGTTTCATTTTGGTTTTTCGGAGCAGACCTCTTAATGTAGTAGGTTCTTTCTATGCAAGTAAGTACTCATTTAGCAGACACTTTAACTCAAAGTGACTTACAGTGTACTGAATACATTGGAGTAATCCAGGTTAAGTCCTCAAGGGCACAATGGTGATAGCTCATAAACTTTCTGATTAACAGCCCTAAGCTTTACTCATTACACAACGCCACAGACTCTGAAGTTATAGTCTAAAGAGTGCAATGACCTTTTTTTATTAACCTAAGTCATGGCAACTCATAACCTTAATGGATGCTTTAAATATGTTGTTGCTAAAGTTGAGAATGGACTTAGTGCTGTCACCAAAACATGGCCAATTCAGACAACATGGTACTCTACATCAGTGTGGGACTGAACCACTGTTGAACATGAGTCAAAAGACAAAAGAAAGGTCAAACATGTTTGTTTATAGCAAGTTGTATGTACGCAGGGTCTGACGGAGGTAAACACAGACATATCTTAAGTTTCAAGGTCTTATTTTGGAGCATTGTAAGACCTTTAAGTTAAAGATAACAGATAAGATAAAAAAATCTTTATAGAAATGACTCAAATCCCTCCTGTCTGCTTGTTAGCCACAATCCATCAAATATGCTCTTTAAAAACATTCTGAGTGCTCAGTTCTGTTCCTTGATATTCAAGGGGTCATTCAGTACATGCTTGTATCCAAAGCTACTGATGGTACATTTATTAAGGACTGGGGTTCACTCTTTACAACCTTCTGTTTACCAAAACTGTGCTTCTGGAGTTTAACCTTCCTGCAGAATCTATTTCCAACCTAGTCTGAGTCTAGACAACATGATCACCGACCACCTATAATCCACTCACTATCTCATGCATACCACACACAAACATGGCCATCATGCTCCAAAAACCATCAGTTTTAATCTGAATAACTGGCTTTTACACAATTCTTGTCAGTCTAGGCTCATTCATCTGAAAATGAAGCCATGTTTACAAGGATGCTACAACAAGGTTTTTGAGGAAGAACTTATCACTGGATTTGACTAAATCACTAAATAATACTAATAAACGTTTTGCTTGAAGCACTAAATATTAAAAATACAGAAGTAAATTCAATTAAATATCTGCTACACAAGACTAGTTGTGGTCTTGCTCTTGAAGACCTTTCCTGCATCAGAATATGCACACTTTCCTGGAAAACCTGGATCGCATACTGCATGTTCTGCATGTGCCAGAATAATTTTTTAATATAACACCGACTGGATTCGTCTGAAAGAAGGAAGTCATATACACCTAGGATCGAAGGTCTGAAGTGTGTGTGAATCATGGGCAATTTTCATTTTTCGGTGAACTAACCCAATAATGCTTGAGCTAAATTCTATAGGACAGCTGATCTAGACTGAACCCTCTGCTCTAAAAGTTCAGGCCTCAGAAGCAGTTCCCAAGTAACTTGCGATGACGCGTGTAACCAGTACAGATCCATACTCCAATAACCCCGGATACCTAGAAAGCTGACACCAGATATTATTCCCATGCCCTGTTACATAAACAACACTTGCAGGGACACTGAGGCTAAAGTAATCATGGGCCTCAATAAAAATTAAAAATAGCAAACCATCATGCACCACATCCAAATTGGTTGGGAACATACCCAATAATACGTCTTTCAGAGTACTCCTTTCTCTTGTTGAAGGACTCAGAGAGGTTGAAGAAGCTCCTGGCTGGAGCCACCACAGCACGACCTGACACAGCTCTGAAGAGGGGCGGCACCCTGGTCATCAAAATCCCACATGAAGACAGATATCTGTTGACAAAACAGGGAGAAAGTATGTCTTTCAGCACAGACATTGTACAAGACTTTGTGTGCTTATAATGATTAGTGTAATGATTTAGGCCCTATTTGCTTGTTGGACGTCTTAAAATAGCAGACGTCTCCTACGAGTCAGATAAGAGCAGAGAGAACCCATGAACCACAGAGATAAGTGATAACGGTGTGAAATTAACAAGATTAGGACTCTTAATCAAGACAAAGCCTTTTATCCAGAGGATTAGAGAAATTTTAACTTTGGCCTTAATCTAAAGACAATATCATGCATTTTAATATTAAAAAAGGACTAGGCAGCAAAATTGCCAAGTTTCAGTGGAGTTGCCCTTTGTAAGCTGCACACAAACAACTTCTTCTGCAACCACTTCTTTTCATGAAACAACTCTTTTGAGGCAGTTCAGTAAGACTCACAAACTTTTTGAATCCTTCATTGAACAAACACACTCACTGAACTGCAATTTTTCATGACTTTCAGTGAAGTTTTGTGTAAGTTTGTTCATATGTTTAATTATTTAACAAAATAAAATATGTGACCGTGGACCACAAAATCAGTCTTAAGTAGCAATAGCAATATTTGTAGCAATAGCCAAAAATACATTGTATGGGTCAAAATGATCAATTTACCCTTTATGCCAAAAATTGTTAAGTTCATGTTCCATGAAGATGTTTTGTAAAGTCCCCTACTGTAAATACATCAAAACTAAATGTATGATTAGTAATATGCATTGCTAAGAACTTCATTTGGACAACTGTAAAGGTGATTTTCTCAGTATTTAGACTGTTTTGCAGTCTCAGATTTCAGATTTTTTAAAAGTTGTATCTCGGCCAAATATTGTCCTATCCTAACAACTCATACATCAATGAAAAATGTTTTTTTCAGCTTTTATTCACTTATTTCAACATTTATTCAGCTTTCAGATTATGTATAAATCTCAATTTCTAAAAACTGACCCTTATGACTGGTTTTATGGTCCAGGGTCACACATATAAAACAGAATACTGTAACATTTTGATATGCACATCCCCTACTAAACTTGAGGTATCCCTAACATACAACTGAACAATTGTTAATAAATATATTATAATTCTTATGAAACACATTATTTTGCTGCTTTGAAGATTTGAGTTGGCTAACGACAGCTGTCAACAACAGCTGAGTTCACAGAAACCCTTCTAAAATGCAAACAGCATGTGATAACAAGTATGTGTTGCCTAGACGCAGTTGCACAGAATTGACATACAATGCTATATATGACACCTTTCTGCAAATTTTATGAGCAATAGAGTGAAAAATGTAGGATTTAAGGGTTTTCGGTATTGTCTTCTTTGTTATGCACTGGCTAATTGAATTTACAAAGGCTCTGAATGACAAGCTTTTGAAATGCTAAAGAGGAGCTTAAAAAAGCCAACTGTGATGCAACCAGCCTTACGAATTAAGACCACATACACAATCCACAAGCAGTTGTGCATTAGAACCTGTACTTCTTGATACAGACAGTTCATCATTAACTACAAAACTTTATGGAGTGGTGCATTCATGTGGCGGGACCAGGGTTAAAGGAAATATAGGATAGGCATCCTATGACATGTTCACCTGCCCTCCATTTGTCAAGACACAAATCATAAGGAGAGCATGATCAATGACCACTACAACCAAGTCAAGGGCAGTAGTAACACCGAATCCTATTAAAGTGTTTGACGTGAGTCGGATCAATCACACACATATCTGAAACGCAAGGGGATGAGGCTTCGCTCTATAAATGGCACAATATCTACTCAATGGAAAGAGTGGCAGCCAAATTCATTCACGTCGGCACAAGTGCTGCCAAAAGCTGTCAAGTATGGCGTAACTGTGACAGCCGACGGTGACGGAACAGTCACCATCAGACACTTGACATGGCCTTAGGCCAAGCAGTTATAGCATTTGGCTGCCCAGCACTTGGTAGGGGTACACCAAGTCCCTAGCCATAGGTAATAAACGTCACAGCTCGGCTGGTGACGTCACATATGCTGCAAACTCATACCTGCAAAGGTGTTTGGAAAGATTTAAAAGATTTTTGCACTATATGCATATGCACAAAATGGGTGCAATAAGTTTGTTTGGCATTGCCCTAATAAAAAATATTTGATTACATCTGATCTGCAGCTGTCTTAAATAAATAAATACATCTGAATTAGCACCAGCTGTATGTAGTTGGTGACCAGCTTTTCTATGAAAGTTAAAGTCCTTTTTGTTATTTTCCCATAAAGGCATTTGGTTGCATCTGAGTTCAAGCGATATTAAATAAGCAAATGAATCTAAATCCAGATGATGACAAGTTACTGAAAAAATAGGAAAAGCCCTTAACAAATAACACCTTGTCAATTACATAATATCTTAACCTTGCCACTGTCACTTATTATCTGGCAACCATTTATGTGACTCCCTCCCACCCACTCCTGAAGTTAGTTTTTTAAAAAAACACATTTATTTGAGAACGTCATAAGTTTTAATACATAGTTGGACGACAAACAAAGGCTTTACTGAGCAAAAGTTGTCAAGTTGGCCTTAAATTCGTTTCACTTGTAAGAGCGAAACTAACCGTCCCAACTAGCGTAAGAAGTTCGCGAGTTAACTTGCTTCACTAATCACTTCGATTTTCACATACGCGCACATAGACCGTGCGAAACATTAAACCGTCGTTAGTTACCTCACTCCATTCCTGCCCGGTGTTTCTCGACTGGCTGTGGAGGGTAAGTTTCTGATACACTCCGCTACCGCTCTCCTCAAACACCGGGAGCCTCTCGCCATCTTCACTTCACCTCTTTTTCGCCTCCTCCCGTCGAGAACTCTTTTCCCGTCTCGAAGACCAGCCTTCTCGGAGACCCGCCTTAGGATTTCATTGGCTGAAGTTGTTTTTCTCGGCCTCTGATTGGTCCAGTCTTCTATCCGTCATACAGTGAGACTACTGACGTAAGTGTTTTAATTGTGCAGAGGGTTTGCGTGCGCAGAATTGTCACGGGATGCGGGATTGGGTTGCCCAGGCTGCGCGACCTACAGTGCATAGTTAGTAAAGGTTACAGCTAAATTTGTTTGGGGACACAATGTAAAAACATTAATAATCTTGAAAAAGATAAAATACTACTTATCTAAATTGAACTGCTTGTCATTACGTCACTAAAGTTGCTATTGAAAATATGCGTTAATTTTTATACAGCTTGGAACACTTTTTCCAACGATGAAGTTTCCAGAGTGGTCTCCCTGTTGTTGATAAACAAATGCTCTTTTCTGACATCACCTTTATTTCATTAGGAGTAATCTGGATATTGAACAAATATTTAAATTAGAGAAAGAGAGAGAGGGGGGAAGACACTGTTTTCTTCAGGTCTAACAACAAGATTATTTGGTCATGGAAATGCTTTTATTTAGTTTTTCAAAAATATTGCTTTCCAATTACTCCACATAGTTTTCTGTGGTAATGGATGACCTTCTTTATGTATCCATAATCAGTGTTGGGGAAAGTTACTTTTATGCATTGTGTAATGCATTATTTACAATATTGCGTTACTCCCTAAAAAAACTAATTATGTTATTTTGTTACTTTTTATGGAAAGTAATGCATTACGTTACTTTTCAAATCTGTACTTGTTTGTTTTTAAAATAAAATTTAAAATACATTTTTGGCAAACGTAAAAGCCCCTTCACACCAAAAGTGAAATGCATACACCTCAGGCGGAAGGAAAAGTAAATTCACGTTTGTACATTAGAATACAGAAGAAGAAAGAAAGTTCATCACTCTTCAGCAATAAAAAAATGAATCACAAATGTTGGTTTATGTAAAGTAAGGTTTGCTTATTAGTATGGTTAAATTGGATCAACAAAGGTCAGCAACAAAGGCATTATTAATAAAATGGGTTATTTAACAAATTTAATTATTGCAGGTTTGCATTTGTTTTTATTCATTTTGAGGAATACTGAATCTGTTTTTGTGCGAGGGAGACAAATTAATCTAGTCCAGAACTGTAACATCATGTTGCAAACTCCTGATTTCTCTCAACATGGCAACAGGAGAGCTGTCAGTCAATAGGCTACATGGGAAAAGTACTTTGAAACTTTGAATTGTTTTGTAAATTAAAAAGTAATGCGTTCCTTTACTATAGTTACTTGAAAACAATAATCTGATTACGTAGCTTGCTTTACCAACATTGGCCATAATACTTTTTAAAACTGTCCAAACATTTTAATTGGATCTCTGCTTCATTTAATGCCTGTAACACATTCGTTTGAAATAATAAAGAGAATATGCTTTTATCTAATCCTTCTGTGTGTAACAGGTTTAGAACAGCTGTGTTAAAAAGAGATAGAAAAGAATATGTCCCGAAGACATTACGTAACAAAAAAATGTGGTCTTTGGGACATAAATATTTCATTATTTTAAATAATTATAAGTTAACCTATATCTTGGAGCCCCTAACAGAATGTACTCTACTATGTCTACGTTTCTCAATCAAAGCAGAGCTATACTAGTGTAGAGGTTTGCCAGCTGTGTTGAGGCTAACATCTGCGCATGCGTATTGTTTGTGCAGCAGAGACTGCGCCTGCGCGTTCTCGTGAGAGCGGTGTAGTCGGATGTGCAGTCAAAGGCCTTCCGGTACTGAGGTTCACACAACAGCACGAAAATGGCGCAGATCGCCAAAACACATGACGGTAAGTTATTTTTTCAAATATTATTGAAGAATGTATCGGATTTTATCAGTAATGTCCATATTGCATTTGGGCTAAGAAGTTCTAAGGTCCTAAGAAGTGAAATTAACGAGAAAAGGCAGAATTAGGCCAGTCTGAGGTGGTGAATAGAATATGGCGTCTGATCGTTGAATCAAACCTGGCCGTGGCGCACACGAGAAATATCAACAAATATTCCATAAGAGATTTGTATTGTGGGTTATAGCAGAGATGTTTGCAAGATTCGTTAGCAGAAATACGCATTAGTCTATAAGCAGTTTGTCTGTCTTTATTGCATAGAGTTTGAATGTTAAAAATACGTTGGTTAAACACTTATGTATTGAAACCAAAATGGCGTTGCAAACATGCAGGCAAACAGAGACCAAACCTTCCCAATAACAAGGTTATCTATCTTTTTAGAAATTTCAATTGAGTGTGGTTGTTTCTATCTTTCTGTAGAGTTATGAATTTTATTCATTGTCTGTATGTTTGCCGTGCTTATGTAAACATTTGTTTATGTGGGTAATAGTCATCTGTTTTATCAGCCTCTCCAATGAAGTGTTCCAATGAACTTTCTTTTGTTTTATTTATTTAGTTAATCATTCTATGCATGTAGAATTTATTCCAATACATGACTGAGTGTAACTGCAGTGTTTTGTATTATATGAAGCATATATGAATTATTGCTGACCTGGTTATAGGTATTTTGAGGTACTGATCTCTGGTTGTTGTTGGTTTCTCTCAGACATTGAGGCTCAGATCCTGGAAATCCAGGGGATGAAAGCTGCCCTGGTGGAGGGAGCTGAGCAGGGGGTTGGGCTTGATTCCACTGGATATTATGACCAGGAGATCTACGGAGGCAGTGACAGCCGCTTTGCCGGATATGTGACTTCAATTGCTGCCAACGAGCAGGAAGATGTAAGTGATAGCTTAATACTCTAAATAGTTTTTGAAGAGCCCTTGTCAGCATGTGTAAGTAAGTAGTGGTGTCAAACGAAAAAAAAACTAATCACACATTTTCCCTGAAATTAATCCTACCTGACATAATTTAATTATACTTTTATATTGCAATAATTTCACGTTCATGCTTCAAATTAATGTAGAAACAACAAAAAGAATGTATATTTTAATGTTTGTTTAATGCCATTTTTTTATGACTGAAGGCAAGTATCACTGATACCAGCTGATGTCTCTGAATTTTTTTCCTAATATTTAACCATTGAATATAATATATATATATTCAACATTACAGTATAACTGGGAGCTATCACTTTAACATTTATTAGACTTTAAAAAAAGAACTATCTTTACATTATAATATCATATAGGCTAGCTACCTAAGCCCTTTAGCAAGAAAATATTGTCTAAAGTTATCAAACATTAAATAAAAATAATTCAAAATTACATAAAGATAAAGCTTAAAACTACAGAGGTTACGAATTTATGAATTAATGTCGTTATTTGATTAACAGATTAACAGACATCACAGCAGCTCAGTAGAATATTTTGGCTGCTGTTACTTTAAAAGCTGCTACTGGCTTTAAACGTGAGCTGTAAATAATAAATACTTACACGCACAGTTTTAAGGCTGCTTTAATCGCCTTTTTTGTATATTCATGTCTTAACTGATGACAACATAACTACGACTAAGTACATACTCGCAGTTTCGTTTGGATCGAATATGATACAATGCTTTTAATATAGACCTAATACACGGTGCGCCGGCACATTTGTGCACTTGAAGAGGATGCGTTACGAGCACAGTATAACGGCTGACAGGACAGGTAAAATGTTTTTTACTGACATGGCCTGACAACATCTCATCTGGCCGCAGTACACTGTTGTTCTTCTGAAGCTCCTCGTCACCAGTACTGTTTCTGTGCTTGTTTGACTCGCGTCTGGTGCTGAAGTGAAGTTTGTGCGTGCATCTGAAAAGTCTTCTGTTCAATATATGCTCATAAAGCGTTTCACGTCTGAATAAACGCAGTACTTTAGCAGTTGTGAGCGGGGTTGCCAAACCTAGCCCCACCCATGTATTAAATATTTTTAACTCGTTAAAATGAGAAAATGAATCGCCTGCGTTGACGCTAATTTTGACACAACTAGTAAGTAGTACTGCATGAAGGAGTTCCTGAACCCAACTCTTTTTATTTCAGGATGATGATGAAGATTCGTCAACTAGTTTGCTTGGACAGAAGAAACCAGGATATCATGCACCGGTTGCAATACTCAATTCCATTCCTCAGTCAGATGAGCAGGTAATTAACAGATATTCCGTCTTTAAGTTGAATGTTTAATTTGCACTTGAAAAGTTTACAT
Organism: Cirrhinus molitorella; assembly: GCA_033026305.1. Classification (NCBI taxonomy): domain Eukaryota; kingdom Metazoa; phylum Chordata; class Actinopteri; order Cypriniformes; family Cyprinidae; genus Cirrhinus; species Cirrhinus molitorella. The sequence goes on from CM065122.1 coordinate 17,792,260, forward strand.
ACACCTTGCAGAACCTGCAAAATGTTAATTGTTTTACCAAAATAAGTGAGGGATCATATAAGATGGATGTTATTTTTATTTATTTTTTTGCATTTGAACCTTTTGAGTTGTCCTAATTGTGAAAAGATGGATCTCAAAATCATACAATCGTTGTTGGAAAGGGTTCAAAATACGAATTTGTGAGACCTGAAGAATTTTTCAGAAGAATAGCAGTTTGTCAACTCAAGAATCAAGTGTATATAAACTTTTGAACAGGGTTATTTTTATAAATTCAACTATTTTTATTTTATATATGTGTCTTTTAAGTGAAATAACTTATTCAGGGTCAGTATTCCAAAAAAAAATAACATGCATTTTGTATGATCCCACTTATTTTGGTAAAATAATTAACATTTTGCAGATTCTGCAACAAAGATCTTCCCCAAATGCATTTGCTGAAGGCTATAAAAGATAACCGTGATCATACAATATTTTTTTGCCCATCCTGCAGTATGATCCCTTTGCTGAACACAGACCACAGAAGATTTCAGACCGTGAGGACGAGTACAAGAAACGCAGACAAAAGATGATCATCTCTCCGGAGCGTCACGACCCATTTGCTGATGGTAAATTTTGCACTATTATTCTCATCTGTTTGTTTTATCTGTCCATGCCGATCAGTATTTACTCTGTCCATGAAGTTCCGGTCCAAACCTTTTTTTTTTTTTTTTTTTAACCCTTCGAACACCACCCAACAACTTGCTCTCTGGACTCAACTGACCTGTAAGACTGTCTCAGTAAAACTTTTAATGGGATGTGCTGAGAACCAGTTATCTTTGATTCAGAGTTTTAAATGAATTGGGCAGCAAAGGTTTTGGGAGACAGTTGGTTGGGTGGTGTCATTTGTCCCATCAGGACATAGGTTGCAGGTAGGTGGGTTGTTCGAAGGGTTAATGTATTTTTTTTTTGTGTGTGTGAAACATGCAATACAATAGTCAGACACATCAAACTCAGACACTTTTATTACATGTATTAATGCCAGAGGCTGCAGCGTACTTCGTTGTGCAGCTGCTGTTTTCTTTTCACATTTCTCTTGTTCTGTAATATACCCTGTATAATTGCCCAGTGGCATGTTGGATAGACACCCATGATGTGTCAAAGTCAGTTTCCAACAAGAGTGGAATTCTAAATAATCTTGAGCCACCTGTGGACAAACTTTACGAAATGCACTCTTCTTATCAGTTGTAGTCTATGACAAAGCTTTGTGAAGCCAAATTGAACATTCCAATAAAATGTTTTCCAGCCATTTTTGTATCTTTAAACCTATGGCCTGTGGGTGCTCATACCGGTACAAATTAGCAAGGAGTTTAGGAACATCAGAACATGCTACAACAGATTGCACACACTCAAACTGCATCAGTCGGGGTCAGGTTATGGGAGGGAATTGATTCTGGATCAGGCAAAACATCTTGCATGTAGTCCCAGACAGAGGAAGCTTTACAAAACTGTTGTGTAAATATATTTCTATTTTATTCTTATAAAATAGAGATATATCTATTGAAGAATCTGTGTACCAAGATTCCACAGGCCCATACTAACTGTCCTTAATTTCTCTCCTACAGCAGTACTGCTATGCCAGTCCTGTCTGCACTCTCTTAAGGGTGCAGCAACTCGTCCTGTGTAGGTTATGGTCAACAAAAAGCAGCGTGTTTAACAGATAAATCAAGACCGTAGTTGGTAGTTTTGCTCTGGGGTGAGGCCAGAGTCTTTCAGGGGAATCCACCATTGTTTCTCGAAACTTTATTTTTTTTTAATGAAAGTTAAATGTTTTTAAAGCCTCATCAAGGACAATTTTCTCTTCTCAACTTCATGTCCTTCCTTCTCATTTTAACTTTTCATGCCAATTCATCGTACATATATATTTTCAATGAAACTAGATGCACTAATGTGCATTTTAACTTCTTAATTTGATTTTATTTTTTAAAGATTTTATTAGAATTCCCCAAAGTGTTCAGTGTCTCTGGCTGCAACACGTATAGTACAATATTTTACAATTTTGCAAAGTCGTTTTTTCACTTTTTTGTTTTTAAATGAGTTGCAAGAGCAGAACAGGTGGTATGCTATTGTGTGTGTGAGTTCAAACCCTTTTCCAAAGTGTTACTAATGGTAAAGAGAAATTTTCTAGGCTTCTTTTCTGCCGGTTGAAGTCTGACTGCAGAGGGACCCTTGGCACTGAAAGTGTACGTATTCTGGAGAGCGCAGCCCAGGACCCTGCATCAGTGATGGCTATATCCTCTCCTTATCTCCTCTTAAAAGCAACAGAAACCTCTTTGTACCTCCTGTTCTTAATGTATGACTGTATACTAAGAGTGCATAGTTTTTATTGTCTAGGGTTGATTTGTGTTATGAGAGGATAGTAATTTAAACATTTAAGGCCATCTATTCAGGGACAGTTGACTGTAGTGCTTTGTGTGTGAAAACAATGGTTTTGAGACTTACTTGGCTGACCGTCTCGCATGTTGTTGGTGCTCTTTCGCATAGGGGGCAAAACGCCGGACCCAAAGATGCAGGTCAGGACGTACATGGATGTTATGAAGGAGCAGCATCTGTCCAAAGAAGAGGTAAATAACATTGGCTTTAAAAAAAAAAAAGAAAGATTGAGATGTTCCTGTTTGACTAAAACATTAAATGTTTTTTGTTTTCCAGAGAGAGATCAGGCTGCAGATGGTAGAGAAAGCTAAATCTGGAGAGCTGAAAGCAGTGAACGGCTCTGCTGCATCTCAAGCTGCCGGGGCCAAACGCAAACGACGCTGGGACCAGACAGCTGACCAAACCCCCAGCAACACCACACCCAGAAAAGTGTCCAGTTGGGACCAGGCAGATGGAGGTTCTGAAGTGAGTCAATTTTCTTAAACCGCATTAGGGATGTAACGAACAATTATTTGAATTTATAATTTAATTAAAAAGCCAGATAATAGAAATAATCTTCTCTTTACCCAGACACCAGGACATACACCAGGACACACACCTTCCAACAGTCGCTGGGATGAGACACCTGGCCGTCCCAAAGGTAGCGAGACCCCAGGAGCCACTCCGAGCACCCGTATGTGGGAGCCCACACCAAGCCACACCCCAGCTGGAGCTGCCACACCAGGTCGAGACACCCCTGGACATGCCACTCCCGGCCACGGAGGGGCCTCTTCCAGTGTGCGCAAGAACCGTTGGGATGAAACACCAAAGACAGAAAGAGGTCTTATATTTTGTAACCAGTTTGTGGTGCACATACTAATAGTAGTTATTTAAAACAGTGATTTTAAATCATTTTATTTTGTGTGTTTCAGAGACACCTGGTCATGGCAGTGGCTGGGCTGAGACTCCACGTACAGACAGAGGGGATGAGTCAGTGGGTGAGACGCCCACCCCGGGTGCAAGCAAGAGGAAGTCAAGATGGGATGAAACACCAGCCAGTCAGATGGGCTCTTCAACTCCCCTGCTCACCCCTGGAAAAACCCCTCTGGGCACACCTGCTATGAATATGGCCACACCCACTCCAGGTACTGGACCGATACTGTTGTTTGTTTCTATTGTAGTTGTATGCATTGTTGTTTTTTTGGGTCATTTTGTGAAAGTTGCTGTAAGGTTTTTAATGTTTAAAGGCCACCTGATGAGCATGACTCCAGAACAGCTGCAGGCTTGGCGTTGGGAACGAGAGATTGACGAGAGGAATCGGCCACTGACTGATGAGGAACTTGATGCCATGTTTCCAGAAGGATACAAAGTATGTAACCATATTAATATTTACAGACGTACCTTTTCTTTCTGTCTTAAAATAATAGATGTTTTGCTGTTGCTAACTGGTTTTCATCCGCCAATTTCCCTAGGTACTGCCCCCACCAGCAGGCTATGTGCCTATTCGCACCCCAGCCCGTAAATTAGCTGCTACCCCCACCCCCATCGGAGGCATGACTGGCTTCCACATGCAAACAGAGGACAGATCTATGAAACAAGTCAACGATCAGCCCTCTGGAAACCTGCCCTTCCTCAAGCCAGATGACATCCAGTACTTTGACAAACTGCTGGTGAGTCCATTGTACAGCAGGAATCCTAATTTATTATATGGCTACTGGGGTGGTCTAAATGGTTAGATTTGGCATGGCCCATATTGCCAGGGTGATTATTTAAAGAGTGCTTGGCGTTTTGAGTCCAAAGAACCCATTCCCATGTCTCTACAATTTTCTGATCCAAATTTTTTTTCAGTGGAAGTCTATGGGGTGGTTCTTATGGTGCTGTAACTGATGCTGTACAAGCATGACGTAGTAGTAGTAGTAACAACAGCATTTAGTAGTAATATCAAAAGATTGTTAGTACTCTACTGTTAGTAGTAGAGGTTTTTTTTTTTTTTTCCTTCTCCTTAATTATGTAAAAAAAAAAAAATTGACAGATTATGCAATGTCTGTTTGCAGGTTGAAGTTGACGAGTCCACTCTCAGTCCAGAAGAACAAAAGGAGCGCAAGATCATGAAGCTGCTCCTGAAGATCAAAAATGGAACGCCTCCCATGAGAAAGGTTAGTATCCTCTCTCACACTTGATAGCCTGTAACACACAATCTTGGAACGATAATCTCTAACTAGCTCTTTTGTTTTAGGCTGCTCTTCGTCAAATCACAGATAAAGCCAGAGAGTTTGGTGCAGGACCCCTCTTTAACCAGATCCTGCCACTGCTGATGTCTCCTACACTGGAGGACCAGGAACGTCATCTCTTGGTGAAAGTCATTGATCGTATCCTCTACAAACTTGATGACTTGGTTCGACCATACGTCCACAAGGTAAGTCTGCATTGCATGTAAGCATTCATTTTAATGATTGGGAGAAGAAATGTATTACCTTTTTTCATGTTTATTTTCTGATGTTCCTATTTGTGCCTACAGATTCTTGTGGTGATTGAGCCCTTGCTGATTGATGAAGATTACTATGCTAGAGTAGAGGGTCGAGAGATTATTTCCAACTTGGCAAAGGTAAGATGGTTGACTGTAAATAGTCAACAGTTGGCTAATTATTTTTGAAATATTGTAAGCCTTATTTGAATCTGCTTTTCTTCACAGGCTGCTGGTCTGGCCACCATGATCTCCACCATGAGGCCTGACATTGACAACATGGACGAGTATGTGAGAAACACGACAGCTCGTGCTTTCGCCGTTGTGGCGTCTGCCCTGGGTATTCCATCCCTGCTGCCTTTCCTCAAGGCTGTTTGCAAGAGCAAGAAATCCTGGCAGGCTCGTCACACGGGTATCAAGATTGTACAGCAGATTGCTATTCTCATGGGCTGTGCTATCCTGCCCCATCTCCGCAGCTTGGTGGAAATTATCGAGCATGGTTAGTATGGCATTAAAGTCTCAATCTTTTTGCCTGTGGGTGTACCAAATGTCTGTTAGATTGTCTGCTATATGGGACAGTCTAATGCTGATATGTTTCCACTTAGGTCTTGTGGATGAGCAGCAGAAAGTGCGAACCATTAGTGCTCTGGCTATTGCTGCCCTGGCTGAAGCTGCTACACCATACGGTATCGAGTCCTTTGATTCTGTGCTGAAACCTCTTTGGAAAGGTATCAGGCAACACAGAGGCAAGGTGAGAATGTGATTGGTCAATGGAACATGGAAATTGTTTTATTTGCTTGCTTTTTGGCAGCAGCCCAAAAATTGATAGATGTTTAGTAAAAGTTATTAACAGCATTTTTGTGTTCTCAGGGTCTTGCTGCCTTCTTGAAAGCCATTGGATACTTGATTCCTCTTATGGATGCTGAATATGCCAACTATTACACCAGAGAAGTGATGCTTATCCTTATTCGAGAGTTTCAGTCTCCTGATGAGGAGATGAAGAAGATTGTCCTCAAGGTGCGTTAAGAAAAAAAAAATATAGAGGGTTTGCACTTGAATCACGATTTGTTTAGTACCTGGATGCATGGCCATATTGTCGATACTTGGATGTGAACAACAGCATGTATTGCACAATTAATGTCCTACTGAATACGTTGTTCTGCCAATTATTGCTGTCTAAACCACAAAAAAAGTGTGGAAGCTGTTAAATCATATAAAGAACTTAGTAAGCAGGAAAGGGCACAATAAAGATATGTATGAGCAGTATTGATATTAGCCTAATATTTAGAAAATAACAAACACAAATTTTGTAGAGGTTCTTGTCCTGGAAATCCTGGTTCAGTTTGGTCAACCGCAAATGCCTTTTGTTCCTCAGTTTGTTTGTTTTTTTTTAACTCTTCTTGTTGATTTGTTATAACCTTTTGGCAGTCTATAGTACTCCAAATATTTTTCCCAGTCTGACATATTAGTACAGCCCAAAACATGGCAAACATTGACCATTTTCAGCAGCACTAATCGGCAATAACAAGTTTTGTTCATTGGCATTGTTTTCGTTCAGTGTCGCCGATTAATGACATGTCATGAAAACACTATTCAGAAGCATTAAAAATGTAATCTTTCTAAAGCGTTTTAGGCTAAAATTCTTTTCTTGTGCATTTCAGGTGGTGAAGCAGTGTTGTGGCACTGATGGTGTGGAAGCCAATTACATTAAAACAGAGATTTTGCCCCCCTTCTTTAAACATTTCTGGCAGCACAGAATGGCGTTGGATAGGCGCAACTACAGACAGGTATGTGAGATTGTCCTGTAATTAGAAATACATTAAACATTAGCAAACACACATTTAACCTCTTTTGTCTTTTTTTTTTTTGTTTTTTTTCTCCTTCTTCCTTAATAGTTAGTGGACACTACAGTGGAGCTGGCTAATAAGGTAGGGGCAGCAGAGATTATCTCCCGTATCGTGGATGACTTGAAGGATGAAGCTGAGCAGTACAGAAAAATGGTGATGGAGACCATTGAGAAAATTATGGGCAACCTTGGTGCCGCTGACATCGATCATAAACTAGAAGAGCAGCTTATTGATGGTATCCTGTACGCCTTCCAGGAACAGACCACTGAGGTGAGTTACGGTCTTTGCTGCCTCTAAAATATCCTGCTATGTTATGTTATCATCTTGCGTCATAATCTTGTCTGTACCTCCAGGACTCTGTGATGCTAAATGGCTTCGGTACGGTGGTAAATGCTCTGGGTAAGAGAGTTAAACCGTACTTGCCTCAGATCTGCGGTACAGTGCTGTGGCGTCTCAACAACAAATCCGCCAAAGTCCGTCAGCAGGCTGCTGACCTGATTTCTCGCACAGCGGTGGTCATGAAGACATGCCAAGAGGTGAGGAATGAGTATATGTATATTTATGGACTGCTTAAATAAAAATACTGATGTTGCTTACTAATGTGTATATCTTGTTATGACATTTCTGTGTAGGAAAAACTGATGGGCCATTTGGGTGTGGTGTTGTATGAGTATCTGGGAGAAGAATACCCAGAAGTGCTGGGTAGCATTCTTGGAGCCCTTAAAGCCATTGTTAATGTTATTGGTGAGTGTCAAAGTACTTCATTACTGTTGTTTGCTAGGATCTAAGCCATAACTCTAAGTATTAAACTTTTGTTGAATTCATTGACTGAAGAAAAAAAAAATTATTAGTGTTTTTCTCATGTTTTTGACCTTTTTTTTTTTTTAAATATATATATATATATATATATATATATAAAGGATATTTACCTAAAAATGAAATTTACTCATCCTCAAGCCATTTTAGGTGTATGTGACTTTCTTCTTTCAGATAAATACAATCAAATTACAATATTAAAAATATCCTTCCAAGCTTTATAATGGTAGTAAATGGGTGTTAAGATTTTGAAGTTCAAAAAATTGCTTGAGTCATCATAAAAAGTGTTCAACATGGCTCTGGGGGTTAATAAAGGCTGCCTTAAGCAAATCAATGCATTTGTGTAAGGAAAACATCTGTATTTAAAACTATAAACCGTAAACTCTAGCTTCTGCTAACTGTCTTATGTGCGTACACGAGAGTGGCCTTCCAGCGAATTTTGTAGGTGACGCAGTGAATGCGGAAATGCAGTGGAGAGATCAAAGCAAAACGCCAGTCACAAATTAAAGATATAAAACGGATTTGTAAAGAAGAATATCAGATGATTTCGATATAAGACTGGGTTTCCTTTGTTCAGAAGGCCTTTATAAACCCTTACAGGTGTTTAGAGAACTTTTTATTATGGATGAATGCAATTTATTGGACTTCAAAATCTCAACACCCATTCACTGTCATTATAAAACTTGGAAGAGCAGAACATTTTTTAAATAGAACTCTTGATTGTATTTACCTGAAAGAAGAAAATCACATACACTCAGGATGACTGGAGTGTGAGTAAATCATGGGGTAATTTTCATTTGAACTTGGAGGAACTATGCCTTAACTTAATTATAGAAACTTTATTTTGGTTTTGGTTGTCAGCTAATTGTTTGTTATTTTTGGATTCTTTGAGATTATTTTGGTGTGATTTCTGCTGCTTTGCTTTCTTTTGATTATGAATAATTGTGTAAATGTTCCGTTGGCAGGTATGCACAAGATGACACCACCTATCAAAGACTTGCTTCCACGTTTGACTCCAATCTTGAAGAACAGACATGAGAAGGTGCAGGAGAACTGCATTGATCTGGTGGGCAGAATCGCTGACAGGTCAGTCCTATAGTTTCCTGCAGGATTTGCACTTTTAACATTTGAAATTCTGATAATGCCTTCTAAAACATTGTGTTTATTGCAGGGGTGCAGAGTACGTGTCTGCCAGAGAATGGATGCGCATCTGTTTTGAATTGCTGGAGTTGTTGAAAGCCCATAAGAAGGCCATCCGCAGAGCTACTGTCAATACTTTCGGCTACATCGCCAAGGCCATTGGGTAAAACACACATCCTTCTCAGTAATGCAAAATTTGTATTTGATGATTTTAAAAATGTTGATTTTTAATTCCCTAGTCCTCATGATGTGCTGGCCACGCTGCTTAACAATCTGAAGGTGCAGGAGCGTCAGAACCGTGTGTGCACAACGGTAGCCATCGCTATCGTGGCCGAGACGTGTTCGCCCTTCACCGTGCTTCCGGCGTTGATGAACGAGTACCGTGTTCCTGAGCTTAACGTTCAGAATGGTGTCCTAAAGTCTCTGTCCTTCCTGTTCGAGTACATCGGTGAAATGGGCAAAGATTATATCTACGCAGTCACACCTCTGTTGGAGGATGCTCTGATGGACAGGTAAGCTGAGAATTACCACTTAAAACATGCGGATTGTTTCCAGTAGGAGTCTATAACTTCCTGTATTTGCTGTCCATCACAGGGATCTTGTACACAGGCAGACAGCCAGTGCTGTGGTGCAGCATATGTCTCTGGGAGTTTATGGCTTTGGCTGTGAAGATTCTCTCAATCATTTGCTCAACTATGTTTGGCCAAATGTCTTTGAAACATCTCCACACGTCATCCAAGCTGTCATGGGGGCCCTCGAGGGTCTGAGGGTGGCAATTGGACCCTGCCGCATGCTGCAGTACTGCTTGCAGGTACATTTCACTTTTCTTTTTCTTTCTTTTATTTATTTTTTTTAATATAGCGGAAGTAAGCCTATGGGTGAGACTTATGGTTCATTAGCCATAGTGAAATCACGAAAAGAATAACAACGTGCAGTGAACCGGAAGCCAGGCCTTGTACAAACATGTACAAATGGCCACACCCACTCTTACGGGAAGAAAAAGGTGGATAATAGTTTATTGACTTAAAAATACTTAGCTAATGGCTAAATTATTATTTTTTTTCAACAGGGTTTGTTCCATCCTGCACGCAAAGTGCGTGATGTGTACTGGAAAATCTACAACTCCATTTACATCGGCTCCCAGGATGCACTGATCGCACATTATCCTCTTGTCTACAATGACGAGAAGAACTCATATGTTCGCTATGAGCTGGAGTACTTCCTGTGAATATACCTACCCTTACATGTGCACTCTATCTCTTCTCTTGTATCTGTGTCTAATTCATGGTTTATAGGACTTGGTCCATTTTTTTATGTTCTCTGGTAGATAACAACCGGTACCACAGATTCTGTGGTCTAAAATTCATTTCTTATTAAAGAACAGAAAAATGTCGAAAAAAAGAATCTGTCGAACGTGACGCTTTTAGGTCTTTGGATTAGACTTTTCTGTTTTTACGGCGTGACACCATGCACGGTGACAGTAAAGATCGTAGCAGAGTTTCTGAGGAATGTGATTTATCTTCAGTAAATCTTTTAACTAGAGACTTGTGTTCTGGTCTGTCAAGCTCGCTCTCTTGCTCAGTCACACATCTGTTCTTATTATAATGTTGCTTAGTTTGGCTGAATAAACGTTTGTGTATTAAGTCGTTGATCTCCTGTTTTGTTTAGAACATCCAAAAGAAGTCCTGATTGTATTGTCTACACTTGGGGTATTAAAACCCCATCTAATGTGGTCTGAGCAAGCATACTGATCAAGATTTATAATTTGCAAAATTGAATGTGGAAAGTCAGTCCTAACATTTGAATTAGAAAATCAAAAACCTTTGATCAGGGAATATTTGTAGCTTTTACAGTGCCTTGCAAAAGTGTATATATATAATTTTTTTTTTTTTTTTCCCACATTTTATGTTGCTGCCTTATGTTAATCTGCTTTAAATTACTTTTTTTCCACATCAATCTACACTCCATACACCATAATGGAAAAGCAAAAAACTTTTTCAAAATCCTGCAAAATATAAAAAATGGGTATTGATGTGAAATGCGATCCGTTGCATAAGTATTCATATCCTTATCTGGGACACTAGCTCAGGAGCATTCATTTTGCTTGTAGATGTTACTATATTTTGATTTAATCGAATGGGTATGATTTGGAAAGGCACACACATCTTAATAAAAGGTATAACAGCTGAAAATGCAAAAATCAAGCCCTGGATTTAAAAAAAATAAATAAATAAACTGCCTGTAGAGCTCAAGAGACAAAACTGCATCAAGCCACACATCTGGGGAAGGGTTCAGAAAGAATGTCTCTTGTTGCATGTCCCTTTTACCCTTAATGAACCACTAGGACTCTTCCTAGAGCTGGCTTCCTGGCCAAACTGAGCAATTGATAGAGAAGGGCCTTGGTTAGAGTGGTGATCAGGAACCTGATGGTCACTCTGGTTGAGCTCCATGGTCATATATGCAGAAGGCATAACATCACTGCAACACTTCTCTGATCTGGGCTTTATGGTAGTGTGGCAAGACTCAATCCTCTCCTCAGTTAAGACACATGAAAACATGCTTGGAATTTGCAAAAAAGCTCCTAAAGGATCCTCAGACTAAGATACAAGATTCTGTGGTTGGATGAACCTCAATTCCAAGCATCATGTTTGAAAGAAACCAGGCACTGCTCATCACCTGAGAAGTACTATCCCAAAAGTAAAGTAAAGTGTGCTGGTAGCAGCAGAAAGGGATTGAAGGGAATCGTCAGAGTAAAAGAAAATATTCTCAGTGCACTGAAATATTGAGATAGCCTTAGTAAAAACCCAGTCCGGAGCATTCAGAACCTCAGACTATAGGCAGAAGGTTCACGTTCCAACAGGAGAGTAAACCTAAATACACATTTCAGTGTTTTTTTGTTTTTTTTTAATAAACTGTTTTATGACGTTTTGGCAGTCCTGTTTTTGCTTTGTGATTATTGTGCATGGAGTGTATATTGATGTGAAAAAAGTAATTTAAGCCAGTTTAACTTAAGGCAGCAACATAACAAAATGTGAAAAAAAAATGAAGTATGAATACTTTCGCAAGGCACTATACCTGTAGTTAAATGCGAATACATGTTAAACCTAAATAATGTACTATTAAAGCATACTATATATACACATTTTTATTTCCTTGTGTAAGGAAGGATCTTGAGTTAAATGCATTCATTATATGAGATTTTGTTTGCTTATTTCCCACATTCTGCTTAGACGCAACACAGCAGATGTAAAGGGAAGATTGTATTTGTGGTTTTTGCGCAAACATGAGGGTCCAGGAGTTTTTCAGTCTGAAACAATGAGAGGCCATACTTTAAAGAATTTCAGACATAATTTATCATTTTTACATCCACCCTTTTTGATAACATCTGCTTTTTTTCCATGAGATTGTAAACAGTGGGGTGCTTTATGCGGACTGCACTATATGTTAGTGCTGATCCTGACTGAAAATATTCTCTTGAACATTTCCTTTGTCAGTGGTCCTTGGCTGTAAAGTTAAAATAAAATAATTATTTGGATAAAGAGCTTAAGCTTTTTGCTTAGAAAACTGTGGACATTTTGAGTTAAGTCCTGAAATGTTTAAATTGACTTGAACCTCTCAATATTCATTAAATAATAAAATGTATACTCACTTTATAGTATATCCTCTTAAATATGCAACAGCTACTTCCTGTAGTCTCCTTTTGACCCATCAGCCCAAACTCTCATGCATATTTAAATATAGCCTCTGTATCAAACACACACAAACACAGTCTGTTAGGTGATGTCATCCAGCCAAACAAGACAAACAAACACTGATATTTGCTTCCAGGGACATTGTGGACAAGTTCCTGTTTTCCATTTTTAAGAATGTCCAGCTGTCATTTATTAACTGCACAGACAATGAGACAAATATAGAGCAGCAAGTAGCTAAACAAAAATAAAAGGTTTAGAAGCTAATCATATTATAGAGGCAAAAATACTGTTAAATCTTTTGCAGTAAATTTCAAATGAATCAAATCTCACTGAATACCGCTTTTTTTTTTTCCTTTTCTTTTTTTTTAGTGACGTCCCTTGTTTGTCCGTCAGAAAAATCCTTCAGGTCATACAAATTATTACTACTACTACTACTATTATTATTATTTTAGCATTTTTGTTCAATTGAAATCTTTCCAACAATGACTATGATTTTGAGATGCATCTTTTCATACTGAGGACAATTAAGGGACTCATATGCAATTATTACAGAAGGTTCAAACACTCACTGATGCTCCAGATGGAAAAATGATGCATTAGGAGCCAGGGGTGTAAACTTTTAAACAGAATGAAGATGTGTACATTTTTCTTATTTTGCCAAATATCATATTTTCTCATTTCATTCTGCCCTTTTTAATTAATGCTTGAACAGACAGTACAAGAACAACATAGCCAAGGGAACACATACAAATCCATAAAATAAGGACAAATAGTTGTAAATTAAACATAAGACAAACACAAACGCATACACATTAATAATAAAATAAAATTTGCCACAAAAAAATATAATAAAAAACATTGTGGATGATATTCATTACGTTATAACATTACAATGATATTAAAACAATCGCACATAAGGAAAGCATCTAAATACATGGATTTTCTTAAAATACCTCTGTATAATATTTCAGTATTTTTTTTTAATTCTTTTTAATACCTCCCTCCAGAAGCTAGGACTCTTAACTCTTAACACTTAATACGTCGTGTTTTCTTCTGAAGCAGCGTTTGAACCTTCTGTTGGAAAGGGTTCAAATACACAAAAATGTTGACCAAAGAAACCAAATAATTTGTGGGACCTGAAAGATTTATCTGAAGAACAGTGGACAGTTCAGGACAAACAAGGGACTCTTGAACACTTATCACTAACCAAAAAACAGCTGTGGATCATTCAGGTAACAACACATTATGAAGAGTTCAGATGCAAACCCCCCTAAAAGCCATCTCAGTCAAAAATGAGATAATGATACTCAGTGAATGCTCGACATATAAATCCATCAAATACCTTTACTTCAAACTCGCTAAAATCCCAGCCTCAGACCAATCAGTTGTGCCCATTTTCGACCTCTGCCAAATTATTACCCCTCTCGTTGAAATCGCTACCTTGCCTAATCCTAACCTCACCCCTAATCCTAACCACTCCCCCGCACCCAAACCTAGAATCAAGCGTGCCTATGTAAACTTTTGAACAGGGTCATTTTTACAAATCCAACTGTTATTTTCTTTTGTGGACTATGTAATCGTCTTTTATGTGAAATATCTTATTCAGGACAGTACTAAATAATAAATAACATATATTTTGCATCATCCCTCTTATTTTGGAGGTTCTGCAAGGTGTATGTAAACTTCTGACATCAACTGTATAATATATACTCCAAAAGATACGATATCTTTACTCTTTGAGTAACCAGAGAGGGTACTGATTCGTTTTAGCGATTCGGTTCGTTCGGACAGTTCGATTCACAAAACGATTCCCATATTAGTTGGAGTCAATACTACTCACTGTGACCGAATCATTGAACAGAACAGCTTCGTTACAATGAGTCATTGCGTCAGTGCGTCAGACTAGCGAGGGCATCAGTGAGGCGATGATGATGGCTCTTCGGAAGAACTGACAATCCTGTGCATCAGACACAGAGGGGGAAACGCAATTACGAATCCTACTATGGTAATGCAGTAGTTCATGAATATTAATTAGGTCGCGATGACGTTCCTTTCTAATATCCTCGACGCGTCCAGTCACACATCCTAATTTATATTCATGAAACAGTAGTTAATTCATAAATCCGCAGTAGGAATCGTTCATTGGACATCTCAACAGCGCCCACTCTGACAGCGTCTGCCTGTCAGCCAATCTGTTGGAAAATTGGGTACCGTATTAATATTCACAAGCCAGGCCTTCGCCATAGTAGGCTCGCGAAATTAGCGAGGGGGGAAGCATACAAAAAAACGCTGACTTCCTGTATTTTTTTATAACGAATGAATACATTACGCAGAACATAAGCGAGAGGGATATAATATCTGAAATCGGTATCGCCGTGGATGCCACTGCTGTAAATGCGGATTGTTTACCGCAGCCCTCGCATCCTTTCCTCCCTCCCCTTTTCCTCTTTCCCGGAGCGCCGGAAGGCTGGTCGTGAGGCAGCGGCTACAACAGCTCCCACTGACCGAAGATAGCGCCTGCAGAGCCGGCCACGGCCGTCACATCACCCCGGGCCCCTGGAGGGTGCGATCCAGAGCAAAGCAGGAAGCAAGCTTTTGATACCACATCATTGTGCAGCATCATCCTTCCGTGAAAGAAAGCGCAAAGCCACTTCTGGATTTTATTAATCTTCACCTCCAGGTCTTTTCAAGAGTTTGGATGTGCAGTTTCACATGATATGGCTGTTCTTAAACTAGTCGACCAGGTAATCACACAAAAATTTTTTTGATTGCAGAATGATCAGTTATTTAAAAGATGGTATGATTAAATGTCATTTCAATGAATACACGAAATACACGATGCTCCATATATGCTTGCAGCATATGCATTGTATATTAAAAATGCATGACAGCACATACAATCGCGTTTAATATGCTTATGTCTGTTTCTGCTGTCACGCATTTTGCCCAAACGACATCATGATAGTTCTTGTTGAACGATTATCGTCTTCCTGAAAGTCAAAAACAGCTACTTGAGCAATTTATGCAAGTCGTGAATCTGTTTCTACTTAGGAAATTAACTAGGTGCTCCGCTTTAAGTTAAATATTTTTAGTCTATGAATATCAATATGTGCTTTACCAAAATCAGTGTAAGAATCTGAGATAAAATAGTGGTAAATTAACTAAGTGAGCGTTGTTCTCTTTTATTGCATAATTTGGAAAATCATCTTGCTTTCATCTAGAGAGAACAAACTTCCTGCTGTCTGCTGGAGTGTGCATGATGCTGATGTTGATATGGCTTCTAAATCTAATCTGCACACCTTTGCAAGTTTTAGAAGAAAACATTACAAATGTATGATATCATTGTCAGCACACCTAGTCAGATTTCTGTTTTTACTAACTACTATAAGCTGCATACCAACATATCCTTGAGCTCCACCCAGTTAAGTTCCTTTTCTCACAAATATCACTGTTGTTCACTTATTTGAAGCTTTTTTTGTCAATATCAATCATTTAGTTTCAAACTAAACTTCTGTGTTTGCAATGAAATGCAATGTAGTATGTAGTATGCAATATAAAAAGACTGAAAGACTGAATACATTGTAATCTGATTTTCATTGGTGATATATTACTATACTTCATGAGCTTGAAATGACATGTTTTTATACTAGTCACCTTCACTAATTATTACTTTTCATGTGTCATTTGGTGGACACAAAGTTAGATTTTTTTTTTCTCAGTAGAGTAGACCTGTATTTCCCTACCGGTCATGTGATGCCCTCATATCTAGACGCTATTGCAAATGTTCTAGGAAGTTGTCCTTGCAACAAGTAACTTGATGTCTATCAGAGGCCCCATGGACTTCATGTCAGGGTCGTGAAGATTTATCAGCTGTGAGACTGTAGAGACTAAAAAGTATGTACTAAATCTTTGCACACTACGGTTGAAGCAATGATTCTGATTCAAACAACTGCAGCTATTAACAGCTTCATGTTTTTGGTTACCAGAAAAATGCCAACTCGTCTAACTATTTGAAGTATATAGTGTAACTATATTTATGCTTCAGGTACACTGAATAATTTATTGACGTGAGTGGATTTTTATTTGTCATGGCAGGAGTTGAAAGATTGGAAAATACTTCATTCATTCACTTAGCAGACACTTTTATCCAAAGCGGCCACATCATACACGCATATACTGTTGTAAAGTCTTGTGGCAATAAACAGTTTGTATTTTAATGTTTATCCTGAAGCAGTGTCTTGCCCCTTAGACTTCCATTAAAAGTGCATTAATGTAAACGCATGTCTTGTTTGTTTTTACAGACTAAGACACAAGTTGAAATTATTTTTGGTATGGTATTTAACACCGTGCCCCAGAAAGCTTCACTTGCATTAAACCCAGGACATTTATTTAGTAAAAATTTAATATGGGACACTAAGTGTTCTGAGCATCAGTAATGTTTACGGTCATTTTGGTCTTGTGTACAGTTTGATTTCCATACTTTGCCCCAAAGAGGAAAAGAACAGGAAGTTGTTGAATCTCAACATTCCCCTCTCATGCTTTTTTCAGTCTCAGAGGGTTACATGACACAAGTTCAGAGAGCCCGAGAGGGAGGAAATAGTGGATAGTGTGTTTACGGCTTATACATCAGGCTGTAAAACTTTAGTTAGTTCTGTTATGCACTTCAGTTTTTATATTTTTCAAAAAACAAAGTTTAGATATATCCAGATTCGATTTATTCCAGAAGAGTATTTTAGAGCATAGTTGTTGAAGACATACAAAATACACAAAGCAAACAGTTTATGAACAGTAAGATTTTAGATTTTTTTAAAGAAGTCTTTTCTGCTCACTATAAGCCCTTTATCCAAAGTACAGCAATTTTAATGTGATTTTGAAGCTGAATTTTTAGCACTCCAGTTATATGACCCTTCAGAAATCATTCTAAAATTTTGATTTGCTGCTCAAAAAACTTTTATTATTATGTTGAAAACAGCTGTGTAGAATTTTTTTCAGGTTTCTTTGATGAATAGAAAGTCACTGGAGTGATGACGCTGGAAATTTAGCTTTGATTACAGGCATAAATAAAATACATTTTTTTTGTAAAGATTTATTTTTGGCCTTTTTTGGCTTCATTGAGATAGAACAGATCATTATTGACAGGAAGTGAAGTGGGAGAGGGGGTAGGGCCGGGAAAGGTCCTTGAGCCAGGATTCGAACTCGGGACGCCCATAGCGCAACAGCACTATATGTCGGCACACTGCCCACAAGGCTATCGGCGCCGACATAAATAACTTTTTAAAGTATATTCAAATAGAAAACCATTATTTTAAATAGCAAAAATATTTCAAAATTGTACTATTTTTGCTGTACTTTGGATCAAGTAAATGCAGGCTTGGTGAGCAGAAAAGACTAAAAATCATACTGTTCAAAAACTTTTGACCAGTAGTGTACATCTGCACCAAACTCTTGAACAAAACACTGAATCGGACAATTCACAGAATGTAAGTCACCTGAAGTTGGGATGTATGAAAGAGCAACAGATTTTTTATTCAATATTGTGATGGACATCTGTCTGAAACAGATTTTCAAAAAGAAAAAAAAATTGGTTCTATCAGTTTGTTGTTTGGATGGAGGCAGATGTAAATGAGAATTTGCAGTCAGTTGTAAGAAATGGGATCTTTAAGTGGACTAAATGTTTGGAGAAGTCCATTGTACGTCAGCAGAGAGAAGTGTGTTGTTTCGCCAGAAGATCAAGTTATGATTTTGATTACATTTTACAAGGTCAAAAAACATTTAAAATCTATGCATAGACAAATTTCCATTTCATGCTGACTTTAAACATCAGGGTAAAAAAGCAGTCACAAGGAGCTAAATTTCAGTTTCGCAGTTCATTTATTGTGCGACATCAGCAGTTCCTCATTTTAAACCCATGGTACTTAAGAAGTCAACCTTCTTTGTTTGAAGAGGAGCCTGCAGTGCTCCAGTTGTCAAAAGTGAAGAAACTCCAGCCCTCATTGGCTATAAAGGAAGTTTGGCTCACTTCTATTGGCCGTAGTGACAGACAAGGGGACAGAGAGTTGGGAGGGGGGGAGGAGGTTGTCGTGTAGCCTGATGCATGTCAACAATGGCTTCAGTGTTTGAGAGTTTGGCTTTGGCATGGAGCGGCGCTGGGAGGTCGGGGAATGTCCTCATTTGTGATGAGCTGCGTCCAGATCCCTGCTTGTGCCAGCGCTCAGCAATCTAGTCCCCAAGCTTTGCGGTGCCATAACACAGGCAGCACTGTTGTCACCAGCTGTTGTGTTCTTCTTCCAGTGAGAGAAGAGCTGTGTGCTTGTGCATGCGATCAAGACAGAGGCAACATCTCATGGTCGAGAGAATTCAACATTGTATCCTCAAAGATTCAATGTGCTCATAAAAGAGCTCAATGAGGATGGCCCAGTGGCCCGGTGCCAGTGTGAGAGTGGTTAGGGCCAGTTTTATGTTGTAAATTTTACATTCCTGATCTTGTGCTTGCTGTTATGGCTTGCAAACGTAAACATGTGGTTTTCTTAAATTTATTGCATGTTGTTGTTGCAAATTCTGCTGATTTTATCCTGTTTATCTTAGTTATTTTTGATGAAATCCAAGAGCTTTCTGAGCCTGCATAGACCGCAACACAACTGACATGATCAAGGCCCAGAAAGGTAGTAAGGACATTGTTAAAATAGTCCATGTGTCATCAGTGGTTTAACCTTAATTTTATGAAGCTATGAGAATACTTTTGGAGCACAAAGACAAGAGAAGTAACAATTTTATACAACAGTTCTCTTCAGTCTTCAAGCATTCATGACAATACCACGCCGCACGACAATTTTAACAATGTTCTTACTACTTTTCTGGGCCTTACACGTGTCAGTTGCGTTGCTGTTTATGCAGGGTCAGAAAGCTCTCGGATTTTATCAAGAGTATCTTAATTTGTGTTCTGAAGATTTGATTGACAGGTGATCTGACCAATCATAACGCCGAACCTGCCATTTTTGTCCAACAAACAAATTAGACTGGAGAATAGATTAACATCTGCGGACTTAAACTTGAAAATCAGTGCATATTGATGTCTGTCTGTGGTTGAAACAAGACTAGCAAGAAACTATGCTTTTAACCACAGGTCGAGAGCTGCAGTTCTAACTACGTAAGTTTGCAACGCTGTTTGCGAATGTTTGTTTGATCTATGGTTTCGGGAAACACAGAATTGTTGAACTATGTTGGTAACGACGGAACTTGCGACCATAGTTGGCTAACGATACTTTTGGGAAGTGCACCCGTCTGATTTGTTTGTCGGACAAAATGGCGGATTCTGCATTACAATTGGTCAGATCGCCTGTCAATCAATCTGTTTGTGAAGGATCAATTAGTGACAGAATTTTTGGTTGAAACATCCCTTTAATAATCCACACAATCAGGACATTTCACAGACAAAATTCTGTCATTTCAATAAGAATTCTCGCATTCTGGAATTTTGTGTGAAGGCAAAAGGTTTCCACAGATTTCGCAAACAAGTTTAAGTTGGTCACGCAAATTTGTTGCATTGGCCAATGAAAGCTGCTTAGTTTGAAAGTGACTTTTGTGTAAGCTGTGCATACATCACTATTGACAAGAGAGATTTTTTAATATGTCACTCTTGCTAATCTCTTGATCACACCTGAAGTCATATTCAAATATTTGACAAGTTTGGGCCAGATTTACTAATAGATTGCACCAGCACAAACCATCTTTTGGTGTTAAAATAGTACTGTCAGACTCAGGAAAGACGCGCAGTGAACAATTAGCGCTGGACAGTTGTTTTTTGCTGAAACCTCATTGAATATGCATTTGTAGGAGTTTCCCTTTCAGATGCAAAACTTGAAATAAATAACGTTTGTGCATTATTATTAACACCTAAAAAAGCATGTCTTAAAGCAGCAGGATTTTGCGCTCTTCTCAATATTTAGATTTTTTTTGCACCCTCAGTTTCCGGATTTTCATCCGAATAGTTGCATCTCAACCAAATATTGTCCTATCCTAACATGCATCAATAGAAAGCTTATTTATTCTGCTTTCAGATGATATATAAATCTCAATTAAAAAAAAAATTACCTTAATGACTGATTTTGTGGTCCAGGGTCATGTGTGATGTGTGATATGGTAGGATGCATGACAAGAAAAAAGTCATGAAATGGTTCAGCCTTTGGTTCTTTTAGAAAGCTAACTTGAATTGACTAACAAAAATGACTGATGGCTTGTAGCGAATTGGCACAGCAGAGATCATTTTTTTATGGATGATGAAATGAGTTTGAAGTGAGTGGGTGATAAGATGGCCTGTTTCTGCAGCTGAAAATAGAGCTGATCTCAACAACACATCTCCTGTTATCTCTACACAGAGAGTTTGTTTGTATATGTGCATATTAAAGAGAAAGTCATAGTGAAAGAAGCTATTCTTAGAAGTATATTTTGAAGTGGCAGAAAAACATATTCATATTTTTCATTAAACATTAACTTTTCTTCACAGAAAAAGCAAAATAGGACTCCCCTGTCTTTACAATCCCCATTCTTAGTATTGAACCCTGAAGTACCAAGTGTGTTCATTTGCATGTTGGCCTGCCTGCATGTGTTCTGTTGTATAGCGGAAGTGAAAATGCTTTCCACGCTTCCTCTGTGTCGCTTCTGAGAAGGTAAAAAAAGAGCAACAGGAAGTGAAATGTGGGGGTTATTGCAGATAGAGACACTGGAAGTTTAGATGCAGCCAAGTTTGGCTCAAACCACCTCAGTGTTGTTATGCTTCTCTAATCCCACGCATGTGTCAGATTATCATGGTTTTCAATGCGCTGCCATGTAAATATATGAAGCTTGGCAGTTGAATTTAGGAAAATAGCTGGCAAAATACAGTTTATAAATATATTTGGCATTAGTTTAGCCTTTAGCTGCTCCATAAACAAGAACTAAAGATGATAATTACACAGAGGAAACATGACTTTAATGAGCACAGTGTGTGGTGCAAAGCTTCCTTGGGGCTCTTTGGGTCTCGATTTGGCCTCCCTGCAATGACGCCATTTCATGGAAATGGTGAAGGCAGTGTGGTTTTGCAGCCTAGTTGTCTGGTTGTGCTAGCGATTTGTGCTGAGATTTGTGCTGAGAAACTGATCATTTGAATGACAAAGTTATTCCAACAATAAAACATAACTTCATAATCAGCACAAGGATAATCTAGGTTCTTGTTGCTCTGTATACATTCTGACCCAAACGTGGTGCTTGCCTTTGCATAATTTGCTGCCACAATATTATGGTGGTTGCCAGGATGTTGTTGTATGGTTGCAATATTGTTCTGAGCGGTTTTAGTATGTTCCTGTTTGGTGGCTAGGATGTTAATAGATGGGCTCCTTGGCCGTTCAGGGTGGGTGCTAGCATTTGGGATTGGTTCAGATCTGTAACCTTAAAGGAGCAGTCACATTAGAAAATCTGCGAAATGTTGCATACAAGAAAGGTCCGTTGTCTGTATTGTAGCAGTGTATGAAGCACACCTCACACACAAGTTACTTCTCCAACTTGAACTTGCAAAACTGCGCTGGTAAATCGTTTGCTTCCAATTACATTAATTATTCACCTTGATGTCATTCCAAATCCTCTTCGGAACACAAATTAGGACATTTTAATGAAATCCGAGAGCTTTCTGACCCTCCATAGGCCTTCAAGGCCCAGAAAGGTAGTAAGGACATCAGTGGTTCAACTGCTATTTTGTGAAGCTAGAGAATTTTTGTGCACAAGGAAAACAAAAATAACTTTATTCAACAATTTCTCCTCTTTTGTGTCAGTCAATATGCATTCACTATGTCTGGTCATGCTTTTATTCTTTAAAACCATGTTTAAATAATCTCTTGTTTTCACAGCCACCCATCGTCCAAGCCATCTTTAACGGAGACCCAGATGAGATTCGTATGCTCATATGTAAATCAGAAGATGTCAATGCACTGGTATGGCTCAGTTTCTTTTGTTCTTCTTCTCACATGACTATATCTCATCTCTTTGTTTCTTGCGGCACAATAGCTGAGGAATCCCATGGACTACAGCCAGAGATTTATATACATTTGTCTCTGTAAAGGCAACAGGACACAAAACAGTTTTCAGGGCCATTCTTCTTTCAGAATATTTATTTATTCTGCTTGTCTCTGTGTGTCCGCCCTAATGGCTCGAGCAAGAATTAGCTCACTCGCTGTCCGAACGTTTTATAAAGAGTCGCTGGTCAAAGTCGTGATTTCAGGCTGCATGTGCAAACAGGTTTAGACAATGGACACGTTGAGATGTCACCACTGCAAGTGTGAGAGCACATTAGTACACACTGACATCTTCTTCAGGGATTGTAAAGGGCCAGTCAATGCTTCTTTGTTGTGGATCACTAGTAATGACGGGGAATCAGCATATTGCATTCAGAAGTGACCCTGTCTATGAACAATTCTCTGCAAAAACTTCTCAGTCCAATTGGACTTTAGAAAGTTTTCAAGGTTTTGGTGTTTAAAAATAATGGAATTTACTGTAAAGACAACATTTAAAAGACACAATTGAAACAGGAAGTTTGGGTGAGACGTATCAAAGGGCTCATCCTTTTTTTAAATTAGCCAATAGCCTTTTGTTTATACCACGACTAGCAAAATATGATTCGTTATTTGCTCTGGTTAGGTTGCTGTAGAACGTTTTGTCCATTTTTGGCTAAAAAATGTTCTGTACCTCTAAATCCAAGATACACTTGGATTTAGAGTATATACACTATTGAAAAGTATTGTAGAGTCTGTAAGAGTTTGAATGAAATTCATACTTTTATTTTTTTAAAGAGCAGGTCATGTGGTATTTTAAAGTGTCCTAATATTGTGAGTCCCCTACAACAGGTTTAAATACATATAAGGTCAGAAAACATTGTAATTTTCTCACAATATATGAAGAGTGCAGATGCAAAAGCCTCTAAATCCATCTGATGTCTTTCTTTAAAAAAAAGCATTTTTATCAGGCTCTGATGTACAGGTTTATGTAAGTAGTGGTACTTCTGATTGGGCTGAGGCTGGTATTTTACCGATTTTGAAGTAAAAGTATTTGATCACATATAATATGTGTCGAGGGCATTCACTCAGTATCATTATCTCATTTTTGACCGAGATGGCTTTTAGCTGGTTTTGCATCTGAACTCTTCATACATTTAATATTAAAATCATTTTGCAATGATTTCGAAACGATTCGTTCAAAGCAGTTCTGAGCTGTCTGTAAAACTCTCCCTTCCATAAGCCTACTCTGCTCTGATTGGTCAGCCGGCCAGGTCTGTTGTGATTGGTCTTTCTGTATACAATGCAAGGGAATCATGCCCACAGCTAAAGTTCAGCTGCTAAACTGTAAACGCTTTACAAAACCATAATGGTGGATACGTTAACGGAATGCTAACATGACTAACCAATGAAACAATACAGTTTGTAAACCAAAATAAGTCTACATTCATACATACATACAAAGTAATTAGAACAAAGACAATCTACATTAATCGACACATTCTTAGGAAACAGTGGGTTCACAGCAAATTAATACAATTTTAGTAAGACAGTTATATCATGGTTTACCTGGAAACCTGAAGCTGCACTACTAGGTATACATCACCTATTAGCACAAAAACCTTGATATTTTGAGCACTCAATTGAAAATGTACACATAACATATTAATCATAATTACAGGCAGTGGTTAGAGAAGCAGTCCTCTGTAAAATAATGAGCACACAACAAGGTTTGAATTGTATTGCTAAGGTATCGTGGAAAAAATACATTTTAACCACTGATTTTTCACATTATCATCTTTCGGCAATGCATCTTCTTACAGCTCAGTGCACAATGTCTTCTCGGCATGATGTAAACACAAACTAGTGTAAGTGTTTGTGGGCAGATCAGAGTGTTCGTATTTCGTGGGCAGGCAGGGATTATGCTAATATGTTACTTAGTGACATATATCAGTAACAGGCAGAAGATTTGAAAATACGACACCTCATTAAGGTGGCTCAGTCGACTCTTTCTTTTGAGAGACAATATCTTTATTTATCATGCGCTGTTTTTATGTTACAAAAATACTCTGTTAACACTTGTCAACCTTTAAGAGTACACTAGCATATAGATGGGTTACAAGCTAATAGACATGGAGTTACACCCTTGATTTGATTTCATTTTTCGACATAATATTTCCATCCTCCCTGTCCATGTGACTCTCCTGCTGTCTTTTTTCATTCTCTCTCAGGATGCTGAGAAGCGAGCTCCCCTTCATGCAGCAGCCTTCCTCGGAGATGCTGAGATCACAGAGCTCCTCATTGTGTCAGGTAGAGCTGTTCTCTTTCTTTCTCCCTCCATTCCTTCCCCACCTCCCTTCCATAGTACCTTTACACCATTTCTTATAAAATAATATCCATTAAAGGTATAGTTTACACAAAAATAAATATTCTGTCATCATTTACTCATGTCACTCCAAACCCATGTGTTATCTTTGCTGTGGAACATAAAGGATGGTTTTGTATGACGTAAGAGTGAGTAAATGATGACAGAATTTTCATTTTTAGCTGAACTACCCCTGTATGAATAAGTATGTAGAGCCTTAAATTGATAGTCCACCCAAAAATTAAAATTCTGTCATTAATTACTTACCCTCATGTTGTTCCAAACCAGTAAGACCTTTGTTCATTTTCGGAACACAAATTAAGATATTTTTGATGAGATCTGAGAGCATTTTGACCCTGCATAGACAGCAACACAACTACCACATTCAAGGCCCAAAAAAGTAGTAAGGACATCATTAAAATAGTCCATGTGACGTCAGTGGTGCAACCGTAATTTTCTGAAGCTGTAGGAGTATTTTTTGCTGGATATTTGCTAGGTTTTTGCTGGCTCTATGCAGGGTCAGAAAACTCTCTGATTTCATCCAAAATATCAACATTTGTGTTCTGAAAATGAACCAAGGTCTTACGATTTTGGAACAACAAGAGGGTAAGTAATTACTGACAGAATTTAATTTTTGGGTAAACTATTCCTTTAATTTACTGAGGTTATTAATGTTTGATGTTTCTTGGACTCCTTCACTGTAGGAGCACGGGTCAATGCCAAAGACAACATGTGGTTGACTCCTCTCCACAGGGCAGTGGCATCACGTAGCGAGGTAAGATTAGTTGTTAAACACCCACTCATGTTCAAATAAGACAGATGTTGTGTAACGTTATTACGCAGCAGGGTGCCTTTGAAACAATGCTAATCATATGCAGCAGCTCCTGTGTGAATCGAAAAGAGTACTGGGTACTGATTAGTCAGTCGTATTCCAGCTGGCCTGAAGTGTACAATATAGTGACATTGTTGTGGATATGTTTTACACACATCTAGGAGGCTGTTCGCGTGTTGATCCGTCATTCTGCCGATGTTAACGCACGAGATAAGAACTGGCAGACTCCACTGCATGTTGCTGCCGCTAACAAGGCCCTGCGCTGTGCTGAGGTGATCATCCCGCTCCTGAGCAGCGTCAATGTTTCAGATCGCGGGGGACGCACCGCCCTGCACCACGCCGCCCTTAATGGCCATACAGAGGTACTTCAAGTTGAATTTTTGCTTAGTTTATAGCAATACCACTGAGCCCCACATGTGACATGCAGGAAATATATATATTGTGGCCACGAATTATAAATTTGTACCCACAACTATTTAATCCGTTCCACAGATTTAGTTAAATTGTGACCATAAATTAAAGAGATCCAAATGAAAACTCTGTCATTCATTACTCACCCTCATGTCGTTCCAAACACTTAAGACCCTTGTTCATCTTTTCAGATCAAAAATTAAGATATTTTTTATGAAATCCGACAGCTTTCTTACCCAGCATAGACAGCAAGGCAACTGACAGGTTCAAGGTCCAGAAAGATAGTAAGGACATTGTTAAAATAGTCCATGTGACATCAGTGGTTCATCCTTCATTTTATGAAGCTACCATGCACTGTGAACGTGCGTCGAAGACTGACAGGAAATAGAAGAAATGGTTGAATAAAGTCATTATTTTTGTCTTCTTTGTGCCCAAACGTATTCTTGCAGCTTCATAAAAAGAGATCAAAATGGCCTATCAAAACAAACTAATTCTTCATTTATGTGCATGATTTAAATAAAATGGGGGACAAATATTAAATTGTGGCCAAAATTAAAATGAGAGCAAGGGAACAAATTCTTAATGCATTAAGTTGTGGCTGCAATAAATATATGTGACCCTGGACCACAAAAACAGTCCTAAGGGTAAATTTTTTTGAAATTAAGATTTATACATGATCATCTTAAATTAAATAATGAGAAATTTGCCTTTAAAGTTTTGATACATTTATGGTTGGATATGTGCTAAATATCTTAATGGAACATGATCTTTACTTAATATCCTAAGGGTTTTTGGCATAAAAGAAAATTAGATCATTTTGACCGATACAGTGTATTTTTGAAATTTGCTACAAATATACCCGTGCTACGTAAGACAGGTTTTGTGGTCTAGGGTCACATAGTTTTGCCTGCATGTGATGTGCAGGGCTCTGATCATATTTTATTTCACTGCAGTTTAGTGCAATAAGTTTTGCAAGTTTAAAGACTGAGACACTGACAGCCTTTGGATACAAATTCACATGCCCCCCGATACAGACTTAATTTCGCTGCATTGCATTGTCAGCATAGCTGGAAATGTCTTGTGCTCTAAACAATGCAGAATGCTTTAGAAGGTCATTATATAAACTGTGACACAAACACGCAGCACACAATAAGAGCTTCAGGAGACCCATAATTACTGACGCATTATTGACTCATGCTTTACTGCCTATTGAGACTAGCACAAGCATTCTCTCCTCCATTTCCCTGTGTTTTTCTTATCGCTGTTCTTCGCTTTTTTTTTTCATATCTTTTCAGATGGTTAGCCTTCTCCTGGCCAAGGGTGCCAACATCAATGCCTTTGACAAGAAAGACTGTCGCGCACTGCACTGGGCGGCGTATATGGGTGAGGGAACAAGCTTATAAAGACTGTGACGTGTATGCTGTGTCTTTTGCAGCAGAACACAAAAGGAGTTGTTCACACTGCTGTCTTTCATTTCAGTGCAAAAAATTAGTTACTAGGGGCTGCCAATCTCCTAAGAGGACATAAATCACCACTCAAACATGTTGTGTTTTGTTATTAAAAAAAAAAAATGATTCACTTATATCTAAATGCCACTTCAGAAACTGCTTCTATGTCATCTCTGCAGTTCAGAAACATTTTGTTAATACTGGTTTTGTTTGATTGGTAATTTTGTTTTATGGACAAGAGACAACATTCTGGAAAACATCTATTGTGTTCTACAGAAGCAATTCATTTGGGTTTTGAAATGACATGAGGGAAAGTAACATTAGTTTGCTATATCTGTGTTTGTGTGTTCATGAGCTTCTTTCTATACTCCTGCAGGTCACTTAGATGTAGTGTGTTTACTGGTGAGCCAAGGGGCCGAGATCAGCTGCAAGGACAAGAGAGGATACACACCTCTACATGCTGCTGCTTCCAACGGTCAGATCGCTGTGGTGAAACACCTGCTCAGCCTGGCCGTAGAGGTACCCAGTATGCAAATAGATACAGTTGAAGTCAAAAGTTTACATAAACCTTGCAGAATCTGCAAAATGGTAATTATTTTACCAAAATAAGTGGGATCATACAAAATGCATGTTATTTTCTTGTTTAGTAATGACCTGAATAATATATTTCACGTAAAAGACGTTTACATATAGTCCACATAAGAAAATAATAGAAAGAGAATTTATAAAAATGACTCCATTTAAAAGTTTACATCCCCTTGATTCTTTACACTGTATTGTAACCTGAATGATCCACAGCTGCAAAAAAAAAAAAAAAAAAAAAAAAATTCCCAGAAGAATAAGTAAAAAATAAGTCAAATTTACCCTGAGATTCATATTCAAAAAGTTTTCACCCCCCGGCTCTTAATGCATCTTGATTTCTTCTGGAGCATCAGTAAGTGTACAATACACAAAAATGCTGAAAAACCAAAGAATTTGTGGGACATAAAGGATTTTTCTGAAGAACAGTGTCCTGTTTAGGACAAACAAGGAACAACTATCACTAAACAAAAAACAAAACACAGTTGTATATCATTCAGGTGACAATACAGTATTAAAAATCAAGTGTATGTAAACTTTATGTAAATGGGGTCATTTTTGTAAATTCAGCTATTATTTTCTCTTGTGGACTAGCAAATGTCTTTTATGTGAAATATCTTATTCAGGTCAGTACTAAATAAAAATTAAAATGAATTTTGTATGATATCTCTTATTTTGGTAAAATAATTAACATTTTGCAGATTCTGCAATGTGTACTCTATTCAAACTTTTGAGCTCAACTGTACATAGAGGGAAGGGAGCATGGGGTCATGGAAAAAACATCTAGTTCAAGCTGACTATCGCATGCTTTACTCATAGATAGATGAAGCCAATGCCTTTGGGAACACAGCTCTGCATATAGCCTGTTTTAATGGACAAGATGCAGTGGTCAGTGAACTGATCGACTACGGTGCTAATGTCAGTCAACCGAATAACAAGGGCTTCACACCTCTGCACTTTGCTGCTGCGTCCACTCATGGTGCTCTGTGTCTGGAGTTCCTGGTCAACAGCGGAGCTGACGTCAACGTCCAGGTATGTCCATCCAGGACCAAGTAAGGACAGACAGGCCTGAATTCTGTATGCTTTATTCCAATAAACATTTCCTGATGTTTCCTCAGAGTCGTGATGGGAAAAGCCCTCTTCATCTGACAGCAGTTCATGGACGATTCACACGCTCCCAGACGCTCATACAAAATGGTAAAGCTGTTTTATATCCTGCTAGCCAGCAACTGATTTGCATGTACATAAAAGTACAAGTGTGTGTTTCTGATACAGGTGGAGAGATTGACTGTGTCGACAAGGATGGAAACACTCCGCTGCATGTCGCTGCTCGATACGGCCATGAACTTTTAATAAACACTCTAATTACAAGTGGAGCTGACTGCACCAGGTCTGACTTTGTCTTTCGATCTTTATTAAAAATCTTGGTAAATCATCATTACTTGTTGCCTCTGATATGCTCTATCTTTCTCTGCAGAAGAGGGGTACATGGCATGTTTCCTTTGCATCTGGCCGCTCTGAACGCTCATGCCGACTGCTGCCGGAAGCTTCTCTCCTCAGGTACCGACTACACCACTGTATCAAGCTATGGTTGCACTACCTTAAAATAACGTCGAAAACCATTTTCGGCTAAAAAGAAAAACATTATGACATTACTTCTCATTAAATGAATAGTTCACTCAAAAAAGAAAAATATGATAAAATATAGATATTGATAATATAGTTCAACCGTAATGTTATGAAGTTATTGTGCGCAAAGAAAACAACAACAATTTCTTCTGTCATATCCTCACTGGGGGATTTTACATGACTTGTTTTGTAAATCAACAGTTCATGACCTTCCTGATTCTCTAAATGGAAGAAAATCCCTTCAGCCATGTTCCATCATCTAGTGAAAAGCCTTCCCAGAAATCTGGAAGATGTTAACATAACAAAGGGGGAACAAACTCACTATTGATGCCCATGGTTTTTAAATTAATTATTCAGTAAGCACTTGGAATGATCCACATAATTTTGGTTGTTGTCTATATCGAGACAAGGAGGGGACAAAGTACTGAATCATGAGATATCCTTTATGTTGATGTGACTCAGACAGTCCTTCTCTACATAAATGGCTATTTGATAAATGGCTGTTTACGTAGAAGGAATGCTTCGCAACTCTTCCTTCTGTAATTGATTTATGATGTTATGCTCAGAGTTAAAGATCTTTTGTCTGAATTGATGGGCATGAATTTTCCTCACGTCTTTTGGCTTAGATCTGGCATGTCCTTGTATCTGTGTGTTTTGTAAACTTTGACTTCTGATTCTTTGTTGAATTCGACTGTAGATGCTAGATCTGTATTTTTGAATATTCTCCTTTGGTTACACACATTTGTGTTCTCACCTCTGTGAGCGATGTGCGTTTGTCTTGTCTATCCTGTGTGCACTGTCTTTGTTTTTCCTGCACTAACATCCTTTCTCTCTGTCTCTCTTTCTCTCACACTGTCTCTTTTTTGGACTCCTTTTCCCCCCGTGTTTGACACTGTGGATGTCTGCGTTTGGGTGTGGGGGCACTTTCCTTCTTCCATGCACTGCATCCTTCCTTCCCATGCCTCCATTCCTCTACAGGACGGAGGTATAGCATAATGTGCCCTCTCAGTAATGACTCGGTCCTGTCTGCAGGCTTCCAAATCGATACGCCAGACAACCTAGGGAGGACATGTCTGCATGCCGCAGCTGCAGGCGGGTGAGTCTGTCTTTAAGATCTGGATTTTGCCGGATGGTGGAAAAAACATTGTGTCTGATCACATGGAGTTGTGCTGGTGTTGACAAAGCTTACCTTTCAAAACATATTTAAAAATGTTAAAATCTGACAAAAATCATATCATTTAGCATAGATGAAGTCAACATTTGTTACCCTGGACCACAAAACTAGTCATAAGGGTAAATTTTAATAATAATAAATAAGCTTTCCATTGATGTATGTTGTTTTGAGATAGGACAATATTGGCCTAGATACAACTATTTAAAATACTATCTGAAATCTGAGGGTGCAAAAAAAAAAAAAAAATCACATTTGAAGTTGTCCACATGAAGTTCTTAGCAATGAATATTACTAAAAAAAAATTATTTTTCAAGTTTTGATATACTTGATATAATTATGGTAGGACATGTACAAAATATCCTCATGGAACATGATCTTTACTTAATAACCTAAGGATTTTTGGCATCGATAATTTTAATCCATACAATGTATTTTAAGCTACTTAAGACTTGTTTTGCAATCCAGGGTCACATTTAATCAAACAATATATTTTATGTGTGCCTACGCATCGTAGAGAGATGAAATGATGGAGAGTCTTTACCATTAAGGTGATTAGACCTTTTAGTTGAAAGGCGGGATACATATCTGCAGTTATATTGCATGCAGTGTGATGCACATTGGGAAGTCATTAATTTAAATATATGCGCAAATACATAGTCAATTATGTACACCATAGCGCACTTTCCACTGTTCAGTCAAATACCGGTATTGTCAGACATGTTGTGTGTCTGCAGACCAGCTCATGGCAAAGCTAATTTTCCCTCTCTATCTCTCTGTCAGTAATGTGGAATGTGTAAAGCTATTGCTCAGCAGTGGGGCAGATCATAACCGCAGGGACAAACATGGAAGGTGAGCTCTTGGTAAAATCAAGACATTTATGTCAGGATAATTCCTTATTTCTTTTTCATGCATGTCCATTCCTCAGCTGGATTTGTGCACTCTAAAAATGCTGGGTTAAAAATAACCTAGCGCCCATCTATTAGGTTGTTTTGACCCAGTGATTGGGTTAAATGTTTAACCCAACCTTCTGGGTAGTTTTATTTAAATCAACTATTGTTTAAAAATGACTATATTGCTGGCTTAAAATGAACCCAAAATAGGTTGAAAATTAAAAATCAGACACATAATTACTAGACGCATCAGCAGTAATCAAAAAACATTTGTTAATAAGCAATTTAAAAATGTTTATTAAATTAATATTTATTCAACTTATTAATTAATGTTCATTTTTTGAACATATTAATAAATGTTAATTTCCAATCTATTTTAGGCTTATTTTAAGCAACAAACATAGTAATTTTAAGCAATAGTTGAGTTAAATAAAACTACCCAGAAGGCTGAGTTGTTGACTATACTAATTTGTTTGTGCTCTGAAACAGAAACTTTCTTAAATTTGGTCTAATTCTTTTTTTTTTTTCACCTCTCTTTTTTGTTGTGTGTGGTGACAGGACTCCTCTCCACTATGCGGCAGCTAGTCGACACTTTCAGTGCCTGGAGACTTTGGTGTCCTGCGGTACCTGCATTAATGCCACTGACCAGTGGGGGCGCTCTGCTGTGCACTACGCTGCTGCTTCTGACCTGGACAGGAGGTATACAACATTTACACAAACAGCAACATCTGGTATTTCCATTCTCCATTCTTTATAAAGTTTAAAGGGATCTAAAAGGGCTCAGTTATCAAACCATTTTGATTTTCTGAGCAGTATGACATCATACTGCTTAGGCCCCGTCCACGGCTGCTGACTTACTGTCCCATATTAGCATATTTCTGCCCTCAGCCAGTTTTTTTTTCTGCCATTTTCTCTGCGTTCAAACAGCTGTAGCGACAAAAGTTCACCTTTTACTCCTTAATCGCGTTCTGTACACACATAATTCACTAAAATACGGGAGTGACAACCACATTAACTCCCGAAAAATACAGGTAGTGACAACCGCATTTACAGAAATTCTATGCAGTGTGTACAGAACAGAACTGAACAAAGAGT
The DNA here is from genome assembly GCA_033026305.1 of Cirrhinus molitorella. Lineage (NCBI taxonomy): Eukaryota > Metazoa > Chordata > Actinopteri > Cypriniformes > Cyprinidae > Cirrhinus > Cirrhinus molitorella. The sequence continues at coordinate 17,825,049 of CM065122.1, forward strand.
TGTTAATGACATATCTAAACGTGCATCTGTATGTGAGATGCAAGAAAATAACAGTGAAAGGAGTCTTATCATTAGCTGATTTGGACACGGTGCTAGGCTAGTTGCATTCACAAGCCCTGCAGTGAAGTGAAGTGTTGCCAGATCTTCGTAGAAAAAAAACAACAAACAAGGACAAGCACATAAAAACAGTAAAACACCCAAATGCTTTGTTTTATAACACCAGAAAAATCTCATATATCTCATATCCACCACAGACAAGTTTATCAACTCCATAAAGTGCCTAGCTTTATTAGCTAAGACCAAATAACATGTTTAAAGGCACTTGTAAATATGAGGACATGGCAACACTGCAAAACAGCGCTCTCTAAAGCAGCCTCCCGAGCATAAATAAAACACAGCACCTTTATCAGTGGTAATTTAGTTAAAATCGTGGGACGAAAAGAGTCTATAGCAAAAAAAATGGCAGATACTAAACGGCTAAATTCTTATTCACTCCTGCAAGACAGCAAAATGTTGCTATGGTTACAAATGCGGGAGTGACGATAATTTACGGGACTCACTCACACATTTAAATGCGGTTGTCACTCCTGAAACTTGCAGTGTGTACGTGGCCAAACGCTAATAGACCTATAATGCAGCAACATATTGCAAGGGGTTTCATTGGAAAAATCTGCAGCTCATTAATTTAAACCATCCTTCCCTCTAATCGTAGTTTGTACTTTTAGTTATGGGATGGCTGGGGGTCAAAATGAATAGTTTACAGTGCAGAAATGGAGGTAGTTGTGGCCAAACAACATGTAATTGATTATTGTAAATGCCATCTAACCTGCTTAAGTGATTTAGACACAGGCAGCTGTAGTCCTGTAGCAGGTGAAATCGAGTGCAGTGCTAGTCCCCATCTCCAGAGACTGCTAGCAGCTACACTAACACATATATCTGTGTTACCATGGCAACTGCAGGCTATTTTAAGTCTCCTGTCATTGGGGTAGTTTATGTGCAAAGACAGGGGTTTGACGTCAACTTGATATGGCATACAGAAACACCTTTGTGCTTAGTTTAATTAGAGCAGCTGCCAGAATTCCCTAATTTTATGAATTGGTAATCATAGTTTCTGACAGTGCTATAGTGACAGTTTAATTAATTTCTTTTTTTTTAAACAAAAATACTACAGACTTTTTGCACAAACATATTAAATTATTTACCAGTCAAAAGTTTTTGTAAGATTAACAGTAAGTATTAACAGTTTTTTAAAAGAAGCCTCTTTCGCTCACCAAACCTGCATTTATTTGATCCAAAGTACAACAAAAACAGTAACATTTTGAAATATTTGTACTATTTAAAATAATTTGAATATATTTTAAAGTGTAATTTATTCCAGTCTTCAGTGTCATATGGTCTAATATGCTGATTTGCTGTTCAAGAAACATTTTATTATTATTATCATTATTATTAGTAGTAGTAGTATTGTTATTATCAATATCTGAAATAGCAATATTTTGTAACATTATATAGCATTAAAGAAATTATAGAAATTAATACTTTCACTTAGCAAGGATGCTTTAAATTGATCAAAAGTGATGATAAAGACATTTATAATGTTACAAAAGATTTATATTTCAGATGAATGCTGTTTTTCTGAACTTCCTATTCATCAAAGAAACCTGAAAAATTCTACTCAGCTGTTTTCAACATCATAATAACAACAAATATTATTTGAGCAGCAAATCAGAATATTAGAATGATTTCTGAAGTAATGATGCTAAAAAATCAGCTTTGAAATTACAGGAATAAATTACATTTTAAAATACATTCAAAAAGAAAAATATTTCAAAATGTTACTGTTTTTGCTGTATTTTAGAATAAATAAATGCAGACTTGGTGAGGAACAGACTGGTAGTGTATATTTACTCATTTATTATTATATTATATATTTATTAAATGACAGTATATTTTTAAAATTCTTTTAAGGTAACATTTATGGCTGAGTAAGAAGCATATAAGATTTGTGAGGTGTGCGTTATTTCTCTGCAGGCGGCGTGTGGTCCTGGAACCGGAGAGTGACGGAGTTCAAGCTGAGAGGGAGAAGGAGGCAGCTCTGTGAGTTCTCTGCCCACGTCTGCTCAACTTCATCTCTGTGTCCCCCATCCATGTCTCACCGTCACTCGTACTGTTTACTTGTGTTCTGCTCTGATGCCAAAACATTAGGTGTTTATGTCTGTGTGCGTCTGTAACCTCATCATTTTCATGTCTGGACAACCTAAATGTATTTTCCCTCACTCTACTTCCACAGTAGTGCACATACATAATTTTTTTGGTACTTTTTATGGTTTCATTTTTTATTGTATGCATGTGTGCGCAGGTGTCTTGAGTTCCTTTTGCAGCACGGTGCTGCCCCGTCACTCAAAGACAAACAAGGCTACAGTGCTGTTCATTACGCTGCAGCGTATGGCCACAGACACTGTTTGAAACTGGTAAGGATACAAATATGTCCAACGTGTGCCTCAGGGCACTTCCTCCATCTGTACTCTACAGGCACAACTATATTAGGTTTAAATGTGTAACCTATCATGCAAATGAATTTAGTCTAGTTTGTGGTTTCATTCATTTCAGCTGTTGGACAGAGATGAGAACCATCAAGATGAGATGGAGAACAGTCAAACCAGAAGCCCGTTGCATCTGGCTGTGAGTCTGAACTTACACTTTTACAACCACACCCTAACAGCCACATAACCACATGCTAAAAACAAGTCATAACACCTTGGCTAACACTGAGAACACCTTAGCATCCTGAAGCCAGCTTTTGCATAGGAAAGCACACCTTGCTTGTTTTCTTTCTCTCGAAAATGTTACAAGGTTTAATTACTACAGACAGGTTCTAACCTCACTGAAATATGAGTAAGACATGTAAGATATGTTTGTTTCCAGGCGTACCACGGTCACGCACAGGCTCTAGAAGTGCTCTTGGAGGGTCACTGTGAGGTGGATCAGGGGGACGAAGTGGGTCGGACTCCATTGGCACTTGCTGCCCTTAGGGGCCACACTGACTGTGCTCTCACACTTCTGAACCACGGAGCCTCGCCAAGAAGCAAAGATACTGTCCGAGGACGTACACCTATCCACCTCGCAGGTATTACACCTGTATGTGGTGGAAATTACGCAGTTGTGCATTTTTTATGCAGTATTTAATACACTCTTGTTTGTTTATAGTAATGAACGGTCATACATCATGTGTGCGCCTCCTGCTGGAAGACTCTGATAATGCAGATCTGGTAGACACAGCGGACTCTCAGGGACAGTGAGTATTTCATTTAATTGACAGTTTTTTATTATAATGTCAGTGATTTTGGATTGCAATGAGTGTGTCATATCAGCAGTGTTGATCCTGCAAATTATGGGCGTTGTAGCTCGGGAAGCTGAAATAATTAACTACAGTCAAATAAAACATTTTTAAAAAGTTAACTATGTTAACGTTAACGTTTAGTTAATTGGTTGTTGTTGTTTTTTTATTACTATGAAGCTACAGTGGTGGACAAAATTATTAGAACACTAGTATTTTCACCAACATATGTTTATATATTATTATTTTTTAGTCTTTTGCTGAAGTGTGTTAGTAGGAAATATTAGTTTACATTTCCGAACATTCCTTTTGTAATAATCTAGTGAGGTTTTGTAATAAAATCTGTAATAATCCAGTGAGTAATAATTGTAATAATCCAGAGAGATTTTTGTTTGCACAAGGAGTTTGACAACAGCCAGTGCTCCACTCAGAGATCTGAACTCATCATCATCCAGTCTGTCTGGAATGACATTAAGAAACAGAACAAACTGAGACAGACTAAATGCTTCAAGAAACCTACTTGCAAAGCTACAGTACTGTTAAATGTTTATGGCACTTCTGTAAAAATGCTGTAAAATGAGGATGCTGTCAAAAATAATATCATAAATGGATTTTCATCAATTAGCTTCTTTTAACTAAATTAAATCAACATTTGACGTAACCATCATTTCATTTTAAAGCAGGTTTTGCCCTAGGTGCACTTCCACATAGTTTTTCAGGTAGGTCTCTTGAAGCATCTTGGTTCTTCTGGAGTTTGTTTGTCTCAGTTTGTTCTGTTTCTTCATGTCATTCCAGACAGACTGGATGATGATGAGTTCAGATCTCTGAGTGGAGCGCTGGCTGTTGTCAAACTCCTTGTGCAAACAAAAATCTCACTGAATTATTACAATTATTGGCTGATGTAAACTGATATGTCCTACTGACACACTACAGCAAAATATAGAAATGACTGACTTAAACCCATTTTTAGCTGGCAAAAATACTAGTTTTCTAATCATTTTGGCCACCACTGTATAAAATTAAATAAATGCATTTAACATGCGTTTCCTCAGTAATTAAATATTGGGGATCTCAGGGTGCCAAAATCAAATTTGAATCAAATCAACTCCCTAATTTATATACAATAAATCTATTGAAAACCGTGATAAACAGCAGTGTTTTACCCAAATATTAATTTTGCCTGAACTAAGCTAAAAATGTACCCATGGACCTATAGGAAGATTATTGATTGATTAAAGTAAAGATTCATTGAAACCATCTAAACTCAACTTGAGAGTGCATTAAAGGTATTGTTCACATAAAAATAAAAAAAAACTCAACCTCATGTTGTTTAAAAACCAAAAGATCATCTTGGGAACACAAATTAGGATATAGGAAATCTGAGAGCTTTTTGACCTTACATAGACAGCAATGCAACTAACACATTGAAATGTCCCATAAAGGTAGTAAGGACATGGTTAAAATAGTCCATGTGACATCAGTGGTTCAACTGTAATTGTATAAAGCTATGAGAATACTTTTTGTGTGCAAAGAAATGAAAAAAAAAAAAGACTTTATTGAATAATTTCTTCTCTTCTGTGTCAGTCTTTGCTGCACTTTCACAAAAGTATCACAGCTATCTCTTTAATGTGTATTTGTTCTACGTGTGTTTGTGTTTGCAGGACCCCTCTAATGCTGGCAGTAATGGGGGGTCATGTGGATGCTGTGTCTCTTCTATTGGAGCGTGAGGCCAGTGTAGACTTGGCTGATCATCATGGTCTGACTGGTCTGCACCTGGGGGTGAGTTACGATCTTGTCAACCATATTCAAGTGAAAGATATACAAAAAACAAAACAAAAAAACAGCTCTTGTCTTTCTCTCTCCCTCAGCTCTTGTGTGGACAGGAGGAATGTGTTCAGTCCTTGTTGGAGCTGGAGGCGTCCGTGCTGCTGGGGGACTCCAGGGGTCGGACAGCCATCCACCTGGCTGCAGCAAAAGGCCATGCGTCCTGGTTGAGCGAATTGCTCAATATTGCGTGTTCTGAATCTCCGATACCCCCATTGCGAGACAACCAGGGATACACACCCTTACACTGGGCTTGTTACTATGGTTGGTTTTAATAGTTTCCATTATGAGTTTAAAATTATGCTTTTATTTATCAGTAAACAGAATGTTGTTTTTGTGAAGTATAGTGGACTAGCGTGTGTATTTGTGTTAAAGGTCACGAGGGTTGTGTGGAGGTCCTACTTGAACAAAGAGATTTTCGTCACTTTGATGGGAACCCCTTCACCCCGCTGCATTGTGCTGTGTATGTCTACATTCTTTATCTCTGTCTTTTTTTTTTTTTTTTAGCACTTTTCTTATTTTCTTTCAACTTGTCTCTCTGAATCATTGTTCCTGCAGGGTCAATGACCATGAGACCTGTGCAAACGTTTTATTAGAAGCCATGGGAACAAAGATTGTAACCTGCAAAGACTCCAAGGGCAGGTTAGTTTGGTATAAGTGAAGAGAGACAAAACAGTATTACATGTAATAGAATATAATAGATTTTTACCTACAGTGGTTTCAAAATGTAAAAAAAAAAAAAAATAAACCACATTTTAAACTGTGTGAACTGCATTAAATAAAAAAATCTTGCAAAAATTTAAAGAAGAATGAAACAAGTTTTTTTTAATATAATTTTTCATATACAGTTGAAGTCAAAAGTTTACATGCACCTTAAAGAATCTGCAAAATGTTCATTATTTTCCTAAAATAATCATACAAAATGCATGTTATTTTTCATTTAGTACTGACCTGAATAAGATATTTCACATAAAAGACGTTTATATAGTCCAAAATAGAAAATAATAGTTGAATTTGTTAAACTTGTCTTTTCACATGGAGGACAAGTGAGGGACTCACATGCAACTATTACAGAATGTTCAAACACTCACTGATGCTCCAGAAGGAAAAACTATGCATTAAGAGCCAGGGGTGTAAACTTTTGAATGTGTACATTTTCAGGGTATTTTGTCTTTCCCAGAAGACAAAATAAGTTACATTTTTGCAGATTCTGCAAGATGTATGTAAACTTTTGACTTCAACTGCATGTGTTGTTAAAAATTAAGAATAAGAAACATATTTGGACACTTTCCGGTTGTCAAACTAAGACACAGAGGAACCAACTTCATACATCCATTAAACATACACCATGACATTACAGATGTGTCTAGGAAAATTTAAGATAGTCCTGAGAAATAAACAGTTGAAATGTGCCAAATCAGTTGTTTATGTTCATTATTAGCATTGTTTTCAAAGCTATCAGTGAAAAGATTTATTAAAAAATATTGCTAAAATATTAAAAAATTGCTGTCTCTATTCATCAGAACACCTCTCCATGCAGCTGCATTCGCTGGCCATGTAGACTGTGTTCAGCTGCTCCTGGCCCATAATGCATCTGTGGATGAGGTTGACCAATCAGGACGCAGTGCCCTGATTATGGCAGCAGAGAAAGGAAGAGTCGAGGTTGTAGGTATGCATTCACATTTTTCATCCCTTTTATTTGCATTATGCACGTTCATTTGTATAACTGAAGTATACAAATGGGCTCAACTTGCACTTATGGAAAATGTGGCATGTGTTTTAAACAGAAGCTCTACTTACTAGTGCCAATGTGAACCTCAATCTGACTGACCAGAAGGGCAATACAGCACTCCATCTAGCCTGCAGTAATGTAAGTATAGCCAATTGGATGCCATGGTCATCAGTCTCTATAATTGCAAACAGTATTTTTGAATGTTTTACTAATCTATTACCTGAGGTCTTTTAAACATGATTTTCCTGTTCTTGCTTGCTCTCTATCAAGGGAATGGAGGAATGTGCATTACTCATTCTTGGAAAACTTCCAGACTCTGCTGTCATTGCTACAAACGCTGCACTGCAAACGTGAGTTCCCCTTCACATTACAGTGTATTTACGTTCATGCATTTGGCAGATGCTTTTAGCAAAAACAAACTGCATTGCATTGCATTTAAAGGAAAAGTTCACTTCCAAAACAAAAATGTCCTGATAATTTACTCACCCCCATGTCATCCAAGATATTCATGTCTTTCTTTCTTCAGTCGAAAAGAAATTAAAGGGTACATAACATACACAGTTTCACCTAATCTCATGTTAATCTTGAGTACCTATAGAGTAGTACTATATCCTTAATATATCCAAAAAGTAGTTTAGTTTTATCATATTTATAAAAGAAAAATACAGTTTTCCGATTTTCTCCAGAAAACTAGCACGCGCGCTAGGATTGCCAATAAAACACAGACATTTGATGCCGTTTCACTTACCATCTGCAGTTCTGAATCATGACCGGGATCTTTTATAGCTGGGACCGCTCCATCTTTAAGTATCAAACAATGTGCAAATCCAGCGTTGAACTGGGCCTTGTATATGAAACGTTTGTCAACAAACACACTGCTGCCCCGTAAAAAGGAACTGCATCCACTGTTCACGTAATGCTGGGTTCTTCAGGAAGCTGAAATTGTAGTGTCAGTGCAGCTTCAAAGGGCTTTTCCAGGGTGATTACACAATGCGTGAAGATGCACAAGCAGCATTCATGATTAAAAAAAAATCACCAATCATTTCGCTAGATAAGCCCCTTATTCCACGGCTGGGATCTGTAGAGCCATTTGAAGATGCAATGAAACTTCAGTTAGGATCTTCAACCTGTTGCCCACCATTGAAGTCCATTATAAGGAGAAAATTCCTGGAATGTTTCCCTCAAAAAACACAATTTTTTTGCCACTGAAGAAAGAAAGACATGAACATCTTGGATGATGTGGATGAGTAAATTATTAGGAGATTTTCATTCTGGAAGTGAAAACATTTTTATCAGTTCACGCATTCTCTGGGATTCAAACCCATGAGCTTGACTTTTCTGTTGTACATTATTTAAATGCAACTGATGCTCACTTGTACTTCCTTCACTTCCTCAGACCTCTCCATTTGGCTGCTCGCAGCGGGATGAAGCAGACAGTGCAAGAGCTGCTCTCTCGTGGGGCCAGTGTTCAAGTACTAGATGAGAATGGTGCGTCTTCCTGAAACTAAAACCTCTGCCAATTTGGTTTACACGATAGATTGTCAGTGTATGTGCATCTCTCTATCTTTCTGTCTCTGTGTTATTCTTCTTTTGTTAGTGGCAGTGTGTTCAAAGCTTTGACAATGTCATGCGTGTCCCCTTTTGCCCCCCGACCATGTGTTTGGCTGTGTATCTAGCGGGGCACTAATGGAATGCTGCTTTCGTCCATCGCCTTCCTATGTCTGTCCTTTCGTTCCACTGCTCCGTCCCTCCTTTTACCTCTTTCTGCTTTCCTGTCCCCTTTCCTGTCTCTCTCGCTCTTTGGCTGTCTTTCCCCGCAGGTCTCACCCCTGCTCTGGCTTGCGCTCCCAGCAGGGAAGTGGCTGACTGCCTGGCTCTCATTCTGGCTACCATGATGCCTTTCTCCTCCCCTTGCAGCTCTGGAGCTCCTTCCCCAGGCGCCCTGCTGAAATCTCTGCCCCGCCAGGCCAAGAGTCCCCGCAGTCCAAGAGATCCCTCTGGCCCCTCCAGCGAGGGCACGACCACCGAAAATGACTCGGACTCAGAGACATTTTGACCCCGGCTTCTTTTAAAGGTGCCGGTCATAGTTTTCAAAGCACATATTGTCATAAACCCTACAGAAGTTGTACAGATTTTGATTATGGAGCAGAGCCTCCATAACAAGAGATTATGACATATAGCACACATGGTACGCTTTTGTTCTGCCACACTTGTTTGCACAGGATATTTTTTCGAAAGCCATTTTAATCACTTTAACACAGGTTGATTGATGATAGATTGCCAAATGTTGACTGACTTCTCACACTATGATGATAATGTAAAGTGCGGCATGGTGTGCCTTTTGAAAGCACAAATCCTGTGGAAATCACCCTCATTTCACCCATGTTGTCATTGTGGGACCAATCAGGAAACAAGAAATCACATTTTTTGACCAAAAGGGGAATTGGCGTTACTATTACCAACCTCAGTATTTATATAAGTAAAGGCTGGAATACAGTACACAACTTTTCCCAGACTTACAGTCTGGATGAGTCGACACAGTTGCCAAAAGTCAGAGCTGTACTTTTGATTTGAGTTGACAGGTTTTACATATTGTTTTCATTTGTCTTGCATCTTCTAGCAACAAGTCAGACATCTCTGTGTGAGTTTGTGTTCAGAATGACTTGAAACCCTGCTGAAAAAAACCCCAGCTAAAACCAGCCTAAGCTGGTTGGGTGGTCTTAGCTGGTTTAAATTGGAAGTAGCTTGTTTTAGCTGATTTCCCAGACTGACCAGCTAAGGATGTGGCCAAAACCCCTCTAAAACCAGCCTGCTGTCCAGCTAAGACCAGGCTGGATGACCAGCTAAAACCAGCCAACCAGCTTAAGGTTAACAGCTTGTTTTTTTTTTTTTTTAGCAGGGAAGTCTGATAGTGTGTGTGTGGTTTTTTTTTTTTTATTATTCTTTTTTATTAAAAATCGGTTCAGATTTGAAAAGTCGTGTAGTGTATTTCAGCCTTAAGACAAGTTAGACTTAAAGTACACGAAACTCAGAAAATCTAATGTAAGTTCTACATTTCCCAGTCGTACACCAGTTGTACTTTACACATTGTATTTGACATGTTGCGAATAGAAAGCTCTTGAGATATATATTATAAAAAAGAGCATTTTTTTATTCCATTGAGATAAACAGATTTCTAGGCCTTGATGGTCTAAACTTGCGTCTGACGCTGTTGGAGAGTGACACTGTCACTTGGTTCCTTCTCAGACATAGAGACAGTGTTCAAATAATACTTCTATTCAGGTTGAATTTAGATTGTAGTGACGGGGCATGGCATGTTATGTGAACCAGGATGTTCTCAAGCTGATATTTATTAACATTTAGATAACAATGGTACTATAATTGTATGCACTTATGTATGGGAGTAAATGGGTGTTTAAAGGGATAGCTCACCCCTAGATTATAATTCGGCCGTTGTTTACTCATGTCATTGTTTTTGTGGAACACAGAAGTAAAACTTTTGAGGAATCCTAATGTAGCTTTTTCCATACACCAACAGTTCTGTCAAGCTCCAAAAAATGTTAAAGAAATACCTCCAAAAGAGCTACATACTGTATTCCAAGACTTCTGAAAGCATACGAAAGCTTTGTATGAGAAAAAGGCCAAAATTAAAGCTGTAATCCACAATCTTTCCCTTCAGTGAGCTGTTAGATCTGATTATTGTTAACTGTGAATTAGGCTCTAGAACTGAGTCATGAACAAATCAACCAATTCATCAAAAAGAACCAGTTCAAACTATTTGTTTACTTAATTGGACTGATCCAGTGTATCTGAACTCAGAGACTAGCAGTCAACAGCTCACTGAATGGAAGTTTATTAGTGAATAATGACTTGAATTTTGGTCTGTTCCTCACACAAAACAATTGTATTGCTTCAGAGGACTTCTCTTTTTGTGTCCCATGAACAGAAAAACAGCATAGGGGTTTGAAGCAACATAAGAGGAAGTAAATAATGACAGAATTGTGATTTTGAGGTGAACTATTCATTTTAAAAAATGAATCTAGAACTATAATAATGTTTCCTGTCTTCTTTTTATTCTCTCCTTGTGAAATTCTTTTCGTAATTTGCGCTGGTTTTTAAAAACAGATTTCTAAACATGGTTTTGGGGATGTTAGCAAGAGCGTTAATTTGCTTTGATTCTATTTTGCTTTAAAAGATAAAAAAGAGCTTTCAGCGAAGATGGTGTTTTAGTATCTTGCCCGTCAGAAACTTTCCAAAACAAATTTAAAATGAAAATCCACCGTTTGTCTGTTTGCCTTTGTCCACAATGTGCCAGTTTCTCCACTGTGTCCAGTGCCTTGTTCTGCATTTTCAGAGTTTGTTAGATGACATCAGTAAATGTTTGTATGTATTGGATTGTACTGAAAGTCTGAAGATGTGAAAATAAGTCTTGGTCACACCTGCCAATCGTAAGCCAATGTTTTTTAACTAAGTCCTGATGTTTGTGCCTATGAGTGTGTGATTTACAATAGAAAAAGTCTTTGTACATATCAGCTCATGGACATTATCATCACCAGAGCAAAAATTGCACACAACTGTCTTATAACAAAAGCACATGGTTGATTTTCTTTTCATAAATTAGATGGATTGTGAATGGAAGAATGCAGAGGAATGAGTCAAACAGTATTATGACAGAGAAAAAAAAGCTTTGAAATGTGTGACAATCTAGATTACGGTTTCCTCCTTCATTCTAATGTTGAAGGTTCTTTGTCAGCTCAAGTTTCTTTTATATAAATTGTATGACTATTATATAAAATGTTTTAACAGAGTTTTGTGTAGAGTCTTTCTTATCCATTTGAAAATCCACTGATTACAAAAATAAAAAGCACAGTCCTGATTTTCCACCTGACTTTATCAAACGCTGTATGTTAATTGTCATTTACTTATCATTCGTGACCCTGGACCACAAAACCAGTCTTCAGTAGCACGGGTATATCTGTAGCAATTGCCAAAAATACATTGTATGGATCAAAATGATAGATTTTTCTTTTATGGCAAAAATCATTAGGATATTAAGTAAAGATAATGTTCCATGAAGATATTTTGTAAATGTCCTACAGTATATCAAAACTTAATTTTTGATTAGTAATAGCTATGCATTGCTAAGAACTTAATTTGAACAACTGTAAAGGTGATTCTCAATATATTTTTGCACCCTCAGATTCCCCAAATATGTATGGTTAACTATACATCAATGAGAAGCTTATTTATTCAGCTAGTAGCTGTTTAGATTTTCTTTTGAAAATTAGCCCTTATGACTGGTTTTGTGTTTCAGGGTTACATATGTAATTTTAGAAAGTTGAGTTTATAAAGTTGATTTCATTTAGTGAATGTATTGATACGGACATTTCATGCTTAGTAGAAAGGTTTTCAGCATGAACACTAAACTGAAAGAATCGTCTTTAATGTCTTGATGCTAATTTTTTTTTTTTATCAAATCAGGCACTTTTAAAGTTTAAGCAGAGTTTGAGAGGAAATTACAAAAAAAAATCTAAACAGCTACTATAAGGTCATGTGATTACAAAAAGTTTTTCATAAAATGTATTTTTGCTTGTTTCAGATCACAAGAAAAACGTACATTGCTATTGGTAGGCCTAGTGTGGGAAAACGTTTTGCATAAAAATTGGTTTATCGTATTAATACCAAGTAAACTCTAATGTAGAAATTAATTTTTGTCTACAAGGACAAAAAAGAACGAAGTCTGACATGTGGCATCTGGTTGTGGAGTTTCATAGCGATAAATATTTCAAGTATCGCAATGCAGCAAATGACGACCAATCATAGGTCGATGTGCTAATATGGTGAACGCTGCATGTCTATGTAACGCTGTAACGGTCTAGTTGCAAAACGACGGCCATTTGCAAATATGTATTTATATACATGAAACAGATAAAATGTTACGTTATTTTGGAAGAGGAGTGAACAAAAGAGTATCTTTAGAAAGAGGACTTTTTGGCTCCCAATCTGGCCTAAACACGTTAAGTTCGAGGTGAGTTTGACGAAACGCGGTCCAAAAATATAACTTACCCAAGATTTGGGGTTACAGCTTACTTTTGCGTTTACTCACTGTCACTGCCCCTTGTTTTTTTCCCGCTCATTCTATGTCTGCGGCCCACATGATATAGATATTTTAATACTCTGTCAGATCTAGCATATTACGTTACTACATACAATATAATATTACATTAGAAAGCTATGATTTACCGGCCGCTGACCAAAACATTCATTCATTATTATGCCACAGACTTCAAATGAATAATCTAAATGGTGGGAAACTATTCCCATTCATGGTTAACTATTTGTGGAAAAATAGTTAAATAGGTTTTGTATGTTTGTTGTAAGCTTTTTGTTGTCCAAATATTGTCCTATCCGAACAAACAATACATCAACGTAAAGCTTATTTATCCAGCTTCTCAATTTCCAAATCGACCCTTATGACTAGTTTTATGGTCCAGGGTCACATATAAATCTCTTTTTCAAGTGTATATGTTTCATTATACTATAGGGAACATGATCATGAGTGTGATTTGTATTCATTCAATCAAAAACGTCTTTAGGTGCTTTCCTAAAATCTGCCTTCAACTCCCGTAATGACTGTCCATGAGTGGAAAATGCAGAAGTACGATCTGTAGTTTTCACAAAAGCCCTAAATATCATAGGACTGACACTTAACCAGTATTAATAATCTTTAATTACATATCTCTGTACATTTATAAACTTTTACATCATCCACAGTTAATATGTTATAAACAAAAACTACTCCATAACAGGGTTTTAAAAGTTCAGCCATTTCAGTTCAGTCTCTTTAGTGGATCTTCTAGAACTGGGTCTTGGCACATCAGTTTTGGTCAATTTGTACACAAAGCATAAAAAGAGGGGGGTTCAGTTTCGCCCAGCTTCAGACACCACTGCAGACAATGGAGGGTTTACTATGTTGGGTTTTCTATTAAATCACTGCAAAGAACATGAGGGAGCAGCATATCCCTTTTCCAGCTGTAATGTTCCCTTCTTGTCTATCAGCAGTTGAGTCCAAGACCTGTCCAGTGATCAGGCACCATGAGAAAATACTTGTCCATGGCCTCACAGAAACGTGATCGGTATAGCTCTGGTGACACCACCGTGGGCATTTTACCTGTCAGGAAGGAAAGGCGATGAAACATGGGTTTAAAGAAAAGGTAGGAGTTCAGTTTCTGAGAACAACATGGCTATGTATGTTTTAGGAGGGTGTCTCTGTACCTTGACCTCCAAGAATCCCAGTAGATTTGACCACCATCTCCAGCTTTTTATCCCATGTGAAAGTCCGGATATAATCTTAAAATATACAAGAGGTTTAAAAATATAAATCACTAAAAGAACAATCCAATAGAGGGTTTGCACTTACATCACGGTTTGGTCATCACGGATACGTGGCCATATTGGAGATACTCGGATGTAAACAACAGCATGGACTGCATGGTTAATGTACTACTGAATACACTGTTCGGCTAATTTATGGCGTCTAAACCACAGAAAAATTGTTGGAAGCTGCTAAATCAAAAGGACGTAGCAAGCAGAAACATGCGCATTATTTTGACAAACTAAAGTTAATGGGTGGTAAAGATACGTACGAGCAGTATTAAGATATTAGCCTAATATTTCACCTACCTGACCGGAAATGATAAGAACAAACTAAGTTTGTCAAGGTTCTTGCCCTGGAAATCCTGGTTTAGTTTGGCCAACGACAGATGCCTTTTGTTCCACAGACAGTTTTTTGCACTTTTCTCCTTGATTTGATATAACTTTTGGCAGTTTTTCGAGTCCGACCAATTAGTACAACCCAAAACTATGACTGTAATTGACCATTTTTTGCAGCAATAATCAGCAAAAAGTTTCGTTCAGTTTAGTGGCATTGTTTACATTCAGTGCTGACTGATGACGCATTGTGAAAACACACTATATATATTTTAAAACGACAGATACGATTTTCTCACCTATGATGCCCACAACTAGCTCATCCGTGGCATCGTCACGGCCCACCAGCAGGGAATAATCAATGATGAGGTGGCTGGACAGGAAGTGGGCATCACTGAGGATGGCAGCACGCAGAATGGCCTTGCAGTGCGAGCGAATATAAAGGGGATTGTCATGGACCAGTTTTAAGAGGTTCTCATCCAGGAGCACCACCTCACAGCTCTCCTTTCCTAGTTCCGTCTTCACATTCCTGTTTCTTAGGGATCCCTTTAGGTCAAACACCTGCACAAACACGGGTAACAGGAACATAAGAAGTCCCAAACTAAAAACAATATTTCTAAAACACCAATTTCAAATCAGTTAAGTTGCAAATTGAAAGTTTCAGTAAATGTACCTGTGCCATCTTTCGCCCATAGAAAAGGTTTTCCATCACCAACAGGTCCAGTTTCTTTTCTGTGTTGTTCTGGGAGTTCTTATAGCCGATACGGTACACTCCCAGAATCTTAGCTAGTGCTGTGGGCCGCTGTTAAACCGATGCAAGAACAGTTTAGAGAGGAAAAAACAAAACAAAACAGGACAATAATGTTGCTACAAGGTATGCATTTCCTTACTTTTTGCTGAACTGATCCTGTGATGTAAGTAAAGTAGTGGGGTGCAAAGTCTAAGAAGGACTGGACCTCTAATCTGGGCATCTGTTTTAGAATAAACCGATCATCTGAGGAGAAATAGCATGTTTATTAAAACACATCCAACAACAATCTTCACTTTATATAAACATCTTCATGAAAAAAACATTCCTAAAAGATCATCTTTATTAAAAGGTCTTGCATCCTTAGATCAGGTCGTACCTTCAGTGGCATAAAAAACTGCACCGGATTTCCCGCCACGAGCCTGCCAGTTGACACAGTGGGAGAGCGATCGCACAAAATCATCCTCTGAGCTCTCCATAATCTCTTCCCGCATTTTATGGAACTCCTCCGCGTAGTAAATCCGGCAGTAAAACTTGGCATTTGCATCTGAGAACTCTGCATTATAAGTATGATTTTCAGATTTATTATATATGTGCTTATAACTATTATTATTATTATTAAATAGCAAATTTACTTCTAAAATATTTGTGACAACTTTGATAGATAAAAAGCTGACTGTGGTTAGTTTGTGATCCACAATTACTTAAATGAAAGCTCACCGAAAAATGAAAATTCTGTCATTATTACTCACCCTTATGTTGTGCCAAACCCATAAGTTGTTCATCTTGTGAACACAAATTAAGATATTTTTGATGAAATCTGAGAGCTTTCTGACCCTACATGGACAGCAATGCAACTACTATATTCAAAGCACAAGAAGGTAGTAAGGACATCACTAAATAGTCCATGGGACATCAGTGGTTCAACCTTAATGCTATGAAGGTATGAGAATACATTCTGTGTGCAAAGAAAACAGAAACTTTGGTACTCTTCTGAACATGCGTCGAAATAGATAAGAAATTGTTGAATAAAGTAATTATTTTTGTTTTCTTTATGCACAAAAATTATTCTTGTAGCTTCAAATCATTACGGTTAAACCACTGATGTCGATGGACTATTTTAACCATGTCCTTACTACCTTTTTGAGCCTTGAACATGTCAGTTCTGTTGCTGTCTATGTAAGGTCAGAAACCTCTTGGATTTCATCAAAAATATCTTAATTTGTGTTCCGAAGATGAACGGAGGCCGTAGAAGTTTGGACATGAGGGTGAGTAATTAATAATGGAATTTTCATTTTTTAACTACCCCATTTTTAACTAAATGTCAGGTTGTCAACAATATTTACCTGAATACAATCAATGTTTTAGCTTCCTATATGAGCCTGATACTTACGCAGCTCAATATGAGGGTTTCCTGTCTGCTTTTTCTGTTTGTCTCCAATGTCAGGCTCCTCTGCAAAAGATAATCCATAAACATTTCATTTCATAGGAAATTCCATATCAGATCAAATTATAAATGGTATTTGTAAGTGGCTAGTATTTGGTAAACTGTGGTTGGGTTTACTGAGTGGATCAGCATCAACGCTGCTGCGGCTCAGCTGGGATGTGCTGCTGTCACTAGGTTTGGCTGGGCTGTTCTTTGCTCTACTCTCTCCAGAACTATAGATGGCAAAAAAGAGGAAGTCAGCTTACCGTTTTTCCCAATATACACAGAGAAAATAGAGCCGATGAGGGAAATGAGCATTTGATGTACCTAATGGCCTGAGATATGTCATCACCTCCGGTCTTTGCTGTTGTCTTTGTAAGCTCTTCAAGGGCTGTTTTATACTCTTTACAGCTAGATTATGGACATAGTAAGAGTGTCTTATTTAAAATGCTGATATTGCTGAGAAGTTTGATTCATTTGCTTCAGTGAACTGTTCATAACACTGATTTACTGAATCTAATTTGCAAAACAATTAAGTTCAAATGATGTTTCATCTGATTGAATAACAAAAATATAAATGTTAAATACATATTAAAAATATAAAAAAATAAAGCCTTTAAAACATTTCAGAGTAAATACATAAATACTGAGATGTATTAAAAGGAAAATATATTTTTTTTGTGGTTATACATGTACAAAAAGTCGTACCTGAGTGCAAAGGCAATGATGGAGCTGGGCTCTCTCTCACACACAGCTATAGGAACTCTCTCATGCTCATACATCAAATAGTGCTTGTCTGGGTCACTAATAAACCAAGAAAAGAAAGATCTTTATCAGCTTGAGAAAGAAAAGCATTGGTTTGATTATTAGTGCTCATAATATCTTAACAGCCTTACAAAGGGAAAGGGATGGGATTGTAGCTGTTTCCTGGTAACAGGTTTGCCAGGATGGTTTTCATGGTGGACTTTTCCTTTACTTGACTGTCATTGGAACCAAGTAAGTGTCCATCAAACATGTCTAAACAGTAAAAAAAAAGCAGAGAGATAAAGATAGAGAGAGAGTCAGGTGGGATGATTATGTGTGATTTCAAACACAAGGTAAGTAAATTTACCATCAGGGTTGCTGACAGAGTCTTGATCAGGAAAAGATGGTCCGCTTGTGATGATGTCTGAAGCTTGTTCAGCTGGAGATGGTAACTGTAGTAAAGATGAGGACCCTGAACTTGATGGAAAGGTGCTGAGATGACGGTCCTCTGTGAGAAAAGTCTGTGAGTGGACTGTGCAACAATCAAAAGCAACTTTTTCAAGATGAATAAAGGACCAATGAACTCACCTTTTTCTCCATTTGGGACCACCGGGGATGGGTTACGAGGAGAAGACTCCAAAGCACTAGTCTATTGACAAACCAAAATGAAAATGATCAAAAGCATGTAGTAGATGCTTTTATTTGACGTCCAGGTGGTGGTGGTTTACTTGAGCAAACTACCTCATTTGCTAAATAAATGACTAACCTTGCTCTCATCTGATGTAGCTTGTCTGTGTCTGCCAGGGCTGGGGGGAACAGATAGACGCTTCCTGCCTTTTTCTTGCTGGAACAAGTCTTGAAGTCTGGAGATAACATAAAAGTTGTACTGTTCTGATAGCACATGTTTAGTTTCACTCTCTGTGGGTCAATGAATATAGTCCTCACCTGTTGTTCCAGGATTGTAGGGTCTCACACAAACCCTGCTTTTTGATCACCACTGACTCCAGAACAGCCTGTAGCTGTTGTGGTGAATCAATCACGCTGGTCTGCAGACGCACTTGTAGCTTCTCTATCCAGCTGCGAAGCTCTGATTCCTCCATCTAGGACAAAAAAAAAAAATCATTTTCTGGACATTTGTCCTGGGACACAGTACTGTAAAGAAAACCTACATCTTTCTGTGCAAACATGTCCTCCATTTTTTCTTCTCTGGTCTTGCTGAAGGTGTCAGTTTTTAGGGAGGTGAGACGGTCATCTATGGCCAGGTACACCTGAGCCACCCTACAAATGATGGAGAATTAATTAATTTGGCTGTTATCTGGAGGAGGGTAAGAGAAGCCCAGCAGGAAATCTTACTTCTGGGCGAAGTCTTTGAGGTCCTGCTGCAAGCTGGCTTTAGAGGGACCCTGGTTCCTGATGATGATTTTTGGAGGAGGCAGACAGATCTCAAGTAGCCTCACTGGGATGTAGCTACAAATGACAGAAGAACATAAATACATTTGGATTAAAAGTTCAGAAATACAGTTGAGGTCAAAAATGTCCATACACCTTGCAGAATCTGCTAAATGTCAATTATTTTACCAAAATAAAAGGGATCATACAAAATGCATGTTATTTAGTACTGACCTGAATAAGATATTTCACATAAAAGATGTTTACATACAGTCCACAAGATAAAATAGTTGAATAAAGTAATTATTTTTTTTTTTGTTGAATTTATAAAAATTACCCGGTTCAAAAGTTTACATACACTTGATTCTTAATCTCTTCTGTTTTTTTTTACCTGAATGATCCACAGCTGTTTTTTTTTGGTGTTGTTTTTTTTTTTTGTGATAATTGTTCATGAGTTCCTTGTTTGTCCTGAACAGTTAAACTGTTCGTTGTTATTCTTGGTTTTTCTTTGGTGTTTCAGCATTTTTGTGTATTTGAATCCTCTTCAACAATGACTATATGATTTTGAGATCCATCTTTTCACACTGAGGACAACTGAGGAACTCATATGCAACTATTACAGAAGGTTCAAATGCTCACTGATGCTCCAGAAGAAAAAAACTATGCATTAAGAGCCAGGGGTGTAAACGTGTATATTTTTCTTATTTTGCCTAAATATCATATTTTTTCATTTAGTACAGCCCTTTAGATCCTGCAGAAGGTTAAATTTACCCTGATCTTTAAATTCAAAATGTTTTTACACCCCGGCTCTTAATTCATTGTCATTCCTTCTGAAGCATCAAGTGAGCATTTGAACCTTCTGTCATAGCATTTGACTCCATCACTTGACCTTAATGTGAAAAGATGGATCTCAAAATCATACAATCATTGTTGGAAAAGGTTCAAATACACAAAAATGCTAAAAAAAACAAACCCAAAGAATTTGTGAGACTTGAATGATTTTTCTGAAGAACAGCGTGCAGTTTAACTGTTCAGGTCAAACAAGGGACTCATGAACAACTATCACTATACAAAAAACAAAAAAACAGCTGTGGATCATTCAGGTAACAACACAGTTTAAAGCTTTTGAAACATTTTTATAAATTCAACTATTATTATCTCTTGTGGATTATATGTCAGTGTCTTTTAAGGAAAATATCTTATTCAAGTATCTTATTTTGGTAAAATAATTAACATTTTGCAGATTCTGCAAGGTGTATGTAAACTTTTGACCTTAACTGTATTTGAAATATTAAAAAATAAAGAAATATATGAAGAGTTCAGATGCAAAACCAGCTAAAAGCTA
Source organism: Cirrhinus molitorella (assembly GCA_033026305.1). NCBI lineage: Eukaryota > Metazoa > Chordata > Actinopteri > Cypriniformes > Cyprinidae > Cirrhinus > Cirrhinus molitorella. The sequence continues at coordinate 17,845,304 of CM065122.1, forward strand.
TCTCGGTCAAAAATGAGATAATGATACTGAGTGAATGCTCTTGACACATATTGTATACATCCATCAAATACTTTTACTTCAAACTCGCTAAAATCCCTCCCCCAGCCCAATCAGATGTACCAGTACTTACATAGACACCTATACATCGGAGCCTGATAAAAATGCATTTTTTAAAGAAAGATGTCAGATGGATTTAGAGGCTTTTGCATCTGAACTCTTCATATATTTTGAAGATGCACACCTGAATGAAGCCACCATCTGGTTGTAGGAGAAGTACTGGTGGTAATCTTTATGGATGGAGTGGCCACAAGGCTCTGCGTTGGCCCGACGGGTGTACTGGTGACCATAGAACCGGAGCTCTAGATACTTGGCGAAGGACATGGACCAGGAGTCATTAGACAAAGGGACTACAGGAGTCACCTGAAACAAAATCAGTAACAGTTCACATCAGTAATACTATAGCACATAAATTCTTTTTTTCTTTTTTTTTCTAATCCAAATGCTCCCTGTTTTACCTGTTTACAGACACGGCACCAAGAGTAGTTAAGGATTGTGTGCTGATATCCTGGTACAGGCGAGTCCAGCTCTTTCAGAACAATCTGGACACAGCCGTTACCATGCACAAAGCGCCGGACGTGGTGAACCATGGGGGTCTCACAGTACATGCTGGGGCACTGGTAAGAGGGTCTAAATCACACCCATATTAAACAAAATCAGAATAAACAACATTATGATGACAAATCAAGAACAAGTCATTTTTGCAGTACTATTAGAACTGCTATTAATAATCATTAAAGGGGACATCAGATGCAAAATTCACTTTTACAGAATTCTAACCAGTATCAATTATCAAGCTGTTTTAATTTTCTGAGCACTATACATTGTTGTCATACTGTGTACAGAGCTGTTTTTGACAAGGTAAAAAGGGTGTTGTTTTACACAACCATTGAAGAATTTTAAGTATTTTGCAGCCATTTCATGAAGACCCTAAAGGATCATACCAGCTTCCCTTGATGTCCCCTATAAATATTACAAAATTTAGTCATGACAGACATAGAAATGATGCACGTTTCCCAGGAAAAAAGGAAACAAAAATCGTTGTGTGTTTAATCCATTACCTAAAACAGTATCTCTCCAGAAATACACCAAGAGTCAAGTCATTCTTTCCATAAAACTCCATTGTTACAATCCTGTAAATACATAGCAAATAGAATAAAAACCTAGACCTCCCTGTTTGGATATTCAGAATATGGTTAGTAACATGCTTTATCATGTTACTGTTAATGCATCTTAAATTAATACGACAATGCAAGTGTACTGAGAGATTACCATGGACTGACGCAGGGGTGTGGGGCATTATTAGACTGTGCTGATGAGCTGCTGAACAGCACACAGAGCCTCTGATGGTTGATTTGATTTAAACAGTCCAACTGAAACAAAAACAATTAATTGTAGTAACAGTATTTTAGCCCCAGAACAATTTCCTTCAGTATAAAAAGTAACAGTTTATTATTACACAAAAAAAAAAAGTACACAAAAAACTTTTTTTCCCTGCAAGTTATAGGAAATATTTGGTTAGCCCCCAATGAGTAACAGCTTAATTTTAATAAATAAATAAATAAACGTGACCTTGGAAATGTGCCTTAAGTAGCATAGGTATATTTGTAGCAATAGCCAAAAATACATAGTATGGGTCAAAATTATTATTTTTTTCATTTAAGCCAAAATTATTAGGATATTAAATAAAGATCTTAAACTTATTTTTTGATTAGTAATATGCATTGCTAAGAACTTAATTTAGACAACTTTAAAGGTGATTTTCTCAGTATTATGATTTTTTGCACCACTTTCAAATAGTTGTATCTAAGCCAAAATATTATCCTATCCTAACAAACATAAATCAATGGAAATCTCAAATTTACTTTTATGACTTATGGTCTAGGGTCACAAATAAATAAAACATACAAATTACAGTTCTGCATTTAAAGTTTTGGGAAAAGCAGCAAAAACAACAACCTTCATAAATTAAAGATAAAACCACTTATATAATAATTAGTTTGACTATGACTTTTTCTTAAAGTGATAGTTCACCCAAAAATGAAAATTACCCCACGATTTACTCATCCTCAAGCCATCCTAGGTGTATATGACTTTTTCTTTCAGATGAATACAATCCAAGATATAATAATAAATGTCCTGCCTATTCCAAGCTTTATAATGCTAGTCAATGGGTGTTAAGATTTTAAAGTTCAATGAAGTGCATCCATGATAAAAAGTACTCCACATGGCTCTGCAGCGTTTAAAAAAAGGACGCCTGAAGTGAATAAATGCGTACTTAAAACGTAATAACCCATAATCTCTAGTTTCCACTAACTGCTGTATGTGCATACACGAAAAACTGGTGTTCTAATGTAGGATCTAGGCATAGCATAACCTTTATTAATCACCCCGAGAGCCATGCAGGGCACTTTTTATGATGGATGGATGTACTTTATTGAACTTCTACTGGACTATTGAATATTAACACCCATTCACTGCCATTATAACACTTGAAAGAAGAAATCGTATACACATAGGATGGCTCAAGGGTGAGTAAATCATGGGGTAATTTTCATTTTTGGGTGAACTGTCTCTTTAAGGCTAAGCACCTTCTTTCCCCAACCAAAAACCACTATACAGACCCTATTGTGCACCCTAATCATTGAAAGTGCCTCACTGTTCAGAATGTGGAACAAAGTAACAGAATAAACATACTAGCAGACAAGAAACCCTCACCTTAGTAGCCCAGGTCATTTCGTTCAGTCCTGCCCCTTTATCTTCTTCACTGTCTGATTTTATTGGTGCCTTTGTGGGTGGAGCTTCACGAAATTGAATTCCTTCTCTTTGCCGAATGCGACCTCCCTGAGCACGATAGTCAGCCAGCATGCGTGCCAGATTCTGACTACTGCCTAGCTGTTCTACTATACGGGCATCTGTGAGTTTGTGACAGGGCAAAATCTGGATGGTCCGTTGGTGCGACACAGAACCGTTGGTCAGGCTGCCAGAACTCGGGCCAGACTCTTTCAGCAGCTGCCTCTTGCGGCGACCGTCCAGCTCTTTCGAGTCCTTATTCAAGAGAGGTGAGAGGTAAACCTGTTCCGGGAAATAATCCCGGCTAGGACAACGCAGTCCAGCAGCCGTCAGCAGGTACGGCTCCCGAAAGGTAATAAAGGGTGAAATGCAGAGAATAATGTCTTTTAGCTCCTGTTTAAACAAAGCTGAAATGGATTTGAGATGGTCATCTGAAGAAGTTACATGTTCGGTCACAAACAGGCCTGTGTCATCTTGTAAAGGATCCCTAAACAGCCGAGCTGGTGGAAGCGAGGTATCAGAGCTTGTGCTGTCCCGATGGACCAGAGTCTCCTCCAGCTCTTTGTTCTTCTCCTCCTCACCTAACCCTTTGATCACTTCCTGTGATGTCTCTTTTAGGTCTGAAATAAGGAAAGGTGGTGACACCGGCTGGAGAAGGCTGGAAGAGAAGGATGAAAGGGGTGTGGAGGTCTTTCTAATTTCATCCTCTCCTCCAGATAAAGAAGCAACTGAACGATTTTTATTTATTCTTGGGCTTTCTCCATCTTTCTGAGAAGATTCAGAGATGGAAGGCTCTCTACTGTGCATTTTGATGACCTCCTGAAGCCCCGGCTCAAAGTCTTCTTCTGGAAGTAGTGTGAGGTTGTCATCCCCCAGTGTAGAGCCATCGTTATCTTGGCTCTCCCGTTCCCCACCAATCTCCTCCTCTTCCTCCAAAGTGGTGCTTTCCAGCAGACATGGGAAAGAGGAACTCTCAGACAGGCTAGGAGGCATAGCAAACTCATCCATGAGGAAAGAGATCTCCAGCTGTGAGTGGTACGCCACACACACCATAAAAATGATGATCTCTTTCACCCGTGCCAGCTCATACTCTGAAGCACCACGGAGCTTGATTGTGCAGCCCAGCTGAGGTGGACAGCCCTCAAAAAACATAAGGCTCTTCATTTCATCTGTAAACAAAAAGGATTGAGTGAATTTTACAAAGATTTTTAAAATTACCAGCTTACATTTTTTTCAAACAATTAACTATTAAGAAATAAAAAAAATGTGAAAATTGGGAAGTGAGCATGCACAATTAAAGAGCAGGTCATATGGGTTTTCGAAAAAATATATTTTTTGCAGTTTGTTTCATAGCTATCCTTCAATGTAAATAGTCTGCAAAGTTGTCAATAAAGTACATTATACATAAAGAATCGCCTTAACATGTAATTTTCGAATTTTCTGCCTGTTACCAATCTACGTCACTGGGTAAAACATTAGCATAATCCTCTCCTGTCTGTGGTATACAAAACGTCTGACCTGCCCACAAACATTTCCGCTAGTTAGTGTGTTTACATCATGTCGGTAAGACGCTGTGTTCTGCGCTGTGAAAGCAAGTTTGTATTGTTTTCATTGCTGAAAGATGATGGTGTGAAGTATCAGTGGTTAAAATTATTATTTTTTCCACGATACCACAGCAATACGATTCAAACCTTTTGTTGTGTGCTTGTCATTTTATATCTTCTTTGGCTTCTAACGTCTAATGTCTCCACCATGATTGATTTGTTATGTGTATACAGATTAGCAGCTAAACTTTAGCTGTGGGCACAATTCGCTTGCATAAGGTTGGAGCACTAGATTAGATTGGAGCACTATATTACTGTTTTATGTAAAGGTGCATAAGGGTTGCCAGATTTTTACAACAAAACCCAACCAATTGCTACTTATAACAAATGCTAATTAAAGCATTTAGAGGAGTGTAAAATACACACTTTTACTAGGGTTCCCTAGGTAAATTTACATTCCAGGGGCTAAATATGATGTTATTGGTGTTGCTTTAACCTGAAAAGTTATTAAAATGAAAAGTGAGTTAAACCTAACATAAATAGAGATGGAGACTCACTATTTGGCAGCTGGAAGGAATGCAGGTAAAACTTATGGCAGGTACCCAAACGAGGTTTTGTAAGAAGCTGATCCATTGAAATGACTAAATCTCCCTGAGTCATTCGACTCACACGGTCCAGGACTTGCTGTGTGGATTAAAGACAGATATTACTTGAAACATTCACAAACCAGACCAAAATCCCATAAAAAAAAACCCCATAAAAATTATTATCAGAAGGCAACTATGAGAAGTACGTTTGAAAAGACAAATAATATTTAAACAATGTCTTGGAGAAGTTACTAACAGGTTTGACATTAATCACAAGGCTAATGCCATGTTCCAGTAGCATGTCCTGAGCGATACGGGACACAGTCTTCTCTACCAGCACCAGGTTTGGTCGGACATCAGCAATCCTCTGAACATAGTTTTTCAGAAACTCACGCTCCTGGAAAGTGCAAATTGTAAATTAAATGATTTCTCAGATTCTTGTTTTTAAGTGTATTTTCAGAAGATAATTAACATACCCTAAAAAAAATTTAGGGATGTAGGGATTAGTGGCCTTTACCTGTAGCACAATTGGGTCAATGCAAGTGAACTTGGTCTCTTCTCTGTACAGATACTCAATAGAGCATTTGAGGAGAAGGATCTTGGGGTTTTTGATGTAAGGGTTCATCTGTTGAGAAAGTCCCGGCACTTTTAGCACAAATATTACATGACCTTTTCTGTGGCATAATGTTCAATCAATACAAACCTTTTTGTGTGCAATATTCTTTGTGCAAACAAAGCCGTTCACTACAGCAGAGTCAAATTTCTTTCCTCCTGGAATCTACAGCAAAGCAAATATTAGACATTTGTCTAGTAGAACTAGATTAATCAATTTTGCATCCACTTGTGTTCCTCACCTTCTTGATGTGGACAAACTGACGGATGTCCATGTCATCATCACAGTTGCGCACATCCGGTCGCACTGTCTGCACAACCTGCCTCACCACGGGTACAATGATGTCACGCCAGGAAAGAGAAAGCGATTCACTGTACAGCAGCTGCTGCAGCAGTGCCATCATGTGGCTGTGATTAGCAGACCTGAAAAGGAAGCATTAATCATGATGTGCCATTCCAAAAGTCCCTAAACTCATGTGATTTATATGTGATTCTTGTGTGACCATGAAGTAGACACTGGATTGTTTTTCTAATATTTTACATGCTAATAAAAGTACAGCAGTAAATCTATCCGGCAATTCTTATACAAGCAATTAATGATACCTTGTCAGTGCAGTTTTTGCTCCTAATTGTACATTAATATAAGTAACCAACCTAAAATAACATCTTATGCACTAAAAATAGCAATCCTCTGAAGTCTTACAGTAAACGCTCCATCGCTTTCTTTTCCCCGTTCTCTTCCCGCAGCTGATCCAGAGAGCTGTGATGCCAGCCGAGAGGTGTGAAGAGCATCTCTTTAGCTTTCTCTTCAACCCTCCGGTTAAACAAAGACTCTACAGAGGAAAAACACATTCAAATAAGTAAGACAGTAGTTCATATACACAACATCATTTTTTTGAAAGTAACTTATTTTTGCTCACCATGAACAGATTTGACAAAAAAAAAAAAAAAAAATGTATGCATTTAGCAGATACTTTTATCCAAAAGCGACTTACAAAAGAGAATGAAAGTAAAAACATTTATATTAACAAATGATTATTTGATTATATGCTGTTCTTCAAACAGTTTAGGATGAAGTTTTAACCCATGTTTTCTGTTGCACTTCCTATAGGTGCAGTTGGCTTTTAGGGAATTTCTGATTGACCAAACCATTTCCCCAACATCTCAAACTTCGATTCATCCAATCATAATACTCTTTTACCATCTTCAGGTACCATCTTTAGGTTATTTTTGACCATTCTTTTCTTTAGATTTTACTTACCCGTTTAAGATTTACTTGAAACTTTAATTAAACTTTAAGCTTTAAACTTTAAAAACATACACTTCTTAGTGATTAAAAACTTTTGAATGAGAAGTATTGGAAGTGAGAAACAATTACCTTTAATGAAGGCATCGCTGATGGATATATGCTGACCTCCATCTTCAGAGAGCAGTACTTCCACTGACGAAGAGAGAGAAAATGCATGTGAGACAGAACAGTCATGTCTAGACATTGGAGTATGTAAAGTAAAATGTTAATTAGAATAAAATACAATTGATAAGTGTAAATGCTGCCATAAACCCATGCCACAGTTACATGAGAATAGTACATGAGAATGATTTAACTTCAGCAGTAATATTGAGGAAGTGGAAGTCAGTGTTACTGTTTTTTAACTGTGAGACATGCATGACGTAGCAGCAAACCATGCTTGTAAGGTAGTATGACAAATTAGAAATGTATTAATAGGATATGTTGGACTGGGAAGGGAAATCATGTGAGGCTGAGAAGGAAAAAAATAATTCATGCTGGTCTATATGCCAGCGTTAGGGATGTTATTTTAATTGTTAATTATATTTTGGAGGGATGGACTAGTATTGAAATAGTATTGGTAAGTCTCAGATCAGCAAGACATCGGTTCTGTTCCAAACCCTAGTGAGCTGCCTACCTACAGTAGATAGGATTTACAGAAATCAGCACCACATCCCTGATGCAAAGCCTGCTACAAACATAAAGCAGTAAAAGTATTTTTTTAGAATTAGAATTTGTTCGAAAACAATTCAAATTAATTCCAAATAAATGCAATTAATTTTGTCCTTAGTAAAAGGTTATTTTATGTTTTTTTTTACCCCCAAGGGGCAATTAAATTGTTCATAATCAACTCAAATTGTAAACCAAGACTTTCTTGCACAGTTATTTTAGTTTTTGTCAAAATTTAAAACCCACTCTCTGAATTTAAAATTCTTTGTCGTTCCAAACCCGTAAGACCTTTATTCATCTTCGTAAAACAAATTAAGTGAGAGCCTTTCTGGGCTCTCGGATTTCATCTAAAATATCTTAATTTGTGTTCTGAAGTTAAATGAAGATCTCACAGGTTTGGAACGACATGAGGGTGAGTAATTAACGACAGAATTGTTATATTTGGGTGAACTATCCCTTGGTAGCTGCCTATGTAGACAGTATATAGCAATGCAGCTCACTACCGTTTAGAACAGAACCAGTGAGTTAGTGCTGCTTTTGAAGCAGACAGAGGCAAACCAAGATGGCCAATGGGCCTCTCCGCCTCTCCTCACTTGGTGCATGGATGTCGGTTTCTGGGGTGAACGGGTCATGGGGCTCCATACTTTTTTGCTCGGCTGGGTAAGGAGGCACATGTGGGTACTTGGCCTGCTTCTTGATATGGAAATTGACATTGTCCTGCTCCACATTTAGGTTGATGGAGGCGGCTGAGTCACTGTCCACTGCAGAGTGGAAACTGCTGACAGATGTTCTTTTGCTGGGGCTGGCAGAATCTGGAAAATTGTGAGAGGGAGCCAGCAAGTTGGTAAGGCAAAGACACACTGACTGCTACAGGATGTTAGCATTCATGGGATACTTACTCGGTGTGACATATTCATTTTCATCCGCTAGCTGCTCAGTATCACTGTCATCAAACTTGATGTCTTTAAACCATGAAGGTTCAGAATGTCCCTCTAAGGAATTCACACTGTCACTGTCTGGAGAAGGGGTTTCTGAAAACTCTGTGCTCTGAAATTCAAACAAACACATTACTAATATGATGAATATGATAAATATTGATTGATCAAATCAAACCAGTTCAGTTTTTTATATAGTGCTCTTTACAATACACAAGCCAAATCAGAATTACAAAAATAGTGTCTCAGTTAGCATGTAATGGCCAGCTCCATTATTACAGTCATGTAGTTTCAATATAACCACGATGCACGCGTGTCCATTCCTTTGCTTGTAAGCAGGGCACAGTGCATCCGGGTCTTGCGAGTTTGGAATTACATGAAGGTGAGTAGTTAATGATAGAATTTTCATTTTTGGGTGAATTCTCTCTTTAAGGAGAGTAAATGATGAGAGAATTTTCATTTTTGGGTAAACTATATCTTTAACACAGCCAAATTAACAAAAATGAAAGAAAATAATGTTCCAAAGGATGCACAAGGGTTAAACAGCTGTTGAAATATACAGTTAAAGTCAAAAGTTTACATACACCTTGAAGAATCTGCAAAATGTTAATTCTTTTACCAAAATTAGAAGGATCATACAAAATGCATGTACTTTTTTATTTAGTACTGACCTGAATAAGATATTTCACATAAAAGACATTTATATACAGTCCACAGGAGTTAATTTTATAAAAATGACCCTGTTCAAAAGTTTACATATGATTCTTAATATGGTGTTGTTGTTTTTTTGTTTAGTGATAGTTGTTCATGTTAGTTTGTCCTGAACAGTTAAACTGCCCTAGGGCTGCAAGATATTTTGCACGCGATTCTCATGCGCATCTCATCAGTAAAGCCGGTTCAGTGATTAGTAGTAAATGTCCATCACGTGTGTTCAGCTGGAGCGGCATTTAAAACACAGAGCCGTAGATCACTGACATGTTACACAATTTCACGTTCTGAACATCTATTATTATTGTGTGGCTTGTCATTGATCTACGGCTCTGTGTTTTTAATGGCGCTCCAGGTGAACACATGTGATGAGATTTACTACTAATCACTGAACCGGCTTACTGATGAGATGAGCATGAGAATCACGTGTGATTTATCGTGCAGCCCTAAATTGCCCGCTGTTCTTTAGAAAAATCCTTCAGGTCCCACAGATTTTTGATTTTTTAGCATTTTTGTGTATTTATGATTTTCACACTGAAGACAACTGAGGGACTCATATGCAACTATTACAGAAAGTTCAAACACTCACTGATGCTTCAGATGGAAACACGATGCATTAAGAGCAAGACAACTTTTTGAATTTGAAGATCAGGGTAAATTGAACTTATTTTGTTTTTTGGGAAATATGTATCTTCTGTAGTGTCTGAAGGGCAGTAGTAAATGATGATATTTAGGCAAAATAAGAAAAATGTACACATCCTCATTCCATGCAAAAGTTTACACCCCTGGCTCTTAATGCATCGTTTTTCCTTCTGAAGCATCGGTGAGTGTTTGAACTTTCTGTAATTGTAATAGAACAGCGGGCAGTTTAACTGTTCAGGACAAACAAGGGACTCATGAACAACTATCACTAAACAACAACAACAACAAAAAAACATTTTGGTAACAACACAGCATTAAAAATCCTCTTATTTTGGTAACGAAATTAACATTTTGCAGATTCTGCAAGGTGTGTGTAAACTTTTGACTTCAACTGTAAACCTGCCACAGAATATTTCTTCTCACCTGGAGGGGGCGATAGAGGGCATACTCATCACGGAAGATCTGATCATGATGGGTGACGCAGTCAAGCCAGCGGCCATCTACCAAAGCCTGTCCAATGGCTATGGCTTGAGCCCTGTGTCGTAAGAACAAAAAGAAAATAAAGCACTGTAATAGCATACAATTAAGCATCTGACCATGCTTAAAGTTGTAATGAACCAAATTAATATTAGTTCTCACCTAGTTGAAATAGTGCCATTTTGTAAGAGCCAGTTGACCAACTCTTTACCCACAATGCAGTTGGGGTATGTACGCAGCCAGTACCGATGGTCCTGAAACTCCATTCCTGTACTGTTGTGGCAAATCTTCTTCCATAGATCTTTAAGTTGAGAAGAATCCTACAAGATGATCAGCTGTTATAATTAACAACTCAAAAGTTAAGAAAAGTTGACAAGGAACTTATAAAAGACAGTTGGTACCAGAAGGATCTTTCTCTCCTCTTCACTGTGGTCAGTCCTTGATAGGGCCCGGCTGTTCTGTGGGCTAACTGAACTCTCATAGGCAGGAACCATGGATGAGCCAGAACGGTCCAAAGACAGGTTGGTCACACTAGCTGACCTTGAAACATGAAATAAATGGAAAATGTGTATTTACAGCCTATAAAATAAGCACTGAAATGAGAAAATCTTTGACTGAAATACACAATAAACACCTCTTTCTGGCTGGTGACTTGCCCATATCCTCCTGGACTGCTGTAAGTCTGGAACTGAGACCACTATTCTGAGATTCCTGATGACTAGAGTAATCACACATATGCACACATTTAAACCTCAGTAAGAGCTTAACCATTTCCCTGGTACTACATACTACAGAAATAAATGACACACTTAACAGAGTCACACTTAACAGCAGCAGCATGTCTTCACGAGGAGGTCATGCAAAACAAAAGTAACACTAAAACTCACTTCTTCCTCATCCCAATGGAATTTTTTCTATGCACGAAGAGAGAAAGAAGAAAAGATGAGCATTGAGACAGACTCACAGCACATGAGCAGAAGAAGCCAGCTGATTGAATATAGACAAGCAAAAAGGGTTGAAGTTCATTTGCATCAGAATAGTCCTGTGACTGTTTTACGTAATTTGGTATGTCAAAGGGGAAATTCCCCCCTGAATGCAAAAACAAATCGGAATGATTTACACTCAGATTAAAAAGCTTGGTGACTACAGTATAATAATAATAAGAAAAAAGTATGGAGTTGTGACTACAATTTACCCAGCAACATGCTTTACTCTTGTTTATTTAAAACAATTGTAACAGCAAACTATTTTAATGGTTACAAAACATTAAAGGATTACTCCACTTCCAGAACACAAATTTCTCCAAGATATTCATGTCTGTCTCAAAGAAATTTGGTTTTTTGAGGAAAACAATCTAGGCAAGTGGACTTCAATGGTGCTCAATGGATTGAAGGTTAAAAATGCAGTTTCAATGGTGCTTCAAAGGGCTCTATGCGATCCCATCTGAGGACTAAGGGTCTAGCGAAACGACTGGTTTTTCAGAAAAAAAATAAAATAATAATAATAATAATAAAATAACATAAAATTATATATTTATACACACACACAATTTTTAACCACAAACGATCATCTTATCTAGCTCTGTGATACGCACTCTGTGCATTCCGGTTCAAGACAGTTAGGGTAGGTCGAAAAACTTCCATCTTATTTTCTCCTCCAACTTCAATATCCACCCACCATCGATGTTTTACCTTTTTTGATTATGTAAAACCCTTTGGGGGGGGGTAAGTAAATTATCAGGAAATTTTTATTTTGGAAGTGTAGTAATCCTTTAAAGAAACATCTAAATGGTACACTTTTTCTAGTACAGCTCATATTATTATAACTACAAAATTGTTTCTATGCTTTAGATAAGGAACAGCAGAAAAATAAATCATCAGGCAGCTACTTGACTAGATGGACCTGTAAGAGCCAATCCTCCTACAATCCTCAAGTGAAAAGATAAAGAGTGAGAGCAGTGATTATGGCAAGAAAGCAGAGTTAAAACAGAGCAGAGAAACACCAGAGGGATAAGGTAAAGTGAGCAGGAACAATGGAATATATAGTGATTATGTCCTTATGCCCCGCCCCTTTTCTGATTCTCTCTGTGTTTTTACCTTTGCCAGGCCAGGTCCTCTTCCAGGAAGATGTTCCGGCTGGCTTTGCGGCCCCCCACGGGTGTGCGTGGTTCAGTGGGCTCCAGAACACAGACCGAGCAGGGCGAGTCTGACAGGGCGCTGAGATCTTCTCCGATGGAGCTCGAGTCAGCAGAGTGAGCGTAGCTCAATGCTATCTTACGACAGTATGTACAAGCCCGTAAATCACCTGTAGTATGGTGGGGGAAAAAGCCAAAAAATGTAAGATTACAGAAGTTAGATAACTAAGTTCCCTGGCAGAGAACTGTTTCAAACACTTTTAATGAACCCTAGCCCCACCCCTGCATTAAAATATTTTAACACTGTTAAACTGGAAAACGTAATCACCTGCGCTAACGTGCTAATTTTGACAGCACTAGCTTAAATATGAATGAATTTCTTATAGTCTTTTGACAGCCCTAAAAATTATATCTTGAATTTTCTATGATTTTCCCCCTAAAATGGGACCGCTGAACTAGTATACCCTGACAAAGGTCTATAGTTAAGTCTTTTGGGTCCAAAACCAGCCTGAATATTTAAAAAAATTGCACAGTAAGATAAGAGAATGTAGTCTGATATCATGATCAGAATAGTTCACATGAGTTTACAGCATAAAACACAATTTCTTACCTTATTCAAAATCAAACCAGTTAGACCACAAAGTTCAAAAGTCACTCTACAACCCATTTATATCAAAACCCAAAAAAGTTCAAACCACTGCAAACACACGCAGCATGCTAGAGGTTGTCTTACTCTTAATCTGATTTAGCTGCTCATCTTCTTGTTGCAAGCCTCTTCAAAGAGGCTATGTCCACAAATCTGCGGCCAGAATGAGACCCTCGCTCCCCACACTGAACACCACAACAGCACTCACCCGTATAGCCCATGAACTTGCCAGGAATTTCCTGGTTGCAGCATCGGCTGCAGAAGATTTGACCGCAGAGTCGGCAATGGTGACGACGTCGAAAGGTTGTGAATTTCTCGTTGCAGTCATAGCACTCTTTACACTGGCTGTCCGGCATCCAGTACTGTTTCAGATCACTGTCCTGGAAGATAAAAACTTAATTAATATTTCTTACATTTATGGCGGTTAAATGATTAATCGCATTCAAAATAAAAGTTTGTTTACATACTATATGTGTGTACTGTGTATATATATTTTTTGTATATAAATACAAACAAATACATGTACAGTATTTCACAGAAGTGGGTACACCCCTCACGTTTTTATAAATGTTTTATTATATCCTTTCATGTGATAAGAAATGACACTTTGTTACAATGTAAAGTAGTGAGTGTACAGCTTGTATAACTGTGTAAATTTGCTGTCCCCTTAAAATAACTGAACACACAGCCATTAATGTCTAAACCGCTGGACACAAAAGTGAGTACACCTCTAAGTGAAAATTTCCAAATTGGGCCCAATTAGCCATTTTCTTTCCCTGGTGTCATGTGACTCGTTAGTGTTACAAGGTCTCAGGTGTGAATGGGGAATAGGTGTGTTCAATTTGGTGTTGTCACTCTCATTCTCTTATACTGGTCACTGGAAGTTCAACATGGCACCTCATGGCAAAGAACTCTCTGAGGATCTGAAAAAAAAGCATTGTTGCTCTACGTAAAGATGGCATAAGCTATAAGAAGATTGCCAGGACACTGAAACTGAGCTGCAGCACAGTGGCCAAGACCATACAGCAGTTTAACAGGACAGGTTCCACTCAGAACAGGCCTCGCCATGGTCGACCAAAGTTGTTGAGTGCACATGCTCAGCGTCATATCCAGAGGTTGTGTTTGGGAAATAGGCGTATGAGTGCTGCCACCATTGCTGCAGATGTTGAAGGAGTGGTGATAGTCTGCATGGCTGTCTTCCCAAAAGAAATCCCAATTCTAAAGATGATGCACAAGAAAGCCCGCAAACAGTTTGCTGAAGACAAGCAGACTAAGGACATGGATTAATGGAACAATGTCCTGAGGTCTGATAAGACCAAGATAAACTTTTTTGGTTCAGATGGTGTCAAGCGTGTGTTGCGGCAACCAGGTGAGGAGTACAAAGACAAGTGTGTCTTGCCTACAGTCAAGCATGGTGGTGGGAGTGTCATGGTCTGTGGCTGCATGAGTGCTGCTGGCACTGGGAAGCTACAGTTCATTGAGGGAACCATAAATGCCAACATGTACTGTGACATACTGAAGCAGAGCATGATCCCCTCCTTTCGGAGACTGGGCCGCAGGGCAGTATTCCAACATGATAACGACCCCAAACACACCTCCAAGACAACCACTGCCTTGCTAAAGAAGCTAAGGGTAAAGGTGATGGACTGGCCAAGCATGTCACCAGACCTAAAACCTATTGAGCATCTGTGAGGCATCCTCAAACAGAATGGGGAGGAACGCAAGGACTCTGACATCCACCAACTCCGTGATGTCTTCATGGAGGAGTGGAAGAGGACTCCAGTGGCAACCTGTGAAGCTCTGGTGAACTCTATGCCCAAGAGGGTTAAGGCAGTGCTGGAAAATAATGATGGCCACACAAAATATTGACACTTTGGGCCCAATTTGGACATTTTCACTTAGTGGTGCACTCACTTTTGTGGCCTGCGGTTTAGACATTAATGGCTGTATGTTGAGTTATTTTGAGGGGACAGCAAATTTACACTGTTATACAAGCTGTACACTCACTACTTTACATTGTAGCAAAGTGTCATTTCAAAGTAGAGGTCGACCGATATTGGATTTTACCGATACCGATAGCTAGGTTGAACCACAGTGGCCGATACCGATTAATCGACTGATAGTTTTTAAAATGGATACTGAATGGAAAATAAAACAGTGGTCTACTATTTAAAAAAAGGTACTGAACCATACTTTGTAAAAGAATAAATGTATTAAAATTAATTATATATTTAAAAATATAAGTAAATGTTGAAATTAACACACTAGCATGGAACAACACTTACATTCTACAACTTTTATTAATCTTAGTTAATGCTATAAATAAACTTTTTCAACAGTCTTTAAACATCTACACAAAAGCCATAGTATTGAAATTACATCATATGACTATTGTATGTGTAGTCTCACAGTTTAACTGCTTCTATTCTAGAACACTTGAATATCTAATCAAAATAACAAAATATTTTAGTCACAAACCGAGCAAAAGCCCAGCGCCATGTCCGGAGATCTCGCATCAGTTATCACACACACCGGACACGTCATGTTCCGTTCAGACAGTGGTCTAAAACTGTTTATTTAATCACCAAACGGACATAAGTTTACTTCAAGAATAATTAAAAAGCAGCATAGATGACTTCAAAGTTCAGTCTTTAAAACAACAGAGCAAACGGAAAGAGGAAGCACAATCTATATTATAGCTCTCTATATGAAACATACAGACTTTATTAGAGCCACAGAAAGAAAACACATTTTGCTAAAAATGCACAATACTCACAATCCTCAGGTCCATGGTAAAGTCTATATGTGGTAAAGTCTATATGTGCATTTACATTGATTTGGAACAGATATGATGTATTTAATTTAAGACTCTGTCATAACGCTCTGTGATGCGGCAAGATTTCTGTCGGCTGAATGAGCAGTTTGCTGTCTCACATCAATAGCTTTAAATATGCAACTTGCTGGCTAAATCCGCATTTGAAGTGTCCCGCTCTGTTCAGCGCGCAGTTTCACGTGTGTAAATAAACAGCAGGTGTTTTCAGTTTCCGCCTCTAGAGGCCGCTCTCATCATACATATCTATGGCTCTCATACTGTATAATGACAGCGGACTATCGGCTGGATTTTTGCCGATAACCGATAGTTATGCTAATCAACTATCGGTGCCGATTAATCGGCAAAAACCGATACATCGGTCGACCTCTATTTCAAAGTGTTGTCACATGAAAAGATATAATAAAATATTTACAAAAATGTAAGGGGTGTGCTCACTTCTGTGAGATATTGTATATATTATATGTATATGTTAGATTTATATGTACAATTTTTATATTTCATCTTAATATATATATTTTTTAAATACATGACCCTGGACCACAAAACCAGTCATAAGGGTCAATTGAGATGTATACATCATCTGAAGGATGGATTAATAAGCTTTTTCCTACTGATGTATGGTTTGTTTTCGGATAGGACAGTATTTGGTCTAGATACAGCTATTTGAAAATCGGGAATCTGAGGGTACAAAAAAAAAATATTGAGAATATTGCCTTTGAATTTGTCTAAATGAAGTTGTTAGCAATGCATATTACACGTTTTGAAAAATACTCGAACATGGGATTTTTTTAAATGACATTCATATATCTTTAAAAAAATCTGAAAATCAATACCTGACTTTTCCCTTCCATGATCTCCTTAAGTCTCTTGAGGGCTGTGCGAAGCTGGACAGCTGTTCGGGGATCGTGGCTTCCTAAAGGGGCTTCTGATTTCCGTCGACCCTCTATGAAAGCAAGAAAAAAAAATACCTCAGTCATGTATAAAACAAAATGTTAAACCTACTCTGATGTATAATATACAGGTGAAAATGCATGACACACATGCTCATTCAAAACCAAAGCCTGCAGTCAAATATCCACCGACACTCTTGATTCTGTCAATGACTGTTTATGTCAGCTGCCATAAGTCAGTGAGGATTTTCAGGATTTTTTTTGTAGGATCATGATTCTCATGAGGAGACTATGAATGAATAGAAGCATGTGAAATTACTAAGACCAACTACTACAGCTCATAACCAAAATGTTCAGCTCATCCTTTAACATGCAACAAATGTGGTTAATTTAAAACTAAATGCTGCAAAAATCATTTTCTTAATCAGTATTTCTGTATGTTTTCCAGTGAGCATATCTAACATCCTTAAAACAATATTAATATACCTGAGACTAAGATTCTAAGACATGTTTTTAGAGAAACTAGTTTATAAATAAAAATAAATTTGCCAGTTGGTTTTTAAGGGGTTTAAAATAAAACAAAGCTATTTGGCAGTGTGTTAAGAAAAATGAACTTACTGTAATTAAAAAACTTTTTTTGTTTCTCAAGAAAATGTATCTTATTAAGGATTTTTATTTCTAAAACAATACAAAATACTGATATAGAATTTTTTTGCAGTATACAAACATAATTCAACTCAGTGTTGATGAATTGAAGCAGATTTTAGGTCGATATGAAACTGACTTCATACGTATGAAATGAAATAAAAAATCCTCACCTTCCCAGTCCACTGTGAACAAAAAGGAACATACAACAACTTTAGCCTAAAAGATTTATGCACATCTAATATTAAGCTCAGTCAGCACTCACAAACTATTTAGCTTCCTGTCATCTTGAAATCCTCTTGCAACTTCCAAATAAAAAGCGATGGTTCACAATACTTGTTTGCCACTCAAATTGTAGTCATAACTCCAGAATGTAGTTTTCCAGGTTTATAGTCAAACAAAAACTAGGCTTTATATATTTCCTGAACCTTAAATTTTGCTTGAATTTTCACTTGAAGTAAATGTCCAGTGGCCCTCCTTAGAGTGGTATGGATCATATAAGGGCAGAGTCTAGCCGCTGAATCACTGTTATCTTCAATGATAAACCCTGTACGAACCACGCTGCAGTGACTAGTCATCAATCAGAGAGACCACTGATAGGAATTCAGAACAATGGCTTTGTCTACAGAAAAGCAAATCATTTCAGCATTCTCTTGAAGAATATGGCTACTGAACATGTATGGGCCATATTTCACCCAAAAACAAACAAACAACAAAAATGAAACCTGGACAATAATTGTGAACAGCTAATAAAAAAAAGACAAATGTGTACAATTGCATAAGTATATGTAATCCTGTGTTTTTGTACCTGAAGCAGTGGATGTTCTTCTGAGAAGTTCTGAATGTTTCCTGTGGGTTTCGGAGCCATGTATAGAATGAGAAGGACTTGTCCAGTTGCGCCGTGGCACTTGCGGTGATGATGAAGCTGACTGGCTTTTCTCTGCCACTGAAGGAGGCCGTCCTTCCTCTGAACAAGTGAAACCAACAGAAAAGCTGTCTCAGTCAAAAGGTAAAAGATTGCAAATTTTGTGGTGATTGGCTGATTTAAAGAAAGAATTTGCATTGTGTTGACATTTCTTTTTTTAATCTTCTTTTCCCAATTTTTACTTTTTTTCTGTACAAAATCTAGACTTACCAAGTTTAGCAAGCTTTTTTGCTGGTGCAATGTTTGCACCTGTTTTTTCTAAAAGGAATGAAAGGGAGAGATTAGAGAGTCACTATAAATGTACTTTGAATTTAAAATTTTACGGATTTTCACACTGATTAATTGTAAATCAATACATCAAGAATAATATTTAAAGAAATTAAATTTGAATTCCTGACACTTCTCTGTTGTAGCATGTCAGAGTATTTCTTTAGCGCCACTGACCTGATCAAATATATTACCGAAACAAAACCATCAAATGTCCAACACAAATGCAAATGTTGAACTTGTTAAATCTACTAGTTGATCTTTTCGCTATTAGGTGCACATGCAATAGGAGTTTTACTTCTCTAAAGTGTTCTTAGGGCACATCATTTTCTCACAGTAACTCTGTAACTCCTTAATGGAGAGTGAACTGTTACTTTAAAGGGGTCATGAACTGAGAAACCAAAATTCCCTTGATCTTTGTCATTTAAGAGGTCATTGTATTAAAACATTGCATAAGTTTTAGAACTCAGAACCATCTCATTAGTCTAAAAACAGTAGACTAGTCAGTAGAAGAAGTCTCTTATACTCATCAAGCCTGCATTTATTTGATCAAAAATACAGAAAAAAATGATATACTACATGGTAATATAAATATTAATAGATGTAACATAGCAAAATGTTATTACAATATAAAATAATGTTTTTTTTATTTTAATATACTTTACAATATAATTTATTCCTGTGATGCAAAGATTAAATTTAATCAGCTGTTACTCCAGTCCTAAGTGTCACGTGATCCTTCAGAAATCATTCTAATATGCTGATTTATTATTAGAATTATCAATGTTGGAAACAGTTGTGCTGCTAAATATTTTTTTGCAAACTGTGACTTTTTTCAGGATTCTTTGATGAATAACAAATTAAACAGAACAGCATTTCAAAGATTTATATTCAAAATATTTCTAACAATGTAAATCTATGCTATCACTTTTTATTAATTTAACATATCCTTGGTGAATAAAAGTATTAATT
The DNA here is from genome assembly GCA_033026305.1 of Cirrhinus molitorella. Classification (NCBI taxonomy): domain Eukaryota; kingdom Metazoa; phylum Chordata; class Actinopteri; order Cypriniformes; family Cyprinidae; genus Cirrhinus; species Cirrhinus molitorella. The sequence continues at coordinate 17,864,928 of CM065122.1, forward strand.
TCTTGAATAAAAATTTACTGACCCCAAACTTTTGAACAGTAGTGTATATTGTTAGAAAGCCTTTCTACTTGAAATAAATGCTGCTCTTTTTTAACCATTTATTGATAAAAAAAATTCTGAAAAAAGTATCACAGGTACCAAAAAAAAAAAAAAAAAAACATTAAGCAGCGCAACTGTTTCCAGCACTGATAATAAATCAACATATTAGAATGATTTTTGAAGGATCATGTGACACTGAAGACTGGAGTAATGGGATTCTGGAAATTCAACTTTAATTACAGATATAAATTAAATTTTAATGTATATTAATATAGAAAAACAATATTTCACAATATTATATTTTTCTGTATTTTTGATCAAGTGAAAACAGCCTTGATAAGCATAAGAAACTTCTTTAGAAAACATTAAATGAGAGGGTGTGTCCATACTTTTGGCTGGTAGTGTATGTTTTCAAGTTAAACTGAACTTTTATTTTGACGGGTTGTCGTGAATACCTGTAACTGATGCTGGTTGTGACTAGATTGGATACAGCTGCCTCCCGGAAACTAAAAATATGTTTTACTCAGATGGAAATGGTCAAATGGTAATGAAGCCGTTCTGGAGATGTTGTTCTTGTATTTATGTCCTCATTTATTGAGACGCCAGATGCTGAAATTACCGCAAACGTCATGCGTGCTTCAGTATGTGTAACGTAGTAAGCAAAACCGCGCGTCTGCGCCATTCATAAACACAGAGACACCCGGAACATGCAGGATTCATATTTAAATAGTCTTTTTTGCAGCTTAATAATTACAGATACTAGTCCGTGTCACGGATGACAGGTTGTGGAATGTGTCACTTTATGACATGATAGTGTGGCTATCACTTAACACCTGCTTCTACATCACTGCCTGTTAAGCTTAGCAATGTAAATGACGAGAAAGGCAAACACAGGTCTATGCAGAAACCTAATGATAAAGAACGCTCTGAATACAGTGCCAAGCTGTGGAAAAACAGTGCATTGTCTTCCTTCTGATCCCAACGTTAGAAAATAGTGGATGAACTTTATTTAAATGATGTTCCAGACCTCGGCAGTAAAAACTTGGTCCATTGCTCACGTTATTTTACCACTGATTTGTTTACAAACAAGGCACAATTGAAACAAAAAAAATGGTCGCAACACACAAGTGTGAGTAACTATAAGGAATGTAGGCTGTCAAACATACACAACTGTTAGCCAATCATACGCCATGCCAATTCAAACAGAGCGTTCTAATGAGGGGGGTTAAAAACAGGACAGAAAATAGCCTATTGCTTCAAAATTATGTATTTACCTTAGAGAACAGTACAACATAGAAAAGGCAGTTCATGACCCCTTTAATAGAGATCATCTATTCTTTTTAGCCCTATGAACAGTTCTAAGTAAACCTTTTAGGTGCTAACTGGACAGGATGTGCCTAAATATTATTTCTCAAAGCTTTATATCCATGTATGATTTTATATGTGGTAATGGGTCCACTTTCACTCTTGTACTGCAGTGCTTCCAGCAGGAATTTTCTGTTAGTATTACATACAAGGAAAAAAAAAAAAAAAAAAAGAATCACATGAAAGCATGCAGAATGGTCATTGTGTTCTTGGTACATTTTGAGGAAAGTCACATGACTGTTCATTTCCCTCCACTAACTGTTCAATACATTTCCCTCCACTGCCTTTCTGGAATTTTCAATAGAGCACATTCTCTAAAACTAGAATGGCTGTTTTATGTAACCTTGTACTTTTATTCCAGAAATCAAATTCAAGTTATTAAAATTCTAAAAATTAGTATGCTTTAAATGTGCAACCAAACAGTCAATCAGGAATATAATACAATACAATACAAAGGACTACATTCACATAATTGCATAAAGCAGTTTAATGGAGGATGATATCCATGAATCTGTTTGATGGCAGAAAACAAACAGTGAACCTTGGAAAGAAACCTCATGATTTAAAATGCAGGTGCAGATGTTGATTAAGGCATTAAGGCATAATAAAAATTCTGTTTCACCTTTGCTGAAGCGAAACAGACTGACGAAGGAGCTGTAGGCGGAGCGCAGGGGTGGCTCATCCTGCTCGGGGGTCAGGGGTTTGAAGTGCGTTAGATGGGAGGGACTGGTGGGCGAGAGTGGCGGCTCGGAGCTCCAGTCCATCGCAGAAGATGAGGAGGAAGCCTTGTCTTCGGCAGCCATGTCACTGCCCCTGTAGGACAATCCAAACCAGACTCAATCCAATTAATTCCAAATACAATAATGCACGTTTGATTATATTTAAATACTAAATACATAATGTCACAGTAATTCCAGGCTAAAGCACTAAAGTTAATGGAGAAGTCAGTCATGTGAGCTATACAATGTGAACCTCACTACGAAACACTGTGAATAAAGACGTGATCACACAGATTTGCTGACTACAAAACAAAACTTGACCCCGAAAAAAGATCACAAGGCAGTCTGTAAAACAGAAGTTGCCTTTATAACAAAAGAACTTCTGGACAATGTGGAATCAGTTCACTTTGTTAGTTTACAAAGATTTATAATGTTTCCTTAGTGTCCTGATCTTTGAGGGCATGTTAGTGAGAAAGTGATAACCAATTACTACAACATGTATTATCTATTATCAAAAATCATCTCACAAAAAGGCCAAGTTATATGGATAGAGGAATGGCACAGAAAGGCCGGAAAAAGAAAACATAACACAAACACGAGTTTCAGTGTGTCATGTGATTCCTAGAGAACTGTATGTTACTATGGCGAAGGCCAGTTCATGAAGAGTAATTACTTCATTCTGACGTTACCGGTAAGAGCGTCCAATCAACTAACTTGATTAATATTAATGAGACAACCCTTCGTTTTCGTAAACTTCGTTAAACGGCCACCTGAAAAACGGCAACACGCTAACGTCCGCCTTTCACCCAATCAGGCAAGCCTATTCACAAACCTTCTGATACGTCATTAATATTCAGGAGGCAAGCCTTTGCCATAGTGGGAGACGTAAATTCTCATTTCGCTGGCGTTTATTATATATATATTTTAAATTATATACACGTTCAGCTAATATTACATCTGTTTTTCATACATGGACACTACTATTACAAACACGATAGAAAAGAGCTCTGCTGTGTTAAGTTACTGTTTTAGCGAATTCAAAACAGCATGTGTGAAGTGGATGAGAAACAACATAATTTCAGCGTAACGTTACTGCTAAATGCCCATTAGCGAATATACTAACACAGAATGCGACAGAGCAAATAAATACAGATAAATACTAAAATATGTCACATTTAAGTAGTGATGCTGTAGTGTATACTATTGTCATCTTAGAGTATCTCATCCATTTAATCTGCTAGGGATGACATTTAGACACATTCAGTTTTGATTGTGGTTATCTTACAATGTATTATTTAACGCACACACGCGAGATTTGTTGTTTTCGTCAACAATGTCAAATTTCCTGTTTCATCCATCAAAGGCCCCAGTAAAGTTAGCAAAGCTAGCTGTCTGATAAACTAACACCAACCCACATGTAACGTTATCATCACATGAATGTTAAACGTACCTGTGCCGTCGTGTTTTCTTTTACACCATGTCTATATCAGCTGTTTAGAGATGTCATTCATCCTTAATTCATTTAACCCAAAGACATTTTCAGTAATTCCACCCTTGTGATGTTCGGCGACTTGATCAGACCCGCTTAGTCGATCACAGAGAGTTCGAGCAGTGTTATGATATATACTCGTGATCGCACAGTCAGGCAGAGCTAATCGATTGAAAAAAGAAAAACACAAAAAAAGAAATCAACGCACATGTCATTTTGAAATATTTTTTATTATAAATGTTATATATTTTAATTAAGCTTCTACAGTTTAAGAGTTCATAAATCATACAATTTAACGTTAAATAGACAGAATGTGTCGATAAAATGTCTACAGTTGGTCATCTTTTTTTTTTTTATCTGAGTCTCTTCTGCTCACCAAACCTGCATTTATTTGTTCCAAAAGACAGCAAAAACGGCAACATTTTAAAATATTTTTACTATTTTAAATAGCTGTTTTCTATTTGAAAATATTTTAAAATGTAATTTTTTTCCTGTGATTTCAAAGCTGAAATTTTAGCATCATTACTCCAGTCAGTTTTTTTTTTTTACATTTATTATTATTATTATTATTATTATTATTATTATTATTATGCTGAAAACAGCTGACTGGATTTTTGTTCGGGTTTCTTTGATGAATAGAAAGTTAATTAATCTGTAATAGAAATCTTTTGTAACATCACTTTTCATCAATTTAAAGCATTCTGACTAAATAAAAGTTTTAATTTCTATAATTTCTTTCCCTCCCCCAAAAATGCTGACTCCAAGCTTTTGAATGGTAATGGTACACTAATGGTAATGTTACAAAAGCTTTTTCATTTCAGATAAATGCTGTTATTAAATATTAACGATAATAATAATAAATGTTTCTTGAACAGCAAATCAGCATATTAGAATGATTTCTGAAGGATCACATGTTACCGAAGACGGGAGTAATGATGCTGAAAATTTGGCTTTGATCACAGGATCAAATTACATTTTAAAATGTAGCCTATTTAAAAAAACATTGATCAGTGGTGCGTTAGATTTAGAACATTGACTGTACAGTGACCCCTAGTGGTTTTGACTCATTATTGAACTGTTATGAACTTGACCACAGCGCTGGCAACACTTTATTAAACAAGAATATTAAGAACTAAGAAAATTACAGTTTTCTAGACATATAGAAAACTTTTGTTTTTGTTGATTTTACACCCTGTCTTCCATGAATTAGGCTTCATCTTCAGATGATGTAACTTTGAGTTCAGATTTTGTCTTTTCGTCACATTCCTTCCTCTCATTCCTTATGTTAGCAGACCCTTCATGCTTATTTATTGCAGTTTTCTTGTTCTCTACGTTCCTCTTCGTTCTGTCTGCTGAAATTGGTGGCAAGGAGAATCCCTATTAACACAGAATATGAAAAAACTCAAGTCAGAGTATGCATAATGAACACATTGTGCCTTAATAAGTAAAAGCATTGGCAAAAATGTATCACATAAATAACGTATGCTTACGTAAGTATAACTAGACAAAGTGGAAAATGTCTGCTCTACTGTACATTTTAGTAAAAACTTACTCACCTGTGCTGTGTACAGACGTGGATATCTTCCTATAGCCTCCATGAGCTCCAGGTTTTTGAGCCACTGCTCATGCCACACCTGAACACTGTAACGGGGCCTGCAGGTGGACAGACGCTGAAGGATACCCTGATTCTCTTTAGTGATGCGAAGCAGCTCCAGCTGTCTTTTTTCTGAGCCAAGACTGAAACAGAAACCATAAAGTGCAATCTTTATGAAATTACAAAATATTATCAATTATTAAATATTTAATTGTATACTGTATATACCTTTTCTTTACATAGTCATTTCTACAGTCAACTCCCCCGCTGGTCCGCGTTATATGGTACATTTTATCTAGAAGCATCTTATTTTCTCTTTTGATTTTCGAAACTCGTTCTTCTTCAAGCTGGTTTATGATAGACGAGAGAATGATAAGTTTGGAGACATTTCCCAAGCTTTACTTTTGATAATTAGGCGGTGGAAATGTCGACATCTGGTGGAAGTTCAGCTGTCCTACCTGTAATTTCTTTAGCTTGACGAGAAGATGGTTATAGGTTTTCGGTGGAGTTGTGTTGATAGTTGGTTGTGCAGATTTAACCTGAAAAATGTTATGCATATGACAACAGTTTATGCGTTAGTTTTTTTAATAACTACAACCCAAACAAACATATTTTAATACCAAGTAATTTTGGTAACACTCTACAAAGAAGCACTTGATAGGTATCAACATACTCCATAAAACCTCAGATAATACCACTAATACCACTGAGTAATCAAAAACATATTTCTTTTGTACTGTGTCCTAAATAAACCAGCTATTTGTCATTTTACCTTGTTCCTGTGCATCTCATAGCAGTTTTTGTCCCATCTGTACTGCAGATATTTATTAACACAGGGCAAAACGGGTTGGTAAGCTTGATGTTGCATTACTTTGCTTCGCTATAGCCTGAATCCACCTGCACCAAAAGCCACAATGAACAGAGATATGAGTTCAGCTTGAGTTTTGAGGCAGTCATGTGGTTGTTGCCATGGCAGCCATTCAGAAAGAAAGTGCAGCTTTGCTGGTCTACATTTATGAAATGATACTCTCTGAGACAGCCACTGTAAATGGGACCCATTCATTCAGTTTGATGAACATTTATTTTCCTAAATGCATCTCCCTGCCTTTTTCCTGCTATCAAAACTTTCCTAAGAAGTCAAACCCAGCAGCTCCATTAAGAGGGCACCCTCACCCATTTAAAGGCTGGCCTACATAGTGTCCTTGTCCGATATGAATATTCTGTGTCCTGCAGGGCTCTGTTGTTTTAGCAGAGCAGCATGCATGAAAAAGCTAGAGGACCAATATACTGTGTGTGATCCCAACAGAATTTAAGCAACCTTTTAATCTTATGTAACCTTTTAAGAGGTGGCACAGATCTCAAGTGCAAGCAAAGGCTAATGTTATGTGGTGTTTTGTGTTTTATCTCAAGGACAGTGAGAGTGGAGATTGTCCCAGCTTCTACTGCCTTTGTCATATGACATTCAGCTGAAGAAGATGTGGGTGATTGTAAGTAGATAATTTCTGGTCACAATCATGAAATCTAATATTCACATATAATACTCGCATTTAAGTTAGTTTATTAGTTAAATTAAGCCTATTGGTGGCACGAAAATTCCGCAATACCGCTTAACTGAACGAAACTCGCATATTTTGCTGATTATTGCTGCTGCTGAAACTGATCAATCATTGTCATGTTTTGGGTTGTACTAATCGGTCAAACCAGGGAAAACATTTAGAGTGCTATAGACTGCCAAAAGTTTTAACAAGTCATAGAGAAGAGTTTGTGTCTAGCCAAATTGAAACAGAATTTCCAGGGCAAGAATCTTGACAACATTTGTGTTTGTTCTTATCATTACTGGTCAGGTAGGTGAAATATTAGGCAAATATCTTAATTAATACTGCTCATACCACCTATTAACTTTAGTTTGTCAAAATATTGCATCCTTTCCTGTTTACTAAGTTCTTCTCTATATGATTTAGCAGCTTGCAAACTTTTTCTGTGGTTTAGACAGAATCAATTACCAGAATAACGTATTCAGTAGTACAGTAACACTGCAATTCATGCTGTTGTTTACATCCGAGTATCAATATGGCCGCACATCTGGGTAACTGACAAAATCGTGATGCAAGTACAAACCCTCTATACAGCCATATCACATGGCTTCAAAATAACAAAACATATAAACATTAAAATAAATATAATTTTAAATAAATATCATATGTATATCTTTGTCATACTATCATTTCATCTGTTAAAGGGTGATTTCCAATGACAGCGCTGCTTAGTGCATTTGTTGGCTACGTTGAAAGATAAAAATAACGTCTTTGTTTACAACCCAGTTTCAATCTCTTTCAATAAAAAAGTCTTCACTGCTGACTCACTTGTCTCTTGTCGCCATCTAATGGCAGAATAATGTAACTAAAATCACCATCACGAGCACACACACACCGTTTCTCAGCACTAAATGCTATTATTAAATACTATTTTTATTATATATAAAATACTATTTATTGAATACAAATATTTAATAAGCAGCAGCCAAAATAAAAGTTGCTAGGCAGTTCAGTCAAAATTACATAGGCAGCGCTCTGCTATACAGCAATAAAAATAGAATTTGCCCTCAGCCAAAAACTTTTTGCTCTGGGACGATAGAGTGATGAGACCAAATATTGTCCATTAGATTTACCCCCAAAAAATTATATTTCATGTTTAACCACTATTGTGACATCAGAGTCAGCGGCAAATTCCAGAAGAACTGGCTGAGGTAAGGCTGCTCTCGGCAGGTTCATGAGTGCTGAATGTCCTCTGATGCCTTGGAGGACACATCTCTGAAAACATTGTAAAGTAAATTTTCAGATAGACGTTATCTTTATTAACAAAATGCATTCTTGCATAAAAACTTTTAAAACTACATTCTGTGACAAAAATTTATTAAAATATAGTGGATTTGGACATCCACCATGACACTGGCTGTGAGAAATACTGTAAGCGGAGTAATACAATCTGTAAAATGATTGGAGTTCCAATATATCGAGAAATCTAGAATGTCACACTTCTCTCAGCCAATCAGAAACAAGGACCAGAAAGAACTGTTCTATATATAGCCCCTTTCACGCGTTGATTCCGAAAATTGCCTTATTTGTTAAACAGAAATCAGTTCTGAAGTGAGTTCTTCCTCCAAGAAGTAATTTTTCTTTGAAAATAACAGCATCTGTAAGTAGATTAGTTCATATATTAGTAGTCATTTAAGTATTAATATATTTGAATATCATGAATTCTGTAATTTATTTTGTTGGATGGGCTGGATTGTTTACCTTATATTTCTACAGTTGTTTAAAGAGCAAGAATATTAGCCTTTGCTTAGAGAAGTAAACGTAATGCCTTTGTAGTAGTAGTGTTTAAAACCTGACAACAGTTGCTTAGTTACTTGGATGCTTCTGTTGTGTCGGCGTGGTTCATGTAAACATAACCTCTACTGAACTGTACTCCATTTGTCACTTCAAGCAGAAATGATTATGTTCATATAATGATTAAGGAAGTGCAAATTATTCTCTTGACTTTTGATTCAGATAGCTGTGAGTCATCCTTGGCCTTTTCTTCAGAAATGTCATATTTGTGCAGGTTTATGAACTGTTACAATATTGAGAGTGGTTAACACACAGGGTTTGTCGGTCTGAAGAGTGCTACATCACTTGCATTTGACGAGAACCTTAAATGATTATTTGTGTGTTTGATATCACAGTCTTTTTGTTTAATATAAAATTCACAGTGTTAACATTAGTTATCTGATAAATATAAAGGGCTACTGGAAGTGTCACACGTCTTAGTGACAATTAATGCTTGGCAGAGTTGCCTCACTACATGTTTGGTTGGTTTCTTACTATATGACAACTGTCTTTAGTATTAGTCACTCATTCTCCACTGAGATCAGAGTTTATTGCCTTGAAAATGGCTTCATGATTTAATCACAGGCAATAAAATGTTACGTGTCTAATTTGTAGCGTAGGTGAGTAATGACGCTGTCCAGACTGCTGCTAGCAGGATTACAAGATGGTGAAACTCTCAGGAGGCAGTGACACTCATGATAGTGCTCATTCTGTTTGGCTTTTTTTAAAAGGAGAGTTGATTCAGAACCAAAAATTCTGTTATAATTTACTTGCATGTTGTTTGACTTTTTATTAAAAGAAGCGGTCTAAATAATGTTCACAGCACTGTTCGTTTGTTTGTTCATTCGTTCGTTCGTTTGTTCGTTCTTTCTTTCTTTCTTTCTTTCTTTCTTTCACTGTGCTTTTATGGTGTTTTTCTGTTCCATGTTAGAAACATTACACAGGCGTGGAACAACATGAAAATGTTTGGTTCTTTTTTTCTAAAGATGTTGTAATTTTAGTGTTTTATTTTTATTTTTATTGTCAGGAAACATTTGACAATGGTTGATCTTTTCCTTTCCTACTGTTCAAAAACAATACAAACAGAAGTCTTGTGCTTTATTTTCACTGCATTACAAATGTTGTTACCATGACAGCATATAATTTCAGATTGTTTTCTTCAGGTTCCAAACTGGTAATCTGCATTGTGATTGGTAAAATATATATGGGCCATTCTGCTGAATTGGTTGCTGGTAAAAACTGCTGTTCCACAACCAAAAACGCATTTAAAATGAATTTAGGTATTCAAATCGTAGATGTTTACTAAGATCCTTTTATCACCTGTTGAAACCCACAGTAATATTTGCATTTTATTATTGCATTTAATATTGCATTTTATTCCATTGTTGTTTTATATATATAATTTTTTTGTTTGTTTTATATATATATATAGTTTTTCTGTCCTGTATTCCTCTCATTTGTCAATATATGTCCCATTCTACAGAATTGGTTCAAAGTCAGATTTGGAAATTTTGTATGTATGCAAAAGTAATATATAATTTAATAAGAATTATAGACCTATTAAGATTTTGCTTGTAAATATATAGTTTTTCTGTTCTATTAAAGTTAAAGGTATCAACAAAAATTATAATTCTAACAACATTTCAAGCATTATGAGATTTTTTTTCTTTTCATTAATTTAAATATATACACTGAACCAAACACTATCATAAAATCTTAGTTGATAATTCAGTATACTTTATTTTGGTTGTGACAGCACATTTTCGGTAGTGACTGTGTATATATATGTATATATTTTTTTGTAAATCATCAAACTTAATGTTAAAAAAGTGTTGCTTATTTTCATGTCACTACCGAAACCAAAAAGTCTGAAAATCTGTGTGTAACTTTAAAGAATGTCACAAAGAAACACAATTTTTTTATAGTTGAGCACACTTTTTTTTGGGAGTTTTTCCATAACAGTTAGTTTATATGTGTACTACTGTTCAGAACTGTGCTAGTTAACCATGTGCTGATTAGCATCTTTGAACTAGGTTCAAAAATATTTAAAACTGTCACGATATTTGGTAAAGTTTCGGTAGTGACATCTTTGTTTTTGGGTGTTATCCCATAAAATTGTCACTACAATAACAGTTAAGACCGAAACATGTAATTATTGTTTTGGTAGTGAAATTTTTAGTATTTTAGTATGTTTTAAGTAGTGTTATAGTACGTGGGTTAAAAATCTGTAATTTGATGTGGTCACTACCAAAATATTACAGTCACTACCGAAAATGTGCTGTTACAACCAAAATAAAGTCTACTGAATTATTAACTAAGATTTTATGATAGTGTTTGGTTCAGTGTATATATTTAAACTAATGAAAAAAAATGATGCAAAATACAATAAATCACACTTGAAATGTTGTTAGAATTGTAATTGTTGTTGATACCTTTAACTTTTTTAATAGAATAGAAAAAAATATATGTTTACAAGGAAGATGTAAGCAAAATCTTAATAGGTCAATATAACCCTTCTTATTAAATTATATATTACTTTTGCATACATGACTCTGACTTTGAACCAGTTCTGTAGAATGGGCCATATATTGACAAATGACAGGAATACAGGACAGAAAAAAGCTACATATTTTTATTTAACCCTAAAGTTGAGACCTAAAGTTAGAAGTTTGATCAAGATTTCAGAAAATGTATGGAAAAGAAAATTTATGAAAAGGAAAAAAATATGATTTCACCTTACCAGTGCAAAACTTACCTTCACAAGATGTTTTGGGTGGTTGCCAGGGTGTTTCTATGGCATTCTGTTTGCTGGTGTGTTGCTGTGCATTGCTAGGTTTTTGCTTGGTGAAAAAAAGCCAAATTCTCTGATATTCTGCTTTCTAGATATGAGCAATGTTTTTTTTTTTTTTTTTTTGTGGATAGTAGTTATAGTCTGCCAGGTGACAATAGCAAGCTTCTCTTAAGGTGGCCTATAGATCGATCGATAGATGGATACTCAAATCTCAAATGAGTTCTCATCAATTTCTCAGTTGCCTCTCTCAGAAAGCAGTGAGACTGAAAGTAAATGGAGACTTTTGCATTTTCTCCTGACAAATAGACTTTAGTAATCTCACTAGTAAATCTCACTCTTCAGAAGATGTCAATAATGTCTCATTGTGCTCAGATTTGCCAAGATATCAAAGTCATCAATCAAAACCCAGAGATTTCAGTTTCCAAGAGCCAATTATCTGAGCTATGTGATCCACATTACATTTGTATATATCTCTACTCTTACTATATGTCAGTAATTGACTTATTTGTGTCTATTTTAGTTCCTTATAGGAGGAAAATCTGAAACAAAGTTAAGTTAATGCTTAAATGATTTATGACTGAGAGCTCTTTTAAATCTCCAGAGCTATGACAGAGCAACATTTCAGCAATTGAATTTGCTCTGGGTTGGTGTGTGGCCTTTTTTTAGCGTAGGATTGTTCAACTGGTAGACATAAAAGCAAGCCTTCTCTGCATTCTGTCATTATCATTATGTTCCGATGTAATATTAATTAAGAAGAACGTATTATGCTTAGTATAATTAAAAACTTGTGCCTGTTGTAGGATGAGTCAGATTATGGGATGAATCATCTTTTCTGATGATGTGACCTGGAAAGGTTGCATTTTTTCTTTCTGCTTGACATACATAAGTTGCTTTCCTTCCTCATCTGTGTCTTGAGAATCTGTATGCAAAGGGACCGAAAGCCTGAAAAAGTCTCAACGGTGGCGATGTTCCAGTAAATTAGCTCCAGGGAAACTCAGAAGGGAGTGGGCAAAGCCAGGCATCATTAGCAGAAAGCCTGTTTGGTAAGCTCCTTTCCCCAAAGATGATGCCCATGTGCAAAAATTCCCTCTTGCGCAATTGGACCTGTTGGTGTCTAATTATCAAGCGTGGTGTATGATCTATTCCTAGCCTTCTGCGAACTTCAAGAACCAAATGAACATCGGCTACAGGAACATACGCCATTAATGATGGCCAGTGTAGACGTTTGTTCACAAATTGCCTTGTTCTGTTACACTATTGTGCCAGCACTGAAGAGACATGTATGTTCGAATGCTAGAAGGATTTTTCCAGTAATTATTTCCGCTCATGCCATGTGAGGGAAAAAAAAGCAGTCAATGCTTATTATTTGATTTTTTTTTTTTTTTTAGCGTTAGTATTGTAGCCTGTTTTCTACAAATGTCATGGATGCTGGATGTAGGGCACATTCTCAAGACATTTCAACTGGCAACGTTGCCTGATACAAATACCCATTGTTCCCTGTTGTTTTGCTGGGGAGCACTGGTCTCTATTGAGAATGAAGAGCCAGACGTGCTCCTTTAGGAGCCTGTGAGATCTGTGTTTTTCTCTCACTGTGATGGAAAGTGATCAAGGCAACAAGTCCCAGGAGGGGTAGCGTCTAGTGATGGTCACATCCTCGACAGGATCTCTCGCTGCTGAGGAGACATGTTTGAGACGTGTGCTCTTATTAACAGTGTAACTGAAAACTGTGTGTCGTCTGATGCCAAGTATTTGTGGGTGTTTGCGTTAATAGAGCCTGTGCCAGCTGTTTACATATGCATATCAATAATGCAGCAGAGGACACCATGAATAATAACTTTTTGGGGGGGGGCTTTCTTATCTGAATCTCTAGAGCAAGCATTGATATACGATATGAAAAAACTGTTAACCTTAAGCATTTAACTCTGGCATCTCATGTTCATAGAACAAACATATACTTTTATTGTATTTTTTTGCCAGTGTCATATATATATATATATATATATATATATATATAATTATTATTATTTATTTATTTAATTTTTTTGGACAGTAAGATTTTTATAGTTTTTTTTTTTTTTAAAGAAGTCTCTTCTGCTCACCTGGATTTCTATATATATATATATATATATATATATATGTGTGTATATTTGCTGATTTGCTGTTCAAGAAACATTATTATTATCAATATTTAAAACAATTGAGTGCATTTTTTTCAGGCTTTTTTGATGAATAGAAAGATCCAAAGATCAGCATTTATCTGAAATAAAAAGCTTTTGTAACATTATACACTATACCATTCAAAAGCTTGGGAAAGAAATTATGAAAATTAACACTTTTATTTAGCAAAGATGCTTTAATCAAAAGTCATGATAAAGACATTTGTAATGTTACAGATGATTTCTATTTAAGATAGATGCTGTTCGTTTGAACTTTTTATTCATCAAAGAAACCTGAAAGTATTCTTCTCAGCTGTTTTTTTTTTAACATAATAATAAAAAATGTTTTTATGGGCAGCAAATCATAATATTATAATGATTTTTGAAGTATCATGTGACTGGGGTTAATGGTACTAGAAATTCAGCTTCACGGGAATAAATTACATTTTAAAATCTATTCAAATATATTCAAACAGTAATTCTACTGTTTTTTTGCTGTTCTTTGGATTAATTAAATGCAGACTTTGTGAGCACAAGAGACGTCATTAAAAAACACAAAAAATCTTACTGTGCAAAAACTTTTGACTGGTTGGTTGTGTGTGTGTATGTGTGTATATATACTAAAAACATTACATGTTGTATAGGGAGAATGTGTGTGTGTGGTAGCAGAGATGGTCTGTTTGAACGCAAATTCATTTATCTGAACAACATTTTACTGCTTTTATAAAATCGATTTTTGTATCTATGCATCATGGTAAATACTGTGAACCGTTTAGAGCACTGTTCCATGCTGAGTGATGGAACATGTTGCTCCTTCCGGTTTGTGCCGGTTAGGACACTCCCCGAGAGATGATTATCATGGAGCATGAGCAGTTCTTGTATTTAGAACAGCGTCATTAAAGTACCGCTGTGGGGGAAATATCCATGGGCACAGTCAAAGAACTGCATATGTCAAGTCATCTGACGGAAGGGGAAAAAGTGCATCAGCAGCACTGGGTCGGTGAGGCCGATGGACAAATATGCCCACCATATCCATTGCGGCTCAATCACTACTCTGCTTTTAAAGCAACTCTGACAGTAAAAGGTCTAACTTGCCTCAGGCTTTACCAAGGGACAGTTTTTTTTTAACGTTTTATGTTTCACTTGCATTACGCTCTCACTCTTGGGTACTTTTGGATAAATTGCATATTTCTATAATCCCACAATAGTGCATCCCTCATGCTACACAACCTCGATTTCCATGTGATCTGGGCCAATTGCAGTGCCATAAGAACAGAAATTAGTGTTTGAATGGGTTAACAAATTCAAATGACAATTTGCGGATCAGTTCTATTTGTGTTTATCAGTTCTATTTCATTCAAGTTGCATTTTATTCACCATATAAAACTCTTGAGCTATAATCTCGAAGAACTGGTCCAGATAGAGAGTTTTAACATGCATAAATTGAAATGAATGGAAAACCAAACCCAAAACAGGCATATGCCAGCACTGATGCCATGTGTCATTCTAATTAGTGACTGTTTGAAGAGGTGCTGCTTCATGTGTGTTTGGGATTTGGCAGGTTCGGCACTCTTGTCCTGTTAGTCATACTATGGGGGCACTTGTACTTTATTTGCCTTTATGAAAGTGAAAAAAAACTACTAAAGATCTTATTTTCACCTAGTAGCAAGGTGATTTTGTAAACATGGTCAACAAACTGTTTTTTTTTCATCCTTAGAGTCAGCTTTTCATTATTAGTAGAAAAACACTTTTATATGCACAGTCACGTAAAGGATTTTTTTTTTTTTTCCAGTGAAGGTCAGGCCTGATATGTGCGGTCGCCTAGGGTCCTGACATGCCCAACATTCATTCAAGTGAATTGTACTGTGGTGTCATCCAGTGGCTAGTCATTAGTAAATGTGGAAGAGACAGACTGGAGGGTTGTGGACTAATGAACAGGCAGAGAGGATGTTTGGACACTCTGCTCATCAAATAAGATTCCTATTAAAGCTTCATTTGCTGCCCATGAGCCTTTTCCATTGAAGGGGAAAGTTTTAATATAAGCTGTGGGAGTTTAGATTCTTAAAAATGATATGCCTTGCATAACTCATAACAGTATTTGGTTATGAGTTATATAAGGGATAAAATGCAGTCAGATGGTCATTATCATAAAATGTATGATGATGTGATCAGGATTTTGAAGGGGTTTCTTTATGATAATCAGTAGCTGGCTGTACATTATCCTGTTTATTACATGGCTACTTAGCAAATAAATAAATACTGTAGATGGCTGCATTAGGGGTTCAAGTCCGTAGCGCTGAAACCCTATTGTAATTGTTAGAGTGGCCAAGGATCAGCAATCTCCATGTAAAACTGATCGGGCAGACCAAACCGTAAGTTGTAGAGACTTGAAACTACAGCAAACAAAAGTACGAAATCGCTCATAACTCCTTGACCGTTTGTCTCAGGCTTAAGGTGAAATTTTGGAAAAAAAAAAAAATAGTCTTAGGTTTTTCCCAAGATTGAAACCATACCAGTTTAGGAAGATTCCCTGGAGAGTGAATATCAATAATTATCAAAAAAAAGTTCAACTTTTGGCTCACCGTCGATGCCAACACGTTCGAAAAGGGCAGGGTCCAACCTTTTCTAAAATGGCTATAGCTTTTGAACGGAATGTGATATCTTCGCTAAACTTGTGACACATATGTAAAAACTGAATCTGAGGTCACATTAAAAAAGTTGTGCAGCTTGGCCACTTGGTGGTGCTAAAAGAAGGAAAAACATACAGATGGCCATAACTACGCAACCGTTTGTCCTAGCGACATGAAAATTGGTACACATGGTCTTGGTCCAATGTTCCACAAGTGTTTATAAGGACATTGTGTATCTCAAAAAACATGGCCGGAATAGGCCAATGAATTTCAAGCACCTATTAGACAAGATTAATGGAGGCTGATCAGAACAAAAACTCGGTGGGCCAATGAGGCCGTGTTAATGCATTTTTCAAGACATAAATGACTGAGGTTTTTCCACACATACACACAATATTTATATCATATGATAGATCTCCTCATTCCAAACAACTTTGAACCTCTAGAACCACTCCGTTAATTAAATGCGTAAAGATGTGAAAAACCTACTTTTTGTGAAATAGTCCTAGGTTTTTCGCTCAATCTGGGAAAAAACATTGCAGTACAATTCCCTGGACTCTCTAGATCAAACATTTTCAAATAATGTTTATATTTACCCTTTGTGAAGCTATAACTCAGTTGTTTAGAAACTGTGCCTGTCCTAAATGGAAACTGAAATCTTCACAAACCTGGTGAGCATATGCGATGATTCTAAACAAGCATGCAAAGTTTTAAGGAGATCAGACCACAGCTGTTGCTATAACAGTCATAAACATTAAAAAACATCATATTTCTATTGCAAATTACCTGTATTTGCCAAAAATGCTTTTTGAAGTCATTGATTTAATTGGTTACAGGCTTGCTAAATAATATGTAATGTCTTTTTTTTATATGTGCTTAAATGCCTTAAAGCACCTGAACCCCGGTAATTGCTGCTTGCAGCTATATTTTGAGTTTAAATGGTTTTATTATATGCGTAAAAACAGAGTCAGATGCAGAGTGAGACACAAATGTGCCCAGATCAACCAATCAGAAAGAAGTATTCCAGAGTAATAAATTCTTTTTAGACTTACATATTGCATTTTTGTTGTCATTTTAGAAGTCTTTAAGTGAAGTAGCAGATTTTTATTTTTAATTTTTTAATTATTGATGCAAAGGTACAGTACACCAATAACAATATATCTTAATCTTCCAGCATGAGCAATTTACTGCATAATCAAAAATAAGTAAAATAATGAAGCCTGACAAAATTGTCAGAGGATCTTCCCTTGGGTGCAATGATGTTTTACATTACATGAAACAGATCAATACCAGACCTGGCAGTGAGAGCAGAGAAGAAGACCTCAGTACTGCATTACCCCTTCAACAGACAGTCTCTGCAGAAACTTATCTGCAAAACCAGGGCAAAATGCTGTCTTTTTAAAGTGCTGTGACCAAACTCCTTGTGTCACAAAGATGACGCATTCAAAGGTGTGTTTGAATTTGATGCACTTTGCTCATCTTTTAAAGATTTACAGCAATGTGTTGTTGCTTTAATCAGGGAAGTGGCCCTTTCTTTGGTGACTCATAGATTTGAGTTTTGTGATCATCTTATAGTGGGAATGATTGGGCTGTGTCAGACTTTCTGTGGGGAATTTAGTCAAGAAACATCAAGCCTCAAAGGGGCCCACCTCCCTAAAGACCTAGACATCACAGAAGAGTGGCAAGTCTCGGGCTGAACAAAAGTAGGTCGTTAAAGTAGATTAATGCAGTAAATCAAAGTGTGGAGCATCCTGTTAATTGAACACTGCCCCTTTTTTTTTTGTTTTTGTTCTAGGAAAACAATTATGCAAAAGACAGCATTATCAGAATTACAAGGAACCTGTTATTTAAGCCGGTTATGAATAACAAGGTTGTAATGCTCTTAGAAGATGTATTTTTATGATATGTCTTAAGTAGCATGGGTATATTTGTATCAATAGTCGAATATATAAAATACATTGTATGGGTGAAAATTATTGATTTTTTTATGGCAAAAATCATTAGGATATTAAGTAAAAATATAGATATTTTAGATATCGATAAATATTAGATATTTTGTAAGTTTCCCCACCGTAAATATATCAAAACTTGATTTTTGATTAGTAATATGCATTGCTAAGGACTTAATTTGGAAAACTTTGAAAGTGATTTTCTAAATATTTAGATTTTCTGCACCCTCAGATTCCAGATTTCCATCAGTGGAAAGCTTATTTATTCAGCTTTCAGGGGATTTTGACCCTTAGGACTGGTTTGACCCTTATTTTCCGTATAATCTTTATTTGTTGGTAAAAAGGCACATTTTAGGTAGGCTACATTATTGCTGCGATGCCCAATTTGATAATCAATAGAAAGTTCATGCTAATTATTAATAGTTGTCTAGATTGAATAGATTATTGTGCACCCCACGCACTGCAAATAAATGTTCTTTATTGGAATCAATAGATTCATGAAGAACATTTAACATCCATGAAACATTTTTTATTTCACAAAAGATTCTTTATAGTGAGAATGTTTTTTTCAGATTATTAGAATGTTCCTCACACTAAGAAAAAAAGTTTCTTTGAAGAACTGCTCAATGATAATTTATTATATGGCATTTCTACGAAAACGACTTTTTTTGCCCGCTAGATGATGCAAGAAAAGACGTGATACCCACAGTATGCTGTTTTCTTCCTTCTAGAACATTCTACAAGAAAATAACATAAAAGAAATAACTAGAAATTCTAGAAATAACATAAAAGTCGTTTAGACAAATATCCATTTACTGCAAACGAATGAAACATAAAGCGCCGTACGTGATACACTTTTGAGCAACGACACAAACAAACATTTTGGGTTATTGAAGCAAGCCGTTCAAATGAACCGATTCCATTCACGAAATGTTAGTAAATAATTTTGAGAGTAAAACTGTAAGACACATTGTTTTTTTGTTTTGTATTTTATTAAGAAGATTTAAACGTGGAGAAAAATGCGTCTGGCGAAACAAACACACAGGGTCTCAGTTATGGTAAAACTATAGCTACTGTTACACAAACATGTACACTAATACACACCTACCACAACAGCTTAATTTATAAAATGTAATCAAGAACACACTGATAATAGCCAAATTTTAATGAAACCTAAAATGCGAAAGAGTTTCTGAGCGAGGATTCAAAAGAACCGCTACACAGAAACGACTCGTTCGAACGAACCGATTCGCTAAAATGCATCGGATTTCCCAACGCTACTCTATGCCGAAATGCCGAAAGCGTCAGTGATATGCCAGAGCCCAAACCACGTGTTTTACGTAATGGAAAGGCAATCTTTCAATTCAACCCCTCCTCCTTCTTGTCTATATCCAACACCGATCCAAGGCAAAGAGGAATACGTGCGAGATACTTTTCGGGAGGCAACGGGATCAGTAATGCACAGGTGAAACATCAAGCTGCACTCCAACCGCATCCTCAGCATCAGCAGCAGCATCAGTGCAGTGCTTTCACATTGATGAAAGCTCATGGATATTACTGACCAGCAGCAGCAGCAGCAACAACAGCAACAGCAGCAGCAGCAGGTTTTAGGAAGACTTCCCTGAGAAACACTGAGCTGATGCTGGAAATGTGCGCTTTGCTCGGAGGTATCGCTGCTTTTAAATGGGATGCATCCCCTCCAGGCTTCTGATGCCGTGCACATCCATCCACCCTTCATTTGAGTGATGAACTAACAGGGAACGCAAAGATCCGCCGTGTCTTTCACGTTAGTTTATAACGGGCTGCACGTTCCCCCTCTGCAGCACATGCAATTTATAGAGTATCTATTTTTATGACCGACCAACCTTTATTACTAAGAAGAATACCTTTGTTTTGCCAGGTCTACAGAGAATATTTTACCTCTTGCATGAAGACGCTTGGATAGTAATACATATTTTTCTATGCTACTACTGGAAAACTGAGCATCCCATTGTGTTCTTATTATTATGCAACCGCAGGGATCTGTTCTTTATCAGGGTGTCTAAGCTGTTGGATCGCTCCTCGCCCAAATCAATGTGGTTTCTTTGGAACATTTTCAGCAAAGGAACGCATATGCTGCAGTGTCTTTGTGGCAAGAGTCTTAAGAAGAACAAGAACCCAAGTGGTAAGAG
Organism: Cirrhinus molitorella; assembly: GCA_033026305.1. Classification (NCBI taxonomy): domain Eukaryota; kingdom Metazoa; phylum Chordata; class Actinopteri; order Cypriniformes; family Cyprinidae; genus Cirrhinus; species Cirrhinus molitorella. The sequence goes on from CM065122.1 coordinate 17,885,199, forward strand.
CCATTGCGTCTTCTTTCCTTCTGTGTGTGTGCTGATCTGCAGTCAAATTTGTGCAGCAAGTCAGTGAATGCAGGCAAGCTGAGGATAACTTGAGCTCTAGTGGTGAGACCAATCGCAGATATTACAGCCCAAGGCTTTAACATTCAACTTTTTTTCCACTAAATCCCACAGGTATGTAGTGTTAAGACAGGTCGAGCAGTCTCACTCGGGCCGTATGTGTGTGTAAAACAGGCTTTTAGGTTCATTTCAGGGATGCTGCAGCATCCTTCTCTGTCCTGCATCACTTAAAGTGATGCTGCTCTCTGGCTTTCGTGTGCAGCATTTATTCTTACGTGATTATGTGCAGTGCAAAGACCTCATTCGTCTCTTTCTCTTCATTAGGTGATCATTAGCTTGCAGTTTATTCCAGTCAAAACGTGTACAGCTACCCCGTTGTTTCACAACAAGAGGGGGATACAGTTTGTTCGACACACATTCCCCCAAAAACAAATCACAACAAGGCGGTCTGCAGGGCACACTTGCGCAGTTTTATTTTAACAAAGCTGTTGACAAATACAGACACAAAGGAAAACTGTGCAGAGCGACTGCGAGTCCTAAGTTGATGTTGACACCTTCTTTCCTAGACGTTGACACTGCAGCGTAGTAGATCATAGCAGTTTTCCCATGCTGACATGACACATTTTTCCAATGTAGTTTCATGGACGCTCTGTCATTCTTGACACTAATTGCTTTTATTATAGTACTATACCATAGCTCTATATATTCCAGAAGCATTCAAGTGCGGTGATAATGTTTAACAACATTTAATACTGGACTACCAACTTTTTGGCTTTTTGATCGAAAGGACCTAAACAAAATATCGACACATATCACACATTAAGACATTTCAGTGATTGCATAGACGGGCACCTCCATTCAAATAATAGCTGTTATTGTAATATACAGTTTAGGACCAAAGTTTAATCACAGCCAGCAGTGATTGTCTCTCTCTAGCCGTAATGTCCAGGGTGACGTGTTCGTAGTGAAATGAAACCATCATTTTCTTTACCCTGTCAGTGATTAGAAGTAGCAAAGCGTGAGGTTTTTGATTAGTTTACCATGGCTATTATGGTCTTAGCTGCATAACATTAATGAAGAGAGCAGAGTGCTGTCGGGGCCTGCTGGTTATAGTCTACGGCACACAGACTGTATTTTTAGAAACACAACATGCAGCAGGGGCTGCATGAAGTGTAATCACCGTAGTTTAGTTCTGTTGCATTCAACATCTCAGTCATATCAGTTAACGCCTTCTTATATGTAACGATTCTGGTTCTTTTTTAGGGAGAAGTCACAGGCTGTGTTTTTCCAGAGTTTTAAAGAGTGGTTTCAATGGCTGCCTTCTGTTCCAGCAGATGGCACTTTCTGATAGCCTTGTGTTGGCTAATGTTTTCCTGGCAGGGACAAAGTCTTGCACTTCGCGATGTGGATTGCAGTGAGGTTTGTGTTTGCTGATGCTGTAGGACTGAAGTAAACACAGTTTGGTTCTCAACCTGCTGGAATCTGCGTGGCGTTACAGAACTTTCTCCCTCGGGATGCAAGCGAAGGGACACGTATAACCTTTCATTCATGAATGCCCGTAATGGCTGGAGCTTAGTTTTTGGATCTTTTAGGAGTGTATAAGACTCATAGGATTCACATTCACATAGACAATCTGTTCTCAGGCGTTTATTTATAGAATAGTTTGTCATCACACTGTTAGATCATTCCTCTGTGCAGAATTGGCAGACTGGATCCTGTTGTGACTTCTGGTGAAGACATAATATTAAATGAAAGAGCTTGCACACACACACACACACACACACACACACACACACACACACACAGGCTTCATTAACTTTTTTTTAACGGCATGTTTCTGAAATACACACACATTTAGTTTAGACTGTAACAACTATTGCAGCTGTTAAAGGCATAGTTCACTCAAAAATGAAAAATCTGTTATTGTTTATTCACCCTCATGTTATTCCAAATCTGCATAACTTTTTATCTATCCATATTTTCACTGTAAGTACACAATAATGAACACAATTTGCAGTATATCTTTTTTGTGTTTCACAGAAGAAAGTGAGTCATAGAGGTTTGGCACAAGTGAGTAAATGATGACAGAATGCTCATTTTTGGGTGAACTATCCCTTTAAGGGGAGACCAGTAGCTATATATACTATATATCTTAACAGTAACATCAATTTGCATTGCTAACATTCATCTTTGAACATAGTTGTCTCTGGTTCACGACACAGAGTTGCCTTTAGATTACGCAAGCACAACTTGCAGCAAAACTGCACCAAAGCCCTTTTTTTGTAAAAATAATGTGACATCCAGTGGCTGAATTAAACAGTATGATGCATTAGTCTATTTATCTTACTGTTCCTCTAGTTTATAACTCTGTTTATTGTGGGATGTATGCCTTAGGTCTCATTGTGCAGACTCTCACTGGCTATCAGTACAATCTGAGATAGCAGTCCAGTCTTGCTGTAAGCCATCCCTTTTTTTTTGTTCTTCTGATCAAAGCTTCCTCAAACCCTGCTTAAAAGCCCAAATATGGTCAAAACAGCATCAGCAATAGCTCATAATGGAAATTTTGTTTGTAAGGGCCGTTTCTTTCTCCATTTAAAATTCAAAAATATGGCTCATATAAGAAACACAAGAACTGGAAACATAAGCACCAACTTTATCACATATGAGTAAATATTTTGCTTTAAAGTAAACAGTTTACTTATTTTGTACTGTATAGGCCTACGGGTTCATAATGGGGGGGGGAAAAGTTTTTTAGTGGTTCTTACCTATGCAGAATTCACTTTCATGATGTTGTGGGTGTTTGCCTGAGCATGGCTTAGTAGTTGCTGAGATGCTCTCAATGATTTTTAGTGTATTGCTTTGTGGTTACTGCTGTAGAAAAGAGTAGAGGGTAGTTCCTAAGTTATTGCTTGTTCCATAGATATGACTTGGGCCCATCCTTTTATGCAAATGTGACAGCACAAAGCTGATTTTTCAGAAATCATTACTTTACTCTTCAGTGTCACATAATATTTTAGAAATCATTCTAATATGCTGATTTGGTGCTCAAGAAACATTTACAGTTGTGCTGCTTAAAGGGATAGTTCACCCAAAATGAAAATTCTGTCATTAATTGCTCACCCTCATGTCGTTCCAAACCCGTAAGGCCTTCGTTCAACTTCAGAACACAAATTAAGATATTTTTGATGAAATCCAAGAGCTTTCGTACCCTCCATAGACAGCAAAGGTACTACCACGGCCAAGGCACAGAAACATAGTAAGGATTGTTAAAATAGTCCATGTAACATCAGTGCTTCAACCATAACCATATAAAGCTACGAGAATACGTTTTGTGCAAAAGAAAATAAAAATAACAATGTAATTAATGTAATAAATAATTTTGTGGAAACTCTTTTCAGAACTCTTTGTTTAATGTAAAGTTCAATATGAATTGACTTGAAATAGAAATCTTTTGTAACATTATAAATGTTTTACTCTCACTTTTAATCAATTTAATGCACCCTTTTGAGTTAAATTATTATTTCTTAGCATTAGTATTATTCAAGTACTGACAACAAATGTTTGAAAAGTATGATTTGTAGTCTAATAATGCCTGTTAATCAAGAGTTATACAACAAGTAAAAGTAATTTGTGTATACATACTTAAAGTGCACAATGTGACAGCCAATCTGAACATATTTTGCGTATATGTAAAAAAAGTGTTTTTGGACCAATGAGATTTTACTGTGGGTTGGGGCTGTACAGTGCAACACTGCAGAAGTAGAAACCAGGTAACTGTACTTTTGCGTTGTGCCTGTTTGGACACAACATGGTATAAATATGATTACCTTGATAGTCCACTTACCTCGTTTCAACCACTGTGCTTATTGTTGTAACTGTGTCTGAGCGTTTTTAATTATTATTTTTTGACTCTTAGAGAGGGTAAAAATGTGCTAATACCTTGAGTCGCTATTTCCGTGTCGGCTCGAATTTTGAGTCACATCCTACAAATACTGATAGCTAGAGTACTTTATGCTTTTCTGTACATCCAACTAAATTACAAGCAAAATCAAATCTAGGCTTCTGCTGTAATCAATACTCTTTCACTTTGGCTGCCAATCTGACCCTCATCCATATAGCTATCCTTTTCATACAGTGATGTCCAGTGCAGGTAAAGGTGCCCTTGAATATCTAGATGTTCTGCAGTACTGCCATTAGTGCACTTTAAAAATTACAGTCCCGTTTACAAAACTTAGCCTGTGCTGTCTTATCTCCCAAGGCCTCTCTGCTTTTTCTCTTCACATATGATACCCTGTTATCACATGCTCCTAAATGTTCACAAAATAAATATTTCACTGCAGTGAATCTCTGAAGGGAAGTTTAAATGGATCTCTAAACCTGGTCAACTGGTAACTATAATAGAATGTGTTCACAAACACAAGATGCTTTGGTATTTTAATAAAATATTATAAATAAAATATATATATTAGAGGAACATTAAAAAAATAAAAATGTTAAAATTGGTTAAATATAATATTTACATTTTTTGTGTAGTATTTTGTGTATGTGACTACTTGTTTTTTAGCTTCCTAATTATTTGCTTTGTGCTTCCCTCTTAACAGATTATCTAACTGCCTCTTGCCTGTTGTGTTAATCAGGGACTCTTGACTAGGTCAAAGGGGACATCAGTGACGAGTGACCAGAGGGTTTTAGTGGTATAGATGCTGTGAAGCAGCCTGTTCTGGGCATTAACGCTGACAGTGATTTACAGCAACAAAGTGACCAGAAGTCATTCATTTTCAGTGGCAGTTGGCGATTTGAGGCGACATATGTGACCACTGGCAATGCACCAAAGTTGAGCAGAGTTCAACTTTATGCAAATGCACAGCAATGCAATGTGTCCACTAGCAATGTGACTGGACAATATGCAACAGTTGGATACTGCAGTCATGTCGTACTCTTGTGTACTGTAGTTGTTTTTTCTTACTAGCATGGCAAAATGCTGTGTTGTTTTATTTGCTACACTGTATTGTACATGAGTGAGCTAAGGAAATAATCAGAAGCAATCTTGAGTGTTCTCTCTCAAGTGTTTTTGTGAAGTCTGATTCATTTTTCTGCATTGATTTGTTCATTTCAGCTAAATGGTAAAAAAAAACCTGTACTGAGTCACCAGTTTTAGTAGAAAAATAAAGGAAAATTGAGTTATTAATGGTATAATAATGCTTTATATAATGAGTAGCTTGGCAAGCTCAAGTTTTAAAGTAGTTTCTTCTATATTTAGATCAGTCCAGTGGAATATGATGTCAGAGGAACAGATCTGTAGCCATTTATAGTCCAGTCATACAGAGGTTCTCCTGGCATAAACTCTGTTTGGTTCAGAAAACTTTCTGAATATCAATCTCTTGGTCTTTTTTGTGCTTGTTGGCTCTTAGTAGTGAAATCCTAATGGTCCTTTTTAGTGCAAGTTGGTTCACTCAGCGGCCATCTTGGTAACGCTTCAGGCCACTTTTTTCTAGTTATCAAGTACCGTTTCAATATTTAAACTGAAATCTTAAAATGTTTAAGTGTTTGCAGAGATGGTGTTTTAAAAACATAGTATTGAAAAAGGCTTTGTTTAGCTATGTGATTTTTGCATAAACCATTTGTACTTGTAACTTTACTTTTCTTTTGTCAGCATTCAAGCTACAAGTAAATAATCTCTGTGACTTGGGTGCAAATTTAGTAAATTATACAGTGAATTTACAATTATTTTTTTTCATCATCCTGTAGTATGAATTGTTTTAAATAAACAATCATTTTAGTTAGATTATAATACTTTTAAAAGATTTGTTCACTTCCAGAATAAAAAATTCTTGATAATCTACTTTTTTGTTTTGTCTACAGTACAGTCAATTGCACTATACTTCTAGCCTTCAGTCTCGTTTTCATCCCAGTCAGAATTTAAATTCGGCGCTACCCTGTCTAAGGTCTATTATGTCTTTTTAATGACTTTTTCCATTTTTTAAATGGCCTGGAGTATTAATTTGCCAGGATTTCTTTATTTTGGGTTGGTCTGCTACCTAGACTTTTAAAGGTTACATATCATGAAAACTTTTTCCGTGTTTCAGTGTTATAATCGGGTCCCCGGTGCATCTACCAACCCAGAAAACATGAAAAAGGATAACCCTAGTAACTTTATTTTGATAAACTGTATTCTGCAGGTAAAAAGTGTAAAATGTACAAAAACTAGCGCGTCAGGTTTTTGATGTAGAAAGGGGATTTTAGTATAATATTACTGCCCATTAATCTGCACATTCTGTCGTTGGCTGCACAGACAGGCACAGAATGCTATTTAGAGTCCCAGCCTCAGAGGAGACAAGAGTGCAGTGGATTTATTGAATTATTTACTGTATATTACACTGCTGCCACAAAGATCTAATATAAACATATTAGTTCTTTCACAGCTGTTTACATTCACAGACGTAACCTATGTGTTTTTAACAAAAGCCTATGTGTATTTGACAGTTTAAGTGCAATAAGACATGAAAGAGAACTTAGTACTCGCATGCCGTTCATGTGATTACCGCTTTCTGTGCGCATGCTTCGGATGTGTGCACTCAGAAAACCGTACATCATAAGTTTAAATTAATATCAATATTAACATTTTTCCCAAATGTTTCTCTCAAAATTGAAAACTCTCATTACCATCACACACAATGTGGAAAAAATCCACACACACATCAAACTGAAATCCACTTGAAGGTCATGATCATATCATATGATGTAGAAGGCTCATTTTTCAAGATTTCAAGTAGTCTCTAAATGAAGAATCACCCAGGAAACATCGGAGACAGTGAGTGTGTCATAATTGGTAAAGCACAGCTGGGTTTCTTCACAGTGGCACAATGAATCCTGTTCTCGCTGTTCATCACTTTCCCAAACTGTTGGCTCCATAAACTGTTGTTCATAGCCATGTCAGCATTGTTTTTGTATTAGTAAACTAGCGGTTTCTGCTATTTCAAATGTTTCCTTTTCTTTTGTTCATATGTCAGCATAGCCTCTTTGTTGGTGAATGTCTTTCGTGCGCACTTTGCACTAAGGGGTAAAAAAGATCTTGCTGAAGTAAATTTGCTTCATACAATTCTCATGTCTGTGCAAAACATTGTTGCTGTTGCAGTAATATTTGAAATCCACTATATTGCCAAATGTCCCGTATTTTTCGCCATGAGAACAACAACAGCTTTAATTTTGCTGTGCCAGTGTAATGAAACTTTAGCAGTGGTTGTTGTACGCCTAAAAGTCCTACTTTTTGAGCTGTTTTGCTAGAATAGCCTACAGTGTCTGATGTAATTGCTGCATTTGCAGCATGCTGCAGGGTTAAACAGTTGTTCTTAGTCTCTGAAAGTGCTTTTTTCACTCAAAGCCGTGTTTGCCGATAATATTCATGGCCAGTCTCATGTTTCTCTCTGGCCCCATTAATGGAATAAACTTTACATATAGAGCAGTCCAATTAAAACAGGGACAGACCATGGGCCCTCTGCAACACATTAGACGCAGTGGACATTTACATAAAGCTGCCATCAAGTTGCTCCTGTGGCTCCATGCTGCAGCGCCACACGGCACAGCAAAGCAGGCAGAGTTTGATTGCTCTTGGCCGACTGCCCTGGAAGGTGGCATTAGCCTTGATACCCTCAGAGGACAAAGTAAGTGCTCTCTGTACTTGCATCCATCAGTGTTCAAGGGTTAAACAACACTCGGATTAGTATGTGAGCATCCTTGTGCGTGAATCTGCTGTTGTCTATATATCATAAGTGCAACATGTGGGATCATAACTTCTTGCTTTCACATGGATTCAAATACCTCTCTGTCTTAGTTTATCATGGGTAAAAACAACCCAGCGCTGGGTGAAATATTGACAAACCCAGCAACTGGATTGCTTTGACCCAGTGGTCGGGTTAAATGCTTAACTCAACCTTCTGGGTAGTTTTATTTAACTCAACTATTGCTTAAAAGTTTTTTGGTTATTCTGTATTATTGTGTTTTTCTGTATTTCTTGCTTAAAAGGAACCAAAAAGGTTGGAAATTAACATTTATTTTAAATTAACAATATTTAATAAGTTATCATTTATAAATAATCATTAAATAATAAAGAATTTTTGAAAGTGCTTATTAATAAATGTTCACCATTTTTATTATTACTGGGGCTTCTAGTAATTATGTGTCTGATTTTTAATTAACAACCTATTTTAGGTTCAATTTAAGTCAGCAATATAGCCATTTTAAACAGTTGAGTTAAATAAAACTACCCAGAAGGTCAAAGTTAGTTGCTGCACTCTAAAAAATGCTGTGTTAAAAACACCCAAATTGGGTTATTTGGCAACACAGTGTTAAATAATGGACAGAAGAACACATGCTTTTTATTTACTTATTTATTTAAAGTCAAATATTGTTTAAAAATGACTATATTTCTGGCTTAAAATAGGCAGGAAAAAAATCACACACAGAAATAATTGAGGCAACATCAATTATCAAAAGACAAACACTAATAGACAAAAATATAAGACAAGCTTAATTCTAAATCTTAATTTACAATATTACATACATTTCAACTTATTTAACAGGCATTATGAGATTGATCCAACCACTAACCCAACAGCTGGGTAACAGAAAACTATATAGTTGAGTTAAATAAAACTACTAAGCATTTAACCCAACCTTGGGTCAAAACAAACCTGCTGGTTTTGACTTTTTTTTTTTTTATTGTATATAGCTCAGCAGTTTTTAGAGTTTATAGACTTTTTTATTTTTATTTTTTGTAAATTTATTATTCAGCAAAAAGCTTCACTCAAATTACCAGTGACTTTAAAAAGATCTAAAACATATATTGCTGTAAATAATGTTAAATGTTTAATCCAATTTTATTGGGTAGTTTTATTTAACTCTACTATTGCTTAAAAAATAACCCAAAATAGGTTGGAAAATAACATTTATTAATGTTCAATAAATTAACATTTATAAGTTGAATAAATAATGATTAAATAATAAAAACAATTTTTAAATAGCTTATTAATAAATGTTCACCGTATGATTAATACTGATAGTAATTATGTGTCTGATTTTTAATTTACACTCTCTTTTGGGTTCATTTTAAGCAAGAAATATAGTAATTTTTAAGTTTTTTTTTTTTTTAGGTTGGGTAAACATTTAACCCAACTGCTGGGTCAAAACAACCCAGTTGCTGGGTTTGTCCATTTTTTTTTTTTTATCCAGTATTTCTCAATTTTCTTACCCTGCGCTAGGTTGTATTTAACCCAGCATTTCTGGAACGTATTAAATATTTTCTATTGCAAATGTATTATTCAGCGAAAGGCTTCACACAATTTACCAGTAAATATCTACAACATATCACTGTAAAAATGCTGGATTAAAAACAAATATGAAATATGGACAAACCCAGCGACTGGGTTGTTTTGACCCTTAATAGATGTTCATTTCCAACCTATTTTGTATTCATTTAAAGCAATACATATAGTCATTTTTAAGCAATAGTTGAGTTAAATAAAACTACCCAGAAGGCTGGGTCAAAACAACACAGTCGCTGTGTTTGTCCATATTTCACCCAGAATTTTTTTTTACAGTGTAATCTGTATTACTTGACAGCAAACTATCTGCACTTCAATTATAATTATCTTTTTACAAGCATGTTTACTTTTACAAGTGCATTACAAATAGCTCTTGAGTAAAACGCTGTTAAAACAATAATTTAGTACAGTATTTACTTTATATTTAGTAAGGCTGTAAATCAAATTACATTCATGTTTATGCTTTAGTTCCAAGTATCGTTAAGGTTTCCAGAAGACATAAATCTTTGTTGTACTTTTATTGAATGCATTCAATTTGCTGTTACTTATCAGTCGTAATATTTCCCCTTATACTATTAAGCTATCAAATGTCTTTCATCAACAGCTATTGCGCTGAAGTCATATTTAACAATATCATTTCAAGGATGAATGATCTATGAAAGTTACGCCTTTTACTGTCTGCTCAGATGTGATGCATTTATATCACATGCAGTGAAATAAATCACCATCATTGCATGCACATACAGAATAACCATATATTGCAACTGTGACATTAACAAAGGTGTGCTCAACCTTTATGTTGTCAAAAATGATCCCGACTGATTAAAGTGGATCATTCTCACATGGCTTGTAACAGCATGCTTCAGACTGCCTCAATAAATCATGTGGCAATTTAGAGGGTCCCAGGTTCCCAGTACTAGTGTTTCTGCAGTCTTCCATGTCCTGGGCTACTGTAGTGGGATAGGGAATTATGCAGTTGAACCTGTCTCCGTTTTACCCACAACACATCTCAGCACTCTTTCGGCTCTGGAGTCCAGGTCACATGACTGAGCATGAGCTCCAGTCATTATCTGGTACAGTGCTCTGATTTTTGTGCACACCAAGCTTCTTCATGCTTCAGGACATGGATTCATACGAAGCGATAGGCTTTCGCTCAGAATAACACAGACCACACTTTATGATAGAGAATCAAATTAAAATGAATGATATGAACCAGAAATATTTTTGTCACACAGTGATTCTGTGATTGTGATCATGTTTGTGCTCAGCTTTGAATCAGAGATGCTACAGTAAGCAGGGTTGTGTGCCATTCAGAAGTGAAGTGAGAATGCCTTTTAAATTCTGATTCCATATAATTTGAATTGAGGAAGCATACAAAATGGATATTTGTAATCATACAGTAAAGAATAATTAATTTGAAAGCAGTTCATAGATTTTTTCACTATTTTCAGAAATATTAGATGATATGTTTTTTTTAATACATTGTAGTATACTGTATAAATAGTTTAATTAATTTTATGAAATTTTATGAATCATTAAAGGCACTTCACTTTAAGAATGCACAATAAATACATTTTGGATATTTAATTGTGTATCCTTATTTCCTCTATAAATCTAGATTTAGATTGCCTTTTCTGTCATGTTACATGCAATTAAAGTGAATATTTAAAACATTAATAATTCAATAACACTGTTAAATGTAATATGTTTTTTATTTTATTTTCATGTTTCTCTTTTTTTACATTTATTTACACAAAATAATATAGCAGTTTAATATCAGTAATAACTTGAAAATAATGATTGAACTTTGTCTGTGCATCCTAATTTAGTTCCAAGAACGCTATAATTTAGATATGGCAAATATTTATTTGTATAAAGGTATTTGAAAACAATGTGGTGGACACTTTTGAGCTATATAACTAATTAAAAAAAAAAACACTTTTTTATTTTTAATTTTTTTGACAAGTTTGAGACAAATATTTAGAGACAAAAAAGTTTTCTACATATCAGGGAACCAGTGGTCATAATTTATTAAATTAATCATGTAATCATGTAATTTATTAAATTAATCTTGTGTTAGACTAATCAAATTCTTTTTTTTAAACATATCAGTGAACAAATAGGTAGAATTTATCAATATTAATCAAGTAATTATTTAAGGATTGTTGCAAAGCTTGTGTTATTAATAAGACTAATGAATATTCCTCTGTGTTGAATTTCTCTGAATTATCATTCCAATCCTAATTCAATTCAACTTCCTGTGGGGTTAAAAGGGAGCTGTTTTGTTAATTCAGAAATGGAAAAAGTAACAGAAATTGTCAAAAATCTTAACAATGTTTTCACAATGGCAAATATTAAGCCATTTATTTTATGTGTCAAGTAAGAAAATCTTAAAATAAAGTATGCTGTAATGTGCAGTAAGCATATGAGAGCCTATTCTGACTACACAAACACTAAACTGCCTGTACAGTTTCATTAACATGACTAGAGACTATCAGATACCTCAAGCATGAGAGGTACCCCCCGTTTTTTGTCCTCATGCTTAATGGTTTGGTACAACATTTCCTTTGAAATGTAATTTGTAGTAATCACATTGACTGAATAGGTCCTGTATATTTGTTACATCAGGCTTGTGTCTATTAATGATAATGGAGTAATTTAGCAGCACACGGAGCTTGCACTTACATAACCTTTTTGAAAATAGTGCCTTTTATATGGTGATTTAATTGAGCAAAGTTGAGCTGTAGTAGTGGTGACGTAAACAGTCATGTGTGGGATGATTGATGTTTTTTTTCCCTCTACCAACATTCTAATCAGTTGAAAAACCGCAGAAAACCCCTAAACGACAGCTGTGCAACACTACCACTACCTAATATCCGTAGGTTGTATGGTTTTTGTGTGTGAGAGACCTGATTTCCCTTTTGTTGAAATGGTTGCTGCACCCTGTTGAAATCAAACAACTCCTCTGCACCAGCCAGATCTTTTCATCTGTCAGAACTGCTTACATAGTTTCCTCCTTCTCGGTAACCCGTCTGGGTTTCCTTATTTAGTCATCAATGCGAATCACTCGCTAGGAGCTTGATGGTGACTCCTAACCGTACGCCACTCCTCTCGTGCTACAGACAGCATTGATTTTGGAGCGTCCCTCCCCCACACTACATGTATTTGGCGATTTGCTTTCGTTCTTAGGCCAGGCACTCAAACGCAGATGTGAATGTTTGAAAAGCTGGCCAAAAAGTTGAAAATGTGACAGTGGTTGACCTAAAAAAGAGAAAACTGACTGAAGAAGACAGTTTACGCTAATGCCTGCTGTGGTGTCTTGCCCCTTGTGGTGAGAATCCAGCACATACTTGTGTTGTGTAACCTGATTTACAAATTGTGACATGTGTGGAATCATTAAGCATAATAGTTCTAATAGTTATAATAGTTATACTGAGTCCCTCAGTTGTCCTTAGTGTGAAAAGATAGATCAAAATCATACAATCATTGTTGGAAAGGGTTCAAATACACAAAAATGCTGAAAAACCAAAGAATTTGTGGGACCTGAAGGGTTTTTCTGAAGAACAGCGGGCAACTATTTAGGAGGGACTCATGAACAACTATCACTAAACAAAAAGCAGCTGTGGATCATTCAGGTAACAACACAGTATTAAGAATCAAGCGTATGTAAACTTTTGAAGGGGGTCATTTTTATTTATTATTTTCTCTTGTGGACTATATGTAAACATCTTTCATGTGAAATATCTTATTCAGGTCAGTACTAAATAAAAAATAACATGCAGTTTGCATGATCCCTCTTATTTTGCTAAAATAATGAACATTTAGCAGATTCTGCAAGGTGTATGTAAACTTTTGACCTCAACTGTATTTATGTAAGTGTTTGTGACGTTTTTTAGACATTAAAGTCTGTGATGGCTGATTCCAAGAGCATGGATAGTGGATCATAAATAGGTGATGAGATCTCGGTTTCATAGGCAGACGTTGTTTTCATGGATTTCAGGTTAATGTTGGAGTGACTGTGCTGAGTGTTTTCTCTAAAAGAGAGTTTATCTTCTTTTTGCTCATAAAAATAGAAGCATGAAATGATGCAGTCTCATTATTTCACATATTATTTTACAATATTGTTTTCTTTTGCTGTTTTTTTGGATCAAGATTGCAAAGAGTTATTTGATTTCTTCAGCGGGGTGCAGTATGCTTTTCTCTGTTCCTTCATTACGAAGGCAGTTAACAAAGTTAATGTTTGTTTAGCTGACAGTTTAACTACTTAATATAGGTTCAGATGTTGTAAGAGGTGATATAGTTAAAACGGTAAACCAGTTATAATTATGCAAACGGTATGCTTTAAAAAAAACAAAAAAAAAAACGACATAAGTACATAAGCAAACTTACACAATGTTAACTGTTAACTGCATACACTTCTGACTAATGGTTGAAAAACTTTTAGAACTATTAATAAATTAATAAATCAATAAAAAACAATTAATTGTTTAACTGAGCAAATAACAGAAGCCAGAGATGCTGAAGATGAACGCAAAGAGGAGAAAATACTGTGCCTAAATACTGAACTGGGAGTGAGGGGTTTATATGAATGTATCTTTGAGAGGAACTGACTGTCTTCAGAAAAGTTTAGATGGTATTTTCTTTTCATTTTACCTCTGTCAGTGTTGGGGGTAACGCATTCCAAGTAACGCAAGTTACGTAATAATATTACTTTTTTCAAGTAACTAGTAAAGTAACACATTACTTTTTAATTTCCAAGAAAATATCTGAGTTACTTTTTCAAAAAAGTAACGGCAGTTACTTTTTGTACCCTTTATGTATTTAATCCCATTTTATTAACCAGTGACTTTGCTGCCAATGACCGTTGTTGATCCAGTCCAACCATGCACTACAAAAATACTTTTCTTACTTAGATTTTTTGTCTTGTTTCCAGCCAAAATATATATAAAAAAATCTTAAATCAAGGATTTTTTTTAGACAAGTAAAAAAGATTTAAGAATTTTTTTGATATTGGCTGGAAACAAGACAAAAAATCTAAGTAAATTGCTGAAGAGTATTGAACTTCCTTTTCCTACAGTTCTACTGTACAGATGTGAATTTATTTTCCTTCAGCCTTAGGCTTATTCACTTCATTTCATTTTGGTGTGAAAGTGCTTTTACATTTGCTAAGAATCAAACTTTTTTTATATTAAAAACAAACAAGCACGCCCTGCCCAGTTTAAAAAGTAACGCAAAAGTAATGCAAAAGTAATGTAATGCATTACTTTCCATAAAAAGTAATGTAATTAGTTACTTTTTTAGGGAGTAACGCAATATTGTAATGCATTACTTTTAAAAGTTACTTTTCCCAACAATGTGTATAATGCATATTAATGTAGTATTTAAAAGACAGTGCTGTTTTGTTTACAGCAGTAACCAAGGAAACACTGTATTGCTGCTGTTCCATAAGCGCCACCTGCTGTCAAAGAGTGAATTTGCACCTCATTCAGCCCGTTTGCAGACCGTTTTTTTTCATTCCGATATATTTTATGTAGCATAATTTCACAAAGCTAAGGTCAGACCATTCTGTTTTTTCTTTACATTTAGAAATGATTCAATCTAATTTATATTAAAAACTGCTCATGCTGTATGTAGCATGTTTGTTTGGATTGTGATTAAAACGCAGTGGTTCTGCAACCGTTTCATGTGTTCTGATTCATATAAAGGCACAGTCAGAGAAAAACTTTGATAGACCATCAGAATCCTAAAAAAAAGAAAACGTGATACAGATTTTATGTCAAACCGCCCGACGGTAGTATAAACTGAAGTTGAGAGCTTTTATTATTCAGTTACACAATGGTGATCAACCTTGGTTGGCTCTGCTCCAGATGTGTAAATCACTAAGACTGTAGCACCCCATGTGTTACATGTGTTCTTGTGGGCTGTTCTTAGTACTGGGTTATAAAGGATGCAGCAGACTACCGTGACCTGACATACTTTTTTTCAGGGACTGCAATCCAGGTACCCAATTTGGCTTCTTAAAACACAAAAAGTGTGCTTGGTAACACTACAATTCTTTATATACTGCCAGTTATAACGCTTCTCCATCATTGGATCATCATTTGATAAATAATTTTTTAAAAGTTAAATTCCACTTACAACCTGCTTTCAGTGCTAATAGCACAACCTTAATTGTGTTAGTGAATAAGACGCAGGTTTTTGTGTTGAAACAGCCTACTGCATGCAAAAGTAGCATCACTGCTTTACCGCAGTGTGTCAAAACATATGTGCCAAGTGATAGACTAAGGGTGTTTTTTTTTTTTCTCTTTGTAGTATCGGTTTATTAGTTTTTGGTTGTCAAACAGAATGTTATTAAATGTTTATTAGCTCTAACCTAGCCTGTAGCCAGTGCTAGCGTTGCTTGTGCTAGCTGTCAGGCTTACCATGCGGGTTACTGTAGTGCTGTTTGGATTGCAAACAGTATGAATAACCTGTGAAAGCGAACAGTTGTCTCTCAGCTTGACTGTGTGTGTGCGAGTAGAAGATCTCTCTCTCTCTTTTTCTCTATTTCTCTCTCTCTCTCTCTCCTTCTCTTTTTCCAGCAGTCTACTCAGGGATCTGAGCTACTGGAGGTTGTGCTGTGTAATTTTTGCTGCAGTGCAGCTGACAGTATTGTAACACCGCCTCTTGCAGAATATGTCTGCCTTTTTTGCAGCACTGCTTCTAAGATGTGGAGCAACTCCAAACTGCTTTGTTTAAGAAAAATTGCATTAGTCTTCAGGTTTCGTATTCATCCATCATCATTGACATCCCTTGTGCCTTGTAGCCTTACGTTTACACTTAGATAGCTTTGTCAACATTTTATGCTGACCTTTAGGAAGTTATTATTTCCAACATTATTGGCTGCTCAACTTATTCTGCAATTCTTTTGCGGTGTTGAGTAAACTCTTACTATAGTAAATTCCCTCTGCTTTTTTTTCTTACGGTAATTGGTAATGATACCATTGCGTGTGGTGTCATAGCACAGCTAATTGTAGGTTTATAGATAATTACTATTATTTGGAGGACTGTTAGTGTTTACTCATCTGCCCTAGGCCTAATTTAATACATTACACGCTAATAATGATGCTTTTAAACAGAGAGGGGAAAACGGAGAAGAGGAGGAGACTTCCGGAGAGAATGAGAGACGGTTGGAAAATGATTGAAGGTGACATTGAGCTTTTAAAGAGCAGAAAAAAGATAAAGTTAAACTTGAATGTTCTTCCAGGTCAAAAGGCAAAAGACCATAGAAATTGAATAAGTAGATAAAATGGCAGTTTTCATGCAACAGGGTCCTAAAAATAGTGTCTAATTGGTTATGATGGGTCTAAGTAATACATATGTTTTAACTCCTAGAAGTGTTAGAATTAGAAATTGTATTAGTATTAGAATTAGAAATGGTATTAAAATGTTGAAATTGTCTTGCAATGTTATTTAGCTTGGGTTGGTCAACACAGAATAAAACAACTTTCATCAAATATAGACCAGAAGTGTGTGTGTGTGTGTGTGTGTGTGTGTGTATATATATATATATATATATATATAATATTTTTTTATGTATGTATGTACACTTACTGGTCACCAAACCTGCATTTATTTGATTCAAAGTACAGTAAAATTTTTAAATATTTATACTATTTAAAATAACTGTTTTCTATTTGAACATATTTTAAAATGTAATTTATTCCTTTGATTTCTAAGCTGAATTTTAGCATCATTAATCCAGTCACATGATTCTTCATAAATCATTTTAATATTCTGATTTGCTGCTCTAAAAAGCTTTTATTATTATGATATATTATTATACAATATTACTGCTTTTGCTGTATTTTGGATAAAAAATGCAGGCTTGGTGAGCACAAGAGAATTCTTTAAAAAACATTAATAATCTTTTGACTTGTAGGGTAACTTTTTTTCATATGTTGTCAAATTCAGTCTTTTCTTTTTTTTTTATCTCAATGTAATTTGTATTCTTATCTTTTTATGAAAAAGCGTAAACATCCATTATATATATTTCTTCTTACATTTATTGCGGACTAAAAAAATAGGAAATACATAATAAATACATGAATGCAATAATGTCTTCATAATAAAAACAACTGACACATTTATTTAAGTAAATTAATAGTTGAATCCAACCAAGGGGACTGGGACTTAAATCCGGAGCCATGCTATGCTTATCATATACCCCCCCCCCCACCCCCTTAATTATTATTATTATTATTTTATCATTTCTATATTATATGTATTATAAATTATTTATTTTATGTATTATAGATATTATAAAGTTTCCATGACATAAAGATTGAAGATAACCATTTGTTATAGGTTGGTGAAAAAAAAAACTAAATATCACCACAGTTTACATTTTTTAGATACAAGGGCAGCTGATTAAATACACAGAACAATGTGTAATCAGTAATATAATGCATTGTTTTGAAAGTGTGAACACTTTTTAAATAAGGATATTGTGATAAATTAATTTTGTGATGATGTACCTCTAATGCCCTTTTTGTCAGTTTATTTGACAACACGTTTCTCGTGGTTATCAGCCGTATCGCTATGAAGATGCAGGCCCCTTTGGAGTCTACATAGTGTCTTGCAAAGCTCTTATGCAAGCGCCAATATTTGACGCGTTGGGAGTGAGAATAGGTTGAATAAAACTGTACTCAGAAAGTACAAGCTCACCTTGTCAATAAGAGATGCACTGGACCCTTGAAGGCCTCCATCTAAACCCTGTAACTTTTTCTGTTGAAACAGAGTTTTGTTGTAACTACAATGTTTAGGGACTGCTCAAAGCAACACGCGACACTAACATTTTTATGTACAGCTCTTCTTGTTTGGCAGCACTGAACAAGCGTTATGTTTCCATGGTGAGCCTGCTATTACTGGAAATTGGCAACATGGTCTGTTCTGACCTGTAAGAACAATATCAGGCACAACATAATATCAAAGTGATAGAGATGTACTGTACTGGTAACACTTGACATTTCTCAAAGGTTATCATTATTCAACAGCATATCAGTGTTTCTAGTGGGTCACCAGTGCCACAGAGCAGCTGCTTACCCCTGAAGAGGCCATAAGAGCATGGTTAGCATTCATAAGCTCACTGCTGGCTGTTCAGCCTCAATGGTGAAGGTTGGTTGATGTTGAGAGGGCTGGAAAATGGAAACCTCAGGGTTGATAGAGATTTTTGAGAAACGCATACGCACTGCGATCAAACTTGATGTGCAGGGTAAGTGCAACCTGGTGTGCCTGCTGTTTTGTGTTGGTACTGACAGCTCTGTTTTGTCTTCTAATGACCCTAGTGTTACAAGCTGTAATATGATTTAGACTAGTCAAAACTCCAATTAGATATCTGTAATGCAATCTGACTAGTAATGGTTCACATTGATGAAATCTATAATGCAATTTTGATGCCAATTCCCGGTCAACAGATGCATAATTTAATTTTGACTGGCCGAAATTCCAGGCTCACATTTTTAGAATTTAATTTTTACTAATCATATGCTTCCATATGAGTTCCATTGGGTTTTTACTTTTAAATCTACAGTTGAGGTCAAAAGTTTACATACACCTTGCAGAATCTGCAAAATATTATTTTATCAAAATAAGAGAGATTTTTTTTTTATTTAGTACTGACCTGAATAAGATATTTCACATAAAAGACAAAAATAGTAGTTGAATTTATAAAAATGACCCTGTTCCAAAGTTTACATACACTTGATTCTTAAAACTGTGTTGTTATCTGAATGATCCACAGCTTTTTTTTTTGTGATAGTTGTTTATGAGAACAGTTAGACAATCCTTCAGGTCCCACAAACATCCCCCTTTCCAACAGTGACTGTATGATTTTGAGATCCATCTTTTCATGATGCTCCAGAAAACGATGCAGTAAGTGTCTGGGGTGTAAACTTTTGAACAGAATGAAGATGTGTACAGTTTTCTTATTTTGCTTAAATATAATTTATTTATTTTATTTAGTACTGCCCTTCAGGAGCTACAGAAGATACTTAGATGTTTCCTACAAGACAAAATAATTTAAATGTACCCTGATCTTCAAATTGAAAATGTTCTCTTAATGCAGGCCCTTAGTGCATTGTGTTTCCTTCTGGACTATTACTAAACAAAAGTAAAACAACAACAAAAAAAACGGTGGATCATTCAGGTAACAACACAGTATTAAGAAATAAGTGTATGTTAATGTTTGAACAGGGTCATTGTTATAAATTCAACTATTATTTTTTCGTTGATTATATATAAACATATTTTATGTGAAATACCTTATTCAGGTCAGTACTAAATAAAAAAACAACAACATGCATTTTGTATAATCCCTCTTATTTTAATAAAATAATTAACATTTTGCAGATTCTGCAAGGTATATGTCGTATTTTGACCTAAACTGTATACGTTTCTTATACGTTTTGTTTAACCCTTTAACTGTCACCAAGCACAACGTTTGATTTTAATAATAAATGAGTAAATGCTAAAATTAACATTTAAGATTAATAAATGCTGTATTGTTCATTCTTAATTCTAAAGTAGTTAATTAATGAACCTTATTGTAAAGTCTTACCATGCTTTTTTATAAATTAGTTTTCTTAGTAGTTGAATTTACATTTTTTACTTGTTGAAAAAAACATTAGAATTATGACAACAGTTTTTAAAAAGTATTTTTAAAATTCAAAAGTGCAAGACTGTGCAAAACTTTTAAAGGGATTGAACAAATGAAAAATCAAATGAGCAACGGCCTTCAATATACTAGAGAACTGCTGAAAAGAAAAGCAGAGTATATCTGCCGAATATCACACACCACAGCAGATATGCTGATCAAGCGCTATTAAAATTTCAGAATCCGCAAACAAAATCTGCCGTTCCTTCCTCTCTCTCTCTCTCTCTCGTTGGGTGTGCAAAGACATGAGTGATTTGAGCAGAACTCTCTTCATTTTCCTCTTTCTCTCTCTGCATGGTTGTAAATAAACAGTGCATCAAAGTGTAAATCATGTGCAGGCACATAAACATATCGGGGAAGACAGGCATCTGTAGCTAGTGCCAGACAGACAAAACTAATCGCTGCATTGCAGATAATAAAAACGGAAGGTCAAGTTTTTTATCTTATCATTACTTTTTTTTTTTTTAATGAAAAGTCTTTTTTATTATTGCCTTAGTAGGAGGAATGATATGATTATGCATTCACTGCGTCTGGCATCCCCTCACATCCTCCTTACCTGTCTGGAGGGTGAGATGAGTGAGTCTCATTAGAGAGGCTGCTGAGAGAAGGGCAGACCCTGGTGCTGCAGGGTTGCAGGGCTGCCAGCTCTCTGGACACACATTCTGATCTCACTGTTACTCAGTCTGATTCAGTCACTGGCCATTTTGCAGCTCTTTAAGGCCTGGATTTACTCTTAACAAAGTTCTTCTTTGTTTGGGTAAGACCTTTGTTCATCTTCGGAACACAAATTAAGATTTTTGGTGAAATCCGAAAGCTTTCTGAGCCTGCATAGACAGCAACGTAACTACCACATTCAAGGCCCAGAAAGGTAGTAAGGACATTGTTAAGATAGTCTATATGACATCAGTGGTTCAACCTTAATTCTATGAAGCTACAAGAATACTTTTTGTGCACAAAGAAACCAAAAATAATGACTTTATTCAACAATTTCTTCTCTTCTGTGTCAATCTTTGACGCGCGTTCACAAGAGTATCATGATGCATGCGTGTGGTTCTGCTGATGCGCCACCAGTAATATTCATCGTAAATTTTGTTCAACCTGTTACAGCAAATATTAGTTGGTTCTTTAGATTTATACTGTTGCTTTGCGGCCTGTCTCATAGTTTTATTCACACACTCACACAGCTTCCACAAATAACCCTCTTTATCCAGATGCATACATGTACATGCTTAACCTAACTCTTGATTGCCGTAGGAATGTTTTGATAATCAGGTGGCACTCAACAGACTCAAGCCACTCTCGCTTGGCACTTTGATGGCCATTCCAGAGGTCTGGGTCACAGAGGTCTGTATTGTAGTAATTAATTTAACCATTTAATTTTCAGCTTGCTTTTCACACAACGTTGTGGCTTCTGTAAAATACAGCAAAGCCATAGCTGTGCTTTTTGTCATTTTTTTTTAGCTGATTACCTGATCAAAATGTTGTTGGAGCTCCAGCCCTGAGTCTAGCTCTGGTTGATGTAAATGTTGTTTCTGAAACCAAAAAAGCATGTTAATACAGAAAAATTTCCTTCTTGCTTAATAATGTTCATGATTTTATTTCACATCTCAGTCAGTACATCACATTAACATTAAATGAGGAAGCGTTCCTCTCTCTGGACTACAAGAGCCCATGAGGACAGTCTTTGAGGGCTTTTGGATGTAGTCCATGCAAGAGGAGCCACATGACTTGCTCATTAGTAGTGAGTCTTTCTTCATAGTACTTTATTAAATTCAAAACGTACCATGTTTGCTTACTTAATGCACATTCCTGGTCTTATTCTGAATTATTCATTGGTGCTTTTGATTCCAAAGAAAAAACTGCTTGTATTTTTTAATCAAAATGTAATAACTTGGTCTTCCTTTAAAATGACTTTTTTTTTTTTTTTCAACATTTCATCTCACGTCACTTAGGCAATATGACGAAAAAGTTAACCAAAAGCCAGCTATTTAGCTACTGTTTTAACAAACTCAGGATTTTGTCTGACTCTTTAATGGAGTCATGTTTACATATAGTCCACAAGAAAAAATAGTAGTTGAATTTATAAAAATTACCCTGTTTAAACGTTTACATATGCTTAATTCTTAGTACTGTGATAGTTGAATAATCCACAGCTTTTTTTTTTCATTTTTTTTTTGTTTAGTGATAGTTGTTCACGAGTCCCTTGTTTATCCTGAAAAGTTAAACTGCCTGCTGTTAAAAACCCTTCAAGTCTCACAAATTCTTTGGTTTTTCAGAATTTTTGTGTATTTGAACCATTTCCAACAATGACTTTTGAGATCCATTTTTTTTACACTGAGGACAACTGAGGGACTCATATGCTCAGAAGGTTAAAATGCTCACTGTTGCGTTAAGAGCCCTTCGTCTTCTGGGAAACACGTAAGTATCTTCTGTAGCTTCTGAAAGGCAGTACTAAATTAAAAGATATGATATTTAGGCAAAATAAGAAAAATGTACACATCTTAACTCTGTTCAAAAGTTTACACCCCTGGCTCTGAATGCATTGTGTTTCCTTCTGGAGCATCAGTGAGGGTTTGAATCTTCTGTAATAGTTGCATATGAGTCCCTCAGTTATCCTCAGTGTGAAAAGATGGATCTCAAAATCATACAGTCATTGTTGGAAAGGGTTCAAATACACAAAAATGCTGAAAACCCAAATAATTTGTTGGACCTGAAGGATTTTTCTTAAAAACAGCGAAAAGTTTAACCATTTAGGACAAACAAGGGACTATCACTAAACAAAAACAATTTAAAAAAAGTATTAAAAGTAAACTTTTGAACGAGGTCATTTTTGTAAATTCAACAATATTCTTTTGTGGACTATATGTAAGTGCTTTTATGTGAAATATCTTATTCAGGTCAGTACTAAATAAAAAATAACATGCTTTTGTATGATCCTTCTTATTTTGGTAAAATAACATTTTGCAGATTCTGCAAGGCGTATGTAAACTTTTGACCTCAACTGTACAGTATCATATGGCATTATATCCAACTTAATTTACACATCAGTTATATCTGCTTATCGTTTGGCAGACAGTCAGTGACAGTTCAAACTCTAATCATGTGCTAAATGGTGCTTTATGGTTTGGGGCACCATGTTGTCCTTTAACAAACATTGTCTTTACAGTTGGAAATACCAATTTGTTTAACTATTTGTAGGAGAGTGTGTATGTGCATTGTCCCCCAAGGATATGACACACATTGAAAGGGACGTCAGATGTCAAATTGGCACCTCGCTGCGTAACGCTCGTTCAACAAACATAAGATAGGTCGTCACTACACCTCCTCCATCTATCTTGGTCGTGATGTGTGAAAAGCCTCATAATAATGGCTATCTAAATATAGTTGGCTCTTTCAGAGGTGGCATAGCAACAGAGTTGGGATCCGTTGACTAAAGAAACTGAACTTCAGAACTGCCTTTTGAAATCCGTTTGAATAGAGTGATCTTGACTCACCGTCTTTGTCTTGTTTAGATGTTATATACTGAGGAGTTATGTAAAAAGCTGGGAAATAATGGATGTGCGTTTGTTTCTGTGAAGTTGCTTGATATAAAAGAAGACTTTAATACAATACCTGAATTTTGGATGGTACCTCCCTCAAAGTCAACATCAAGAGGTATTTACAACCCATTGTAGGCTACTTATGTTATGTGATGTTATGTGGTGTAACTGGATACTTGGCAAGAAATGTTTTAAAATATAAAAATTTAATAAACAAGCGTATAGATAAAAAGGAACAAAAACAGATAAACAGCAACAACAGGTAAACAAACTTCATACATCCACACCATTAGGTGTCAGTATAAATTATACAGTGAAAAGTTCACATTACTTTGCTTTTGTTGTCTTTAGATCTTGTTTCTCTCAGAGGAATCTGTGCACAATTAGTTACAACATTACAAGTTTTTGTAGTGTTTCACCTTTGCTGTCTCATCAGGAGCGTTGTATTATTTTAAATCAAATAGCAGCAGTTAATGAGATGTCACACTGGCCTCATGAGGGGGTCTGCCTCTCTGGCAGGTGAAGGCGTTGTGCAGTACATCTACAAAAATATTTTGAACTTTCTCAAGGGCTCTTGTCTTCTGTTAAAGGTTGGAGCTTTAAAACAGAGTAATTATCATCTTTGACATCCTCTCGCACAGGCATTTAACCTGTTGCACTGACTGGCTTTCCCACAGGGGAACTGATGTAGAAATTGTTTTAATGTCTTCCATGAGTGGGCTAAGCAGCTGCTATATGATTCATCGTTCTTTTTAGGAACGGCAAGAAAAAGGCAAAGAGGAGGATAGTGAGGATAGCATGAGAAAGATCAGTTTTGAACACAGATTGATGAGATGGTCTATTTGCTGGTGCTGTGAGTTACTTTGTTAAAGTAATAGTGGGCAGTTGTTAAAGGGATAGTTCACCCAAAAATTCAAATTCTCTCTTTGATTTACTCGCCCTCATGTCATTCTAAAACTGTAAGACCTTTGTTCATCTTCATAACACAAAGTGAAATATTTTTAATGAAATCCAAGCGCTTTCTGACCCTGCATAGACAGCAGTGCAACTGATACGTTAAAGGCCCAGAAAGGTAGTAAGGACATGTGTCAAAGACTGACATGGAAGAGAAGAAATTGTTGAATAAAGTTGTTATATTTTTGTTTTCTTTGCACACAAAAAGTATTAATGTAGCTTCATAAAACTGCAGTTGAACCACTGATGTCACATGGACTATTTTAACAATGTCCTTACAACCTTTCTAGGCCTTGAAAATACCTTAGTTTATGTTTTGAAGATGAATAAAGGGCTTATGATTTTAGAATGACAAGAGGGTGAGTAATTAATGACAGATTTTTGATTGAACATGATTTTTGGGTGAACTATCCCTATAAAGAGATTCATCTAGACCAGATTCTTATTTTTAAAAGTTCTGAATTCTAATAATTTTCAATACTTTGAGTGAAAGTAATGATTTTTCTAAAGCCTGTGTTGTTTAGTTAAGGGTTCCCAAAGTAGGGGTCGGGACCCCCCCCAGGGGGTCGCAAAACCACAAGGAAGGGTCACAAGATGATTTCCAGAAATCAAATAATTTTCAAAGCATTAGAAATAGCATATTTTACCCATAAATAAAAAATATAAGTTGAATTAAAAATAAAAATCCAGCATGTTGCCCTCACAACTCATTAGGTAAGATTAATGTTCAAATGTAAATAAGTAAATTACTATAAAATAATATTATGATTTTTAGACTGTTCCTTTGTGTTGTCATCATGCTTGTGCCCCGTTTTGCAAAATGTTTTTATACTTTAACCACCTCGGAGGAAAGTGGGTTTTTTGGGGGGTCGTGAGCTGAAAAGTTTGGGAACCCCCGGTTTAGTTCATAAATGATTAACTCTGACTGATGTTTTTTATGAATCCAAAAGACTCACAAGACTCACTGAATCAGTTTGTAGCAGTTCTTGACTTTTAAACTCCAAGCGTTTTGTCATGCCAAAATGAACCAAACAACATTTTAACAGGAAATTAACTAAAATTGTTTGCTGTGTTGTCTGTACCTGATCTCATGACGAAAGCGTACATGTGGTCATTTTTTCGCAAGACGCGATGTATATTCAATGTGGCGCTAAAATGTTTTTAGTTTTTTTGTCCGGAACAGATGAACATACATTTTATGTGACGTTGGTTTTGTACATGTCACCGCAGTTCAGTTCGCAGTTCTTTTGAGTGGCACTATAACTCCATGACGTTTTGTAAAATAACGAACCATCTGCACTACATCTAAACCTACCTGATAGTATGAACGAAAACAAATATGGTGTAAAAACGCAATCGCAAACATGCCGTTTTAGCTTGTTTTTCAATCTCTCATCTTTCAGCTCTTTCATTGTGAGTCATATTTCTCAAAGATTTGGACCCAAGGATTCTGCATCCTAAGACAAAAATGTAATTTATCTTTTTTGACCACCCCAGTTACTAAAGAGTATGGGTTTCAAACAAAATTAATTTTGGGTTAACCATCCCTTTACACATTTAACACCGGTCCTTGCAGTGGCACAGTATGTCACATTCTGTATCTCAAAGTGTTGTGTGCTATACTTAGGTATCAGATAGAGGGACGAGAGGGTGAGACAGACAGAGCGACATGTTATGTCAAGTGATGGGTCAATGTTTGAAAGAGAAAGAGGCCTCTAACAGATAAAAGAATGGCATGAAAAAGAGACAGAGGGGGGTTTTGTTCAAAGTTCCGGATCAATGAACCAGGCAGGAAAATTTTTCCTACTAATGTCTTTCATAGCTCAGAGGACTGCTAGCTCTAGATGTGCAAAAGTGGAAAATGTCAATGATATATCCATGAAGATATTCCAGTAAAAAATCCTGACTTAACCCAAGTCTCTTATGCAATATTCACATAGCCCTGGGTAACGTGAAAGTAAGGAACCATTCATTTGTGAAATGACTGGAGAGGCTAATAAATTACCTCTATAAGTTATCCACTATTATTACTGTAATTCGCTGATTTAATTTAAACAAAGGAAGCCAGCTGGTCTCATGAGACTGTGGGCAGTGCTCAAAGTTGCCGCATCCATTATTCCCCTCTGGAGATTCAAAAGTGATCGTTTTACCCAACGCAGCAGCATTTCCTATAGAAGGCTCAAGTAAGGGGGTCTGGAAGTAATTAAGTTACCAGACTTTGTTGGGTTGACTAAGCAGATGCTGAAACAGCAGCTCTCAATGCACCAAGATTTCCCACCAAAAAGTAGCATCACATTTCTTTAACTTTACATAGCATGCAGTTTTTGAAAGTTTAGTTTGCAGGATTCATTAATTATTAGTGGTGCTTGCTAAGGCAGACGTCATCATTATTATTGTCTAGACTATGGGTTGTGTATTTATCATTTTTAGGATTGTTAGTATGACCTCCAAACGAGGACAGTTGTGCTGTTTTTTTTTTTTTTTTACAAAGTTTTTAAAATGAATTTGAATGAGTATATACACTGCCGTTCAAAAGTTTGAGATTAATAATATTTTTTAGTTTTTTTTAAACAAGCTTCTTAAGCTCATTAGAGCTGCATTTATTTAATTAAAAATACAGAAAAATATAATATTGTAAAATATTATTACAATAATGTATGTAAAATGTAAAATAACTGTTTTCTACTTTTAATTTGCATTAATATATCATTTATTCATGTGACGCAAAGCTGAATTTTCAGCACCATTACTCAAGTCTTCAGTATCACATGATCCTTCAGAAATCTTTTTAATATGCTGATTTATTATCAATGTTGGAAACAGTTGTGCTGCTTAATATTTTATTTGGAAACTGACATACATTTTTCAGATACTTTGAATAAAAAGTAAAAAAGAACAGCATTTATTTAAATAGAAAGCTTTTGTAACAGAATAAATTACAGTTTAAAAATTTTGGGCCAGTAAGTTTAATTAAATTCAGATTAATACTTTAATTCAGAAAGAATGTGTTAGAAGGGATGGTAAATATGTATATTGTTAGAAAAGATTTCTATTTTAAATAAATGCTGTTCTTTTGAACATTTTATGCATCAAAGAATCCTGAAAAAAGTAAAAAGTTTCAAAAAAATATTAAGCAGCACAATTGTTTCCAGCGCTCAAAATAAATCAGCATATTAGAATATGTTGATTTATTAAATTTAATCATCGTGTGACACTGAAGACTGAAGTAATGATGCTGAAAATTCAGCTTTGATCACAGGAATGAATTCGATTTTATTGTATATTAAAATAAACAAGACATTATTTCACATTAAAATAATATTTCACAATTTTTTCTGTATTTTTTGCTTAAATAAACACAGCCTTGGTTGTGCATAAGAAACTTACTGATCCCAAACTTTTGAATGGCACTAAATCATTTTTAGAGTCCTAATCGGTCTTTAAAGATCAGAAAGAAACTATATCAATATTACATTTGGTCAAATTTATGTATTTACTTATTTTTATGATATTTTTGTTTTTTTCTCCGGACACCCTAACCCCTCTTGGAGCCCTCTGAAAATCCCTTGTCAGCAGGACATGCTTTTTAGCTTACTTTGTTTGTCTTGTGTTTGTCTACAGATCAGCAAAGACATTTTTCAGGCATGTGAAATGAAACCTAAGCTAAGTGTGCGGTGCAGCACTCCACAAAAGGATAGTGATTCAGTTATACAGATTGTATTTGTTTATTGAATGTGTCGATTTTTTTTAACACTTCTATTTACATGTGGTATAGCTGGTAAAGCCCACAAGCACACAAAGCACTATTCACTGTGGTGTAATGTTTCTGAATCAAATGTCAGTGTGTTTACAGAGGACCGCTCTATTGGCTTTCAAAGAGGGGGAAATCTGTTTGTGGCTAGCTGTGCTTCCTCTCAATCTATCGGCCTGTATCCTTTTTCCCTGCGAGGGCAACATCTCAACACTGGACCTGCCCGGAAAGGCAGGTGTCAGGAGAACCCGATCCCCTCGGGGAGTATAGACCTGTGATTCTGCGTGCCAGCGTCTTGTTGAATCCCTTAAGATGACCTCCCTCTGTCCTTCAGCAGTTCTGAGTGGATAGAAAGTTGAGAGAATGAGACAAGAAGGGAAAAAACTCTTATCTCTCAGAAACCGAATCCTTTGATGACACTGACAAATGGATGGTAGGGGTATGCATGGAACTCTGGCGAAGAGGAAGTGGAAGTTTGGAGTAAAGGATGGACAAGTCAGTCAGCGTTATAGAATGAGCTTGAAATATTCCGGGTTGTGGGATGTGATATGTGAACCTGGTCTTAAGTAGCACGGTATTTTGTTGAAATTTCCAATAATAAATTGTATGGGTTAAAATGATTGATTTTTCTTTTATAAATCATTGGGATATTAAGTAAAGATCATGTTCCATGAAGATATTTTGTAAATTTCCAACCGTAAATATATCAAAACCTAATATTTGATTAGTAATATGCATTGCTAAGAACTTAATTTGGACAACTTTAAAGGTGATATTCTCAATAAGTAGATTTTTTTGCACCCTCAGATTCCAGATTTCTCAAATAGAGGTAATCAACATTAGTACTGTTAATTGAGCTTCACTTTCATAAACTAGAAATATGAATTGAAAAACACAACATGGCCATGTAAAAACTTAATTAAAACACATTTTTGTTTATAAAAAAAAACATTAAATGTATGATACAACCCCTTTGAATTCTATAACTATGATGAAATTATTATTCATTGAATCTGTTTTACAATCCGAGAGCCTCGGATTTGCGTAATTTGCAATATGGGACTGCTATTAGAATGCTGTTTGTGTATGAACACTGTCTAATTATAGAGAGACTCTAGCATGTCCTTGAAGTACATGACTGCTGAGGTGGCTGTAGTTTGCTGCAGTGGTGACTTAAGGGGAGATCAGGGGTCAGTTTTGTTGTTGGATTCTCTGATTCACGCAGCCTCTTATTTGATTACCCTCCTGAAGTCAGGCAGGAGTGTTGATGGTGCAAACAGGTAAGGGTAAGAGACAAGGACACATACCCAAAGGCTAAATAACTGCTTTTGTATTTTGTTCTACAGCTTCATTTTAGACATGTGGTCAAACATCAGATTCAAAAGAAAGAATAGGCAATCACCTATCACCAATCACCAATAGGCAATGAATTGATAACTCAGACTGCTACCTCTGTATATGCAGCAGCTGTTTAAAAAGTGGTGACAACTTGTCAACAATGAAGTCCCCAGTAGATACACATACAGTTGAAGTCAAAGGTTTAGATACACATCTGCAAAAGTGAATTATTTTACCAAAATAAGTGGGATCATACAAAATGCATGTTATTTTTTATTTAGTACTGACCTGAATAAGATATTCACATAAAAGACATTTACATATAGTCCACAAGAGAAAATTATTGATTTTATAAAAATGACCCTGTTCAAAAGTTTACATACACTTGAGTCTTAATACAGGTTTTTTGTTTTGTTTTGTTTAGTGATAGTTGTTCATGAGTACCTTGTTTGTCCTTAACAGTTAAACTTCCCAGTGTTCTTCAGAAAAATCCTTCAGGTCCCACAAATTATTTGGTTTTTCAGCATTTTTGTGTACTTGAACCCTTTCCAACAATGAAAGTGTGAAAAGGTGGATCTCAGAATCATACAAAGGACAACTGATGGACTGATGCAACTATTACAGAAGATTAAAACGCTCACTGCCAGGGGTGAAAACTTTTTGGATTTGAAGATTAGGGTAAATTTAACTTATTTGGTCTTCTGGAAAAGATGTAAGTATCTTCTGTAGCTTCCGAAGGGCAGTACTAAAAAAAAAAAGATATTTAAGCAAAATAAGAAAAATGTACACATCTTCATTCTGTTCAAAAGTTTACTCCCTGGCTCTTAATGCATCGTTCTTCCTTCTGGAGCATCAGTGAACGTTTGAACCTTCCCTCAGTTGTCCTCAGTGTGAAAAGATGTCATAATCACGAGACCTGGACCTGAAGGATTTTTCTGAAGAACAGCGGGAAATTTAACTGTTTAGGACAAGCAAGCGATTCATGAAACTATCACTAAATCAAAAAAAAACAAAAAACAGCTGTGGATCATTCAAGTAACAATGCAGTATTAAAAATCCTAATATTAAAAGTCCCTTTTGCTGTATGTAAACTTTTGACTTTAACTGTATATCGCAACGATGTCCCACCTGCAAAGCATTGCATTTTTTTTTTTAGTACAACCATTTGATAAATATCTTTATCAAGTATACGTTTGCAAACATTTTGAATCATAAACATTACAAAAACATATGCAATAAGCAATATACACATCAAATAGATGTCTCCGCTATTACAAGATATATGTGAAAGCTAAAAATAAAACAAACCTTAGTGGAAACTGTTATGTCTGGTGTGCACACAAGCATGATATATCCAAGGTCACATATGTCTGTAAGGAGAACTGATGTCATCACATCCAGAGTTAATGGGGTCACATCATTGTAATGATGGGATTGATACTCAGCCTTACTCATTTCGGTGAGTCAGTCGCTTCTTGGTTCAGGCACATGTGTGTGTGTGTGTGTGTGTGTGTGTGTGTGTGTGTGTGTGTGTGTGTGTGTGTTTGTGTGTGTCAGTAGAGCGCTGGGACTGTGTTTTATTGTGCCTTAACTGCATTATGAATCCATAAATGTCATATCCCTCCAGCAGTATGGTCTGGTTATTGAGGACTAGGTTCTTCCTTTTCTCATATCTGTGAGATTTTCATGGCCTGGAGATATGTTCCTGCTGTATGGATATATACATTATATCTAGAGAGATGGTTCTTCAAACTGTAAATGCTTTTATAATACACACAAGATATAAATGGGTTTGAGTATGATTTAGCAGTGTTGAGTGTTAACTAAACATAGTGACGCTACTAACTTTACTGCATCTTTTCAGTAATGACGAGTTAGTGTATAAGTTGTATGATTTTTTTTAAGCAATATATAAATGTATTCATTTCTCCACTGTGCTGTAAAGTCCAGTTTGTTTTAGTGAGTTGATTCCTTTGCACAAATTATATGAAGAAATATGTATAATATATGTTTACATTTAAATGCTTCAAATTCATTTAAAGGGATCATCAGATAAAAAATTTACTTTTACATGTTGTTTGAACATAAATCGCTATAAATCATAACCTCTTTCTCAAATCAAGCCATTCTCCGCTTCTTGGCTGTGTTTGCCATTGTTTCAACATAGGGCTGCACGATATTTTGCATGTGTTTTGCGCATCTCGTCAGTAAAGCCGGTAAATCACTTGCGATTCATCAGCGATTCAGATCGTGATATTGCGTAGCTTGTCAGTGATCTACGGCTCGGTGTTTTAAATGCCGCTCCATCTCAACGCACGTGATTTACTACTAATCACAGAACCGGCTTTACTGATGAGATGCGCGTGAGAATCGTGTGCGATTTATCGTGCAGCCCTATTTCGGCACCAGAGCAGGTGTAGACAAGAATGTTGGATGTAATAATGAACTTAGCAGTTGTCATTTACTCCTGACATCTGAGCCGGTGAAGATGCAAAGAATTACTTTAGTTTTTGAACTTGTGAAAAATGGGCATCCTATGACCCCTTTGAAGCTTGTAGGAGAGAAGTAAGGCTCTGATTGAAATGACAAATTATATAAATGATTACATTATAATAAATGATCTTAATATATGCTAAAGATATTGCCCTAATGCCGTTAGCAGTTGTTTGTTAGTCTTGTAGTCTGACAATTTTAAATCATGAATCAGTAACTTGTTGCTTGGAAAGTTTGAAAACTTAAGTAAACTATGTCTCAGTCTTGAAAATGAAAACATCATTAAATGTAAACCTTTACCTACCTGATCTCTTGACAAAAAATATATACCCGTGGGAACTTTTTCTCAAGATGCAAAAATAAGTACATATCACTGCAGTTTCCAGCAGAAATGAACTTTAGAGGTTGTAAACAGCAAGCACTATTAATCGTTTTCGAACACAGTTATGATTACAGCTCCATGTTTCGCTTTCTGGACATAACAAGCTTGTTTGGTAGCTCAGCCGGAACGGAATTGTCCTTAGGATGCGGAATCCTTGGGTATGAACCACAAGAAAAACATGACTGACAATCAAAAAACTAGCTAAAATGGTATGCTTGTGACTGCGTTTTTACCTCACGTTCACTTTTGTTCATACTATCAAGTAAGGTTGAGATGTAGTGGAGATGGTACATTATTTTTGAGTTATAGCAGCACTCAATACACATTTCAAGTCAACTCTGGTGCCACATACAAATCCAGCGTCACATAAACGTACCGTACATTCATCTGTTTTGGGAAATAAACCTGAACAGTCTTTTAGCATCACTCGTTGGACATTTCACATTGAATATGTCACAAAACGTACATGGCGGTATGTATTTCGCGTCTTGCGAAAAAGTTCCCACAGGTACGTTTTCATAATGAGATCAGATTGACCTTTACACAGATCAGGTCACTGTTGATATTAAATGTCAAGATGAAGGTAAACCATTGTAATAAAATAAATCTGTTGAGTTTATGTTTTCCTAAGGAGGAGAGAGATTGCTGTTTTTCATCTGAAATGCAGCAGCCGCATGAGCAATGATTATCCATTACCTTCTCCAAACACAAATCTGTGAATTTTAAACAGGACTAGACTGCATTAAATTAGTGTTTTTTACTAAAAGAAGTCTATAAAACAGTCTATAAAAAGACCAGTTTTGGCTACAGCATTAACAATTAATTCATTGACTGTTGTTAAAAAATAGTATTTGTGAAATATTCATGATGAATTTGTTTTAGCACAAATCGTATTACTTATTCATACACTGGATGTCATGGAAATTCATTACTGGCCATTACAATTCGCTTAAAAATGCCTCAAAATGCTCTTAACCCACAGCCTTTAGAGTTTTGGCTGCAGTGTAGTGCTGCATCCCACGTTCGGGGTTTGGCTTCCTGGTTGGATCAAGTGAATGCTCATGTAAGCAGTCTTTTAGCCAGGAACACTGCATTTGTTTTTAAGGGTTATTTTCGATTACTCTTAGACTTTGATTGTTTTTGGTGCCAACAGCTCTTCTTTATTATTTATTCATTCATTTGCATTGTAATGCAGAATTGTGCAGTGTTTACCTCAAAGGAGATTTACTGTTTGACCAGGGCTTGCCTGAGAGATTGTCGAGTGCTAATGATTCAATGTTAATGTCATATTGGAACTGTAAGCAACCAGCTTCGGTTAAGCAAAGTAGCAGCACAGCGGAGAACATGTCTTCTTGGTGCCAACTGGGCCCAAACGTTATCCAAATAAGGCATTAGGACTAACAGTGCTATTAGCTCCTGCTTGCATACAAATGGCTTATCTCCCTGGTTCATCTCTCTGCTGTAGCCCATGGGTAGCGCTTGGCGTGGTGTGTTTCGTGTGTGGCCGCTGTAGAAATGCTGACTTGCTGGAAATGTGTGGATGTGATGGATGGCTTTTTGAGATCCGCGTGCAGGCCATATCCCTGAGAGAACAGCTTCATACTTCACCTTTGCCTTGCTCTACAGGCAGCCTTGCTAGAGTCGATCGCCACTGGCTCACAGCTGAACACCCCACTATCCACAGCATGCTGTTAATTGGCTCTTTAATTGTCTTCAACTTGGCAAGTCCAGGCATGTTGTACGTACAGGCTGGCAACATAGAGCTGTTATTTTAACCTCAATCAAATCTTTCAAAGAGGTTGGAAATTTGATTGAATATTGAGCCTGGTATGCACTGTTGCTCTAGAATGGTGCAAATAAATATTCATGCAACACTTACAAGAATATATTTAATTTTGTTACCTAGACTTAAATTACCAATGCTATCTCATGAGCAATTCCTACCTGATTTCATGACGAAAATGTACCTGTTGGAACTTTTTCACTAGATGCGAAATATGTACATATCACTGCAGTTTTCAACCGAAATGAACATTAGAAGCGGTAAAACAGCGAGCACTTGTAATCGGTTTTATAAAGTTATGATTACAGCTCCGTATGTTTTGCTTTTCAGTGTTTCCAGGTTTAGGGTTAGGCGTGGAGGAAGGGTTAGGATTAGGCAATCATGTAGTGATTTCAACAAGAGGGGGTCGCAAATGAACACACTAGACATAACAAGCTCAGTTGCTCAGCCAGCACAGAAATAGACTTAAGATGTGAAATTCTTGAGACCAAAGGAGCTGAAAGATGAGAGTTTGAACCAGAAGCTAAAACGGCATGCTTACAATTGAGTTTTTATATCACAT
This sequence comes from Cirrhinus molitorella, assembly GCA_033026305.1. Taxonomy (NCBI): domain Eukaryota; kingdom Metazoa; phylum Chordata; class Actinopteri; order Cypriniformes; family Cyprinidae; genus Cirrhinus; species Cirrhinus molitorella. Next base: position 17,920,071 of record CM065122.1, read on the forward strand.
TCGCTTTTGTTCATAGTATCGGGTAGGTTTAGGTCACAGAGCATTAGAGTTATAGCGCCACTCAACAGACATTTCAAGTCAGAGCTGCAGTGCACCTACAAAACCAACGTCACATAAAACGTACTATATATGTTCATCTGTTCTAGGAAAAAACCAAACACTCTGTTAGCGTCACTCAGTGGACATTTCACATAGAATATGTCACGAAACCTTCATGGCGGTATGTATTCCATGTCTTGTGAAAAAAAGTTCCCACAGGTACATTTTTGTCATGAGATCAGGTTGACCAATTCATGCGTATTTTAGGAGGTGGCTAAATTCGTACTGCCTCATTTGTATGATTTTGATTTGAATAGAATCCAGTGACGGGAAGGTTTAGGGGTAGGTAATTTGTACAAATTCATACGAATTGGGGAACTCGTAAAATACATACAATTTAGCAAAAATTAGCCACCTTGTAAAATATGTACGAATTGCCATGAGTTTAGGTTGAAATTACTGACAACTTAAACATGTTTAAAAGACTTGAAGTATTGCACACAAGATGCATGGAATTAATTTGTGTTTTTTTGAGTTTGCCAGTGAGTAAATTATAGATTTATTTCTGAGTGAACTTTCCCTTTAGTAGAAGAATAGCGTTTGAGCAGAGAGGCAATTTTTTTAGAGTTTTATTGTGTTTTTATTGCACTATATGAAAGCTTACTGTGACCGATACATGGAATCAATGATTAATCAAGGACTTGAAATTCTCATTAAAATTCTAATTTTAATTCTAATTCTAATTCTAATATTCATGCCAAATTTATTTTTAAGTCACCTAGGCCAAAAGCAATTGGTCAAACTTTATAATTAGAAGCCTCCTAAATTCTAATGCTTTGAATTCATACATTTCAGGGGCCTATAGTGGCATACTCAGAGAATCTCAGAGCTCTAAGTATGCCAATCATTGTCTGGCCTTTTATAAACCAGCCGGTGAGCAGACAGTTCATTGCAGGTACTATTCAGAAGTGAATGGTTCTTTTAATTAGTAAGGCTGTTCGAGTCTCTGGGCTTGTGGGATAGAACTTGTTGAGTCGTTTTGTTACATAATCTACACATTAAGTAATAGCTCTTCTATTAAACAGAGTGATGTAGAGAGACTGTATCACCCACTTGTCTCTGTTCAGCTGCCTAATAACATTTATCTCAGTTCTGAGTAGGAGGAGCCATTGAATTCTCAGCTGATGTCAGAACAATGGTGGCTGGGACATTGTGGTTAATGGTCAAAAGACTGATCAATAGCATTTAGCTTCTTATTAAGTTACAAATTCATTTCTTCAGAAAACTGAAGACATTTCCAATAGATTTAGCTGTTTTTAAGAAAAGAGAGCATTACCAAAAGTTTTTTTGTTTTTGCCAGCCAACAGAATAGAAGTTAAAGAGACCAAAAATCTAAATTCTGTCATTATTTTCTCCTCTTCATGATGGAACAGATATTTTGATGAAATCTGAGAACTGTCTGACCCTGCATAGACAGCAACACAGCTGACACATTCAAGACCTAGAAAGGTAGTAAGAACATCATAAAAATAGTACATGAAGAGTTCCGATGCAAAACCTTCTAAAAGCCATCTCGGTCAAAAATGAGATAATGATACCGAGTGAATGCTCTTGACACATATTATACATCCATCATATACTTTTACTTCAAACTCGCCAAAATCCCACCCTCAGCTCAATCAGAAATACCAGTACTTACATAGAAATCTATACATCTGAGCCTGATAAAAATAGCAAGTTATAGCAAATGAAAAGAGGAGAAGGAAAAGAGTGCAAAAAATAAAATAAAATAAAATGAATCTTGTGTCTATTATTATCATTTCCAATCAGGTAGGTCAAATATTAGGCTAAAATTGTAATTAATACTGCTTGTACGTATATTTACCCCCTGTCCACTTCAGTTTGTCAAAATATTGTGCACTTTCCTGCTTACTAAGTCCTTCTCTATATGATTTTGCATCTTCCAAACATTTTTTTTTCATGGTTTAGACAGCATAAATTATTAACCGTGCAATCCATGCTGTTGTTTACATCCGAGTATCTTCAATATGACCATGCATCCGGGAAACTGACTAAACCGTGATGTAAGTACAAACCCTCTGTATTTCATATTTGAATGATGTCCTTACTACCTTTCTGGGCCTTGAACATGGTAGTTGTGTTGCTGTCTATGCAGGGTCAGAAAGCTCTTGTATTTCATCAAAAATATCTTAATTTGTGTGTTTATTCAGAGATAAACAAAGGTCTTATGGGTTTAGAATGACATGATGGTCAGTAATTAATGACAGAATTTAAATTTTTGCACAAACTATCCCTTTAATATAAGAACACTGATAATACTCTAAGATGAATCATATGAATTTACATACATTTAGCTTATTTCTACAGCATGGTAGAAAGACATATAATATAATAGACTATAATTTCAGTCTGTCTTCTCAGTTTTTAGATGCACTGTTGATTACATGTGTCAAGCTCAATTATACAACCTTGCTATTAAAGTTGTACTGTAGCAAGAAAATTATTGAATGAAAACAAATATTTAGTTCCACAGAACTAGACAACTTAATTATATTATATTTGCAACCATAGTAACCTTTTTCACATCATTTGCCAAATACGTATCAGACTGAACTGCCTGAAAAATAGATCATTAACAAAATGATTCCAAAGGAAAATATATGAGACGTTGCACCTGGAATGAGTAACTGGGTTACTGTGGTAATCAGGAATTGTTTAGGCCCATAGATGGGTTCACCTTTTTCTTTAATGTGGAAGTAAGGCTATGGGTGAGACTTCTGGTTTATTTTTCATTACAGGGAAATAATGAGAAGAATAACCTGCAGTAAATAGAAAAACTGTTTGCACTACAAACCAATATTCTCATAATCAAGATACATTAAAATACATTAAAATAACATGGTAAGACATACAAATTTGCAATATCAAGCAGCAAAACAAGCTGTTTTGTACAGCTAAAATCACTGGATGTGGATGAGACTGGAAGCCAGACCCATAAATGTAAAAAAATTGCCACGTTTACGGGAAGAAAACATTTCTGTAATCACTGTAAAAAATGAAAAAAATTCTTTAATTGGTAACACCTTTTAACCAACATTTAATCAACTTAATTTTCCTTGGTCAATCACACTTATATAATTTTAGTTCATTCAATCCTAATATGTATATTAGTCTAACTTAATTCAACTGCATAAGTGAACAGTTGGATCAACTTAAAAATGTTTAGGTTTTAGGTATTACCAATTGAAGTAATTTTTTTTTTGGTCCAACTGTTCACTTTTGACAGTGTTAAGCTGTTAGCTTACTCCTCATTGAAGATGTTTTTAAACAGTTTTTTAACAGGTCTATTAATTTATACAATTAATTATATACCTATAATTCAAAGTATTAACACTGCAATCAATGAAAATTAGTTCAATGAGAAATTAAATTTAAGTTAAATTAAGTTTAGAATGCAGTTGAATTGACCTAGGAAAATTAGATTGATAAAATGTAATTAAGTTGAAAACTTAAAAAAAAAAAAAATGACTTCAATGAACTACTTGCACAACCACTTCCGTGTTCTACTTGATACGGCTCGGGAGTTTCCAGTTAGCATTCAGCGCATCCACATGCAGACAGGTTATCTACATTGTTACATTTTCTTTAATAAAATAATTAATCATATTCTCTGCGTTAACATGAATTATCTTCAACCTGCTGAAATGTTACTATAAATACATTTCCTTTCCGTATGTGCATTCTGAATAATAAATAAATATATTTTCCTACTAACCTGCCGCATTCCCATGAACAGTATTTTTCTTTTACTGATCATATTTCATAAGTGTTGAATGTACAGTTTTAAATGAGGTTGACTGATAAACACCTATACGAAAATTGCAATAGCAAAAATGCCATGTTTGTTTTCTGTTTTTACCATTTGTATAACAACACTTTTACTACTAGTAGCCTATCGTTAAACTATGGTCATTGTAGTACAACCCGAGTTAATTTGTGGTTATATAGTTTAACTTTATTTAACCATGGCTAATTTGTTTGTGTGTGTTGGTGGCCTGTTATTCCGAGCCCCTACTGCTAATTCCATTGTTTAAAATGGCTGAATGAATGAAAACTGCCTTATTTAACAATGTTTTATTTAAATAATTTTTAACAGTAACACATTAACAGTGCGACTACTTTGAATATTCATATTTTGGCATTAGGCTACATACAGTGAAATGATGACAGAATATGACACGGAATACTGACTGGTTGTTTACCGTGTTAAAGAGTTGGATTCTCATGCTAAACATGGCCAAAGTTAAAAAAAATAATTTCTGTGCTGAAAATCTTACTTCCGGGGTGTTACAAGTTTCGGCTGTTTTTTTTTTCTTCGATTGTGGCTTTAATGACGTAATCGGTGGTGGAACTCCTTATATGAGCATTTCTCCCTGAAAAGTGCGCCCGCACACACGTCGACTAGAGGAGAGAAAGAGCGTGCCCATCAACATGCTTTATTCGGCTGCACTTCTGCAAGGGATTCACTCGGGAAGATTGTCTCTAAAGAAGTGTGGTTTTAGTTGTAAGGCAAAGATAACTTTGCTCAGCTTCCTGAAGAACCCAGCATTACATGGACAGTGCAGTTCCTTTTTCCGTGGCAGCAGTGGAGTTTGCAAGTGTTTGTTGACAAACATTTTATATACAAGGCCCAGTTCAATGCTGGATTTGCACATTGTTTGATACGGAAAGATGGAGTGGTCCCAGCTACTGAAAGTTGGAGTGTCGGCTTTTTCCAGAGAGAATCGGAAAGCTGTATTTTTCTTTTATAAATATGATAAAACTAAAGACTTTTTGGAGATATTAAGGATGCAGTACTATCTATAGGTACTCAAGATTAACATGAGATTAGGTGAAACTGTGTATGTTATGTACCCTTTAATACAAATAAATAAAGGTTCATTATGATCTTATTCATCAGGGGGGTATTCCATAAAACAAGTTTACCAAATAAGCCAGGCTTATTTCAGTTAGTCTGACTTATTGTCACTTGATTTGGCTTAAAATAAGTCAGACTAACTGAAATAAGCCTGGCTTATTTGGTAAACTTTTTTTTAATGGAACACCCCCCAGATCTCACAAACATGGCAGCGTCGCGATTAGGCCACTAGACACCCTGTGGTGAAAGCCACCACTTTCTTAGGTCGGTTTATATTGGATTAAATCTTCACTTTCCGTTGAGTTTGGTAAATTCTGTACACAGTAATCATCCGAATGTCTTCTCCTGTCTCTGAAAATGTCCTGATTTTGAAATCATCTTGAGAACTCTTATTTTATTAAGCATTTAAGTTTAACAAAATCTATTGAAAATCTATTGTTTATTAATTATTATTATTATTATTATTAAAGTAATTTTTTTAAGTTGATCCAACTGTTCACTTTTAGCACACTGTGCTATGAGCAACAGTTGCGTCCTAACCATGTCACATTTCTTTTACTATTTTATTACTAAGTGTTCTGTAAGTTATTATAAAGTGAATGTTGAGTAACAGTGTGAGTGGCATGACAGCAACTGACTGTGTGTTGGGAAACTCAGTGGAAGCAGGTGTTGGTTCTCTTCTGTTGTATTCAAGTGTGATATTGCTATATTTCTGAAGTTCGCGTGACGGCCAGAACGGTGACCAGCGCTATCTCCACCTTTGTGTAACGAAGTCTGCTCAGGTCAGGTTGGCGCAGGAAGTGTGGAAGGACGTCAGCAGAATTTGACCCAGATAGCTTTCCTCCACTTTGAGTGCTCCACACATCAAACCAATTTATCCCCCTCCTGTTAGTGTCAGAGCGTATTAGCACTGACTGCGTGACTGTGAGTCTGGCTGATGCGGTTCAGTAACCTACAGGGTCACGCGCTTATCTGAGAGAATATGACTGCGAGTTTGTTCCTACATAGGGTGTGAATACAACGTCACCCAGCTATAATGATACCTAATGGCTACTCCACAAAAAAAAAAAAATCCTTAAGCAAAACCCTCAAGATGCAGAAAGCTGGGGATCGTGTAATATGCGGAGGGCCAGCTCTCACCAGGTGTGAAATATTGCTGCCTTCAAGTCTTCCTGAGAAGTTCCTAATTACAAATTCAGAAATGGTAATTATGTAGTGATGTGATTTAAAGTAATCGTGGTCTGAATAAAATGAATGTGTGTGGCAGTTTCATATTTCTTTATTTTTAATTCACTTCCAGACAAGGACAGGAAACGCAAATAATGTGGACTGCTTGTGTAATTGATGTTTATGTATGTTATCATTGTCTTGCAGCCACATAAGATGATGTACAGTAGTTTTGTGCTCACTAATTAAGCAGAATATTCTTTTTCTTTCTTTCTTGTATACATACAGTATATATGCTCCATACTGCTGTTTGTTTTACAGTATTGGCCGTGAGAAAGACACAGAGCTAAAGAATACTGTGTTTACTTTAATGGGCAACTCAGAGAGCAACTTGTTTGTGTAGGATAAACAGAGAGTGAAGAGGCGGCCCTGCTCACAGTTCACCAGTGCACAGCAGCTACTATCATTCAGTAGTGAGCGAACAAAAGGGAGAGGATGAAGAGAGTAGACAGGAGAAGAGAGGAGGTATTAGTGTAGCTATACTACCTACACTAGTGGACTACCTACACCACCCACACTTTGCATCAGTGTTGTGGACTTTGGTGTCCTATGGTTTAGATGCACTAATTCGTGTTTTATTTTTTTCCATTTTTGTGAATAGTGAAATCTGTTAGATGTGTTTGATGACTATCATAATGTAGCATTAAAAGTACCTTAAAATGGTGATCTTGACCTTCTAAACTGTATCCAACAGTTAAGAGCAAGCTGAAATGTAATATTTTTGACACATGTTGAGTGTAATTTAGTTAAATATAGTATTTGTAACCCTGTTATCAATTCTGGTGTAGTTATTTTATTTATTTTATATTTTATGTTATATTAAATTTTTCTTTTATTTGTTTTGGTTTGGTTTTACACAAAAAATGTTACTTTTCTGTAATAGGGGTATTATGCGGTAACATATATATTGAAAAAAAAATACATTCTAATATTTTTACAAACATTATATGAGTGTTTTATTAATATTATATGAGTGGCTTTATTATCTGTTTAGCAAACAGTTTTTTAAACATAGTTTATATCAATAAAGATTAAATAAACATAAAAAAATAAATAGATAAAATGTATAAAATGCAAAAAAAAAAAAAAAAGTAAATAATAAATAATAATCATGAAATGTCTTGAGCTTTTCAAATGTATCCAACCATTAAAATGTAAAGAAAAAAACATATTTTGATATAATACATATATATATATATTGTATATATATATATATATATATATATATATATTAATTCTTTCAGGAATTATTATAATTTTTTTTTTTTAAATGATGGCTTAATTTAGTTAAATATAGTATTTTAAAGTATATAATATATTTTTATTTTATTCTTTTCTTTTTATTTATTTATTTATATATTTATTTGTATTTAGTTTTGGTCTTAAATCACCATTTTAAGGTACATTTGATAATTATTTCCTTTTTAATAATTTTGATTGCATTTTATACATTTCATCTCTTTATGTTTATTTAACCTTTATTGATTCAAACTGTATTTAGACACCAGTTGTGCTAAATGGATAATAAAACACTATAACCACTATAATATTAATTTGACTTCATTAGGTTGACAATTAATTTTTTTTTTATTTATTTATTTTTTGGATCTATCTATCTATCTATATATGCGTATATATATATATATATATATATATATATATATATATATATATATGTATGTATGTATGTGTGTATATATATGTGTGTGTGTATATGTATATGTATGTATATATATATATATATATATTTATTTTTATCTATTTATTTTTCAAGAATTACTTGTATGTCAATTTAATATATTATATCAAAATATGATTTTTTTTAACATTTTAATGGTTGGATACATTTGAAAATCTATTGTTTATTAATTATTATTATTATTATTATTTATTTATTTATTTTTTTTTTTGCATTTTATACATTATACATTATTTATCTATTTATTTTTTAAAACTATGTTTAGAAACCAGTTTGCTAATATTAATAAAACCACTCATAAAATATTTATTGGATTTCATTAGGTTTACAGTAAATATTTTCACAAGGTTAAATATATATATATATATATATATATATATATGTTGAGACATGTTGAGTGATGGTTTAATTTAGTTTTTTAAATTGTTAAAAACAATCTTTTTATGTTTATTTAATCTTTATTGATTTAAGCTGTATTTAGACACCAGGTTTGCTAAACGGATAATAAAACCACTCATATAATATTTACTGGACTTCATTAGCTTAACAATAAATATTTCCAGAAGGTTACTGACCTCCCTTCACTAAACGTTTCAATGATTTTATTTTAAGTGTCTATTTGTGGAAAGCTTTTGTAAATAATAAGTTACCTTGCTCCTGCTCTGCTTCCTGACAGAGATCTGCTCATTTTAACTAGACCAGAGAGACCGCACAGGTGACGTCAGCCCTGCAGAGAGAGGAAGTCATAGTCCAGTACACAGATCGCTGTTACATGCTCACACACACGTTTACACAGCGCATTAACATTTTCTTACTGTCACCTTGTAGGCTTTAATGAGGCTGTAAGTGTATATCAGTGTCTGCACATCGCATACAGGTGTGTGCGCGTATGGCCAAAGCCGATATTTTAACAGTCATGATGTTGATCGCCAGTGTCCTGCGGGCACCTGCTCTGGGTGGGATGTTTCTCCGCACGCCGAATGGAAACTCTAAGAATAGGCATGTCACCTGATGGGGGCTGATAACACACTATTGATGGCTCCGTAGCGCTGAGTGAGACTTGAGGGTGCCGAGTCCCGGGTGTGAATCACCCCGCTGTCTGCTGTTAACACCCTCACATAACCCCTACTAAATGCTGGCCTTAGACACACACTTTTAAATCAGACATCATGTTTCTCTAATTTTGTTTGTGCTTATCTCTTATTGTTGGAACGCTGTAGTCAGATGCTCTTTTATCCCACCGTTTTGTGGTTCATCTGTTATGAAAACGGAGTTCATCTCCTAAATATTGTTAATCCAATCCAAGCCCCATTTGCCGGACATAATCCAGAGCCATTAGATGAAACAAGAGTGTATTATTATGACCTGGACTGACTGTACCACACACACCTGCCCTTCTCGGCTCTATTCAAGCCAGTATGTTTCATTTAAAGAGTGTAGACGTTGCAGTGTTTGCTGTAGAGACACGGTGTTTCATCGTGCATAGAACTGTGTGACTACTTGAGAGATGTTTTACATTGTATTCGTTGCTAAATTGGATAAATAGAAGGTTGTGGTTCATGCTGTGTCTAAACTGGACAGTTACACTGTTGTCGGAACAAAACTAGATGGGCCTCATTATAATCAGCAGAGCTGTCTGATTTCGATGCGCTCCACATTTACTCTAGCTGCTTATTTTCTCCATCCGTCTGAAATAAAGTGGTTTTTATCATGAGTTGATTGCTATGAAGTTTGGAATACATTTAAGTAACCTGAAATGAATATTTTTTTTTGTCCCTGCGGGGAATTTTGTCTTGGATCTGTGGCGCTGTACGCAGAGATAAAACACGATTGCTCTCTTTCAAATCATTATATAAACTTCTGTCCGTAACACCAAAGCCAGCTCATGATGTTTCTGGGCTCTGGCCTACTTATTTAAATCATCTTTGTTTTTAACCATATCTTTCCCAGGTAAGCAATTTTCTGTGAATATGCGAGACTTCTGATTCATTAAGCTGGGTACACACCACAAGATAATCGGGCTGATTTTTCCACTTCTGGCAATCCTAGGTAATGTCCGATTGTCTTGGTTGTTCTAAATATTGTTTTATAAGATTTTCCTGTGGTGTGAGATGTGTTAAGAGTGACTGAATCTGCTCGGAAGAATGCCAGAGGCGTAAATATTCAACATGTTGAAAAATACGTGAATTTTCTGTCAAAATCATTCCAAACACTATTATCACAATTTCTTCCTGCCTATAGTCAAAGACTATAGAAAACTCAAGACGTGTCACTTCTATAGTTTGAAAAATGCGATGCTCTAGTGATGGGTCATTCTTGAACGATTTGTTCGTTTTGAACGAATCTTTTATGTGACTCGGGAAGAACGACTGCATAGGTTAGTCTTATGGGGCTGTCACGTGATGAACGAATGACTCGACCCCGAACTCGAAAGATGAACTAATCAATTCTCTTTCCGGCTCAGACTGCATAGGTTACTCTTATTGGGCTGTCACATGATAAACGAACGATTCAAAACTGAAAACTTGTTAGATAATAGGTGAGATGAGCTAAACATAGACAAAAGACCCAGGTAAACAATTAATTAATATTTTCTGTTTCTTATAGCATTATAGTTTTCTTGTTTGTAGTAGTGTGATCAACGTTTGTGTAAACAATAGATGTGTTAGGGAAGTAACATGTAACATTTTAATTACATTTTGCTAAAATGAACGGAATGAACGAAATGACTCAAAAAGATTCGTTCATTTTGCTGAAAGAGACTCAAGGTCCGAGTCGGTAAAATGATCCGAACTTCCCATCACTACAATGCTAATTATGGCCGCGAAGCCCCGCCTTTTTAGTGAAAGAGGCAATAGGTGCGTTCGACTTAATGCGGCGCCGCAAAAAATCGACTGCCGCCTTAGAAAAGCAATGCATTTTGGTAAGATCATTTGTCCGACTTTGTCCGGCGTTGCAGCCGCCTTACGATCACATGCGCCATCAAAGTACCGTGAGAGCAAAACGAGACCAGTCGCCGAGGTCAGGCGCTGCAGTTGCTCAAAATCGGCTGCGAAAGCCTTGATGACGACACACTTTATTCTCATTGGTCAGATTATGTGTGTTGCGTGTTTTTTTCTTAAAAACGTTCCTGTATGTAATCAATCTTGATATTGAATATCTGATATTCAAACAAAACATTAACAAAAAATAAGATTAGGCTATCTGGTAAATATATATTCTGATTGTATAAGAGTTAAAGTTTTGAAAAAAAAACAAAAACTTCTGGTTAACCAGATGCTGTTTTTTTTAATGGATGTCAATGGAGAAGAGGCTTCACTACACTGAATAAACTGCTTATATTTGAAAAATGTCCTATAGCTACAAAAACAAGATACAAATAATAAACTTCACATTGCATCACATAGAAGTAACTAACATACTAATTTGAGACTCTTAAAGATATGATCAATAAAAAAGCAAAACGATTGTATAGAATAAATGATAGGCAAATATCTTTCTTTTATTGATTTGTTGTAATATATCTTACGTAGTTTCATTTCTTCTTTTTCTTTTTTCCTTTCTTTTTGTATGTTTGGAACAGCCTACAGTGTCATCCTATATAGGCTTATATGTGCTGTATATGTATATATGGTTTTGTGATACAATAAACAAATCTTTTACGAGGTCTGTGTTATATTAGCTCCACACTACGGATAGCTACAAGTGTCCGACCTGACGGCCGCCTCTTTACTCCTCCCCCGCCTGCAAGCGGCTGCTCTCGCCAGCTGGTGGAAGGCTAGTGTAGTGCATCTCGAACGTACCTATTCGTTGATTAGTAAAGTCAGCGCGTCACTGCAGCTGCCGTTAGAAGTCCCGGTTGCTATAGAAACAGTCGGTGTTCTAAGGGGCGGTTCACATGACGCGTCCTTTGTGCACTAAGTTCGTTATTTAAAATGTAGCCGCGAGATATGCGCTCATAATGGAAGTGATGCGGTCGTGGCAACGGCAAACGCCACGGGTGTGCAAGCTACAGAGCGCTTTATAAAGAAGGAGAAAGTGGCGCGCCTAGCGCTTTCCACGTGTTTTTCGGTGTGAACGGCCCCTAAGACGTGCGCTCAGTACTGCGCATATGCACTGGCTGGTCTAGCCCGAAAAATAAGTGTTTTTTTCTTAACGCTATTGGAGCACAAGGAACCATATTTATGAGACAGTTCTTGTTAGATTTCATTGGTGATTTCAAATATGAAATTTAATCATAAACTTGGTTTAAAAAAAGCTCATTCAACTTCTTCTCTGCTACTTCAAAAACGTAATTTTAGACAGACAGACTGGCAGGCAGACAGACGGAAAGAAAGAGAAAGAAAGAGATAAGATTGTGAATTACCTCTGTGAGTCTGTGCTTCTCTCAAATGTGATCAGCAGCTCTATTTATAGTGAAATTTTAAGTTGTTACCTCGCTTAGGAGAAATGTCATGTAGTTTTTAAGTTATTAATCTTCATAGCAGCGCTAACAACATTAACACATGTTCATGTGTGTGCTGACTGTTATTTTCATACTGCGTTTTGTACATAATAAAGGGTAATTTTGTGGCGAAAACATTGAAATAATCTGTCGCTTTTATCCTGTTGTTCACTGTATTTGTTTGGCCAGTGTCATTGTGGGTTTTGTTTATTTTGCCATTTTAGGCTGTAAGGACCGTTGAAATAATAGTCAGGCGAAGTGATATAGACATGTAATGCAGTCAGAAGCTGTCTGGAACTACGTTCGCTGTGCGTTTTCCTGAAAATAATGCACACCTTCAGAACATTCATCAGCCAATCAGATTCAAGCATTCAATGCCCCGTAGTATAAATAAACAATAAACACTAGGCTGCACATGATATGGACAAGTATACAGAGGAGGTATACAAATACAAGTTTTCATATAAAATGTTAAAGCGTTTCACCTTTTTAATTTTTTTTTATATATATATATATATATATTGAAAAGTGTATAGTATCAATATAATGCTCCATTTCCTTCCTACAAGAAAAAAACTAAAGGTTTTCTGCGGGAGAACTTACGTTTGTGAATATGAAATTTTGCATGAAAAAAATAAGATTTATCATGTAAACGTGACTGTGCTTTTCTTTGCTATTCTGCAGGGAATGAATAATACAATGCATATTTCTATAACAAAACAAAATGATTATCAATATTCAATACAATAATGTACAATAAAATTATGCCAAAATAGTTTTACAAAAGGGCAATGTTAAAATAAATGTACCACTGTTTCAGGTCAACTGACATAAAAGGAGCAACGAAAGTAAATTACAGTAAATACTGATTAGGTATTAACCAAACAATATTGTCTGTCAGTTGATTCTAATATGAATAAACAAAGCTAAAGAAAAACTGTCTTATAGACAAGCTCTTACAGAACTGTAATGATTATTCTCAAGTCTCAACAGATTTTTTGAGATTTCTTGTGTTCAAAGTCGGGACTCTGGTTGGAAAATCTATAGGAGCAAAATGGTTAATTCTAAGATTTTTGTCCTCATGTTTGTGGTCTCTCACATTTTGAAGATCTTTTAAGATTTAAAAAAAAATCTTTAAGTGTGAATCCAGCATTAGCAGCTATAGGATAAAAACTAATAATAAAGTACAGGAAACCATAGAGCTATTTGCACCACAAAACAGTGTGTTTATGCATGACCAAAATAAAAAATGCGCTGGGTAAATTGACCAATCCAGTGTTTGCAAACAGTCATGAAAGTTGGTGACAGAAAATTACAGTTTTCAAGTAACAGTCTATGGAAGCCATGAAATAAAAAAATAAAAAAGGAAAATTTGAGATTATATTTCAAAATTCTGACTTTATTCTCACAATTCTGAGATTACATCTCACAATTCTGATAAGAAAAATCAGCTTTTCATTCTCTCTTTTCTCCTTGGCTCAGAATGATGAGTTTATATCCTACATTTCTGGCTTTTTCAATGATTTCTGTTCCGATTCTAACATCCAAAGGCACAACAATAAATTGTTCTCTTATTCAATGGATTTTACCTGTTTTCCTCCACTTGTTGCCAATGTTTTTTTTTTTTTTTTGCCACCACAATGTGTGCAAGTGAGGTAACTGTGACGTTTACTCCAAATTGGTCTATAAGTTCAGACCACTCATTTGATAATTGACATGCTTTACAGCTGTTCACCGTTCTAGATCGACAAACTGTAATACTGTATAAGATTTCCATCCGAACTGAAAGCATAAATCTAAGCTATACGCGCTGACAGTTTCACAGCCAAAAGCTGTATGACACTTTATTCATTCAGCAGCTTTACAACCGGCAGCGCTTATACTTAGTTGCTGGCGACCCACCAAAATAAAGAATTGCTGATTTTAGGTTTGAAAATTCATATAAAAAGAAAAAAAATGCAAATGTAAATACAGTTCTGTAAAAATAATTGTGTTTTTATTTAATACTCATTTTTATATTAAAATATAATCATATTATCACATTGTATTTATTTTGTTTATTATTTTATTTTTAAAAACGAAATAAAATGGAATAATACTATTATTACTATTATTAATTAATTATTTTATATATATAAAATATATATCTAACCAAACTAAATCTCCAGGTGCTCTCATGAGAACCAGAATGAAAACCTTATATGCACCCCTGTTTATGATAATGAATTAAAATATACAAATACCAGTTTGCAAAATCAAACATCAAAATGGACTGATTTTGTACAGCTAAAATAACTGAAAACAAAAATGGTTGTGCTTATGTTAAAACTGTGAATATGCAATTGTTTCAACACTTGCTGTATGTTATGTGTCAACTCACTGACTAGTCGAATTTGAAAAGATGTAGTTTTGCACATTCCTAGTTGCAGTAAGACATCAGTTGCTTCCATGTCATTTTATTTGATAAAAAAAATTATTCTTACTATATAAAAAATAAAACTTGATTTTAGTCCTCAGTAATGATATTTGTTGAGCACTGGCATGCTGGCCAGCCTATGGAAACCACAGTTCTGGATGAATGTTAAAATCTTTGCAGAATCCAATTACAGATGTCATTATCATAGCACCTCAGCTTCCATCTCTTCTCTCGATAATAGCCGTCTCTAACAGCCACGAATGCATGTGTCAGCAAAGGACCCAGCAGCCACTGCCCCAAGACACGTTCAGTATGGATTTACAGTCAGCAGTAAGAGCACAATGTGAAATTCTAATCCCTCCTGTTTGTTTTTTTATGACCATTGTTATACCTTTGTTTATAAGAGTAATGGAGTTGTTCAGCAGGACATTTTCTGCCAGTCTGTGTGTCCCAAAGATAAGGTGAAAAAACAATGAAGTTTCTGGGGGAAAAATGTGTTTGTCGCATATGTTTTACAGTAGCAGAAGCTACATGTCGGTTAATTGCAGTCTGATGCTGTTTTCACTTTCAGCTCGCTAATGATAAGTGACTGCAAGGGAATTACAAACCTCTTATTACTGACTTCATGACTTATTCATGACTCTCCAACATGACAATTCCAAGTGATGCATGCTTAGTTTAGTCAGTATGCAAAGGGGACAGCATTATTTTCAATTCCTTGTGAGAATGTGTGTTTGTTTTAGGAGTGAGGTGCATACGGTTTGAGCTTAGGGAGTTTTAGATAATTCTGTGTTCTTGGAGTAGCACTTAACCTTGCCCCTGTGTTTGAAGTCTTTAAGTATTTTATGGTGAAAGCAGCGCTGGCATCGAAATTAATGAGAACATGAAATGACGAGCATGGACTAATATGAAATAATATTGAATTATTCAGCATTAGGGTTGCAAGAACCTCTTCCATTAAGAAAAATACTGCAGCCGAATGATTTTCATGCTCATGAATGTGTAGTTCTTCAACATTCAGAACACTGTCCTAAAATACTCTCACCGATATTTAGATGCTATTTCATCTACAGCAGCACAGCAAAAGAAATGACGAGTTGTGATATTCAGGCCAGCAGCGTGATTGTGAGTGACACTGATTTTATACAACAGTTGAGTAACAAGTAAGTTTATACTGATTGCAACATTTAGACTATGTTCAAGTAGGCATGAAGACTGCAAGTGTGTGTAGAACTTTTGATTACCTGATGGGAGGCGTGTAAAGTGTTGTAAAAATACAAGATTTTCAATGCTTTGCATTTTAAACTAAACTTCTGAATGTCTGTTCGGTACTGCCTACATAAAAACAACAGTTTATTTGTGCTGCTTCTAATTATGTGATTCCATACATTTTGCAAAATACACATGCTTTCCTCTTCACCAATAAAATGTGCAATACTTTACATTTTACTCCCAAATTCTATGTACAGTAATATCTATAATTTAACATACACTAGGTAGTTTTCCTTGCCATCTCACGATTTCAGGGCATGTGAGTTCCCGAACTTGATGAATGATTGGATATGTACAGAAAAGTATTATTTGATATAGTGTTAATTTAGTGTACGTTAGGGACACTGGGTATTTTTATTCAGTCTTGCACACTTACTTCCTGTCACATGTATGCTCTCTCAAGTAATCAAGACTACAAATGTGGATTTGGGACAGACCTGCAGTAGTGGTATTTTGTTTCTGAATGAGTCAAAGTTTTTGAATGAATGATTCAGTGACTCTCTCATTAAGACAGTGGACGAATTTAAAAAAGCTTACTATTCTTAGTGTTTCTAACATACCCTTAGGCCTCATGTCCACCAAAGCATTCTCCCCGCAACTAGCATATTTTTTCAATTGTTCTCAATGGGGGCACCACATTTTTTAAAATGCCAGGAGCGCTCTGGCGTTTTTTTCCGAGAGTTATAGAATGTTCAACTTCAGGTAAAATGCTGCAGTCATCACTGTTACTTTATAGCCAACTAACCAATCATAGTGGAGGAGGGGCGGGACTTCACACCATCACACCCTGCTTGTACTACAACTGAACAACAATGGAGAAGTTAATATTGCATGTCTTTGAGTATTTATGTCTTTACCAGATGGAATTGCCAAATTACCATATTATTGTTATAAAAAAAATGCTTGGAGAAACATTTAATTCACAAAGGATATGCCATATTACTTCAGCGGATATTCCGTATCATAGCAACCACAGCGTCTTAAGTGCTCACAGCTCTGCGTTTTCAGCAGAGCATCTAGCGCCTGGCTTTGGTGGGCACTCGGCCTTACAAGGTTGAATGGCAAGAGTGGAATGGATATATTTTATTCCAAATTCAGCCAGACTTGTTTTGTTCCTAATTATAAATAAGTTTTTGAATGAACTGGTTGAGTGATTGATTCAGTGACTCCCTCACAGTCACTTCTGTATGAATCTGTGTTTTTGAACAAGTCATTAGAATAAACGACTTGGAATAAATGAATAAATGACTCACTTATAAAGACATTCACTTGTCACCATCTACTGGTTTAGCATTGTAGAAAAACTTTGTCTCTCAGCCAGGCTGCACAAGGGTTTGGATCAACATAAGTGTGAAAAATGATTATAGAATTGCTGTATTTAAAGGGATAGTTCACCCAAAAATGAAACTTCTGTCATTAATTACTCACCCTCATGTCGCTCCAAACCCGTAAGACCTTTGTTCAGCTTCAGAGCACAAATGAAGATATTCTTGATGACATCTGTGTCGAAGACTGACACGGAAGAGCAAAAATTGTTGAGTAAAGTTGTATGTTTTTTTTTTTGCACACAAAAAGTATTCTCATAGCTTCCTAATATTACGATTGAACCACTAATGTCATATGGACCTTATGGATCTTATGTTTAAGTTCATTTCCATGCACTGATTTAGAAAACATCTACACTACCCTCCAAAAGTTTGGAAACACCCTAGAAAAGTGTGGTTTTGAACAATATTGGTATGAATCCTTTTTAATTTGTGATAATTTTAGCGCTGATAACTAAGGGACAAAACAAACTACGAAAACATTTTTTATTACATAAACAGTTTATACAGAGAAAAAACTTAAATTTTCGATTAATCAAAATATCCACCATTAGCAGTTATTACAGCTCTGCATAATCTAGGCATCCGAGCTGTCAGTTTATTCAAACATTGACTTGATGATTCACACTGGTTGGACACTTCTAATGGACATCACGGTCCAGTTCTTCCCATAGTAGCTCAATTGGGTTGAGGTCGGGTGATTGGGGAGGCTATTCCATAAATAATGACAAGTAACTTTAATGTATTTGCACCAAAAAATGATAAGGATTTATGCTGATGTCATCCAAAACCACACTTTGCCTGTATTTTTTCACAGGGGTGTTTCCAAACTTTTGGAGGGCAGTGTATGTTGACGTGAAGTTAGCAGATTTAGCAATGCTGTTTGTAGCATGTTTTGTCCTTTACTCAACTTTATGGTCATGTCTGTTGTTGCTGTAAGTTGCTCACACCCTGAAAATGTCCCAGAGGAGAATATTCTGCTGTTTTTGCTTTGCCACACAATGACTCATGTACAGTGAGTCAATGATGGCATAAGTAGACTCTTTTATGTTATTTTAGGCTATTGGGAAAGAACTGGAACAAAATAACAGGTTGGACTTTAACATACATCACCTGTACCTACATTAACCGCAGATCCTCAGTTTTAATAGCATCCCTCTCTCATCTCCCTTTTTTCTTTCTCATCAACACGTACTTAAATAATTTAGCACATTCTGAAAATACACTAAAGTGCTACATTCTCCTTTTTTTCTCTTGCATGTTCATAGTCTAAATAATTTGCATCTTGAATGACTAAAACAGAGTAATGGTGCAGGTGTTATTTCTCTTTTGCTTCCATAACAGTGTGTATGTGTGTTATGTTCCCAAAAGGTGTGATGAAATCCTCACGGGATGTGCACACCACACATAACGCCCTCCCCACAGGAGCGATTGACAGCTGCCCCATCCTTTCCTGCATCGCTGCCCTCCTCTTTACACCACGTGCACAGGAAGTACTGCATTTTTTTAACCATCTCTCTAAATTACCCATGAACACATTCAGTCGAGTCGTCAGACACACATTAGACACAGATGAACAGATGGTGTTGTGAACAAACATTTAAGTGCGTGATTTATTTTTAACGGTAGTTGGAAGTGCTGAGCTCAGGAAAGAGGTGGATCTGGGCACGTGCCTCCTCACCTCTGAGCTTTAGTTAAAGGTCTGTTTCCACGGTGAGGACGACACTGAATCTCCTGTGGCATGCACTGAGAAACGAAGATGTCTTGTGTGGGTGCGCTGTTGACGTTCCTTGTGTTTGTTTGCACTCCATTCCCTGTTAACCCCAAGTGTAAATTGTAACTCTTTTCTTATGTTAAAAACAGTCAAGGACAAATGCCACTATTTTTTTTAAGAGAGGAAAAGAAAACCCATATTAAACACGACACTTGAGATGTGGAGCAGTTATGGCTCACTGAAAAGCTGTGCTGAATATTTATGAATGTTTAGACATTTGCTGTGATGTCTGACACATGAAGCATTTCTAAAATGTGTCTCTCTTAAAGTTTCGTTGAGCGTTGGCTGTGGTTAATGAGGTAGATTGGCCTTATTGCAACATATATCTCTGTTAATTACATGTGCAGTCATTCTGTGCAGTTCAGATGAAATTATTTAAAGCAGTTTCTGTAATTTCTGACAAATGGAAAGTATTAATTCAAGACATTTCCAACAGGTTCCACCCAAACACACGTCATTGGTTGAACGAAGTTGCTAAGTCATGCATAGACTGCCACAGAACAGCAGTGTTTCTTCGGTCAACCTGTATGGGCCTTTCTACAGAATTTGTCCAAGCTGCTGTCCCACAACAACAACAACAAAAAAAACAAATTTAAAATGCATTTAAGTATTCTTAAGTGTTTACTGAGATCGTTCTATTATCTATTGAAACCAACAATAATGTTTAAAATATTACTAAGCTTAATATATGAAGAGTTCCATCTGACGTCTCTTTTTAAAAAATGCATTTTTATCAGGCTCCAATGTATAGGTTTCTATGTAAGTACTGGTACTTCTGATTGGGCTGAGGGTGGGATTTTAGTGAGTTTGAAGTAAAAGTATATGATGGATGTATAATATGTGTCGAGAGCATTCATTCAGTATCATTATCTCATTTTTGTTCGAGATGGCTTTTAGCTGGTTTTGCATCTGAACTCTTCATATATAAAATCATCATTTATCGGGCACTTTCGATTGAGCGGTGGCTGTCCCGAACCCTAACCCCTAAATTTAAACTTGTAAAAATAATATTGAAATAATTGTTGTATTTTTTCCATTGTTGTTTTTGAAAGTATGTTTTTGATTCTTTTAAAAAGTTCTAAAAAATTTATGAAGAGTTCAAATGCAAAACCCCCTAAATCTCAGTCAAAAATGAAATAATGACACTGAGTGAATGCTCTCGACACATATTATATGTCCATAAAATACTTTTACTTCAACTTTATGAAAAGTCACTACCGAACACCTTTTTTCTGCAATTAAAGCACACTTTTTTCTTTTTTGGGAGTTATTCTCAAAAAGTCACTACTGAAATTGTCACTACCAAAACATTTTTGGTAGTGCTTCTGTAGTGACATCTTTGTTTTTTTTTTGGGTGTTATTCCATAAATTTGTCACTACCAAAACACTCATGACCAAAACATATCATCGTTTCGTTAGAGACAAAAGGAAATGCATAATCCTCATATTTGGGGGAAAAAACTAAATTTAAGTACAGTTATGCAATTTTTTTTTACCAAAAAATTACTGTCATTACCAAAACATGTGATGTTTTGTCAAAAATAAAGTATACTGTAAGATTTTTATGATTTTGGTTCAATGTATATTCAAACTAATGAATCCTTACCTTTGAAATCAGTATGATCAACTTGTTGTCTTTTACAAAGAAAAATGTGATTCAAAATACAACAAATCTCATTAGTCACACTTTAAAATATTGTTAAAAATGTAATTGTTATTAATTGACCTCTAAACAAATCTGAATAAAATAGCACAAAAATATATTTACAATGTAGATGTAAGCAAATCTTAATGGGTCAATATAACCCTTTTTATTAAATTATATATGACTGTATTTCAGTAGTGACAAATTGGAGGAGAGGACAAATATTCCAAAACTTTCTGAAAATACAATATGAGAATTAACTGCACAATTACTACAAATGTGTACCCTGGATAATATACAATTTGCATACATAGAAAATTTTCCAACTCTGACACAGTACTATAGAATGCACATTAAGCTAGAATAGAAGAAAAAATGTTAAAAGAAAAAAAATGCAAACAGCAGCTTTGAGTCATCTACCTCATTTAAATAATGAATATTAATATGAATGTACATATGAATGGCCAAATTGGATTCTAATTATTTCCTTTGATTTGTTTGTTGGGGCAGCTATTTTGTACTTTTATGAGAGGTTTCAGGTGCTTAAATCTTTAATGACTTTATTATTATACACTACACTTGTTTATCATTTTAATTGAACTAATTTTTATACCAGTGTATGCTGTTTGTGCTCCATTCAACTGAGTGTGGAATGCTTTTCCAATTGAATTTGAATTTAGATATCAAAAAATTCAAGTTATTCGAAATTCAACTATGTTTTAGCTAGAAATGTGTAATATGTCTTTATTTTTGCATAAAATTAATAGCGTACAGCAAGAGAATGTGCCTGCAGTAACAATTATCATTCCTCCATTCCTCCATAAGAACAGACAAGCGAAGTCATATTATGCTGCTGAGTCAGACTCATATATATGACTCAATGAAATGCCTATCGGCCTGTTTTTTTAGTGTTGACTCATTGAATCTTTAGTGTGACATCCCGACATGCAGTAGGGACATAAAAAGCACATAAACTGTGCATCTGTGCACACGTATGCTCCTGTGTAATATGGCACTGTGACACAAGTGCCACATGGTGACTATGATTTTGCCAAGTAAGACGTGTTCCAGAATCAGCATCTTTTGTTGGTCCTGGAACAGCATGCCCATCAAACAGAATCCTAACCCCTTCACAAACCTGTACCTGAAAATATAAGTTAGTTAATAGTTTAAGTATAGTTTTAGTGTTAAATCAGAAGAATGGCTCAGCCCAGTCCTGGTTTAAAAGAAATATGGTTTTAGACAGAGAATGTTGATCAAAAAATGCCCTACTTGGCAAAATCATGAGTTGTGTTCCGATCAACAGGGTCCCTGTGCAGTGTTGACTTCTCCCTACACACTCAGCAGGGGATATCTGATAAGTGGATCTCAAAATGTGTTAATTTGGAAGCTAACAGACAACACTTGAGTTGCTCAGATTTTGACTGGTTTTGAGTAAGAGCATCCATATGCTTGTATAGAAGGGGGGTCTTTAGCTCCCTCATTTGAGCTAAAAGCCTAGCATTCCTCCATGGACTTTGGTCAAGAGCCTTTGTGCTATCCAGCTAGAAGAAGGTCCACTTTAAGTTGATTGCTGGCTTCCTCCTGAGTCATGTCCTGGTCCTCTCTGTCTCCATCTACCCTTCTCTTTGAAACATTCAGTTTTCAGAAGAGTGCACTATTAATTACTATGGTACTCTATCAAAAGTCATGTAATTAGATTTAGTGTTTTATCATCAGCCAACGCAAAACCATGGCAGAACTAAGGCGGAACTCAGCGTCCGGTTGTGATTTACAGTCGCTGCGTGTTTAGAAAATAATCCTGACAAATGTGGAGATCTTAATCACTCTGTACTTTGCCCATTCACTTTCAAGCCTAGCAATCATGTGAATGAGCTGCATTGCTAAGCATCATACTGCTTTAAGAGGACATAAAACCTGCGGTAATTTGCTCTCGAATGTACCTGCAGAAGTGCACTTCGGAGTGCAGGAAGTGCAGGGAACCATGTGACTGCTGCTCTGTAAATGAGGGGATGTTCGTTGCTTAATGGAGGCTGTGTATGATCTTTATGCCACCTTTTATATGCCGTACTTCTCTCAAATAGCATATTACGCCCTAATGCGCGACAGTGGCTTGGTGTGAAGTGTGTACTATTTTCCGAATGAGTGAATCACTCAGCAGACTCTCATGGATCAAATCATTTCAGTGCTTTCCACAGGATCATTTGTACTCTGCCACACTGCATGGAAGTGGAGTTTTTATATAAAGCTTGTGCTGGATCGGTGTGTTGTATAGGTTATACAGATCTCGCATTTTGCTAAATAGCAAAAGCTATAGCGCCATTATGTTTAATTAAACAATGGTGCCAATTAACTGTTATCAGATGTTTGCATGAACAGTTGTTAACATTACTGAAACGTTAAGCTAGAAACTGCTTTCATGTCACAGCCAATAGCTGACAGTTTGTTTATGAATTAAAAATAAAATACTAAAAACTGAAACCATTTGTTTTAAATCTATAATAATAATAATAATAATAATAATAAATGAATATATTAGTGGTGTCAAAATTAGCGTTTTAATGCATTTTTTAAAATTTTAATGTATTAAAAATATTTAACCAATTAATGCATAGGCAGGGCTAGATTTGGCCACCACACTCACAACTGCTAAAGAAATGCATTTATTTAGATGCACAGACCGTCTTTATGAGCACATCAAACGGGAGCAGTGTTGCCAACTTAGTGACTTTGTCACTAGATTTAGCGGGTTTTTTTTTCAGACCGCCTTAGCGACTATTTTTCAAAAAAGTGCCTGGCGACAAATCTTGTGACTTCTTGGACCAACCCTATTTAGTTTCTGAGACTCTCTGGCACTGATCCGCAAAGACGAGGATGGCTTTCCCAGCGCATGCTCTCTCTCTGTGTCTGCTCTGTTCACTGAGTGGCAGAGAAGCAGAACTTTCAAATAAAAAAAAAATATTCTGTTGCTTCTAACTCTATTTTACATGCAAGTATAACCGTATAGCACAGCCATTGTCTTAACTGTATGTGTATTTGATTTCATTAGACAATGTCATGATTATGAATCGGGAATCTAGTGTAGATTAATAACTTCGAAAGCTGGTTATGTAGTCTTAAAGGAATAGTTCACCCGAAAATTAAAATTTCTCCATGATCTACTCACCCACAAGCCATCCTAGGTGTACATGACTTTCTCCTTCCAGACGAACACAGTCTGAGTTGTTTTAAATTTTTTTCCTGTATCTTCCAAGCTTTATAATGGTGGTAGATAGTGGCTGCTATTTTGAAGCTCGAAAAACTGCATGTTGATCGACAAAAACTAACCCATATGCCTCCAGGGGGTGCTAACACATGTCTTCTGAAGCGGATTTGTGGGTTTTTGTAACAAAAATGTTTATATTCATAAAATTCTAAACATGAGGGTGAGTAAATCATGGTCATGTTCATATTTCATATTCACAATTAGGCTGCATTAAAATGCAGTATGTGAGCACAAAAAGGAATGAAAATAGGACGCACTGACATCATGAATATGCTAATTAGTGTATGCCGTCATCTAGCGACAAATAAAAAAAGGTCATCTAGCGACATTTGGCGGCTTTTCAAGCGGGGTTTAGCTACTTTCCGTCGAAAAAAGTTGGCAACACTGAATGGGAGACTTCTCAGACGTGCGCTCCAACTTCAACTCAGCACCAGGCGCGAGTCAAACGAGTGCAGAAATGGACTAGGGAGCTTTAGTAGAACATCAGTGAACTTTGGTCACATGAGATGTTGTCAGGACAAATGGCGGAAAAAATGTACCTGTCCTGTCAGCCGTTATACTGTGCTGGCGCGCACTGTATTAGGCTTAAATTAAAGCGCTGTATCATATTGAAACCTAAATGATACTGCAAGTATGCAATGTCATAGTTATGTCGTCTGTTAAGACATGAAGTTACATAAAATATTTATTATCTGAGTCACACTTAAAGCAGTGTCAGGTCCACGTCAAATTCAGCAGCGGCAGTTTTTAAACCTTTAACTGTCACTCCCTTTTTTTAACATAGACGTGACAATGAACTATTCATGAATGAAAACATTTTGTAATATGATTTTGATGTACATTTTCCATAGTAATGCAATGGCTTTTAAAGGAAATTTTGAGATTTTAAGTTTTCTACTGATATAATTACTTAGGATTTCTAAAGTGTGATAGGGAAAAGGGCAACAAAGAAAGTCTTATTGCGATAAAGGTCAGAACTCCTGTTATGATGTACGTTTTTTGAGGTGCACTCTTGTCATAAATGAATCTACTTCCTACATAATGTGAAACACAAAACAGTTGTCAAATATCTATTTAGGAGTCTTAGACATTTCCAACAATATATAGTTTGTCATGATTAGATTAAGATTTATTTGTAATATGGTGAAGTAAACTTAGGCGTCCTGCTGACGGGACGGTGACAGTTAAAGAGTTAAAGTAACAGCATCCAAAATATCCTAATAACCAACTGCTGTGATGTCTGTGAATCAAAGAGCAAAATTAAAAAGTGGAAGTTAATAACTTCTGTAGTTTTAAGTTTTATCTTAATATAATTTAGAAAGGTATATAATTTAGTGTTTGATAACGTTAGGCTATATTTTCTTGCTGAAGGGCACAGGTAGCTAGCCTATGTGACATTTATTATAATGGGTTTATGTGAAGGTTGTTTCAAGTTCACTTAAATTAGTTATTTTTTAAAAGTCTAACAAATGTTAAAGTGATAGCTCTCAATGATACTGTAATGCTGAATGGTTATACTCAATGGTTAAATATTAGGATAAAAAATCATAATAATCATATATCTGTTGGAATCAGTGATACTTGTCTTCAAATATTAAAAATATACGTTCTTTATTCATATGAAGCATGAATGTGAAAATGTTGCAATGTATTTTTTTTCATCGATTGACACCACTTTTTTGTGTTTTAAAGAATTTTTAGTTGAGAATGTACTTGTTTAGTCTTCAAATATGCCGTTTGTTAATAAAGATAACGTCTATTTGAAAATTTGCCTCGATGTTCAGCACCAAATCTGACAGGCAGTCTTTGGTCTTGTTAATCTATTATTTGTTCTAGAGCACTACAAAGTGCTCTACATATTACAGTGAGCTTTTTATACAGTTAATACAATAAGCTTTTAATGAAGCAACTCACCTTTATTTTGTTACTAGTTCTAAAGTAACATTTTCAAATTAGTAATGGAGGCTTGAGCTTAGGTGTTTAACTGTCAAACTGAAATTTGAATAGGAGGGTTTTTAAAGACACTCCATTGTTGTCTCTGTTTTATTTACACACTTGTGCCACATTATCACACTTGTAGTCATGTGTTATGAAAAAGTAATTTTCATAACGTGAAAGATGTGTATAGACTAGTCACAATTCTTCATCTGAAAGTAATAATGCGCATTTACTCCCGGAAGTTCGGGATCGGGTTAGAGCTTTCCAGATCGAGAACTTGCATTCCAGTTTTATAAGCAGTATGCATCAGATGGTCAGTGAGCGGACCGTGGGCGTCTGAGGCTGAGACTACTGTAGGCCGCAGCTGGTGCTGCTTTGTTGCTTATATTGCTTGCCAAATCACCTTAGTGCTTTTAGACCCATGTTAAACATTTGCTGGTTAGCTGGTGGCTGTACAGCGTTTGATGAGACGGACCCCATCTGATTTCCTGAACCCATCGATTGCAAGCAGTGCTACTGAACTTAATCAGTCCTGGTGCCAGTTCAGTGCAGTCAGCATGACCTAGCCCACACCACCCCCACATCTCTGGCTTCTTATCAGTCCAGACTGCACCAAAGATCGCTCTCCCTCTGGAGATGTCTCCAACAAACCAAGCATACTGTACAGAGCCACAAACACTGGGCGTGTGTGTGCATAAGCTAGTAAGGACGTCCAAGTCTAATGATGTGCGTGGCTATAGCACTCATTGCCTTATGTCAGTATAGCATAGTGATACATTTTATAGAATAATCTATCCATCCATCCATCCGTCCATCCATTGTAGTGTTAAATATATACATTTGTGTGCACAGATTCTGTTTCTCCTGTGCTGTTGCTGTCCATTGTAAGAACTACACATGGAGAACTTGGCCTGTAGTCTCTTTGGCTTTGAAAAATAATGAAGTACATAAATCTTGTCATTTGCCAGTGACAGAATGTGCGTACAGTAATTCTGTGACCACGCTGTGTAACGTCGAGAGACAGGGCCTAGTTCTATGGACCATCCTCTAAATAGTATGAAGGTATATGGGCTGATTTTGCTGCCACTATCCTTTTGTTCTGCCCTAGTATGAAGCAACTTCTTTTCCAATGCGTTTGAAGTATTTAACCCACTTCTCAGCACCCAGCAAGAAGGGCATAATGTGGATGGATGATAAGAAAAAGCTGCATCTCTGGAAGTGTTTATACTTTTTTGGAGCTATCCATGGTGCTGAATTGTAAAATGGTGCTGAATAGTCAAATGTGCTTCCTCAGTGTGATCTCATTAGTGATATTTGTACATAAAGTGTTCTAGAAACTGACCCAGCGTCTGACAGCATCTAAAGCCATTTTTGAGACATAGCAAATGCTTTTAAACCATAAAATTCATATATTTGTACATTGTTACATATGCTGAATACTTAATGCAGTTTATTATTTCGCATTCTATTCAAGTTGTACCAGTGTCAATCCAACTTAAAAAAAATAAAAATAAGTGTGAATACCTAGTAATTGGTTATGAGATCACCCTAATTTCCCCAGCAGGAGTTAGTGTGACTCCCACCATTAAAAACCCTGGCGCTCATGATTTCCAGCTGAAATAAAGAGACGCCCCACTGGTCTGTTCTCGGTAGTCTGACCCGCCTGGCAATGCCACGGCTCAATGTCCCCTGGCCACTGCTAATCCCTGTGAGTCCTGCAGTACTCCTGAGGTCAGGCTCTTCCGGCAACTCCTCTCAGCTTTCTTAGTCTGTCTCAGTGGCTTCTGCCTGTCATCAGCTCTCTGAAGCCCAGAGCTGCTTTATACGAGTTGGGGGAGGAAATGATGGGACTGAGAGAGTGCGATATGAGAGTAGGCGGCATGAGTAATTTTGTATCACAGTGATAGTATATAATATATGTTAGAAATATAACCACATTTTTATTCCTTTAAGAGCAGTGATGTCAATGTAAAGGAATTGTAGCCAGCTATAATGATATAAAATCTATGAAAAGTCTGCCTGTGTTCACAATTTATTGTATTTGCTAGAAATGCTAGAAGTATACTGCTTTTCTTCCATATGAGTCGTGTAAAAAACTGTATATCATATAAAGTCTTGCATGACTGCACTGACCCCAGGTCATGTTAGTGGCCCAGCTGACGGGCCATTACACTCTAGAAGGATTGTTTCCATGTATTTTGTTTGTTTGTTTGTTTGTTATGTGACCACTCAGTTATTTACCCTTTACTGTTTATCACATTAAAAAAACAGTAAAAGACTAAAAATGCTGTGTAAATGGTTAGTAATAAGTGCCCTTACTTTATATGGATCTAATAGAACATTTCTGTATTTTACTGTAATTATACAGTAAATCCTGTTAAATGTGGTAAATGTACAGTTTTTGGAAGTGAAGCAGAACAAATAATTTTGTAATTTACAATAAAAATTTGTTCAACTTACACTCCCAGAGTTTTTAGCAGCATTTAGGTAAATATGAGCATTATACTCAAACGTTTTTGAACAGTAAGATTTTTAATGTTTTTAAACAATGTTTTTTTAATGTCTCTTTTGCTCACGAAGCTCATTTATTTAATCCAAAATACAGCAAAATCAGTAATGTTGTGAAATATTTTTACTATTTAAAATAACTTCTTTCTATTTGAATATATTTTAAGATGTAACTTATTCCTGTGATCATATCTAAATTTCCAGCATCATTACTCCAATCTTCAGTGTCACATAATCCTTCAGAAATCATCCTAATATGCTGATTTGCTATTCAAGAAACACTTTTTAATATTTTAAAAACATTATTAATATTTGAAACTGTTGTGACTGATGAATAAAAAGTTCCAAGTATCAGCATTTAGCTGAAATAAAAAGCTTGTGTAACATTAATAAAACAATACTTTTATTTAGCAAGAATGCTTTAAATCACAAAAGTGATGATAAAGGCATTTATAATGTTACAAAAGATTTATATTTCAGATAAATGCTGTTCTTCTGAACTTTTGATTCATCAAAGCAACCTGAAAAAATTCTACTCAGATGTTTTCAACATAACAATAATAATAAATGTTTTTGAGCAGTAAATCTGAATATTAGAATGATTTCTGAAGGATCATGTGAGTAATGATGCTATTTTATATTTTATAAATATATTCAAATAGATACAAATAGTACAAATATGTAAAAATTACACCGCTTTGGATCAAATGAATGGCAGGCTTAGTGAGTAGAAAAGACTTCTTTAAAAAACATTAAAAATCTTACTGTTTAAAAACTTTTAAGTGGAAGTGTGTAAAAATATGATTAATCTGTTACCATATTTTTAATTTCTATTGTGTGATGAACAGTAGAATTTAGGTAAATATGAGTCTGTAAATGACTGTAAACAATATTAAAATATGCAAGCATCAGCATAGAGACTCAAATGAATCATTTTTGAACCAATTAATTTTAATGAACTTAATTACCAATTAATGATCTAAATGAACTGATTCACTAAAAAGATACATTACTTTCCAATGCTACATATGACAGAAAGTGGACATTTGACCTCAATTCACTAACCTATACACAATTTAGTGTCTAGTCACAGCACTCCAAGTAGCTAGGTGTTGAAAAATGTACTCAGCTCTTTTCAAAACACATTCATAATTACAAATACATTTAAGTTAGTAGTGTAGCTTCATTACTTTTAGTTAATGACTCCCCAGCGCACAGCAATGGAGATCCTCAGCAGTGCCTTACACATTTAACAGCATCTTTGCCTTATAAATAATGGCAACTGTTGATGCTTTTACCAGCCTGATGATCAAAGCGTTCTTGAGTGAGCGAAGATGCTGAGAGCTCCTATTTTACGAAGTACTGTCCTAGATGCAGGGGAGATGAGGTGACCGGTGCATGCTGGGAGTTATGGGATGGCTCCATGTGGGTTCCAGCAGGTCAGTAGGTTCTGTGCTACCCACAGCAACACTTAGCCTACTGCCCACATGCATTCCAGCTAATGTGCCACCCACTTCATAGGCTGCGGGTGCAGGTGGAGGCTTGATGGTCCCATGAGAGCCCACTAGGAGGTTAAACGAGGTGACATCTCTCTCTCTCCTTAACTGTAGTTCTCTCCATCTCCGCCGCTCTGAAACCCTGAGCTCAGCTTATGATTTAATGCCCTATTCACTCCCCACTCCTTCCCCTTAGAACTCTGCCCCGCTAGTGCGCTAAATCAGCATCTGGCGCCACATATCAGGCGTACGTTTTTTTCCTTCTGCGGAACGAGTCCCTGTGGCAAAGCCGGTGTTTTGCAGGATAACCTGCACTGGAGTACGCATAGCTAAGGACGTACGACCACGAGTGCCATACATCAACCGCGCACAGATAAAAGAGGCAGGTCTCTTAGCGACAGCCTCCTGAGGGTTACGGCGTGCGGAGAGAGCTGTCGTTAAGCAGATGGGGCGAGACCTGGAAGTGAACACCACTCCGAATGCTTCCCTCATCTCCTTACAGTATCTTTAAAGGCCCCTGGGGTTTAATAGAGCAGTTGTTGAATAATTGAGGAAGCTCAATAAAACTTAAGTTAATTTATTTATTATTTTTTTCTTTTTTTTTCTTCCTGTGGCGGGCGTCTCTTAACCTCCCGCCGTCCGTCCCATCTTTGGCTCGAGGTGCGGAGATGTATTGATTTGTTCACGGATGCTGAGTTCTGTTATATTTCAATATGAATTACGACGAATGAAGCGGCACGGAGAAGAGCACTTATGAATCATTTTCCTTCTCTGAATTCAGCTCATCTACCACAGCCCGACCGGGATTATATCATGCCTTATATCATATGCTTTGTTCCTTTGTGCCCTTTTTCCCTCACCACTCCGGAGAAAAGCCTGAGTCATTTGTGGCCACTGTTTAACTTGATAAATGAACATCCCTGTCTAGGTGCCAGACGGTTACAGGTTAGGTTGCGGGATTGACCTTAACTGTCGCTATGCATACAGCTCATTCTTGCAAATCATATTATATTTCCATGTTGCTCACCAGCAACCACACACACACACCGGTGCACACCTTTAAAGAAATATTACAGGTTAAACAATGTAAAGAGGATTAATTCACTCTTGAATGAAAAAATCCTGATCATTACTCACCTCTATGTCATCAAATATATTCATGTCTTTCTCAGTTAAAAACAAATTAATGTTTTTGAAGAAAACATTCCAGTTTTTTTTTCGTATAGTGGACTTTAACAGGGATCAGTGGGTTAAAGGTCTAAATTGCAGTTTAAAGTGCAGCTTCAAAAGACTCCCATCCGAGGAATAAGGGTCTTATCTAGCAAAACAATGTAATTTTAAAAAAAACAACAACAACAGCAATATACTTTTTAACCATAAATGCTCATCTTGCACTAGCTTTTTAATGTGTATCTATGACTTCACACATTGCGTAATCAAGCTGGAATGGTCATGTGTGGTTAGTTCTTCACCTGTTCAAAAAGGTAGGTTAGAACGAAAACCTGGAATGTTTTCCTCAAAAACCTTAATTTCTTTTCACCTGTAGAATGAAAAACATGAACATCTTGGATGACATAGTGATGAATAAATTATGAGGACATTTTAGTTCTGGAGTGAACTAATCCTTTAATAGTTCAGTCATTTACTCATTCTTATGTTGTTTCAAAGCTATGACTTCTGTTTATTTCTGCAGAGCACAAAATAAGATATTTTGAAGATGATATTTGTCCATACAGTGAAAGTCAATGGACTCCAAACAGCATTATTCACTGAATGGAGAAAAAAAGACAAGTTTGGAATGACTTTGTAAATTCTGAGAGAATTTTTCCTTTAAGATCAATCTAAGCATCTTCTGGCATAGAAAATAATTTTAACTTGTCTTTTAGTTTGAAAATGAAGAAAATGATGCCTATTTGAGGTCAAGTAAACAAAGGCAGAGGTTTTTAAACTTTTTATTGCCATGGACCTCAAAATATGTTTCTTGCGAGAGACCCTTGTGCTAAAATGTAAAGGCAGCTATATATATTTTTAATAAAGACCTAATTTTACTGTGTGAGAAAAATGGTATTATATTTGTAGCAATAGCCAATAAATACATTGTATGGGTCAAAATTATCAATTTTCTTTTTTATGCCGAAAATCATTAGGATATTAAGTAAATATCATGTTCCGTGAAGATATTTTGTACATTTCCAACCTAAATATAAGAACTTCATTTGGACAACTTCAAAGGAGATTTTCTCAATATTTCGATTTTTTTTTTTTTTTTTGCACCCTCAGATTTAAGATTTTCAGTTGCATCTCAACCAAATATTGTCCTATCCTAACAAACCATACATCAATGGATAGCTTATTTATTCAGGTTTTGGATTATGTATAGATCCCAATTTAAAAAAATTGACACTTATGACTGGTTTTGTGGTCCATGGTCACATGTGGGCATCCATTGTAAGTGCATTACTCTATTGCATACTGTACTGTGTTATATACTTGCTTTGTTTTTATGAACTGAGAGACAAGTCCCAATTATTTTCAGTGGTAATTGATAGCATGCCACTTAACCCAAAAAATGTCTTTAATGTCTATGGCTGTTCCTCATTAGGCTGTAAGATTTGGCTTGGGCCTTGGGTTTGAGAGGAGGGGAGTTAATTTGTTTTGCTCATTATGGTGGGACAATCAGATCCTGACTCATTCCCACATCACAGCTAGACATCCGCTGAACCAGCACGACAGAGGCCTGACATAGTGTTTTTTTTTCCACATCCAAAAAAGTTGGAATGGAGCCAGTGTGAACTGTTCAATGTGTGCATGTATGAATCAAGGATCTTCGTTCATCTTCGGAACACAAAGTTGCTGTCTATGGAGAGTCAGAAAGCTCTCGGATTTCATGAAAAATATCAAAAATATCTTAATTTGTGTTCTGAAGATGAATGGAGGTCTTATGGATTTGGAACGACATAAGGGTGAGTAATTAATGACAGAATTTTAATTTTTTTGAGTGAACTAATCATTTAATTGTAGATTCATGTGTTTACCACAAAATGACAACCTTTTGCAGTCTTTGGAGTTTAATTATCATCAAAGCTCAACTGTGCCATTTTTCAACATCACCTTTCTCCTGGGACTTTGTGTAAGCGGCCCCCGTGATAATTCCTGCTGTATTTAAACCTCATCTATCTTATGCAGGCCCAAAACACACTGAGACCACCCCGGATCAGTTCCTGTTTCTATAGAATAAAGTAGATTGCCCTTAATTGGTGGCTTGAGTACATTTACTTTAATTCATTTATCGGACCCTTTTATCCAAAGTGACAAATGAGTAACTCAGAGGTCTAGTGCATATCACAGAAATGGAAATGAAGCAAGTGATAGCTCTCATTATGTCTTTGTAATTTGTGTCATAGGATTTACTTACAGTGTCTATGTCAAAGAGCAGTCGCCTCCCTTTACATCAGCGCAAGCCCGGCTCTTCAGTTGCTAAGAGAAATTATCTTGATCTTGCATGCGCTTTTTGATTATGCATCAGCTGTCATGGAATGATAAATTATTCATATTATTATTATTATTGATATGCCCATAAAATCAGATACACACTGGGGCTGTCACTGTGTTATTATCAGGGCACCAATGTATTTCATGTAGACCAGATGTGTAACCTCCCACAAGGACATGTTACAGCAGACGACCTTTGATCAGCTCTTTGCTGTAAACTGCATCAGACTGATGGATCAATAACAGTTCTCTTCTGCTAAA
This sequence comes from Cirrhinus molitorella, assembly GCA_033026305.1. NCBI lineage: Eukaryota > Metazoa > Chordata > Actinopteri > Cypriniformes > Cyprinidae > Cirrhinus > Cirrhinus molitorella. The sequence continues at coordinate 17,953,811 of CM065122.1, forward strand.
TCTCATTTGTCTATGGGGATTGTACACTTTCACTAGCTGGTGAACATTCGAACTACCATTATGTGCTTTTTGTGGACCTTTTGTGTAACAGCAGGCAAACTGTCTTGAAACACATGTTAAAAAGATAATATACATTAAAGAAAGTAGTGTTTTGGATAAAAAAAAATTGATTAAAAGCATTTTCAAGCAATTTAAAACAGAGTGATAAAACTTAAACATTCATATCAATATGAAAACAATTGACATGACATTATGGCATTATAAAAAAGTCATTTAATTTACACACTGCAAAAAATGCTTTTCTTACTTAGATTTTTTTTGTCTTTTTCCAGCCAAAATATCTAAAAATTCTTAAATCAAGAAGGATTTTCTAGACAAGTAAAAATGATTGGAGTTCTCTTTCTGAAAAACAAGACAATAATTTTTACTTGTCTAGAATATTTTGGCTGGAAACAAGACAAAAGCTTTTTTTTTTTTTGCTCTGCATGATATTTACAATAAATAAATAATAATTTTTCCATCAGATTACCTTGTAATTACTTTCATTCATCAAAGAAGCATTAAATGCAGTGATGTATTAAACATACAGGGACTGATGTTATTACAATGTTTATATTTCAAATAAACGTTGTAATTAAGTAGTACAGCTGGTTTCAACATTGTTAATAGTAAGAAATGTTTCTTTCTCACCAAATCATCATATTAGAATGGTTTCAGAACGATCATGTGACACTAAAAACTGAAGTACTGACTGTTGAAAATTCAGCTTTGCCATCACAGCAATACAATGCAAATAAAATAGTTTTCTGAGGAAAACATTTGAGGATTTCTCTCCATATAGTGGACTTCTATAGTGCTCCCGAGTTTGAACTTCCAAAATGCAGTTTAAATGGAGCTTTAAAGGGCTCTGAATGATCCCAGCCAAGGAAAAAGGGTCTTATCTAGCGAAACAATCAGTTATTTTTTTTTTAAAATGACAAATTTATATACTTTTTAACTTCAAATGCTCGTCTTGTCCAGGGTTGCCAGGTTTTCACAACAAAACCTGCCCAACTGCTACTCAAAACTAGCCCAAAACTAGACCAGTCGTGTTTTGAGGGGTTCCCCTGTTAAAAACTGCATTTTGAGGGATAAAATACAGATTTTTTTTGGTAAATTCACATTTCAGGGGCTAAATATGACTTTATTGGGGTCGATTCAACCCGCGGACATCAAAAACAACCCGTGGCAACAGTGTTAAAGTAGCCCAATTCTTGGCAACACTGGTCTTGTCTAGCTCTGCGTAAACTCTGTGTTCCAGTTCGAGACAGGTAGGGTAGGTCGAAAAACTCCCATCTCATTTTCTCCTCCAACTTCTAAATCGTCCTACATCGCTGCAGAATACCGACCCAGTGTTTACAAACTGAACGTGCAAAGAAGATCAAACACACCTTACAAAAAAGGTAAAACAGCGTTTAAGAGAGTTTTTCGACCTACCCTAACTGTCATGACACGGAATACAGAGTTGACACAGAACTAGACAAGGCGAGCATTTGAGGTTTACCAGTATTTTCCAGTAGTCAATGTTTACTTTTTTTTTTATCTTTAAATCTTTAATTTTTTCGCTAGATAAGACCCTTCTTCCTCAGCTGGGATTGTTTAGAGCACTTTGAAGCTGCATTTAAACTGCATTTTGGAAGTTCAAACTCAGGGGCACCATTAAAGCCCATCTTATGGAGAGAAATCCTGGAATGTTTTTCTCAGAAACATACATTTCTTTATGACTAAAAAAAAAGAAAGACATGAACATCTTGGTTGACAAGGGGGTGAGTAAATTATCTGTACATTTTTGTTCTGGAAGTGAACTTATCCAAGACTTGTATAGCATAATAGAATGTAAATGATGACTTTTCCTGAAATATGCGGTAGAAGGAAAACCCATGAAAGATTTGCATTACTTAAAAATGCACATCGTTTTCTACATATTTTGGACTATGATTTAAGCTTACCCTTATATCCATTGCCACCTGTACCTGCCTCTTTCAGTAGCTGTGGTCATCGTATCAGTATTTTATTTTCCAAGTCATGTAAGTCATGTAGTCGAGTTGTGTTGTGAGTGCGACCATTTTACATCATCAAAATAATGGTGCCTTATTTATGTTATATTAAGCCATATAAAAGCCTTAATACATAGGCATCCCTTTAAAAAAATCTTACTGTCCACAAATATTGAAATGATAATGTATGTTTATATAAACTTTGCTTGTGGTTACATGGTCATACAACTTTCTTCCTGTAAAAGATCTGTTCATCTGTTCAGTGTTTAAGAATGAGAAATGTCTAATATTTAGACATATCCTTCTTGACAGCTCTTAGTTGTAGGACCCACTGTAACACTTAGGTGAGTTACTTTAATTGAATGTGCGCTTTAAGATTGATCCATCCACTCTCTTATATCACTCTCCGGCTTATTTAGATCCTTATTGGCAGAAACCATCAGAGGATCTGATGCAGTCATTTATTTAGCTGCGTAAACTGTGCCAGAATGCTAAAACCCGGAAACAGGAGCGTCCCGGACAGATGCTTTTGTACAGTACAACGCTAATACTACACCCCAATACAGGACACAGAAAAAGGTGGTGGGCAGATGGCTTCCTTGATTGCGTTTCCTTTGATCTATTACAACATCGCTAGGTTCTTTAGGGTATTTAATCATCTGATGGTGGGTTGGTGCAATCCGTCCTGATTGAGTAATGCTAGCAGAAATATTGCAGCTAGATCCTCCCCAGTGGCTAAACCTGGGCATTTATTCAAAGGAGGTCAAGCCCACAGGACACATGGTTTTATATTATGGCAGTCTAAGTGGGATGGAGGTTTAAAAGGCCTAGTCCTCAAGCCATATTGCCTCTGCCCGGCTCATTCGGTCATGATAAGATTAATCATTTATGAGTAAAAACTTACAGGGGACACTTTGGCTGCTGCTGCGAACTGTCTGAAGCCGCCCATCATAGAGACCTCCCACCAAACACACATGCATTCACGCTTTCTCCTTACTCCAGCTCTGCTTGGCAGCTTTCTGCATGAGGAAGTGTTAAATTGGCTGCGTTAGTATTTTTTGTCGACCTCTTAGAAATGGCTCAGAGCAGACATAGTAGATGGAAACGGTCGTAAATAGCGGGGTTCTAGGAATAGCAGTCTGAAGTTTATAGCATTTGACCTTTACTGATGCATTATGGGTAAACAGTGAGTGTGTGCTTGCAGGCATCTCCCCACTGGAGATTATTTGTGTGTGCTGTGCGCGTGTATGTGCGTCTGAGCGTGTTGACGCAGTATGGATGCACCTGTGGAGCGATATGGACGTAAACCGTCTATGTGAGCCTTTAGGGAGCTCGCAGGCTGTTACCTAACAACGGTGGTCTCCCACTGCATCATGACTTTCACCTTTATCTTTTAAAAGGATGAGAGAGAAAGGAAGAAGAGGGAGAGAGTGGGCGGAGGAGAGTCGGGCAGAGGGAACGTGTCGAGAATCGGTAAAGTGGGGAATCCCAGATCTGTTGGCGTCTGTCGCTCACACTCAGACTTCTGTCTGATCGCTCTAGAGCTGCTGTAGACTTGAGAGCCGCTTTCAGCCAAGCCCCACCCCTCCATTCAGTCCTCTTAAACCACATCCACTACACCAACCAGATTTGTTGTACATGCACAAGTCCTCACTATAGGATGTTATTAGCGGAGATGGGAATCTTTTTATAGTTCTAATTCTAATTTCTTATAAATTTTGACTAATTAGCAGTTTCAGGAATAATTATTTTAGTACTTTTAAGAAATAAATATTTGGAAAACAGGAAAATGTTTTATAATTATAAATAAACTTAAAACGGCTGTGTTTTTTTTTAAAGAGACAGTATAAGTCCATTCTAGTATTTATTATTTTGGTAACACTTTAGAATAGGTAACACTTATTCACTACTAACTATGACTTTTTCCTCAGTAAATTCCTAATTTGCTGATTATTAATAGTTAGTAAAGTAGATGTTAAGTTTAGGTATTGGGTAGGAGGCATGTAGAATAAAGTTATGCAGAAGAAGGCATTAATATGTGCTTAACTAGTACTAATAAATGGCTAAAATTCTAGCAGTATGCATGCTAATAAGCAACTAGTTAGTAGTAATAAGTGTTACCTATTCTAAAGTGTTACCATTATTTTTTAATTAGGTCCACATGAAATTCAATAAGATCCAACGTTTGGATCCCAATGTACTTAAAAATATCTTTATCAGTGTGTCCGCAGGTCCTTAAAAAGTCTTAAATTCAAATTCGATGGGTCTTAAATATTTTGGTCACATTGCCGCTAAAATATCTTCAGTCTGACGGACCTAATGACTATTTACAAAACCGATCGAAGACTGAAAAAAACAGCAAAACATCGAAATGCAAGAATTATTCTTCTTATTTTAATACATTAAACGTAAACAGCGTTTGATAGTGGATAGTGTACCTTATTTCTGGTATCAAAATCGTGCTGCCTGTCTTTTTGTGAGAAACTTAAAAACAAATGAGAGAAACAGCACACATAAAGAAACTCAGAAGAAACACACTGATGGTAAAAATTCAAAATGTGTAGTTTATTTATAACATGATACAGTTCATTAACATACCAACGGAGCTTTGCTGAATATTCTCACGATTGCAAATGTAACATTGATTTTAGTTCAGTAAACAACTAGTTAGTCAAGTAGTTATTAAGTTACTTACATTTTAAACACAAAATTTACTGTTTTGTTCCATTTTACTAACGAAAATAGTTCTAAACAAGGATCACAGCAGCACATTCTCCAAGCAACACTCGGCTACGTTTTCTTACTGAATGATTCAGCGTTATGAACGAAACAAATCATTTGAAATAACTCATTGACTCACTCATTAAGTGACTTAAGTATGTGTTTCCCTCCAACATTTCTTATCTGTATATTCAGAAATGAAATTAAAACATTTATCTCATAGCGTCATTTATAGCATCATTGTTTTAATTTTGCAGTGTAATTATTATTATTTAATCTGACTAGTAACAGCCCTATAGAATTTATTGATAAATTGTAATAATTTGATATGACAGGTGATGCATACATTTCAAAAGTTAAAAAAGGCCTTTATAAAGGTAAATAAACATATGCAGATTTACATATGTAAAAGCTGATAGAACACTGAAAATATTGCTTCAGAAAAATTGTTTACACCACCAAAAATCTTGGTGATGTGGTACTTTTATGGGGATATTTTGTGTGGAATATTGTCTGCTGAAATGAAAAGTTCACTGTATATCTTTAGTAACAAATATAATTTATGACAGCGATTACATTTTGTTTTCTTTTTACATTAAACATATTAACTATTACATATATGTATTCAATATAATGTGCAGTTCTATTACAGGTTTAGGTCTTAAATTTCATATAAGGTGGTATTAAAAAGGTCTTAAATGTCACTTGTTCATATCTGCATAAATTCTGTTTATACTATACTGTAAATAATTTTCATTTATAGGTTTATATTTACTATATGTTAAACAACAATAAATGTATTCAATTTAATTCATTCATATTATTAATTGTAATATTATTCATGATTAAAAATATATTAATAATAATATTGATAATAATTAGTCATTTGTTTGGGAATCAGAATATTTTACTTGCACTATACTATTAATTAAAAGAACCCGCTTTTAAGAATCATTGTTCTGGAGCTTCACAATACTGGAAACAATGTATTCTAGTATTTTAGTATGCTATTTTGTCTACATGACCTAAATAAATAAACATGTGGAAACAAATAAAGGATAATAGTGCACCCCAAAATTTTAATTACCCCATTGTTTACTCACTCTCAAGTTATCCTAGGTGTACATGATTTTCTTTCTTCAGATGAAAACAATCAGAGTTATATTAAAAAATGTCCTGGCTCTTCCAGTCTTTATAATAGTCCAATAAACTGTGTCCTTTCATCATAAAAAGTTCTCCACATGGCTCTGATGGGTTAATAAAGGCCTCCTAAAGTGATTTGATGCATTTTTGTAAGAAAAATATCCATATTTTAAACTTTATAAACTGAAATCTCTAGCTTCTGCTAACTGTCATTTGCACGTATACAAGAGAATGGTGTTCCAGCAGATGACGTTTGTCGCAGGCATAATGTAAAAGTGAGAAGTGACAAACACAGAAGGGCAGAGAAGAGAGCAAAACACTACAGCAATACAGATCACGAATTAGAAGTACAAAACATAACAAGGATACGTAAAGAAAATTGGTGGAGGATTTCGATATAAGCCAAGACTTTTTTCCCTTGCTGTAAACAAAACTCAGTTCTCGCATGACTAGCATATTCTCACCAGAGCTTACGCTATGTCTACTTCTATGTCTTACATCATCCGCTGAAACACCATTCTCTTGTAAACGCGCGGATGAATCCTAGAGATTGCAGTTTTTAGAAAGTTTTAAATATGGGTATTTTTCTTACGAAAACAAAATTGATTCACTTCAGGAGGCCTTTATTAACCCCCGGAGCTATGTGGAACACATATTATGATGGATGGACACAATTTATTGGACTTATATTGGACTACTGAATATTACACCACCCATTTCCTTCCATTATAAAAATTGGAAGAGCCAGCACAGCTCCAACTGCATACATTTAAAAGAAGAAAGTCATACACCTAGGATGACTTGAGGGTGAGTAAGTCATGGGGTAATTTTCATTTTTGGGTGAACTAACCTTTTAACGAAACCAGTAGTCATTGCTAAGGTGTTCTGGATCTGTGACTGACCTCAACAAATGGATGCTAGCCTGCTTTTTTGCCTATCATTTGCAGACACTTCGCAAGTTCTTACCGTTTGCTCCGCTCCGCTGTCAATCCTCCAATCCCCCTGCACAAGCCTGCTGCCCATAAAGAATGAACTGCAAACACCCGCTCATCTCTGCTCTCTACACGCCAGTGGCCATGTACAGTTAGGGGTTTGTTCAAATCCCTAACCCCAAATATGAGCAATAAAAATAGTGAAACTAAAAAAAACATCATGCCACCATTGTACCGTCCCACTTTGCAATGTATGTGAAAAGATGCTTCCTTTGTCTTGTCGTCCCTGGAACAGTGCCTTATATTGACTATCAGGCATCAAGTGATTTATGGACCATTTTTAAAAATGATTTGTGTGAAAAGAGACGTCCACTGAAAAGCTGGATGTCAGCTGATGGGTTAGTGTTGTAAATCACGGCCTGGTGGGCATCATGTACTTGTGACTAAAGAAGAACGCCAATGGATCTTTACCTAAGATAGATGAGTGGAAGCAATCTCATTTAGGCCTGTCAATAAGACTTGCTTTCGCTAGAATTGACCACATGTCAAAGAGACCTGGACAGAGGAGGCGGGGAAAGAAAGGGAGAGGACAAAACCCGCCTTTTTTCCCCTCCAGCTTAGGGCTAAATATAGCTAGTGCTAAAAGGTCACATACCTGGTGGAGTAGACAACGAGTGCTGCTACATTTGTCTTTCTTTGTTTCTTTCTTTCTCTTTCTGCCTGTCTCCTGTGAAATAGATGTATCCTGTCATGCTCCATTACCACCCTTTCTCCATCCTGAAAGATGTCCTCCAATCTCTAAATTGAACTTTTAAGATGTCTGCTCTTGTCATTATATTAACCCTGTAGCTTGTAGCTCTGCAGAATAGAGAACCATAGATCTTCACAGTCAAGATTAGCTGTTCCAAAAGCTGCCTTCCAAGAAACCTCCTAAATTCAGAATGCTCTCCATAGGTAGAAATGTTGCAAACCACACAAATAACATCAAAATAGAAGTTAACATTTAAACCATTTTAAAGAGTTAAGACCTGTTCACACCAAGAACGCTAACTATAAAATTAATGTTCTAAAAATCGTTTAAAATTTCATTGATGTTATTTGTGTGGTTTGCAAAAAAATGTATTTTTTTCAAAACCTGTCATTAATTACTCATCCTCATGTCGTTCCAAACCTGTAAGACCTTTGTTCATCTTCTAAACGCAAATTAAAATATTTTTTATGAAATTCGACAACTTTCTGAACCTGCTTAGACAGCAACACAACTGAAACGTTCAAGGCCCAGAAAGGATGGTAAGAACATTGTTAAAATAGTCCATGTGACATCAGTGGTTAATCCGTAATGTTATGAAGCTAAGAGAATACTTTTTGTGTGCAAAGAAATCAAAAATATGACTAAATATAATAATTAAAAATAACTTTATTCAACAATTTCGTCATGGTACTCTCATGAACATCTGTCATAGACTGACACAGAAAAGAAGAAATTGTTGAATAAAGTCTTTTTTTTTTTTTCTTTGTGCACAGAAAGCATTCTTGTAGCTTCATGAAATTATGTGACACATACTATGTTATTGATAGTATGTGATAGTATGTATTGATAGACTGATTGTCTCTCTCTCTCAAAAAAAAAAAAAAACGGGTTCAAGTTGGTCACGCAAATTTGCTGTGTTGATCAACAGAAAGCTGCTTGGTTTGAAAGTGATTTCTGTGTGAGCTATGCATCATACATCGTACATCATACATCCTTACATTATTGACAATAGACCTGTTTTCCCACTTTTGTTACAGGGTTAATTCACATAAAAATGTAAAAAAGGCTGTTTTAACTAATCCACAAGGCATCCTAAGTGTATATGACTTTCTTTTTTTTTTTGTCGAATCCAGTCAGAGTTATACTAAAAAGTGTCCAGGCTCTTCCAAGCTTTATAATGGCAGTGGGCGGATGTTTCTGTTCATCAGTCCAAAAGAAGTCCAATAAAGTGCATCCATCCATTAAAAAAAGTGCTCGACACAGCTCCGAGAGGTGAATAAAGGCCTCCTGTAGCGAATCACTGCGCTTTTGTAAGAAAAAAAAACATATTTAAAATGTAATAATCAGTTTACTAAAAGCCGTTCTGGGTGGATGACATTGCGCCACTAAGAAGTGATAAACACAGAAGCAAAACAAAGCCAAGAAGAGTTTTCTTTTGCTAAAGTGAGAAAACTTTGCTTCCTTTGCTCCTGTAAACAAATGTTGTTTTTTGCAACACGTACGTCCTACGTCATCCCCCCGGAGTGGCTTGCATGTACAGTTAGCACGAGCTAGAGAAAAGTGATTATTATGTTTTAAAAATGGATATTTTTCTTACAAAAACGCATCGATTCGCTACAGGAGGCCTTTATTCACCCCCTGGAGACACATGGAGCCCTTTTTATCATGGATGGATGCACTTTATTGGACTTATTTTGGACTGTTGAACAGAAACACCCGCCCACTGCCATTATAAAGCTTGGAAGAGCTAGGACAATTTTTAATATAACTCCAATTTTATTCATCTGAAAGAAGAAAGTCATATACACCTAGGATGCCTTGAGGGTGAGTAAATCATGGGTTAATTTTCATTTTTGGAAGAACTAATCCTTTACCATTATGAATGCTTTGATAGGGGTATATGTTAGGGTTTGGGTTAGCCTCTTAGACTGTTTTTTTCCTTTCCACAGTTGAACTTTTCATCATTAATTCATTTTCTTGTAATTCAGGAGATATTTTGCAGAAAGATATTTTGCTTGAAGTGGGCCGTGGTTCCCAAGGTTTCTGAAGCTATAAAGTATCTTTTTATTAAAGAATAGACCAGAAATATGAAAAAAAAAAAAAACTGAGTTTGTGCAAACATGAATGAGATTTGAAAGCTGCAGCAAAGTGGAAAGTTTTTTAACAAATGAATGACTTGAATTCTGGCCTATTCCTCACAAAATCACTATGACTTTCATTGTGACTAAACGATTCAAAAGTGCTTTGTGTGACTAGGTGACCTTGTCAATACTGGGATGATCAGGGGACATCATGCGTGAGAGGAAGATAAATTCATAAACCTATTAACTACATGATTAGAAGGCGGATTAAACATGCAGCGGCTATAGTTGGATCAATTAAAAACGCTGATGTGTTTAATGAATGACACGGTTAACAGATAGTTCTCTTTGTATTCCCAAATTGCAGTAGAATCAAGCTGTCCTTCTCACCTTCATATCAAAGCTTTTCAGTCTTTCACGGCCTGTGTGACAGTGTTGCACAGTATATATGTAGTAATTTGGGCCATGACACACACACACACACACACAGACACAAACATGCACTTGCACTCATATCGGATCGCGCTTGGCTTCGGGCTGTAATCCATTCTGTGGTTCAGAGCAGTGAGCACCTACGGAGAGCCGTCTGTATTATGTAACTTTTGGAAGTGAAATAATACACTCCCTAATGACATGCACCGAAAGATCTTCTTGCTGATGATGTCATAGTAGGGTGAGGAAAGGACAATAGATCAATCTGCATTTCACTGCACAGCGTGCAGCTCTGTCGGCCAGAACACAGTGCCGTTACCTAATGGTTCTGATTCTGAATGTGAGAAATGGCGCCTGCAGCAGTTCACAGGAAGCATGTCATCCAGCGCCGTACCAGATGTTTCCTGTTCCTGAAAGTGCCAGTGTGTGTTGCATTTGACAGCATTTAATATGCATGAATACCTGACATCTCTTTTGTTTGTTTGCAATGAGCATGTGTGTTTAAACTGTGGGTAAATGTCTTTCACAGGTCAATGCTGTGTTTTACATGCACACTGAGGAACTGTTTGCAGTCTCTGCAGTGATCTTTTTCCCCCTCTGACTTAAATCTTGAAGTAGCCCCATCTGACCACTTGAGGGCATCTTTGCTGTCTTAAATGTGTACATAAAAGCCTGGCAGGATTTTTTTTTCTCTATTTGTTTGTTATCCTTGCCCTTATTATGCTCATTTTCAGTCAAATCATGTATTTGCAACACAACAATAGACTCGCAAATGGCTGAAGTAAAGAAAGAGCATTTCTAGACAAGTTGCCAAACTGCTAAAAACTATGAGGGCCTCATCATGGAGTCTATGTTAAGAGGCTTAAAAATGTGTTTGGGTTATTATGGTGACTGTTGTCACTTGCATTGCATTCATGATTCAGCTGAAAGGCTGAAAGAGTCATTACAGCGTGACATAACGGATAATGGCTGTCATGAGGGATTGTTTAGCCACATTTTGCAGTTTGTGTCTGATTTCTCACTGATATCACTGAACCGGTCTCTTCTGTGCTCTTGACCTCCCTCTTGTGGTTTTATAACAGCATAGCATAAAATAAACATTCATCACCAGCAAAAATTAACATTTTCAGGCATTTACTGCTCACTTCTGAGCGCTGTTACTTTAAACCTTTTACTTTTTCTTTTTTTCTTTTTTTCAGTTTGCAATGTCCTATTATAGACTTTTCAACTATATGTGACCCTGAACCACAGAACCAGTCATTAGGGCATTTTTTTTAAATTGAGATTTATATCTGAAAGCTGAATATCTAGAATCTGAGGGTGCAAAAAAAAAATCTAAATATTGAGAAAATCACCTTTAAAGTTGTCCAAATGAAGCACTTTGCAATGCATATAACTAATCAAAAAATGATAGGAAATGTACAAAATATCTTCATGGAACATGATCTTTACTTAATATCCTAATGATTTTTGGCATAAAGGAAAATTCTATAATTGTGACCCCTACAATGTATTTTTGGCTATTGCTACTTAAGACTGGTTTTGTGGTCCAGGGTCACAGTATGTCTTTGATATCCTTCCTTTTCAGTGTTGCTTTACATAAATGTTAGCAACTGCTACACCTATATGGAACTCAATAAATGGCTTTCAGCACTTTGCAATTTAGTTGATCTGACTAAGAACTATAAATCATTGTTTGCAGGTGATTAAGCCCCTAATCACATAAACCCTTTATATAATTTGTGTCATTGCTCATGAATTGGTCTTGTCTCTCTCTCTCTTTTTTTTTCTTTTGCCTATTTAGACAGTGTGTATTTCAATTTTATGGCATGTAGATTTTAAGTCTTTCTGCAACATACTTAAAGGGATAGTTAATTCCAAAATGTATTATTTGTTTACCCAACCTTATATGTTACCCTGGACCATAAAACCCTAGCAGGGGTATATTTGTAGCAATAGTCAAAAATACATTGTATGGGTCAAAATTATTAATTTTTCTTGTATGCCAAAAATCATTAGGATATTAAGTAAAGATCAGGTTCCGTGAACATGTTTTGTAAATATCCTACCGTAAATATATCAAAACTAATTAAAATATTTTTGATTAGTAATATGCATTAAGTACTTAAATATTTAAGTACTTAGGGCTAAATATTGCCCTGTTGTCCAATTTATTAAGCTTATTTATTTTCTTTATCTATTTCATGATGTATAAATCTCAATTTAAAAAAAAAACTACCCTTATGATTGGTTTCGTGGTCCAGGGTCACATATGACTTAACTTTTCTGGAACATAAAAGGTTAATATTTGAAGATTTATTGCTCCAAAATGGCTTCTAAAGCTTCATAACAAAATTGTGTGAGCAACAGGTCAAAATTTAAGTTGTTATTTACTGACAGTTTTGATCGGAGCCCTAGCTCTCCTTAGTAAGTGCGTTGGAGTTAATGAGTAAGTAGAGATATCTGATTTGAGAAGGAATGTTTTTTATGAAATGGTTTATTCTTTTACAAATCTCTTACAAATACAAACTGGTCTGACTCCACTTGTAATGGTCTTCAGAATAATTTCAGAAGGCTTGGGATATTTTATGGTGCTTTTGTGTCCTTTTGAGCTGGAAAGGTTAATTCTATTCCATTTATCATATGGAAAGAGCACAGAGGAAAGTGCTGTTCACTTTCAGAATAAAAAATTCCTGATAATTCCAAGATCGTTTTACTAGATAACACCCTTATTCCTCGTCTGTGATTGTGTACAGCCCTTTGAACCTGCTTTGAAATTGAATTTGGACCTTCAACCTAGTAGCTCTCATTGAAGAGAAAATGTTTTCCTCAAAAAACCCAAAAACAAAGAAAGATGTGAACATCTTGGATGAGATAGGAGTGAGTAAATGATCAAGATTTCTTTATTCTAGAAGTGAACTAATCCTATAATAAAACCATTGCTGATGCTTGTGGAAAGTCAAGAGTTTACTTATTTTATGCAGTGTCAAATATTTTATTGAACTTCACCAGTGTTTGAATTTTTGTTTTCCTAGCCATGGGTATCAAATAAATAATCCTTTCATAGCTATTCTCTCTTTCTCTCTGGGGGTTGTGGGATATGGATCTCCGAGCTGCTTCAGATATCCAGTGTTGCACTGTGTCTGTTTCGGGAATGACATTTAAATGTGTGTTTTCCTTCAAGGGAGAATCTGTTTGCTGTAAATATGTCAGAGAGAGTTTATCACGGGCGCATAATGGCTGGTTTGTGTTTGCTCTGGTTGTACACACGCTGTAAACAAGCAGTGTGTTGAGCAGAGTGCGGCGAGGTTATCGCACGCTTTCTGGAGATACTAACTGTGGAAGTGTTGACTGTGTACGTATCTTAGTTCACACCTGTGCTACGATCACTAACAGTATTACGTGCACTTCTGCCTGCTGTAGACCAGACGCTAGACAGCTAATCTGTTTTCCTGGCTGATGAGAAGGGTCCAGGGCTGGTCTTTGCCTCTGTGTTCTCTGCAGCTGACCTTCCCTTGGCTTTTCGCAACTGGTCAGCAGTTTTTCAAGGCTCTGCAGGACTTAAGGTTCCTCCGCAGGGATGAATCTCTTTACTTTGTTGAGGTCAAGATAAATATAATGAGTATACTATTAGTACACTATTGAAGAAGTGTCTCTGATATATCCTTTCTGTCTATATGGCACACGTTCTCACAAGCTGTCGGATTTCTTCAAAATAATCTTCATTTGTGTTTCAAAGATGAATGAAGGTCTTACAGGGTGCTCAGGAGCGTTATGGGGGTGACTAATTAATGGCTGAATTTTCATTTTGGGGTGAACTACCCATTTAAATACTGCAATATTCTGTAATATTGTTTTTCACATTTATGTTGTTCCAAAGTTTTTGTTGACCTAGCTTAAGATTTCTCATTGTTAGGCACTCCAGATCAGTTTTCAAGGAAAGTGATATTTAAGTCTGCAACAAAGGTACAGTTTCCATTGATCCGTGGTTTTGCTCATTTTAAATGAGCTTCGCTTAGGTATAAAATTACACCACAGTGATTTAATCGAGGCGTTATTAATTTTTAAGCAGGTTCCAAGTCCGTTGAAAAGATTTCAGCTCTGATAAGGCCTGTGTACGTGCTTTTAGAGTCACTTCTGTGCTTCTCTGCATAGCGACACATTGACAAATGGATCAAGGCCTGTTCATGAGAGATTCATAAACCTCCCTTAGACGAATATTGACTCAACTGCCATGTGTTTCTAACACATTATAATCTGCCCCTGTCATTCAAAATGAAAATCACTATAATAAATGTATGTTGTCAGTGGGTGAATTCATTATGCATTCCATTTCAGCCACGAGAACAAATCTTTAGGAGCAAACTGTGGTAAAAAAAACATCCATCATGAAGCAAACAAACTCGAGTGGGGGGGGAAAAACTGTGCTATAGTAAGTTGACCAACAGGGATTTTCCATGTAACTGCTGAAACAGGCAGTCCAGAGAAAAAGGTTCAGATTAGGGATGGGCATTAGACTAAGCAGCTTGCTTGGTATTAGCATTCAATGGATGTACCTAATAGAAATCCCATTTATCTCATGAATTGTAGGGGGCAGTGATGTGTCTCTCTCCCTCCAGCTTTCATGCGCATTCTGTCGCTGTCTCTCTTTCTCAAGTTTACAGATTTGTCATTATAAATAATGTGTGTGTTTTGTATGTAGGGGTTTGTGTGGGCGTCCCGCAGGCTTTTGTTAGGATTTTAGGTGGGTGTGTTCTTACTTGATGTTATTTGGTTCAGGCCAGTGCAAGAAACAGGCCACAGCATGTGGTGTGTGGGAGCAAATACACTGCGGACGATATATTGAAGGGACGTTCCCTGTTTGCCAACTTCTCCTTAAGGGTATTCTCGGCTTCTCACAGCCTTTCTAAAAGTCTGTCATCTTGTTTGAATAGCTCACATGGTACTGCAGACTTTAGGTAGGCTACGTTTTACCCTTGGGCTTCAGTTTGAGGTGATAGCATTTAGTGTTTATCAGAGAGAATGATGGGGAAATAGCGGTTCAACGCAATATGACCGTTAATGTCAGTCAGTGTTTTCTGAATCGCTTTCCAGCAGATGAGTCACTCCTCCACTGCTGAATCTTTAGTGCAAGTACAGTAAACATCTTTTGTGCTCAAGCACAAAATGTTGGACTCTTTTTGTGATTTAAAAAAAAAAACATACAGCATGAGCAGTGTAGTCCAATTCACAATTAAGCAACGTATGATCCATTTTTCTTTTTTTTTTGAAAACATACAGCATGAGCAATGTGAATGGATTCACAAACAAAATGACTCTTGTCTGTTTAAAATACTATCCAATTTAACAACAAATGATTATTATTATAAATTTTTTTTGAGAAAGAAACATACAGTGCGAGCAATGTAGCTCAATTTACAAACAAATTAGTCTTTTAATCTTTTTTTTTTTTAACTGAAAACATGTACAACATGTCCTTTTTTAAAGAGGTCATGACATGAGAAATCAAATTTGCCTTGATCTTTTGGCATATAAGATGTCTTTGTACCATTAAAATGTTGCATCAAAAGCAAATAGAAATTACAATCACTGCCAGTATCTTGTTTACACTGGATACAGTATACAGATGCGTGTTCGCTTTCTGACACAGTCCACAAGCTTAAGTCTGTCTTTAATAGGACAAATGGAGTGAAAGAATGTTCACTTTGAAGCGTTTGGTTGAAACATCTCGTTTGAGTCTTTGTACAGATATCAGAAGGATCCCAGCATAAGGAAAAAGTGGATAGTTTATTATTAATGATATCCTGGATCATGTCAGTTCGGATGTTGTTTTGTAATCGAGGCACAGTGTCATGGACAGTTCACAAAGAAACATTTGTTGAAAGTTAAAGCGGTACTAGATCTGACTGCAGCTGCATCACAAACTGTAAGTAAATGATTTCATAATGCTATGTTATGTCTGGAAATTAATGTTGTTTTTGATCATGTTGTCAAAACACTCATATGCAATAGTGAGGGGGGTGTTGATACAGTTTTCTATGCAATGATGTTAGCCAATTATGACAGTGTCTGATTCCTGACAAGCTTTAAAGGACACGCCCCTTAAAAAAAAAGTAGTTTCAGACAGAGGATCAGAATGAGGGTTGAAAATCATTTTTTTCACATATTTATGTTTCTTTCTGTGCAAAAAAACTAAACTTTATTAACATTTGTAAGTAAACCTCAATGAACATTAAAATAATAAAAAAAAAAAATCCATGTCATGACCCTTTTAAGTCAAAAACACTGCATGAGTAGTACAGTCTGATTCATGAACAAATGACTCTTACAGTTCAGTTCTTTTTGTGTGTCAAAATCAGACTATGTGATCAGTGTGGGCTTATTCATGAACACGTTTCTTATGAGCTGGATCTTTTAAAGAATAGATTAGATAGACAGCATAAAACCTTAAAGGGATGGTTCTCACCCAAAAATGAAAATTCTGTCATTGAATTACTCACTGTCATGTTGTTCCAAACCCCTAAGACCTTTGTTGATCTTTGGAACACACATTAAGATACTTTTTATGAAATCCGAGATTAGGGTGAACTATGCCTTTAATGATCAGACAGCTGATTAATCAACGTCTGACTCACTTATTAAACTGCAAGTTATCATTATATTCAATGATGTCTGTATCATTTATTATTTATGTGTGGATAATTAGCAGTTCCCTGCTGCAAAAACAGAGCGGTGTTGGAAACACTGATGTCAGCTAAGGTGACTGCAGTTGTACGGTTTAGTAGGATGTTCCCTAAAACTGAAATGAGCGCATTTTAAACAACGTGAAGGTCTTTATAGTAGTGCTTTAACTTGAACTGAACTGAACATAATTATCATTCCAGGGGTTTCTCAAGGCTATACGCTTTTGGCCCATTTTGTGTGCTTGGAGGTCCCTTGGGCTTCCACGGGGAGATTACTTTGCAGAGTCCTTCCCTCCTCTCTCTCACAGACCAGAAAAAAGAGGGCTTTCCAGGCAGAGAATCAACTCATTTAAATTCACAGTCTCTGCCCAGGCTTTCTCAGATGAGCTTTTTTTTTTTGCTCCACTGCTGACAAGACACTTTTGAATGTTGCATACTTAAAACCGGATCAAAGGACAGGCAGAGATGTGAGCAGAATTTTTAACTGTTGTTCAGGGAGCAGCTCTGTCTATATCCATCTCTTTGGAGCTCATCCTGGCATTTCCCATCTCCCTGGTGGGAGTAATGGCGTGTGATGCGTTGTGTTCTTTTCTGTCATTTAAACTCTCTCACAGTGTTATGAGAAATTCACTCTGCTATCACTGTTCAGGGGTCAGTGGTGAGCCAAAATTGAAGCGGCGTACATCACTGAGCACTGCTCTTCTCAGTATAATATGGAACATATGTCAGTGGTGACTATAAACCAATGACATTTCCAGTACAAAAAAAAACTCACAATTTCGGTAATGTCATGAAACCTTTTACCACTCTTCTTTCCGGTCAGTGAGAAATCACAACTGAAAATTACTTTAGGAATCACAATGGAAGGTGTAAAGGTTTTCACGTACAACTGTATTCCCAGTGTTCACACATATTGAGCGTTTTAGACTGGTGCCATGTGATTTATATATTTTCTGAGTAAAATGTGTCTCTGCAAAACTCTCTGGACTTTCTGGGTCATTTGGCAGGGCTGTAGCAATTGCGAAGGTGTTTTCAGCGGTTACTAGAGATTTAGTGGGTTATGTGATTGTGAGTCCAATCACTAAGAAAAGTAACATAACTCTGAAGCTGAAATCCCTAACCCTATATGTGCACCACAAATAATAATGAATACAAAAGAATGTATTTATGTGTGCGTGTGTGTGTGTGTGTGTGTGTGTGTGTGTGTGTGTGTATAACAAAACACACTCTTTTTGTAATAGTTTTTTGGTCCTTGATAAAATGGCTGTAGTTTGAAGAATATGTATGTTTGATTACAGGGAAGTGTCTTTGCTCATTTTACTACATTAAGACACATTTGACATTCTCACCTCTGTAATGAGACCTGTTGTTGATATTTAAATGTCAGGCTTAATGGCAAAACCCTCAAGCTCAAACAGACTTGTATTGATTTGCTAGATCCCCTTTGTTCTCATCTCATTAATCTGCAATTTGATTTAACACAGGTGCTCGACTCACATTGGCTTTTAGTTTGACTTAGAGACTTGTCACATTTTTATCTTTTCTTTCATATCACAGAATACTACATACAGGCTATACAAATCAGTTTGTGAGAGAATCAAGAATTATGTATTTTTTGCAATGCAGTCAAATTTTACAGTGTATACGGCATACAATTTTTATAGCCAAACATGCACAAAAAACACAAAGTGTGTATTTATACAAAGTGCACAAAGCCTGGCTTGTTGGCAGAGGCTATTTACACTAACTCCACCCACCAACGTGTGATTGGGCCAGACAAAAAAAGCATTCATTTAAAATAAAAATGAAGGAAATCTTGAAAAGTTAAAAATAAAGTATCGGGTATGGTAGATGTAGGGAGGGCTTTATTTTCCCAGTAAGGCAGCATCCATTTAATAATTTTAATAAAAATGATCATTTACGCTCAATACATTATTATTACAATGCACTACAATACTGAAGTGCAGATATTTGCCACTATTTGCAATAAATAGTATAAATAGCAGAAAATACTGCTATTTTTACATAATGTAAATAGAATCTATCACTATTTACACTTAGTGCAAATAGCTGCAGCCTAAAAAAGTAGAAACGGTATGCAAAAAAAACAACAACAACAACAACAAAAAAAACATTTAAAACAGTAGTATAAAACTAATACATGATTTCCCTTTGTTACATGCTTAATTCAGCAGGTCATATCCATTTAACATCTTAGAAAGAAAATATGATATTTTGTGTTTTTAATGCTTTTTGTAAACATGTCTTCGGTTTTTGGCAGTCGTATTAAATGATGACTCAAGATTGAAGATATTCAAATCATGATATTGCTTCTGGTTTGTTAATCACATGGTAAGCGGAAGGTGAAGTTGAGTGCACTGCATTGTGGGCTACACAATCCCACACAGTGTCCTCTGCTTGTGTACAGCATATTTTGCCAAATGTAGTAGGTCATTCCATGCAAACAGAACATTTTCAAACTGTGCACAGTAAACATATTGCATACAGAATAGTATGATAAATATGGTAATGTCATTCAGAAAATACAATAAAATATCAACAGAATGACAATAATATTGCTTTAGTGTTGTTTATGTGACTCAAAATAGCTGTCTGTATATATACAAAATGAGAGTATGAAATTTTTTTCTACAATTGTCTCACTTTTGATATCTTATCCGATAATTCCCTCGATATGAGAGAGAGATTTATTCTCCACCACTTAAGCAGAAAACTCATTTCTTATTTTTTCTTTTAATCCTGTGATTTGTTCTAGTCTGCTTTATTAGCTTAAGCCATTACAGTTTGGCATGGTGAGATTTCTCTTCACCACATTCAACGTCTTCCTCAGTGTCTTCCGTTTCTCAGAACGGTGACATTTCACCAAGCCGATTAAACCCCCATGTCAACACTAACCAAAAATCATTACTATCTCCTCAATTAAATTAAGCTCTCTCTCCCACCCCAACAGTGTGAAACAATTTGATTTAAACAAAGCGTTAAATCTCTTGCTTTCCTCTCGTCCCGGCACATATGACGTTAAGTCCAATTTACAACTGCTGTCATCACGACAGCTAATAAAAGCCAGACGGCCCTAAAGCCTTCCATAGTGATACAAACGATCAACTTGTTTATTCAGTGTCTCTGTCTGATGTGACATTTCTTGAAGTAAGATGTAGCTCTCCTTTTCTCATCGCTCCGCTGGGCTTTGGAGAATTTGTAGTTCTTATTCCCTTCCAACGCTTTCTCATCCATCTCTTTCCCTTTGATATGTGGACAGCTTCAGAGCACTGCATTTGTATAAAACAGAAGATGCAGTCATCTCATGTTTTTTTGAAAAAGGCTAGCTCTCCATTCTCTTTGATTTTGCACGTATTGTATCGCATGGCATTTACTAGAATGACCATGTTTCATTCATCTTGTCAGCTAATGTTCATAAAAGACCAGGTGGAGGACAGCGTGGGAGGCTGGAGTTGGCTCACATTTATGTAGCAGTTAATTAGTTCTACATCAAAAGTGCTTCTCCTGAATTACACATCTGTTCTCTTATGATCTTTGAGCTGTGCTCTTCGCATGGGCGCCTCCACATTAAACTCTAGGCAAACTTGAGCAAAATAGTTCAGCTCATCACCATTAAAAGTTTAAAGTGGAACATTGTTATTTAAAAATTTGTCTCTGAAACCTCTGAGGAGATCGCCTCAGCTGGCTGAACAGCAATTGTTTGGGGCAGATCTTACTAATAATGTTATCTGTGAGTTTAGACCCTATAAATGGGGCTGTGTCATTGACAGCCCGCCAGGGAAATGTGCTGTTACCTCGGCTGAATCTGCAATGGGTTTGCTATGGAGTCTCATACGTTCAGAAGGAGAAAGCATGTAGGTATGTGCACACTCTCATATTTATGCAGTTAAAAGAAATTTAGCAATCACTTGTGTGATTCAGAATTCAGATTGGTCTTTTTGTCATGGGCATTGCTTGTATAGTCCATTTGAACGCATCTGAACGCTTCCTTTTATTTTATGTAAATGCTTGCTCAAGTGTAAAGTTCCCTACCATATGCTAAAGATGAAAATTAGAAAGGGAAAAGACCCAATTCTGTATTCATTTCAGCTCTGAGACTCAGCAGTTAGGAGTTCAAAATACGCCACGGGCATGTTCTTTCCGTCTTTTTTGGTAGTTTGTACGGCAAACTCGTTCATTACTACATTTCTATTTTGCATAACCTCTTGTTTTTCTGTGCACAATGTTATCAGACTGTAATACCTCAGTTTATGCTGTACTTTTTGCACTTACTAACAGCTTTCATAACTTGCATTAATAAGCCATTAACAAACTATATAATGCTTCACATCAACTATAATGTACATTCAAAAAGTCATACATTTTTGAATGCATTAACATTTGAATGTAAATGAAGATGTACAGATGTCTTGATGTTAATGGCTTATTCATGAAAGCTAGTAATCTGTCTGTGCTATTGTAAATAAATGGAGCCATAGTTAAGCTGACAGTGTCCGCTGCTGGCGGCTGCGCAAACTGCAGTGGCTGCTTCACCGGCAATGATGCAGTCAGCCTAAGCTCTCATTATTTTAGCAGTCTGGTATATCAGTTCTCATATGATTTATTTGGGTATGTTAATAAGGTCATTTCTTCCATTTTAATACAAATGTCATTTTGTGTGAGTCTATGCATGCAGTGTGCACATTATTAGATTTAATTGCATGTTCCATATATTTTTGTATTCTCTCTTTAATCTGCTCAAGCAGTGACTGGTCTGGAAATCCCATCCCAGAGTTACACAGCCAGTCTATTTGGGTTGAAGGGGGTGAAAAACAGCAGGAGGATGAAAGACTGAATATTTCATTGCAGCGACAAACAGCAGATGGCCCTCTTGAGTTTTTCTTTTTTTTAATTCCTCCTCTGTGATTGTGTTTCTCTGGTGATATTAATCTAAATGAGAAAATACTCCGTGTTATTGGGGCATGATATTAAATTGGCACCCCAGCCCTTATCGCAACACTCATTAGCATATGATTAAAGAAACAGGCGACAGATAAATGCAGGCCTATAGCAAAAAACAGGCACTCATCCATACAATGCGTTACATAGGTGTGTTTGTCTAAAGCACCGGGGGTCTGAATAGCACCTCAGAGGTGTGATGTAGCCTACTTCTGCTTCATTTATTGCACTTGTGGGGTGTGTCAGTGAAATTAATTTCGTAGACATTCAATTCTCAGGCTGTCTCATAAACAAGACAAAAAGGGGGATTGTGCTTGATTATCGTTAATACATGTGTATTTGAATTAGAATGATTATACATTATGGCATCTGAATATGTTCATTATTAAAATGTTTGGCGCCTGTCAACTAAGCTACTGAGTCATATTTTGAAATATCGAATTTTGTCATCGGCGCGTTTGAATCTTATTATCAGCTCCTGCACACAGAAAAGACAAATATAAACGTGAACATTACGTGAAGGGTGGGATTTTTGTCGTCTCTGAAACGATGGCAAAGGAGGAGTTTGTCGTTAAGACTTGTTGATGATCTGTAAGGCTGAGGCGGGAAGCGCGTGGTCGTTAAGACTTGTTGATGCCGTTGATCTATGAGGCTGAGGCGGGAAGCGCGTGCGCCTCACTCGCTCCAAATGGTTGGAGACGCTAAAGGAGCTCGAGCTGGAGGATGAAGAGGAGCATTTCTTGAATACGTTTTCTCTCCTGGCTAACGTTAGCACTTATGCTGCACATTTGTGTACTCCCGCTTCGGGGAAAGACTTTTTTATTTGAGTTTATTTATTTGTTCGTTTCTGTCACACCGGGTAGACGTCATCCTCACCGGAGCCGCTCAGCGTTGCTTACATTTCTCCCTCAGAAGACATGCTGCTTTAGAAAAGGAAAAAACGCACCTCGTTATTGAATAACTACGCGACCTAGAACATGAGACTGAATGGGGAGTGATCGTCTGAGGAGATCCCTCATCAACAACAAGCACCTTCGTTCAAACTTACCTCAACTCGCCGTCGTTACGCCGACGGTTATTCACAAGATGAGTGGCCGTTTGAACGGAACCGGCGTGGATATCTGCTAAACTTGGTAAATATGTGAGACAAATGAATATGTGTAGTCGCAGGGCTCCACCTGGGAGACGAAGGTGGTCGCGTTTCTCCGCTTGACAGCTCAGAACGAAAAACGCTTTGTTTGTTCAGACTCCGGGAGTGGACGTCGCTGCCCAGGGTGCTGAATTTCACCAGGACTGGGTGAGAAATAAAGAAGGGGAAAGTGACGGATCAGAGAGACTCTCTCAGGCGTGCCGTGAATGCATTTCCATATTCTGTATTTTGGAGGAGCAGGGCAACTCATGTCATAATCGTTTTCCGAGAAGCGTTGTGAAATCAGGAATGAGAAGTAACCTGCAAGCCGCTTGACTTCGAAATGAAAATCGGACAACATGTGAAATACGGACAGTTGAGTAACACTTCACCTTTGTATTCATTATGCTAATTCAGTGTCTTATTTCGCCAGTCGTGATGTGTGGATATCTTTGATCATCATCCGTGCGTTTCAGAGGGCAGAGCAGAGAAACAGTCGCAAAAATGGGACAATAATTGAGACAGATCGGGCGGTTTGTTGTTGTTGTCTGTGCTTTGTGTGTAAGGAGTTCAACAGCCCTGTTTTTGAGACATGGCAGCGGCGATTGCCAGCGGTTTGATCCGCCAGAAGAGACAGGCACGGGAGCAGCACATAGACCGACCATCCACCAACAGAAGGAGAAAAAGCCCCAATAAAAATAAAGGGCTTTGCAACGGGAACCTGGTCGACATCTTCTCCAAAGTGCGAATCTTCGGCCTCAGGAAACGCAGACTACGACGACAAGGTGTGGGAAGTTCCGTACACGAACCGTAATTGTGCACATAAGAAGTCTATGCTTTGTTTAATGTCTTGAAATAATATACGCCCACATTTCATTTTCACATTCAGCTTTGACAACATGGAGCTGCTGTTTATCTTGACGAGAATAGCTTATAGGGGTTGTGTTGTGTCTTGACAGATTTCTTGGACAAATAGTTTTTATTTCCATTAGTTTGCAAATCTGTCTTTTTTTTAACGCAAATTATTAAATCAGTCATAAGACCAGTTAGTAACGAGACCACGTATTCAACTTAAATCTATGTACGTCATACTTTAAAAATAATTCTCAAAACAATTCTCCTCTGGTTTTGAAGGCCACATATATCAGAGCTATATATTATTTTGATTCATATACGCGTTGTTTGATATATTCTGAGATTTGGCAACCTCTCTATCTATGCTGTACCCTTGGGAGGTGTTGATGTTGAATTATTGGCACGTTTCATGAATGCAAGTAAAGCAGCAGGTGCCCAACGTGTTGCAGGAAAAAAATGCTATCACATCATCAGTAAACAACATCCAATGACAGCTTATCTTAATAGAAATGCCAGTGAAATAATGTTTTTTTTTTTTGGTAAGATTAAAATAAAAATACTTGTGTCACCCCAGCAATGACTTAAATATTTATTATTCTAAATCTATTTTTTCATATTACATTTATATAGCAGTTTTATAGAATGCAATGTTGCTTTACAGAAAATGGTAAGCATTTTTTCAGGATCTCATAAATAAAAACAACATTATATAAACTGACAGTCAGTCATAATGTTAATGCGTAATCAGAAGTGTTATATACTCATATTTCGAAATAGAAAACATATATGTATGTTGTGTGTGCATTTTTGGCCTGCAAGCAGAAAATGATATGTATATATATATATATATATATATAAAAAAAAAAAAACATTGGTGGCCGTCAGCTTATCCAATAGTTGGGCTACAGTCTGATAAAACTATAATAGAGGTGGCGATTTGGCATACTGTGTATCATGGTACCTGTCAGAGATGTCCAGAGGGGAATCTTGCACAAATAAGTAGTGAGTAAAAGATGTAGCTGTTGCCAGGAGAAACTGAGAGTGATGAATTAGCCCTGCAACGTCTCGCCTAACGTGCACCTGTGACGGCCATCTTATTACAGATGGCGAACAGCTCATGGCCTCCCCCTACACTCCTAATGTTAACTTTTTTGTAAAGCAGCTTTTTACAAATCTTGCAAATCAAGCCTACCCACATTGTTACTATTTACAATTACACATGGTGAATTGAAAACATTAAGGCGCCTTTGAGCATTTGCTGTTTAAGATGACTGCCAGTGCTCACAGCTGGTTGGACGGCCTCTTTTGAGTCCTGTTGCCTGTTGCGTTGTTGCCTGAGTTACTTTTGACGGAGCACCCCTTGGGATTTACCTCATTAATTTCCCATTGCAGCTCGATTTACAAAATCTTCAGTGAGCATTTTCACAGCCTTGAGGGCTCACCAGGGGCTCTGTGGAGCTGAGTGTTGGCCTGCCCACCCTCCTAGGTTGTTTCACATGTAGCCTCTGTGCTCAGGAGAAATAATGTTAGTTTAGTAGTGGTAATTTAGTGGTGGTCACAGGAAGGACACTTTGAGCACAGCCTCCCATCATGCAAGGCAGCGAGAGGCTACATTCGTCTCCATTTTAACTCTGACTTTTAGGTCGTGACATGCAGACAATAGAAATGTTCCCCTGAGTATGGAAAAGCCTGTACAGACCATGAACTGAGACATTTTGCCTCGTGGCAGTGTAGTAAAAGAAATCAGAGAAGACAGTAGTTTAAAAAAACTTGCTCAAGCATATTTTCAGTGTCCTTTGGGGTTGTCAAATGTCTAGCGAAATGAGCAGTGGTGATGATAATAATGGCAAAATCAATTTGCCAAAAGAAACACACAGTGTTTTTTTTCACCTCCATTTGGAGTGCTAGTGTGGACCTCAAGCCTGTGATTCATAATTTGGCCAGCACACCGTCCAAAAACATTAAACAAGGAACAGTCCTTATATACTGTTTCATATTGATTTATTTGACTTTCTAGACTCTCAAGCAGAATGCTATTATTGACAGGGCATTGGCGTGACCAGATCATTAAAGAGATATGTGTCACGTTGCATTGATTCAGCATTATCGCGCTGATTATTATGACTTCTATAAATGTGTAAATAACACTAGTGGTAGACCCAAGAATGCTTTTGGGTGCTCACTTTGGGTTGGGTGATATGACCTAAAAACTAGCACAATAAAATTTTTCATCATTGTTGATAATGATAATCATGATGAATTTCAAATCTTTCAAGTTTAAAAGCAGATTTTTGCTGGTAGAAACCAGACCATTAATCGTGGTTTTAAACAAGCACTTCATTTTTTCTCAGCAAAATACATATCTTATATAGAATAATTATTTTCTTCGTTTCTTAATTTTCTAATGAGTTATATTGTTGCAAATCATGAAAGAGTTTACAGTGCAGACTGCAATTTTTTTTTTGTCTTTTAGAAATGCACAGTTGACAGTAGCTTGAGTTGAAATTAGTAGTAGCTTGAGTTAGGATTTAGATGTAAATTTATGTTCATTATCAAAAACAGTAACATCTGTAAAAATTGTAACAACCTCATTTTTATATGGTGAAATTTAATTCTGACTAATTAATTATTGGTCGTCCATAGTAGATCAAACTTCAATACCGTGATAAAAATGTAACTACATGGTTTGTAGGTATTTGTATGAAAAACATCATTCTAAATATATTTAGTGCAAATGCACAAAAGCTATAGCTTAATCACAAAAATATTGTAATTATTGTTTAATGTTTTGCAAAAATAGAAATCATTTTATATAAACTTACACATTTGATACACCTAAACCTACCCACTTCTGAACAATATAAAACATGCAACAGGCAAATAAAACTACAAGTATTTATTGCAAAAACAGACCATAAAAAGCAGTATAAACATATTACAAACAAGTCGTGTTGCATTCCAAGTCCTCCGATATCTTTATGCGATCTATATTATTTTCCTTCAGCCTGAGGTGTATTCTTTTTACTTTTGGTGTAAAAAGGCTTTTACGGTTGCCAAAAATATTACTTTTTTATATTTAAAACAAACAAGTAAGCCCTGCCCAGATTCAAAAAGTAACGCAAAAGTAACATAACACATTACTTTCAACTAAAAGTAACTAAGTAACATAATAAGTTACTTGTTTAGGGCATTGTTACTCATGCGGCTCGCCAAGCTTTAATTTGTGGCTCACACGGCGGTAAATATTACAATGATATGACCCATACAGAGATGTCATAAAAACATTAAAAACAAGCAGGGCATGTTTGCTTTGGTCGATGCAGCAACAAACTGTTCTCGCGAGGCGCAAACCATTGAAATGAATGCGTTTCATAGCGCAGCGCAGGGCTTTACGCAAACGCGGAATATCACAGAATTTGTTAAAGTTTGGATGAATAAACCAAAAGTAGCATAGGTCATTACACTTAAATCATGAACTGGACTAGTATCTGTAAATATTAAGCTGCAAAAATACCATAATAAATATGAATCCTACGTGATGTCTTTATGCATGAATGGCACAGAGGTGCCGTTTCGTTTAGTACACACATACTGAAGTGCACATGACGCTCGCAGTATTTTCTTCGTCTGCTGTCTTGTTAAATGAGGACATTAAATACATGAACAACAGTCAGTGTCTACTCTATTACAAATACTAATTACAAATAATTACCCAAAACAGCGGTAATACAAGATGGAAATACAGAGGAAGATATTTAAACTTGATCTGCCCTCACGTCCATGATATTGACTCAGTCACTGCAGAGTTTTGGCAGTCTTTCCATCTCTTAACGCCTAATGTGCTCTTAGATGGTTAGATACATGATGGGCTAATGTAGAAGCAAATAACTTTAAATAAATAACTTTAAAAATAACTTTAGATAACTTCCAAAAATACCCCCCTTTGTATTGCATTGCATATTGTATGTTCAGGGATGACAGATTGACATGCTATGGACTGAATGTAACTTTTGATACCTTGTGGTAAAAGTGGCTCTCCTATTGACCTCTTGAAATAGTGAGGACCAATGATTTAGGGAGTAACACAATATTGTAATGCATTAC
This sequence comes from Cirrhinus molitorella, assembly GCA_033026305.1. Classification (NCBI taxonomy): domain Eukaryota; kingdom Metazoa; phylum Chordata; class Actinopteri; order Cypriniformes; family Cyprinidae; genus Cirrhinus; species Cirrhinus molitorella. The sequence continues at coordinate 17,981,637 of CM065122.1, forward strand.
TTTTTAAAGTAACTTTCCCCAACACTGCATATTACACTCAAAAATATACTCCCGAATTTGTTTAGCATGATGCAGTCGGTCACGAGACACACAAGAGCCAATGGCATTTCACAACCAAAGCTGACGTAACGCTTCTTCTGGCTGCAATTTTTACATTGCATACAGGATGAGCTTTGCGGTGAATAGGGACGCCGATCACATCTATTCCTCTCACAAATCGATCGCCAATATTAATACCCAATATGTAATTTAATCATGATAATAAAATTCCCAATGCCTTTCGTGTCAGCGTAAGGTTTCCTGTTTAAAGGAATGGAGGACCCTGCAGGTTGAAAAATGATGCTAAAGGGGTACCCTGTGCGTCAAAAAGTGACGAGTTGGGAGTGAGAATGTGTTTTCCATGTGTAAATGTGTGATTTTCCAACACAAGGTCTTGATTTGGTTTTTAAGGTACAGTACCATTTCAATCTAAGATGTCAAAATAGACACCGTCTGTTGACTTTAAATGCCCTGTCAATGCTGTCGGCTGTGGCCAAAGTCTTAGCTAAAATGTACATTATACAGTTTGACATTTGTTTTACATGTGTTTAAGCTTTTACACCAAGACCTTACTGGGGGGACATAGTACAGTCTAGCAAACAACAGATGTAAAACTGCAAATGACTTTAGGCTGGCATGTAGGTGTCTCAGAATAAAGGTTGACTCCCTATAGGTCACATATTGAAATTGACTGACAGCTGGTATATTTATTCCATTTAATTTGGTTGGTGGACCCATATGCCATTTTGAGTAATGCATGTCTGATATATGAATAGCATGATTCTAATAAAATGAGGAGGTTGGGTTGTTTGTTAATGTCCACAACCTCAGAAAAAAAACCCTGAAAAATGTCTCCAGACATGAAAGGTCTCTATCAAGCTGGTAAAAACAAGTACATCTTTCATTTATTTAAAATCTCTGTGTTCAAAACAGAGAGGTTATCTGTTTGATTGCATCGCAGAGTGCTGCCATGTAGCAATTTTTACCCTTTTTTCTCCACAGGACATTTTATGTCCTGTGGCCATGAAAAAATAAACATTGTTGTGAAGTGATTGCTTACTAAAATGCCCTGCTGCAAACTCAATTTATAAATTTAGTAGGTGGAAGGTTCTTATATAGCAAAACGTATATCTCTAACCTTGTATTCAAGTTTCGCTAAAAGCATGTAGTGAGTCAGGAAGGGTGCAGAAATCATTTAGCCGTCTTTATCAATTAAGTGCAAAGAAAATGAGATTGTTTTGCAGGATTTATTGTCATTTTGTGCTTCTGGATTTATCCACTGTGAAAGTTCAGTGCTCTGATGCTTATTATCCGGATAAGTGATAAATATGACAGAGATTCTTCCCAGCAAGACATGGTTCAACACGCTGTTTGGACGTTACGTTTTGCGTCCAATTAGAATGCTCAGTGGAATGGAAGACCACCAGTGGAGACTAGCTTTTAATCTCTCTCTATGCTAAGTCTCATTAAAAAGTCTGATGAATCTTGCATACACTCAATTAGTTCTGACTGAAAGTGCATAGCGCCTCCTTTAGCCTTGAGTGTAAGGTGGTGCTTGTTCTTGACTGTGTAAATTACTGAGCTTGATGTCATTTTGCCTATAATGACTAAATTGCTTTTCGGTTTTGCACGTTTGATTTCCGTCACGTTACACGACGTAATCATATACAAGGTGATATATATATTTTTTTTTATGGAGGTGAAAAGTATAGTGTGTGTGTGTGTGTGTGTGTGTGTGTGTATTTATGGGCCATTCTACAGAATTGGTGCAAACTGCTGTCCCACAACCAAAAGCACATTTAAGCATTTAACAATTCAAATCTTAGATGTTTACTAAGACCCTTCTATTATATTGAAATCAATAATAATATTTAAAATATCACTAAGCTTAATATATATGAAATCATCATTTATTGTGTACTTTCAATTGGAAGGTGGGTGTCCCGAACCCTAACCCCTAAATTTTTAACTTAAGGAAACAATATAGATTTTTTTTTTTTTGTATTTTATTCTATTGTTGTTTTTAAAAATATCTTTTGGATTTTTTTTATAGATTTTTTTAATAATTCTTTTATTTATTTTTTTTTCTTAGTAAATCATGAAAAATGTGTTTTGCGTTTTTTTTATGTCACAACAGAAACAGCGTTTTTTTTTTATTTTTTAAGTTTATTGGCTGAAACTGATTTTAACTACATCCCTACATGTATGATCAGGAAATATTCCTGTGTCTCTCTCTCTCATAGCTACAAGGTGTGAGTAGATAGGTCCCATCATTTTGAGGTAATTTTTTTTTCAAAAGTCTGAAAATCAGTGCGTCACTACAGTACACCTTTTTTTTCTGCAATTAAGCACACTTTCTTAGGAGTTATTCCATAACATTTAGTTTTATGTGTGTACAACTGTTCAGAACTGTGTTAGCTAACCGTGTGCTGATTAGTATCGTTGAGGTAGGCTCAAAAACATCTAAAATTGTCACTACCAAAACATTTGGTGAAGTTTTGATAGTGACATCCTTGGTTTTTTTGGGTGTTATTCCCTAAAATTGTCAGTACCGAAACAGTAGTGACAAAAGGTAGTGACAAAAGGGAACACATAATCCTTTATTTGGGGAAAAAAAAAACAAATATATATATATATATATTTTATATATATTTTAGTGCAGTTAAGCAAATATTTAGTGTTTTAGTATGTTTTAACAGTGTTTTAGTATGCAAGTTAAAATTCTGTAATGTGATGGAGTCACCACCAAAACATTACTGTAACTACCAAAACATGGCATGTTTTGTCAAAAATAAAGTATACTGAATTATCAACTAAGATAAGATGTAATGATAATGTTTGGTTCAATATATATTCAAACTAATAAATCCAGAAGGTTGAAATCAAGATGAACATTTTTTTTTGCCTTTTACTAAGAAACATTGGAACATTGGAATATTATATAAGAAATATTTAGCAAATCTGAAAACCTATTTATAAAATAGAAAAATATATATTTACAAGATTTTGTAAGCAAAATCTTAATAGGTCAATATAAGTGTTGATTAAATTATATATTACTGTGTTTCGGTAGTGACAAATTTGGGGAGAGGACAAATGTCAATATATACACCTTGTTTTTGTATTCTTGCAATATCTTATGATCAATATTTGTAGAAAGGAGTATTATTTTTAAAACTAGCAGTTTCAATATGTAATGTAATAGCAGCGCTTTCTCAGTTCTTCCTGTGAATAGGAACACTGTGAGTGTGCTTACGAAAGCTGGAAAAGCCCTTCTCCTGTTCCTGAAAGTCTATAGTGGGTCAATCACATGTGGTTAAGTCTGCAGTTGCTGCTGCGTGCAGTGAGACATGCCCCCCCAACCCCGTCTGTCTGATGATAGCTACCTCCACCTGTCTGTCTCTTTCTGTCTCTCTCTCTCCACCAAACACACACAAAACCATGCACCTGCAGCTAAGCTTTTATCAGGTTGAATGTTATGAGCATCCATCATCTTAAAAAATGTATAGAATTTACAGATGTCACAATGCTTTATACTCAGTGTGGCAAAGCAGTTGGTACAAGTAATATAATATAGGATTATAAGGGATAGTCCACCAGAAAAATGAAAATTCTGTCAACATTTACTCACCCTCATGTCATTTTAAACCTGTATGAATTTCTAAAACAAAAGAAGATATTTTGAACAATGTTGGGGTAAAATAACATTGGAGCCCACTGACACTGACACATTTTTCAAAATATCAATTCAAACTCAAAGAAATGAAAATGAGTAAATGTAAAGTGATTGTATTGAAAGAGGAAGTGAGAGATTTATGTTCTGTATGTTATGTTAATGCACTATGGGCCAGATTTACTAACAGCTTGCGTTAACGCAAACCATCTTTTGGCGCTAAAATAGTACTGTCAGGATTTACTGAAGACATGCAGTGAAGAACTAGGCATGGACACAGTTATTTTTGCACCTGACCTTATTGAATATGCATCTGTTGGAGTTTCCCTTTCAGATGCAAAATTTATGGGAGGAGAGTTTTAAAATTAATCACACAACGCGATTTACTAACACCATTATTTAACGCCCCAAAAAAGCATGTCTTAAAGCAGGTGGTAATTTGCACTGCTCTTGGTAGATTGTGCTGGTCATTATGGAAATAATTTGGCTGCGTGTGTTTCTTTATGGAATTGTGCTCTACCGCTAATTTGCACTGTTTAGTCAATCTTACCCCCTAATTGATTTTCTGGATGCAATTTATTTAGATTGATTTAGCTTTTTCTAATATGTAGAGATAAAGTTTCAAAACTCAAACTGCACCATTTATGCTGCAGTTATACTTAAAATTGGATAGCTTGTTGAAGAGTTGTGCTATTACTTTTCCACGATTTTTCCCTGGTGAACAATAAAACAAAGTCCCATAATAGACTTTTAGACATTAAAAGAGGGAGCTAAGCCATATGTAGAAACCATGTAGACACGCGAAAGTTGGCTCTTTTGACTTGGTCTAGCAACCAACTATATCACATCCAGTCTATTACATAGCAGCATGCAAAACAACACAAAGCACATTAGCAACCACATATGTGACCCTGGACCACAAAAGCAGTCATAAGGGAGAATTTTTATTTTTATTTTTTTATACATTTTTTATACGGTTTATACATTTATACATTGTAAATAAGCTTTCCACTGATGTATGGTTTGTTAGGATAGGACAATATTTGGAATTCGGCAATCTGAGGGTGCAAGAAAATCTAAATATTGAGAAAATCACATTTAAAGTTGTCCAAATGAAGTTCTAAGCAATGCATATTAATAATCAAAAATTTTATTTTTATATATTTATGGTAGGAAATGCACAAAATATCTTCATGGATCATGATCTTTACTTAATTTCCTAATGATTTTTGGCATAAAAGACAATACAATTTTGACCCATACAATATATTTTTGGTTATTGCTACAAATATACCCGTGCTACTTAAGACTGGTTTTGTGCTCTAGGGTCACATATCAACACCTGGGGAGCTACCCAGAACACCTTAGCAACTGCAAAAATTTGGACAAATAAAAACAAGGATGTTCATAACTTCATAAAATGATGGTAAGATTCTAGTTATTTTGTCTTCAGAAAATGTACAAATCTAAATCTAACATTTGGAGATGCATGTGAAACCGCAGCTCATGCCCATCTCTTTGATTGTTCTTTTTTCCCTTCTAAGTAAATGCTGGGGAGCTCTTTGCTGTCTTTAAGCGTCTCAGGATGCTGTCTCAGCAGTATCACTGTGTAGGTGGAGGCAGATATCATAAAGCACCCTTGTGATTAGCATTCTTTGTATCTCTCTTTCCCTTTAAACTCGCCCTCTCCTTCCGTCTTTTGTTCTTTTCTCTCACCCTCTCGTTCTTTCTCTCTTTCCACCTTTGATGTGCCAGTTTCCTCAGCTCTGCCCTGGCCCAACACAGGCAAATCCAGGGCAGCAGGCCAACGGTAAACAGCAGCATTGTACCTACATCAATATGACAAGGCAGTTATTTGTTTACCAGCCTGGAGTTAAGCACAGCAAGGCTGGTTAAGTGTATCACAGGAGACCCTTATTGCCAAACGAGGCTACGGGACGTTATGCTGTAAGAAATCCTCCTGTTTTTCCTTCCTGTCTCTTGAAATTGGTGTCACTAGCATCTATTTATGTGATTACCCCCGAGCCGTGTTTGCTAAAGCACAACACAGCTTCCCCAGAGTTAAACAACCAACAGTGTTTTTTTTTTTGTCTCACACTATCGTTTTACAATTTGCACATACTACATTTACACCCTTAAAGAGAACTTTTTTGTAAAGTTGGTATCTGCATATTCAAACTTGGTACATTTTGATTGATACAAAGCCACATTTGAAGATGTCAAACCCATGTCAGACATGTCTCCCTGTGTATTGCTTCAGAAGACTTCAGAAGATAATTTGGTGTGAATGCTCTGTGCTGCTTTTGAATGCTTTTCCACCACATGTCTACTGTATTTAGATGAATTCCAACAGTGCAAACTGCTGTTCTGTGTCTGTTTGCATTAGCACCGTCTAGTATGCACAGATCTGATATTCCATTAGCGATACAGTACTTTTGAGCAAAAAACAGTGTAGCTAAATGTGTCTGAACTCTGTCAAAAAGGACAGTGTTTTAATAGAACTTTCTTTGGTTTAGTTATTTTCTTTAGTTCTATGAAAATTAGATGTTTCTCTTACTGTTCTAAACAAGAAGTCAAAAAGTGGAAACCCTTTCCTTTATTTTTATATTTACTGTAGTATGCATGACATCCTAAAATTCAAATAAATTCAGTCCAAAAACAGGCCTGTGACAATTTGCACACAATTTGTAATCATAAAACCATCCTCTTCTGTTTAGCAATCAGATTACAGTGCCACTCAAATTGTTCATGTGAAGAGTGGGATCACTTGCCTGGTTACCTCACAGATTTTTCTGCTAAGCTCCCTGTCAACTCCTGTTCTGGTTTACATCACATAACAATATGCTTTATTATTATTGTTATTATTATTATTAAGAAAGAGTTTGTTTTTGAATGGAATTTGACACAAGAACCTTTATCATGCCTAGCTAGAGAGGGCGCTATGGATTCTACTTTATATTAAAGTTACTGCATAGCACTTTCTGTTCTGTGGAACATAAAAGAAGATATTTTGTCCATACAATGGATGTCAGTGGGCTCTGGTGTTATTTGGTTCACAGTGTTTAAAATATCTTTTGTATTCTGCAGAAGAAAGAACAGGGTTGGAATGACATGCGTGTGAATAAAGTCTGACATTTTTGGGTTGACTTTACATATTTATCTTTACATTTATTGGTAGATTACATAAACTTACATGTACATTTGTAATGTCTACAGACTGTAGTTCATCTGTAAGAAGTGTTTTGATTAATAGATGAATTAATTGCTTAATGAGTGTTTTCTGTCTTCCTCCACAGATCCCCAGCTCAAGGGTATAGTGACCAGGTTATATTGCAGGCAGGGATACTACTTGCAGATGAACCCAGATGGATCTCTTGATGGGACTAAGGATGACAGTAGTAATTCTTGTGAGTTCCCTCTAATTTCATTGCCATTGCACATAATAAATCATCAAAACATGAATGTGTTTCAAAAGGAATGGCCTCTGCTTGATAATTCTGGTGAGCAAAGTGCTACACTTAACAGGTAAAGTGTGCACAAGTGCATATCATTACTTTTACCACACACATTTTTTAAATCCCTGTTACTGATTCATTTTCTGTAGTTATCACTGTTGCTGATATGGCAGTAGCTGGTCCTTGGGGAGATGTGTGTGTGCATGTGAGGTGATAACTCAGGAGGCAGTGGTGTATTATTAGCCTCTACTGGGCCTGCTTTTCAAATGCTCCAGGCCAGCTGTTTAATTTGATTTTAATATGCAGCTGTACCGACAGAGTGACACACAGAGGGCTCTCTGTCAGTCACACAGTCAGAGAGAAGATGACACTTGACATTTGTGACACTAAGAAACACACCTACACAAATGCAGAAAGCAACTGTAGAGTTGGCATGTAACAATGTAAAAAATACCTTCTTTGATTATTTTTTAGATACATTGAGTTTTTACAAAAGTAATCAAACAACTGCAGTAACTAGATTTTCCTTTCCTAAAATAAGTTCTGACAAGGCATACATTTTAGGTCATTTATATGGCCTGTTTGTAAGTTGCAAACCCAAATATAGATGGAAAAAATATATCTACTTGCTTCGATATATACACACGGCCAATTAAAAGTTTGGTATCAGTAAGATTTTTGATCAAAAATACAGAAAAAATGTGATATTGTCAAATATTATTACAGTTTAAAATAATGGTTTTCTGTTTTAATATAATCAAAATATAATTTATTCCTGTGATGCAAAGATGGATTTTCATTACTCATTACTCCAGGCTTCAGTGTCATACGATCCCTCAGAAATCATTCTAATATGATGATTTATTACTTTTATCATTAATGTTGGAAACATTTGTGCCGCTTAATATTTTTTTGGAACCTGTGAATCTTTTTTCCAAGATCCTTTGATGAATAAAAAGTTGAAAAGAACAGCATTCATTCGAAATGGACATCTTTTTTTTTTTTAACAATATAAATCTTTTCTATCACTTTTTTTTTATCAACTTATTAGTATTAGTTTCTTTCAAAACAAGACAAAAAAAAAATGACCACAGACTTTTAAATGGTAGTTTATATTGTTACAAAAGATTTCTATGTTAAATAAATGCTGTTCTTTTTACCTATTAATTTATTAAAGAATCCTGACAAAAATAAAATTATATATATATGATTTCTGATCTTTTTTTTTTCATTTTGGTAAAATTATAGTTATTAAAATTGGTTATTTAGATGAATTATATAACTTACAAACCCAAATGTAGATAAAAGAATTTGGACAGTTTTAAACAATGAATCCACACTTAAAATGAATAAATTAGATAACAAAATGTCAAACCAAGTGTGACCTGCAAACAAATAATTTGAGACCTATTCTTTGAACATCTTCGGCTAACATCTTTGTGATTATTTGATTTTGTGTTAAAATAAATTCAAATTGATTCGGGGTTTTTTTAGGTAAAATAATAGTAATGATAAATATTGGATATTTGTGACACTTCTGTAAGTTGCAAAGCCAAATATAGATAGAAAGATGGAGAATGAAAGGGCATGAAATTGCATTCAATATCATGCTCTCTTTGGAAGACAAGGATGCAAAGTCCATTTTGTGCCCTTGTAAGAATCTGTTCCAGTGTACCCATGGAGCACTTGAAGAAACTCACTTTGATGTAACCATCCCACTCATATTTTGCCACACCAGAGTCTTCCAGACCAGGGCTTTTCTGAAATCATTTTCATTCAAGCACCCCGGGAGCTCTGCCAATTACCAGTGAGTTGAAGTGAGTTCATTACACTGTAGGTTTAAATCACCCCTTTGGATGCACTTAGTGTCACCAGCTAGGCTGTTACTCCCCTCCAGTACAAACAATGGCCGTTACCTAACAAGACCGAAGAGCTGCTCCAACAACAAAAGATCCATTAAATCTGCCACGCACTACTACTGCTTCCAATCGCTAGCCTTCTATGCTCCAGCTTGTAGCGCCAGGCTTCTGTTGCTGCCCACTGGGCATAAAAACAATTATTCTACATAATATGAGGCCTCCATTCAATTTCTGTGTATCAGTTTTTATGCTTCACACTATCCCTGTTTATGCACTCTGTGGAGTGCGGCCCGTGTTCAGTTTATTGGTTGAGATTTGAAGCCCATTGTTTATCATTCTAATTCCTTTTTAGTGACGCTTGCTATTATTATTGGGGTTAGAGGTTTGCTTTACATCCTAATCACTCTTAGAACTGCATAGCAACATTAGCAGCTACATACTCACATTCAGATTACTTACAAATTGTAATCCAAATTGCATGACAAAAATTGTAGTTAGTAATATAATCCATTACATTACACATTTAAGTAATATAATAAGACTCATTTTAGATTACTTTTGACCTAATTTGTTTATCACATTCATTTAAATAAGATAATCTTGTACCATATTGACATAAAATATATAAAAAAGAGTAAGAAAATGTATTCCATTTGTTGTTATTAACAACTTGTGCATTTAACACTATATATTATGTTAAAGTTCCCCAAACTGGTGTCTGTGAAGAAACTGCAGGGGGTTTATGAGTTTAATAACAAGCTAATAATTAATTCAATCCTAAAAATTTAAAATGAAAATGAAGCATTTTAAATAAAAATAAAACATAAATAAATATATATATATATATATATGTGTGTGTGTGTGTGTGTGTGTGTGTGTGTGTAAAAACACATCGGACGTCGCGTTGGGATGTTTTCAGAAAATTCAAAAAAATTGGTTGAATGCAAATTTTTTGTCAAAATTAGGCTTTCATTAAATTATTATTCTATAACATCTTGTCTTTCATCTCTGAAAATATCTTGGCAAAATTCACTTGTTTAGTGCAGAAAAATGTATTGCAGCAAGCAGAAATGACTCTGTCTTTCTCTTATGTTAAGAGCGCTGCAGGTGCTTTCTCTTAACACCATAAAAACAGTTAACCTATCAAAATAAACCATGTAACATATTTAATAAAGGTGTATCAATTCCACATTCCCTGCCAGTCCTGTGTAAACTATGGCAATCCATGTTTTTTTTTTCTAATACCGTGAGATGGCAGAGCGCAAGAGATCAACACAGTCGGAAGAAGCTGCTCTCTCAAACGATCTTACTCATCTAAATCTGCACAATCCTGGTGATGTCAGTGCCTTAAATAATGTTATAATGGACTTTTTCACATCCAGAGATGAAGGATCAGGCGATGAACTTACTAAAAAGGAGGAGTCCGATGTCTGTTATATAAACAGTGCGCGAACAGTTGTGCTGCGCTCGCTTTTCTAAATGTAAACTACAACTACTTGATACATTATCCATGCTATTTTAACATATAAGGGGTTATCAAAAGTTCGGAAACTATACCCATGATAAACAACCGAAAACAGACAGTCTGTTTATGTAATGATGCTGCATAGAGCTTGTGACATCTCTTGTTAAACACGTTAAGTGAAAGTGAAAGCCGTCTCACTTTAAACCCGTTTTTCTCAAAATTCCATTCCTGAAAATCATAGCTATCAGCCAACTTCAGATAGCCATAACTTTTGTTATGTTCACGCTACAGACAAAATAATAATAATAAAATAATTTTGGAAAGGGCTTGAATCAAGCTTTCATATGGTATCAAAATCTAAAAAAGGTAAAATTTCACCATGTGTTGGGTTAAATATATACAGATGATACCTGTTTACCTGCATATCATGTGACCATTAAGACCTGTGAACATGCAAATGTGCTACTTATTAAATAATTAAAATATTTATTTTAAAATCTTGGGTACTTAATTTAAATATTAAATTAAATTTTAATTTAAATAAATATATTAAGTGAAAGAGGTTCAGATAACAAAAAATGTGTGCATTTTAAAGTGTTTGAAAGACAAAAGCCTTCTGAAGACATAGTAATACATGCTTAAATAACCTACTGAGTGAAAATTCAAATAAAAATGAATTAGATGATCGGTAGCTGCAATGTTGAAACACTTCTTAAACCTAAAATGATTTTTGTAAATCCAAAAATCCTGACTAGTGACTGGTCTTTGTGTAAATGTGCACATTTTAGAAGGGAACATTTAAAAAGTGAAAAAGACTGTAATAAAATTTGAACAATTTTAATTTAATCTAATTACAAGTACTTATTTTTTTTTAATCTGATTGCATAATCCAGATTGCATGTAATCAGATAGTACCCAGTAACAAGATTTTGTTTTAATTTTCAAATTTGACAGTACTTCCTCAGTTCCTATTTTAGATATAATTAGTTGAATTTTGAAATGATGGAAAAGTCACATTTCTTAATTGTCTTTACAGCGTTGTTCAACCTCATCCCTGTGGGCCTTCGGGTCGTTGCTATTCAGTCTGTGAAGACGGGCTTGTACATCGCCATGAATGGAGAAGGCCATCTGTACACATCAGTGAGTACACAGTCGGATACTTGGGATAACATTTCTAACAATTCCAACAATTATGTGACGTTGGTTTTGTAGTCGTCACCGCAGTTCTGACCTGAAAAGTCTAATGCTCTGTGTCGTTTTAAAATAACAGACCATCTGCACTACACCTAAACCTTCACGCTAGTATGAGCAAAAGTGAATGTGACGTAAAAACGCAAACATGCCGTTTTTGCATGCTTTTCGATCTCTCATCTTTCAGCTCTTTCATCTTGAGTCATGTTTTTCACAGGATTTGTACCCAAGGAATCTGCTTCCAAAGTCCAATTCTGTGCCATCTGAGCTACCGAACAAGCTTGTTACAGTACGTCCGGAAAGCGAAACATATGGAGCTATAATCATAACTGTTTGAAAATGATTACAGGTGCTCACTGTTTTATCACCTCTAGTGTTCATTTCTTTTGGAAACTGCAGTGATATGTACTTATTAGTACGTATTTCACCTCTTGCGAAAAGTTCCCACTGGTACATTTTCGTCATGAGATCAGGAAGCAGCAGTCGTATCTGTCCACGTAGGTATGTCTCTGTTATGGTTTTACTTTTAAATGCAAGCCACAATTATGCACACCCACATGTGCATTAGTGGTTTCATCAAGACCTGTTGCTGAATCATTTGTGCTGCATTAAAGTCTTTGTGTTTACCATCAAACATTACATTTAGCCCACAGTGCAACTTATTCACCTTGACCAGATGGTCATTAATTACTGGCAACCATGGCAATCAGTGAGGTGTTACCTTTCCTCTCTGGTGCTGGACTTTATTGACAGAGCACTGCACAGTACAAATTCATCTTTTTCATCAGTGCTTGAGTGAATCCTGTTAATACGCAATCTACACTACCGGTCAAAAGTTTTTGAACAGTAGGAGTTTGAATGTTTTTTTTTTTTAAGAAGTCTCTTCTACTTACCAAGCCTGCATTTATTTGATCCAAAGTACAGCAAAAATGGTAGAATTGTGAAATATTTTTCCTATTTACAATAACTGTTTTCTATTTGAATATATTTAAAAATGTAATTTATTCCTGTGATTTCACTGCTGATTTTTTAGCATCATTACTGCAGTCACATGATCCTTCAGAAATTATTCAAATATTCTGATTTGCTGCTTAAAAAACATTTATAATTATTATTATGCTGAAAACAGCTGATCATTTTTTTTCAGGTTCATATTACACAGAAACTGTTACACACTACCATTCAAAAGTTTGGAGTCAGTATAATTTTTTTTTTGAAATAAATTATAGAAATTAATACTTTTACTTAGCAAGGATGCTTTAAATTGATCAAAAGTGATGATAAAGACATTTATAATGTTACAAAAGATTTATATTTTAGAAAACAATGTACTCAAAGTTTTTTAAATATTGATCTATTTGAAAATGTTTCTTGAACAGCAAATCATCATAATAAAATGATTTCTGAAGGATCATGTGACACTTAAGACTGGAGTAATTATGCTGAAAAATGCTTTGATTACAGGAATACATTACATTTTCAAATATATTCAAATAGAAAGCAGTTATTTTAAATAGTAAAAGTATTTCGCAATATTACTGCTTTTGTTGTATTTTGGATGAAATAAATGCATACTTGGTGAGCAGAAGAGAATTCTTTAAAAAACATTAAAAATCTTGACTGGTAGTGTGTATTTCCAGAAATATTGTAGCTTTGTATTATAGCACCTCTTATGTTCCTACTTTGTTTTCCTAATTATAAAGTCATTTTGGATAAAGTCAATTGAATTTATAAATGTAAATTAAAATGTAATCATATAAATGTAATAGTCAGCATACAGAGTAAGAAAGTTATACCAGTAGTATTAAATTCTGCTTGTTTGATACGTATTTATTATTGTGTCTAAAGTGTCTCTGTATGTGCTTCATACATGTTTCCAATTCTACAGGTATTTTTAGTGCTGGACATTAGTTTGTAAAATAATGATTGTATGGACTAGACCTGTTGATATGCAGAGGCTGTTCTTCCCTGGTAACAAGCTAAAACTTCCAATATTGAGCCACAGCTGACCCAGCATATTTCACTGGGGAGCCTTATACAATGACAATCTTTCTCGGTCCTAATGGGCTTACTAATCAACTCTATGGATGCGCCCACACACTCTCTCAGCTTTCTATCACTGCTTCTTTTCTGCTCTCTCTGTGTTCCTGTGTGAATGACTCAGGTAATGGCAGAGAAAGCTCCCCTCCTTTTTCTCTGTCTGCTCTCTGAGGTTTGTACATTCATTTGTCATTATTCCTCTTTTCTATGAGAATGTGCAGTTATTACCTGACCCTCCATCCATTAGAGGCCATTTTTCATTAGCGAATAAAATAAGCACACTTATCCTGTAGATGCCCTCAGATTTTTATTAAAAATGACATTTAATTCTAGCACTACAGCAAACACGAGTTTAACCATTTTTAACCATTTTAAAGAGCTTCATAGAGTTTATAGTTATGGTTAGATTAAATTAAATGAATAAAAAATAATAAATGGAATGATAGTATTTGCACCATTTTGGAATGAACTGCTAAGCTGAAATGAGTTTTGTGTCCGTTTCTCTCATTCCAACTTTTTATTGTATCACAGATTAATGACATTTTATAGTGTACGATCAATCGTTACTCATTTGCCTTCATCAAACACAAATGAAGGCACGCTGACGGCCCACTTTGATTAGTTGATCTCTATTCTCTCTTAGAGTCAGGCTGAGAGAATACGATAGTCCCGTTGAATAGAGCAGAATTCCATTAAGAAGCTCTAGCACTGCATCCTGGTCTTTTGTCTGTCAGGCCTTTTTTTTTTTTGTACAGCGCGGGAGTACAAGTGACCCGATAGTATCGAAACATCCTGGAGTCTCGGCACAATGGACTCATGCCTGGGAGAAAAGAAAGACTTCAATAATCTTCCATTTTTCAATCCCTCTCTTTTGTTCAAAGGGCTCAAACTCTGCTTTCCTGTCTGCCATAGATGTTCATAGGCTGGAATAATAATCAAGCTCCTTTTTCTGGGTGGCTGCAGGTGTGACAGTTATGCAGTTATATAAATACAAAACAGCATTGCTTTTGAAAAGCAAACATACTTGTCTGCTTGAACGAATGGGGAATTTGCATGTAGCTTTTAAAACAATTGGCAAAGAACTGTATGAAGTTATATGGCCGAGTGATTTGGCTTTTCACAGCTCTCTGGCTCTCTTCAAAGCTGTTTGTTCTCCTCTATGGATTGAAGAGGTCTATAGCTTTATCGCCCTGCCACACTTGTTAGAGCTACCTTTCATGAGTGTTAGATTGACTCTTCACATCAGTAGACTGGCCCCTGTAGGCTTACATCCCTTTGGTGCTTGTGTGGTTTGAACTATTGCTACCAGAGGTTGCTTACAAAGCTCAGTTCGCTATAGAGCCAATTTGATTTGTTAAGCATTTGATTTATTTTCCGAACACTTACTGTATGATGCAGCCACAGCACTGTGCAGTAATGAATAAATCTTATTATGGATCTTTTTGGCATATTTCTAAGTGATAGAGCTTTTAGGCCTATGAATTAACGTAATCACTTCTGTCATCTCCCGACATAATGACAATATTTCCGCTCACTTGATGTTTCACTACAGTACTTGTAATCTCATTCAGTGTTGGTGGTGTATAATAGGGGGTTCAGATCTTTCCATGTTTCCTGCTATGAGTTTGCTGCTTGCAAGGGTAAACATATATGTTGGTTAAAGATAAGAACTTGTCTTCTTACAGCATATTTTTGAGCAGTAATCTCATATCTAACCAGAGGTTTCACATAACCTGTCCAGTCAGAGATAAGCACCGTCCAATCCCTGCCCTCCCACTGACGGTCACTGCCTGATGATTGTAAGATTATCAGCACCGTTAAAACTAATAAAATGCCTTCATGATTTTTAGACACATTTATTCCTGTAGTAAGGGGCACGTTTCTCCAGAAAACCAAAAAACAACCTGAGGATATAAGCTGTAACCGACAAGATATGAGTGAGTTCATCCCATGGCATTTCTCAGTGACAGCAGATGGCTCAGTCTGATTATATTCTCAAGTGTTTATTATTCTCACCCTCATGTCTAAATCTTCCTACACATTTTTTGTTTGTTTGTTTTGTTTGAACAAGCAACCAAAATCACAGAGCATAATATATTATGATGAAACGCCTTATTAAATGAAATATGCAAAAATGCTTTAGCTTTTATTATTTGTATCTTTAATTCGAATCGTGATGGGAACCTGTTGTTTCGTTTATTTTAAATAAGCTTCACCAACCTGTTCTACCTGAATACAGAGGCAGCAGCAGGAGGAATTGGTGAGAAACCATCTTCATGCATTAATGAACAATAAGGTCAAATCTACAAGCTGGCTTGGAAAATAGAATCAGGGGACGAGTCGTCTATAAATAGGCCTTTTTTCATTCTGTTAAGATGAATAATACCACAATTGCTATTATGTCTTTTTCTATTATTGTCATTTGGCCTATATATAGTCCATTGTGCAGGCAATTAAATTTTGAATAGACCGTCAGTAAGCATAAGCACTTTTGCAACACATAGCCCAGGGGTCAATGACAAGATGTCCGTGCTACAGAGAGCAGGCTAGCTTACCTAGGAACCAATGCAGTCATTTAAAGGCGGATGGAGGTGTCGTGTGAAAGCCTAGTCGTGGAGTTAATGGAGCCCCACCAGTGAGATGGAGCTTGGCGCACTGATAAAGTTTCCCTCTGCCAGCTTGTGCAGCAGAGAGAGGTCTTATTTGGAAATACATAGGCAAAACAAGGTCAGGTGACTAATGGAGGCGAAAGCAATTTCACTGTCAGACAGCATCTAAATGGAATCCTTTGCCTGCTCCCCGACAGTGGCATTACAGCCATGCCAGTTTTGTCTCTTTTAGGCCGGCCATATCTTCAGGCAAGTTTGGCCACGTTTTCAATTTACATGAATTTTTGTCATCTGTTTTCAGCCATGTAATGACTTTATGAGCTTTGGAACACAAGCTGTGAACACAAAAGGGCTTTATGGACTGAAGCATACGGTCGTCTGGTTTTGCAATATTTATAGCTCTCTGTTTATAAGGTGCTTTCGTTTTTCCTGAGTTTTGCAATGTCGTTCTGACACATCCCATAGGCAATAAAATTTCATAAATGTACCTATAAGATGCTCCCCTTTGGGGTTGGTGAGATTTATTATTGTATTTGAAAGGTGTCATTTATGCTTGCCCGAGGATACATTTATTTGATCAAAAATACAGTAGAATCTGTAATATTGTGAAATTTATTGCAATTTAAAATGACAGTTTTGTATTTGAAATATTTCAAAATGTTTCAGCAGCCATTACTCTTCAGTGTTACATGATCCTTTTAAAAATCATTGTAATATGCTGATTTGGTGATCAAGTAACATTTCTTATTACTATCAATTTTGAAAACTGTTGTAATGCTTAAAGGGATAGTTTACCCAAAAATTACAATTCTGTCATTGTTTACCCTAAAAATTTTCCAGAACTGTATGATTTTTTTTCTTTCGCTGAACACAAAAGAAAATATTTTGAAGAATGTGGGTAACCAAACAGTTGCTGGTCCCCATTGACTTCCATAATATCTTTTCCAAACAACTGTTTGGTTACCAGCATTCTTCAAAATATCTTCTTTTGTAGAACATTTTTATTGAAACCATGATACATTTGGAAAGGATTCTTCGATAAATAGAAAGTTCAAAAGAACAGCATTATTTAAAATATCCTTTTGTAATATAATAAATGTCTTTACTGTCACTTTTGACCAATTTAATGTCTGTACTAAATAAAAGTTTACAAAATTATTTATATTTTTTTCCTTATTAACCCCAGACTTTTAAACGAAAAAACATCAAATGTGAAATGTAACGCAGGGAATTCTGGGAATGTCAGTTTACCTTTTTATCACCGTAAATTATAAAAAATGATAAAAAATTTTTTTACTTCCAAATAAGGTATACTACCGTAAAATTAGGTGCACCGTATTGAAGCAAAAATATAAGACAATGTTTTTTCTTGGAAATGCGTCTGAAAAAAACACGTCTTATTTGCAGGGTCTAGACATGTCAATTGTGACTGTTCTGTTGGGGACCAAACTTCCTCTGTAAGTGATTTTAAAATGTAAGTCCCAGATTTGAAGACTACAATATGATTTCACTTCTACTGTTAATTAAATTTTGGTAAGCTACTTTGAGATGGATAGGCTAATTGTTATATATTGCAGATGGGCTACCTGTTATTTTTATATCAAAAAGTGTACACATTTTTAAAATGTGATTGTTGGTACATTTTACCAGTATTTACCATACTTTCAAAACAAAAACGAATGATTTATATTAGAAAAATATGCAATGTGAAAATAATTTAAGATTTTTTTCTTCTTAATAAAACAAGATTTGATTTTGTCGAAAAGGTAGATCCTGAAAAGGGGTTTGTCTTATATTCGAGTCAATACGGTAATGTCCAATACAGTTTTTTACTGTATATAGTATGGGGAACTTACTGTTTTATAGTCTTTTACGGTAAAATCACAGTCATTTTTTAGTGTATATGTTTTCAAGACAATGAGGTTCTGTTTTTTTTCTTGCTATAGGAGGAGTTTAGCTTCCTCCTTATACTGCTGGAAAACAATTAGGAAGGAGACATTATTTACAAATTGGTGAAAGGCCTTCATCTGTAAAAGGCGACCAACGTCACTTGTTATTTGGTCTACTGGCCTTGTATTCATCGACATGACAGTTATGTAAGTTTGTTTGTTCACATATCCATAAAGATTTTGAGCTGTCCCCTCAATTGAATCTCCAGTTTTCCTTCGTGCAAGGGCCGTACAATCATAATGGATCCTGGTAACTCTACATTGATCTTCAAATGAAAGGGTGGGGGTTTTGTGTCAGGTAAAATCACTTTGTAAAATCTGCCTATGTCTTCATAAAAAGGATGCTGCAAGAAAGAGACGGCCTACTTTTGGAGCCGTGCGCTATGTGTATCTGACAGATAATCTAAGCGCAACAGAGTGGAAAGAATGCAGTATCGATTAGAGAGCAGGAGACAGTCTGAGAGGTGGAGGATCTTCTTGATGGCACAGGAGGAAAAGCTTTGGGTTTGTCGGTGGATTTTCATATTGTTGTGAGCAGTCAGGCTTCACTTAAGACATTGTCTACCAAAGCCCTAGTGGCTTATGCATTCCTGGAAAACATTTTCTGTTTTCCTGACCGAGGCTGTTTGAGTAGACATAGATATTTAGTCATGTTAGATTATGAGTAGAAAGATTGTTTTGGATAGAGCTGTCAGTGTGGGAAGAAAGACTGCTAAGTGAAGTTTCTAGTATAAATGGAATAAGCGCTATCTGTTTTATCAATAATTGATAAAATGATGAAGTACATCTGCAAGTAAACAATATGTACTGTATGAGTACCTGTTTAACTGCGCAATGAAGGTTAATAATCTTTATAATGAAAGTATAATAAAGACTGCATAACTGTGTTAAACAGTTTGTAGCTGATCAAGCTGAGGACAAGACTTGGCTGTGAGCTAGTAGTGTGTTGACAGATTTTGAGGAAGCCATTGCTGAATGCCCACATTGTTCACACCAATAAAAGGACACTCCCTATGACTTCTTGGATGAATCATTTCTTTTTTTCAGAGCCAGTAGAACTGAATTTATTTTCCAAAGTGATTCAAATGAGAATTTTTGACTATTCACTATGAATATCAATAATACAACTGCATTTCAAGCATTCTAATTTATTACCTCTCTGTATGCACACAAAAGAGGCGCTCTGAATGTCCTATCCATTGGGGAACAGCTTGAAAAGCCTGCAGTATTCATGGACTAGTGCACACTGTAAACCACAAATAAGCGCATTCAACTTTGTTAAAATGGTTTCATTAGCTGATTGGCATTGACCATCTTTCATTGTGGTTACAGTTTAAAGAGGTCATAACATGGATTTTTAAAAATTATTTTTATGTTCCTTAATTTTCACTTATAATGTTAATAATTTGTTTGCACACACACACACACAAAAAAATCTTATTTTCAACCCATTCTTTTCAGTAATCGGCCACTGTTATGATTGGCTAACTTCATTGCAAAGGAAACAGTATGAAAGCCCCCTGCAATTGCATGTATTTTAACAAAAAAAAAAAAAAAACTTCCAGACAAAGCATTATGAAATCATTTACTTAGCATTTGTAATGCAGCTGCAGTCAGATCTAGTACTGCTTCATCTTTCAACAAATGTTTCTTTGTGAACTCTCCATGACACTGTGCCTCGTTTACAAAACAACACACTCCGAAGTCCAAACAATCCTCTGACATGATCCGGAATGCCATTAAAAATAAATTATCCACTTGTTCCTTAAACTGAGATCTGTATAAAGACTCAAACGAGCTGTTTAAAGGAACACTCCACATCTGTACAAAGACTCAAATGAGTTGTTTAAAGGAACACTCCTATTTTTTGCAAATAGGCTCATTTTCCAACTCCCCCAGAGTTAAACAGATGAGTTTACTGTTTTCGAATCCATTAGCCGATCTCCGGTATATATATATAGTTCCTAGTCATTTCAGCCTAGAAAATCGCAACTTTCCATTTTCTGCTGGTCTTAGTACACGATGTAACTACAGAAGAGTCAAGTTTTAAATAGGAAAAACATCGAAAGTCTTTGGTTTTATTTTTGAGCATGATGCTTATGGTCTAATCTGATTCAATGATTTCTGCTAAGCTATGCTAAAAGGGCTACCGGGAGAACCGGAGATCGGCTGAATGGATTCGAAACCGGTAAAACTCATCTGTTAAACTCTGGGGGAGTTGGAAAATTAGCCTATTTGCCAAAAAAGTGGAGTGTTCCTTTAAACCAAACACGTCTAAGCGAACGTTCTTTCACTCCATTGGTCCAACTGATGACAGACTCAAGCGTGTGGACTGTGTCAGAAAGTGAACATGCATCTGTATACTGTATACAGTGAAGAAAAGATAGTGACAGTGATTGTAATTTCTATTAGCTTTTGATGGATGACTATTCATCGATGCCTTGCTCTGGAGGCAGTGTTTATACAAATATTTGTGCCTGGGTGATGTCACCTTGTACCTCATTTTAAGAGCTTGATTAAATAAATGCTCTGTTTATAATGAGGAGGACGTTTTAAACTATGAAACTTGCAGGATGTTTTAATGGTACGAAGACCTCTTATATGCTAAAAGATCAAGGCAAATTTGATTTCTCATGTCATGACCTACTTTAAATTTTCATGAGGTGCTTCCAGTTGTTTTCAACAAATTCTACTTTGCCCAGCTGGCATTGACTTACTGTCAACATACTAGATGTTATTAACTATTTGGGACATACCATGCAGTAAAAAAACAAGCTGAAAGAAAAAATTAAATTACAAAGCTGATTCAAATGAAAGATTTGTGCAAACACCAGCATCCCTTATCTAGATATCATACAGTTTGGTCAAAACAGTAATATTGCAATCATTTTGACACGCAATGCAATTGGAACTGCAATATGATAAACATTTATCATGCCATATTACTTCTGCACAGCATGAGTCCCACATATACTGGAGCACAGTTGATTTACTCTGACAGAGGCAGTGAAAGCATACTATATTGTAAACTGCAGCATTTTGTTGTTTAGTAATTGTGTTAGTTAATTATATAATTTGTGCAGTCTAAATGGATAGTGTACCAATGTCTCATAGTCTGGTGGTTTTCAAGCATTTAGACCCCAGTTTAGTTTCTCATTGTCATGTAGGTGCCAGAACTGTCATGTTCATAAGGAAGAGATGTCATGCCCACAACACTGTGTTTCTCTCATTAGGACGACAATGTGATTACAGTTTCTGAATTCTTTGTAGTTTTAACAAAATTCAGAATTCAAGCCTATTACATAAGCGGATTTCCCAATCTAAAATAGCACTTTTTCTGAGGAGTTACATTTCATGTTGATGCCGAAAATATCATGTCTGTAACGGAAATTGCTTTTTGATTATGTCTCTGAAATAACTTTTTTTTTTTGTTTGTTTGCCTTGCCTTACCATTGCCTTGAGTGCTATGTGAGCATTTCATAAGCAGAAACTGTTTCTCAATTTTGTTAGCTCACTTGTACTTTATGAGCAAATTACATAAGAGATAATGAAGGTTTCCATGCATACTGAACTCACAAGGCAGGGCTGCTTAACATGCGTGGCAGGCATTTGTAGTGGTGATGTGTAATACGACCTGAAGCATGTAAGTCTTTATTGCTGCACCACATTGAATGCTACTTTTCTTTGATGTATGTTCATTATGTTGGAGTATAAGAAAGATCTTGAAGTTACTGGGTCCTCCATGAATCTTCTTTACACATGATAAATTGAGTTCACAGGACACAAGAGCCAGTACCCACAGGATAAGCTTGCTATAGCGGCCATTGTTTCTGCTTATACTTTCCATATATTATTCAATAATGCAAGCAAAGGCCATAAAACACATTCACTTTTGAAAAGACTTATGACCCTTGAAGAAATAGTCCCTTTCATTTGTCTTTCTAATGGTGGTATATGTCAAAGCATAGTGCAGCCTGTTGCTTTCCGAAGATGAAACGTGCAAATGAGCATGCGAAAGGATAAAAGAGGAGCTACAATGGCAAAACTGACCAGGGCATTAAGTGAAAAGATGTAATTAGTTGTGTCTTAGCAGAGCAGCCTGATAACACTGATTTGCGTATAGTCTTAGCAACTGTCAGAGTGGACTTGGAGGACCTGTAATTAGTTTAGCATCTTATTTATTTTCAGAGAAGATTTGATGGTGATCGTGGGTGGTGTGTACTGTGGATTGAATCCCAGCCTTGTCCACCCTCAGTTTTACAGGCGTGCTTTGGATGAATGTTTCATAAAGCATCACAAACTCTTGCCTTTGCTTTATGCTGGGGTAGATAGCAGTGTTAGAGCCATCAAGCTGGCAAGTCTACAGACAAACACATTCAGCGATTAACAGAGTTTGAAACTGTAGCTTGCCAAGCTCCAAGCTACTCAAATAGCATCAGCCTCGGGCTACTCTTTTAAAAAAAGTAGCTAGCAACAGTACAATCTGCTAACAAAACTTCATTGAAGCTTTGTAGGGGGAAGCGTTTCTTTGTATATTTTAAGTACAGTTCTAAAGTTTGAGGGTTGGTATGATTTTGTTAATATTTTTGAAATGCAGTGGCTAAAATTATTATGACACTAGTATTTTTCACCAGCTAAAAATGGTTTTAAGTCAGTTATTTCTATCTTTTGCTGTAGTGTGTCAATAGGAAATATCAGTTTACATTTCCAACCATTAATTTTTGCCATCAATTGTTATAATCCAATGAGATTTTTGTTTGCACAAGGAGTCTGACAACAGTCAGTGCTCCACACAGAGATATGATCTTATCATCATCCAGTCTGGCTGAAACGATATGAAAAAACAGAACAAAATGAGACTAAATCCAGAAGAACTGTGGCAACATCTACAAGATGTTTCAAGAAACCTACCTGCAAAGCTACAGTACTGTTAAAAGGCACTTGTGTAAAAATGCTGCAAAATGAGGATACTGTTAAAAATAATGTTGTAAATAGATCAACTTCTATTAAAGAAATTAACATTTTTGTCACCATCCTTTGCGTTTAAAGCAGCTTTTGCCCTAGGTGTACTTGCCCATAGTTTTTCAGGCTGCTTTGTAGGTAGCTCTCTTGAAGCACCTTGGAGACATTGCCACAGTTTCTCTGGATTTAATCTGTCTCAGTTTGTTCTGTTTCTTCATGTCATCCCATCCAGACTAGATAATGATGAGATCAGATCTCTGTGTGGAGCACTGACTGTTGTCAGATTCATTGTGCAACAAAAATCTCACTGAATTATTACAATTAATGGCTAATGTTCGGAAATGTAAATTGATATTTCCTGTTGATGCGTTACAGCAAAAGATAGAAATAACTGACTTAAACCTATTTTTTAGCTGGCGAAAATACTATTGTTTTAATAATTTTGGCCACCACTCCAAGTCTGTTATACCCTCCATGGCTGTATTTATTTGATCAAAAATACAGTAAAAACAGTAATTTTGTGAAATTGTGTTACAATATAAAGCTTGTATATTTTAACATATTTTAAAAAGTAATCATTATAACAATGCATTATTTAATAATTTTACTGACCCCAAACTTTTGAATGATTTAAAAAAAATCAGAGCAGTATTCATCTGGCACAAATATTAATATCTGAATTTAGTGCTTAAATTCATGTATAAATATGGCAGTAATAAATAAATAAATACAACAACAAATCTAGATGTTAAAGAAAAGTAGAAAAGAAAAAAAAACAGTATTTGACTGAAGTTTTATTTTTTCTTAAGTTTCTGTGGTATTCTGTCTAAAGTTTCACCTTCAGTGCAAGCCAATAGGATTTTTCCAGTGGTTTTATTGTCTGTTTTATTGATTGCTTAGAAAACAGTAGTACGTTTGATTAATATTGATATGTGTCTAACTAACTTCTAACTAAATATTTAATATGTTACAAAAAAGGGACTTTGCTAAACACTATTCAGGGATGGCTCAAATATATTGGTAAATTGTTTAATCGATTGAACCAATTCGCTGAAATAAATCCAATTTCCCAGCAGTACTTGAAAAAGGGAGAATATTCTAGTGAAGAGTGTTTGATTTTTCCATCAGCTTGCTTGGTTGTAAGGCTGTCATACAATCTCACTTCAGACCTTGAATAACCACCTCTCTACAGATGTCCCCGTCAATGTTCCTTCATCCTTTTATCTCACCGGTCCTTTTTTTTCTCTGTTCACACTTGTCTACAGAACAAAGTGTGGCATATTTTTATTACGCAGTGTTTTTGGACTGCTTGTGAAAGTGTAATGAGCACCATTGCAAGCTCAATAAGCTGTTTCCATGCCAGCCCCTCAGGCCACAAGAGTACAGACAGCTTCCCACAGATCTGTTCTATAAGTCTGCCATCGCACCGGGCCGTCACAGAGATGAAGCTGTGCTCAGAAAATGTAAAGAACACAGCACTCCTTCACCCCTCGCAGCAAACGGTACACTCACACAGACCCTAGAGCTCTGGAGAGTCTTTTATTTCCTCTCAAAATGAAAGAAACATTTTATACAGAAATCAATAGGGAAAGCTTGTACCGTTTCACATCATTCAGATTCATTTTACCTCACAAAATGCCAAGGCAGTAAATGTTCCAATATTGTCTTTTGCTGCTTGATGTCATAACTACATGTTGTCATTATTTGTTCATGTTGTGAATTCATGTCAGTAATTTTAGTTATTGTTGTAGGAAACGAAACAAAGGGGTTTAGGAGCCATAAAGCAGAAGAACTTCCCACTCCATGTGTTTCTGAGATGCAATGACACAATTCATCTTCCAACACTGTAGGGATGTTCCAGCTATCATGTTGTCGATTACCATAGAAAATCATTTGAACTCCTCTCTCAGTGGTTTTTAAATACAAACAAAATCACATTTACAAAGCTTTTCTAAATTGTCTTGTGCTAGGCTAATGCACTTTAAACATAAAGCATTTAAAGGATTTAGGTTTTTATGCAATAAACCCATTTCTGGTTTCATGCACATGTGTTGCAGAACGGCAGGAATTGAATATAGCTTTGCACAGATAAGGTTGGTAAGCAATGAGGCTATACTTTTAAACAAAAAATTTAATATTAATGCTCCTATTATGCCATTTTTCAGTTTTCTAGTATTGTTTTTAAAATCTCCTACGATAGTTTTACTGTACATTCATGCAAGACCTTAAAACATTTGTTTTTTAAAAATATGCATTTAATATCACCTTATTTTTCAATGATTTTCAGGTGGCCCAGTCTGTTGTGATCGGTCTACTGCGTACAGCGTAGAAATGATATGCCCATTTAAGAGTTCTGTATTTTAAACACTTGATAGGAAATATAAACATCCATTATTAATCATACTTACAGGTTTTGATTCGGTGGAGCCAGCTAGTCCAAATAACAGGTGTACTGAGCCAGTTTCGAGAGCAAAATGATGGGAAGCTGTACTGCTGTGGTACAGTGGAAAAAAATGAATTGTAACCACCGATTCTTTGCAGCCTCTTTATTCGGAAGTAAAAATACAGCAAATTTACGGAATTCACAGAAGTGGGATTCAGTTTACTTGTTTTGGCTGGTTAGAATCGATTCTTTGTTTTGGGCGAAAATAACTTTATTTATCATGAACTTTCGGCTTTACAACTTTGCAGATCTTTTACATTCATATATAGCTACATTACACACTGGATGAAAGGCAGTGTTCAAAATTTGAAGTATTTGAACTTGAGATGTATACTAGGGCTGGGTATCGATTCAGATGTCCTGATTCGATTCAGTTCGATTCTGATTCGCAAACTTTCGATTTGATTCTTGGTTTTTAAAAATTACATTCAGTAAATATAGTTTTAATACAAATGCTATTGATATTTCTAAAAAATGAACAGTTAACTTTGGAAATTAAGAGCTGCAGGCTTATATTTCAAACCTATAATTATTATTATTATTTTTGTATAGGGTCCTTTTTTAAAACAATAGTAGGGCCCTATAAAATGTACATCTTAATTTTTCTGGTAATCAGATGAAGGCATAAAACATTAATTGAATTTATTCTGATCAGATGAAAATTAAACCTTTTACTGTAAAAATGAAAAGAAAACAAATTTGATTACTTGTTTAAAAATAAAGATTTATTCATATTTATTAATAGTAGTAGTAGTGGCATTGTTGTTAAGTCTTAACACTGCTAAATAGTAATATATTTCTGACACAGTTTAACGTTAAACTAAACTTTTATTTTGATGAGTAGCCGTGAAGAACTTGCAGCTGCTGTGAATGTGATATGATGGTAGTTTTCTCAAATTAAACCGTAAAATACTAATGAAGTGACTCTCAGAGCAGCTGGAGATTGTTTTAAATGTTTGCTGAAATAAATACAGGAAAAGATTGATACGAGACTTTTGAGAATTGATATCGAATCGATGTCATAAAAAAAAAAAAAAATTGTATACGACATCTGAAAGCTGAATAAAAAAGCTTTCCATTTGATGTATGTTTTTTTTTTAGAATAGGACAATATTTGGCAAAAAAAATCTGGAATCTGAGGGTGCAAAAAAATATAATATTGAGAAAATCTCCTTTAAAGTTGTCCAAATTAAGTTCTTAACAATGCGTATTACTAATCAAAAATAAAGTTTTGATATATTTACGGTAGGAAATTTACAAAAAAAAAAAAAAATTATGGAACATGATATTTACTTAATATTCAAATGATTTTCAGCATAGAAAAAAATATATATATATATATCGTCGCTGTCGGGCGGAAACCTTGTATGTCCAAATTTTGTAAATTTCATATTTTTTCACAAATCGATGCTATTGGTCAGTGCCCATGTGGATCTGTAATTTTTACAAATTATTAACCAATCTAAAGTGTTGAAAATAGCTTGAGAGCAAATCTCTTAACTCATTTGAACACTTCAACTGTCTGAGAAGAGCTCGTATCTCCACCTTTTCTTCACTCCGCTGGAGCGTCGGGGCATATGTCCCCTTCCATCTTCTTGTCACAAAGCACCGGCAAAAAGAATTAGCATTGAATGTGTCGGTGGAAACAGTAAGGAGCTATTTGAATGATCCATTAATAAACTAGTGTATTCTGAGATAATGTCGCAAAGACCCTGACTCGCAATCTCTTCTTTGGACGCAACTTTTGAAGGAAAGCATCTTTCCGGATTACATAATGAAAGCGTTTTTTTCTGATTTGTTTTATTTCGTTAAGTAATAATTTAAAGCTTTCTATTTATTTATTTATTTATTTATTTATTTGTCATGTTTGTGAGGCATGTAGCCTATTCGCTGAAAAATGTGATCGCGCTGACTCCTCATGTCCTGCAAAGCGATTTCAGCTTCTCCTCTTCAAAAACAATATTCACATAATAGCGCACATTTATCTAGGTTTAATGTTTAAACTAAAATTGTTCTATAGCTACTTTAACTGTTTTAGATCTATAGATTTTATTTTATGCAAGTCGTAATGATTTAAAAGGCAAAAGTCTTCCGCTGGCCGCTGTTCGTAAAAAAAACAAACAAACAAACTGATATTTAACGAACAAAAAAATGCTCCAAAAGTTTTTCTAAATTAACTTAATAAGAAAACGAAACGAAATATAACCACTTTGGCATTACATACAAAACGTAACTATGTTAATAGCTGAAACAGTAGTATGAGCTGTTCTGGAAGAATTAAGGGGAAAAAAGACAGACTCAGTTTTTTTGTATTGCATCATAGCTCTTAAACCTTTAAAATAGAGTTTAGGAAGATGTATGTAACCACAGTCGTTAGCTTTGGTTAACTATTGAAGCCTTTTCTCTTGTCAAAAGGCTCAATGCGACCGCAGACTTTGTTTGCCTGCAGATTAATTTCCGCCTATTAGACAGTTTATCGCTTTATTTTGGTATTGCATCACTCATAGCTCTAACGTTTAAAATAGAGTTTAGGAAAATGTATGTAACCACAGTCGTTAGCTTTGGTTAACTATTGAAGCCTTTTCTCTTGTCAAAAGGCTCAACGCGACCGCAGACTTTGATGAACACTGCTGGCAGCAGCGAAGTCTGTGTCTGTAGCATTCTTATCAATGACGGCGTAATCTCGTATCTCCCTGCTCCCAAGTCATAAAACCTCGTATCTCCGATTAAACATGATTTTGGGGAAATGTTGTCTTAATGTTGGTACACAACAGTGTATGATAGCAATATATGGTATAATACCAACTTTAACGATAAAATATTTAATAACTCAAAAAATATGCAGTTTTTTTCATTTCCTGAAAAATGACGGTTTTGGAGATACGAGGATTCCGCCCGACAGCGACGATATATATTTGGCTATTGCTACAAATATACCTGTGCTACTTAAGACTTGTTTTGTGATCCAGGGTCACATATAGTCTTCTTGCATCAGTGGAAAATGTTTTTTTTTTTTTTTTTTGACGACTTGTATTGATCTCCAATTCAGGCCATAATTTCATACTAATGCTTATATGAGAACTTTGCAGGGATAGGTCATAAATAACTAACACACACAAAAGAAAAAAAACAAACAAACAAGTGTAAACAACAGCTGCTGTTGTAGCTGGGTGAGGTGCACAGAGGGTGAAATGGCAGGGCACCAAGGTAGTGATTTAAAAAGACAAGGTCACGTTTTCATTGGAGTGCCCATATAAAAGCAGATGACAGCTTAATCTCACTACATTTAAAGAGGTTATTATTAGCTAATGTAAAACGTCCACTCCATTCCATCAGAAGCACTAATACACGATCGCAGACCTCAGTGTTTCGTCTAGCATTTTATAAGCATGTGCACATCTGTCGCAATAAATGTGCTTTGTTTATGCAACAGCATTAAATGTACTGCATCCTTGCATTTGCACTTTATTCATTGACGTACGAATCCTACAATATTTGCTAGCTTAGTTGGGGAAACAAAGTTTCTTCTTAAAATCAAAAGCGGTTGGCCTTTTTAATCTGAGTTATGGTCTATATATGTCACAGCTATAACCGTGGATTGGAGTGTCTGAACGTGTTTCTAAGCTCTCAGCGCAAGCCGTGGCATTTCTGTATGCACCCGCTACGAGATGAAAAGCCAGATACGGCGTCTCCAGTTGTTTCTCAGAAGATATCTCTGAGGCCCAGATGGTTTCATTCGGTAACGCTCCGCACAGCACAGACGCTCAACCCACACGCTACCTTTAACAGCGCGCCTCATCCCCGCTGCCAGACGGGGAGATATTTTCAACCGTTCGGGATCCCTCCACAGTCTTGTTTTATAAACATACACGAACACCCACTCCCCTTCCCACATACACGTCTGCTCTGACAGCTCTGGCAGCTTCACTCTTCTGGGCTTTAGATGGTTTGTGTGTGTGCGATGGGGGGTGGCAGCTCTCAGTTCTCTATAAACACAGATAGACCCCCAACATAATCACTTCTCTCTTCTACCACACAGTACATTTGGACTGCGCTGCCTGGCTTATATTTGCTCAAAATTGGCTCCACAGGATCTACAGGACTGTTGAACAGATGAGCGTAGGGATGAAAGACCGCAGGCTTGGTTTGCAAACCATGTGCGAGAGAGCAAAGATCCAACCTTAGGCTTCCCTTTTGAAGTACTCCTCCATCGACTTGTATTCGTGAACAGGATCTGTTTGTATTATGGGTGCTACTATTGAAATATTTCTGGCCTTTGCGATACATTGCATGCCAAAACATTGTGTGGACATCATTATTGTCATTTTGTGGCAGTGTTACTTGGCAGAATGCACAGAGAGTTGCTTCTCATTTTAATGGGCGTCCTATTAAAACGTTCACGCTGTAATAAACTCCGCAAACAAGCGCACACGCTAACGCGTGTCAGTAAACAAAGTCCAAATGCTCTGCCGGGAGTCGTAACTCCTGCATGTCACCCGGCGTTGTTGACCGTAGATCTCAATTACAGCACGTTCATAAAGGGCCTTTTTATAATGTGTAATGATGCTGCTGTTGTGCGCGGCGAGCCCCTCCTTTAGCAGACGTCTCCTATTTCATTTAATGGGTTACATCATTAATCTAAGTACCTGAAACATCTGGGGATGCAGCTTGTGACTAGGAGCACAAGGGAAATTTAAGTCTGTTGCAGCGGCTGAGATGTGCCCAGCTCTCATAGATAGGAAGAAAAAAAAAAGGACAGGACAGCAGTTCCCTGATCTGATTGGCCACTTTTTTGATATAATACTGATTCAATCTAAAAGTAGTAAATGTTTCACCTTGACTTGTCTCTAAAATATTTTTTTTTAGGTTAAAACATTTTGCTGCTAATCTCATAGCTTTCTGTGAGGGCACTATGTCTGATTAATTTAAACAGTTGCATTGGATTTCATTAATGTAGGCTATGGGATAGTGTAGGATTAAATGTAATTCCGGTGATGATACAGAGGCATTATTCCTTTGCAGGTCAAGGAATAAAGCCCTATTTAAGGTTAATGCACGCTTATAATTACTTTGATTCATGTGAATGCAATCTGTCTTTCAGCAATGGACAAAGAACGTCATTGAATGTTGTATATAAGCTGCATTTTTCAGTAACAGTATCAGTAACATTTTTTCTTATGCTCATCAAAGTTCCATTTTTTTTAAATCAAAAATACAAAAAAGTAATATTAGGAAATATTTTTGCAATTTAAAATAACCATTTTCTATTTTATTATACTTGAAAATATAATTTATTTCTTAAAAGCTGAATTTTCATCATCCATTACTCCAGTCTTCAGTTTCACACTTTCAGAAATCATTTTGATATGCTAATTTATTATCAATGTTGGAAACAGTGGTGCTGCTTAATATTTATTTGGAACCTGTAATACTTTTTTCAGGATTCTTTGATGAATAAAAAGTTGAAAAGAACAGCATTTATTCAAAATAGAAATCTTTTCTAACAGTATTAGTTTTTTTTTTTTTTTTTTTTATCAATGTAACACATTCTTGTTGAATAAAAGTATTGATTTCTTTCAAAGAAAGAAAGAAAAAATGTACTGACCCAAAATAGATTTTTTTTTAAAAATAAGCTGTTCTTTTTATAATGTTTAAATTATCAAAGAATCCTGAGAAAAGTATCACAGGTTCCTAAATAAATAAATAAACAAATAAATAAAAAGTAGCACAACTGTTTCCAACATTTATGATAGATCAGCATATTAGAATGATATCTGAAAGAACATGTGAAACTGAAGACTGGAGTAATGATGCAGAAAATTCAGCTTTTCACCACAGAAATAAATTAGATTTTAAAGTACATTAAAATAGAAAACCACTATTTTAAATTGCAATAATATTTCACAATATTACTGTTTTTTTCTGTATTTTTAATCAAATAAACAGCCTTGATGAGCAGAAAAATCTTTTTTCAAAATGATTTTTCCTTCCTTATTAAATTAACACAAAAGATTATATTTGAGGATTGTTTCTGAACCGTTTTTGTCCATGAAATAAATGTTAATGGGGTTCAAACAATGATGGATGCCACTGACTTTTATTGTATGGACATTTTTCAAAATATCTTTCTTTGTTTTCTACAAAAACAGAAAAAACAAACAGGTTTAAAAAAGGCATTAGAGTCAGTATATGAAAACAATTGATTGAACTACTACTTTAGTTTTCACCTTATCAAAATCATACAGTAAAGACAGTACAGCAAAAGAATATGTCATGTTTTTACTGTACCATGACTTCAGTGCATTTACATTTTACAAGTTTTCCTCGGGGCTTCAAGCGATGCCATCCCGATGGGGCTTCTTTAACTGCCAGAGAACGGTATTCCCATGCTTGTGGAGATGGATGGTTTAAATATGCCCCGTGGTGCAGTTCATATTCCTCTGTGTAGAGGGTTTGACAGATCTCTGTGAGCAACGCTCTGGACCAGTGAAAGGCAAAGTCTGCCTCCCTGGGTGCGTGTAAGAGCCCAATTTGAAACAACAAAGAAAAACGATATCTCCTGTTGGAGTCTCCGACTGGAGATCAGCCATATCACTCAGACTCCATCTGTGTTATCTGGGGACAACAAAAGGTTTCAGATATGTTATATTGTGGAATAAAGCTTAATCTTTTTTAATCAAGATGTGCTATTTGTCTCCGCATTAGGGATGAGTGGAAAAAGTGTTCCTCTATTTCCCGAGCATTAGAGTGGGAAATCTTCATATCCTTCCTGCATTTTTGCCTATGTGAAATGAAATGCAGGTTTTCAAAGAGTACGGTCCAGCAAATGTCATCCCAGATTTTCATCCGTGATAAAGTACACATCTCTAACCAGACTGTGCGTACCGAGTCCGCCAAACAGGCATATCAAGGGATTAGAGGAACCAGCAAACACTTCAATGAATATTCTGGCTAACAGTTCAATACAGATATTGGATGGAAGAGAGGAAATAATAATTTACACTTTTGCTCACACACACACGCACAAATGCACACATTCTCCCACACTGACACAAGCTGTGAATGTGAGGTGGAAGGTGACTCACTGTGCTCGCTGGCAGACAGGAATCCCTGCTGGAGGAAAATCCTGTCTACGAGGGAGACACATGCATGCATACATAAGTTCGAACCAACCCTGCTATATTTTTAGCTTGAGCCCACAACCCAACAGAATTTTTCAGAGGACTCTTAAAAACGTGTAATGGACTTTTCCCTGTTTGCTGCCTTTGACGTCACAGTTCATGTAGCTGCAGCATAGTCGCTAGTCCAAGCCAAATAACTGCCGTTGAGATGCTACAAAGCCTCAGATCTAGCATGTTGGGTTGTTTGGGAGGATAAATAAAAGCAAAAAACAAATGTGACAAAATGCGAGTGGCTGACTGTGCATACCTTGTTGCCAAAATGTTTTGTGTGATTTTCAGTATTTAATGCTATGGTATTATGAGTGATTTGCAGCCAGGGCTATGCAGCTGCTAAGGTGGTCTGAATGTTTTTTTAGCTTTTTTTAGGGAAAAAAATTGCACAATTCTTGACATCAAGCTCCATTATCTGAGGTATTATTCATGTTCACAGAATAAGTGAGGCAGGACAAGTCGGCCACTGAATAATACTTAGGGATTCCTCAAGCTGACAAAATGCTGTTGTTTACCACACAGATATTTGATGCATTTTTCAAATCAATCCCATGATGCAACTGAAGGCCTAAAGGCAAAATCCATGTTTCTCTCTTAAGGCATTGGACTGTGTGTCATCTACATCTCTGTCAGGCTGACAGCTAGGGAATTGTGCGCCGTGTGACTGCCACAGCCCCGAGTCCTGCCTTCCTGCAGTCTGTCAGCTTGTTAGAGAGACCTCACATCTCCTGGCTAGTCAATAATGACTGCTGGATTACTCCTTTAAGACCAGGCTGGCCTCAATTTAAAGATCAACAGCTCTTTGGTGGCCGGCGCTGGCTCACAGGAAGTTTATCCATTGAGATCTCCCTCAAGGTCGAGCACTGTGTGCAGTTCTTAGACTGACTTGTGGCTGGGTCATTCACAGGAAACTTTGCTATTTGTGCTAAAAATTTCAGGATCTTAAATCGGGTTATTTGAAAAGGTTACTGTTGAACATAGGGAAAAAATATTTTCCCCACCTCAGACTGTAATAGCCATAGACATTGAAGTAACACCACAGGGCAATGTGTTTCCCCCAATATTAAGTTTATGGTCAACAAATATCTTATGCAATTTTTAAAATTAAATTTATCATTACATTAAATATCATTTTTTATGAAAAAATCATTAAGATATTAAGTAAAGATATTTTGTTCCTTTCCTAAGGTAAATATTTCAAAACTTAATTTTTGATTAGTTATATGCATTGCTAAGAACATCAATTGGATAACTTTAAAGGCGATTTCTCAATATTTTGATTTATGTTGCACTGTCAGATTCCAAAGCAATTTCTTTCCTAGCAAACCATACATCAATGGAAAGCTTATTTATTCAGATTTCAGGTGATGTTTAAATCTTAATTAAAAAAAATTGACCCTTTTGACTGGTTTTGTGATCTAGGGTCACTTTCATTTTCTTTTTGATTATGCCTCCACCAAGTACCCCTAGTGAAAAATGAATATGATAAAATGTATTTAAAATACATTTCATGCTAAGTAAACTACAAATACATTTACATATTATGTACTTAATAAAAATACCATGCAGTTGTACTGTTAGTATACTAAACTTGTTTATTTCAAGTCTGCTAATTATGTACTTAATGCACTTCAATTGTGCGGAAGTGGTGCTTAAGTCCAATTAAAGGTGTACTTAAGTATATTTGATAGCGCTGAAGTGCAAGTATACTTTAGGTACACTTTAAAAATTTTGGATTTAAAGACTGATAGTATTTAAAGATCATACAATCCTCATCAATAGTGACATTTAAACATATTTTAGGCTTAATATTAAGTAATGTGCATTGTGCACAAGTAGTACTTCAAATAAAGTTTAATTGCAATTTTTATATCAATAAGTTTTAAGTGATGTCAGTAAATATGTTGATAGACTTACTTAGACTTGAAATGCATTTATTTTATACTATTACTTTTTACTAGGGACTGTAAGATTAATGTTTTTTATGTTTTTGAAAAAAGTCTCTAATGCTCAGTAAGGTTGCATTTATTTGATCAAAATACAGTAAAAAAATACAGCAATATTGTAAAATATTATTAACTAATTAATTGTGTTTTATTTTAATATATTTTAAAGTGTAATTATTTTCTATGATGCCAAAGCCTAGTTTTCAGCAGCCACTGCTCCAGTCTTTAGTGTCACGTGATTTTTCAGAAATCAGTCTACAGTAATATGCTGATTTGGTGCTCAAAAAACATTTCTTATTATTATCAGAGTTAAAAAAAAAGTTTGTGTCGGCACCGATAGCCTTGTGGGCAGTGCACCGACATACAGTGCTGTTGTGCTACGGTTGTCCTGAGTTTGAATCCCTGCTCGAGGACCTTTCCCGACCCTGCCCCCTTCTCTCTCTCCTACTTCGCTTCCTGTCAACGATGATCTGTCTTATCGTAATAAGGCCAAAAGAATAAAAAGGTTGTGCTGTGTAATATTTATGTGGATTTTTTACATTTTTGAATCAATTGCTGAAAAGCAAACCAATACATCTAAACAAAATGAAATATTGATAAAGACTGATAAATGGGGACATGCTAACTGGCTGATGTTCTAATGAAAAACATACATTTAAAAATAAAGTAGTTCTAAAATATGTTTTTATGCATTTACACACTAAACAGTTTAAGTTAAACTTCTCAAATAATGTGATCAAGTTTAGTATCATGTTAAATATATCAGTAGTGAGTCACAGGGACACAAATAGTACTCAGATGGCACTGTTTCCAGAGAATGACCCTGCTACAGTAAGGGCGTCCTTCTCAGCCCTCAGTACCAGCCTGTGCCAGTGTGAACTGGACCACAACCAGCCATTCAATCCTAGTGTCTCTCGGTCCTGAGAGCTTTATGCATGATGTATCACTCAGACAAGAGCAGCATAAATACTGCAGACACCAAGATATCCTCAACAGGGAAATAATTTGTTTGTTTTGTACCAATACTATAGTTGATATTGGATTTATGCTCCTCTCATCTGGTTTGCATAGAAATGAGGCTTGATTCAAGATTTAGAACCTACAGTGTAAACAGAATTTGCTGTGGGGCTTCACATGATTTTTCTTTCTCCCCAGTTTCTGAGTAAACACACAAGAGAGCTGAAGCAGAGACACTTAAAGTGCACTCAGAATCTAGGGACATTGCCTTTCATAGAGCTGGTGTTAAAAATCTACCACACAGCCGAAAGGTCACTCTCTTCAGGGAGGCTGAACGGAGAGTTTTAAGTGCTTGCGGTTAGACTGCTCTTCAAAAGGCAATGGGCTCTTAGCTATTCATCACGGGAAAAAAATCACTCCATAATCAACAAAGAGATGAACGACAGAGAGGAAGGATTAATAGTAGCACTTAAAAAAATCTGTTTGAATTGATAATCTATGACATGCACTGTAAGTCACTGGATGACTGACAACAAGTATCATTGTAGCATTTCGTACGCTTCCCCAGGCTTGATATCAAGCCAAAGAGCTGGCAAAAGTAGAATAATATGCAAATATGAATATTATTGAGGCAGAAATTAATGGTGTGAATTCACACGGCTGCCACCGAGGAGAGTGAACCGTAACACGCAAAGCGCTGAGCTGAAAGCTCCACCCTCATCTCAAATTTTAACAGGAATGAGCAAGTTTATCCGATATGCCTCCTTTTGTTTGCACTGCATTTTAGACGGATTACACACGCACAAAACCGCCAAAAAGCCTACCCTATCATTCCTCACGTTGAGTGAAAAGACACCCGTGTCACGTGTTGCCAAGAGGCTCATCAGAGCCCGCTGATACAATACATATTTATGTACCATCCATATTTAACAGCAGCCTTTCTGTTGTGTGCTTGGTTGAGGAAATTCAGTGGAGCTCATATTATGTGGCTCTCTTTTGATGTTTCAGCATGAGCAGAGATGTGAGGGAAGCTCAGTCTTTTCAAGATTAATAGACTTGATTCAACTGTTAACATTAAACAATTTCCAATTTTTCCCTGCTCGTGAGAAAGGGTTTGGCAGGCCAGCACGGGGGAGCCCAGCCTGACACGTTTTTCGTACGTCTCGCTCGCTTTCCCGTGCTCTGTCTCCCCCTGTCTATTTTTTTGTATTGCTAGTTCAACCCAGCCTCCCTTAACCTTTCTTTTCTCTCACTTCTGTCTTTTCACTCCTTCGCTCTCCCTCTCTTTCCCCCATCCCCCGTCTCTCCTGCTGCTCTCAGAGAGGGATGGGTTGATTATCTGTGTCTGAAGTAAACTGCCCTTTCTGGCAGTGGCCAAGGTCAATTACGGCCACACATTCAAAGCAGAATGAATGCAAGGGTTGAATCGCAGGTGCGGGAAACCAAGCTGTGTTTTCCACCCATTTCCTCATTTTCTCCGTTTTCAGTCATTTCATCAATATTTAGATGCTTATTTGGAACATTTGCACATTTATAGAAGATTGGTTGTTCCATGATAGTCTGGTGAAATGCCAGAGGAGCTATATTTAAGTTTTTACTTACAGTCCTCTAATTATTTCATAGTAATTAACTTCTCAACATGCTCCTACTGAGATCATCAACCCTTCCCATGTTGCATTGTTTCACACAGTGACTCTTGAAGCACGAACAAAAGACCCGATGTATATGCATATACGAATACTAAAAATACTGATGTCTCTCTTCAACCAAATAAAAAGGAAAGAGGGGAAAAAAAATTAATTGCTAGGCAGGAGCCTTTCAAGCGTTACCATGGTTACGCGATAGAAAGGTATGTGCTGTTTTAATAGCAGGCTGTGAAAAGGAAGAGCTGTCAAGAAAAGAGCATCAGGCAGAAGGCGGTTAAAAGCATGGATTGCCTCTTCCTCATACTGTTTGCTGCCAGAGATCAAAGTTAGACAGTGTGACACATATCACCTGTCTAATTTGTTGGCCAGGATGCAAAATTAAATAAAGCTTTCATTGTATTGACCGCCGGCTCTCTTTGTGCCGACCCACGGGAGACGTTGGCAGTCAGCAATCAAGTTTAGCAAGCGAAGGATGCTTTGCTGAAAAATGTATTCGAAATAGACGGTGCAGTTAACGTTTGCTTTAATCAATTTTTTGTAGAATTCAGATGCTTTCTTTTCATGTGCATTAGCTCTAAATTGACCAATCAGAATAGATATGCTAATGATGGAATGTTGTTTTTTTCTAGCAAAAATGCAGCTGAAGTTTGCCTCCTTCCTTATAAATAACCAAACATTATCAGCAGTAACCTTTCAAACCAATTAGCTGTCAGTATCACTTTAGTGCATCTAAATTCTGCTTGTGATTAACAACAGGTGGAGAAAGGCAAAAACAAGAAATAAACAACAGGTTTAGAGAGACTTCAGATTTCCCTGAAATGGATGTCAAAACAACCAGACGACTGCACGTCTCTGTGATTGTCTGTTTAATCATTAGAACATTTTCAATAGAAAGAAAATCATTAATTAAATTGAATTAAAATTAAGTCATTAGTGGTTTGTTGTTGTGTTTCTTCCTGCAAGAGAAGAATTATCTGTTTTTTGTTGTAGGCAGTCTATGTGTATCTTTATTATTAACTTTAGTCAGTCAGTTTAGTATAGTTTTTATCATGCTCAAAACTTCAAAAGTATCATCAAAGGCTTTGTTTTAAGACATGTCTTTATAAATCAGGGTCTTTGTACATTTCTCTACATCAGTAATCAATTTCAAAAGAAGTAGCTAAGATGAAAGAAAATTTGAGTCATCTTCAAAATCATTAGTACAAACAACAGTTGAATCATTATGAAGTGACTAATTCTGTCTGTGGTCTTGATTCCTCTCATTAGAATACACTTTAAATACACTGAAAATGTTACAAAATCAGCTTATTTTTGGCAGTGTGAATAAAACATTTATATTCTTTAATGTATTATGAAGTTTAAAAAAGTGTGAAAGTCTATTTTAAGAAACATAATTTGTCAATGTTATTGATTTATTAATTGAATGATCTTAATCTATGAAGAAAATAAAACCTTTAAAACCTTAAAGACATTTGGCTCCCTTTGAGAAGTTACTTTAAATTGAGTACGGCTAAAGTGGCACATGCGTTTGCTGTTGTTGTCAAATGTGAGTAACATTTTGTAGAAACCCGATCTCATGACGAAAACGTACCTATGGGAACGTATGTATGTTTCGTGACATATTCAATGCGAAATTTCTGAGTGGCACTAAGAGAGAGTTTGGTTTGTTTCTCCGGAGCGGATAAACGTACATTTGGTACATTTGGTTTTGAAAACGTTTCAAAATAATGTACCATCTGTACTACACCTAAACCTTCCCGATAGTATGAACAAAAGCGAATGTGACTTAAAAACATAATCACAAGCATGCCGTTTTAGCTTGTTTTTGGATCTCTCATCTTTCAGCTCTTTCATCATGTTTATCACAGGATATCCAAGGATTCCACATCCTAAGTCCAATTCCGTGCCAGTGGAGCTACCAGCTTGTAGAGTCCGGAAAGAGAAACATGGAGCTTTAATCATAACTGTATGAAAACGATTACAAGTGCTCGCTGTTTTACTGCCTCTAGTGTTCATTTCTGTTAGAAACTGCAGTGATATGTATTTAGTAGGGCTGTGAATCTTTGGGTACACAACGAATCGATTCGATTTACGATTCAAAGGGTTTCGATTCGATTCAAGAACGATTTTTACAAATTCAGAATGATTAGATTTGAGACGATTCACAGTAAAATTCGATACGATTCGATTCTGCATACTTTAAGTGTATTCACAAGATTATTTAAATGCTTTCCCTAAATTCTTTATATGCTTAGTCAGGGGGCATATTACACTTCTGCCTTTATGGAGTCAGAGAGTAAGGGCAATAATAAATAAAACACTTTTGTCCACTGTTAGATGTTAGTTTAATGATGCTATGGCATGACATAGCATATGTAGAAATTTACACTAATGAAAAGTTATATATTTAAAATACATTTATTTCAAACAAAGTATAGTTCAAATCTATTAACATATTTACTAATACATCCCTCAAGACTTTGACACAAAATTATAATTAAACTTTATTTGAATTTCGTAATATTAAGCCTAAAATGTGTTTTAATGTCACTATTGCTGAGGATTGTATTCTCTTTGAATAAAAAGGTCTTTAAATGCAAGATATTTAAAGTGTACCTGAAATATACAGTTCCACTTTAGCATAATCAAATATACTATAATATACAGTTCATCTTTAGGTGGACTTAAGTGCTATACTTCCAATTTAGCACAATTTATGACAATTGTTTTTAGTTTTTTAGGCTACTAAAAGTACAATTGCAGTGTATTTTTTATTAAGAACATAAATATGTAAATATATACTTAGCATGAAATAAAGGTATTTCAAATACATTTTAGTATATTTATTTCTCTTTATTTTTTATTAGCCTATGTAAGCCAAGATAAAAAAATATTTTATGTCACACCTTTGCATGATGTGAGCTTCTTTAGCTCTTTTCATCAAATAAAATGCTACAGCATTTAAACTATTATTTTTTATCAGTGAATGATGATTTTAATGATGTAGTAACGAACGCAACTTTCATGCATGTGACAGACAATTTAAGTTAAACCTTGTGCTCTTATTTTAAGGTTGCTGTTAATGCTGCGGTTATTTGAACCATTTCCTTCATACTTTTGTTTTAACGACATTAAGTTAAAATGTCATTTACGTTTACAATAGAATTGTGCGTGTGATTTTAGACACTTACATTGTTTTTGCTCCGTCCAAACGCGCGGCTTTCAGCTGCCCAGGTAATGTTAATGGTTTGACTGAGAGCCACTGAAAAACTACAGAAAAGTAAAACTACTTTAAAAGTAAAACTACTTCTAGCAGTACTGGCCACAAATACTAAAGAGAGACCAAACGGTTGGCTGCTCAAGCCTCAAAAAATGTGACGGTGAGAGCGCGCGCGCTATCCATTGGCAGGCAGGGAATTAAGTGCGTGAAGGAGAGATGCATCGTTACACCCCTATTATTTAGTGGTACATATTTTGCATCTTGTGAAAAAGTTCCCACAGGTATGTTTTTGTCATGAGATCAGGTAGTTTTGTAGTGTCCACTGATGCTAACTAATTGAATGAAACCCACTTTGCCACACTTTCTGAATTCAAAACTCAACTTGCTGTGTTGTGTATAAAATGGCTTATAATATATGCCTAAAAGCAAATGTATTTGGTTGTTTGATTCATAGTTTACAGAAAATCACCAGTTGGTAGGGTCTGGTTTGTTTTAAGGCTTTTGGTTAGCATGCAGTCAATGAAGTCAGCTGTTAGTGTTTAATCAAGGGTGCAAGAGAGCCCTCCAAAACACATCCGAGTTCAACTCCCTTACATAATGCAATTTCATCCCATTTATTCTGCCATTGCATCTGACTAACATGCCACTTAGTTCCTGTCTCCACTCCTTTTCTAACCAAGTACCTTGTCTGAGGTTGACAAGAAGCGATTTAACACAGCCGTAATAGGCAGGAAGGAGTTCTGTGGAAATGCTTTTGTCTCAGCTGAAAATAAAACAATAGGGCTCCAATTTTGCATAATTTAGCACCTTTGTAGTAATATTTGTCCAAGAACAGTTTTATTGGTGGTTCTTAATATCTTTTTAAAAAGAGACTGTGAGAAAGTGGGTTCAACTTTTATTATTTTAGATTGTAGAGGATTACATTTTTGATTAACTGACCTTTTAAAATGTATGAGATATTAAATCTCATATTCATCAGTGTTATTTTCGCAAGAAAGTATTTAGGAAGTGCTTTGGTGTAAAATATGGCTCATTTGTCAGTTAGAAGAGACGCATATTTATGCATTTAGAACTTGCTGTCTTATTCAGATGTGAGGTCTTTAATGTGTAGTTTAATGATGGGTGTTAATGGAACTTGTAGATTTATAAATGATAGTTTTGGTGCTATTTACCAATAGAGCGAAGTGCTCCTAGAATTATTGAAGTGGCGGAGTTATTGAATTGACAGCAAGCCTGGAAGCTTTAATCGATGCAATAATTTGCAGGGTAATGCAACATACACACAGTGTTTACAGATGGCACCAAATAATGGGTCATACAGAGAAGATGAATAGCTTTCACTGGCTAAATTAAGTCATTTTGAAGAAGACTGTATACTGCAATCCTTAATAAAGTTAATATTTAATTCTTTAAGATCTCTGTTTCACAACTCTGTGTGACAGCTGTGTTGTATTTGTTTTAATCATTGATTAATCTGATGGAGCCTTATGTTTTGGGTAAGAAATTGTGAGATGTTTAGGAAAATATAGGACATTTTAATCAGATTTACAGCTTTGGCTTCCACCTAGAGAAAACCATGTTCCTTTGAACTTCTCATTTTGAGAAATTATTTTTAGATTTAATATTTACAGATAATGTTTACCGCTCCTGCTAGATTCGCAGTCTGGCATGATCCCAGACTTTTCAAATGAACTGCAAAATGAAATTTCGTGGAGCCAAATGAAGTGTGGGAGTACAGTATGCCCACAATTTTGCTCCGAGTTACTTTTTAGGTGTGGAATTAGATGTACTGAAAAGATGGCGAAGACGAGGTTGGAATGCCCTTGCCAAAGTGTGGATTGTGCAATTGGATATGGATATTTGATGGAAATAATAGACTTAGCATGGCTGAGCATGGCACCTGGAGTGAAGGTGAAAGTAGAGATTAATTTGTCATGAGTGAATATCACATTTTGTCTTGGGGCCAATTATTTTGTCTGTATGCTCATTCAGGTATCAGCAGACAGGCCTGCAGTGTCTGCCTACAGATTAGACCTCAGGCGTATCACCGTGCATACAGAGTAATAGGAAAATGTACAGAAATTTGAATGTTATTTTAGGAAGTCTCTGTGTTCTGCTATCAAGCTTGCTGTTTATATTCTGTTAATTCAACTCCAAAACTCCACATACCAATGCCTGTCCAACTGTCTGTATAAACATACAAATTATAGAGTGGACACCATCTTTCATGAATAAATGGAAACAAAGCTGCGAGGGAGAGAAGTGCAATCTGTTCAATATGTCGTATAGCTGTTCTGATTGATACAAAATGCCCCTCACTGCTGAGTTTAATCAGATTTAAATCTGTATGTTATAAATCAAGTGTTTCACAATCCTACGTTTGAAAATGCTTAGGTGTTTGTGAGATGCTATTTTGCTACATTATTAATATTATTTATAACAATAAATAATACTGACTAAATCATTTATGGGTATTTTTTTATTATGCATGATCAATGGATTATTTCACTTCCAGAATAAAAAAATATATATTTTAATAATTTACTCACCCTCATGTTATCCAAGATGTACATGTCTGTCTTTCTTCAGTCGAAAATAAATTAAGGAATTAAGGTTTTGAGTAGAACATTCCAGGATTTTTTTTCTCTCCATATAATAGACTTTAATGCAGGCCAACTGGTTGAAGGTCTAAATTGACCTATCGCTAAGCCCCGCC
The DNA here is from genome assembly GCA_033026305.1 of Cirrhinus molitorella. NCBI lineage: Eukaryota > Metazoa > Chordata > Actinopteri > Cypriniformes > Cyprinidae > Cirrhinus > Cirrhinus molitorella. The sequence continues at coordinate 18,024,979 of CM065122.1, forward strand.
CATAGAACGCAGATGAGCCAATGGCAGTTGAGTATCAGCTGCACAGAGATGGAACTCGGACATCTGTAGGTTACAGCGCCATAGAGAATCATTGGTAGATCCAAAGCTCTCAGAGTTTTAATGGTGTTTATGCTACAAAAAAATAATAAAACGATGTGCCTGAGGTATCTGTAACACTGATTCCAGGTATCCTGAAAGGATTGGCAATAGAATTTGGAATTTATCTGATTATTTAACTTTTATTTTCTTGTTGTCATACTCTCATTAAGTGGCCTTTTCATCTGCTCAAGCATAATATCTCTGGCTAAAACTAGCTAACATTAAAGTTAGTGAGTCCATGCTAACGTACAAACCTCAGCTAACTATTCTCATGTTATGTACAGTGTAGGTCAAAAACACATAAACGAAGGTCTACGTTTCAGTGCCTGTCCATATTAAACTGGTTAAATGTAAAATAATTAATCTTACACTGCGGTACATGAACAGTGTTGATCCTGGATGTTGTCATCTGCGATCATGATGACCGTAACATGAAATTTCTTCCGTTTGCTTTGCGATCTGTAAACCCTCGATTTCAAATTAATTATGTTACACACCATATTTATTTTAAAATCATTAATATATCTCTCCATGGCATATTAAAGCCTTACTTGAATGCTCCTCCATGAGAGGTGGTCCTTCTGTGTTCAAAATTGATCAAAAACATCTTCAGACAAGGTTTTCACACTGACAGCTGTCATTGTAAGACAGTGGAAAACTCCGTTTGTTTGTCCGAGACAGTAACAGTAACTAAGGGGGGCGGGGCTTAGTGATAGGTAAATTGTAAATAGTTTAACACAGCTTCAAAGGGCTCTACGTAATCCCAGGCAATGAATAAGTGTCTTATCTAGCAAAACATCAGTCATTAAAAAAAAATTCAAATTTATATACTTTTTAACCACAAATGCTCGTCTTGCACTAGCTCAGTGAAGTCACGCAAAGTTTTTTTTTTTTTTTTTTGTCTGTGTACTCCTGTTCAAAAAGGTAGGATAGGATAGCATTTGTGGTTGAAAAGTATCCTTTTTTTTTTTTTTTAAATGACAGAACGGTTCACTAGATAAGACCCTTATTCCTCAGGGATCATGTAGAGACCTTTGAAGCTGCGTTGAAAATACAATTTGGACCTTCAAGCTGCTGATTACCATTGCAGTCCACTATATGGAGAAAAATCCTGGAATATTTTCCTCAAAAACCTTAATTTCTTTTTCACTGAAGAAAGAAATGAACATCTTGGATGACATGGGAGTGAAAATTTTTATTCTGGAAGTGAACTTATCCTTGAAGCCAAACTGATATAAACACTATTCACTACCATTCAAAAATTATTAAAGTAGTTGTTTTAGTTATTAAATTTTTGTTTTCAATTATTCATGTGAATATGTTGTGAAATTTGTTGTTTACTCTTAATTCTTTTTCTAAATCCCACACCAAATTTTCCACAGCTTTTGCGTGACGCCATCCTCTTTTGTCTCTCTTTTTTTACAGGAACTGTTTACGCCGGAATGCAAGTTTAAAGAGTCCGTGTTTGAAAACTACTATGTGATCTACTCATCCATGCTGTATAGGCAGCAGGAGTCGGGGAGAGCATGGTTCCTTGGCTTAAATAAAGATGGCCAGGCCATGAAGGGGAACCGGGTGAAGAAAACTAAACCAGCTGCTCACTTCCTGCCCAAGCCATTAGAAGGTAAAGCGTGCTCTGAAAACCTCAAGAGAATGGTTAACATCCAGGTCACTGTGACACTGGCAGAATGGTAATGAAGTGCACAGGTCCCTGAGAGATATGCTTTTACTTGATGCCTTTTTACAGTTTTTCTCAAACGGTTTACACATTTTTTTTTTTTCAAACTAAGGTCAAGGTTTTCAAAACAAGGAACACAGGCATCTGAACGCTTTTCCAAAACAGGTTGTACATTTTCATTGCGTTAATACAAGTGACAACATAAATCTCCAGTCCAAGGTTCATGTTTTCAAAATGTCTAATACAAACAACTACAGAGATGGAGGAGGTAGAGGAAGATAACAGGGAATAGCAAGAAGAGATAAAGATGAGAGAGTAAGAGTGGAGGAGGAAGACAGATGATGGGAGAGGAATAGGAGAGGATGTAGGATGAGGAGAGGAGAGGAGGAGGACATTGAAAGAGTTGAGGACAGAGCAAGAGGAGGTGATATAAGAAGAGGTGAGAAGAGAGGAAGGGGACAGCAGTCTCAAATGAGATGAGAGACAGTCTAATTGACACTGAATCATGGTCTCTTGATAGAGGCCAGACAGAGTTCAGCATAATTTAAGCAGATCTACACTGACTCAAGAAAACCAAGAAAAGAGGGAGGGATGTCATTGGTCAGCGATGACCCAGCATCACCATCTGTGCTGTGCTCTCTTGGGGCGAGGTGTGAATTGAACATCTACACTATTCTTCCCTTAGACGCAGAGTCAAAAGTAAAATGCAGGGAAAGATATTATGTAAATAATAAGTGGAACATGTTATGCAATCAATAGAGAACACAATCATTTTCATATGATTTGCTTTTGTTAAATGTGTTACCTGAAAATAATGCAGCACTTATTATGCAGTTTTGTTGAATTAAGTAAGTCTAATTGTTTTGAAAGCATTGACCTTATAAATGTGTCAAATCAGTTGAGAAACACTGTAATCAGCAGGGTTGTTAACTGTGTTTCATGTAAAATCCTAGGTAAAAACCATCATTTTGTTAAAATACTGTAAGATTTTGGATCACAACAGGATGTCCAGACTGCTCTTTTCCATTGAAGGGAATCCAAAAAAGATAAAAAGTAGTATAACAAATATCAGACATGATGTGTTAAATTACACGTCTACTGATTTCACATAGTAACTGTGAAATAAACAAATCAAAATTCATTATTACTGTGTACTATACTGACTCCTTTTGTTTATTTGTAGAGTTAAAGCAACAAAATGTGTGTTAGAAGAGCATCCGTATCCACCTTTTTGTTACCGTAAAAGTGGGCACAGATTTTGTAAATTTTTTGGGTGTTTCTTCCTATCTCAAAACAGCTTGTTCTGCTGCTTGATGTTGCAAATTGGCGTCACCCATAGGCTTACTTCTGCGTTGAGAAAAGAGGTGGATAGAGGAAACGCAAGTCACAGAAACTGACAAATTTCAGATTTAGGAAAAATGCTAAAGATCATGAGGATGTAAAATGACCGTTTTATCTTGACAATGAGCTCTTCGACCAGAAACATTTGGCCTTAATATCCCACCATCTGATTACATAATGATTTACAACTCAATAAACGTTATTTCACAGCACCACATATTCAAGACCCATCTTCGTACCATTATGATGGACAACCTGTCCTTTCGAATATTCCTTACAGCTCCTTTATGGCCACACTGTAAAATGTGTCTGGCTAGCGTGAGATTGATGCTTTATGTATGGTTTGAGGTGTAATTTGCAATGATGTGTGGCCCGTTTCTGTCTGTGCAATGCTTTATTGCCGTGTACAGATGCCCACATTTCAGACCGGTCTCTCATCCTGTTGTGTGTTCATTATTTTCCCGGCTAATACCGCAACACCAGCCGGCAAGCCGTAGTGTTGAATACAGTAAGCTGGAACTGACGTGAAGCAGTGAACCTAGTCAAATGCATCCCGAGAGATCAGACCGTCTTCCGATCACAACTAAGGAAAGGATACAGCCCTGCTGACAGCTTGCCCACACTTTTACAAACTCACGCATGTCCTGTCAGAGTTTCCCTAATGAATGTTGTCTTTTTAGCCAAGTTTCAGCTTTCGAAATGGGAGAAAGTTTCTAGATGTAATTATTTGAGTCAAATTCCTGGCCGGCCCCGAAAATCATTTCCAATAAGAGAGACAGATGGGGCGACTGCGGTTACCTGGCTGACTCTCGTCTTCTCTGATGTCTTTTGCAGTCGCTATGTACCGAGAGCCATCATTGCATGACGTGGGGGAGACAGTGCCCAAACCTGCCGTGCCTCCCAGTAAAAGCACAGAGCCGGCCGTCATGAACGGAGGCAAACCTGTCAGCAAGGAAACCAAGCCCACCACATAGCCAGATCCCATCTCGGCCATGCTCAACCCCGGAGAGCCGTGCTCCTTTTGTCAGACTCTCCATGTTTGTGGATCCAATCCAGGCATCCTCTGCTCTCTCCTTCCCATTCCCTCCATCCCCCTTCACTCCTCTGACTGTTCCGATCTCATTCGACGACGGACTGGCTCCGGAAGAGTGATCAGCTGTGCACGTAGGAGGATGCGACTGGATAAACCAGCTAAACTTTCACCATGGAATGCCCTAACTGATATGGAATGCCTTTTGACATACAATAAAGCCGATGTTTTTTCTGTAATCGAGACAATCCACGAGAATGAAATTGTGTACCGCAGGCGCTTGCGTGGCGGTTCTTTTGCCTGCTAACAGTCACCCGTTATAACCCTTTTCTTGAACCCTGTCGCAGCAGCAGAGACCGTACGTTTCAGATCTATTTTCTATATACACACAGTAACACCAGCTACGCTCTGGGGTAATACTGTAAAGATATACATATATGGACTGGAATCCGCAACTTGTTTTTTTTTTTAAATCAAGTACGCTCCTGTGTCTCCTTCTTTGTAGTTGCCCCCCAGTCTCTGAAGCTCGAATTTCCAAATCTTTCCCTTTTGTCCGTTACTTATGAAATTTGTTGTCGGGGCAGTGTGCGATGGGTTCCGGTGTGCCGTCATTCAAACACAACGATGGATGTGGTCCTCACACGATGTTAACGGTCAAGAGACGTCAATCTTTCAAGGGGATGGATCCTCCGAAACCGAATCCGACTCATTATCCAAGGTTCAGCGCTCATGTCTTCTCATTCTCGTAATGTCTAGAAAGGGACGCGAGTATACTTAGACAGCAAATGCCAGCGAGTGCAGTCCAACACAAGGAGCTTGCATGTGCTGGGGAAGGTGTATAGAGTACATATCACTATCTAGTACGGTGCAAATCGGTTTCAACCCCAGTAACTAGGTGAATTTCCACTTTTCTTTGCTCTTAATTTAGAGCGTGGGCTCTAGGAATATCTATAGGCCTTGTAGGCCTCTGGTCAAGGCCCCTCTTTGACATGCTGACTCCTCTGAACTATGGGCTAGTTCTGTGACGAGAGCGGCAGCCGTAGAGAAATACAGTCTACTTCAGGCCTGTGCGGTTAAACGGCTCAATGTAAGTAGGCACCATTACTATTGGCTGCACACCCATTTTGTTCAGCAAAGGCATGGCCAAGGTTAGTATTATGTTCTGTTCTTGCAGCGCTGACGCAGTGCAAGAAATGGCTTCTATAACAATGTTTTCACTGTATACAAATAAAAATCTTCAAAAAAAAAAAAAAAAAAGTAAATAAATAGATTTTTAACTACCAGATATTAGGATTCTGAAATGAGAGGGGTTTTCCTAGCTCAGCATGCAGAGTCCAGTACTGCTCATCATGTGCCTGTGATGACCTCTAACCCAGCATGCAAAAACATGTACCCAGTCTGTGCTGGGTTAAAGGTGCCTCATGCCCCAGACACACTCGCACACACACACACAGACACTACAGATTCAGTAGCAACTTAATCTACAAACACACAAAAAGTCAATTGTTACCAAAGTCCGTAAACACGAGAATCCAGCCGAACAATTTCAATAACTCGGAGGATGGCGGTCCTCTTCGGTTTTTGTCCTCACTGTGACCAGGGTTCGTCTTGAAGAACAATTGTCTCGACTTTTGATTCAAAAGAGATTCCAAATGATGTCCTTCACTTTCGATTGTTCATTTAGTACAAGACCGGGGTACCTATTACTAATCGCCTGCATGCGTTTTCTTAAGGACCAAAGTATGGGACAGCTAGAGATGTCTAAAGCTAGTTTGAGGCGCAGGGCTACACTGAATGGGCATGATTCTATAAGGCTCTCTCATACTCTGGATTGAGACCATTGCACTTTGCGTTTGAAATCGTCATCTACTCACATCTACTTAGGATTTTAACGATTAGCCAATTATCAGCCGAGTTGACATGAAGCCTGTCTTGCTTTACCAGTTTTCATAGTTTGAATGATGAATACCGTTTAGAATGTTATGAAGTAGACAGAGGCTATGCTGCTAATTACAAATATATTCTACACTTCATTTGAAGACCTATATTTTCATTTATCGGGATTTTGAGCTAGTTTCATATTAGGAGATGTTCAAGCACATTAGACTTAACTATTTGTCTGTACAAAGCCGAATTTAATGCTAGAATGAGATGCAGTACTATACAGGAAAAGTAGCTTCATATTTGAAATCAGTTCGAGGCTGGTGTCCCACTTCCACACGAAACAAATCACTCACTCCAATGAGCTCTACATGCTGGGCTACCGCGGCCCTGCAGACCAGTGAACTGGTTTTACGAAGGTTGAATTTATTTTTGTAAGTGACTGGTGAGTACGTGTGCATTTGTTAGTACGTTCGTTTGTTTTTTCCTCTTTCAAACGTCTGTGTTCGTTTCGTTCCATTCAGGTCGTGCGTGACGTCGTTTTAAATCGTAACGAGGAGCAATCGCTGAACAACTGATCATTTCTGTGTTTTCTCCGTATTTCTGATTTTCAGTGGTGAAGGAAGGTCTCCATTGTCTGTTGATTGCTTTCGAACATTGATTTGACAGTTACTTCATCTGTTGCATGGGAAGAGGGTGGCATATATGAACTGCATGTTGTAGGCTATGTGTATCATGGACTGTTGGTATGTTCTGCTAATTTTACATACATATATGCAAAGAGTTTGTCTGCACTGTACAGTTTGTGTTTGTTGTATACACAGATACAACATATTGAATAAAATATTTATATAAAGGTGTACTGAAATCTCTCTGACCAATTCAGTGCAATATATTAACATGTAAACATGGATCATTTTTTTTCCATCCCTATCCTAGCTGTTATTTTACAGACATACAGGCTCTAAATATCATAGCTACCATAGAAATAAAAATGACAAGAAATAAGTTTTCATATGCAGATTGCAAAAAAAGAGCCATCTCAGAGCATGTTAAATTTATTGGCATCAGGCTGTTGAACTTACCGTACATAATACAAGGTCACAAAACATGGCACACAAGCAGCGCTCTGAAAAACCTGAATAATAATAAAATGCTCTTATTTGTTTGTTGACCATTTGCATGGATCATCTCCTTTTAGTGCTTATGTGTCAGTCAATAGTCTATGTAAGCATTATTATACACTATTTTCATATATATATATATATATATATATATAGTTATATGTAAACTATAGAGGATTATAGATGTCGTCTCCCACAGCTGTTTTGTGTGCATATAATGGAATTTAAACCACATTGCTTTGAGAAAATTTAAATGCTGTTATATTGCACAGATCACTAAAATCAATTTTCCCTTGTTCACATCTTGATTGACAACAGAAACAGTCTTTAAGTGTCTACCAGGGGTTAATACTCCTCTCCAACCCAGATTTCACAGGCGTTTCCTGTCCAGCCATCCCAGCAGTCACAATTTCCGCAGTTGCACACGCCGTTCCCTGGAACAGAAGTTGAGAAGAGAGACAGAACTGAGAAACCCGGATCATCACTCTCCAAGTCTCGACATGCTTTCTCTCTTCACACCCCCTTGGCAGAATGTGCAAAGGGAAACCAAGTACAAATGCAAGTTTTGGAGCCACTTTCTCTGGGGTCCTGTCTATTCAGTTCAAATTCAGTCCATGTAGTGGCACTAGTATGATTACATAGTGGTACTGCTCATTTTTATTCAATGAACATTGTAATTTGGTGTCTACAAAAATTATTATCTGTGAAGCTTACTGAGCCAATACAAGTGTGTCATTTTGGGTAACGATTTAGCATACATCTCAACTGTTTGCAATTAGAATCAAAACCAACCAATCATATTCTATTACAAAAAGTACTGGCCTAATAGACAAAAGTAAATAGCTGTTTCAAAATATAGTGAATGGACAGCATTTTAAAGCACAGAGTGAAGAAGTATCCCAAGAAATATTAAGGAGCAGGTTATATGGGTTTTAAAAAATATTTCTTTTTTGCCATTTGTAGCTATTCTTCAATGTAAACCTGTCTACAAAGTTGTTAATCAAAAAATCATTATACATAAAGATATTGGGCCTCATTTATCAATCTAACGTAGAAACTAGCGTAGATTCAAGCATACAAATCAACTTACGACAGAGTTCATGTGTGATTCATGAAACATTTGTATGCCGCCAATCTCGTCGTACACATTGATAAATTTGGCGGTTGAAGCGACCGTCATTTAAATATCACGCAACTAAAAACACCCCAGTTTAGAAGACTAGCCCCTAGAGTTTACGACACGGAGAAACAAAACCCGGCCAAAAAGAGTAAGTAAACTCATGCAGGAAAAAAAATATCTTACTCTGAAACACCCTTTAACCTTATATTTGCAAACAATGACATTCATTTATACCTATATTAAATACCAATAAATATAACAAAATACTTATAAGCATTATAGCCTATTTAGTTCTCCTTAATCCACAGTAAACCCTTTACATTTAAAGGTATTAAAGAACAAGAATAAAAAATGAGTAGCTATAAAATTGTATATTAAACTATAAAGTAAATCACCAATTAGACTAGTGAATACAGAATACAAATATCGAGCTAAAATGAATAAATGAACAAAGTGAAACTAAACAGTATTGTCCTCTAAGCCTCTCTCATCAACATCCAATTCCTTTTTTTTGCCATGTAACATCTGGTTGCTAAACACGTCTTTGTACTTCACTTGTGTTCCAATATCCACGTAAAACACCCTACACATGTGCAAAAATGTTTATTTTGGGGCTGCACGCTGACTTTACCTTTTAAATAACTTAAGTTTGGTTGACTGCATTTTAGTTTGATTATTGGCTAAAATGTCAAGTTAGCAACGCTGAAATGTAGTGTATGTGTGCGTGAGGCGCCTGCGCAATCAGTTACATTTAATAAAGTTATAAAGAAAACAAATAAAATGCATTAAGAGTTGTTTTTCCTCTTTTTTAAAATCTGTTAATTAATTAAGAGAAATACATTTCGTGTAGACTAGCCCTCTTTATTTAATTTATTCTTTTTATTATAATTTCTGTTTTTCTCCGTTCAAATATCAAATATGGAATATCAAATAAAACATTTGCGAGTAAGCTCTGTTTCCATCCAACGAGTCAAAGAGAACAAAATCATCACTTCCACATAGAAAAGTAAGTAGGACAAGCCACTGAATATAATAATTGTTTATATATAATTTACTTGCCTCAGAGTGACCAGACAAAACACAGAAAATTCTATGGTTGCTTTTGGAGGTGGATGTGCTGCTGTTTGGCAAGGTAGTCGTGTAAGACAGTTCCTGGAGGCAATTATACATTTTATGCTTGGGTATTTCAGAATGAACATAGCAACATTTCAGATGCTGTGGAATGAGATTAATCCACTGGTTAGTCAGGTTTTGCCATCCCATAGCTTTGTTAAGCATTTACAGTTTAGCAGCTAAACTTTAGCTGTGGGAACAGTTCGTTTGCCCAAGTGTTAAACAAACTGTTTTTATGCCATTATTTTAAGAACAGACTGGAGCACTATACAGTATTATTGTTTTATGTAAAGGAGCATACTAGGTTTGGCATTCTGGGGTGTAAAATACACACTTTTTGTCGGGGGTTCCCCTTGGTAAATTAGCATTCCAGGGGCTTAATATGACATTATTGGGGTTGCTTCAACCTGAGACATCAAAAACAACCGTGGACAGCACAGATGGTAGCGCTCGCTACCTTGCTCAAGTAGTCCTCGCTATACCAATCACAACAGGCTTGACTAGCTGACCAATCACAGCAGAGTAGGCTGATGGAAGGGAGGGGTTATATTATTTACATTACTCTCAAAACTGATTCGAACAAACCATTTCAAAATCACAGACAAATGACTCTATGTATATATAAATGTATATTCTGGGGAAATTACAATGGTAATAATATTAGATACATTTAAACAGTATTTTAAAAAAAAAAATCATATGACCTGCTCTTTAATATATTTGATTAAATACTGTAAAGTAAAAATAAAAATGTTTAATCTAATTAAAAAAAACACATTACTACCTTAGTAACACAGTAATGTAAAATTCTAATACATGTAGTACAGTGTACAGCAAAGATCTCTGTATACAGAGTGTCTAACATTTTCTACAGCCACTTAAAAAGACTCTTGGGAATTTACAATAGGGTACATACAGTTATATATGTTTGGTCAATGAAATAGGCTGCCACTTGTAAATCTGCGTAGGTTGTTTACATATGCCGTTAGAAGAATGTACGCTGTATGTGACAGCAGCCTTCACTCAGAAGAAAGCTTGAGAGCTGTATATTGTATCAATGCCCAAAACAGTTGGAATTCGCATCTGCTGTGCATGAAATTAAGCCCCGGCTTTCCCTAATACATTGAATTCTCCACAGTGCTCATCAATTGCGGGTGTAATGAGAATATCTTACTGAAGAAGCCATGAAAATTATTATTTAGAAACTGGCAGGCACATTTCTGCATGATTATAATTATAAAGGCTGAGTGCATTACTGTTACCCAAGGTAAGGGAAAGAATCGGCTGATTGTATGCTTTTGCATTTCATCTATAGAGAAAAGGTTTTCCCTGAGCAACATGAGAAAATAGTTTTAATAATCCTTATGAATATGGAAATGATGACATATGCCCTAATCGTTAATATGCTAATCAGTGACATTTAACAGACACATTTATGCATTCCTTTTATCAATTGTGTTTTTTCGTCTTTTTTTGTAATGAATTTTTGCAACTCTGCGCCAGGAACTGTATAATTGGTTAAATGACATGGCAACTGATAACGAAGTCATTAGACCAATAAGTAAACAGTTTCTAAGCAGCTGTCTGAGCATCCTTAAGCTATCGTGATGATAAATATTTATTGTGCTTTTTATTAGCACCGACTAGTCAACTCTTCAAGGCTTTGAAGGAAAACCTCGACTCTCTCCGGAGCTTCGTTCCATTGAAAAGCAGGACGAGAAGAACACAGCAGGAGCCCACTGATTGGACGGCTCAGCCTAAGAGTCGTACAGAGCTGTCTAATCAAACGGCCGCCACATCAGAGAACCTCAATATCCGTCACAAAGAGATCTGTCAGCGCACGAGTGGGTGTTTGGAGGAGCCGTGCTGCATTTGAACACATACCTGTGCAAACCAGCCCGTCGTGTTTGTCGCACTCCCTGTCGTCGCAGTCGCAGAATTCCCCTGAAATGTACCAGTCCTGTGGTGAGCAGATACAGCGACCACAGTGACAAGAGCCTGCAAGAACAAATTAGCCTTCAGTCACACAACGATTGGAGGTCCATTAGTCTTCCCTTATTCTCCTGTGCTATTTCACGTGATTATAAAACACTTAAAGCTCTGATACGCTTCCTAATTGGAATTTAAATAGAGTAAATTGTTTTTCTAAATGTGTGAAACAGCTGTTGTTTACAAGGTCCAATTTCATGTTCCTACTGAGTCAGGAATAGGCCAATAATCAAGCTCGGCCAGTCAATTGGCCGATATTTGGCCATTTGGAAATATTCTGCATTGGTTGATGATACAGGTACACCATTAATAAGATGCTGGCCAATGCTGACAAGCCAGAAACAATTACAGTTACATTTAAAGGTCAGATATTATACATTTGTTATCTGAGATTTCATATGCATTTTAAGGAAATTAAAATTTGCTTAAAATGTACTCATCCTCAGGCTTTCCAAGGTGTATATGACATTTGGAGAAATTTAGCATAACATCACTTGCTTACCAATGGAACTTCTGCAGTGAATGGGTGCCGTCAGAATGAGAGTCCAAACTACCAATACAAACATTACAGTATTCCACAAGTAATCCATTTGATTCTAGTCCGTCAATTAATGTCTTGTGAAGTCATTTGTCATTAAGACATTTTAACTTTAAATCAGCACTCCCGGCCGGAATGCCAATCCATATTCTATAATAACTCTTCCACCATTGAAAGTCCAGATATCCACCAACATACTACCAGTCAAAAGTTTTTGGACAGTAGGATTTTTATTTTATTTTTTATTTTTTTAAAGGAGTCTCTTTTGCTCACCAAGCCTGCATTTATTTGACCAAAAAACAGCAAAAGCAGTAATATTGTGAAATATTTTTACTATTTAAAATAACTTCTTTCTATTTGAATATATGTAATTTATTCCTGTGATCAAAGTTCAGTTTTCAGCATCATTACTGATCAATTAAATGATTCTTCAGAAATCATTCTAATATGCTGATTTAATGTTCAAGATTTTTTTTATGATTATTATCATCAATATTTGAAACAATTGAGTACATTTTTTCCTTGATAAATAGATAGATCCAAAGATCAGCATTTATCTGAAATAAAAAGCTTTTTTGGAAAAGAATTTATAGAAATTACTACTTTTATTAAGCAAGGATGGTTTCAATTGATCAAGTGAAGCTAAAGACATTTATAATGTTACAAAAGATTCCTCTTTCAGATAAATGCTGTTCTTCTGAACTTTCTATTCATCAAAGAAACCTGAAGAAATTCTACTCATCTGTTTTCAACATAATAATAATAATAATAATAATAAATGTTTTTGAACAGCAAATCAGAATAATAATATAATGATTTCTGAAGGATCATGTGACTGGAGTAATGATCCCAACAATTCAGCTTTGAAATCACAGGAATAAATATTCAAATATTCCAAATCTTTTCTGTTTTTGCTGTACTTTAGATCAAATAAATGCAGGCTTGGTGAGCAGAAGAGGTTTCTTTCCAAAACAACAACATTCAAAAAAAAAACATTCAAAACCTTTTTGGTAGTGTATTTTTTCAGAACTGTTTTAGGCTGTTTTCACTCGTGCTTGATCTGTGCATATCTCTCCTGATTCAGATGAGATGACTTTTTCATTAGAGAGGACTTGTATTTTAATCAAAAGCAACAGTTTGCAGTTAAAAACATCGTAATAATGGATTTTTTAAAAAATACATATACACAGCTTTTCCCTTTACAAGATGCGACAGACTGGAGTTGTGTGGATTATTTGTTGATTATTGTGATGTTTTTTTATCAGCTGTTTAGACTCTCATTCTAACAGCACCCATTTGCCACAGAGGATCCATTGGTGAGCAAATGAACAATGCTACATTTCTCCAAATCTGTTCTGATAAAGAGATAAATTTATATACATATTGGATGTCTATGTGAGTAAACTTTCAGCAAACGTTTCATTTTTCAAAAAGGTTGCAAGAAAGTTACCCTGCTGTTGTACACAGTAACTTGTCTATAATCTATTGCAGTTTCTTAACACGGGGGAAGCAATTCAGTACCACATAATTTAAATCGCCAGTATTACTGGATAACAGTTATAGTGGCATTATATATGCACCTGCTTGGCCGATTAACAGGTCAAGTGTTATCACCCCTTTTGAGTAAATGTTGTGTAAAATAAGTGCTAATTGGATTTCATCATGTGTGTGCGAATTTAATTTCATCATTTATACAGTATAAGCATTGCATTTGTTGTATTTAAATTGTACTGACCGCCCTGGACAGTTTCCCTTAAGCATCATAATCCTCAGTAGATTGTAAAGACCCACTGATGCCAATGATTTCTACAATGTACTTAAGCTTAATGGTGCTTTGCGGAAACACAGATATTAGTGTGACATGACTCTGCAAAACAAGTCTTATGAATTGGGATTCTCATATTACACATATGATCCAGGAAACTGCATAATATGAGGGCACTGATCTGTCATTAACAGCTGTGCTGTACCTTAAAAACACAATACGTTGAAAGTTACAAAGCTTTCAAAGAACATTCTGCCTAAGTCAGTCTCATCAATCAAAGTGTGGGCAGCTCACCAGACAGTACATCCCTTGTCATTTACCACAGTATTATTCTCCTGGGAGCTACAACAAGCAACCCACATATTCACCTAACCATGAATCTTTACTGTGAAAAACAATCCATTTAATTCTTCCAATGTTTCATTCTTAATAATGTTGACGTTGTTATGACAAGCAGAACAACTCTCCTGCTGATTTCCAAGCATTAATTTGAGGAAAATTATTGAGTAGACCATGTGAAACCAGATCTTAGAGGAATTTCTTATTTTCACCAGCCAGGCAACAAAAACAAACAGTGTTCCGTCATCGGCTTCGACAAACCCTATATATAAAGCGTATTAGTGTGTCACTTTACATGCCTGGAGAAAGCAGATGAATACTCGGAGGACTATGTGTCATGTAGAAATTGGCTAGGCTTTATCGTTTTTTTCCAGGATGCTGACAGGTCATATACAAATAGTGAAACTGGCCTCTTATTAAAGCGTAAAACCTGAAGCTTCATTTTCAGTGCTGTGTGTGGTTTTCGAAAGCAGGTGTACAGGTTGGAAGAGCAAATTATATGTTAAAGTTTCTGTCAGACAGTCAGCAAACATGTTTACACTTGACTTTACAGAAAAGCTATAATAATAGTCTGTATATCAGACAAAACAAATAGACAGGAACCATGGCTAGTACTGCGGTTTTCTCTTAAATCCTTTAAATTTAGCCCATATATTCCACAATAAAATGACATTAAAGGAGAAGTTCACTTCCAGAATAAGAATTTACAGATCATTTACTCACCCCCTTGTCATCCAAGATGTTCACGTCTTTCCTTCTTCAGTCATAAAGAAATATTGTTTTTTGAGGAAAACATTTCAGGATTTCTCTCCGTATAGTGGACTTCTATGGTGCCTGTGAGTTTGAACTTCCAAAATGCAGTTGAAATGCAGCTTCAAATGGCTCTAAACAGATCATTTTGCTAGATAAGACCTTCTTTCATGGCTGGGATCGTTCAGAGCCCTTTGAAGCTGCATTTAAACTGCATTTTGGAAGTTCAAACTCGCTGGAACCCCAGTATATGGAGAGAAATCCTAAAATGTTTTCCTCAAAAAAAAAAAAACCCAAACAATTTCTTTACGACTGAAAAAAGAAAGACATGGGTGACAAGGGGTGAGTAAATTATCTGTAAATTTTTATTCAGGAAGTGAACTTCTCTGTTAACAACCTCTTTGATGAGATGAAGAAACCAGACTTGAACCCAGATGGCCTCTAATCGCTATGCTATGGCTCCTATACAGCGATGCAAATTTGATTGCCTAATCCATTCCCTCTCACTCACCAATAATTTCCGTCTCTATCAAATAAATGTGGCATAAACCCTCCCCAAAGAACAGAATTGATTGGTGGAAATAGTTGTGTTTGCTATCCACCTCATTAGAGGAGCATATGTGGGAAATCGATTTAATAGCTCAGTTTGTTCCCCACCAAACAAATGAGGGAACCCGCTATCATTTTTAAGAGATGACTGACAATAATGTTACGTCTTAAGGTGCCGCTCGAAGCACCGTCCCTCCTACCTTTTCCAGAGCATATGACGCCGTCGGGCGACTCGCATAGGCTCTTGCTCCGCTCGTCCGTCATGTCACAGCTGCGGGGGAACTGGCAGTGCTTCCCAAACCATCCATCACCGCAGATACAGCGGCCACACGAGCAGAAGCCGTGGCCTGGGGGAGACACACAGCGCACACGAAAACGTGCGCGCGCACACACACACAATCACTTTCTCTCCATACCAAAGAAAACCACCATTTGTATCTGCCAAAACAAAGCAACGGTCTGATTGATCCAAGCAAATATAATTGGTTCAAACAGACAGGGATTCGTTTACGGACTGGCTAATAGTGTATTGCGGTATACGGCTCTTATCGCTTATGGACCCCGTGGGATGAACCATTCTGTAGCCTCCGATAGTGTTGGATGAGTCAGCTTTACGGCGTTAGTAACGATCTGACTGTATAATTTGCGCTCAGTCAAATCCTTTCATCCTGCTACCAAAAATATAATTTTTTATTTAAATGTATAATAATACTGAGAAAATGTCCTGCATTTTCATCAGTCTGTTGTTTTTAATTGTCATATTAAGAAAACTTACATACATACTTTTTAAAAAAAAAACACTTTTTATTTATTCTTTTTGCAGCGTAGTTTCTTTGCAAAGGATGCGCGAACCTCATCAATTGATCTAGCACCACCGACTGAAATGGTCGAACGCACACGGAAAAACACGATATTCTCCGTTAATTTTAACCAGTTAACAAAATCGATGCAGCTTTCAGACACGACTTTCATCTTATTTTAATGGTTCGTTTGAGGCGGTTTCTATGGCGTTATTTTAATAACAAATGTTTAGAGCGCATATTGTAATACACAAATCTCTTTTCTCTCAGGTGGATTTTCTTTACTCTCATACAAAACAAAAGCGCTGTCTCATATGTGTCCTCAGAAACATAAATAAGTCAGCGCATATGACAAACGGATGTGAATCAGTATTTGCATACCATAACAGTAGTAAATGTATGCCTCGCAGGTGTCCCGCAAAATCACATCTACTGTCCCGCAACAGCTCTATTGCCAGGTGGTCACCCTATTTCCATGCAGTCTGTGCAAAGTAGTCGGATTTCCAACGCTGCTTCCTGCTAGTTACATCATTATGCCAGTAGGTGGGGAACTGTCTTTATGAATCATTGTTCATAACCGATTCATTCTGAAACGAAACAAGTGAGTCAATGACTCATTCACTTGATTTGTTCAAAGCTGCTGATTCATTATGAGTTACCATTGATTCGTTCAGAAACAGGACTACTGTTGGTTGCTCGAAGGAATGCTTTGACTTTATTTGACGAAGAAAGACGTTGGTAAGTAATTTCAATATTATATCCAAATGTCGCTCTTTAGGCATACTGACGTTGTGTTTATAAAGTGTTTTCACACTTCAGTGTTTTATTGGAGCCACTGAACGTAAACAATGCCACTGAATCAAACGAAACTCGCATATTTGGCTAATTATTGTTGCTGAAAATTGTCAATTATTGTCATGTTTTGGACTGTAATAATTGGTCTGACCTGGAAAAACATTTGGAGTACTGTACGACTGCCAAAAGTTATAACAAATCATGTACAAGAGTGCAAAAATGTCAAGGAACAAAAGGCGTTTGTGGTTGGCCAAACTTAACCAGGATTTCCAGGGCAAGAATTCTGACAACATTTGTGTTTGTTCTTGTAATTTCCAGTCAGGTAGGTGAAATATTAGGCTAATATCTTAATTAATATACTGCTTGTATATATATTTTTTTTTACCAGCTATTACCTTTAGTGTGTCAAAATATTGCACCCTTTTCCTGCTTACTAAGTTCTCTATGATTTAGCATCTTCCACACAGTTCACTGCTAATTTATTCTGTGGTTTAGACAGAATAAATTAGCAGAACAACGTATTTGGTAGTTTGTTGTTTACATCCAAGTATTGCCAATATGGCTGCGCATCTAGTTAACTGACTAAATTGCGAAGTGACGACAGTAAGCTTGCGTGATCTGTTGCCATGACAAAATTGTCTATTTTTTTTTATTATATACTTCATTATTATTTTTTAACATGCTGCATTGCTGCTCCAAATAATATGCTTCACGTAGTGGCATAAGCATTTGGATGTAACTCTGTCGTCCTTTGAGTAGTGAGGTTTGTTACCACTGCTTGAAACAGGTTGAAACGCTGTAGTGCGTGAATATGTTTTTGGCCTTTAAGTTCATAAAATTGCCATTTTGAATGTCCATGTCATTTTTGGTCACTTATTTGACATTCGAAGGTATTTACAAGAGTGCCACTTCGGGAGATCTGTGCATGGGCGTTATTTCATGTAGGCTGTAAGGAAACGAAATGTTCCCTGGAGCTGAACTGTGTTTTTCTCTTAATCTTTAAAGAGCAGTTGGTGACTCACTGAGATGCACACTGAGCTATAGAACAGCTCCCCCTCCAAACGACTCCTTTCTGGAACAGTGCTCAGTAAAAAAAAAAAAAAAAAAAAAAAAAAAGAGGAATTCCCCTAGACTACACCTGGCTGGGCAGAAATGTGCTCTAGATATTAAAACCAAACAAAAGGATGTGCTTCAAAATCAAAATATAGACAATAAACCTTGCTCAGTATGTTGCTCAGTAATGCATGTCTGAGAAATAGAAGGGAAGTATATAGGATATATATATCAGGAATTTTTATATAAAATTCAAATCACCGTTAAGTAGAAGAAAAAAATAAGCTTACTAACATTGAGTTCTTATAAAATACTTATTCAGGAGGTTATGAAATGCCAAAGTGATTAAATAAACAGAGCAGGCACTGTAGTGGCTATTGCGAATAAATATGTACTTTTGCCCCAGGCAGGGGGAGTCATTTTCACACATCCTTTTATTTCTGGATGATGTTTAATCAAAACAAACAATTTCCCATTTATTTTTAACAACACAGTTTATGATGTACCATCAATATTCGATAAAAAGAAACTATATATTTTTTTGTGATTACAGAGGACGAGGAGGGGTGTGTGTGTGTGTGTGTGTGTGTGTGTGTGTGTGTGTGTGCTTGCATTCCCATTGCACCTCATAATAACTGCAAAGAAAAAAATACATTTTTGTGTGTGTCTTTGTCTTCCTCTCATTCGCTTATTTTGTGGGTGTAGGTATACAGGCTGAAGTTTGATGCACTCTTGGTAGAGCTACATGCTTCACTGCTTCAATCAGCCAGCCTACGAGAGCATTTAATTGCTTTGGTGAGTGGCACCCCAGTCCTTTCAATTAAAGCACACCTGCGATTCCCCATTATCCCGCCTGTAAATGCAATTCAAGTGTGGGCATGTTCGAATGCATGGCGTTTCTCCCACCTATCTTTGGAAGAAAAATGTAGCCTAGTCTTAAACTCTTGGGCAAGTGCCTCATAAAACGATGTAAATCCAATCTGAAATATTGATGATCCTGCATTTCAGTAAAACACTTTCATGTTAATACAGCTGGAATGGCTTCTCAAGGGCTAAAGATCTCATGATAGGCATATCTGAAAGCTGCCCTTTATTTGAACACCAATTTGGTCCTGCAGGACCGTCTATGCAATTAGCTGAGATGAACGTTTCATCAGCGCGTGTGACGGCTGTGTCTCTCTGAGCTGAGAGCTAGAGGCACGGCATGTTTCCACACTTCTCCTCCGTTAGCAGGCTCTCATCTGTCTGACTGTGACTCGGGCAGTCACAGCAGACGAGCCCTATACATATTTAAACATCTCCTAGGGCTGGTCTGCACAAGGGCAGTGGGCCGAGCTGTGGCTGCTGGTCGCTTGGTGACGCAACACAATAAGCATTCAGAAAGCAGCAGCATTAAATTTGTATCCTTACCAACAAGGAGAAATGTTGTTCTTTAGATACTGGCCTGTACCACGGGTATCATCACATTTTCACAGGGGGTTCCTCAAATGACACTGCTATAGAATAGAGGATTATAAGGTTTATATTGGTGGGAGATATATTATATGCTGATAACTGGGATCTTTTTTATTGATAGTGATTTTTTTTTTTTTTTTTTTTTTTTAACAAGTCATTTATTTTTTTCTCAATGTTTTCTGTTCCATTATGGAGACATTTACTAATTTGAAAGTCAAATATGCTTCTTGTGTTAAACAAATTGACACATTTTCCATTCAAATGAAAAATGACAACTACAGTATTTCATAATATTATAATATTATCATATTTTAGTTTTTTTGTTTATCGTTACTGTTTCTAGAAGATTTAAACATCACATTGCATTCATGACATGTATACACATACATAAACAGCACACACAGGTAATACAGTTAATATATAAGTTAGAAACTACTTGATCTCATGACGAAAACAAACCCGTGGGAACTTTTTCGCAAGATGCGAAACACATACCAATAAGTGCATATTACTGCAGTTTCCAACAGAAATAAACACTAGAGGAGGTAAAACAGCGAACACTTGTAATTGTTTTCATACACAGTTATGATTATAGCTCCATATGTTTTGCTTTCCGGACGTAACAAGCTTGCTCGGTTGCTCAGCCGGCACGGAATTTGACTTGTAATCCCGTGAGAAATATGACTCACGATTGCTTGCAATGTTTTTACGTCACATTCGCTTTTGTTCATACTATCTGGTATTTTTAGGTGTAGTGCAGATGGTACGTTATTTTAAAACATCACAGAGCATTAGAGTTATAGCACCACTCAATGAAAAAAATTTCAAGTCATGACTGCGGTGACGCGTACCAGCTAGTGTCACATAAAACCATATGTACATTCATTGTTCTGGGGAAAAATAACAAACACTCATTTAGTGCCACTCAGTGGACATTTCACATTGAATATATCACAAAACGTACATGGTAGTAGTATTTTGTGTCTTGCAGAGTTCCCACAGAATTGTTTTCGTCATGAGATCAGGTTGGTTGGAAATATATTAGGGCTGTCATGCAATTATTATTATTATTATTTTATCTAAAAAATTACATGATTAATTAAATGAATTAATCACACATCAATTTGGGCTGAGAAATGACCCCCAAAAGAGAATTTATTTAACATCATTATTGTGTTAAATGAGAAAAGCATTGAGTAGACCACTAAAAAGTGGCTTTAGAATGAAAAATAAATAAATAAATAAATAAAATTGATTAAATGTATTTTATTTAAAAAAAAAAAAAAATTATATATATATATAAAAATAATGAAATAATATTCTAAATATGAAACTAAAACCCCCAATAGGTGGGCAAGTCACTGTCTTAATGATTGAGACATTCATTCAACTAATTCATTCGAATGGCTGATTCATTCAGAAACAAAGCAAGTGACAGTCTTTATGAATAAATCATTGGCTCACTTGACTCAAAGGTGGATTCATTTTGTAACACAACACCACTGTGTGTTGCTTGGAAGGCAGAACAGTTCTGCTGTGACTTTTTCTGAATGAATCACTGAATCATTTTCTCACTTGACTCATTAATTTCAGTGTTTCACATACATTGATTTATTTGTGGCGGCCCACCACAAATAGCCACTGCCCCCTGCCATCAGCTCCCGCATCTTTTCGCGGCTTTTTTCCATAAAAGGTACATACTGACAAATCTAATGACTTTTTTTTGCATAAACCTTAGCTGTCGTTCAGTTCAGTATCACCCCTCTCTGTCTATTCTGTGCAGTGAGTGGCAAAAAGCAGCACATCCAGTTGGCCGTACCGCAGCAGAGTGTGTTGCTTGGAACGGCAGAACAGTTCTGCTGTGACTTTTTATTAATTAATCACTGAATCATTTTCTCACTCGACTCAAAGGTGAATTTGTTTTGTAACAAAACACTGTGTGTTGTTTGGAAAGGCAGAACAGTTCTGACGTGTCTTTGTTTGGAACTATTTGCATAAAAACAATGTGTTTAAATTAAAATGTAACACAATATTATCTTCTTGCTTATTAAATGTACATATATTTGCAATCATGCAGATATTCAGGAAAAAACTGCACTTTTGCTTGTGTGATATTTCTAAAATATCGTATTAGATATAAGTCGTCTTATCCTGAATTTTAAGATATTCATGGTTATGGCTGAAATCATGATAGTAGTGGAAGAAATACGGAGAAGAGAAATTGAAAGCAATAATCTTCTTGACCTTGGAGTGAATGTCATAGCTACAGATCTATGGCCTCAGGGACATTGTTGTATACATGCAAAGGAACAGACATTCTAAGGTATGACCTGAGCTTGAAAATCGTCTTGTTTAGTATAGCTTTCTAGTCACTGGTGGAATTACTGGAATCTGTAGAATGTGTTTCTATGTTAACGTATTCTAGGAATACCCAAGTGCCAATTATTTTCAGTGCCAATATTCCTGTGGTGTCTTCATCTCAAAGTGCAGTACATACTGTAATCGCATGATTCAAGCTGCTGTTCAAGAGCAAATAGTCTTAGATATTGTCAATTAAAATGATATGACTAAAGTGGTGAGGAACAAGAGTGCAAACTTTTCAGGGAAGTATGATCAACTTCAAAATAAAAATTAATCATTTTGGCAGGCTTGTAGAAGAGGTATTTTCTCCAAGGAGTGCCTCTATATTCAAATGAGAATATAATTATAACTGTACAGATACTGTATAAAGCAAAACAAATATTCTGAAATACAGAATCAAATAATAGGTAATTCAAAATTATTTACAAAACAACTCATCGCTTTCTCATAAAGATCCTTAAATGTTCAAAATACATGTGACTAGTCATGTAAGAGATAGTATTATGATTGGCTGGTTACATCGTCAGTGTTCATCTGTGAGGTATGCAACAACTGTTTTAAAAATTGACCTGAATGGGTAAAACTGATGTAAGATTGAAGATGGTTAACCCTCACATCTAAATTCAAATATACACTCGTGACTTGCGAGTGAGCAGTTTTTTGACACTTAAACACTTATCTCAGTTTAGGTGTCCCTAATATGACATTTGCGAATATTGCCTTTCATCAGTGTTTCCCCTACCATTATATTAGGGGGGCGCCCTGCCCCCCCAACGGCACCCCCCGCCCCCCTTGAAGGTCAAGTTAATTTTATTTTATTTTCGTCGAATAACGACAGAAGTAATTTAAGATCATCTTTCCTATATAACAGGTCTGTGCTTTTTTCTTTTATTAAACTAAATAGCCTTATGTTATTTATACGATGGCATGTAATTTCTGTCTCCAGGTTTAAGCGCTTACAATTGTCCTCCGTATCGCGCACGGCGGAGTTCCGCCCCGATGCGCGCGCACACACACAGACACGTGCCCACCAGCGGACAGAGACCGCGCGTCGGAGAATATGTCGCATCAGGCTGAAAAACAGGCAAAAATATCCGCGTTTTTTAAACGCTCCCAGGGTGGTGAAGATGACAACACTTGTTCTGCTGCGAGTAGCAGCCGGTGTAGCTTTCCTACTTCGAGTCAAAGTAGAGAAAAGAGCCCAAGTGCTGCATGTCCTGCCCCTGACAAGCAGCAAAAGTCTAGCCACCACCGAATGACAGGTTTTGACCCAGCTTGGCTGTCAGAGGGGAAATACTCCCCCTGGCTGTACAAGACTGATCTTGGTAAGTAAGTAAATACATACATGCATGAATGAACGAATGGATAAATAAATTGCTTAATTAATAGCTAGCTAGCTATATAGATACAGGCAGACAGACAGACAGACAGATAGATAGATAGATAGATAGATAGATAGATACACTGATACATAGATAGAATACAGTACATAGAGAATAAACAGGGGCTTATTTCAGTTTTCTTTTGGTTTTAGGAATGTTCTGTCAAATATGTAGACAGCATAAACAGGCAGTTGTGTGAGTGTTTTGCCCCCCCTCCCCCCCACGATTGCATGCATGTAAACCTATTATAGGAGACTCCCAAAACAATATTAGGAACCTTAAAATGGCATAATAGGGGCATACTGCCTTATGGAAACAATGTGTATGATTTGAGAGTGAACTGAGGTAGGTTCATGGCCGCTCTGATCCTCAGGTGCTGATCCTCTATTAATTACTTGCCCTTGGCAAAACTGTATATATTACATGATTAGTTTCCTAGTGTTTATTATCAATATCCCTAAAGTCATATTGTGTAAGTGTACTTTACATTCAGTCATACAAAATATGTCAGTGTTCTCGGTTGACTGAATGATGTTGTGTTGTACAGTCAACTTAAGTCTCTGTGGGTTAATATTTACACCCACAAGCTTGTACATACGTGATCATTACAGAAAAACTCCAAGAAGCGATCGTTTTCCTTGAAGGCCCTATGTAGTGTAAAAATAGACAGGTAAGATCCACCAAAAATAAATTTCCATTCGACAGAAAAGTTATATAAGCTCTAAAATATCTCAATTATAACAGGGTTTGTACAAGGTGCTTAAAATACTTGAAGTACTTGAATTTGACTTGGCCTGGAAAGGCCTGGAAAACCCTTGAAAATGACAATATTCCTGAAGAGGAACTTGAAAAGTGCTTGAATTATTAAAAGACAATGTATCTATAAAATAGGTGTTTATATTATATTGTCAGTAGCACATTTGCAAAAATTCACACAATTCAAAAGACATCATACATTTTTCGCTTATTTAAGTTAATGATAGAAAACGATTGAGCTAAGCAATTAGTAGTACCGGTAGTGTTGTGTAAACATGGCTAAAGACGTGAAAAGAGAAACAGATTAGGGATGAAACGATTACTGGTTTAATGATAAATCGTGATAAAAACCCTCCAAGGTTAGTATTATCACTTCATATTTAATTATCACTAAAACCGTATCTGATTACCGTGATTTGAACAACTGAGGATAAATAAATACTATGTTGCATTTTTTAAGTAACAGTCTCACATGCGCACAGCACGCAGCACGTTTTTTGTGAAAACGTGGCAGAAAGATGCAAGGTTTCAAAAGAGTACTAAGGGAATTATACAAATGTATATGAATTAATTAATTATATAAATGTACCTCTGAAAGTTCTGACTGGTTTTAGAAAAGATTCGATGGCATTTTGTTTATATCTTTGCTTTCGTAATACTTGAGATAGAGTAATTAATCGCAATGCTGCTTTATCCACGGAGGTTACGGGAAACAGCTGTAATTCAGCTTTTCCATAAGTGCCATCTAGTGTCAGGGAGTGGATTTACAGAGAGTTACATTTACATTCAGCCTGTGTGCAGTTTTTGACTGGCCAATAAATTGGACCGATTTTGCATTCCCTGCTGTAAATTTTGACCGGTTGATGGAAAAACAAGCTTATGTGGATTCTGTACATTTTAAGAATACAGATAATGTATCTAAAAATATTTATGTAGCAGATAAAATACATATGAGGTTTACCTTTTTATGGAACCTTTTCAAAGTTGTATTTGAACATTTCGTACATGTTATTAGATAAACTGTTGTCAGTTATGTTGTCATTTAAAATCCAGATATCACAGGTAATGTTATTGTTTTAGTGTTTATGCAAAAAGAAAGTAATTTTATTTATTTTGGTTGATTTTATATACAAAAGTTGGTGAAATGTTTCATGTGTCAGTACTTTTTGAACATTTCCAGCGTATTTTAACAATACCGTGATAATACTGATAACCATGATCATTTAGGTCACTATAATCATGATAAGAAATTTTCATATCGTTACATCCCTAGAACAGATGAACCAAATCAATTGAGTCACTTAGGCTGGAAGCGCCCTGATTGATTCAAACTCGTGACTTCCATCATTCGTTTCAAGTGATTCACTAGCAAAAACCAGATGAAATTAAAAGTGAAAAGATTCAACATCACTTGTAATGATTTAAAAAAAAAAATGTAGTGATGGGTGAAACATAGCTTTATGAAACTCAGAATCAGTTAAACCATTGCGTCGCAAAATGATTCACTGTTCTGTGGCACTGTAATCAGATTGCGCATCACGATTTAGAATATTTTTCCTATTTAAAACTTGACTCTTCTGTAGTTACATTGTGTACAAAGACAGACAGAAAATGAAAAGTTGTGATTTTCCAAGCTGATATGGATAGGAACTATACTGTCATTCCGGCGTAATAATCAGGGAACTTTGCTGTCGTACCATAGGTACCATATTAAGGCGCTGCATAATATCATTGCGTCTGCTGGACCCATGGTACAGCAGCAAAGTTCCTTGATTATTATGGCGGAATGACAGTATAGTTCCTATCCATATCAGCCTGGAAAATCACAACTTTTCATTTTCTGTCTGTCTTTGTTTTAATAGGAAAAATATCTTTTATATAAAAATAAAAATATTTTTATATAAAATATAAAATATTTTTATACAAAATAATAATGCACTACCGGCAGTGCATTCGGCTGAATGGATTCGAAAACGGTAAAACTCGTCTGTTTAACTCTAGGGAAGTTGGAAAATGAGCCTATTTTCAAAAAAAGTGGAGTGTTCCTTTAAAGCAATTTTGCAAATGTCTTTTTTTTTTCAGATTTTTTTTCTTAAACAGTAGAAAACATCAAACCGTTAAGGCAGTATAGTTATAAAAACAAAACAAAGAAAAAAGAAAAAGTATACACAAATACAAATCCCTTAAGAAAATTAACCGTGGTTTTAACTATAGTAAAAGTGTGGTATACTTTGTAATACTTTAGTTGTACTTTAGTAATACTTTGCATGTGCCATATTTTTGCCTTTTTTATTAGTATATTTTTATTGATCTATTTCTCTTTTTTTAAGAAAATAGAAGACATTGTTCGATAAGTGAGAAAAAGTGCTTAAAGTTCTTGAAAGTCCTGGAATATCCTTTCACAGTATCTGTACGAACCCTGTTGTAAATTGTTTAATTACATTGGAAAATATAGACAAATAGGATTAAAAAAGACATTTATCAAGGGCACATTAAATTGTTCAAAAGTGACAGTACAGACTTATATTGTTACAAAATAATTCATATTTCAATCAGTGCTGTTCTTTTGAACTTTCTATTTATCAAAGAATCCTAAAAATATAATATATTATGCAACAACTGTTTTCAGTATTGATAAAAATAAGAAATGCTTAGACACCAAATCAGCATTCTGATACAACTATGTCACTGAAGACTGCGGAAATGATGATGGCTGACAATTTAGCTTTGCCATCACATGAATAAAATAAATGTTAAATATACTGAAATAGAAATGTAATTTAAAATGTAATACTATTTCACAACATTACTGTATATTAGCAAATAAATGTAGTCTTGATGAGCATTTACTGTGGTCATTCTGTTTTTCACAGGATTCTCATAGACCAGCAGCATCTAGATATGGTCAGACAATGTCACCATTAATGCTTATCTTGTCCTGCTGTGTGTGTTTGTGTGTTGTATTACCTCCACAGATCTCTTTGTTCAGGTCCTCACACTGCCTGTCGTCACACTCACAGTTCTTGCCATGTACGCGTTTATCTCCGGGTGGGTGGCATGTGCACTGGCCGCACTGACACTGCCCTGAAACACAAATACTCTATGACTGGCAGGAAAACCAAACATGACCGAGAAACCCAAGGCAATCAAATATGTGGCTATTTTTGCTGTTTTATTATCAAGATCTTGAATGAAGGTAGTTAAAATCGACGTTTCACCTTGAATTTGGCTTAGCAAGGTCACCTGAAAAGCTCATTGCATTGTAAAGCACAGAGTGCCTCGGTCTATGCTTATCATAGAGCACATTAGTCTGCTAAAGTGGCACTGTCGTTGTTTGACATTGACAGCCGCTACAACTCCAGCTCTGTGCAGGCGAGGAGAACAACAAAGCAACGCCCTGTCTGACAACCCCTCAGCCTGCCAAGCAGATAAAAGCTGCGTGCTGCCGTTGCCACAGTAACTGGTGATGTCATAACACTTATCGATTAGCGTGAGTGACGTCATGTAGCCCATCCCTTAGGCTTGCATGGCTACCCCACATTTAACAGCTAAGCCTGCAAGACAGAAGTGCTCAAAACAGGTAAAGAAAAACATTTTATGACAAACCACCTGTCTTTTCTGTCTTATTCCTTTCGTTTTTACACATCTAATAGCCTTTTCCATCACCGCTATCGAATTATACTATACTGTCAGCGACAAGTGGAGCTCAATGAGTTAAAATGTACGAGTTACCATACTGACAAACTAAACTACTGAGCATAAATTGATTCTGCACATTATTCAATGCCTATTCAAGACAGTATGAAACACATGATGCACTAGACAGCATTTATATGTGTATAAATGGAGAAAGCACTGGCAGCTTCAGTGTGATTAATGGCTCCCTCGCTGATCATGTACTGCGCTTTGGTCCGAATCGAAACAATTAATTCCTTCACAATATTTGAGAGACAGCCATCCGGAAAGTTCAATTCTCTAGGGAGTCGTGCTTGCGCAGGTGCCAAGACAAAAGCACCGTTCCTCTAAATTGTTAAACATCATAATGGCTCAGCATCATCAATTTCCAATAATATGACCCCTAATTCATCTCTAAGAGTTACAGTATTATCAATTTATGATCGTGGTGCTTAAAGCCTGAGATAGGCATTTAGAGTAAACGCTGTAGAGGGAGATGTGCCAGCTGTTCTGTTTTAGACTAGAATTTCTGTCACAATATTGTCACTGTTAAGGAGTTTTCCTGAGACACTGGCTATATTATGATTCACAGATTTATACTCCATTCATTTATATATATATATATATATATATATATATATATAAAACAAAATAATAATTAAATGATAAATAATTAATACAATTTCATGCACAGATGTTCATTTCTGCATTAGAACACCTGGCAATTGCGTGTTAAAAATTGGATAATATGGCCAAAAATATATGCATTCACGGTTCTTAAAATATTTTGTTTTCCCTGCTTATTTTTTTATTTTAATAATCTCAAGAAGCCTTTTCTCTGTGGAAGCCTGTTTCTGCCACAGAATAAAAAAAAATCAAAGGTACAGTTTTATAAAGTTTTTTTTTTTAATCTCACAATTCTGACTTTTTTCTCAGAAGCATGATACAAACTAGCAATTCTGACCTTTTCTCAGAATTCTGTGATATAAACTCGCAATTGCGAGATACAAACTCACATTTTTTTTTTTTCAAAAAAAAAAAATTAAATTGCGATATATAAACACTTAATAAAAAAACGAAGAAAAAAAATTCTGAATTGTGAGTTTGTATCTCACAATTGTGACTTCATTTATGCAATTCTGACTGAACTCGCAATTGCGAGTTTATATCACGCAAAAGTCAGAATTGCCTGTTTATTTCTTAGAATTCTCACTTCATTTCTCAGGACTATTAGTTTATATCGCACAATTCTGACTATGGCCCAGTTTCACAGACAGGGCTTAGCTTAAGCCAGGACTAGGCCTTTGTTAAATTAAGATATTTAAGTAGCTTTTATAAAAATGCTTTAGAAGAAAACATTACAGGTTTGCATCTTGGGACTTTCATCTTGCATTCAATGGTGCTGCCGTATTTTAGAGCAAGATATTTTCAGTTGAGACAGCTCAAATATGCATTTTAGTTGGGGACTAGGCCTTAAGGCCTGTCTGTGAAACCAGGGGTAAATCTCACAATTCTTTTATATCAAGCAACTGTGAGGGAAAAAAAGTCTAAACTGACTGTTTATATCACACAATTCAGACTTAATTTCTCACAATTGCAAGTTTATATCCTGCATTTCTGATTTATATCTCACAATTCAGACTTAACTCGTAATTGTGAGTTTATATCATGCAATTGTAAGGAAAAAAGTAAAAATTGCCTGTTTATATCTTGCAATTCTGACTACATTTCTCAGGATACCAAGTTCAATTCTGACTTTATTACTTGCAGAATTTCCTGTTTATATCTCACAATTGGGAAAAAAGAATTGTGAGATGTAAACTTGCAATTGTGAGAAAAAAAAAAATTCAACTGTGAGATAAAAGGTTGCAATTACCTTTTTTTAATAAAAAAGAATACTAAAGAAAGAATACTAAAGAAAAGATTCCATGGATGTTTAAGGTTCTTTGTGGAATCATAGATTCCTATAAAGAACAATTATTTTTTAAGAGTTTACTTATGAAATCTATCTTCGGAATGCTTATTTTCAAAGTAGGACACAAATTCTAATCTCTTTCACTATTTAGGACAAATGCGAATTGGGGCACAGCCATTTTGAAGTTATTCTTTGGCAGGTCTGGAAAGACTGTTGATGATGAATGCCAAGACTGTATCACTCTTGTGCCACAAACTTGACAAGGACAATCAGGCTTGTAAAGACACCAGTGTTTAGCTGCATAGCCCACTGCCAGCTCTGACATTAAATGACAAGCGTGCCGGAGCCGTGCTGAGTGTATCCTGATGTGTCCTGTGAAGCATGAACCTGCCAAATACAGAGGTTCATGCAAATGAGACTTCTGGGGTGCTAAAGGGGGTGAGGAGGTTTCTCACTGTCTGCCTTTTAAAGTGCAATTAAGAAATGTCAAAAGCCACAAAGAACCAGGGGTGGACCATTTCACAGTAGGGTTTTAGATGCAGATGCATGTAGGTTTGTATATATGAATAGAAGATTATAGACCTTAACTGCCAGAATAAAATCATTCAATAATATAATATAATGTAATATAATATAATATAATATAATATAATATAATATAATAATTTACACAAACAATTACTTAAAAAAAACACTGATTCACAACTATGTTTGCTGTGATAGACAGAATCTGCAAAATGTTAGTTATTTTAGCAAAATAAGAGGGATCATACAAAATGCATGTTATTTTTTATTTAGTACTGACCTGAATAAGCTTCTGAAGAGCAGTTCTAAATGTAAAAAAATATGATATTTAGGCAAATTAAGAAAAATTTACATATCGTCATTGTGTTACAAAGTTTACACCTCTGGCACTTTGTTTTTCCTTCTGGAATGACCATACAGTCATTGTTGGAAAGGGTTTAAATACACAAAAATGCTGAAAAACCAAAGAATTTGTGGGACCTGAAGGATTTTTCTGAAGAACAGTGGAAAGTTTGTTAAGGACAAACTCTTGTGGACTATATGTAAATGTCTTTTATGTTAAATATCTTATTCAGGTCAGTACTAAATAAAAAAATAACATGCATTTTGTATGATCCCTTTTATTTTGGTAAAATAGTTAACATTTTGCAGATTCTGCAAGGTGTATGTAAACTTTTGACCTCAACTGTACATAACAGATCCTTCTTTAGCTATTTGGAACTATTTTTGTTGACAAAATATATATATATATAAAAGTACATGATCCAAATTGTAGTAACTTCATACAGCTTTACACATTTTAAGAGGCATTAATATTTTATTTGCTCCTAATGCACCACTTCCCATCTTTGGCTGGTGCTGAATATAGAGCAATCTGGGTAGAAGTACTAGCTTTACCACTTTTTCTTTTGAGATATTTTGCTTCTGTCAGACAATCTTGAAACATAGCATTTGGAAGCCTTTCAATCAGCACAGGAAATGAAAGGTCAGGGAGGACAGAATGAGTTGTGTTAAGATGTGGCATTTGAAGGCATCGCGAGTCCACTTTTCAGGTGCTTCTCACTGGCAGCTATAGGGACCAAAACAATGATGGTGCATGTTTATGTTTATAAATCAAGTATAATTGACTAATATGGCATTATTGTTATGAAAATCTCATATTTCTATAGCATATTGGTACGTTTGTATATAATTATATTCGTCTATTTTTTACTTAAATGTTCAACCCACAATTTAACAGCATATATGCATATACATACATAGTAATTCAGAAAGTACATTCCCTCTCAGTGCAGAACACCACTTGGTCCTTGTGCACCAGAGAAGGCCACCATTATCAAACTCGGAGGAAGTGATTGCAATCAGCCCTAATTCTGCTGATTTGCTTTAAAAGATCGCTCATCACGCCAAGCAGTTCCTACAACACACTGGATATCAGTCAACATCTGCGTGGCAAATTACGCCTCTTTTCCCTCTCCTGTAAGACGGCTGGGAGTGTTGAATGATTGCTGCTGTGCATGTTTAATCAAGATGCATTCTTTGTATACGGCGCTGCGCAGTAATCTATAGAGTGCATTAGTGAGCTAATGAATAGTGTAAAAACTAACACTCGGTAGCTTCCGTCGGTGCAATCACTCATTTGTTGCTTGTCAAATGGAGGGACATACAACCATATAGTAAATATCTTTCGGATGTCATGTCATAGCGTGTAAAATGGTAATGTCAGATGTTAGACGTAAAAATCATATGCAGTGGAATTGCTGACAAGTTCACAAAAGGATCACCTTATCTACAGCTGGTTTTCCAGCCTCAGCAGAAACATTCTCAGAACAGGTGTTTCCCGGAGGATATTCCAGGCTTAAGAGAATGTGAAATCTTCCAGATTTTCACTTTTCTCCGCCTCAGCTGGCTCTTTGTTTCCTCTCGAAAACCATTTACGAGCTCTTCTACCGAATCCTGCTTTCTCTCTGTCCTTTTGCTATGAGTTTTCACGAGTCACTGGCAATGACCATTCCTAACTAGGAAAAATGGGCACATCAGTAAAAGGAGCGTGGCTAGCACACACAAAATCAAGATATCTATTTATAGTCAGATGCTTCATGAATCTCAAGCAACTGCCATGTGGCATGGGAATCCCTCATATGGGGCTACTCCGTGGAACTGTGTAAATGTTGGATTGATTCAGCCAGGTTGACAGTCCTTCTTAATTGTGGGAGTGAAATTCAGAATGGAGGAAACCTGGATAATTACCTGCTGTCAGGATAATGGATGCAGCGAGCAGACCTATAGCTCCAATCATGGGTGAAATTCTATGTAAACAGATGTATAAATCATCATTTGATGGCCACGTCTCATAGCACATGCTCACAGTATGGAAGGACAGTGAATCTATGGATTACTGATGCTGAACTGTAAAGCCACAGGGTTCCATTCAAACTGCATTCAGGAAAAGCTTTAAGATCTAGTGATACACAGAGGAAGTTTAAAATAGCTGGAGAAACTAGCCATTAGCACTCAACGGCAGTTGCTCGGCTGGCGCAGGAGTTTTGAGCCAATCACCTGAGCTGTAAATACCATGTAACACATGACCTTGGAGCTGCAGGAAAATTTTGTCATGACAGTGCTGATTGGCTGATGCCACAAACTCTTGACAAGCAACTATCCTCAGCAGTGATGTGAAAAACATTTGACAGGAAAAATCTAAATGCATCAGTAATCAGTAAATGGTAAAACGTCTAATAAAATATTAGATAGATTTTGTTTTTAATGGATAATATAATAGTACTTGATAATATCAGGGTTCGTACAAGGTGCTTGAAGTACTTGAATTTGGCTTTTTGAAATTTAAGTCCTTGAACCTTGAAAATAGCCATTTTTCTGTAAAGGTACTTGAGAAGTGCTTGAATTTTTTAAAAGGCAGTAAATATGAAATTATTTTGTTTTCCATAAAAACGACCTTTTCACGGAAAATTAACAATGCTGTGCATCTAATATAATACAGCGTCATTTCACCGGGAGCGCATGAGATCTTGCGATATTAAATATGACAATGATACTCCTTGAGGTGAAAAGCGGCATCGCAATATCAGTATAAAGTTGAGTTTATGGTAAAAAAAAAAAAAAAAACTTTTTTGCTAGTGCTTGCATTATATTGTTTGCTCTTTTATTGCATGTGAGGATTGTTTGGGTTTCCAATCACGTACATTTGTGAAGGCAAATAAAGACTGACGCGCTTTGTGTTGCACTGTTATTTGCAAGCATGTAGCACGTCTCCTCAGCAGCTCGCTTGACAAACTCTTCCTTCGCAAGTTCGCATATGCTGAGTTTAGGTTGCTAGATTTGTCACTAGATCAAATGTAAATCACTAGATTTGTAATGTATAATCTATGCCAGCCAGTGGCGGAGGCAGAAATTGGTTGGTGGGTGGGTCAAAATAATTCGCATCACCGGGCTCGATGATAATAATAATAATAATAATAATAATAATAATAATAATCTTATATTTAACGAACAAAAAATGCTTCAAAATGCATCTACTTTTTTTCTAAATGAACTTAATAAAAAAAAAAAACTAAATATATTTACTTTACAATTGCATACAAAACTGGACTATTTTAAAGCTTAAACAGTAGGCTATAAGCTGTTTTTCCGGCCAAAAATTGTGATAAGCTGTCGGACTGATGCCAACACAGGAGAATCGTCATATTTTTAAATAAAAAAAAATAATAATAATACTCGTTGATCGCGATTTCGAAATAAACGTTTAAACCTTGGCTCTAAAGTTGCGTGCTTTTGTTGCATTGCTTTGTTTTTTGTGATTAAAAGACAAATGTTTTGTCATTTAAAATTTCTTAAAAATAGTATTAAAATATTTTCTATAATAAGTTTTATTCAATTTTGAAAGATAATAATGATATTGTTTGATATGAGATCTCTGATTTTAGTCCTTGAAAACCAAAAAAGTAGTACTTGAAAAGTCCTTGAAAGTCCTGGAATTTCATTTTGCAGTTTCTCTACGAACCGTGTAATATGAATTATTTAAATAATAAATAGATTAAACCACAATGGATTATTTAAAATGGTCTTTTTTTTATTATTTGATTATTTTTCATTTTATCACTTATAATGTTATGAAGATTTGGTTTTCTTTCCTGTTTTGACCCCCTCATCGGAGCGCTCTGAGACGTGGCGGATTGTAGATGTGGAAGTAAACTCCCACTGCTGTGATTGGCTAACAGTTTGACAACCTACATCCTTCATAGATAGACGCTGCTGTGATTTAGGTTAAAACGCATAATTACTGAGTACGTTAAACAGTCTGTAATAACAGACAAAGCAATAGTTATTACGAAATAAAAACAGTTGTGTGGTGCAACATGACTGTCGGATCCAATATGCTCGCACAAATCCTGCGTCGATTTGTGGCTTGTTTGCAAACGAATCCACAGTAAAATTAAGTGAACAAAGGACCAAGTTCTTACTGAGGCGGTCAGTAACTGAAACTTACAGGATGTTTTTTATAGTAAAATGACCTCTTATATGTCAAAAGATCAAGGGAGTTTTCATTTCTTAGTTTATGGCCCCTTTAATCAGAATACATTTGTCATAAAATTGTGCAACAATAAACTGGCTTCCTTCCAAGAATTCTTTAATTTTTAATTTTTTTTTTTTATTTCCTGCCAATTAATTATTGAGTTTGGACACAATTTAACCCACCATTTGGTTGAAGGAGATTTTAGATGCTTAAAAGGTACAGCTGAGGAAATTAAAGCTGATAATTAATTTAGTGACTTTGTTACAATTTAATAATTTCTTTTTTTAATAGAGGTACAGAACTCACTTCCTACTCTCTATGTTCCCCCAAAGACCTGAACAAACGGCTTTCACAGTGCCAAGATCCAAGCCAGAAATCCCTATGTGGATTAAGCTTTTTATACACATGGTACTGGGAAAAAAAAACTAATACAATGCATCTGGTTCACTGAAAGATTTGTTTCTAAGTCTCACCACTAGACGTGCTGCCAGATTCAGTGTTATTTCAGGTGCTACGGACGAAACATGCCGAGCTAAAGCATTGAGAGATAAAACACAAAAGCTACTATGTACCTGATTCTTCCAGCCTGCATGTTCACAGAACTAATCATTATTGACATTGTCCACACTGAACACAGACTTGCATTTAGTATTTACTGTAGGATTGTGAAACAGATTTTGTGTTGAATTATGTGAAGGCTGGACTTTTTCAATCCAGCCATTACAGCAAAAGTCATTTAATTTCTGACTTTTAAAATGAGACATTATCTGCTCTATGTCGCTAGAGCATAAGAGAGCACGGGGGCGGAAGTCCTTAAAAAAAAAAAAACAAGTGCACAGAACACGGGCTCCATTAAAGTTAAATTATCACCTCACTCAGTGAAACAAGGCTATTATTATCGCTCTTCACTTTCTTATGCAGTAGGGGAACCATAGAAATAGCATTGTTTTGGAACAATTGCACTAGTTCTGATTCATCTACTGTGAATTTTTTTCTTTCTTTCTAACAAGACTCATGCAGAGATGGGCCAGCACCCCTACCTGAAGCAAACTACATGTTCATAATTACCCTTACAAAAAGTACCATAGATTCTTATAAGACCATAATTCAGACGATTATGGCTATTTGTTTGTAAAAAAAATATTAGTATTAAATGTGTTAGAATTGTTAGGTAACTGTCAAATGCCACTCTTACTATAATTCATGTTACTACTGTAAAACCATTTTCAATTAATGTCGTGCCAGAATCTTTTTGTAGATATCTGTCAGAATCTACAACCCACATTTGGCAAATTACCAGTTTTATTAAAGTTACAATTACTGTAACTAGGACATTTTGATGGCCAGGCAACCTAACAATGTATTTCATGTGGTAACGTCTAAATTAGCTGCTAAAAATGTGTATTTATTATAACTGAATAAACTTGAGAATGCCATAAATAACATTTTAAAGGTCAGATCAAGTAGAAATGGCTTAGAAATAGCCAACAACTGCACATTTTTACATTTGAAATGGATTTTTTGTTTTCTTTGCGCACAAAAAGTATTCTCGTAGCTTCATAAAATTACAGCTGAGCCACTGATGTCACATGGACTTTTTTCAGATGTTCTCATTACCTTTCTGTGCGTTGAACGTGGTAGTTGTGTTGGTCTATGCAGACTCAGAAAGCTCTTGGATTTCATCAAAAAATCTTAATTTGTGTTCTGAAGATGAATGTAGGTCTTACATGTTTGGAACGACATGAGGGTGAGAAATTATTGACAGAGTTTTTATTTTTGAGTGAACTATCCCTTTAAACTGTGGTTTACCATAGTGAATGTTTTGAAAATCAATAATCTTGAATAAAACAAACAATGCATCCAATGGAGGAGAAAACAATGATTCACACAGCTCTATTAAAATCCATTGTTTGTCATATCTATTCAGACATCATCCTGCATCTGTTTGGAGTATTTGTGTTGTTTCTGGGTTTAGCACTAAACTACCATAGAGACATGTTTGGTCTCTTATAATTATTGCCGAAACACAGTTTCGAATTAATCTGCGGGCTCAAAGAATGACGCATACCGCAACAACCTTATTTATGTACCAACATGTGTTTCATTCAAACCAATCTATTGAGATTGACATGCTAAATGACAGTTTAGCTAATTTTAGCTTTGTTCTTTCCGCTCAAGCTTTGCATCATGCAGGAGCGACTAATCGGGAGAGTCGAAAATTACACACTTCACCTTTAAGAGTCCTCTGGCCTACCACGCGACCCACAAATGTAACACCTCGGATCTGTGAAACGCTGCTGTTGGATCCCACTCTGGCACAGATGAATAGACACTAGACTTAATTACCTCTGCCAAAGCACGGCAGGCTGGAGATTCCCCGACACTTCTTCTGACTGGCTTCCACAGACAGCGAACAGTCGAGAGGATGATCGCATTTCTTTCCAGTCCAGTTTTCCTTGCAGTCGCACCTGCCACAGTTACACTGGCCGTGACCTTCAAACAGACACACGGCAGGATTTAGAGTCCTTTAATGGATGAACGATCGACTGAAGCTCTGCCTGAAGCTGCCCTAGATACAGAAAAAGATTATACATTGGTGGTGTATGTGTGTCTGTTTATGGATTTGAAGTTAAAGGGCACCACTCACAGGTCTGGCTGACCATGAATGTAAAAAATGTATTGTCAACCCGCTCCTCTGAGGTGAATGTAAGATTGAAGCCTGTATGGCCGCAGAGATATTAGAAACAGATGTTGAAATGTTTCTAAACCGCATCTGTTGTTCTTCAGCTCAGAATAATCCATGTGGCCTGTGTTTATGCAAGATCATGAAGAAGTGGAGTGAACAGATATCGAAGAGTTCCACCCTGCCCTGGTTTTCAGCAACTGTCAGTGTTTTTACGGCTGGATTTTGGAATGTGAACTATTTCCTTTTGAGGGGGTCTGATGAAGATAAAGCTGACCGTTTCAACCTGAGAAAAACGCTGCCAGAGTGACAAGCGGGATACAAATGTAATATATACAACATAATGTGATGAGATGTTTGATGGAAATGATTGAATTGCTTCACCTGAACAGAAATCATCCGAGTATCTGTCGTACATAGCATGGCAGCTTCTCTCGTCACACTCGCAGGTCTCTCCGTGAATGTCGCCCCAGTCTCCTGAGGGATCCACATCATAGCAAGTGCACTCGCCACATACACATGTACCTGCAAAGACAGAGTAAAAGTATGGTAGACTTCCTGAAAGTCAAACTAGTTTACATTCACAACAGTTTACATGAGCCCGAAAATCTTAATTAAAGGATTAGTTCACTTCCAGAATAAAAATTTGCTGATAATTTACTTACCCCATGTCATCCAATATGTTCATGTCTTTCTTTCTTCATTCATTCAAAAAAGAAATTACGTTATTTTGAGGAAAACATTCCAGGATTTTTCTCCATACAGTTGACTTCAGTGGAACCCATTGGATTGAAGGTCCAAACTGCAGTTTCAATTCAGTGTCAAAGTACTTTCGCCTATGTGTAACATGGGGTTTTGGGTTTTTGTTCATGTTTTCATATGTTTTTTTTTTTTTTTTGGAGTTTAGTCATGGTTCCTGTTTGTGTCTTTGCTTCCCCCTATTCCCCATGTTATCCTGCCTTGTATGTACGTGTCATGTTCTGATTGGTTTATGTCTTGCCATGTGGTTCCCTGTTCTTTTTGTTCATTGGTTGCTATGGTCATGTTCTTTGTTTCTCATTGGTTGGTTTGTGTCACATTACCCTCATTGTTTACAATAAGTAGCCCTCATGTAGGCATTGTCTCTGTTTGTTCAAGTCTCGTCACTGTTTCAATAAACTGCACTTGGGTTCAACTTTAACTCGCCTTTGGTGGACTAAATCGTTACACTACGTCACGTGTGACCTTTCCAATGTGAAGTCGAGCTAGGGCAAGATGAGCATTTGTGGTTTAAAAGTATGTGTTTAGTTTTTTTTGTTTTTTTTAATAAAATGACTAATTGTTTCGCTATATAAGATCTTTATTTTTCAGCTGGGATCATGTAAAGCCCTTGAAGCTGCATTGAAATGCAATATGGACCTTCAACCCATTGGGTCCCATTTAAGTCCACTATATGGAGAGAAATTTCCTCAAAAAACCTTCTTTTAGACTAAAGAAAGAAAGACATGAACAAAAACCCTTATGACATCTTGAATGGGGGTGAGTAAATTATTATCAGGAAATTTTTATTCTGGAAGTGAACTAAACCTTTGAAGTATAAAAAAAACCCCCGACACAACATTATTTAATTAATGAGTCCAATAATGGCGCTTATTCATTCATAAAATCAACAGCTGCTTAGAATATTTTATTATATTTTGCTAACATTAAAAAAAAAAAAAAAAACATAAGCTTTTCTCAAGCCAGTTTGCTAATTAAAAATTACACTTACTGTATTTAATACCTCTGTAAGTTTTTATAATGTTTCTGAAAGAAGTCTCTTATGTTTACCAAAGCTGCATTTATTTATATGCATTTATTATGATCAAAAATGCAGTAAAAACAGTAGTAATCTGAAATGATTACAATGTAAAATATTCTCTATTTTAATATACTTTAAAATGTTATTTATTCCTGAGATGGTAATATCATCATTGTCACATAAATCATGATCCATTAGAAATCATTCTAATATGTTGAGTTGCCAGTAACATTTTTATTATTATCAAAAAACAGATGTGTTGCTTAATATTTATTCTTTGAAATAAAAAAATAAAAAAAAAACAGCATTTACAGTTGAGGTCAAAAGTTTTCATGCGCCTTGCAGAATCTGCAAAATGTTCATTATTTTACCAAAATAAGAGTGATCAAACAAAATGCGTATTTTTTTTAATTTAGTACTGACCTGAATAAGATATTTCACATAAAAGAAGCTTAATAGTCCATAAGAGAAAATAATAGTTGAATTGATAAAAATTACCCTATTCAAAACTGTTGTTAACTGAATGATCCACAGATGTTTTTGTTTGTTTGTTTTTTTTGTGATAATTGTTCATGAGTCCCTTGTTTGTCCTGAACAGTTAAACTGCCCGTTGTTCTTCAGAAAAATCCTTCAGGTCCCACAAATTCTTTGTTTTTTCAGCATTTGTGTGTATTTGAACCCTTTCCAACAATGACTGTATGGTCATTCCAGAAGGAAAAACAAAGTGCCAGAGGTGTAATAATGTTGTGTCTGTTTTTGTATATACTTTAAAGGTTTAGTTCACTTCCAGAATAAAAATTTCATATGTAAATTTTTCTTATTTTGCCTAAATATCATATGATGATCATCTCATGATTTTTGAGATCCATTTATTCACACTAAGAACAACTGAGGGACTCATATGTAACTGTTATAGAAGGTTCAAATGCTCACTGTTGCTCCAGAAGGAAAAACAATGCATTATTTTGCCTAAATATATATATTGTTTTACATGTAGTACTGTCCTTTAGAAGTTACAGAAGACACTTGCATGTTTCCCAGAAGACAAAATAAGTTAAATTTACCCTAATCTTCAAATTCAAAATCAATTCACTCCGGCTCTTAATGCATTGTGTTTCCTTCTGAAGCATCAATGAGTGTTTGAGAGTTGCATTTGAGTCCATCAGTTGGATGGACTCTCAAAGATGTATCTCAAAATCATACAGTCATTGTAAGTGAAGTGAAGCTCCCTTAAATTTATTTTAATGAATTACATTTAGGACACACTTTGTTTTAAGTCTAAAAACCAAAGGGCCTGCGCCAGGTGAGGCCATTTTGCAATTGTTGGAATATGGGTTCAAACTGTTTTGCCTGTGTTAGGAGGATTAGGGCTCAGTGAAACAGTTAGCTGCACAGCACTATAATTGAAGTGATGCTGAAAAGGAAAGCCAAATTTCTCCTGGGGGCCAAATCCTCCAGAGCCCAGCTGACAATAAAGGGGCCATGCATGGCAAGGATTGATGAGGATGCTTACTCCAAGTTCCAGCTAATCTATTGCTGGGGCGACAGTCATGGCAACAGATCTGCGGGAAACACCTCCACTCTGATGAATCCGAGCCAGACCAGTTGCAGCACAACTGGAAATCCTGTTTTCTCTTATCTATGCGATGAAAGCACACTGGGAAGCGAGCCAGCTGGCGTCCTGTGAGCAGGGGGCTAGACCACTGTCGCTGCCACCATTTGCAGTCCTGTCAAAAGCCTGTCCTCTCGTGAATATAGACCTCACATGCTAGATTTGCATTTTGCAACCTCCTGTGAATGCTTAAATACATGGCATGAGCTGTATTATTACAGTTGTGCATGTAAGAGTGTATTTTTGCTTAGTGTAAAACCCTTGTAACTACAATGATAGATGTAGTAGCCCACTCTTTAGTATCCTTATCAGTGACTTGCTTACACTTGGCTAAGACTCAGTAGGAGTCTATTGAGCGAAAAAAAGAATCGATTAACAGAAGCAAAAGTGTGTCTTACAAATGCTAATTATAAAATCATCACAGAACCACCTCAAGCTTCTTATATTATTGCCATATATATATATATATATATACAGGGTGGGCCATTTATATGGATACACCTTAATAAAATGGGAATGGTTGGTGATATTAACGTCCTGTTTGTGGCACATTAGTATATGTGAGGGGGCAAACTTTTCAAGATGGGTGGTGACCATGGTGGCCATTTTGAAGTCGGCCATCTTGGATCCAACTTTTGTTTTTTCAATAGGAAGAGGGTCATATGACACATCAAACTTATTTTCACAAGAAAAACAATGGTGTGCTTGGTTTTAACGTAACTTTATTCTTTCATGAGTTATTTACAAGTTTCTGACCACTTATAAAATGTGTTCAATGTGCTGCCCATTGTGTTGGATTGTCAATGCAACCCTCTTCTCCCACTCTTCACACACTGATAGCAACACCGCAGGAGAAATGCCAGCACAGGTTTCCAGTATCCGTAGTTTCAGGTGCTGCACATCTCGTATCTTCACACCATAGACAATTGCCTTCAGATGACCCCAAAGATAAAAGTCTAAGGGGGTCAGATCGGGAGACCTTGGGGGCCATTCAACTGGCCCACGACGACCAATCCACTTTTCAGGAAACTGTTCATCTAGGAATGCTCGGACCTGACACCCATAATGTGGTGGTGCACCATCTTGCTGGAAAAACTCAGGGAACGTGCCAGCTTCAGTGCATAAAGAGGGAAACACATCATCATGTAGCAATTTTAAATATCCAGTGGCCTTGAGGTTTCCATTGATGAAGAATGGCCCCACTATCTTTGTACCCCATATACCACACCATACCATCACTTTTTTTGTTCCAACAGTCTTGGAGGGATCTATCCAATGTGGGTTAGTGTCAGACCAATAGCGGTGGTTTTGTTTGTTAACTTCACCATTCACATAAAAGTTTGCCTCATCACTGAACAAAATCTTCTGCGTGAACTGAGGGTCCTGTTCCAATTTTTGTTTTGCCCATTCTGCAAATTCTGTGCGCCAATCTGGGTCATCCTCGTTGAGATGCTGCAGTAGCTGGAGTTTGTAAGGGTGCCATTTGTGAGTAGCTAATATCCGCCGAAGGGATGTTCGACTAATGCCACTCTCCAGTGACATGCGGCGAGTGCTACGCTGTGGGCTCTTGCTGAATGAAGCTAGGACAGCCACTGATGTTTCTTCATTAGTGACAGTTTTCATGCTTCCACATTTTGGCAAATCCAACACTGAACCAGTTTCACGAAACTTAGCAAGCAGTTTGCTAACTGTAGCATGGGAGATGGGTGGTCTCGTAGGGTGTCTTGCATTGAAATCTGCTGCAATGACCCGGTTACTGCGTTCACCAGATATCAACACAATTTCGATCCGCTCCTCACGTGTTAACCTCTTCGACATGTCAATGGCTGTGAACAAACTTGTAAATAACTCATGAAAGAATAAAGTTACATGAAAACCAAGCACACCATTGTTTTTCTTGTGAAATTCCCAATAAGTTTGATGTGTCACATGACCCTCTTCCTATTGAAAAAACAAAAGTTGGATCCAAGATGGCTGACTTCAAAATGGCCACCATGGTTACCACCCATCTTGAAAAGTTTGCCCCCTCACAGATACTAATGTGCCACAAACAGGACGTTAATATCACCAACCATTCCCATTTTATTAAGGTGTATCCATATAAATGGCCCACCCTGTATATATATAGTACCTTGCAAAAGTATTCAAACCCCTTCTTTTCATGTTTTATGTTGCAGCCTTATGTTAAATTGCTTTTAAAAAAAATTGTTTGTAACAACTTTGCAAATTTATTAAAAATGTAAATGATTTCACTGCACAAGTATTCATACCCTTTTTTGGGACACTTCAAATTTAGGTCAGGAGCATTCATATCACTTGTAGATGTTACTACACTTTGAGTGGAGTTAACCTGTGGCAAATTGAATTTAATATGATTTGGAAAGGCACACATATCTTAATAAAAAGACTAATGGCTGAAGATGCATGTCAGAGCATAAACCAAGCCTCAGGTCCTGTAGAGCTCAGAGTCAGGATTGCATCAAGCTACACATCTGGGAAAGAGTTCTGAAAAAATTCTGCTGCATTGAAGGTTCACAGAAGCATGTAGCCATTATTATCCATAATGGAAGAAGTTTGGAACAACTAGGACTCTTCCTAGAGCTGGCCCCCTGGCCAAACTGAGCATTCGATAGAAAAGGGTCTTGGTTAGACTGGTGACCAAGAAGCTGATGGTCACTCTAGTTGAGCTCCATGATTATATATGCAAATGAAAGAAACAACATCACTGCAACACTCCTCCAATTCAGTCTTTATGGTGGTGTGGCAAAACTCAAACCTCTCCTTAGTGAAGACACAGGAAAACCCACTTGGAATTTGCTACAAAATGCCTGAAGAACTCTCAAATTTGTGAGAAACAAGATTTTCTGGTCTAAGGAACCTCAATTCCAAGCATCATGTTCGGAGGACACCAGGCACTGCTTATCACCTGCCCAGTACCATCCCAAAAGGGGCTGCTGTGGGGCTGTTTTTCAGTGGCAGGGACTGAAGGACTCGTCAGAGTAGAAGGAAAGCTCAACACAGCAAAATATAGAGATAGCCTTAATGAAAACCTAGAACCTCAGTCTAGGCAGAACACCCACCTTCGAACAGGACAATGACCCTAAGCACATAGCAAGAGTGGCCTATAGACAACTCTGTGAATGTCCTTGAGCGGTCTAGCCAGAGCCTAGGCTTGAACTAGGCCTGGGCGATGGCCAAAAACTTATCACGATCATTTTTTTTTTTTTTTTCATATCAGTCGATATCGATAATTATCACAATAAATGTCAAATTTTTATTTCTTTCAAGTTTAAAGGCAGATTTTTGCTACAGTGTAAAAGTTAGAAAAACCAGACAGTTAAATGTGGCTTTAAAATATTCTTTATGGTCAGAACATGACATGTTTTTTGAATTATTAACACTTTTTCCAGTAATTTTTCCTTAAAATAAATATCTTAATAAAAAAAAAACAGTTCTGCATGTTTTACTTGAGTTTGAAACAGGTTTGTGTTACCTGATATGAATAATAATAATAATAATAATAACAATAAAAATAATAATAAAATTGGTCTCTTAGAAATACACATTTAGTAGTAGCTTGATTTAGAATGCAGATGTAGTTTTATGTTCATTATCAAAATCAGTAATATCTGTAAAAATTGTAGCAATCTAATTTTTAAATGGTGCAATTTAATTATTCTGAGTTTTTTTATTATTATTTAACCATTTCTCTTCCATAGTATCATAATAATAACAGTTAAAACCACACATATAGCACCTCAATACCGTGGTAAAAATGTAATATGGTCCCAAGGTATTTCTATGAAAAACAGTAGTTTAAATACATTTAGTATGAATGCATAAACGCTATAGCTTAATCACAAAAATAC
Source organism: Cirrhinus molitorella (assembly GCA_033026305.1). Classification (NCBI taxonomy): domain Eukaryota; kingdom Metazoa; phylum Chordata; class Actinopteri; order Cypriniformes; family Cyprinidae; genus Cirrhinus; species Cirrhinus molitorella. The sequence continues at coordinate 18,069,490 of CM065122.1, forward strand.
TGTAATTATATTCTGTTACTCTTCCTTCAATACATTTAATACATGTCTACATTAATTATATAATAACATTCGACACAGATATACCCACATTTCTTACACAATACCACTGTTAGTGCTATTACAGTAAATCTATGGTAAATGAGTACTGAGTGTTCTCTTGTTTGTCAGCGCTGTGAGTCATTTGTGGTGTTCACTGAATCCCGGTGAAGTTCACGCTGTGTCGCCGTTTGAACTTTGATCTGAGCGGATAAACGGTCCGTATGACGCGTTTTGATTAGCGATCTTTTGTTCTGCCTTTGCAGCATAAAAATATATCAAACTCTTGTTATCGTTTATTGAGGAAATTCATATTGCACGATAATTATCGTTAGCGTTTTATTGCCCAGCCCTAGCTTCAAATATTTCTGGAGATACCTGAAAATGTACATCTGCCCCCATCCAACCTGACAAAGCTTGAGAAGTGAAGAGGTGAGGTGAAGAATGGCAGATAATTGCCAAATGCAGATGTGCAAAGCTTGTCGCATCACACCCAAAAAGACTTGAGGCTGTAAAGGTGCTTAAACTAAGTACCGCATTAAGGGTATGAATACTTATGCAATGTATTTATTTCAGGTTTTTACTTTATTTGCAAAGCTGTCACAAATTAGTTTTTTATTTCGTCTTTATGGTGTATGTAGTGTAGATTGATTTGGAAAAAAGTCATTTAAAGCAATTTAACATAAGGCTGCAACATAACAAAACGTGACAAAAATGAAGGGGTATGAATACTTTTGAAAGGTACTGTACTGTATGTCCTGTCTGTCTCTACCCCTAAAAACACAAAGATTTCAGCCTGGAATAGCGTGTCAACATCTTGACCAGACTATGAACATCTTTACCCCATCTAAGGGTCCCACCAGCCTGGCTTTCTTTACAGACATTAGTTGTAGATATAACTCTTTACTTACGGACCCCTTTTTCAGGCCTCCCTTTGGCATCCCATACTTGCCAGAATCACATTTAATAGTCTCTGTCAGTAAGAGTTTTGCACATGTGGTCCTACATTCACGAGTTTGGTTTTAAAAGTAGCTTTCATTAGTCGTTTTAAAGCCTAAGCATGTTTGCCTCATTTGTGCTTCTTTTTTTTCCCTCCAAAAGGTTATTAAATGTATAACTTTGCATGGTTGTATTTCAAAGTGAAGGGCACGCTATTTCATGGATTGAGAGGTTGACTGACTAAAAGAGGCTGTCATTTCACACAATAGCAGTGTTCCACTGAGACCTGCCATTCATAGGGCAGAACGTATAATTGAAGGGTATAAACGGAATATAAAATACAGAAAATGAGGCTGGATAGCTTAAAAGAGCCCAAAAATAATGGATATGTATTTCACCACTGGAACTAACAAAAGCACTTTTGTGGTGCAATGTTACTTAACAGGACATAGGATGATAAATATACATGCATGATTAAATATATGGATAAGCATACCATGAGGGATTGTGTACTCTATTGGAAAGTTTAACTCCTGGTAAAATGTGTTTGTTTTTAGAAAGCTTTTGATGCAGAAAACCAGCGTGGTTGCTTCTGATGAGTGGATACGGTTTGTGGGCAGATTACTTAACCACAGACAGTGGTTCAAATGTGAGGTTGAGTTTATGCTGTGTACCACTTCACCCTTTTGCTGTAATCAATTTCAGAGAAGCTCCCTGGAGGTTCACCAGTAATATGAGAGCCAAAGCTTTTTTGGCAGCCTGATGTATCTTAATGGAGAATGCATTGTCCCACTCTCATTTGTGCTTGTCAGGTGAAATTACTTATGCTGTATACAGCTCATATGGGACAATTAGACTTATTCCTGTGCAGATTCTCTGTGGAAAACCCCTCAAATAAAATTCTAATTTGATTTAGATGCCCCTGCAGTAGCATTAAGGATAACCTACGTGAATCTATTACTAGTTAAAGTTAAAGGGCGATAGGAAATATTGGTTATGTCAGAGGAAGGTAAATGCTTGCACAAAGACAGACCTCTGTTGCTGCAGATCTTGCCATCTGGAGATGTGCATCTCCGCTTACTCTCCCATGGGCTGATGTCACACTGGAATTCACATTTATCTCCATGCCAACCAGCCGAGCAGTAACAGTTTCCACAGTAACACTTTCCATGGCCTGCAACCACGAACACAGGGAGAGAGAAGAGAGAAATTCAGTTTCAAGTTTTAAGATTTTTTTTAAAATATCTCATCATGATCACTGACAACATGCAGGTATGGCGATGGCATTAAGTGAATTAGGATGTCAATCATTTTAAAGGATGTGTTTTACATATAATCGTGCTATTGAAGACCATATGCTTGTTTAAATGGGATCTACAGCATTTGAAAACATGCTTTCATTTTTATATTATATATTTTTTACTTATGTAAGATAAAGGAAAAATACAAGAGAAATCTAACAAAATTTTGAAGGAGATCATGATATGCTATCTAATGCTATTTAATGCATTCTGCCTTATTTACACTGCTAAAAAGTTGGATTCTCGTGCTAAACATGACCAAAACCAGCTTGACGTATGATTGAGTATTTCTGTGCCAAAGATACTCTGGTTTCGGAATTATTTTTTTTTTCCCCCAAGGGCGGAATTCCCATGCACAGAATCATGACGAATGTTGATCGAGAGTGACATAAAAGTTGCATAAATTCCGACTGTTTAGACTGCGGTCGCACTGCAAAATATCTGACCTTTATTGGATTTAGTACCACATATGGAATTAAAAAGATCAGATTTAATGTGGTTTGTGCTGTTCACACTGTCATCAGAAAAACAAATCTGAATCACGTGAGCAAAAAAAAATCGGATTTGGGCCACATTTGCCTGCAGTGTGAATGTCGCTAGTGTCACAGATTGAACAGGCATTTGTGTACTGTATCCACTGTAAACAGTGTCAGTGATTTTAATGGGTTCTATCAAAGCCATTGGAAGGCAAGACTGTAAACTTTAGCCAAAAAAGCGGAACGTTTCTGCTTTGACGGTCGCAGATAAGGAGACCAGCAGGCATTTTTTAATGGATGTCAACTGAATAAACAGCTGATGTGAGGAAACAGCTTATCATTTTAAAAAATGATAAGGTCACAGACTTTTTGCACCAGGTAGGATTTAGTTTACGGCAATTCTCATTAATTTCTATAGTATCCGTAAATGCCAAATGACTGTCGCACAACTCTGACTGCAATTCAATGACATCAAGGCTGTGATGTGATCAGCGCTGTTGGGGAAAGTTACTTTTAAAGGTAATGCATTACAATATTGCGTTACTTCCCAAAAAAGTAACTTATTAGTTACTTTTTATGGAAAGTAATGCGTTACATTACTTTTGCGTTACTTTTTAATTCTGGACGGGGCTTGCTTGTTTGATTTTTAATATAAAAATTATAATTTATTAAAAAAGTAATCTGATTACGTAACGTCTCGGTTACGAAGGTAACACTCGTTCCCCGAAGGAGGGAATGGAGACGTTACATCAATGACGTAATAATGGGGATCGGCTACGAAACCCTATCACCTCTGAGCTTAAGAGAAAAAGCCAATGAGAATTGGCGAGTGGAATTTGCATGCCGCGCCACACCTCTGGACATACGGGTATATAAGATGGCGGCGAGCCAGAATGAGCCAGTCGTCGAGATAGTTGAGGATTCGGATGCCCTTCCACCAGAGGGGAGACAGGGCACCCTCCGTGACCTTGGTAAAGACGCGGGGAGACAGGGACAGGCCAAAGGTAACACTAGGTCCGGCGGGCGGACGAGTGCTAAGCTTTGGCATCTCGACAGAACCACGCTTTGAGGGGCCGGACTTCCAGACAGAACGTTCGACACTGTCACCCTCAGATCTCCCTCACCTCTAACCAATACAGCTGAGGAGCCTGAACGGCCCGCCGAACTGGAAGGGGTAAAGAATGAGGGGCGCCACCTCACGAACGAGAGGCACGATCTCAGCGTGGCCATGGACATGCGTTCACAATGAACACAAGATGCATCCACAAACGCCGCCTCAGCGTGTTCTCGGCCCAGGCACGAGAGATAGCGTTCATGGCCGTCATTAGATGACAGAAAGCCACCACATCCAGCAGCACATGGTCGGACAGACATCCCGGAAGATGCTATCAACGACCGTGTAAGAAATTTGCTCTTTTAGATCGGTGTGCCCCAGGGAAAAGGCAACAGCCAGGAGATCACTGGTCAGGCACGGATGCCGGCAGCGCCGGTTACACGATCGAGCAGGAACAGGAAACAGGAACACTGGATATTAGTTCTCTTCGTTGTTCTTCTCCTTCAGCTTCAAAAGGCGAGGCTCCGAAGCAGAAATCTGAGTGGATGCACGCCGCCATCTTATATTCCTGTATGTCCGGGGGAGTGGCGCGGCATGCAAATTCCACTCGCCAGTTCTCATTGGCTTTTTCTCTTAAGCTCAGAGGTGATAGGGTCTTGTAGCCGATACCCATTATTATGTAATTGACGTAACGTCATAGAGAACGACTGAGGGGGAACTTATGTTACTTGTAATGCGTTACCCCAACACTGGTTATTAAAGCATAAAAATATAAAAACGTGATCCAAGTTGACCGTTACACTTTCTACAATAGTAAAACAGACCCTCATATCTCTCAATAATTTGCATTTAATGCAACGCTTGTAGGCAAGTTTCTATTAAGGCCATTAATAGGGATGCACCGAAATGAAAATTCTTGGCCGAAGCCGAAAACCGAAAAAGAGGAAACCAAGGCCGAAAACCAAAAACCGAAACACCGAAAGAAATTATGCCAATTATTAGTAACATTGCATTTATGGCCATGACTGTGTACTAACTTTACTAAAATCAAGGCATTGCAATTGCATAAATTAATATTAAAGTTTCAAAGAATAAATCAATTACAAATTATGCAAATATTTATTTAGCACATTGCAACAATGCACAGTATAAAATAAAATTCAAACTAAAATGTTTAACTTGACCCCACTCATGTGTACATTAAATAATAATGTACTGGCCGACTTTAATTATCCATGTACTAAATTCCTTATTCGTTTTGTACACGTAGTCTTGTTTATGGGCATGTGACTTGCGTGTACAGAGCGCTGACATTCGCTGTTTATTTTCGGTTTCTCTGCTATCCGCTATCTTCAGTGAGTAGTAGGCAAAATGTGCGTGCATGAATGTAAATCAATTTATGTTTTGTCTTTACCCGTCATATTGCGATAATGTTACCGCTGCATGTCTGATTGTTGTCATTAGTCTATACTGTAGTTCAGTTCATATAGAATGTGGAGAAGCGATGCGCGTGAATAAGGAGCTAAGAACCGCGGAAGCGTCGCGTTTTTAAGGTGGAACGGATAGCGTCAATAAGAAGCTGGATTCAGCCTTCTCGCATACGTTTAGCGCCATTTCATCTCATCATATGTGAATGTTTATGTTTACTATATGGACGGATTCTGATCGTATTTGTTTGTTTCAGCCTAAACCACCTCGGTGGTCCTAATGACTGTGCAGTGCTGGATAATATAATGCTCATATTTCCTTAACGTTAGCTTTAAAAAGCAGCTACAGAAAACGAGCAAAGAACATTTGTCAGAGAACATCACTGGCTTTGTCTAGCGCGAGTTTATACACTTTTAAAAACCACTCGCGTTATAATCAGTAAAGCTATCTGCACTATATGATGAATAAATCTCTTACCCCTTATTTTCATTGTGCACGTTACGGCTCCGACGCCCCGCGGCAAGTTTCTGAAGCATCCTAGAAGCGGTTCTCTGCGCTGCTTTGCTAAACATAAGCGCCTAGTTTATTTTTGACGGATAATAATAATAATCGTCTTGCTATTGTCATAGGCATCAGCAACAGACGATATCTCTGACTATCGTCGATACACGATAACATCCTGTTTCGGCCGTATTGTTTCGGTGAGAAAAGTCTTTCGGCCGAAAACCGAAAATGCACTTTTAAGCCATTTTCGGCCGAAAATTTTCGGTGGCCGAATATTCGGTGCATCCCTAGCCATTAAGCGACTGAATGTCAGTGGGCGGGGCCTATGTTGAGATGAAGTATAACTATTCGTTGATGTCTTGCTCTGGAGGCAATCATATGCAGATATGTATATTTTCCAGTGTGACATAAATCCTACAGTATCCAAATGAGCTATCTTTAAAGCTAAATAAATGCTTTGTTTATAATAAGACATTTTAAGCTATGGAACTTGAAGGATGTTTTAATGGTACAAAGATCTCTTATATGTCAAAAGATCAAGGCAAATTTGATTTCACATGTTATGACCCTTTTAATAAAACAGTGGTGTGATACTTTTCAATCGTTTAGCTCAGACCACACTAACAAATGATCCGATTTTTATAAATACTTTATTTTACAGGCTGGCCATCTAATGTGCTTGCAGGTTCCTAATGCCTCTAACCAAAAAGAGTGTAACTTCCAACAACTTGCTACAGCTACAATATTGAGTAGTTTAGCGAAGATGAGTAAGCAAAACAAAGCAGATGCCGTTTGAATTTTGTTTTGTTATCTAATGTATTACAGTTCAGACATAAATTCATGCAAATGTGTCCAGATATATTTTGGGTCATTGTAGATCAGTCTAGAAGCACTTGTCACTCTATAATCGTACCTCCGCACACTTCTCCAGATTCTTCGTCCAAACACTCGCTATCGTCACACTCGCAGTGGCGTCCGCTGATCAGGGCCTTCCCATCGGGATCATGGCACATGCAGCTGCCGCAGTGACAGGTGCCTGTCGGCCAGACACATCAATGTCAAAACCCACAGATTTCATGCTGTCACACTGCTCCACAGCACCACACAGCAGCAAACACACTTCTACATTTGAAGACACACTCATTGACTCAGAATTTAACAGAGAATGAAAGGAGAATTCCTGAATTTGAAATGAGCCAGCATTGTTTAAAAAATATTGAAAATTTCACCTACAGAAATGTGTATTTTAAAATAAATTAATTTGTATCCATTTAAATTAAAGTATATTAATTAAAATTAATTGAATTGCCTATATACATGTTATCGTTAAACAAGTCTCCCTCATTACATTATATAAAAAGAAATATTAAAAATGCCATCAACAGAAATGTGTATTTTAAAAGGAATTCATTCATATCAATTTCAATTTAAAATAAAAATAAATGTTTTCTCCCTCAGAATTATTACATTATATAAAAAGAAATATTAAAAATTTCACCTACAGAAATTTGTATTTTAAAATAAATTAATTTCATACCAAGTTAAATGCAATTAAATATATTAATTTAGATTAAAATTATTTGAATGTCTATGAATTGTCTATATACGTTATCATTTTAAAATTCTCCGTCATTACATTATATAAAAAGAAATACTGAAAATGTCACCTACAGAAATGTGTATTTTAAAAGGAATTAATTACTATCAATTTAAATCAAATTAAATCTATTAATTAAGATTAAAGATACAAAAAAATCCCCCTATCAGAATGATTCAATTATATAAAAAGAAATACTGAAATTTGTATCTACAGAAATGTGTATTTGTTTTAAATAAATACATTTAAATTAAATTCAATATATTAATTTAAATTTAAATGCAAAAACAAACAAAAAATTATCAGAATTATTACATTATATAAAAATATAAAGAAAGAAAGAAAGAAAGAAAGAATCAGAATTATTACATGATATAAAAATACATATTAAAAAATTCACCTGCAGAAATGTGTATTTTAAAATAAATTAATTCATATCAATTTAACTTGCATTATATTAATTTCCAATATATTCATTTAAATTAAAATGTAATTTAATATACAAATGTTATTACAAATTAACTTTTATTATATGGACCATGGTAGAAACGCTGCAATTTTCTCAATATAATAATAATAATAATAATAATAATTGTGAAAGACATATATAGGAATAAATACACTTAAAATTAATAATAGTTAATAGTTCATTAATAAACTGAATATAGTTAAGTTGTAAATTGTCATTCCAATTCAAATGAAAGTATGAACAAATCTGTTCAAATTCCAAAAAAACCCTGCTTATTCTCAAGTTCTGGATTTGCCCTATCCTTATTTTCACGTTAACACATGTTCTAATGACACGGTGACACATAGCAGGCATATCTGCAACCAGCTGGGCCCCCTGCTAACAACATACAGACACATCACCTAAAGTGAATGTTTAGGTCAGCGCAAGGGTTAAGTACAGGGTTTGGGGCAAGGTGTGAAACAGAAGCAGGCTGTTATTTTCTAGACCACCTAGAAAGAATGTTTGGACAACTGCATGCGATATCTTGACTTTTAGTTCTATTATTTATAGGTCTCCATGCCATACCAAATATCAAACATCTTACCTGCATTGGAGCAAACTACACCCTGTGCATTGCGGCAGAGGTCTTTACTGGTTTTGCTGGAGAGTGAACATTCCTCCTGGTATTGACAGGATTCCCCAAACCAGTTGTCATCACAGAAACACTTTCCACATTTGCATATCCCATGATCTGCATTGGATACACACATAGTTATTGATTGTTTTGAGTAACATGCGGTCATGCTACAGACCCACACTGTTAAAGTAAATGAGTTGATAACAAATGATAGTATGTCGGAGGAGTCAAAGTGCACACTATGAGATCGATTTTGTGATTAGTAACACATTTGTAAGGTGTTTGAGAGGGGTGAGGGTTAGGGTGATGTGAAAGACATTTACACCCTCCATGTATGCATGCTAACCTAGGAAACCCTAACAGAGAGGAGGATGGGAGTTGTGGGTTTCACACGTGTGCTTTTCACAGCTAAAAGGTGTTGAAGATTCCTTATGGTTCACTTCCACTCCACAGGAATTAATCAAAATTAAACTAGAGGCGTGTTACCTGATCAGTGTAAAAATATTTTATTTTTACAGTTGTTATAATTTAACTAATAAAAAATGCTCAAGTCAAACCAAATCGCTGGGTCGTGCCCGAACTGTTTGGGTTTCGGCATTAATGCCTACAAAGGTGCTTTGTTACATTTGCTAAATGATGCACAAGCTTTACAATTGCCTATTTTTAACAAAGCAAAATGAATAGGCGTATGAAGTGTTAAAAGGGAGAAGAAAACATTTCCCATATGTTTTGTTGCTGACGTCAATGACTGTGTGTTCTATAGTATTTTGGCACAAATTCATGTGCCATACAATAGAAGCTAGACGAATGAAGCAGATTGCTTCAATTTTAAAGTTTAAAAAGCATGACCCAATATGTTTTGTGCAGGTGCATTATTGGAATTAAATTAAAAATGAATAAATAAAAAATCATAATTTGTTTATATCTTGCAATTCTGAGAAAAAAAGTGACTGACTTATAAGTGACATATAGTCCACAAGACAAAAAATAGCTGGAATTATTAAATAACCCCCTTCAAACGTTTGGGAACCCTTAGTTACCTGGATGATCTATGACTTTTTTTTCTTTTTTTTGTGATGGTTGTGCACAAGTCCCTTGTTTGTTCTGAACAGTTAAACTGTTAAACTTTCCAGCAGTGACTGTATGATTTTGAAATCCATCTTTTCACACTAAGGACAATTGAGGGACTCCAACACAAGTATTAAAGAAGGTTTAAACATTTACTGATGCTCCAGAAGAAAACACAATGCATTAAGTGAAAACTTTTGAACAGAATGAAGATTACTTTTTTGTTGAAATATTTTTTTTCCCCATTTAGTATTGCCCTTCGGAAGCAACGGAAAATACTTGCATGTTTCCCGGAAGACAAATTAAGTACAAATTAGCTTGATCATCAAATTCAAAAAGTTTTCATCCCCCTTAATGCATAATTTTTTCTTTCGGAGCATTAGTGAATGTTTAAACCTTTTTTAATAGTTGGGTTTGAGTCCCTTAATTGTCCTCAGTTTGAAAAGATGGATCTCAAAATCATACAGTTTAATAAAAAAACTCAGATTTGGTAGAAAAAGTCAGAATTGCGAGATACAAACCAAAAAAAATCTGAATTTGTGAGTTTATATCTCGCAATTTTTTATTTTTTATTCAGTGGTGGAAACCGGCTTCCATAAATGTTTAACGTGGGGTAAAATGAGTAAAAAATAAAAAGAGAATTAATATGCACTTTTATGGCATTTCTTGAATATTTTATTTTGAATATTCTATTTGGCATATTTTTCACCATATTTTGAGAAGGACCTTGCTAATGAATAAAATAATAAAGTAAAATACAATAAAATAAAAATACATGAGCACAAGTATGCACTGACAATGAATATGAACAAAAAATTTTGCTCAGGGATATTCAATTCCACGACCTGCAGAGTTTAATTCTAACCCTAATCAAACACACCTTCATGTAATAATAAAGTAATCCTCAAGATTTTGATTAGTTGGTTCTGATGTGTTAAATTAGGCTTTGAACTAAACTCTCTGGGACATGATCTTAGGTTAGGTTAGGAGTCATGAATTTCTGCAGGTCTGTGCAACCACATTCGGGGTCAGTATAATTCACTTTAATGCTTCTCACACCATGAGACTCTTGGACAGACAGAAATGGATTTAATACCATGTAATCAACGTCTGTCCTGCAGTTTCACAGCCACGCCACTTATTTCTATAGGCGATTGTGTGTAGCCTAGTGAATAATGACAGTATAAGTGCAATAAAAAGTAGAGTCGAATTTTCCACAAAGCTTACTCAAAGAAAATATAAGTAATTTTACTTATTACAAACCACTACTCTCTCTTTCTCGTCTGGCTCCTCCTCTTTTGTCTCTTTAATATGCATGCAACAGTACTGAAAGTGAGATTATTTTTCTATATCAGACCATTGTTATGATTGCCTATCATTATTCTTGACTCCAGATGAAAATGGATGTGTACAAAAAAAAAAAAAAGAAAAAACCCCAACAAGAACCGGCAGACAAAGTATGCTACAAATATATCCTGTTATTGTAAATTCAGCTCCTTTAGCCACATCCTGAAGTGTCATCTTCAATCACTCCCTGTGCTAATCCATCATGTAAATTTGATGTCGTCTTCAAGGGCTATCCATCAGTCCTTAACAATAGCCTTGTTCTCCTCCTGTACTCATTACCAGAGAGTCTTGGCTGCTTGTCACAAACATTCAGTGTTTTATAGCCAATCTGGAGGGAAAGGCAAGATTTATGCTAATACCAAATGGAGGATACATCTATCTTGTGCCCTATAGATTAAAAGCAAATTGGTATTGTAAATGTTAAGATATGGGCCTGGCTATTTTGGACTTTGCCTATGATGTGATCTTTTGAAAAGAAGGCATTCCTCATAACTACATCAGACAGGTTGTTATAGCAGTGTGACTGGCACAGTTTTACACATTACCAATCTTTACAGAATAACTTTTTCAGTGTGGTGTGGGTATCATCATCTGAACTTCTTTTTAGATGCACCATATTTGACCTTTAATGCATTTTCAAATTACCTGTTTTTTACGTCGAGAACACCAGTGGCATTAAATTAAAGGACAGTTGTCCTTTTTTGGCGCACTTGTTAAACAATGTTTACAGAGGCCCGTTTCTGGCATTGAATACAGAAAGATTAAATAAAAGGTAATTGCGACTTTACCTCATAATTCAGACTTTTTTTCTGACTTTTTTCTCAGAATTAACACGCAATTAGATATAAACATGCAATTGCGAGTTATGAAGTCAAAATTGTGAGACATAAACTCACAGTTCTGACTTTTTTTCTCAGAATTGCTTGATATAAACTTGCAGTTGCGAGTATACAGTAAGTATTGTATGATATAAACTGGCACAATTCTGATTTTTTTTCTCAGAATTGAGAGTTAAGTCAGAATTGTAAGTTATAAAATCGGCATTGCAAGTAATAGTTAAAATTGTGAGACTTGCAGTTCTGACTTTTTTCTCAGAATTGCTTGATATAAACTTGCGAGTATACAGTAAGTATTGCATGATATAAATATAAAGTCGCAATTCAGTTTTCCTCAGAATTGAGAGTTATTTAGTCAGAATTATGAGATATTAACTTGCAATTCTAAAAAAATTAAAATAAGTCGTAATAAGTCGAAGACTTTTTTCTCAGAATTGAGAGTTAAGTCAGAATTGTGAGAGATATATTTTGGAATTTCCAGAAATAGTCACAATTCAGACTTCAAGTCAGAATTGTGAAATATAAACTAACAAAAGTTTTGAATTCTCTGAATTCGGAGAAAGTCAGATTTGCAAGAAAAAGTCAGAATTTTGAGATACAAACTCGCTTTTGCGAGAAATAATCATTGTGAGTTTTTATCTCACAGGTATGACTTTAAAGCTCAGATTTGCAATTGCATCTTAAAAAGAGTCATAATTGCAAGTTTGTGTTATGCAGTTCTGAGAAAAAAAGTCAGAACTGTGAGATGTAAACTCACAATTGAGAGAAAAATTCAGAAATGACTTTGCAATCACCTTTTTATTTTTTATTTAGAGGTGGAAATAAGTGTTAAGTCAGAATTGTGAGATATAAACTCGCAATTCTGTTAATCTGCCTTTTTTTTAATCAGAATTGTGAGATAAATTTCAAATTTCCAGAAATAAACTCGCAAAGAGAGTTAAGTCAGAATGAGATATAAACTCACAATCTCAGAATTGCAAGTTAAGTCAGAATTGTGAAATGTAAACTCGCAAATGTTTCCCCCCCTCAGAATTGGACTTTATAACTCGCAATTGTGAGTTCATATCTCTGAATTCATAAAGAAATAAACTTACAAATCTGACTTTTTATATCAGAATTGAGAGTTAAGTCAGAATTGTGAGATACGAATTTCTAATTTCTAGAAAAAAAACTCGCAAATCAGACTTTTTTTTCTCAGAATTGAGAGTTAAAGCTGCGTTCACACTAGCAGCAGCTTTTGTCGATGCAGGTCACCAGGGGCTGACTATGAGGTTGATAAAGGGCGTTCTCACTGCCTTAACAGCAAATCAGGTTTTGTGCCACTGAAAATTACTCTTCATTTGCATAAAGTTGAAGGATTCTGAACTTTCTCACATCGCTGGACATGTCATCGGAAATCGCCAGCTCTACACTGAAATGAATGGGATTGCGTTGCTTTGTCGCTGGGCGTTGCTTGTAGTGTGAATGGGGCTTAAGTCAGAACTGGACTATAACTCGCAATTGTGAGTTCATGTTGTCTGTTCATGTCTGAATTGCGAGAAAAAAGTCGCAATCACCTTTTTTATTTTTTATTCAGAGGTGAAAATAAATGTTTAACTATTATTAGGATTTAATATGCATTTTTATTGGGTTTCTTGAATATTTGAAATCCGTTTGACATATTTTTCACCATATTTTAAGAAGGACCTTGCTAATAAATAAAGTAATAAAGTAAAATACAATCAAATAAAAATATATAAGCACAAATATGCACTAACAATGAATATAAACACTATTACCGACAGTAGAGATGACTCTTAAAGTCAAGTCAAGTCACAAATGATTTCTATAGCACTTTGTGTACAGATCATTTCAAAGCAGCTTTAATAAATAGGAAAATAGCATAATCAACTCAATTCTGGTTCTGCTGTAAAGCAGCTCAAAAAAAAGACAATAGTGTGATTATTTAGCTAAGTCCATTCAGTTTAGCTTTAGTTCAATAACAAGGTTCATCAGTTTGTAAACAAGTTCAATTCAGCTATAAGCAGTTCTACAGAAGGCAGCAATGTTGGTATTCTAAAAACAAGAACACATTTCTTTTTTAACTGCCATTTAATATATTCTTAACATTCACAGTCATGTTTCTCTTAAAAGTCATTTGATGCCAGAGTTCGATCCTGCATGCAGACACAATCACTTTGACATATTAACTGCCACCCACCCATATGTGGGAGGAAGAGTTTGGTCCTTGCTGTCCACTGTGTCCCGGCTTCTGTGCCACCAGGGGCATAATTTACCCCCTCCCAGCTGATGGGCCAAGACGGCCATATCCACCCTGAGCCATATGACTCACTCTAAACAGCTGTGAACAGTATTAATAGACGGTGTGTCCTCATCAGATAAATTGTAGACGGCGAGCAGATTAATGAGTCATTGGATGCTAATAGCTGTTCCTATTGCAGACAGTGCTGTCCATGTTAAATACTGACATAGGAATATAGGCTGAACAGGAGTAAAGCTCTGATTACAATAATTTGTTTTGTGAAACAAGAATAGACAGCACTGTCTCAGAATTGCAGGAAATGCTGTCTCTGAGCATCCAGCTCATTTCAGGATGCAAATATTTTCGCTTCAAGAATGTACTTACTGTTTACTGGTAAATTTAGCATTTTTCTTTTTAACCTTGAAGCAGCATTCTTTTTGTTCCTTTTTCTAAAATATTAAGGAACTTCAATGATCATTGCAAAATTATTCATATTACTGTAACTCAATTCAGCTTGGATAGGATCTCAACTAACCTATGCAAATGAAAATCAAATTAAAATCAGCAAGTGATACTGCTTTCAAAGACAGCAATTATACACCTATGATTGGACTGTGAGTATAATATCTTGTTCCGGTTAATGGTGTACACACAAATAAAGACATCATCAATACATGATCCTTGAGAATAGAAAGGAAATCATTACATTCTATACACTACTAGTAAGATTTTTAATGTTTTTTAAACAAGTCTCTTCTGCCCACCGAGCCTGCATTTATTTGATCCAAAGTAAAGAAAAAACTGTATTATTTAAAATAACTGTTTTCTATTTAAATATATTTTAAAATGTAATTTATTCATGTGATTTCAAAGCTGAATTTTTCATTATTACTCCAGCCATGATCCTTTCAGAAACCATTCTAATATTCTGATTTGCTGTTCAAAAAATGTATTATTATTATGTTGAAAACTGAGTATTTTTTTTTTTTCAGGTTTCTTTGATGAATAGAAAGTTCAGAAGAACAGCATTTATTTGAAATAGTAATATTTTTAACATTATAAATTTCTTTATCATCATGTTTGATCAATTTAAAGCATTATATATATATATATATATATATATATATATATATATATATATATATATATATACACACACACACACACACACACACACATATGGTATAGTGTATAAAAAAACTTTATTTCAGATAAATGCTGATCTTTGGATCTTTCTATTCATCAAAGAATTCTGAAAAAATTTACTTAACTGTTTTAAATATTGATAATAGTAATAGTAAAAATGTTTCTTGAACAGCAAATCAGCATATTAGTCATGTGACACTGAAGAATGGAGTAATGATGCTGAAAATGTTGAAAATACATTTTAAAAAATATTGAAAAAGAAAACAGTTATTTTAAATAGTACAAATATTTCAGAAATGCACTGTTTTTGCTGTACATTGGATTAAATAAATACAGGCTTTGTGAGCAGAAGAGACTTCTTTCAAAATAATTTTAGGCAACATCTTTAAATCACTAAACAAAAGGAAACCGTAACAAACAAGTAACTTTTGAATGCATTTTTTTATGTTGTAAATTAATGTTGTAAGCATGTTTTACCAGAAAATACTATTTTAGTCTTTCTACTTCAAAATTTGACATTTAATCCAATGTGTTACTAGCAATCTCAGAGAAAAAATAGTTTCTACACCAATTTTTTAAAAGTGTAAATGCAGCCTAATTATACATATCAAAACTAGAAATTAAATATACAAAACAGGGCTGTGCCGTGAAATTAATCTAACAAGTTTAACACTGGATTGGGACAAACACAGTGCAATCTGAGAAAATCCATTAAGGAACAACCACAAAAAATGACAAGATTTTTCATGCATTGCAAAAGACGCAATCCCCAGCAGGCCCTTTGTTAATCAGCGTGCTATGAAGTTTGCACATGTTTTTATCCACACAAACCTTTAGTAAACCACGGCCTCTATGTGCTAGCTTGATCTTGAAGACATTTTTTTTCCTCTTAGCCTGTTAAACAGCGGCTTTGTATAAAACAAGACAGTGAGGTAATTATTTCCCCTTGTTGTTCTCCTGCTTTGCGTTGTAGAGCGTGAAATGATTATGTGCTAGGCTGGGCTGGGTATGAGGGAGACATCTGTCCTGGCTAATAATGCTGCATACCTACAGCAGACCTGCAGCGATGAAGACAGGCCAAATCATGTAAAGAATGAGGGTCACTGTGTGTAATAAGTTTATAGACAATCTATGATTTATGACACTTGTCAGACCTGTGGTCTAGCATTTTGAGCTGCAGCGCTCGTATGGCAGATGTGCGTTCATGTCCGGCCCATGTCATGTTCATCTTTTCTTTATTTCCTCTCACCTGACATTTGATAGTGTGTTACTAATTGAATGAAAGACCATAGAGGAAATTAAAGTGTCATTTTGGCATCATCATTCATATTTGCAGTGAAATGACACAGTGTTGTCCCCTGTTCGGACACAATTTCCTCTTCCACTGTATCCCCGAGTGCATATTGACCTGGAAGGCATGTGACCTTTTCTATGCAATTTGAAGTATGGATCAGACCAGCTGCCTGAGCTAGTACTCAAACTATATGGTGACAGAGGCTTGCTAGAATGTATATGTTTGTTCACCTAAATCATAAACACTGGCCTCCACTAATATTTGCACCCTTGGTAAATATGAGAAAAGGTGGCTGTGAAAATAAATCTGCATTGTTTATCCTTTTGATCTTTCATTCAAAAAAAAAAAAATCACAAAATTCTAACCTGTCATTGAAGTAAAACATTGGAATGTGGAAGGGGGTTTCATTATGAAATAAAAGATTTTCTCTAGTTCACGTTGGCCACAATTATTGGCACCCAATTATTGCAACGTCCTTCTCCCAAGATAACAGCTCTGAGTTTTCTCTTATAATGCCCGATGAGTTTGGAGAACACCTGACAAGAGATCAGAGAACGTTCTTTCATACAGAATCTCTCCAGATCCTTCCAATTCCCAGCTCCATGTTTGTGCTTATTCTCTTCAGTTCACCCCACTCATTTTCTGTAGGGTTCAGGTCGGGAAACTGGGACGGTCATGGCAGAAGCTTCATTTTATTCTCAGTGATGCATTTTTGTGATGATTTTGATGTTTGTTTTCTAAAAGAGGCAGTAAGTTTTTTATTTATTTTTTATTTTTTTTATCTGTTGGTATTTGATAGAATCCATGATGCCATGTATCTGAACAAGATGTCCAGGACCTCCAGCAGAAAAATAGGCCCACAGCATTAAAGGTCCAGCAGTATATTTAACTATGGGGTATACTTTTTATCCCTGTTTGGGTTTTGCCAAAAAGCTCTTTTTTTTGTTTCTTATGACCATAGAAGCCAGTCCTGTTTGATGTTCCAGTTGTGTCTGACAACTGAATATGCTGGAGTTTGATTTTGGATGAGCGAGGAGGATTTTTCTTGAAACGTGGGGGCTGTTTGATATTTTTTTAGGCTTTCTGACCCCAAGACTCAACTAAACTGCAATTCTCCATCTTTTATCCTTGGAGATTCTTTAGCCACTATAATTGCCAATAATTGTGGCCAACATGCATTGGAGAAAAAAAAAAAACATAACTTGAGTTAGAATTTTATTTATTTATTTATTTTTTTTGGCTCATATTGACCAAGGGTGCCAATATTTGTGGAGGGCACTGTATGAAACAAACTATCATCACACTTCACCTAAGCATTTTAAAAAGTGCTATTGGTTACTCATCATGTTTATATACCTTGTTGTGCAAATGTCTTTGGCACCTTAGATGAAGGTTAAGAAGGTCATTTGCATCTTTTACTTTAGTATGCCAGTAGAAAATATCAATTTTAGATTTCCAAACATTCCTTTATGTATGATATTTGTGTATGAACAAGCAGTTCGAGTTAGTCTGGGACAGACATTGAGACAGATTATTCTAAGCATCTTGAAGAAGTTGCCACAGTTCTATTATAGATTTAGGGGTCATTCACACAGAATGCATTTTCTATTCTACTGGACTTATTCTACTGGACTTTTCCATTGTTTTTCTATGTAATCAAGCACTGGACTTACATCTTTGACTATTGTGTTCGCAACTCATGCAAGACACAGCATTTTAAATATGTGGCACTCAAGTTAAACAAAAAAGGTTATGATATTCCTCGAAGTCAGAATGTCTTTGGGAAGAACAGAAGTCCAGCAACAAAAAGACTGAGGAAATAGCTTTTGACAGAGTTCTACTGGGATTTGAAAACATGGAATATTACTCTTCTGACACGCTCACTCAAGCACATCAAAAAAATGATCTCAAGGGTATCATAAATCACAGCAATCCTTACTGATATATATAAAACAACTTTTTGTGAAGATAAATGATCATAAATCTGTTCTTCACATATACCTCATTTTAGTTTGTTTCAGATTGGAGAGGAAAGGTCTCTAGATGGCAACATTTGCTTGATAAAAATGGACAATGCATCACACCACGGGACCAAAAATGAAGGTCGCACCAAGTAGCCAAGAAAATTTCTACAGATGGAAAAGAGCTACAGATGAAAAAAGTTAAGTCAGCGCTGTGCCAAATCTTTCACGTGGCTTTTTGAAACCCCAATTAACTTGTTTTGGGAGAAGGAAAAAAGAGTGAGAAAAGGGGAAAGGAACTGCCACGTTGAGCTCTGTCCCCATAAAGTAGAAGAAAAAAATTAAAACCAGGTCACATAAAAAGGGAAGAAAACCATGAAATTGTGCTCCATTTTTCTCAAACAATTCAGATCCCATGGAAAGGCTTGTACATTTGGATTTTTGTACTATTCGCTGACAACAAATGAAAAGGAAATATTTACATATGATAATCACATGTAGCTTATTGAAACACTGGAGATGGGAACAAACTAAAAAATGAAATCACACACAGCTGGTGACCAGCTGTCAGGTAAAAACATTTTGTAGTTACATGCACCCTAAAGTTTTCACTAAGTCCTAGTTTGCAGTCTTATCGCTGGGTCATGTCTATCTGTTTGTCAGTGAACAAAAACAGGTGTTTCAAAGCAAAATGATTTATGGAGTCTCTCTGAACAAATGCAACTCTCTAGAGACCACGACAGAACAGAAATTTCTCATTAAATGCTCCACTTATCATGCAGATCTTGTAATGAGAAATGAAATTATTAAAAACGGAAAGAAAGAAAGAAAAAAGGAAGGAAGAAATTCAGCTTATTGTCATTGAATTCTATGTGTTTTTCAAAAGAGCTGGTTGTGGTTATGAAACTGGAGCAGGTAAACAAGACCTTATATGACCTGTATGCTGACTGAAATGACACGACAGTGTTTCAGTGCGATATACAAACAATCCTGCTCGGCTTGCACATCCTGCCATTTTTGTGTAATGGTCAAAAAAGATTGAACTGAAGACGAACGGAAAGCGCAGCCTTTCTCACTGTCTTTATGGTATAAATTCTGCCTGATGCTGTTCTAAAACTTCAATTACAATGAAGTGTAGGGATGTGATCAATAGCACAACATCAGAATCCTTTTACAGGTCCAAAACACCCCGTCACTAACTAGCGCTGAAAAACAGTTTTCTAGTTAAAGGATGAGATGTAGGGTATTTTGACAGGGATGCGCAGTAAATAGCCTTGATGTTATACAAGAAAAAAACGTTGGTCCATATGTGGCCACCATTTTCAGAATGCGTAACCATGAGAGAAATCCTGTGCTCCAAAGCTAATGAGCTCTTCACTGGTTTACAACATGCCTCCACAAATAAATCTTTCTTTCCAGCTTCACATATCTCCATTAGTGGTCCTCAACATCTTGTGTTTACAGATCAGAACTGGAGTACAGAAATAGATGTTTTTGTTCAAAGTCTGTCAGGTGGATTGCTGTTTTCAAGAGTATAGAACTCAGTGCAGAAAATCAACATGGTACAGCTATAGAGAGCAACAGCAGGAAAGTAAGCAAAAACTTACTTTTCTTACAGGATTAGTTTACTAAAAGAATAAAAGAAATTACTTAAGAATTAAAGAATAAAATTTGCTAATAATTTTACTCACCCCTACATTATGTCATCCAAGGTGTCCATGTCTTTCTTTCTTCAGTTGAAAAGAAATTAAGGTTTTTGAGGAAAATATTCAAGGATTTTTCTCCATATAGTGGACTTCAATAGTGGCCAATGGGTTGAAGGTCCAAACTGCAGGTTCAAAGAGCTCCACAGCCAAGAAATAAGGGTTTTATCTAGCAAAACTATACTTTTTAACCACAAATCTTCATCTTGCACTAGCTCTGTGATTCGCATGAACGTCTTCACGCATTAAGTAATCAGGTTAGTTCTTTGTCTGTGTACTCTGGTTCAAAAATTTAGGGTGGAAAAACTCCATTTCATTTTCTCCTCCAACTTCAAAATCGTCTGACGTTGTTTTACCTTTTTTGTAAAGGACGTTTGACTTTCTTTGCATGTTCGCTTTGTAAACACTGGGTTGGTATTTACACATGCGATTACGTAATGCGTGAGGTCGACGAGAGCATTTGTGGCTGGGATCGTGTAAAGCCCTTTGAAGCTGCACTGAAACGGCAATTTGGACCTTCAACCCATTGGCCAACATTGAGGTCCACTGTATGGAGAAAAATCCTAGAATGTTTTCTTCAAAAACCTTAATTTATTTTCGACTGAAGAAAGAAAGACATATTGGATGACATAGGGGTGAGTAAGTTATAAGGATATTTTTATTCTGGAAGTGAACTAATCCTTTAATGGAAAAAATGATTTTTTGTTGTAATGTATAAACCTTTCAAGACAGACCAATCATCTCTCTTTTTTTATTTTGCAAAAGTCCAAGTTCAACTTCCTTTAAAAAAAAATTAATATAACATTTCTGTAGAAACAGAAATTGTTGCAAAAATATATCAGTTGTTGTTTGGTTCATGGCTTTGAAGACTTAAGAATTCTAAAAAAGTCAATAGAATGAATGAAAAAGAATAATACTTTCAGAACCAAGGGAGCTTGAAAAGTGGACAGTCACAGTTGCTCTCTATTTAGAATAAATATTACACTAGCAGCAACACTGTGTCCTTAAAATTCTAAGATGTTCAAAGTCATCGGCAGGTCATGGAGCTGTTAGTCAAGAGTATGGATGTCAGGTTATTCAGGAGTCTTTGCTAATGGATTTCTGTGCACTCACAACAAATTTTGCACACACTCACCATCCAGTGGAAACTACTGAAATGACATTCAACACAGGAAGTATAGGTGAAAATGACTCTTTGAAGCAGTGTCTGCAAAATCTTAAAAAAAGAGGGTTGCTACAGAACAACACGGCATCCAAACAGGCTCCTTTGAAACTGCTTATGTTTGGCTGAATAGATGCACTGTGAAATTCAAATGAGACCTTGTAGCTAATGACACAGTATTGGATGGAACATCAAAGGCCTTTACTGAAGCTGTGTGACTTTGCACGCATCTACAAAGCCTTTTTTCCCAGAAAACACCTGATATTGAAACGTTACATTCACAAGTTAAGGACTAAGTGGGAATGCTGTGTTTGGAGAGTGTGAGACTGTTCTTACCTCCACAGGTCTTCCCATCATATGTCGGACAGGTCCAGTCATGGCATTCGCAACGCGGCCCATGGAACGTTCCGGGTTCTGTGACCTGGCATATGCAAATCCCGCACTCACACTCGCCTCTCCCGCTACAGATCAAACCGTCGGGGGTCCGACAGCGCCTCAGTGATGATTCAGGGGAGATCTTACACTCTCCACCCACCTGCCTGCAAGACACAAGAGTGTTCGTTCACCCTGTGACCTTTGCCTTCCACATCAAACCCCTGTTCTTCGCCTGTAGGTGAACATATGCCAGATGGTGGATGGGTGGGTGGTGGTTTGCAATCGTCCCTTTCACCAGTAATGACAACCAGACTCCCTCTTGCTTTCTGGAGGAAAAATCTTGTTTGGTTTTTAAGGAAGGGCCATGCAGTGGATCAGATTTTGGCAGATTTCCTGCCTGTATCTCCTTGTACACTCGCAAGCTAATATTTAAAGATAACAAAAAGACCTGGTAGAAAAATAACACTGTGATGCAGGTCATGTGGAAATGCGGTGCAAACGGAGCCATGACTCATAAGATATGATTCTGCTAGTACTCAGTCCCACAGAGAACAGCAAATTCTTGTCTAGACACTGACCATACAAATATGTCTGCTAGAAGATCTTGGAATTCGGAAGCAATAAAAATTGTTTTAATCTTAAAGTTTCATATAATACATTTCATATAATATCAAAGAGTATATTGCAGTATATGCTGGTGAAGAATCTGTCAAGCTCAAGAACAAGAATTTCATTACAAACCTACTGAAAACAAACGGTGGACTGTATTCCACTGTTTATTATTTTCCCACCCAAGTTCCCCTGTGAAAAATGTTTCATTTGGTAGCGTTCTTACATACCACTCCTGCTTCTCGTCTCTGCAGTTGGCCTTTCTCACATTACAGGGTAATAAAAATACACTTTTTTAAAAAGAAAACACTGTTCAGGGGCTTGGTATGGTTGCACTTACATGGAACAAGTCTGTCAGCCACAACAGCATATTCACTCTGATTCCAGTCTCTGTCTCTGATTAAGTGCGAAAGCATACATAAACATGCATTGTGGTACACATTAGGGTGAATGTGCACCTGTTATGTATAAACCACTTAAGTAATTTGTCAAAATTACAGTCACGCAACTGTGGAACTTAGCCAAACCATAGGAAGAGATCAAAAAGATGCATGTGTTTCTGATTTTAAGGAAATGCTCTGTTCTGTGAGGTAAAAACTGGCTTAAAGGGGCACTCAGTAAAACAAATAAAACATTTCTGGCACCTTCCAATTGCTGTAAAGAATGAAAAAAAGACAGAACAAGATATAAATCTACAAGCCTTGGACTAGTTCTGTAGCTGTGACTACACAACAGAAACTTTCCCCTGTCTGTAAAAATCCAGTCTGTCAGCAAAACGTGGCTGCACTGTGGAAAAGTCAAACTGATTGAAAAACAAGACAGCTAAACTCACCTTAGCGACTGCTGTAAACTTCCTTGAACGGCAGAGAGCAAAATTAGAAGCAAAGAAACTAAGACGGAGTTCACCAAAGTCTCTGCATGCATGTTTAGATCCCCACCAGAAACCTGAAGTGAAGTGCCTTCAGGAATTTCCACTTTCCAAAACAGAGGGAGAACGGGCTGGCCAAATCCAGCTCGAACGCTTCAGAGGCCAACAGCGCTCTCCATATGAATGCCTTTGATTAGTTGTGACTCTCAGTGCAAAGGCAGGAAAGTGCCAAAAAAGAAAACTTTATTACCGTTATTCAAAACAGTTGTTTATAAACATAATTGCCGATTTTACTTTTCGTATCTCTGCACTACTGTACTTTTAAAATGGAGTTTTCAATAACAAACATTATAAAAACAGAATGGAGACAACTGGTTACGAAACAAAGAATATCTTTCAAGACTGTTTTAGCTTTAATCTCTTTCATTATGTTTTCAATTATATGTTTATCATTATGCTATTTTTTCCCCCCTAAAACAATAATAATAAGCAACATTAAATGAAGATTCTGGAGGAATATATATCAAGCTACAGGCTGTATTCCAATATTTATATGATTCATCTAGTTCCATGGCTGCAATCCACTTTCCATTAATAAACAATATTTTAAAGAAATAACAATGAAATATAAAATACACTACAGTTATACAGTAGCTGCAGACACCTACCTAGAAAATGGCTCTGTATTAAGCAAAATCTGCAGACTCAAAAGACAGCAGGTTATGACTGTATTTCGATTAAGCTAAATCATATATTTAATTTTATAGAAATTTAAAAAAGGAACCTCGTTTGAGTTTACAAAAGGACTGTAAAGATACAAGAACATTTCCTGTTTGTATTCGCTTTTAAAAGGTCTTGTATGTTACGCCGTAGCTACAGGTATACGTTTATCACGCCTCTAAGCGCTCGATCTCGACACAGAGTTCGACAATTTAAGGTAAAGATGCACATTTTACAAGCGAATTTAATAGCCTAGAATTTAATAAAATATAAAACTACAAAGAGGTAGGCTACGTGTTTTCACGGTGTCACAATGTTGACTAAGCTCTCGTGAAAATCCATATAGAGGAAGCGAGTTCAAAGCAACAGCTTAGTGAGCGTAAACAAAACACACTGGACCTATGACGGTGGTTCAGACGATACTTTGATCCTATGTTATATTGGTTTAAAACAACCTTAAGCGGCTGGCATATGGTTAAACTTTGCAATGGTGATCGCGTTGTCAGTCGTCGCCATTTTAGAACCGTCTTCTGTATTCCGTAAACAAGCTCAAAATCTATAAATAGGGCAATCATTAACTTCCGTATTTAAATATAAAATTTACCGCTATAATTATATGCTGCCTTATTTTTAATATTAGTAGGCTATTAAACCCTCATGTTGAATGCGACCAAAATTAGTGGCTTTTCAGTAAAATAATAGGACTATTCATGAAATAGCAAATGTGTTACTTCATAGCCTACAGAAATATAAAACAATTGTTTTGGCCAAAAGGAAGTGTTATTAATTCGTTAAAAAATCTAACAAAACACGTGACAACCTGCCCAAATAAAAATGTCACGACCTGCCTACATTTATGAAAAAATAACCTTAAGGCAAATAGTACGAGTTCAGCCCTTGACTCCTGTAATTTCAGATGAATGAGAATTAATATTATTTGTAATATCAATTGTTGTTTTACTGTTAGCCTATATAATTAGGCTATTGCATTTGTTATTTTAATTGCAGAAAAGGACTTTTCAATCAAACACATTTTAAATCTACTTGCTAAAATATTGTGTAAACTATCCCGATTAGCTATTATTTACTATTTCCGATGATAATTTCAGGATAAATCGATGTGTTCAATTATAATCAATAGGCCTGTTTCTAGTAGCCTATTTTAGTAGATAACGCTTATGTTTATTCAGGAATGTTTAACGGTGATATAAAATTCAAAGTTTTCCAATTCAGTTACATTTTGTCTGAATTTAACAGTTATTAAAAACGTGTTTACGTCAATACTGCTTTATGTTAGACATGTCAAGGCCTGCGGGATCTCATCCTGCGCGCTGTGCTGTAGCGGGTCACGCGCGTCCGGTGCGCATCTGTCGCGCGGCTGCTGTGCCTGAAGCTCGAGCTCAGTACAACGAGTCATGGACTATACACCGCGTTAACGGCGATACTCCAACAACCAGTAAGTCACAGACCGCTTATTCTGTCGTTTCGACACGTGAATTCGATTAGACCGTCAGATTAGAGATGTATTTTGTTTTATTCGGTTTGTTTGCATGTCTACCAGGAAGTGTATGTAACCGACTGCGAAGTCAAAAGGCCTTTGTTCAAAAATACAGCGCTGTTATAGATTGAAAACCTTTTCGGATACGCTTGTGACAAATTTCGACAGTAATACACCCAATGTCGTAATCGACATGACTTTATATTTTATGTAATTCGTGTGTTTTCTCGTAAGAGGTTATTTAGCAAGAGCTGTAGCCGCAGCAGCTCTGCTCTCATCTGTTGCCATGGTAACCGTGCAGCAGCAGGAGGAATCTCCCTGCATGATGCTCATGTATCATGGCTGATGTCACTGTGTTCCGGTGTGCCACGTAGCCTCAAGTATGCTGACATGATTTCGAGTCCGTTTGTTTTGCTTTTACGTGTGATGTACATTTTTGAAGACAGGTGGTGTGTAAAATGGAGGTCTTGTGTTGAATTTCTGTCTAGGTCAAACAGAAACAGGGTGTTTAATTGCATAATCATATGGCTTTACTTGGATCAACCTAAGATTAATGGTACTGATTTTGCAGATCTAAAAAAGTCTAGGTGGTTGGTAGTAAAAACACATAACTGGGAGGATGAACATGAAAGAGACAGAGAAAAATACTTTATTGATTTAATTTTAAGGGAGTCTCCACCAGGAATTATGTAGCAAACAGTGTCATAAACAATATTTGCCCACTGAGATTGATTTTCATTTTTTTAATACAAAAGTAGCTATAAACAATAGCACATCTTAACAGAACACATGCTTTGTAGGGATGCACCGAATATTCGGCCACCGAAAATTTTCGGCCGAAAATGGACCAAAAGTGCATTTTCGGTTTTCGGCCGGAAGCCTTTTGTCACCGAAACAGGATGTTATGGTGTATCGATGATAGTCAAAGATATCTTCTGTTACTGATGCCTGCGACGAAAGCAAGACGATTATTATTATTATCTATCAAAAATGGACTAGGCGCTTGTTTAGTTAAGCAGCGCAGAGAACCGCTTCTAGGACGCTCCAGAAACTTGCCGCGGAGCGTCGGAGCTGTAACGTGCCGCAGACGTGTACAGTGAAAATAAGGGGTAAGAGATTTATTCATCATATAGTGCATTTAGCTTTACTGATTATAACGCGAGTGTTTTTTAAAGTGCATAAACTCACGCTAGACAAAGCTAGTGATGTTCTCTAACAAATGTTCTTTGCTCGTTTTCTGTGAGTTAGATCCTTTTTAAACAACTAACGTTAAGGAAGTATGAGCATTAACGTTATATTATCCAGCACTGCAGTCATTAGGACCACCGAGGTGGTTTAGGCTGAAACAAACAAATACAATCAGAATTCGTCCATATAGTAAACATAAATATTCACATATGATGAGATAAAATGGCGCTAAACATATGCGTGAAGGCTGAATCCAGCTTCTTATTCACAGCTTCTTATTGACGTTATCCGTTCCACCTTAAAAACGCAATTCTTGCGCGGTTCTTAGCTCCTTATTCACGCGCATTAAACCGAAAGTAAACTGAACGTCAGCGCTCTGTACACGCAAGTCACATGCCCATAAACAAGACTACTCTTACAAAAAGGATAAGGAATTTAGTACATGGATAATTAAATAAAGTTGGCCAGTACAATATGATTTAATGTACACATGAGTGGGGTCAAGGTCAAACTGTTTAGTTTGATATTTTTTTTTTAATACTGTGCATTGTTGCAATGTGCTAAATAAATATTTGCATAATTTGTAATTGATTTATTCTTTGAAACTTTAATATTAATTTATGCAATTGGAATGCCTTGATTTTAGTAAAGTTAGTACACAGTCATAGCCATAAATGCAATGGTACTAATAATTGGCATAATTTCTTTCGGTGTTTCGGTATTCGGTTTTCGGCCTTGGTTTCCTCTTTTTCGGTTTTCGGTTTCGGCCAAGAATTTTAATTTCGGTGCATCCCTAATGCTTTGCTAAAATATATTAGAATTTTACATGGAATCTCTGTTTGATTTGACCCTGAACTGTCACGCTATTTTTTGTGAAATAGCTGTTGCAGGTTTTTGGAGTTGTTTGGAATGTTTCATTTCATAATTTCACATTTATTTTAGGATTTTAGGAAAGGAGAAACACTCCGGATGGATGACTGGCTGGTATGGCTAGGTCTATGTTAGTACAAACAACAGATAATTTAACTATGGGGCAAATTTCCAATACATTGAAAATATTTGAGGCATTTCTTCTTTTGACTTTTGCCCTCAACCCTGATTGATTTCTGTAAGTTTACATCTTAGACCTCTGTTTTAAAATCAAACATGAACAAAAAGTAGGCCATTCTACAGAGTTGGTGCAAACTGCTGTCCCACAACCAAAAACACATTTAAAAATCATTTAAGTATTTAAATCTTATTATCTTTTGAAACCCACAATAATATTTAAATATGAGTAAGCTTAATATATATAAAATCATCATTTAGTGGGTACTTTCAATTCAGAGGTGGCTGTCCCGAACCATAACCCCTACATTTTAACTTATGAAAATTGTACTGAAATATTTAGACATTTTATTCCATTGTTTTTAAAAAATCTTTTTGATTTACGAAAAAAGTGAAGTAAAAATAAGATTGATTTATTGTAAATTATGAAACGTTATGTAAAAAAATGTGTCCCGAATTTTCATGTCACTACCAAAACGGTGTATGTTTTAGTCCATTGTCTGAGGCTGATTTTAACTACACCCCTACATTCATGATCAGAAAATATTTATGTTTCCCTCTCTCTCATTGCTACATTTTGAGGTAAATGTTAAAAATTGTGAAAAATCTGTGTGTAACTTTAAAGAATGTCAAACGAAATTTGCTATAATTAAACCCGTTTATTTAGTTTTTATATGTGTACAACTGTAAAACTGTGCTAGCTAACCATGTGCTGATTAGCATCTTTGAGCTAAGTTCAAAACTATCTAAAATTGTCACTACCGAAACAGTCATGACTAAAACATTTGGTGAAGCCCTGCATATCATTGTTTCGGTAGTGACAGAAGGGAACACATCATTCTTTATTTGGGGGAAATAAACAACATTTTAATAAAGTTATGCAGATTTTTAGTATTTTAGTATGTGGGTTAAAATTCTGTAATTTGATGTGGTCGCTACTAAAACATGACTGTCACTATCAAAATGTGATTTCACTACCGGAACATGGGATATTCGTCAAAAATTAAGTATACTGAAGTATCAACTAAGATGTCATGATAGTGTTTGGTTAAATGCATATTTAATAAATTCTTAAGTTTGAAATCAGTATGAAATTTTTTTTGCCTTTTACAAAGAAATTCTGTATTCAAAATACAACAAATCTCAGAAATTACACTTGAAATGTTGTTAAAATTGTTATTGATTTACCTATGAAAACTTTTTTATAAAATAGAAAAAAATATATTTACAAGGAGTAAGCAAACTAGGTCAATTTAAATCTTCTTATTAAATTATATATTCCTGTGTTTCGGTAGTGACAAATTTGGTTAGAGAACAAATATTCCAAAACTTTTTGTATAAAAATACAATATGTGAATTAACTGCACATTCACTAGAAATGTGTACACTTATCCCACGAGACGAGACGAGACACGAGACTGGGTTCACGAGAATGAGATGAGATTTTGTAACTTTAAAGAAATCCTTAATAATGAAATATATAGGGAAAAATAGTATTTTATTCAACTGAAAAACAAAAAATATTGGTGCATTTTGATATGAACTTTATGAAATTAAACTTCTATTTTAATGAATTATATGCAGTAATAAACATGTAAACTTATGCTACATGATTCTACATGATTTTCTCATGATTCTGAAGGAAAAAAAAGATTAGTTTAGAAATCTAAACAAAATAACAATTTACTAGTGATTCTGACACAGCATTCATACCTGGTGGAAGAGGATAAACATTACAATACATACACGTGTTAAGATACTTTTAATCACTATTATAGACATTAAGTGTTTATCCCCAAACTATAAACTTTTATTCTAGTACTTCTGTTATTTAAATGTCTGTAATACAGAAATAATGATCATTATGTCATTGAAAGACAGGAATAAGATTGCATTGGCGTTCGAACAGAGATCGCAATCTTTTTAAGATGAATCGTGCAGCTCTAATGTAAACACTGCACATACTATCACGTTCTCGGGAGGCCAGACAGATCTCGCTAGATACATCGGATCTGGTCACATCCCTAGTACCTTGGATATTATACAATTTACATACATAGAAAATTTGTGGATTAGTGGACTATGAACCAATTCTGTAGAATAGCCCTAATATTATTTGAGTTATTAGTGCTGTACACATTACTAAAATGAATATAAATATGATGCACTTTTGTGTTTTGCACAATTATACACAGAGAAATGTGTATATATTATTCATTCATTTGAAGTTCATTGATTTTCTGTTTCTGTTTTCAGTCGTTTTTATACATAACTTGGATCAAATGAAAATATGAAGTTGGGTTTGGATCAGCTGTGCTATACTGTATACTGCTTTATATTCTGTATCAAATTTTAGAAACAAAAAGCCTTCGGGGCAATAATTATCCTTCTCATAGCCTATACAGTCTAATCTAAAACACAAACCACTTATGTAACAAACGAGCCTAAAAACTCATGACACCAGCCACCATTAAAGTGTTTAGCGATTGCATCCTGCCTTTAGGCAAATAGTCCTTTCTGTAAAAGTGAAACTAATTGTAGTCTTCTGCAACTTACTCCTACATTACTGCACTTACACCCTGTAATTTTGTTTTCAGTTGTCTTCAAACCTCATCTATCAACATATGCTAACTGTAGCAATTACTTTGCAAATTGCCTGTGACTACATAGAAGCTGTTCTGAGGACACCACTGTGTTCTTGACATAAATGTAAAAACTTTTAAGATTCAACTTTCCATTGTAGGCTTCAGATTGTACTCTACATGTGAATCTTGCCATTGTTCCCGAACTGACCTTCGAATGACCTTGATGTGTTGTGATTTATGTTACATCTGGCTTTGAAATGTTGACCAACTCCAAAAAAAGCTCTTCGTCATGTTGTACGATGTTTGACGCACGTAGGCCTGCGTGACCTTACTGGACATGACAGTTTGCTGGAGTGGATTTGTTCCTTTTGTGTTGATATCACATGTAAAGGTCAAGCTTTCAGCCGTTATGTGATGCAGCATTCATTGACGCGACTCCTTAATAAATAAGAATAAAAGGCTAATGATGTTCTTGCAGGATAGACCTCGACTCCACCGATCAGCTGTCTTTCGTGTTGAATTCAGTTCCTCTCTATGCCGGGGATGAATGCACCAATGAGGAGCCTGACCGTGAGTAACCTGGTTCCACAAACCCATCCGTCCATTACTCCGCCACTCAGTGTTGCATATATGCCTTGTCTGATGTGGTGGACATTATTTGTCGATATTATTGTACCCGTTTGGTACACCATATGCCATGTTGACTAACTGTTGTGTGTTATTTACAGGGTATGCCTGATCGCATGTTATGTGCAGTGCTGGAGCAATTTCAGCTTTACTTTTCCCGTTGGTATGTGCGCTTTGTTTCAGTGAGTGTGTGATATCCATGTTTTATTCTTGTCCTCGGTAAGAATGGCTCTAGCGCCAGTATTATGCAGTCTCATTATCGGTCGCCTGTCGTTTGTGTTACGCTGAAGATCCACTGTGATCTTTGAAGAAGGTAAGTCTGTATTTCTATGTCAAGTCAACAGTCTGTGTTTTATGTACATCATATGCTTGATTGTGTTTAATGGTGGCTGTGCAACACTACGATACATTTTGTCTGGTACATACATACAGAGCTGTGTCCTCATGTCGTACTGTACAGCCACAATGAACACATAGCTCAAATCTGTTTGCATGCTATAGTCACTAGATGTTTTTTTTTTTTTTTTTGCTTAGAACACTTCTTCTGAGGTGTATTTCATACCACATAATTATATTAATTAGCATTTTGCCTGTTATAAGCTATATTGCTAAATCTCTTTTTGTTTTCCTTTATTTTGTTTTATATTTATTAAGTGCTTATAGGCACGTATAGAGTTAGCATCTAATAAAGAATAATTCCAATGGCAGCAAACAGAATTTGAGCTTTGGCTGATGTGTGGTTTAAGTTAGCATTTGTGGTCGATGTGCTTTTGTCTTCCAGATCCACTCTCTCTATAGCACAGCGAGCCCAAGCATGCTGAAGAGGAAGCAGAGCTCGCGGGTCGAGGCCCAGCCTATGACTGACTTTGGGCCAGATGAAACACTGACAGACAGTGCTGACATTCTCTGGATCAATAAACCAGTATGTGAACAAATCTCCGAAACCTTACCATGTGTCACAATAATTTGTGAACCACACATACTCGCAAAAAGAGATACTTAACAAGCTAAAACCTTGATCTAACTAGGTGCAATTTCATACAATAGGACCAATTTATTTGATGGTGTTTGCACTACAAACCAGTGTGTTTATGATCACATTAAAATAATATTAAAAAAGTTGCGATTTTATAGTTCCTAGTCATATCAGCCTAGAAAATCGCAGCTTTTCATTTTCTGCTTGTCTTAGTACACAATGTAACTATAGAAGAGTCAAGTTTTAAATAGGAAAAATATCGAAAGTCTTTGGTTTTATTTTTGAGCGTGATGCTTATGGTCTAATCTGATTCAATGATTTATGCTAAGCTATGCTAAAAGAGCTACTGAGAGAACCGGAGATCGTCTGAATGGATTCGGAAGCAGTAAAACTCATCTGTTTAACTCTGGGGGAGTTGGAAAATTAGCCTATTTGCAAGAAAAAAGTGTTCCTTTAATATGTTAAGAAATATGCCTAAAATAACTTTTAATGTCACTATTGATGAGAATTGTATAATCTTTAAATAATGTCATTAAGTGCAAAATATTAAAAGTGTACAGTTTTACTTTAGCACAAATATACCAAGTATATCTTTAGTTGGACTTCAGCACTACTTCTGCACAATTAAAATGCATTAAATACTAAATTAGTTGTTCCATTTTAGCAGACTTTAAATATACCAGTTTAATAAATTAAAGTACATTTGTAGGGTATTTTTTTATTAATTACATGATATGTACATGTATTGTAGTGTACTTTGCATGAAATAAATGTATTTTAAATACATTTTAGTATATTTATTTTTCACTAGGGTTGTTTAGCCTACCAAGATTACAACCCTCATTGGTCCAAAATCCTATTCTGCATAACTCTATATTAAATGACTTGCACCATTGTCATTTTAAACCTGATTTTTTTTTATTCTTACTATTTTTTTTATTAAACACAACTGGTGTTATGAACAATTCTCTCTCTCTTTTACATATAGCAATTGACCAGGAACTTTCAAGATTCAATACGTTATAAGTGTAGCCCATCTTGTGCGCTATATTCTAAGTTTTCTGATACAATACAGTAGCTGTTTGTGAGGAACACATTGACATTTTAAAGTATAGTTCACCCAAAAAGTAAAATTCTGTCATCAGTTACGTACCCTCATGATATTCCAAACCCTTCATTCATTTTCAAAACACAAATTAAGACATTTTTGATGAAATGCCCTGAGTAGACAGCAATGCAACCACCACATTCAAGGCCCAGAAAGGTAGTAAAGACATTGCTAAAATAATTAATGCAACATCAGTGGTTCAACTTTCATTTTATAAAGCTGTAAGACAAAAATACAGACTTTATTCAACATTTTTTTTCTCTGCCATATGCAAGGTCAGAAACCTCTTGAATTTCATCAAAAATATCTTAATTTTTGTTCCGAAGATAAACAAAGGTCTTACCGGTTTGGAACGACATAAGGGTGAGTAATTAATGACAAAATTGTCATTTTGTCTGAACTATTCCTTTAAATTGCTATTCATCCTCTACTGTGTGTACCTGCTCAGTTGGGAAAAGGTGCAAAACTAAGACCATGAGGATGTTCCAGACTCTAAAACAGATTGTGTTTTTTGTCCTCAGTGGGTTCATTCTCTCCTGCGGGCCTGTGCCATAATCAGTGTCATTTCGGTGTGTATGAATACACCTAAGACCTTTGAGCACTACCCACCTCTGCAGTATGTCACCTTCGCTCTGGACACGCTGCTGATGTTCCTCTACACTGCAGAGATGATCGCCAAAATGCATATCAGGGGCATCATCAAGGTAACGCACTCAATCAGCATTGTCACAATTTATAACGGAAATAGGATAAGGAAAAAAGACTGTGTCCTTTGGAAGTGAATAAAATGGGCAGGTGGCTAAATAACGTGTGGACAGTTTAATTGGTGAATCAAGGATAACAACCGCACAGACAGACATTGAATAAGTGAATCATTTGCTTCCTGAACCTGCAAAGAGATGCCTGGAAATTTCTTTATCTTTCTTCTGGCACGGAAAGCTGTAAGGTTTATGTAGGCGATAGAGTAATTAATTTGTTCCTTTAGACCTGAGATCGTGTGAGGACAGGGTGATTAACCTTGCAGCAATTATATGCGAAGTTAACACATGCATTTTAATTTTATTGAAGGAGCGTAACTCACAGCATTATACTGGTGGCAGTGACCTCAACTCAGTTAATTAGGCCAGAATATTTGTTTTGGATTTCCATCTTTTGAGTGCACGTTATGATCTGTGAAATTCAGTGACTTGTTGTTTTCTTTATCACTGTTAGCAGGTATATTTTGCCATTGGCTGGGAGACAGCATTAGTTGCTAATGCAGTAGTCTAAGCATTGAATTCATGTAAATAATTCTTTATCTCTTGTGAATTAGGTCATCTATTTTCATCTTAAGTAACTCATTCATTAGCATAAACAGTATTCCAAATTCAATCTCTGCCAGTTGCTGTTAATGAAGTCAGTCAGACCTTCACACAGTTTTTAAGCTATCCATTTAATAAATCATGTTTTTTGGACTGCTAATACAGTGTGAGATCTAAGCACCATAGCTGATCAGAGGCTCTGAAATCCCAAGGGATTTCTGGGCGGATGTCTTGGGAGAACAAGTGCCACCGGTGCATGAAGACAATCTGCGCTCAAGCAAACAAACCTAAGCATATCACACCCTTGATGTCATTTCCTGTGCACCAGCTGCTTGTGTGAATAGGTAGTTGACATGATAAACCCTGTGGTGTGACATGCAGCAGTTTATTTAAAACAAATCTTTGACTTTATTTGTGACTCTGGACTACAAAATCAGTCATAAGGGTAATTTTTTTTTTAATTGAGATTTATACATCAGTTTTATACAAGCTGAATAAATAAGTTCTTAGCAATGCATATTACTAATTACATTTACAAATTATCCTCATGGAACATGATCTTTACTTAATATCCTAATGATTTTTGGCAATAATAATAATAATCTATAATTTTAATTTTATGTATTGTTGGCTGTTGCTACAAATATACCTGTGCTACTTATGACTGGTTTTGGGGTCCAGGGTCACAGTTGTATTTAGAGAATATATGGAATATTTGTACTTAAAAAAAAAAAAATAATAATAATAATAAAATAAATAAATATATCATATACTAACATTCAAAAGTTTGGAGTCGTTAAGATATTTTTACGTTTTAAGCTTTTCTTTATGATCACCCAGGCTGCATTTATTTGATCAGAAATATAGTAAAAACAGTAATACTGCAGTTTTATCCTATTTTAATATATATTTTTTTCTAGGGCTGCGATGATAAATGGATGCATCGTTCGTCCAAGTTATTTTTTTTTAAACTTTGGCCATGTTTAGCATGATAATCCAACTCTTTAACACTGTAAGCAACTCTGAATACATGAAACACCATTGTACCCCCCCTTTAATGAAAAAATTGCTTTATTAAAATGAACTATTTATAAGCTGCCAGAAATTGATACATTTTGGTCAATATTGAGAATTAAACTATATTTTGCTGAATGTGTTTTTGTGATGGCACCTTGGGTAATTTAGGCATGGTATGAATAAATAAATACTGACAATAAAACTACCAGTAGGTGGCAGCAAGTCAAGGACGAAACACCATGTTGTTCTGCACACATGCTGATATTCAGGAAAGTACATTGCTTGTGCAATGAATATATTATATATTATATATATAAACATACATGTTTTTTTTTTTAATTACTTGAATTATAAGGGCTTTCTAATCGCATTCTAATAAGCTTCATCATGCAGTTAATGCTTCTGGACTCACTTTTTGTTTGTTTTTTGCAAAGTCGGTGGCATACTCAATAATGTCAGCTCTCCTATTGACTTTCGGTCCCTTACAGTCACACTTACAGCACAGTAACATGTTGTGAAGGGAATGTCTTTAAACTCTAATCAAGGAAAATAGCATACTTTCTGTTGTCTTCTTTTAAAGAACTTCAAAAGTTGCGCTTAAACAATGTTGCATGAAAAATCATGAAAACTTGCTTCAGCTTGTGACAATACAGAGGTCTGTATTGCCAATAGTCGTTATGTAGTTCGAAAATTATCAAATATATTTTAACATTTCATTTTGCATGATACGTTTTACATAAAACACAACATTAATAATCCAAAGGGGATGGTATGGGGGGATGGAGGTTTTACAGAGGGGATGCTTTTCATAATTTTTTTCAACCAGAGGAATGCTATCCCACCGCTTCCCCTCTCAAATTGAGCCCTAAGTATGTGTAAGGAATTGGAAGCAAGCAGAGTATGGCTGTTTCTAAAGCATGCAGTGCTATCTGCTGTTAAAAACTAAGCTCAGAATCAGTTTGAGAGAGAATCGCAATGCATTCGGAAATCAATGTAGAATCATTTCTCGATTTGCGATGCATTAATTTATTTCCCAGCCCTCATTTTTTGTCACGTGATCCTTCAGAAATCAATCTAATATGCTGATTAAAAATAGTTGTGCTGCTTAGTATTTTTTTTGTGGAAACGGTGATACATTTTTTTCTGGATTCTTTGATAAATAGAATGTATTTGAAATAGAAATGAAGTTACATTATATATTTGAAATGAATTTGAACCAGACATTTAAATTCATAACAGGACTATTTGAAATGAAAGCTTAAAAGATATTCTTAAAAGAAACTAGTAACATGAATGAAAACATATAGGCATGTTATGCATTCACTGCATGAATATAAAGGACCCCTAGCTTTATGTTTTTGGATTGTCATTATTATTCACTGTATTCTTTGTGTGCTTTACCACTAGAGACATAGTTTGATAGTTCTCATTACATATATTTTTTTGCACCACGTTTAGGTCTTCTGGGTACTTAGGGCGCACACTCGTTAGGCAATGTCTGGCAGGATAAATACTCTGTAGTGCTCACACTTCTGTTTGCTGAATTTTGCTGGCTCTGTTGTTAACAGCTGCCACAATCTTTCATTAAACTGGCAGACCAGCTGCCACTCACCTGTGGACTTTCATTTACAGCCTGTGTCTTATCACCTGCCTCTGTTTCCAGGGAGAGAACTCCTATGTTAAAGACCGCTGGTGCATGTTTGATGGCTTTATGGTGGTCTTCCTCTGGGTCTCTCTTGTGCTACAGGTAAGAAAATTGCCTTCAGTGTTATTTCCCAAGTAAATTGTTTCTTTCAAATTAAAAAGAACTGAGCTCCATAGGGAACCCCACTCATCCACTTGTTGCTCCGAATGGTCTCAAGGTGTTTGAAATAGCAGAGATTGTGGACCAAATGTCACCCTGGGGAATGCTACGAATACCGAGGGCCCTCATTATGATCCGAGCCTTCCGAATCTACTTCCGATTTGAATTGCCGCGTTCCCGCATAACCAACATTCTCAAGTAAGAGCCCCACGAGCGAAAAGAATGTGAGAAATGTCAGCTTGTTTCCATATCAGCCACTTAAAATTCACTTCCTTTCAGGCGGTCGGGGGAGCAGATCTGGAGTGTGTCCATATTTTTGCTCTTCTTCCTGCTCCTGTATGGAATCCTGGGGGTTCAGATGTTTGGCACCTTCAATCATCACTGTGTCACCAATGATACACAGAAAGGGTAAGCAAGTTTCATCACTATTCTCTTTAAAACGCTGAGCCCGTTTTTACCACGTAATTAAAAATAAAAAGGTAATTGTGAGTGGATATCTCGTAATTTCGTAAGATTTTTTTCTCAGACCTCTAAGATATAAATTCCTGAAGATTATATCTCAGAATTCTGTGAAAAAAATGTCAGAATTGTAAGAAATTCTGTCATTTGTGTTATTTTTTTATGTCATGGCAAGAATAAGCTTCCATATTAAGTCCAATAAAATCATCTGTCTTAGATTTAACTTAATTCCGTTTTTAGAATAAAAAATTAAAAAGGTAATTGATGTCTCATGACTTCATTATGTCTAGGAATTCTGCGTTTACTGTATATCTCACAATTCAGAATTATGAGTTTACATCTCACAGTTCTGTTATTTGTTTCCACTATGAAATAAAAAATTAAAAAGGTAATTGTAACTTTATCTCACAGTTCTGACTTTTTGTTGTGTTTGTGTCTCGCAGTTCTGAGAATTGTCAGAAAAAATGTCAGAATTGTGAGATATAGACTCATAATTAAGAGAAAAATAGTCTGAACTGTGAAATTAAAAAATCATAATTGCCTTTTTCTTATTTTTTATCCCATGGCAGGAATAAACTTGCATATTAAACACAATAAAGTCAGCTGTATTAGATTTAACTTGATTCATTTTTTGCCACGGAATAAAATAAAAGGTAATTGATATCGCATGACTTGATATATCATAATTCTGCCTTTTTTGAATCAGAATTGTAAGATAGATATAAATTCCTTGAGATTATATAATATATCACAATTCAGAATTATGAGTTTACATCTCACAGTTCTGTTTTTTTTGTTTCCGGCATGACATACAAATTTTAAAAGGTAATTTTAACTTTTTGACTTTTTGCTGTGTTTGTGTCTTGCAGTTCTGAGAATCGTGAGGAATAAATGTCAGAATTGTGAAATATAATCTCAGAATTGAAAGAAAGATATCTGAAGTCTGAATTGTAAGATAAAAAGTCATAATTACCTTTTTGTTATTTTTCTTAATCCCGTGGCAGCAATAAGCGTCCATATTAAATCCAATAAAATCAGCTGTCTTAGATTTAACTTAATAGCCCAAGAAGTCAAGAACTTTGTGGGGGGAGTTTTATCACACGTCTTGTGTTTTATTATCCCTGGGATGATTCAGGGGATTTAACATTATGCTGCAGTTTTTCCTGGCATCAGCATGAGATAAGAAGTATGCGTCTGTTGCTGTACACCTCCCACACACATCTGTTCTTTGGAATATAAATCCCATCAGCAGCTGTAAATGGTATTAATAACAGATCATCATTTTCATCATGTGATGTCACGGCCTCATAAACACTAAACAGTAAGAACGGCCACATTATATGATATGTTTGTTTGAATTTCTCATTTCATGTGGAGGTGCTTGATAAGCCTACAGAAAAATTCATGGCTAAAAATGAACAGTAAATCTTGCTGGAACGCTCGCACGCTTCCCAACTTAAGGGCGTGACGAAAGCAGGGTTGAGCGCAGTTTTAATGCAGTGTGTGTATGGAGCTGTGGAGGTGGTTCTCTTTTAAAACCCAGGCCTATTTAATATTCCCTTGCAAATGAGTGGCGTGTCAGAGCCGGCTCTAAAACAAAGAGCCTAAACCATCAGCAACAGAGGAGTGTGCTGAGCACTAATCACAATAATTAACGTTTCCTGTGTTGCCTGGGCGTCGCGCACATGCTCGCCTTTTTTCAGCAGCCTGGCCTCAATCCGTCTATGTGCACGAGAGACAAGAGCTCCTACATTGCAAGATATTTCACCCTGACCCTGCATTGATATTCATTCAAAAGGAGTTAGGCACAGGTTAAAAAAAATATTGTCTGCCATATAATATATGTATACCGGCAGGATTTTCATGCACCACGCAAGTGGAAGTGTATTTCAGAAAAACTCATTGTTGATTATCTTGCAGAACTACACAGTATGTGTCCTTCACACAGAGTAGCAGAGATTTGAATCACACAGGGATTCAGTGGAATAAATGTGCAAGGGAGTTTGCCAGACTCACGTCTGTTGGGGATACATTTTTAGATTTGATGTCACAACGTTTTACTTTTCAGGTGCTTAAATATGGATGAGAACAGGCTGATGACCTTGCCAATCATAAACTGTCACCTTGTTCAGAAAATGTCCCACACATTTCTCTCAATTACAAACATAGGCTACAGCATGTTATGAATATGATACATTCTCTTTTTGTCGCTGTCATTTTAAATGTATGCTATTTACTAATAACACAAATATTTTTATTCAAGTCATAAAAGAGGTTTTAATCAAAAGGCATGTCCATTTCAAATAAAATGAATAATTTATGGTGTTATTAGTATCTTTGGAGTTGTTTGTTCACTAGGATGATCTCTTCGGCGGATTATTTATCACTGTATAATTAGAGCTATTTTGATTCGCCGCTGTGTCTCTGATTGGCCTTTGTGATACTGCAATCAATGATCCCCACTCATTTCGTAGTCCTTAGTAAACAATTTGAAAGTATGTCTGGCGAGCCAATTTAAAGGCATTAATTTTCATTAGTAACATCAAGTGCCTCCTGAAGTAACACCTGTGGCCCAAGCTAAAGCCATCTATGTGTGTGTGTGTGTGTGTGTGTGTGTGTGTGTGTGTTAGAATAGGTATATTTTTACCATCTTTCCAGAAATACCATGTAAGGTTCTATTAATGTAAAATTAATAGAAAAATACACTTTTTTTTTTTACTGTTCTGTTTATATACAGTTCAGTTACTAAATAGAGCAGATACAGTCTATAACCTAAGCAACATATAAAAATGAAAATCTGAGCGCATTGAAATTAGTAGTAGTACTCTAAAATGCAAAGAAAGAAAGAATAAAAATTAATTCCTTGAAGCTTTGATACAAATGTTACCTGTGACCAGAGTTGTGGACTCAAGTCGCATGACTCGAGACTTGACACGGACTCAAGTCACAAATTTGATGACTTGTGACTTGACTCAACATAATTAAAGAATACTTGAGACTTGACTTAGACTTTGACAGCAGTGATTTGAGACTTGACTTGGACTTGAATCCTGTGACTCGGCAAGTCTTTATGGCTATATATTCTAAAAAAAATAGCAACAGAGTTCTGATCAATATAGGCTGGTTACTGAAGCTATGATTACAATGGTATGATTAGCTCAGCTTTTGGCACTGGGCCAGAGAAGGACTCGCTAAGTGAGTGCTTTTATTGTTTTTATCAACATAATTAGGTTGACCATACGTCCTCTTTTTGGACTTAAAAAATGCGACTTTCTACAGTCTCCATTTATTGTGTGCGTTTTTGTATTAAAGCCTTGCGCAGGACTGTTTTCTTAATCCCGCTCCCGCAAATATATTGAATATATTTTTCTTGCATCATGGATTCGCTATCAATGTGCAGAGTATTTAAATCGCTTTAGATGCAGCTCATGTTGGATGTACGGTTGCCAAATCTGCATTTTTTTTCTATGGAATTGGTCTGATTTAAAACTATTGCGGCGGGTTGATTTTTCTCACGTGGGTTAAAAGTTTGACTGAATTCCATTTGACTGAAATGCTTGTATTGAAACATTTTCCATTCAACCTGTGATAAAACTGTGGTAGATATTAGTTTTGTGAAGGATGGTCATTGTGGTAGGAAGCTTTTTAGCTGTGTTCATGATCAATCTGCATAACGGTGACTGTAAAATATGTAGAACTGGTACGGAATTTACATATTTTGATACTAAAACTAGGACCCCAACTGATTCAATTGATTCATTCAAATCACTGAATCATAAACAAATGAAACAGTGGACTTAAATTATTCATTCAATTGGCCTATATTTGTTCACAATGATTAATTCCTCAATGAAACTAATTATTGTATCTTTGCAATTATTCTTACTATACTATTATTGACTTGAAATTTACTGTGGTAATTAATACAGAGACACTAATTTGGGAAACAGCACTGATGACTTGTTTAGGATTTGAAGCTTAAAGTTGAGCTTAAACTTGCCCGTCTTGACTCGGGACTTGACTCAAGACTTGAACGCAAAGACTTGAGACTTACTTTTTACTTGTAAAACAATGACTTGGTCCCACCTCTGCCTGTGACTGTACTAACAAATGCTGAAGAAAACAGGATTGACTTCAGTATGAAAAAGTATTTTTCTCTTTTTTGCCAGTAAAATATCTGAACACCCTTAAAACGTAAACATTTCTTAAAGATACAGTGAAATCTTAAATTGCATAAGACATTAAGACTTGTTTTCAGACAATATATGTTACAGTTACATTTTTTAGTATTTAATGAGTTTTATGACCAAATGTCATAAGTATAGTAATGCCAGTAAATTTTGGTCCCCATAAGGAAACAAGCTTATAAATCAAACTGAATGAAGTGTTGTGAAATTCTAAAATAGCAGAAAGTTCTCTGCATTAAATTATGCAGGGCAAATGTGAAATCAAAAATTATTTTAGCTGTTGACTTGATATTGTTTAGTGTTCTGGGTGCACTGCCATTAATATGATATATAATAAATAATATTTTATTTATATATATATGTATGTATTTATTTATTTATTTCAACTCCTGAGTCCTGTACAGGGCAATTAGAATCACACCTGTTAGTAAATACGGTTGTTAGTCCCAAATGCTGACTGTGTAAATGTTGCCAGAGAGGAGCAGGATAACACTGCTAGTCTGTGAGAAAACACCAGATGGCCTGTTACAATATAATGGTTAATTTGATCAGATTTAACATTTGATGATGATTCTTTGAAAACACTCTTTGGTCTTTTTCCAGTAATGTGACATGGAACAGCCTGGCGATCCCTGATACACACTGTTCTCCAAACGGGGAGGGTTATCAGTGTCCGGCGGGATTTAAGTGTATGGATCTGGAAGACTTGGGACTCAGCAGACAGGAACTCGGATACAGTGGCTTCAATGAGCTTGGTGAGTCATGGTGATGCTGCACATTTGTCCATCTGCAATGCTAAAATGATATTTGTAATTTTGTGTGAATTTTTAATATTAGTTTTTCTTTAGCTCTCTCCAGTTTGCATCTGGAAAATTTGTTCTGCTGTTGCTAGAAATCTAATATTATGCATTTAAATATAATGAATTCTGAATATCATTGAATTCTTCCTTCATGCCCAGATTGGACACCACTGGCATACGCTAAAACCATTATCCCTAGCCTTTTTACTAGGAAATTTGAACTCGCCTAGTTTAGTTTTATGCTTTCTGTGGAAATTATACCATCTCTGCCCTATGTAATTATTTACAGTGATCAAGAGCAATTATGTCCTTTTTTGACTAAGTGTGAGTAATTGTAGCATTGTTGGCTGAAGCATTTTCAGTTGATCTATGCATAATGTGAAAGCAAACATAAACAGATAAATGCCCTCTGTCGCTGCATTTAGGAAATGTTATTATTTTCAGCAAAGCTTATATATCAAAGCATCGTGAAGGCAGTTTCACAAATAGACCAGTTTATTTAAGCACCTTGATCTGTACGAAGCAGCATGCCGCATTTTTATCGCTCCCATTTGAGATAAATCCACTAGAAAGGTACACAGAGCAGTGCCACTAATCTCCAAATAGCCATGAAGGGAGGCTTTTC
The DNA here is from genome assembly GCA_033026305.1 of Cirrhinus molitorella. Classification (NCBI taxonomy): domain Eukaryota; kingdom Metazoa; phylum Chordata; class Actinopteri; order Cypriniformes; family Cyprinidae; genus Cirrhinus; species Cirrhinus molitorella. The sequence continues at coordinate 18,112,466 of CM065122.1, forward strand.
CCTTTAAAAAAATACCAATTGTGGCTTTGAACCGTTGACTTACAGAACACTGCGATCTGCGAAAGGGCCCTTCTTCGTCCTCTTTATAGAGTTCAGTACACAGATAAGTCATGTGTAAGTCAACCAGAACCGCTCCTGCATCAGTGATCTGCTGTCCGTTCATCCGTGTTCACAGTGTGGTTTGCAGCCTCAACAACAATGCCTTTTTTGGGCTTCCAAGATTCAGGGATGCAGAAACGTGAAGTATGATTGGGAAAAACTCCAATGTCAGGGTTAATATGTTTTCTTTTTCTGCTGATCCAGTTGGACTGCCAACATTTTTACTAACCCCACCACAAAATAATGTTTACAATAAATCCTGTTACTCAAGTTATTGTAAGAAATTTATGGGAATTAGAAATTACTCAAACTAGTTTTAAGGGACATTTCATTAAACAATGAAAATTCAGTCATTTATTCCTCACCCTCATGTCGTTCCAAACCCGTGAGACCTTTGTTCATCTTCAGAACACAAATTGAGATATTTTTGATGAAATCCGAAAGCAATTATTGTAATGCTTCTATTTTATTTATATTAAATCACAATTTTTTGCTGGCTTTTTTAATTAAATTCATTTAAAGCTGTATTAACTGAGTGGTAGGAATATAGTCAAATCTTTTGGAATATTAGTGTTTAAGGATTGCTGAGCTATTGTCTTTTTTCATAGAAATGTCTTAGCATACTCTCTTAGGCCATTCAGGATGAAATGGGAATAGAGTTTCTTTTTCCCGTTTGCTAGGCATCTCTGGACACAGTGATTTATCCCTAAGTGATTTTTAATGGGAGTCCTTAGTTTGCCAAGTGCATTTCCCTCTAATTCATCCAGGGAAAGACTCTGTTACTGTTTATACTGAAGTATGTGCTTTATCTAATGTGGATTACATATCGATTTAACACTGTTTTGTGACAAAGCCAAGTGAAATAGGGTATTTCATTAATATAGGTCCCTGTAAAGGGTATGTTGTATGGATGGTGGAGCTAACCTTTGCAGGGCTCTGCCAGTGTCCTTGGCCCACTCTGCCCCTGGACCTGGTGGGAAATGGCAGGAAGCAGAACTGAGTGGCATGCTTCCTGCTGGCCTTTGGCAGCCGTATCGCAGCACGGCATCATGGGTCACTGTGAGTGCAGAGATAACATCATTGAGGGCTTGAAACTAGAGAGCATCTCATACACTGTGTGTATGAAATAAGTCATTTGTTTATGCCATAAAAGCTGTTAAAGAAACAGTGCTGTTATATATTTGTATATGCATATTCTAGTACACATTACACAGGGTTTGGAACAGTTGTGAGGGTGGCTAAATAACAGAATCAAAACTGTAAATAACAACAGGCTATTCATTTAGGTTCCTTGAGGATTTCTCCTCTTTCTCTCATCTTTTATGAAGAAATCACACTTGTATGATAAAAAAAGACATAATGCAACATAGCTATGAAAGCTTTCTGTCCTTGAGTGTGTAGTTCTTCATTTAGCATAGTTCCTTTGATACACAGATACTGTTAAACTCCAGCACAACATGGAATCAAAGAGTACTCTCGAAGTGAGGATAACCATCTCATTCAGCTGTTTGGAGAGAGAGGAACGCATAGCTGGGTAATAGGAAGCACCTGACAAGGTTCACTAATGCCAAGACTGTGTTTATGTCTGAATTTTTGTGTCTCAGTGCCCAGTCAGACCACTTTAGGGGCACAAGAGCATCTCAGACACAGGCTTCTCCCCCTCCTCTGTCTTCTCGTGTCCCCGTTATGACCCCTCCTGTTGTCTCCTCTCGCAGGCACCAGTATATTCACTGTATATGAGGCCGCGTCTCAAGAGGGATGGGTCTTCATCATGTATCGAGCCATCGACAGCTTCCCACGCTGGCGCTCGTATTTCTACTTCATCACGCTCATCTTCTTCCTCGCCTGGCTGGTCAAGGTGGAAAAATCCTTTTCTTCTCACATCAGGGATCTTCAAAAATGTATTCATAATCTGCACATTGGTTCTTCTTCATTTCTAAACATAGAAAAGTGAGGGTTATTCTGGGAGTCCAAAATATAATTATATAACAGTATAAATATATAACAGTAAAAACAGAAATATTATTACATGTTAAAATGACTTGATATTATATATTTTTTAAAACTTAATTTATTTCTGTGATGGCAAAGTTGAATTTTCAGATTCACATGACCCTTCAGAGATCATTCAGTGTATATTATATATTAAATCGAAATAAATCTAATGGGAGTCCTTAGTTTGTCAAGTGCACTTTCCTCTAATTCATATATATATATATACTGCAGCTAAGTAAGTAAGATTTTTAATGTTTTTTTAAAGGTGTTTCTTATTCTTATTAAGACTGCATTTATTTGATCAGAAATACAGAAAATGTAATATTGTGAAATTTTATTTTAATTTATTCCTGTGATACAAAGCTGAATTTTCAGCATCATTACTCACTAGTCTTCAGTGTCACATGATCCTTCAGAAATCATTCTAATATGCTGATTTATTATCAATGTTGAAAACAGTTGTGCTTCTTAATATTTTGTAGGAGCCTGTGATTTTTTTTTTTTTCCCAGGATTCTTTAACAAATAAAACGTTGAAAAGAACAGCATTTATTTAAAATAGAAATCTTTTGTAACAATATAAACTACCATCTAAAAGTTTGGGGTCAGTTAATTTTTATTCTTTCTTTTTTTTTTTGAAAGAAATGAATACTTTTATTCACCAAAGATATGTTAAATTGATAAAAAGTGATAGCAAAGACTTATATTGTTAGAAAAGATTTATATTTTTATTAAATGCTGTTCTTTTATTCATCAAGAATCCTGAAAAAAGAATCACACTTTCAAAAAAATGAAATAAAATATTAAGCAGCACAACTGTTTTCAACATTGGAATATAACCGGAATTAATCTGCATTTTAGAATGATTTTTGAAGAATCATGTGACACTGAAAACTGAAGTAATGGCTGATAAAAATTCACCTTTGTATCACAGGAATAAATTATATTTTAAAATATATTTATATAGAACACCATTATTTTAAACTGTAATAATATTTCACAATATTACTTTTTTTTTTCAGTTTTTTTTTTTTTTTTGGTCAAGTAAATACAGCCTTGATGAGCATAAGAATTCTTTAAAAAAAACGTAAAAAGCCTTACTGATCCCAAACTTTTGTGCTGCTTTTTTGTGATACATTTCCTTTTTTTCAGGATTCTTTGATGTATAGAAAGTGCATTTACTTGAAATAGTTTTTACATTTTTTACATTTTTTAAACTACTACTTTTAATCAATTTATTCATCCTTGCTAAATAGGTATTAATTAAGAAGTTTAAGTTTAATTCATATAATTGGTTTTTACAACAGAAAATCTTTTTAAAACATCCAAACAGAATTAAATTAAACCATTTTAATAAATGTTAAAGACAATGTTACATATGACATATTGTAAGTGTTTTATCATGAACACAGATCTGTGCTCAAATGTTTTACTTACATGTCTGGCAACAAGCACAAGCAATCAATGAAATCATAATTTCTGGGCATTCGTTAACTTTTCATGATTTCTTTTACTTGTGTTCCCAGAATGTGTTCATCGCTGTGATTATAGAAACTTTTGCTGAAATCAGAGTGCAATTCCAGCAGATGTGGGGGTCACGAAGCAGCACCACGTCAACAGCTACTACACAGGTAAACTAAACACGCTTACGCACATGTGCACGAAAAGCAAGCTTTGGTGTATGATTCATATCCCACATTTGTTAATCCGTTTGATCAAAATGTATGGGGAGATGTAATTGAACCAGCTGATGCAAAATTATCAAAACCTTCAATATCAGCATTTATAATTATTAAGCACAGACCAATGCACACCAACGCAGACATCTGAAGGAATTCTTCCATAATTCCCTGGAGGATATGAGTCTGGCTTCCCTGGCCTTCAGCAGGCAGGATACACCCGACAGCAAGCTGTTTTTTTTAAATAAATTTGGCTGCTTGTCAGGTGGGGGCCTCGAACGGCACAGAGAGATCTGATTGGGCGGCTGGCAGACTCAAGGGTGAGTCATAGAGGAACGTTGCTGAAAGTGCAACAGACCGAAAGAGAGGAAAAGACAGAGTGTGTATGTGTGTGTGTGTTTGCGGTTCTGTCATTCAGCCTAAATTTGATGTGACTGATCAACTGAAAGGAGAGAGAGAATCAATTAACCCTAAATGCTCTTGCTTTCCTGCCTGCAATCCTCTCCTGTGGGGAAACCTGTCCTGTTGATTTTATACAACCATCGCCTACCTAATGTTTGGTGAGAAATTCACACTAACCAAGCTAATGGTGCAAATGCACAGAAAATCTGGAACGGGGGCGTGGTGTGAAAAGTTGTGTGTGTAATTGTGTGAACTGAGGCATAGTGTCTCCCTGACTGCGCCAGCCACGGTGCCAGAGCCAGTCTTGGAGCAGAGCCTTGGAAGTTGGCATTGAGTGGAGCTGGCAATACTTTTGGCAGCACAGGATTGACCTGACCACCATTATTCGAGTCTTATGGCTGTAGAAGTGCCCTCTGGGAAAAAGAAGGGCTATAGCACACTACATTTATTCCAGCGCTGCTTTAATAAGGTAAATCTTGTGAAGATATATCTGATACACATGATATATATAGGACCTTAATGGTGTTGTAAATAACCTCTTTAATGGGTTTATTCTCATTAATATTAGTATATTAAAGGGTTACTCCACCCCAAAATACCATTATTACAGTCCATCTTCCATGTGTGGTTCAAGTGGTTCAACCATAATTTTATGAAGCTTCAAGAATACTTTTTGTATGCAGAGAAAACAAAAATAACAACTTTATTCACTTTTATTTACGCTTTGATTTGAACGAAAACAGCGTATCCATGTGATGCAGCTGATACAGAACAGTGTGCGCTGTTTGTATCCAGAGAATACTCCAAAATGGTGCTACGGTGATGTGAAGGAGACAGATCGTTGAATAAAATTGTTATTTTTGTTTTCTTTGCATACAAAAAGTATTCTAGTAGCTTTGTAAAATGTTGGTTGAACCACTGATGGAAGATGGAATATTTTGACCATGTCTTTCATACTTTTCTGGGCCTTGACAGTGTTATTTACCTGGCAGTCAATGGGACAGTTACATTTCATTACTTTTTGAAAAGAGAAAAATACATGATTGGAAACCAGTTACAATTTAAAACATTTAAAATATAGACATTTTAAGAAAGAAATCATTTACCTGCTGAGAGATTGTTGTCCATCTATGTGTAGTTGGATAGTTGAACTATAGTTGAATAATACTAATAAAAATAATAGCAATATTGATTATAAATGCAGTCTCTGTTACTTACTTAGTGGAGAAGAGGGGTGTCCTCAGCTCACACTTGCAGTACATGTGAAAAAGTATCTGGAAACCAGATACATTTTTAAAGTTAAAATTGTTTTTAAAATTAAGAATGAAGTCATTTACCTGTTGAGAGTGTGTTGACAGTCTGTGTAGTTGGTTCACTGAGCTCCAGAAACTCAGTAATGTGGTGCTTTGACCGTTACAAATCCCCAAAAAACAAACAAACAAACCAAAAAAAAAAAGAAGGACGGGAATAAAGAACCCTAAACTCTGACACAAAGAACCATTTTATCGTTAAAAGTGTTCTTCATGATGCTATGGTTCTAAATAGAACTGTTACTACATGTAAAGACCTTTAAAGAAGTCTTTACATCCACTTTTGATCAATTTCTTGGTATTAATTACCCTTGTATTAATTACTAAAAGAAATTACCAAAAGAAAAAAAAACTTACTGACCCTAACTTTGTATGGATACACTATTAGACCAAAGGTATTGGGACACACCTCTTAATTATTGAATTGAAGTGATTACCACAAATTATTGACCCATTACCACAGATGTATAAATCAGATTTTTCTCAGATAGCATGCCACATTTGCAAGGAGTTACCTGGAGTTGCCAGCATTACCTTTCTGACTGCATTGTGCCAACTGTAAAGTTTGGTGGAGGAGTAATAATGGTATGGGGCTGTTATTCAGTGATTGGGTTATGCCTCTTACTTCCTGTGAAAATAAATCTTAATTCTTTAGACTACCAAGACATTTTAAACAATGCTATGCTTCCAACTTTGTGGAAAGAGTTTGGGGAAGGTGCTTTTCTATTCTAACATGACTGGGTTGGATGAATTTGGATGAACTTGACTGACCTGGACAGAGCCCTGGCCTCAAAACTGCCAAACACTTTTGCAAGCCAGGCCATCTCGTCCAAAATAAGTGTCTGACCTGACAAATGCTCTATTGGATGAATGGGCAAAAATTCACACAGAAACACTCCAAAATCTTGTGGAATCTTCGATTGAAGTCTTAGAAACAAAAATAATTTTGTCTAGTCATATATAATAAAGCATTTGTCTAGTCTAGTTTGTCTAGTCATATATAATAATTAATAAGAAATGATAAGAGTATGGCCATGGATTTTTAAAATGGATTTTACAGTAAAGCTTTCCAAAAACAATAAGGCAAATCTCATTCTGAGGACACAAAGTTGAATTGTCTTCAGCAACATAGAGTTTTCCAAGCCTGTTTCCATTTATGAAACTTTGAATCGATTCCTTATCTGTAATGTCTGTAGCGAAAATAGTATAATGTAGTCTTTTGCTCTTGGTCTAGGTAAGGCTATTCAAAGGGGCTGACACTTCACAGGGAATGTGTGAAAGTTAATTTGCACTGGCTTTTTCTACCCATTTTACAAAAAAAAAAATTAAATATAAAAAAATAAATTACATTGGTACTGATATAATAACTTTTTTACACTTATCTCTGGGTTAACTTTCATTTTAAATGTCAAGTTTTGAAAAATGTTAACTGTTGACTGTAGTGAAGAGGTTATGTAATGTTTGTACAATTTAGGACTTGCATTTATTAGAGCAGGCAATGTAATAACCCCATAAATATGCAAATAAGAACGATAACCCAAGGTTTATATATCTACAGTGTGAAATGTCAAACCCTGACTTCACAGGATTAAAAATGACCCTGAGTTAACAAATTCAAGTGTGAAAATTCACCCATAGAACTATAGACAGTACTGTGACCTTGAATACAAAAAAACTTTTTTGTATCTTCATTTTAATTACGCTGAAATGTCTTATTGAAGAAGAATCTCTTAGGGTACACAGAACCTTGGTTTACTGAGCGTTAGACAATACGACTTGGAATGATGCCTTTAATCTGAAAGAAGTAAAAAGAAAATAAGGTTCTCCTGGGGCCTGATGATACTCTTTGCCAAGATTTGCACCATCCCTTTTGTGACTGTCTTATAAAAAATAATATAATTCAATAAGGCCCCTTAAGAAGATTACCACATGAATGGCAAAGTTATAATTACAAGACTATGAGGGGAAACTTTTAAAATATCTATTTATGTAGGTAACCTTTTTAATCTGTCAGAGCTGAAGGGGCATTGTGAGCTTAATGACTGTCATTTCTCATGGGTTTAATTGGTTATCTATTCTTCTGAACTGATAAAAGACAGACATAAGTGGAACAGCAGCAGTGCACATTAGGAACAGCCATAAGCACACTTTCACTCACGGTGGGGATGCTTGATATATATTATTGTGGAACGTAGACGTGTATGTCATGTAACTCATCCCACACCTTTTGTGCTGTGGCCATGAATAATACATCGAATTATGTGGTTTGTTGCGGAGAGGTGGGCTATTAGTTTTCTAAACATTCAGTTTTATTTAGATTTTCACATGGCGGACAATAAAAAGGCTTCAAGTACAGAGCCATCTGACAGTTCTGGGCTGTGTACATATGGATATGGGTAGCCTCTGTTGTTTGCCAGATTCAAGGTGCCTGCTGTAACATCGCCTCCCTCCTCTAGTCCCTGCTGTCTCCGCCGCTGTCTCCTCGTATCTGTCATGGTGAAGTCATGGTGCATTTAGATTCTGAAATGTGAATAGATGCTCGCTGGATCATGAAGCCAATTTCTTGTGACCTTGCCTGTGTTTATAAAATGGTTATGAAGTTGGTGGAGAATTCCGTTGAACATCATGCGATTGCCAGTTGTTTTCAAGAGTGTCAGTTGGTTTTGTTTTGCCCAACATATTTGTTATCAAACATGCATTTTGAAGGTATTTAGATTTTTTGTCTGTGTGTGTGTGTGTGTGTAGTAACTGACCAAACCGCCAATCTTTCACAATTGTTAACAATTTGCCCTCTCTTTCTCCTTTCTTTTCCTCTCTTTCCATCTCTCCTCCTGGTGGCAGATGTTTCACGAGGACGCGTCTGGAGGATGGCAGCTTGTGGCGGTGGACGTGAATAAACCACATGGCCGGGCGCCTGCTTGCCTCCAGGTACCAGACATGCGATTTAATGGCACTGACGCCCCCGACCGTCAGCACACCCTCAGTATTGCCTGACTGCCACATCTAATGCCACACTGCTGTGTGGGAGTGCAAGAAATGTGCTTCAGGCGGCCTGAACGCAATAGCCACATTTAGATTTCGCTCAAACTAGCTGGTATGATTTTGACAGAGTATGAATAGACTGTGGAATGAACACAGCAAAGTTTGCCTTCCCCCCTTTGGTGAGCCCAATTTAGCACATGCACAATACACAAACTTACATACCCACATATTCAGATTGTTTTTATGCTTAATATCTTTGCAGAAGCACATACGTTTCTTGTTGTTTTTTTTTTCCTTACTCATATTTCCTTAAATCAACATGAAATCAATCCTGACCCCATTTACTTTCCATTCACAATGTTCCTGGTCTCATTCTGCGTGATTTTCAGTACATGGTATTGAAAAGAAAAATAGATTCGCAAATGCAAGGCTAACTATAATAGACAAAAAACTCAATATTTTGAAATAATGTGCCAATGTTATTTTTAAGAATATTGACATTGACATTGCAGAGAAGTAAAGAATTAGATTTGAATGGTTATAGAATAGAGTGGGCTTCTGATGGTTGATAATGCCATAATAACAGAAAGGACAGCATCTGGAAAGAGTCTAATGGCACTTACCTTTAAAAACAAGTCCTGACTTTTAGATCTGCCTACACAGAGGGAGAGAGATCATCAGTGAAAATAGGTCCTCAGCAGAGTCACATAAGTTAATATTCAAAAATACATTTTAATGCATCACATTAGGGTTAAAATTGGACAGTGTAATCCTGGTGAAAAGCTTGCATTTTGTTCTAACATGGCTTTTCAACTGTAGAGTAGAGAGCATTTGAAAATATTCAGTTGAAGTAAAAAAGACCAAAGACTGGCATTTAATGACATTTCAGGGGCCAGGTTTCTTTGAGGTGAACCTATCAGGTAAAGGAAAGCTTTTGTATTTCCTCAGAGAGGGGCAAAGGTTACAGGGGGTTGGATGGGGTGAGCAAGAGAGAGAACACAGCAAGTGGGTGGAGGTGTAGTTCATCATAGACTTCAATTACAATGGCTTTCAGCACAATGCAATGGCCTGTGAAGAGTCATGCCACAAATGGCAGACAAATGAACACTAACCTGGACAGAAATGAAAAGAAAGTAATCTCCCCCCCTTTCTTCTGGTTTTGAAATGGTGTTGTAATGAAAAAGGTAGGTCTGTGTTTATACAGCCAAAAACACATGGAATGATTACATAGTTTGCCTTGTAGGGAACAAATCTTGCCACAGTTTTGAACAGAATTCTGAGTGAATCTCACAATGGAATGGCCAGGTCATATGTATTTTTTTATTTTATTTTATTTTATTATTATTTTGACCATTACATATACCAGTTTAAATAAAAAAAAAATAGTTTATTACTAGTTATTCGGATTTAAAATAATCCTATGGAAGTCCGTTTCCGCCACTAAAGAAAAAAGGTAGCATTTCAAAAATGCAATACTGACTTTTTTTTCTTAGAATTGTGACACATAAACTTGCAATTCTGAGAAATTATGTCAGAATTGTGTAATATAAACCTACAATTGTGAGTTATAAAGTCAGAAATGTGTGTGATAAACTCAATTCTGACCTTTTTCTCAGAACTGAGATTTTATATCTCGCAATTGTAAAATGTTCTTTCAGAATTGAGAGTATGTCTCGCAATTCTGACTTCATAATACACAGTTGTTACAAAGTCACAATTCAAAAAGGAAAAAAAGTACTTTTTCCCCCTTGAAATTAGACTTTTATCTCACTATTCTAAGAGAAAAAAGTCAGAATTCCAAGTTTATATCTCCCAATTCTGACTTTATAACTTGCAATTGCGAGTTTATATCTTCACAGTTTCTTTTTTATTCAGTGACGGAAACAGGCCATATAATTCTCTTTTCCGTAATGCAAAAAAAAAAACCTGTATTATACATTGTCACCTGTGACATGAACAAACACAGAATATAAAAAAAATAAATAAAAGATGAATGGGGGACATACAGTATTCAAAAGACAAAAATCTATAAAAAAAAAAATACTTTCTCCAGCAGGTACTGTATATGTCAGTTTTAGCTCATTAGTCATTAGTCTTAATCAGTCAATCTTAATGTCATAACTCAGCAGTATATTGTTTGTTTCTGGTGTTAGCAGGCTCTAGCTTGTTCTTTTTGATATATTTAAACTAGAAGCAATGGCTATTCTGTATATGGTTGTGTTTCATTATATGGTTAAGGTTAATGCTGTCTGCTTGATCTCTTCTCCAAAGGCCACTGTGGTGTTAATTAGGCCTTTGCATTTCCTTATATTATAACTGCACTATAGCTATTCTTATAGATTCAAGGTTTTCAAGTAAAAGACTTTTTTTAGTTTCAAGTTTCAAGTCAGACTCCAGATATGAATGTCTCAAAAATAATACGTTTCAGTGGAGTTTAAATCGTGACTGTTCCAGTAGGGGATTCGAAATTGTGCTTTAATACCATAAAAATCACTTGAGTGCATATTACTTTACAGACTTTTTTTTCAGGGTGTGACAGTGGTCCTTGATAGGGCTATTTGTTGTAGTTGGAGATCAGAACATGCTAAATATTGTGACTTTGCTTATAAGATAATATATTTGTCTTTTTTAATGCTATAAAGTTAAAGAGTCAATTTTTTTCATTATATGGACAAATACAGTTGAAACATTTCATTAAAATATCTTCATAAGTGTTACACAGAAGAATGACATTAGAGTGAGCAAATGATGACAGAATTTAAATTTTTGTACAAACCATCCTTTTAATGTAAACATTTTCACAGTAAAATTATATATACTGATAGACACATTAACATATTGGACTAAACTTACAGTAGATTGAGCTCAACACATATGGTTAGTCATTTAGAATTACAATACAGTTCAATAAAGACCAGTTCCCTGATGCCTCATGCAGTATCTTTCTCGCTCTGCATCTCTGTGTTGAAATCTCCAGACGTCTTGATTGATAACCCTTTTAATCAGAAGGTGCCACCCATAGAGGAAACACCTTGGCTTCTGCAGTGACCCTTTATGCTCCCACGCCAAGGTTATTTATATAGAGGAAACCCTCCATTACCCCACCTCTGACCTAGCAACACTCATTTCTCCCAAGGGACCGATTTCTCCCAGCCACAAGCATGCCTAATCAACAGCCGCAGCCGTGATGCTCAGAACCCAGCCCGTCTGCATCCCTAACCTGGTCTTGAACAGTGGCTGGAGAATTCTGGAGGACAGTCAGCTTTAATTAACCAGCAGGTCCCAGACAGAGCATGAATCACCTCACTGCAGTAATAACTTCGATAAGCAGTGGGATTTGAGCACTGCTGGTCTCCCATAAGCTATTTTTGTTCCTATTTTCTAATTAAACAATGGAGCGAAAGTGTCAGGGTATGCCTACGGAGTTCACAAAAAGTGCTTTTGTAACGCTTAGTTTGCTGATGACTGTGTTAGATGTGCTGTAAGATGCTTCATTGGGCTTTGCTGATGGTTGTCGACAGACAGATGAACTCTCAAACAGTTTTTTCCCGTTTTTAGATTATTCTTTTTTTTTTTTTTTTAAATAAGCTGCATTTACTTTATCTTTCTGTTCTTTGTTCTTCTTCTACATTTAATTGGAGTACATAAAAGCTGGAGTTATTGCTTTATATTCAGTTTAGCTTAAAGGGACAGTTCGCCCCCAAAAATTAATTCTGTCATAATTTACTCATCTTCACATCGTTCAGAACCTGCATGTTTTTTTTCTTCTCTGAAACTCAAAAGAAGCTGTTCATGTTCATGCTGTTTGTTTCTTATGCCAAGAACATGCATGGTAAAGAGCTGCATAAAAGTGGTACAAATGCCTTATGTGCTCTATTGAAATTTTGAAAATAAGCACAAGATGTTATTTAAATGCAATGAAACTGAATGGTGACTAAAGATTTCAAGCTTTAAAAAGGACATACAACCACCATAAAAGTATCAGTAATTGAGCTATATGAATTGTGTCCCATTTTCTAAGTCGTACTGTACAGTAGCTTTGTGTGATAAACCGATTAAAAAAATAATAATAATAAATTAATTTGTTTGCTACCTTTCTCCTGAATGGTTTAAAGGGTTAGTTCACCCAAAAATTTAAATTCTGTCACTAATTACTCACCCTCATGTCGTTCCAAACCCATAAGACCTTTCTGAGCTTGCATAGACAGAAACATTGTAAGGACATCATTAAAATAGTCCATGTGACATCAGTGGTTCAGCCGTAATGTTATGAAGCTACGAGAATACTTTGTGTGTGCAAAAAAAACTAAAATAACTACTAAATTCAACAATTTCTTCTCTTCTGCATCAGATTTGGATGCACATTCATGACAGTACCACATCACTTTTATGCTTTAGCATCCTTTTTAGGCTTGAAAGCATTAGTCTTTATTTATTGGCATGCATAAGAGAAACCAGCACATATTTCAGACTTTTTTTTTATGTGTTACACAGAAATCTGAAATTGAAATGACATGGGTGAGTAAAAGACAACAGTTTTCGGGAGAGCTATTCCTTTAAGAATGAGTAAATGTTTGGTCAAATGCCACTGACGTGCGCTGAATGATGAAGAAATATTCTTCCCTTTGAGTTGCTGCTGGCTTTGATTCTGGCACAGAACTGATGAAGCATGACAGGCATCTTACTGTAAAGAACACTAATTGTGTGTCAGCTGACAGGTGTAAAGCCTGAAGTTTCAAACATACAAGGAGGAGCAGTAACAAGATGCTCTGAATGTCTTTTTGGAGGAAGATTTGGAGCATACAAATTGGGCTGCATCAAATGCAATGAAATCGAGAGAGAGGAGAAAGGTTGCTATTTAATTGATTGCGACAGCTCTGCTAGGTATTCATGTGGCACCAGCAACATCAGAAGAAGTAGGCCACCACACCTTGAGTGCATTGACAGTGCTGGTTTTATGTTCTCCATACAAGAAAAATAGGCGTCACATCACAGGCGAGTCTTGAAGTAGACAATGGATGAATTGCACAAGCAAGCTCTCAAACCCTGCAATAAAACATGCCTTTCAGAAAGCCGGGAAAATTTTTTAGGTGAAGTCTAAGACCCTGAGAAAATGGAGTCACCTGTTAGTCCCCCTTCAGCTGAAACACCCTAGGGAAAACCAACATCGAGAAGCTGAAAATGTCAAACTGCTTTGTCATGTCTCATATTAGTCATAGAGGCTGCTCTGTGAATTCTGAGCTGTGATCCCAGACCAGAGCAGCAGACAGACCAGACTGCCACTGGCCTTCTCTCATCTTTCTCCCTCGAGATATACTTTAAGACACTAGCGGCATTTCCTGGAGCTCTACAAGTCCTTTATGCATTAATAGCAATATACCTACACTACCATTCAAAGTATCAAATAATAATAATAAATTAGTGCTTTATTCAGGAAGGATGCATCAAATTGATCAATAATTTTGCATAGATACAGAATATTTCTATTTCAAATAAAAAGCCATCCCCCCATATTTATCAGCATCACCCCATCCCTTAAACAGCCACGTCTGGTGGCGTGTGATGAGGCGCACCTGACCGGAATGAAGCCTCATCACTTCCGCTGTTTAAATGGCACGGGCGCCTCTCCTGGAGAGACCTTTATTTTTCCCCCTTTGGACACTTTGTTTATTTTATTTTGTTTAATAAAACCCACTGTGTCTGTCTGTTGCTCCTCCCGCCACACATTCTATTCAAAGAATCTGGGGGAAAAAAAATTGTTTTTTACAAAATTATTAAGCAGCACAACTATTTTTAACATTCATAATGATCATAAAATATGTTTCTTGAGCACAGAATCAGCGAGATTTCTTAAAGGATTAGTTCACTTCCAGGACAAAAATGTACGGATTATTTACTTAATTTACTTACCTTGTCATCCAAGATGTTCATGGCTTTCTTTTTTCGGTTGTAAAGAGATCGCAGAGCTAGACAAGACGAGCATTTGAGGTTAAAAAGTATATAAATTCTTCCTCGGCTGGGAAGGTTTATCGGTAGAGAAACAATATTTTTAATTTAGACCGCTGTACCCATATTAACCACTAGCTGTTACATACTGCAACTTCAGTGTCAATTTTCAACAACTAGACAGCATGCTGTATCTTCTTTTGGCAGAATTACTTGTGCCGTCAAACGATTAATCGCAATTAATTGCATCCAAAATAAAAGTATTTGTTTACATAATATAAGTGTACTGTGTACATTTTTTATGTATATATAAATACAAACACACGCAGTATATATTTTGAAAATAATTACATGTATTTACATGTATATATTTAAATTCATATAAATTATATCATATAAAAATATATTTAATATATAACATATTTTCTTAAATATTTACATGCATGTGTGTGCATTTATGTGTAAATAACAAATATACACAGCACACACACATATGTTATGGAAATAAAAACTTTTATTTTGGATGCGATTATTCTTCCTACTCAGCCTTGCTAGAAAACGGTGCTATGTGGGGATTTCCTAGTGTGCAAGTCATTGGCTTTTTTAGATTACTTTACTGCAATCCAAACAGAGCCCTAGCAGGGTTAGAGACGGTGTAATTGCCAATTACAAAAACCGTTACCTTCTATTTACAACATACACAAGTCTAAGGAACCACAGTCGATATATCTCTCTGGGCAGATGGACAGCCTCTGGACACAAAGAAGAAGAGAAAATCTGTTCTCAGATAATCTCTTCGTGTATGCCCTTTTTTCCATTGTCTTTCCAAAGGCGAGCTTTATTTTGAAGGTTGTATGTGGTGTGGGGCCGCATTGTTCCACATGTGGCCCAGTCTGGCTGTCGAACCCGGAGGGAAAATGTCTCTTTTTATGTCTCTGCCTACGAACCCTGCCACAGAATCTCTCTGTCTTGCACCTCCCTACTTAATAAACCATTTTATATTTACTTGCTTTTTGCTGTCTTTTGCTTTCAGCAATTTGACTAGGCGACTAATGTTAAAAAAGTGCTCTGTAAGAAAGGCATAAAACATATTTTGTGACAGGTCCTCACCTAAATGCTTTCACAGTGTGTAAAGTAATAAAATAATATTCCATTTTACTTTTATTAGATAGATAAATCAGACAAATTAAGCAAAAACAAGAGATCGATGCTGTAGTAGACTGGTTTCCCCTCTTCTCTCTCTATTAAAGAGGAGTTTAATCGCTTTTATATAATTGTTATTGACTGTTTTGGCTGTTCCAAGAGATGTGGGATTCTTTCTGTTGGTCTTCCAAAAGGTCCTTCCTCTGTTCTCGTTTTCTCTCTCCTCTTTCTCTGTTTTTTTCATTTTCATTTCCTCTCTCTCCAGCTCGTTTGAGATTTTCCACCCACCCACAAGCTGTGTTCATGTATTTGGATGGTTGAGTGTACATGTTGCATTTTATCTGCGTCTCTTTGGTGTGTCTTCCCATTGTTTTATAACACATAAATGCACCCAAGCTGTGAGCGCTTATACAAGTTAGACCGTGTCGTCCACTGTGTCATGACACTGCAGTGAACTAGATAGGACTAGACTGGTCCTCTGTCATTGGTCATGTTGGGTATTTCCACTAGGGGCACAAAGTAAAATTGTTGAAATAGTATTGTTGCTTCCAAACAGGTTTCCCAGACACCCCATCCTACCCCATGTCTGCCAGTACTCACATTACATTTAAAGCATTGCAAATTATGTAAAGGGCTCAGAAGTACCATATATTACCATATGTACCATTTTTGCAGGTTATTTAAATGTATACAAATAGAGACTGTACTCAGTTACATCATTCGCAATGCTTTATGGGAGTGGGTGGTCACTGTTGAGCTCTGTTCCCCTGATTCCTGTTTCCATGGTAACAGTTACTTCTCTGGTTGGTGGGTATTGTAGTTTTACCTGGAATTTCACATCACATTATTTGCATAGAGTGATATATTTTTTTGGTGACTGTTTTCTTTTCAGTTTAAACTGTAGAAAGAGGTGTGGATGTGAAACAGGTGTAGACCCATATCATGTGCTTTAAATGAATACAGCCTACAACTCAATGCATCTTTTACTCACCTTAATACAAAATGGAGGTTATGCAAATTTAATTTGCTTTATACTTTCATTCCATTTTATTGATCAGGTGATGTAGGAAAATATCACTGTGTGATGACAATAATAGAAATGAACTGTTAGTAGTAATAGCAAAGCTGTTTCTAATCAAATCAGGCTAGGCAGGTATAGTATAAATATAAATATGAACACATTATCATTTTGTTGGTATTTCTTTTTCACATCGCTTCTGTTTGCTGGCTTGTTTGTTACCTTTATGGCTTTAATATGTTGTTTTGTGCTCAGAGACCAATGATATCAGCTCCAGCGACAGCTGTTTATCTAGAATGCTGGCTTCCAGACACATGACCCAAAAGATTATGTCTTATTAGTCAGGGTTTTCCCCCACTGGAAGAAACTTGGCAGTGTCAGGAGTGAGAAGAACTAGGCTTCTGGAACCTTTTAATGCTAATAATCAGAAATATCTTAAATAAGCAATAAAAGCACAGTGGTTCAGATATCATGTTTTTTTTTGGCAGAAACATTTCTTTATAATTCAGATTGGGTTTAATGTTGTTTTTCAAATCGAATACCTCCATTATTCATCCAGTTCATCCAATGTTGCAGCTAATTTTTAGAAGAAAAAATACCTATCAGAGTCTCAAGTGGAGACAGATTTCATGGGCAGCAGACAGGTGGCTCAGTCTAGGCTTAAATTAAGTTGTCTTTCCTGCCTCATGTTCCTGGGTCTGTAATGGGCCTGAGATGGGTTCATTTGGCCTGCTGAGGGCTCAGGCAGTGAGGGTCCATTTAGTTGGCTCAGTCCTTACTGTGATTAAAAGCTTCCATTATACAAGAGTGGAGAATCAAGTGGAAAATAATGTTCTTCCGGCAGCTAGACTCAGTATGAGGAAGCAGCCAGCCTACTTGTCAGGGAGAATATACAGAAACAGTAAAAGTAAAAAGAGATGTACTGACATGCCAGACATATATAAAAAATAATTAAAAAAATTCCTCAACATGGCAGCTATAGGAATAGAAGTTGACCGAATTGTGTGCACAGGTAAAATACAACATGCAGAGTTGACAAAAAACTGCATTGACATGCCTCAAAAGGACTTTGTTAGCATGTAGCTATGCTTATGACAACTGTGTCTGATTTTTTTCTTTCTGCAGCAACTGATGCGATCTTCAGTTTTCCACATGTTCATCCTTAGTATGGTGGCTGTTGACGTGATTGTAGCTGCTAGTAATTACCACAAGGACGAGGACCATAAACTCACCAATGACGAATTCTACCTGGCTGAGGTAAGACTTGTCCAAATCGATTCTTAGGAACATGTTGATTTCTTTTTTTTAATGTGTGCAGCAATTTCATAAGAGCGCAGTAAGCTTGTGATGAACCACAATGATTATTAAAGTCCCCCTGTGGTGAAAATCAAGTTTTTTTATGTTGTTCATTTGGTGTTTTTAATATGCTGCAAGACAATTTTTTTTTTGTTAATTTGTGTATTCATAGATCTTTCAAGGCATAAGAAAATTATTTTTTCAAGAAAAAACATTTAAATATGTCATTTTGATAATCAAAGATATGTTTTAAGGGATCAAAATTTTTTGACTACAGGGGTACTTTAATAATTATTAAATATGATCTATTATTGATTTAATTTGATATTATTCAAGTCCAAGTTTATTGTCATTGCGCTATATGTGGAGACATTAGTAGAGCTGCAAAACGATTAGTCATGACTAATAGATTAAAAATAAAAGGTCATGTTTGCATACTATTTGTGTGTGTACTGTGTATATTTAATATGTATATATAAATACACACACGTATACATTTAAAAATATATATTTGTATGTATTTGTATGTAAACACTGTATATAATTATATATATTATATGGCAGGGAAATATGCATTAAAATGATTTAATGCACCGGTAGTTCCAAGTCAGTTTATTCACTGTTGTATATTAATGCACCACTTTTACTGATGTGCAGAGAGAGAGAGAGATCACACAGAAACATTCAGGAGCACAGAAACTTGTTGCAAACACTGCCCTGCTGCTTTTTTTTTTTTTTAATAAAATAGTTTAGATATTAGATTGCTACATTATATTCAGCGAGGTGGTAAAATCACTGTTTTTGAAGTAGCTAGACTCACAGCTTCATGGTTTGTAGAGAGATCCGCAGACATTCTCTCTCTCAATTGATCAATAATTAATTCAAATCTTATAATTCATTCAAATAAATGTGATTCTACTGCACTGTTTCATCTCTGTCTAATTTGAAGCAGGCAGAATGATAAATCTAATGAGCTGTAACTTGTAAAATAAATATTCTGTTAAATATTATAATAAAATAATAATGTTTACCCTTCATTAACAGTTTTAACTTGTCAATGCTGTTAAATTTCCATAGTATAAGCGGGACAATGCATGGCTAGCTGCGCATTAAACAATTTTATTGCACTCCATTTCACATCGAGTGGTTCTTTGCCTCCATGTTGTGCATTGCAATCATATAATGCACAGCTAGCCATGCATTATCCCTCTCATATAACCAATATAAATGTACATATTTACATATGCCTATATAACCAATGTAAACATATAGCAAAAATATATACTTTTTTTTTTTTTATACAAAAAATGTTAAATATAATAAAAGAAATTATTAAACATTACAATTTTCCAAATCAAAAGTTGCAGATGTTTTCTCACTTAAACATCTCTTAAAATAAAGTGCTCTCTGACTGGAAAGAGGTAGAAATAACAATTAACTGACAAGGATTTGCTGTATATAGCAAAACAGAAGTCATTTACCGCTTTGTTTATAAATGGTAATAATCTTTTTCCCTAACCTTATTAAATGTATGTGCCAGCTTTCACATTAAATTTTTATATTGTGTCAGTTAATTCAGTTAGAATAAGAAGAAACTGTAGAGTTGTTAACTTTCAATTAAAATCAGTATCAACAAACACCATCTTTGCACTGCTGGAAACACAGAAGCTGCATCTGATATGGCATTAGATGTAGTTTACACAGACTCTTTGATGAAGCTGAGGTGCCATAAATGCATTTAGACTGCAAAACTTCAAATGCATAAATCATTTTATAAGAATGTTCTAAATATGTTTTAAACATACAAATAAGAATTGTTTGGAAAAAATGCAATTGCACTTTTAAATATGAAACCAAACCACCAATAGCAAATACATGTTTTACCTGTCATTTAGTCATTAATTCAACCGATTAGTTCAAAATGCTGATGCATTCAGAAACGGTTACTGAATCATTGACTCACTTGATTCATTCAAAAACATGGATTCATTCAGTAACAAAACACTGCTGTGTTGCTCGGAGAAACACAAACCTTCTGTTGTGGCTTTGATGGAAATTATTGAAATTAAATTGAGCAAAAACAGTCAATGTTGTGTCTAAAATATAAGTCACTTAATTTTTAGCTTCTTGTTCATTTAACTACTTTTGCATAAAATCAGTGTCACATTGCAATAATGTTTATATTCAAGGAAACGTTGTGCTTAAATCATATATTTGTCATACATTCATACTTTTTTCCTACTGCACTATAATCTATAACTTTCTGTGAGTGCTATTGCACTCATTTGTTTTCATTTGTTTTATTTGTTTTAAGTTTCTCTCACATACTCACGCAGACTGCACAAGCCTCATCTGCCACAACATAATCATAAATAGATTATCAGTCATCATAGGTGTGGCGTCAAAACTGACTGGCTCGGAATCGGCAGGCTGATCGGCCAGTCACCGGTTGAAGCCGTTCATGCAGAAAATCGTCTAATTCCGGTCCCTGACCGGAATAAAACAAACAAACACATACTGAAGCTAACTATACTTTTACATAAAAATACCATGCAGTAAAATACTATACAGTTTATTTTATGAACACTTTTTGAGGTAAAACAGAAACTAATTTAACTAGAAATAAAGAGCTGAAAATGTTATATCAAAGAAATGACTTTAATTTGTGATTTCTTATTATTTTTAATTAAGATTTTATCTGGGACACAGCATATATCTGATGCCTAAAATGGATGCCCCAGATGTTACTAGTCACGCCCTGATCACTTTTCACGCTAGGTGCTACGACTGCTGCATAATTTGAATCCCACTGTGAAAGGCTTCACGTCTTTTATAGATATTCAGTGTCAAGATGCTACTTGATAATAAACTTTTCCAGGATGTGTTTTCTGCGCTTTCTTTGTCTTGGCAACATTTATTAGTTTTAAAAGACACAATTTTGCTCTGTTATCTTGAGTTATGAGATGGGCATAAGAAGCCTTATATTGTTATTGCACTCAAATGCATCAGCAGATCAGATTTTGCTGAAAGCTCATATATACATATCCTCATCACTTTCTGTCACCTTAAAAACCCTGAGATTAAATCAACTGAGTGACAACGTGGGCGAAAACAGCTTGTGGGCAACACTCCATTTTAGCGAGCGCCGGGTTGGTATATGTGTGTGTGTATGTGTCCTGTTTGCCACGCACTGCCTCTGCAATCAGTATGCAGGTGGCACAGTGGGAACAAAGACAGATAGAGGAGTGTGGCCACCCGCCCACTCCAAGCTGAAAGACAGAGATAAGGAGGAAGAGGCACCCCACATATTCACAGGCCAATCCATCTCATCATTAATCCACGCTGCTCTTTATTTGGATCAGACCAAATGGGGGAAAACTGGGGAAATACTACTTTTGTTTTCCGTCGTCTGTTGACATCCCCGTGCCTTAATGCATCTCACTAAGATTGCATTTATTTCCCATTACGTCCTTCATATATACTGTATTGTATACAGAGTTATTATGAATGGAAATGGCTCTTCTGCTCTCTTTGTTTGAATGTGGATGTATTCACATACGTGTTCCCTTTGCAAAAACCAAAGGCTCTAGGGATACTTAAAAAGCAATTACTAAGAAATGGGCACACAAGGAACAGTTCTCCATTATCATGCTTTCTGCCTCTAATTGTGTCTTTCTGTCATTTTCAGGTCGCCTTCACTGTGCTGTTTGATTTGGAAGCTCTGCTGAAAATCTGGTGTTTGGGCTTCACTGGCTACATCAGTTCCTCTCTACACAAGTTTGAGTCTCTGCTTGTAGTGGGCACCACCCTGCACATCTACCCTGATCTCTACCACTCGCAGTTCACCTACTTCCAGGTTAGAGATAGTTACAGATCCAAAGATAATCTTCTGATGCAAGACCAATGAAAAACATGTTTTATTTTAGTAACCTCTGATAGGAACTTAGTTTGAGGTGATTAGATTTTTTCTCAATCCTACTGTCTTCTGCCACTATGCTGAATTTAAACAAAAGTTTTCCAACATTATTCACTCGGATAGTAGCGTTTTGTGACAAATTATGCACAGAAAAGTTATTTTTACTGAGGCCATGACACGTGCAGCCACAGCATTTGTAAAAGTCTCCCTGCATGAGTGCAGCACCTGCTAGATTCTGAGATGCTAATCATGCACTAATGCAGGGTAATAATGCATACTGGTGGCCATGGCGGAGCTGTTTTCATACATCTCTAGGCAGCTGCAGGGAATGGGAATGGATGAAGCCCGCTCACGTTGACAAGCCTCATTAAGGACACAACCTGCGCTCTCCCTCCAGTTTTCTCTCGGCAGGAGGGGCGGAGCTCCAGCCGTGAATATTCATATCCTCCCCTCATGTCTAGGCTCATTATGAAGCTGCCATGAAAATAACACATGATTCACCATGAGCAATCACCATGTTAAATTTGATTTGTAAATAGCATTCTATATTTTTTCCATCATTAGTTAAATGAGTCATTGCCACAAATAGCAATGGTCCGGATTCAGACTCGTATTCTAAAACTTTTTGAATTTAATTACTTTTTTTGCATTATTGAATAGTCTTTAATCATTTTGACCACTTTTTCTACATTTTTGTGCTTGAAAATGTTTTTGCGTCAATGTGTACATATTGTATAAGCAACACATGGGTGCAATGTGTGTGTAACAAGTTGAGGTCATAAGAATCTGCAAAATTTGAATTATTTAATAAGCAGTTTTTAAGACTCTTCTAGCTCCTTACTAGAAAGACCAGTCATGTATTCATTGTTTTACTGTAAAGGTCAAACTAAGCCTTTGCTTTCAAGCGTGCCATATTTAATAGGTCTTACATTTGTTTCTGGAGAGCCTAATTAGTACTTGATTTCCATTGGTTCTCAAACTGCGCAGTAAGAAATCTCTTGTACATTTACGCAAAGTGTAACCCCCAAAAAGTTCACCGTCTTCCTAGGAAGAATTTTCATTGAAACGTATGTGTTTGGCAGATGCTTTTAACTAAAGTAACTTTTTAGTGTATATAAGGTGTACATCGTATTTATCATCATGTGTGTTCCCTGTGAATCAAACCCATAACTGTTGTCTTACTAGCACCATGCTTTAATAGCTGAGCTATGAAAACTCTGTGATTAGAATTAAATTGAAACAGAGTTGCAAAAATCTATATTATAAATGTTGGTCAATACCATTAGATAAGCACTGTGGTTTTAAGTCTCTCAAGTAACAAAACCCAAAAGAAGCACATTTGTCGATGTGTTTGTTGTGCAGAAGGACCTTCTCCTGAGGATTACTAGATAGTTTTTATAGGTTTAAAAGTAGCAACAGCAGGAGGACTCTCAGGTCACATTCAGCTAGAAGCAAATGGATCAATATCCATTCTCTGCTCTTGATCAAAACTCAACCTAGATGCATCATTGCTCAAATTTGTTGTCACCTAGAGTAATTTAATAACTGCTTGAGCAACAATGCAATTTGTAGCCAAGTTACTGTGAGCAGAACCCGATATCAGTGTTTGCTCATTAAAAATCAATAAAACAAACACCAATATGCTCCATTGCTCTTCTTGTCGTAGTTTTCATGATTAAATTTATGTGATGCTTCTGTTTATATATTGCCCGATTGATGCTTTGAAGTTGGTTTATAATTCCAAGATGTGTCTTACGCAAATTTTAAGTTTGTTTTAATTAGGAAAGTTGAAATGTTCTTCCTTCTTACCTGCAGGTTTTGCGAGTGGTCCGTCTAATAAAGATCTCTCCTGCGCTGGAAGACTTTGTGTATAAGATTTTCGGTCCGGGGAAGAAACTTGGCAGTCTAGTGGTGTTCACTGCCAGCCTGCTCATAGTGATGTCTGCCATCAGTCTTCAGATGTTCTGTTTTGTGGAGGACTTGGATCGTTTCACCACATTTCCACGGGTAAATCTCCCTCTTTCTGGAGACAGAGAAAGTAGACATATGAAATCAGTTGAATTTTTTCCCCAAGTTCTGTTTTTTTTTTCCATTTAAATTTTCTAGTTTTTTTTTTTTTTTAATGGTTACGTTGAAAAATATCAAACAAAAAGCATGTCTAATTAACTGAAATCATGAGACTTACACAGTTTGCTTAACAGCAATCCATTGAAAGTTAACAAAAATAATTTTAATGGTTTCATCAAATTTTAATAATCAAAAGCATGTCTAATTAATTTATTTTATAAAAAATAAATGGTAAATAAATTCTGATTAAGATTTTTCTTGTAAACATTTCTTAAAAATAATGTTTTAATAATAATTTTAGTAGTAGTAGTGCCATTATTACATTGTTATACATTTCTGTCACAGTTTCTTCAGGTTAAACTAAACTTTTATTTTGACAGGTTGCTGTGAAGACCTTTAACTTTCTGTTTGTGTATGTTATGAGCATAGTTTGTCTCAAAAGAAACTCTAAATGTAAAATGTGTGTAGTAAGCGCCTGAGCTATTCATTCTCACAGACATGCAAAACATACAGGATTCGTGTTTTCTGCATTGGAGAAATCACAGGGCACCAAGAAAGTAGTTGTAGATCAAAAAATGAAATGTTAAAATAATTTGGTCTTGGGGGATCAAATAAAATCTGTGACTTATGATTGGCAATGTTGGTATCTTTAGAATACTTACAGTTATCACATCAGAAAAACACTGGTTAAATCTAGAGAAGAATTCAGAAACAAGTGTGGACCAAAATATCACTAAATCTATTATAATACTTAATTTGTGAGTAGATGTAAGACTCTCTCCCAAGTTTTTTGATACTATGTGCTCATGAGAGGGGTTCTCATTAGTGGTGTCTTTTTATCCTCCGTTATTAGTGGGACTCCACTGATCCCAATGCGTGCTGGGATTTGGAGGGGCTCACATAAACAGATGCCGCTCATTTCCAAGGCGGGTGGCACGATAACCATTGAAGATAATGATGTTTACCCAGCTCCCTTGTCAATAGACCTGTTGCAAAATTATCTTCATCTGCAGTCACTCAGAGACAGTGTGACTGTGACCAGGCTTGGGACCAGCTGGGTTTAGACCTTCATTTGACTTCCACGGAAAAAGGGCTATGAAAATGTGGTCTCATATCTCCATATGATGCAGAGACAATGTTTTCCGTCTTCCTTGTTTTTTTTATGCATCCATTTCAGTGAATGTCGTGCTCTGACTTGTCTTATTTTTGTCGCAACATTATCAGTCAAAAATCCTTGTATATACATGAGAATATATTTAGGAAAAACAACAAATGTAAAATTGGTACTCTGCTTTGTTAGTTTTCAAAATTCCGTTTTGTTTTGATGACTGAAAAGGTCAAATCAGAGTCATGACAATTAGCGCCATCTATCAAATTCATGAAAGCGTATTAACTATTAAAGTTTTAGTTCAAGCAGAAATTATGTTTGTGCACCCTCATGGTATTCCAACTGCATATGACTTTTAAAATATCCAGATGAGACACTGGGGCTGTCAAGCTTGTTAAAGACTTTTGTTGTTTTCTCATAAAAGAATAAAAAAATACAGGCTGATAAAAAATATACAGACTGATTAAGAAAAAATGCAGGCTGATTATTTCTCTTTTTCTTTCCTGCAGGCATTTATGTCCATGTTCCAGATTCTTACGCAGGAAGGATGGGTGGATGTCATGGACCAAACTCTGGTGGCGGTGGGGCAGATGTGGGCTCCAGTGGTGGCCATATACTTCATTCTCTACCACCTGTTTGCCACACTGGTAAATAATAAAAAAAAGATTTATTCTTTTTCTGTAGGATAATAAAAAATCCTCAAAAGTTTGAGTAACTTTGCAAAAGTTATTTTATAAACAGTAAGGCTATCAAAGTGGACTAGTGATTAGATTAATTTTCTTCTTTGGCATGATGATGTTTAAGGTCCTCGACAACCTTTGTAGTCCAATTTAACCACCTGTTACAATCTGCCTTTTTAAAAATGAGCTTTAAAAAAGTCACAAGGCGTTATTACTGATGTGTTTTATGTCATAGAATAAAACATGAAAATATTTAGCCATTTAACATTTTTGATTTCAGGTTTTAAATCAAAAAGCCATTCAGAAAACACCATTGACTTCAGGACAAAAGAACCTGAAGTTATAAAGTGCTAAATGATAAATTTGTTTCTGGGATTTTAACATACAAAAATATGACATACAGTATTTTGGTGATGCAATCTAAACATAAAAATTAGAGGTTAAAGAATTAGTTCATTTCCAGAATAAAAAATTCCTGGTAATTTACTCACCCTTATGTCATCCAAGATGTTCATGACTTTTTTTCTTCAGTCAAGAAGAAATTTAGGTTTTTGAGGAAAACATTCCAGGATTTTTCTTTGAAACTGCAATTTGGACCTTAATCCTGTTGGGTTTTTCTTCAAAAACAATGTTTTCCTTTTTTTTTTCAACTAAAGAAAAAAAAACATGAACATCTTGGATTACAATGGGGGATTTTCTGTCTACTGAAAATCCTGGTTTCAAATTTTAATTCCGGAAACTTTACAATAAAAAAAATTCAAGTGACATATCAACACGCAGTTGTTGCTCTGGGACCTTTGGTTAAAACTATGGGAGCATATGGTTGTTGTATTTACATAGGATTTACACTTACACCATGTCCTAACTACGTGCGACGAGACAAGATTCCAGCGATAAACATTTTGGGTGTCCACACTAGACGCGACGTGACAACGCGACGTGACAGAATCAATCCAATATCACAGCCAATCAGAAGCATGTGGGCGGGCTCTCCCTGGAAGCGCACTGCACTCGCAACGAAATGGATACGTTTATAATCTAATTCATAAATATTAAAACTTCTAACATTATTAAATGTACATACTGAGTGACTAATACCGTCTTTGTTGAATAAAGCACATAATCAGTACCTAAGATTATCACTGTCATTAGTTTGAATGATGCTGTTCCAGCCGCGACGTCGCGGAAATAGAAACAGTTTCTAAATTAGTAATTTCGCGTGTCGCCGTCACGGCTAGTTAGGACAAAAACTCAGATTAACATGGAAAAGATACCTTTTATTGCGTGTAGTTAGGACATGGTGTTACAAGGCACTGGCAGTGTGTGATGGGATTTGTCTGAAGACTGATCCACCTCATCACTTTTTATGTTTATTTTCATTATGATATCCCATAAAGGACCCCAGTTCAGTGTGTTGCACATTTTCTATTTGTTCCCAATTGCAGGGACAAAGCGGCAAAGCAAATGCATCTAAAATGAAGACAGCTTGCGTTTGTGCTGCTGAGAGCTAACCAGACTGTTAGAAAATGAATCATCCTTCATCCTCCCTTCCTTCTCTTGATCTTCTGGCCTACCTAGCCATCAAGAGAACATATTCAGAGATTTTGTAGCAGGTTGAATGTTAGTGAGCGCAGCATTCCAACCTCTAATGGGCAGTTTTGTGTGGTTTGAAGAGATGCAGCACTCTAGATGATGTCTAAGGCACTCAGGTACTTAGGGAATGTGAATAAAGTGGATCAGTCTGTGTGTAGAACTTTCTATAATATAGCAGTTGAGTACTGCCTGCTATGTTTTCTTCAGGTAGTATTTATAAAGACTTCAAGAAGGAAATCCTGGTTATGTGACTGCTTGTAGCCTGAAAAACTCAGGTTGTGTATAGAGCAGACATGGATAAATTCCTGTGCTGCCTCCTAGCCAGGAAAAGAAAGAAAAGAAACACTTGCTTTGCTTAGGAAATATAGCAGTAAATTGCCTCTGGAAACATCCTAACACATATGTATTTTCCAGTCGTCACACCTGACATCAAACACTCCCTTCATACGTATTTTTATCTTTAAAAAAAACACATCTTTGGGGCATTTCACAGCCACATCACGGCTCCTGTCACTCCGCATTACAGATATTACAAGAAAACATTTAGCCACTGGTGTCTTGTTGTTGTTTTACCAACCATTTACATAAAGAAGCTTCACAATGCAATGGACATGTAAGCATGTATTTGTAATTGCACACCAAGTCTTTAGCTATAGATTTATATTAACCATGCTTGGAAATGCCCTCTGTTGAGAACAAAATGTACTCTGGATGTAATTGCACTATGGTCATAATGATTTTTTTTTTCTTTTGTTTGACTTTTGACAAGTTTGAGTGAGTGAGGAGCAGCCGTTTAAATTTGACATTTGAATGAGAGCGCACACTAATGACAGAACAGACCGAGCATGTAATCAAGACACGGCTGAATCATTTATTCATTTCCTGTCACAAAAAAAAAAAAAAAGAAAATATGATGAAGAGAAAAGACACAATGCCTACTGCATTAGAAGACAGCTTTGGACACCTCACATATACGGAGACGTATGTCAGTAATATAAAAGCACTGATGACATCTAAGATATAGTCAGCTGTGATTGACTTGATTTACTACTTTTTTTGTTGTTGTTGCCCTAAGCATGAAATTACCTCTTGTTGTGTTTGCTGTTTATTTGTTTATTGTGAAACATTTTTGTTTTCCTTTGGCTCTGATATGGCCACCACAGCATATTCTTTTATCAAACATTATTTCTATTGTTAGATCATAACTGCATCTTGGACAGATCTCATGTTTGCATGACAGATTATCTGTCAGTATCACCCCATGAGCACCTTACACCTACTAACAATGTATGGTGGAGAATATTAAGGCCACATCACAGTGTTTATGTCTTAAAACTGCTGGAACATTCAGATGTTCATTTAAGATGTGTGACTAATGAAATAATTGTCTTATATATCTTCAAATTACTTATTTGTTTTGTCCAAACAGCACTCTAAATGCATATAAGGGGTAGATTGGCAAATTTCAATGAAATATACATTCAGTATGCTTTTGTCTTTTAGATCCTTCTGAGTCTTTTTGTGGCTGTCATTTTGGACAATCTTGAGTTGGATGAAGACTTGAAAAAATTAAAACAGGTAAGACATTGTTCTGTTCATTTTACATTACCATTCAAAAGCTTGGGATTGGTAAGATTTTTTTGTAAGTTTTTAACCTACAAAAATATGACATACAGTATTTTGGTAATGCAATATAAACATAAAAATTAGAGGTTAAAGAATTAGTTCATTTCCAGAAAAAAAAAATCCTGGTAATTTACTCACCCTTATGTCATCCAAGATGTTCATGACTTTTTTTCTTCAGTCGAGAAGAAATTTAGGTTTTTGAGGAAAACATTCCAGGATTTTTCTTTGAAACTGCAATTTGGACCTTAATTCTGTTGGGTTTTTCTATTTTCTTCAAAAACAATGTTTTCCTTTTTTTTTTTTTTTTTTTTTTTTCCAACTAAAGAAAAAAAAACATGAACATCTTGGGATTGGTAAGATTGATAAGATTTTTTTGTAAGTTTTTAAAGACGTTTTTTTAAAAGTCTTATACTCACCAAGGGTTCATTTAATTGATAACGGATTCAGTAAAAACTATAAAATTGTCAGCTTTTATTACGGTTAGATAAAATAATTTTCTGTTTTAATGTATTCAAAAATGAATTTTATTCTATTCATGGCATTAATGTCACTTCTTATTATCAGTGTTGAAATATTTGAAATATAATTTTTTTGTAACAATGTAAAGTCTATCACTAATTTAATGCATGTTGAATGTAATAATATATTACAATAGTTTTATTAAAGTGCACCTATTATGCATTTTTATGGTTCCTAATAATGTTTTGGTAGTCTCCTACAATAGGTTTTTACAACGCTTTTGTTTTCTCAAAATATGCATTTAAAAAATTTTTTTCCAGCGATTCTCAAATGATTTGTTCAAAGTAGTACAAAGATTCAGTCTAAACCCCTCTAAACCCCTTCTTTCTATGAGCTTACTCTGCTCTGACTGCTCAGATGGCCTAGTCTGTTGTGATTAGTCTACCACATACAGCGCGTGTCAGAAATGATTCACCCATTGTCATAATTCTGTATTTTGAACACTTGATAAAAAATACAAACATCCACTATTTATCAAACATACAAGTTGTGATTCAGTGGAGCCAGCTGGTCCAAATAAACTGGGTACTGAGCCATCTTTAAAAAGCAAGTGTTTTGTGAATCCAGCGTTGAACTGCCCGAGATTAGAGATGCAGTTGTGAGTAAAATTACGTGTTTGTGAGTGGGGTTAAGTTGTTCAAGATTGGCCAACGTAGAACATAAGTGGGCATTATGAAAATGTCTTACCCTGTGAGGTGTAGCCATCATGAAATTGGGATTTAAATGAGTCATTTCTTTATTTTGGGAGACAATACATTTATGTATCGTGCACTTTTGGCTTTACAACTTTGCAGATTGTTTGCATTCACATACAGCTACACTTAAAAATAAAAAATAAAGGTGCTTCATGATGCCATAGAAGTACCTTTTTTGTCTAAATGGTTCCATAAAGAACCTTTAACCATCGGTTTCACAAAAGGTTCTTTGTGGTGAAAGAAGGTTCTTCAGAAAAGAGTAAGAAAGAGATGGTTCTTTAAAGAACCTTTGATGGAATGGTTCTTTGTGGAACCAAAAATGTTTCTTCTATGGCATCACTGTGAAGAATCTTTTAAAGCACCTTACCTTTTAAGCATGTACATTACACACTGCATGAAAGGCAATATTCAAAATGGCATAACGGGGGCACTTAAAAAAATTATTTAAAAAATATTACAGAGCCTTTTAAATGTTAGTGTATTATTTTTATTATATTTTGTAGTAGTTGGTTGCTGGTAACATTTTGGACGTTTAAAGCTATCCTAGTTTCCTGGGGGAATGACTCTGGAACAGGACAATTAGCAAAGCTAAATTAAAACAACTTGTTAAATCCCTCCATTCACTGTCAGACCTACCCTAACTAACAAGATCTAGTTTAAAACTAAATTAGGTTATAATACTTTAGCAATGTGCTCTTTGAACCATGGAATCACAATACATCCAAAAACATTCCTCAACAAGCACGATTATAGCCTTAAAGAAGTTTCATGTGTCTTCCCTGCATTTGAGGGAAATCAGCAAACAGGGTGAGCTGTGTTAATTAGTACAGTTCTCCATCTTGTTCTCTGTCTATTTTTACCTTTTTATGGGGCCGTGATGCACAGGTAACGATGACTCATAGGATAATTAGCGTGAGAAAGCGTGACCCGTTTGCCGAGCGCACTTAAAAACAAGGCACCTTCTTCATAGGATGCAAATGAACTTCTGCTGTGGCCAAATATCATAGGAAATGGCTTTTGAAAGCAATTAGAGGTCGGATGTCTCTGTGGATAACAGCATGTCACCTCTCTCCTCGAGCACATCAGCAACATATTCCAGCAATTGTTGAGAGAGAAAGAGGAAAGCCAAAAGAAACCAGCAGCTCATCACAATTTGCATGATTACTTTTACAATTTGTCATAACAGTCTTCAGTGTTAGGAGATATGCTAGGACAAATTGTCAAAGTAATAGTGTAAATTGAAAGGTAAGGCCCCTGGTTTCCTGTAATTTCTCTTTTTCTCTGTGCTTTTCTCACTTTGAGTAAATGACATGGGCTGTGTGGTCCTTCAATCCACCAGGCTGTCAAGCTCCAGGCATCTTCACATGCCCAGATCGGTTATCCCTCAGACACAGCTGACTGATCCACGGTTCCACCTGTAAAATTGCCTATTTTATAGGTGCTTCAAGCACAGATGGGGGCAATCCAAAAATAGAGCACTAGATTGTGATTGCTCTCCAAGAATACAGGTGGCTTTTATAAAGCGCAATTCAACGGCTGACCTTAATTGAAGCAAAACCAGTTCTAGCTGATGTGGAACAAATAACAACCGGACGTGTTTTCGTCCTTTCCCTTACAGTGGCTTTATGACAGCTCTTCTAGGTTGTATTTTCTTTCCATAGGCTTTTGCGCCACTGCCTCAGAACCTCTGTCACCTTGTAATAAAGCCATCAGTAACTGTCTCCTAAAATGTTTGGCCACCTGCTAGATTGAAGGATTTCTGAAAATGGAGCATTAATCAAGACACTATATTTAACCTTCAGACTCTTACAGCCTCAGTACTGACAGACATTTTTTTTTTTTTTTAGATGTTTGTTGGGGGGAAATTGTTTGTCTATTTGATTAGGCTTAGCTTTGTGTCATTTTTAGCACGTCCTTCATCATTCACCATTCATTTTCATTACTACGACCAATAAACAATTAATTCAAACAATCAACCTAAGGTTATGATGTGTTATCATGCATTATTCTCTTCAAAGCCTTATCCCTTTTAATAGCTCAAGCCAAAATTTACACAAGCAATTATTTATCTTTTTATGACATGCTGGATGTGTCTGAATCAATTCAACAGGATTGAAATGTTAAAATAAAGGAAGAACAGTGACTGTTGCATGAGTTTCAGAAGCCATTTTGGTAAGGTTCATTAGTAAACG
Source organism: Cirrhinus molitorella (assembly GCA_033026305.1). Classification (NCBI taxonomy): domain Eukaryota; kingdom Metazoa; phylum Chordata; class Actinopteri; order Cypriniformes; family Cyprinidae; genus Cirrhinus; species Cirrhinus molitorella. Next base: position 18,144,730 of record CM065122.1, read on the forward strand.
TTAGTTAACTACGATACTTGTACATAATTTATTAATTATTAATATTATTAACTGCACTTTACAATAAGGTGTCTTTTGTTAACATTGGTTAATGTATTAACTAACATGAACAATACATTTATTACACTATTTATTAATCTTTGTTAATGTTAGTTAAAAAATACAGTTGTTCATTGTTAGTTCATGTTAAGTCATGGTGCATTAACTAATGTTAACAAGCAGAACCTTTGAATTATTGTTCGTTCTTAGTTTGTTAACTACAGTAGTTAACTAATGTTAACTAATGAGCTTTGTCATAAAGTGTTACAGTATAATTCCAAATATTTAAATCATTTTTTATGTACAATATGATAAACAGTACATATACACTGCCATTCAAACATTTTAGGTCAGCAAGTTTTTTTTTTTTAAAGAATTAAAACTTTTGTTCAGAAAGCATGCCATAATTTGATCACCATATCAACATATTTAAATGATTTAAAGGATCTTGCATCATTAATGTAATCTATGAAAATGAAATACTTTTACACATATATAGTGTGTGTGTGTGTGTGTGTGTGTGTGTGTGTGTGTGTGGTCCTGGTACAAGGCCTCCATATGTATAGTTATACCAGTAAATTTTGACCTTGTGGGGATTTTTTCTTTTTATTAGTTGTCATGTACAAACAAGCTTATAAATCATACAGAATGACATTTTTTGTCTTCTAAAGAAAATCTAAAAATGCAGAAAGTTTTTTTTTGTGAGGGGTAGGTTTAACCATAAGGGGATACAAAATATAGTTTGTACAGTTTAAAAACCATTATGCCTATGGAATGTCACCATAAAATGTGGAAAATGTGTGTGTGCATATGCGCATTTGCATGTGCATGTGCATGTGTGCATACTGTATTAAAGAAAAACTGTATGTGAACCAAAGTAGACATGAGGTTGTGGACTTTGATTCCAAATGTTTGACTCAGCTAGTTTTTGGTCAGCATGTTTTTTTTTCTTTCATCTTGTTTCATCAAGATATTTCATCTTGTTTCATGCTATAAATGTCAGACATGACACATCTCTAGGGACAGTAACAGTATCTCGCTTTGATTGATGGTAAAGCCATGGACAGTTCTAGAGAATTCTAATCTAGAGACTGTATCAGCAGGGCAGTTTTAAGGGTGTTATTTTTTTGAATGGTTTATTTAGATTCCACAAATAGACCTGGTGGTTCCATTTCACTCTCACCGCAGGATAGGGTAAGTGTTGAAATGAGTCTGGCCCTGATCTATCCTCCCACACTGTGATATTTTTGCCAGGTACAAAAAGTAAAAGGAAAAAAATTGTCTCGGGTTTTACCTTTCTACTTTTTCATTTTATATTAGTTTATGATTGTGTTTGGCTAAATTACAAACTTGGCAATTCATAAGCAAAGAGGAAAAACTGTTACACTATGTCCTAACTAGAAATTATGTTTCCTGTAAAGAGATTTGCTGTACAATCTAACACAATTGCAGCCAGTCAGACCATATTTGATGTTTAATATACAGTATGTGTATATTTGTAGGTTAAATAGAGAATCATTACTGTGTGATTGTCCAATTGTGCCTTGAAGAACTTTCCCAGTTCCCATACAATTAACAATGATGACATATTTATTTTGCATATGCAAACTAAGTAACCTGTTGCTGTGGAGTATCCCTTATTCATTCCCTCAAAGAATAGAACTGTTTTTACAGTGAAATATTTCACATGTCTAGTCAGAAAGATCTGGAGGCGGTATGACGGTATATACTGTTACCGTGGAATAAAATGTCTACCATAACAGATTTTTTATTCCGTGTATACCGCAAAATGCAAATAAGTGGGCATGGTTAACTCACGTGCAGCAAGCACGACACAGAGACGCTGCCTTTTGTCAAAGAAACATGATGGAGAAAGACTAGCTAGCAGATCATAATGATCCAGAAATGATTACATTTTCTAAAGGTTTGTTAATAACGTGATATTGACGGATATTGAAAGGCGCAGCAGTCAACCAACTACAACAGTTCATAAATCAAAGTCGTAACGAATAGAAATAACCTTTAATAATGTAAAGTTATTGACGCCTCTTATGTGTATTCTTTACACAGGAGAAACATATTTAGCGTGGACACACAAGCTTTTTCCGTGGTATTAAACAAACAGCTTGTTAAAGCGAATCTATTCTGAATCTGAGGCAAAAATAGTAATTATTGAGAATGGAGCAGTGCGTATAATATTTTCATTTTAAGTCCAAACGATCGAACACTGATCGAAACCAGCTGATAATAACCTCATGTGATTCGATATGTCTGTCAACATGACGCTCAAATGATGCAGAAGAGGCGCGGGCGCAAACGCAGTGAGAGGCGAATATGAAGATGAGCAGCGTCGCGTGAGTAGTGGCGCGGTTATAAGGCGTGTATAATTTAAACTACTTAGTACTAACATTAGCTGTTAGGTGATGTTCAGTTTGCATACTGCTGCTCTCCGTCTAGTCACTACTGAACTCTTCCCTCTCTTGAATGAAGGGTTGCCAGTTATCACAAAAAGAGCTAAACAATCCCCTTTGAAAACGCAGTGTAAGTAGACATGGCAAAAATGCATCAGGAAACAAATGTAAACAATATAACCAATATTAATAATATCCAACAAAATAATGTTTCACTATAAAATATTTCAGTATTTTAAAGTAAAACAATAACATGGCAGTTAAAAATAATTCAGAAACATCTTACTTAAAGTTTAATTGCAAAGCTATCTAAAAGTGAGAGTGTTTTTACATAAATAGCCTATATCATATATCAAATAAAAGAAAAAGAAATTCAAGGTGAAGTACTTTTCATTTCTAAAGTATTTATTTTGAAAGTTTATTATACAAAGCCTTTTTTATTGATTTTCAGAAAAACTACAAAAAAAAAAAATAGCTATATCATGAAATATATCGTTACCGTGAAATAAATTTAGTCATACCAGAATTCTGGTCATACCGCCCACCCCTACACTCCATGATATTATTTGTTATTTGTTACTGTGGTTCCTTAAGGCTGTCTGAGAGTGATTCAGAACTCAGGATATGCTTGTAGTGTGGATTGTTGGACTCATTTATTCAGAGCTTTCAATGGGTCATAGCTGTATTCATTGATATTGACTATTATAACCGATCTTTTTGGCATACAGTAGCTGGCAGCTAAGAATGCAAATGTTCAAACCTAAAGTTTGAGCATCTATTTTTAGACAACTGGCTTTGTGAAGTTGGAGGATTGAAATTATGACTCATAGCTTGTTGGAACATCACATAGATTAATTTTGGTAGCACTCCAGATGAGGACAGTCAGTATGGCTGCTTCAAAGGACAAGACTAGTCAGTAAAAGCATGCATTTAAGGTGAATATGCAGTGTAAAAAAATACATTTGAGTTGAACATTAGGTTCAGATAGCTGCTATTTATTTTATGAAGTATATGACTATTTTAATTCAGCTCCTGAAAGTTTTTTGCGTTCTGATCTTTTTATTTGATTTATTTAATTTAATTTTATTTTATTTCTTACTTTATTTATTTATTTTTGGCAGGGAAAGCCCAGAATTTAGCTCAAATTGACCTCCTTCCAACTCACAAAAGTTCTCCAAACAGAAAAGAAAGGCATTTTTTCTTCTCACATGTGCATTAAGCCTGACTCATACAAGATTATTTTTAGATTTGCTAAGAATAATTTCAACAAAGTTTGGCCTCAGTGCCATCACAGGTGTTGAAAAAGAACAGTCCAAAAGAGATGGTATTTACCACACAACGATGCAATCAATCCGATTTTCCCATGGTAGCATTCGTCATCATTTGCTGATTGCAGTACACGAGATTCATGAAAATGGCATCTATCTGTCAACACTGGCAGATTATTTGTCTTTATTTGAAGCACATTTCAAAGCCTCAGACACAAATGGCTTGGACTTTTGTGGATTAACAAGCATTGATGGATAGATATGGTTTTGAGTTCTCGCTTTATGGCCACCGAAGGGCCATTTTGACTCCAACCTCCAGCAAAACTTCAGACGCAAATTCCCTCAGCACCAGCACAGGCCACAGATGCTCAGTGTTTTAGCCAGAGCTATGCATCATATCCTCATCTGTAGTTTGCAACCAAAAGGTACAGGAACAGGAAGGAGATACTGTAAGCAGCCACCCCTGGAGTAAAGACCGATCTTGGAAATTGTATGCACCCCTGTACAGAAGTCTTCTTTTTGTATGCGTAGATTCAATTTGTCAGGCATCATGGCGGGCACACTGCATACGCACACAGAAAGGATCATTAGCAATTAAACCCGACAGGATAAGAGGAGGGAGAGCTAATGAATATCCAGTGTGTTCCACACGTTACAGATCAGCCAGTGATAAGAGGAAGTGTTTAATGAGCTTCCCTCTTTCCTCTGTCAGGACTTGTCCATACCTGTTCAGGCTGCAATCTGCTCCTGTTAGCGCTCTGATTGAAGTAATGCAGTTATGCCGTGAAATTACGCTTATAACGTTTAATGAATTGTTCAGACAGCTTTGCGTATAAGGTAACGGGAGATGATTGGGAAGGTTGTGTTTTGTTGTGTTTTGAGTGTTTTCAAACTTTTTGACACCAAGAAACCCTAAATATCTATTTAATATCTATCTATCCATTACTGTTTACAGATTACATGATAAAAAATGTAGTTAGTAATGTAATCTAGGTTACTAATTTTAGATAATGCTTTCAGACTACATTTTAGATTACTTTTTTACCTAATTTACCATTAAATGCACCATAATGATGTAAAAAAACAAGGGGAAAAAATATATTAAACTAATAAACTAAAGTTAATAGGTGGTAAAGATGCGTACGAGCAGTATTAATTAAGATGTTAGCCTAATATTTCACCTACCTGACCAGAAATAAGAACAAACACAAATATTGTCAAGCTTCTTGCCTTGGAAATCCTGGTTCAGTTTGGCCAACCACAAACGCCTTTTGTTCTTCAGTTTATTGCACTCTTCTCCTTGATTTGTTACAACTTTTGGCAGTCTAGTACTCAAAACGTTTTTCCCTGTTCGACCAATTAGTACAGCCCAAAACACGACAATAATTGACCATTTTCAGCAGCAATAATCACAAAATATGCGAGTTTCATTCGGTTCAGTGGCATTGTTTACGTTCATTCCGCCAATATAGCCAATTAATGATGTGTCGGAAAAACTCTCTATAGGTAAACTTTTTCCATGTCATAAATGTGGAGGAATCTCTGCATTATATAACATCAGTTATTTCAGAATCAATAACACTATTGTGTGAATAATATGTAATCAGGTAATCCATAAAAAGTAACTGTAATCTGATTCCGGGCATTATAAGATGTAATATACTCTGATTACGAGTACTTGATTTTTGGAATTTGATTACAATCCAGATTACATGTAATCAGTTACTTCCCAGCTCTGTGAAAATGGTTGCAATTAATCATATGATGACCAATCTTCCAAAAAGTACTATTACCAAATTTGTTGAATCTGAATGTATTTTTTTTCTTTTTTTATAAATAGATGCCTTAAAATACATTTTCTATTATCTTATTTTCCTTTCAAGTTTATATTAGTGCTGTCAAACGATTAATCGTGATTAATCGCAATTAATCGTGATTAATCGCATCCAAAATAAAAGTTTATGTTTACACTCTATATATTTGTGTACTGTGTATATATAAATACACACACATGCATGTATATATTAAGGAAAAATATTTTAGATTTATATCCAAAATATTTACATTTATTTATAATTTAAATTGTATAAATATATATACATATATTTAATTTTAATATATACTGTATGTGTGTGTATTTATATGTACATAATAAATATACAAAGTAAACACACATATAGTATGTAAACATATAAACTTTTATTTTGGATGCGATTAATCGCGATTAATCGTTTGACAGCCCTAGTTTATATATTTTATATATACTAAGTATAAACATACTTTTTTAGATATCCACCCACATTTCAAGGGGTGGATATTTGGTGAACTGCCAAGCTTCAAAGGTGTAAAAGTGGCTAGTCGAATTCATTTGTTGAAAGAACAGTCCTGTTGTCATGACCTGAATAAGCTGGTCTTCCTCTCTGACCGCTGTTTGTTACACCTCACCTTTGTGCCACGTCTCCCGATGCAGTCTGTTCAATCGGCAGGTCATGAGCCGTTTCCCTCTCTGATGGCAGAGATTGATGGTTGTTAGCAGCTTGAGAAATCATTACTTTCCTCCGGTTAAATGGCAGTGAGAAGTGTCTAGAGCTGATAGGGGAAATGTTTATCTTTTTATTGACAGAAATCAAATGGAGGACTATCCCTCAGGGAAGCAGGGGGAGGATCTGGCAGTGGGACTATGGTTGGTTGGTCGACTGAGGTCCCTGAACTCTTTCAAGAGCTACAGACTTCACGCTTCAAATCAAAACCTTTCAGCATGTCAAGACTTTTATTTGTCAAATGTACAGCAATATAGTATACAGCGGTACTTGTTGATGACAAAACTCACTTGGTTTTTACATTGGCTTATGATAGTATGAATGGTGCATGGCTTTTCATATCACCACCACAGTTTTTCCAAAACCCCTAACCCTTAGCATGAGTAATTGTGCAATACTGTAACAAGCAACACTAATTAGATACACTCACTATGAGTCATTTTGTGGAGTATAGAAGTATCCATTCATGAATACTTTTTTCTACAAAGCAATGCTGCTGTGCTTGTGTTCAACAGTCTCCTGTAAGAAGAAGCTATTCTATAACTGGTTGGATGGAATGTTTTCTTTGACAGATTAAGGAACTATCTAAAGATTGAATTTAAGAAAAGGTCACAGTGTCAACTACTGTATATGTGCTTGGTGTCAGATGTTCTTTTGGGTCTAACCACACTGCCATCTAGTGCCTGCAGCTCCTTCTCCTTGTGGTATATGGAGTTCTCTGGGTAAAATCGCACAAAGGATCATATATATATATATATATATATATATATATATATATATATATATATATGTGTATGTGTGTATATCAAATTCATCCTGCTGTATGCATTGATGTTTTTTTTCTTAGTTCATTTAATTCTATTTAGCAAATAATAGAATGATGTATGTTGCTTTTTAATATTAATATTTGATATATAAATAATGTTTTAAATATTTAAATAATATACAAATATTTTTTCAAGGGACTTAATCAGAATTGGCTTGTGTTGGTGTCTTTAATTGGCATGAAAATAATATGACGAATTTTAATGGTCCTAAAAATAGACTCGTATGACCTAGATAGATTCTTAACAGGTTTCTTCACCATTTTAGCAAAAATGAGTTACTGTATGACTGATATTTTAGCCTGACAATTTCAATTTAAGTGTGTAAGAAAGAAACTCCAGACTTCCAGTCCAGCCAAATTCAGTTTTGTGGTAAACAGCCAGGTCTAATAACAGACAAAAAAGTCGGCTATGACATTATTGTGTTTGTGAATGAAACAAAGATAAACTGCAGGAAATTCAGGGTTATTTTCTTTTCTGAGAGTATTAAGTTGCTTCCAGCAGCTGAGGCATACAATGTGTTCTTTTCACATGAGACAATATCATCTCAGTTTCTCCGTTTTTCTTTTTCGTTTTGTTTTGTTTTTTGTTAATTTCCCTATCTCTTGCACTCATCTGCACAAAGCACATCTGGTCCTGCTTAGAAATTCCTGAAAAAACACACACATACAGACATTTGTATATTATCGCACCCGGTCTAAAAAATGTGGCGTCAACAATTTGTCACACTCACACACAAACACACATGCTGGTCCCCTTTGGCTGCGATAGACATGAAAGGACCCTCTGTAACAGGCCTGTCCATCAAATGTGCCTTCCAGTACTCCATCCTCTGATCTAACAGTCACGCCCACACCCCCACACCCTAGCTACAGCACCTGATCCAGATGTCTGCTGCCCCAGACACTGTGTTCCATCGTTCACCCAGACCCATTTTCATGCTTTCAGCAGCCCACTTTTTATGATAGGTTTCAACATGAAATCAGAATTGACCTTATTTAGTTTGACACGTTCCTGATATTCTTATGCACAATTCAGCAGTTTGCGCTATTCCAAAGAAGAAAAAATAATTTCTTCATTATATTTCATCAAAATGTAATTACATTCCCCTTCACTTATGTCATCTAGGTTGCGCAGGCCAGAATTTAGTCATATTCGAACACACTTTCATTACATTTCTTTTTTTTTTATCTTCACTTATTGCACATTCCACCAGTAAGAGCAAAGTGTGATGGTTGACTATGTGCACCCAATGGTTCAGACATTGTACCCTAAAGGTGGTGCCATGTAAAAGGATGATAATGCACTAATACACACAGCAAGACTGGTGACAGAGAGGTTTGATGAACATGAAAGTAGAGTTGAACATCTCCAATGGCCTGCACAGTCACCAGATCTGAATATTATTGAGGCACTTTGGGATGTTTTGGAGGAGCGAGTCAGGAAACGTTTTCTACACCAGAATCACATAGTGACCTGGCCACTGTTCTATAAAAGGAATGGCTCAAAATCCCTCTGGCTAGTGTGCATGACATGCATTTGTCAATCCCAAAACGAAATGATGCTGTATTGGCCACAAAAGGAGGCCCAACACCATACTAATTGTGGTCTAAAACCAAGTGTTTCAGTTTCATTGTCCAACCCCTATATATATATATATATATATATATATATACATATACATATACATATACATATACATATTTTACAATTTTATTTGTTTTTGTTCTGCTCACATATAAGTGTTATATTTAATTTTTTTTTAATGTCTTCCCTTTTATGGTGAAGACATAAAGAAATTACAATATTTATAAATTATTATGAGTTTGTGCTGCATATTGTCATTTATTTATGTTTCATGTAAATGCATTAACCTGATTTTAAAAGAATAGTTTACCCAAAAATGAAAATTATAGGACATAGCAATATTAATATTATAGTTTCCTTAATAAGCAGTGTTAGCTGTTTTTTAATAAAATATAGTAAAATTGTATATTTACAACTGTTAAAGGAATAATTCACAAAAAAAAAATTAATTACCCAGTGATTTACTCACCCTCAATCCATCCTAGATGTATATTACTTACATCTTTTAGAAGAATATAGAGTTATACAGTATTATGTCAGTAACAGTTGAGGTCAAAAGTTTACATACACTTTGCAGAATCTGCAAAATGTTAATAATTTTACCAAAATAAGAGGGATCATACAAAATGCATGTTATTTTTTATTTAGTACTGACCTGAATTAAATGTTTTACATAAAAGATGTTTACATGTTTTACCTTGCCCACTGTTCTTCAGAAAAATCCTTCAGGTCTCACATATTCTTTAGTTTTTCAGGATTTGTATTTGAACACTTTCCAACAGTGATGTACGATTCTGAGATCCAGCTTTTCACATCGAGGACAACTGAGGGACTCAGATTCTGTAAACTTTTGACCTTAACTATATAGGTGCATCTCAATAAATTAGAATGTCATGGAAATGTTCCTTTATTTCAGTAATTCGACTCAAATTGTAAACTTGTGTGTTAAATAAATTCAGTGCACACAGACTGAAATAGTATAAGTCTTTGGTTCTTTTAATTGTGATGATTTTGGCTCACATTTCAGAATCAGAATTAGCTTCTAGTATACAGAGACAACAACAACACAGAGACAATAAAAATAAGATGAGAATAAAAAAAACACATGTAAATATAAATAGACAAAAAATATATAGAAAAATAAATTAAGAAATAACTGGTATGTACAGTTGTGCTATAGATGAATAGAATAGAATAGAAAAGAAAGATGTAGGGATGTATTAGGATGGAGGTGGTAACAAATAAATCTAAAGTTATTGCACATTTTTTTTATTGCACAATGGGGGGAACATTTAGTTATTCATAAGGTGGATTACCTGGGGGAAAAAACTGTTCATGTGCCTTGTTGCCCTGGTATTTGGGGCTCTGTAGCACCGGCCAGATGGCTAAAGTTCAAAGAGGGAATGGCTTGGATATAAGGGATCCAGGGTGATTTTCTGAGCCCATTTCCTCACCCTGGATATATACAGTTCTTGAAGGGTGGGCAGGGGAGCACCAATAATCTTCTCTGCAGTCTGAACCGTTCTCTGTAATCTTCTGATGTCTGATTTTGTAGCTAAGCCAAACCAGAAAGTTACTGATGTGCACAGAATGGCTGAGTAAAACTGTTTCAGCAACTCCTGTGGTAGGTTGAACTTCCTCAGCTGGCTAAGGAAGTACAACCTTTGTTGGGCCTTTTTTACAATGGAGTCGATGTGAGTGTCCCACTTCATGTCCTGGGAGATGAAAGATCCCAGGAACTTGAATGACTCCACTGTTACTGCCCCAATTCGGCGTGGCATTGAGGTGATCAGTCTGTGTCACAGCTGAGGTGGTATGAAAGTCCAGGTTTCTTTGACAGTGGCCTTCAGCTCATCTGCATTTTTTGGTGGGCTCTTGACAATACCCCATAGATGGGGGTTCAGGTCTGGTGAGTTTGCTGGCCAGTCAAGCACACCAACATTACTGTCATTTATTCTTCTCCTTAGCCCAGGGAAGAAGAGACCTCTGACGTCTTTGGTTCAATACGAAAACTGTTGCCAAATTCCTTGACATGGTTTGTGTGGGGCTCTTGATGCCTTGACCCTAGCCTCAGTCCATTCCTTGTGAAGTTCACCCAAATTCTTGAATCGATTTTGCTTGACAAGCCTCTCAAGGCTGTTAACATGCTTAGATACAGCACTCTGTGAACAGCCAACTTCTTTGGCAATGAATGTTTGTGGCTTACCCTCCTTGTGAAGGGTGTCAGTGATTGTCTTCTGGACAACTGTCAGATCAGCAGTCTTCCCCATGCTTGTGTAGCCTAGTAAACCAAACTGAGAGACCATTTTGAAGGCTCAGGAAACTTTTGCAGGTGTTTTGAGCTGATTGCAATGTCACCATATTCTAATTTGTTGTGAATTGGTGGGTTTTTGTTAAATGTGAGCCAAAATCATCACAATTAAAAGAACCAAAGACTTAAGTTACTTCAGTCTGTGTGCATTGAATTTATTTAATACACAAGTTTCACAATTTGAGTTGAATTACTGAAATAAACTAACTTTTCCACAATAATTCTAATTTATTGAGATGCACCTGTATATGTAACAGTTATACTTATAAATACGACTTGATAAAACTGAATATAAATTGAAATTACTTCCAGTAAAGGATTTTCTCCATTTATTACTTGAATATGCTGATTACCAGGTATTTAGGAACATTTCAGTTGCCGTACAAAATACACACAAGAGCTATTTGAGGAATGTCAGACGTTTTGCCTTGGCATGCTGTGCCACTCTCACCATGCTAAGTATTCAGCCAGTCAGCCTCTCAGGTGGCAAAGGTGTGCCTCTAAGAGGTCTGGGAGTTTATAGCCTATGCAGCACCATGCCTCATTAGATACTAAATGAGAAGGAGAGAATGACCCCTCTACCCCTGAGCTGCTTATGGAAGTTCACCAAGTCTGGTGCAGAGTAGAGCGGCACGTGTAATGTATGTTTATCACGCAGCCTAACTGAAATGGAACCTTAAAAGGTGACTGATTTGGATTGTTCTTCTTAAGGGTCATTTACACAGAATGTACTAAAGCAAGTGTCTCCAATGCATTTTTAAAAGTTTATCTTTTTTCTGCTTAACAGTGTCCAAACTAAATGGCACATGATGCATGCATACATAAACCCGTATGTAGATGTTGACATATATAGTGCAATTGTCCTGCACTAGACCATTTGCTCATCTTCATGTTATTCTATATAATATAATATATAATAAATATCCATGGAGTCACTGTTGACTTTTCATTATATGGACACAAACAGTTTTATTCTTCAAAATATCTTCTTTTGTGTTTCACAGAAGAAAGAAAGTCATGCGAGTTTGAAATGATGACAGATTTATGTGCTCTCTTATTCTTGCCAATATCAGACTGTAGACTTTTGAATCTGACATGTCAAATATTCTGGTCCTTTTTAAACCGATATGTGATTATGTCTGCCGACACCATCCCTGAAGGTCACACTCATACACACACTGTTAGACAGTATTACCTGTGTTTACATTAGCTCTCCACTGTTTTATGGTGACCTAACTGGACCATAAATGTGTCTAATGGCCTGTAGAGTGAATTTGTGGGACGGCGACATACAGATTTGTAGACCGACCAATCATTCATGACGCTGGAAGCACAGCACACTATTACGGTCTCCTTTGTGAATGTGCCACAGACCACGCAGCAATTGGTCAATAACCTGGACCCTTGTCGTCTTGAAAGGCGGGGGACTTGGAGAATAGCCTAGTATGGTTCACCTGAGCCTGAAATTGGAAGAATGTGTAAATAGGAGTGAATGGATCACCCTAATGTGTCCCAAGGCCAACACATTCATTTCGGATGCATGGCTCTGTGATTTATGGAAAATGCTACGTATGATTCATCATTATGAAGAGCTATGACCATATGCCATTTTTATATATATATATATATATATATATATATATATATATATATAAAAATGCATTACACGCAGACCTTCCATAAGCCATCAGGGGGAAAAATACAGCTACAAGCAATAGTGTAGAGATACAGATCAGCATGATGTGTTGCACTGTATGCAATGTATGTGAACCCGTATCATTTCACGTATTTCATATTGATTTGTTTATTGATCAGGGTGGATTTCACTTTCTAGCTGTGCTGATTGAATTTGGCTTTCCCTTCCTCTTCAGCACTCCATCACATGTACTTACCACATCTCGAAAATGAAAATGAAAATTCTGTCATCATTTATTCACCCTCACATCAATTCAAACCAGTATGGCTTGCTTTTTTGTGGAACACAAATGAGATATTTTGAAAAATAGTCTCACTGATCTTTTCCTTTTTCCTTTCCTCTTATTCTCAGCAAGGCTGCATTTATTTGATCAAAAATACAGAAAAAAAGTAATATTGTGAAATGTTATTACAATATAAAATAGTGGTTTCTATTTTAAAATACTTTAAAATATATTTTATTCCTGTGATGCAAAGCTGATTTTTCATTTGAATTTTCATGATCCTTCAGAAATCATTCAAGTAATGATGCTAAAACTTCAGCTTTGATCAAAGAAATCAATACGATTTTAATGTATATTAAAATAGAATAGTGTTATTTTACATTGTGATAATATTTCACAGTATTACATTGTTTTTCTGTACTTTTGATCATCATATGTGATATGTCACCTGAAAGCTGAATAAATAAGCTATTTATTGATGTATGGTTTGTTAGGATAGAACAATAGATATTGCTATTTGAAAATGTGGAATCTGAGGGTGTAAAAAAATTGCCTTTAAAGTTGTCCAAATGAAGTCCTTAGCAATGCATATTACTATTCAAAAATTAAGTTTTTATGTATTTACAGTAGGAAATTTACAAAATATCTTCATGGAACATGATCTGTACTTAATATCCTAATGATTTTTGATATAAAAGAAAAATCGATAATTTCACCCATACATTGTATTGTTGGCTACTGCTAGAAATATACCTGTGCGACTTAAGACTGGTTTTGTGGTCCAGGTTGACAAATGTGATTTAATTATACAAACACTTGTTTTAACAACCAGATTAAAATTAACAGGTGGGCTAGTGTGTGGCGTTGTGTAAAGCAGGGAGTTTTTTCGTGTTAGCTATTTATACTAGAGGGATGTAAATTGTGTTGGTATTAGTTAGGAGTGCCTGTTCTCTCTGCAGTGCTCCATGTCATGTGCGTCTCTGTGTGAGAGCTAATCAGAGGCTGTTGCTGAGTAAAGCGCAGAATTGAAGCCACCCCGCAGAGTGCAGAGCTATTGATTGGAGCCTTGGGGACCTGTAAGGTTTCAAACACGCACGCTTTTACAATAAAGTTGCTCTCAAACAAATGTAGACTCTTTTTTTTGAACAGGAGATAGGGAAATTCATCTTTGTTTCAGTGCAGACTAAACCAGTTTTTATGGTTTCCAGCAAGCAGCCAAGAATATGAAAGCACAGCAAATGGCTGGGTACCCTTTGTATTTCTTTCTGACTTAAGTACTATTCTGAATATTTGTTGTGAATGTTTGTGGTATTTAAACAATGGATTCCTCTAGACTTTTCTCAGTGGCCACAAACATTGGTCCACGTTGATTTTATGCATAGTCCAGCATGTTGGTAGTGTTAAAGCTATTTTTCCTAATCCTGGCATGTCACGTTTGATTTGAGGAGGTGTTTACTCTCACCCCGATACACTGAAATCATCAAGGTCCATGTTGAGTACATCTTCTCTTGGCTGAAGCATCCAACAGCATTGTCCTTACTGCAGGCAGGCTCTCAGGAACATTAGCACAACCTCTCCACAGTGGTGCTTCACTTCCAGCACAGAACATGACCTGCTGTCTGTGGCTCTGAAAGAACAGCCTGTGATGCACTACAGATATCTGAATGTATGGGCAATTCAAGCAATGAATGAAAAAAGTCATAATACAATAATATTATGCAATGACATTTGCATTTCTATTTTTGGCCGTTCCACTTGGTTACTCTTGCCAAATGCTTTTCATTTCCTAAAGGCTCCAGGTCAGCCGCTTATTTCTAACGGTAAGCTATCGTCAGAGAACCTAATTTTGGTGGTTCTTACTCCTAATCAGAAATGCATCATATTTATCTACAGGCATCCAGATGGAGACTTCTAGACAAAGAAATTTTAAATCTTTTTTTTTAGATGCTTTTAAATTAAATTCATTGCTCTTCGTTATTTGTGACATTTTGTTTGTTTGACTTGTATTTACCGTGCTTTGTGATTGAAGACAGAAAGTAATTTCTGAATACACATTTCAGTTTTATTTTGCTTCACTAATAGGCAGGGTGTTGAATTATAATGTATTGCAGCAGTGGAAGATAGCAAACCAATAATTGTTTGCAAGAAAATAAAATACAACTAATCATGCATAGTAGGATAGCAAAATAAATAGGCTTATAAAGAACACTGCCCATATTCCTTTTATTGTTATGTTGAATCTATGTATATATGGTATTTTGCCAAAAATTTATGACACTAGGTAGAAGCTAGACAAATTAGAAAGATAGCTACATCATCAAGACCATGAATAAAGGTTTACTGTAAAGTTATTGTAAAGTTGTACAAATTATTGTAAATATACACTACCAGTCAAAAGTTTTAATAAGTAAGATTTTAATGCTTTTTAAAGAAAACTCTTCTTCTGATTTCTGTTTGAATATGTTTTAAAATGTAATTTATTCCTGCGATTTCAAAGCTGACTCGAAGCTTTTGAATTGTGTAGTGTATATATATATATAATGTTACAAATGCGTTTTATTTCATATAAATGCTGATCTTTTGATCTTTCTATTCATCGAGGAATCCTGAAAAAAAGTGTACTCAACTGTTTTAAATATTGTTATTATTATTTTTTTTCATGGTAAACGGTTTCATTGCTGTGTTGGGTTTCCATTTGATGTCAATGTAAAATCTGGTTCCTGAAGCAAAACAGGTTGATAACTAGTGTTGTAATGCTGGATAACTGCATTGAGACTGTACGCTGCTGCCATCTTTGGACAGCCTAGCAGAACAGCACTCTGTTAACATAAAGTTTTGCTTTTAAATCCTGCCAAACGAACATCTTGTTCTAAAAAAATAATAATAATGATGTTTAAATAATGTTAAGAATAAAATATAATCATTTAACATTTAAAATTGTTAGAAATTAGAGTTATTGTTTTAGTAAATTAAACTGTAGTTACATGTGGTTTTTCAGTAGGGCATTCAGTGGATTCTTTTAATGTGCATTCATAGGTATGTTTAGAAAATATAAAACAATCTGTCATCTTAGCTTTATCTTATTCACTTTAATTTATGCATCTCTTCTGACAGGAGAATGAGAAGTGATCCTCTAGCGTGCTCCGGCCTAATCATCTGAGGCCTTTATGTTGCTTGATAGACATGGAGAAAGATAAAAGGTTATGGCACATAAAGTCAGTTAAGCCTCAGAGGGCCACATTAATTCAGAGCAGTGCACCCTACAGGCTAACCCCTTCCTCTCTCAACATCAGAAGTGAGGAACAGAATATAAAATACACCATCTTTGCATTCTACTTGAAGACCCGCTGAGTTTTCAAAAGGGGCGTTCAGCAGTAGAAATGGACAGCTTATGTCAGTTTTGGACTGTCCACCAAATGTTTTGAAGGATATGTGTGAAAACACAATGTGGCCCGATCAGAGTCTCTTGGCTGAGTCACAGAACGAGACATTTGTTTCAAGTGAGCCTTCTGGCTTCTCTCCACAGCTGAAACAGAGCGAAGCCAATGCTGATACGAAAGAGAAACTTCCTCTGCGATTGCGGATCTTCGAGAAGTTCCCCAATCGACCACAGATGGTGAAAATCTCCAAGCTGCCATCAGACTTCACTGTGCCTAGAATCAGGTACTCTGTGCACTGAATGATGCCTCATTCTAAACCATATGTATATATGAACACATGAAAGATTTAGATTTGCCTAAAAGCAATATGCATACTGGCAGACATTCTACTGAATGTCTCCTCAAGATTCCTCTGAAAACATGAAGTCCCTTGTGTGTTTGCGTGTGGCTGTTTCGTTATGCGTGTGCCGTGGGCGTGTGCCACAGGGAGAGCTTCATGAAGCAGTTCATCGACCGACAGCAGCAGGACCCCAGCTGTCTGTTCCGTCGCCTTCCCTCAGCGTCGTCCTCGTCCTGTGACCATTCCAAGAGGTCTGCCATTGAGGATAATAAATACATAGATCAGAAGGTACCACACTCCATCACTCCCACAGCCTGCCCCCTCAATACACACAGGGACTAAACAATAAGCTCATGAATGTTCTGAAAGGAACAGATCTATTTCCCACGCAACAAGACTTAAATAACCAGCAGTTATATAACTGTATTTTGTTGATTACATTGGGATGTTTTTGTTTGCTGATATCAAATTCGTCTTTACCAATATAATAATAGTTGTTTGCAAATATATCCATCTGAATTATACTGTGTATTGATCTGTGTTTCCTTTGTACATCTTACTGTCTAAACCATTTTTTTCCCCTAGCTCCGTAAGTCAGTATTTAGCATCCGGGCCCGTAACCTCATGGAAAAGGAAACCACCGTCAATAAAATACTGCGGTGAGTTTGTAGTTTTCTCCCAGCTTTATTTATGTAACTTAAATGAAAATTATTTTTCAGGAAAAACACTGAGATTGATATTTTCCTTATACAGTGCCTTGCAGAAGTATTCATACCCCTTATTTATTTCTTTTTTTTCCCCTACATCAATCTACAGTCCATATATGACAAAGCAAAAACTGCTTTTTAACAAATTTATTAAAAATAAAAAAGAAAATTGATTCCATTGCATCTGGGACAGTTGAAATTTAGCTCAGGAGCATTCATATTGCTTGTAGATGCTACTACACTTCGAGTAAAGTTAACCTTCAATTGAATGGGTATGATTTGGAAAGGCACACACGTCTTCTTAAAAGGTCTAACAGCTGAAAATCAGAGCAAAAACCAAGCCCTGAGGTGAAGAAAAAAAAAAACTGCCTGTAGATCAATCAAGCCACACATCTGGGAAAGAGTTCAGAAAAATTCAGCTACTTTGAAGGTTCATAAAAGCATGTAGTCTCTGTTAACATTAATGGAAGAAGTTTGAAACAACCACAGCTCTTCCTAGAGCTGGCCTCCTGGACAAACTGAGCAATTAATGGAGAAGGACCTTGGCTAGAGTGGTGACCAAGAAGCTGATGGTAACTAATTGAGCTCCATGATCATATATGCAGATGGGAGAAACTTACAGAAGGACAAACATTACTGCAGCATTTCACCAATCTGGGATTTATGGTGGTGTGGCAAGACTTAGTCCTCTCCTCAGTAGACATATGAAAACACAAAAAAGCACCTAAGGACCCTCAGACTGTGAGAAACGAGATTCTGTGGTCTGATGAACCTCAATTTCAAGCATCATGTGTGAAGGAAACAAGGCACTGCTCATCACCTGCAGAGTACCATCCCAAAAGTAAAGTGTGCTGGTAGCAGCCTCATACTGTAGGGCTGTTTTTCAGTGGCAGGGACTGAGGGACTCGTCAGAGTAGAAAGAAATTTAAGATAGCCTTAATGAAAACCCAGTCCAGAGCATTTAAAACCTCAGACTGGGCAGAAGGCTCACCTTTCAACAGGACAATGAACCTAAGCACAAAGCAATGGTGGCTTATAGACATCCCTATGAATGTACTTTAGTGGCCCAGCCACAGCCTGGGCTTGAACCCAATCAAACATTTCTGGAGAAACCTGAAAATGTCTGCCAGACCCCATCCAAGCTGACAAATCTTGAGAGGTGAAGGGATGAGGCGAAGAATGGCAGATATTTGCTAAACGTTGATGTGCATCTTACCCTAAAAATACTTTCGCAAGGCACTGTAGTAGCACATCCTAGAAAGGCTACAAAATTATTACCAATAGTCATTTAAAACTCAATGCTGAATGCAAAAGTATTACAGTATTAGTCATAATATTTGCATTTTTTATGCACAGATAAGTGCATACACACAGTTAGTGAATGAGACTCGTTCTCGTTCGAATGAGGCTGAAATGAGTTTGTTTATTCATGATATAGATATGTGTGGGCCAGCAAGAATAATAATAGAGCATTGTTTTGTTCTCTAGCAGCCTTAGGCAAAAACACATTAATTTCTATACAGGGTGAATACGTTTTGATTTGGATCCTCCATTTCCATGATTTCGACTCCATGTTTGTCATTCAGCCAGCCCAGCAGTCAGAGCAGATAATGGCGTCTCCATATCAATAACAACTGTTAGTGGGTCACCTGTGAGTGTGAATAAACAAATTCATATTTAAAAATCTGGCAGCGATGCAGCCACATAATTCCCACACTTTGCTTCAACCGCTCTCATCTCTGTTGTTTAGTTTCAGCTCACGTCGATGCCGTCCCCACCTCCCTTGTGTTGCACGCACACACACACTCGTACGCCTCACCTTGTCCACCCCTCCTCCTCTTGCTAAGCAGACAGACGGCACATCAGTAGCCATCCCACGTCGTCTGTGCCGTCTGGGGCATTCAGTCTGTCTGCATGCACACATGCGCACACACACATCCTTCATCAGCCAGGCACTCATCACTCTGAGTGGCCATAAATAAGGGCGACATGTTCTCTTGAAGCTGAAATTGTCATTAGCTGTGTTCTGGTACATGACTCTGCAATTAATGGACAATAGAGAGGCGGTGGTGAGCAGAAGGCTTTTCAAAGCATACATAGATCAGCACTGATTTAGAGCATAAACAGCCAATGGGATCACAGCGGCGGAACAATCTCCCAATACCAATTATAGCAACAGCCTCACCAGTTACATTTCATCTCCAGACATAGCTTTGAAAGATTTGCCTTTAATAAACTGTCAGAAAGCACCACAAGGGGCTTCTTGACTATTCCTTTTTACAAATCTCTTGTTCTTTTAAATAGGGCTGCATTTATTTATTTATTTATTTCTGTTTTATACAGACTTGTTCCTCGTGTTTTGCTACCTATTTAAGCAGTTGTCACAAACACAATATATGGGTCATCTTTAAGAGCCAATGCTGTTTGTGTGAGAAAAATGCAAATAAAGTTGAGGTTGAAAGTTTACATCCCCCTTTCAGAGTCTGCAAAACGTTAATTATTTTTAAAAAATAAGAGGGATCATACAAAATGCATGATATTGTGTATTTAGTACTGACCTGAATAAGATATTTCACATAAAAGATGTTTACATATAGTCCACAATGAAAATAACAGTTGAATTTATAAAAATGACCCCGTTCAAAAGTTTACATCCCCTTGATTCGTACAACTGTGTTGTTACCTGAATGATCTACAGCTGTGTTTTTTTTTGTTTAGTGATAGTTGTTCATGAGTCCTGAACAGCCTGCGTATATACAGTGCAAAAGCATATTCCCTATCATATTCAGTAGCAAAATTTAGGTTAGATTTGTTTCTAAATCACATGCAACTGAAATGCAATGAAATTGATATTTCAATCCATTACATTTAAATATAAAATAATGGTTAATTTAATTCAGTTCTTTATTTGCATTGAACACTAAACTTTATAGTAGGGCTGTGCCGATATTCGGACGCGAATTATCATGCGTATCTCGTCAGTAATGCTTGTCAGTGAACTACGGCTCTGTGTAGTAAACGTGACTGCATGAATGAACAGGTGAATGAGATTTAGGACTAATCAGAGAACCGGCATTACTGACGAGATGCGCATGATATCACGTCTAAAAAACGTCACAGCCCTACTTTATAGCATGATTATAATTTACATTTAAACAGTTCAACCAAGTATTGTCTCTAATTTCAGTATGCTGTTAAATAAATCATTATTAACTCATGGGAAATCACAAATGGGGTCACTTGCAGAGAATGTCCCACATGCATACATGGTAAATGGAGTCAACTGTTCATCATCTAAGTTTTGTCATTTTTGTCAGTACTGAAGCTGGAGTGTGGTATATATGTAACCTCATATACCTATACTAAGTGTGCCAAATTTTTCCTTGGAGATTAATTCCCTCCCACTACCTTCATCTTCACTTCACTGTTGGCCTGAATTTTTAGTGCACCACAGGTCACATTTGACCACTCTGAAAAAAAGGATTAATTAGTTTCCTCTCCGTGGGCGCCCCGTTCCTTAGAACTGTCTCCACCTGCACAACACAGTGTTAGCTAATAAGAACCATCTGCTGCGTCGAACGTACAACAGGGTACATGACAGACAGTAGTGGCATAGCTTAAGGGCTTTTCACTGATGATCGTCACACAATCCTGTGCATGTACAGTATGTACAGTAAAACTCATTTGCATTTGTAGTACACCCCAAAAATGTGAAAATTGAAAGTAATCCCAGTGGATGGGACTACAAAATGGAGATGAATTACATTTTAATGAATAACCCGAAGAAATTAAATCAGAAGCCAGTTTTGATTTAATGTTTTTTAAATATTTGATGAATTTTTAAAATAAAAAGAATATACACTGTTTGTGCCGTAATTTATTAATTTGTTCCTGACCTAGTTTGTCTGTGTGTATTTTTTCAGAGCCTGCACTAGACAGCGTATGCTGAGTGGCTCTTTTGAGGGTCAGCCAACAAAAGAGAGATCCATACTCAGTGTCCAGCATCACATCCGCCAAGAACGCCGGTTAGAAAGCACATTAACAAGCATTCACATAACTCATCTATTTCATTTATTTAAGGAACAATGGATAGAAGCATAGCCATAAGCATAGCGCTACATTATGCTAGTGTGTTACCCTGCTTTTTTTGGCACAGGTCCCTCAGACACGGCTCTACCAGCCAGAGAATCAGCAGAGGGAAATCCCTGGAAACACTCACTCAGGATGTGCGTACACTCAGACATACACACACATTCAGATATCACCAAGTAATAGCTGACAGCGCTATCTGTGACTATCTGTGATCTCTGACATGCGTGTGAACTCTTCAGCACTCCAGCACCGTCCGCTACCGTAACGCCCAGCGGGAGGACAGTGAAATCAAGATGATACAAGAGAAAAAGGAGCAGGCTGAGATGAAACGGTATTTCTGCCACTCCATACACTTGCCTTGGCATGCGGTCAGTCGAACAGATCTAATCCCCCCCAAACAAAACATGCCATGTGGGAGTTATTACACCATATCTTTCTCTTCTACTGTATGCTGATGGTGGCATAGTGCCATCGGTGTATGACAACAAGACATATTGCAGTGAAGCAAAGCTTTTGTTTTAGGTCGGCTGTATTTATTTGTCATGTTCAGAGGGCAAGGAGGGACTGTAAAAGAGAGATCAGATCTTAGCAGATTTACAGATACAGTATGCTATGAGAACTAATAAGGTCCCTTCTGTGCATACTATATCCTACTACATGTCTATACTTTATCCCAAAGCAGGACTAATAAAAGCAGTGTTTGCTGAAGATGAGATTTCAAAATGATTTATTTCTATGCCTATAATGTCCCCTCCACCCCCAGAAAAGTCCAAGAGGAGGAACTTCGGGAAAACCATCCATACTTTGACAAGCCACTCTTCATCGTTGGTAGAGAGCATCGCTTTCGAAACTTTTGCCGAATGATTGTGCGAGCCCGTTTCAATGCGTAAGACCAAAGCAAATACAAATCCACTGCAGTATATTATTAGCTACAGTAGCATTTTCATACACATCAATGAGATGACTAATCCCTTTGTACCATAACGCTGAAAAAATGCCATGTTGTTTCATAAACTGTTGTATGTGTTATGTTTGTTACATTTCTGTGCTGACATTGTGTTAACTGGCTTTTTATGAATAGGTTAAAAACGGATCCCAATACAGGCGCAGTGAACAGCACAAAATACCATCAGTTATAGTAAGTCCATAAATGTTTAGGGCCTTTGCCCTAAACATTTTGCACAATAGCCTGGTAATATAAACAATACATTAAAAAATGAAATCATAATATATTATTGAAATTGTAAAGTATAATTACATTAATTATGAAATAGTGGGAAATACAAAAAGAAAGAAAGAAAGAAAGAAAGAAAGAATGAATTTGGGGGAGAAATGTGCTTAATTGTCACAAAAAAATATATATATATTAAAATAATGGTATTTCTTATTCCTTCCCCATATTTTGAGGGTTAAAATTAGGGGTGTGCGATATATATTATTACAAAATTGTATTTGTTTAAATGATATGCGATTTGACCTTATAGAGTATATTGCAAAAACCTACAACCTACAAATGAGATGTAGATTAGACTACTGTGCGAGCACATTTAGTAATTGATTTGAATTGTATAGATAGAACGGTCCAATAAACAAGAAGTTAATAGTAATTGACTTTTAGACACAAGTTTATGTTTTAGGTTTATATTTAAAGTACACTACCAGTAAAAAGTTTTTGAAAAGTAAGATTTTTACTGTTTTTTAACCCTTTAACTGTCCCGTATACGGGATGCCTATGTTTACTTCACCATATTACAAATAAATCCTAATCTAATCATGACAAACTATATATTCTTGGGAAGGGCTAAGACTCCTAAATAGATATTTTAGCACTCTTTTGTGTTACAAATTATTTAGGAAAAGTAATAGATTAATTTATGACAAGAGTGCACCTCAAAAATCTAGATCACAACAGAGGTTCAGACCTTTTTCACAAAAAGACTTTCTTCATTGCCTTTTTCCCCATCACACTTTAGAACTCGTATGAAATTATATATCACTTGAAAACTTCAAATCTCAAAATTCATCCTTTGAAAACCATTTTAAAATCAGACATTGCATTACCATGGAAATTGGACCACACAGAATATGAAGAACATCAATAGCTTAGGGAGTCAACTGTCCACAGCAAAGTACCTGCACAATAACATGTTCAGCAAAATATTGTCTAATTATCGTTATCAGCAAAATTAAAAAAAATATTGAGATCTTTTTTTTGTCTGTATCGCACACCCCTAGTTAAAATATGACCTACACATGTTTTCTTGAGATTTCCTCATTTATATCTCTCTTTTGATTTTAGAAATGTAATATGAGAATGGGCTTTGAAAAGTTTTGATCTGTAAGACACGCCAGGGTTGGGTTAGTGTGGGATTATATGGAAGCTTTTGGGCTGCAGGATTTCACCAATATCAAAGATGTGCAAAAATAAGTCAAAGTTATGTAAGCTCAGACTGAAGAGTAGAAATAATGCAGAGCAGAAGAAAGAGTAGCACATTTAACCTGCACTAAACCTTGCATGTGTGTATGTCTGTGTGTTCTCCAGTGATTTGCTGGGCTTGGTAACCTATCTGGACTGGGTGATGATCGTGGTCACCATCTGCTCTTGTATTTCCATGATGTTTGAGTCCCCTTTTACTAGGGTCATGCATGTCCCTACCCTGCAGGTATTCTAAACCCAACCGGTCACCATTCTATCCCACGCACACATCCGACTAACTTTTTTACCTTGTAAATTTTCCTCATCTCTTTCCTTAAGACTGGTCATCATGTCTCACTTTTGTTGCAGTCCTGCACTTTCGATTGCCACTTTCGATTCGTTTTGCCCTTTTGAGCACATTTAATCATGCTCCCCACTGATTTAATCTACTTTGGAGTTCATTTAAGTTGAGTTTGAAAGTGAATGTTTTTAGGGTGCCTCTGTTTCATAGATCTTATGTACTTTGTGAGACAGAAAGATGGGGCTGATTGACCTGCCACTCTTAAAAGTCTTCTGTCTCCTTTTCTACACCACTGATTGAAACTCCACTTCAGACAGTCCAGGATGTCCTGATCCTTACCTGATGATAAGGATATTTTCAAGAGCACAGAGAAAGATTTTTATCCTGGTGTCGGTTTTTGTGTTATGACACTCCCAGTCTCAAAACCTTCTCTAAATTACCTGAAGACAAGGAATTGTTATGACACAGCTGGCAAACCTTCAGTTATGTTTGTATAAAAAGCTGTTTTATGAAAAATTGCATTCCATTGTACACTAAACCACCCCTTTCCCTGCAGATCGGAGAATTTGTCTTCGTCATCTTCATGAGCATTGAGCTGAACCTGAAGATCATGGCAGATGGTCTGTTCTTCACTCCCACTGCAGTCATCCGAGACTTCGGTGGCGTCATGGACATCTTCATCTACTTAGTAAAACTTCATTCTCAGCTCTCCTGTGAAAAACCCACTTTCCAACACATGTGAAAAGCAGCCTTCTAGCGGATTACTCACATCTCTAATGAGACTCTAAAAATTGCTTTTTAATGACCCTAAACAGCGTTTTATTTAAATGACCCAGTCACGTCAATTTCATCCTGTTTACTCATTTCAGAAGAATTCTGCCTGTCTCACACAAACACTATTTGCATGTAATAGAACAGCCTACACCTCAAATGCTGACTATTTCATGAGTAACACTTATTGCATCCATACTAATAAAGCAATAGAAAAATGGTCCACATCAAGATCAGGATTAAATGAGGAGTTAAAGGTGAATTTTCTGCCCATTCTGTAGGTCAGTCTGATCTTCCTATGCTGGCTACCAAACAATGTGCCTCCTGAGTCTGGTGCCCAGCTCCTCATGATGCTGCGCTGCCTACGCCCACTGCGTATCTTTAAACTTGTTCCCCAAATGAGGAAGGTGGTTCGAGAGGTCCTCAAGGGTTTCAAAGAGATCTTCCTGGTGAGTGAACAAATTGGCCCACTTCCTGCCTATAGTCGCTCAATAGCATTATTTTAATAGATATTATTTTGGAACAAAGAGGATTGTATTCTGAGTATATCAAACATTTTTATTTAAAGGAGACCTATTATGTAAGTCTCAGGTGTCCCCAGAATGTGTCTGTGAAGTTTCAGCTCAAAATACCCCACAGATCATTTATTATATAATTTTAAAAATGCACAATTTGAGTGGAAGCAGAAACACGCTGTTTGCGTGCATGTCTCTTTAAATGCAAATGAGCTGCTACACCCTGCCCCTTTTTTCAGAAAAGGGCTGTGTCTTTACAGCTGGTTCCTCAGATACTCCGATAAAAAACATCAGTTTGGTTTTGAATATCATGTCTATCATGCTGAAATCATGCATGCAAAGCCATATTAGTTTAAGCTTTTGTTATACGTTCACAAACATTCAGAGCACACGCAGAGAAAATGGCTGTCACACAACATCTGAGTTCTAAACTAAGTTCTCGTTCATGTCTTATTGTGCTTAAACTATCAAATACACACAAGTTAGTGTTAAAAACACAAATGTGTTATAAAAACAGTTAATTCTGCAAAGGTAAACAGCTGGGAAAGAAATCGCATGTTTATATTAATCTCGTCTCCTCTGAGGCTGGGACTCTAAATAGTGTTCTGTGCTCATCTGTAACGACAAAACAGCATGCTTTGCTCTAACTTTTGCCATGGCATTGGAACTGGTATACTGTTGTTGTGTGCGAAAACTAAATGGTGGTGCTGTGGGTGGAAACATGCAGATTAAGGAGCAGTAGTATTAGAATAAGATCCCCTTCTTACGTCACAGAGGGAGCAAAGTCTGAGCAGCTCATTTTTTCGCATGCTTGCAGAGAAAGGCTTACCACAACAAAGTTACTGGGTTGTCCTTTTTCATGTTTTTCGGGTTGGTAGATACACCGGGGACCCGATTATAGCACTTAAATGTGGAAGAATTTTCAGATTTTCATGATATGTCTCCTTTAAAGTGTTTTGTGGTATGACCCCTTTAATTGAAAAGCAAGAAGCTGCTCTTTGCAATAGTAGAATATAATGCATTACCTCAGCAGTATTTGTCTAGGAGATTTCTTTGTGGACCTTCTTTATTAAAGTTTTGCTCCCCTTGGGTACTTTTCGTTGAGCTTATTATAGTGTTACTGTATATGAGAGTAATGCACTGACCATATTTTGTGGCAAAAACATTTTGCTGTAGACTGGATTATTGATTTTCCAAACAGGTCTCTATTCTTCTTCTGACGCTAATGCTGGTGTTTGCAACCTTCGGGGTGCAACTCTTCGCTGGAAAACTTGCCAAATGTAATGATCCCCATATCTCCAATAAGGTATAAGGCAATTCTTGCAACTTTTCAAACTTTGTTGAAAGTGGAGGATCTTCTGTACTTCACTGACATTTGGTGCTTTGTGGACTTTTTCAGGAGGACTGCCATGGGATCTTTAGAATCAACGTGAGCATTTCAAAAAACCTGAATTTAAAGCTGAGGCCAGGGGAGAAGAAACCAGGATTCTGGGTGCCAAGAGTTTGGTATGAAATGGAACAAGAATGTTCTTTATAGTTTCTGTTGTTTTGTTTTTTAATAAGAAGTTCCTGATCATTTACTCATCCCCGTCTTATCCAAGATGTTTATGTTCTTCTTTCTTCAGTTGAAAATAAATTTTTAAGGTTTTTAAGGAAAACATTCCAGAATTCTCTATATAGTGGATTTCAATGGAAGTCATTGGGTTCAAAGTCCAAATTGGACTTTCACTGCAGCATCAAAGGGCTCTACATGATCCCAGCTGAGGAATAAGGGTCTTATCTAGCAAAACTGTTATTTTCTAAAATAAATAAAAATGTATATACTTTTTAACCACAGATGCTCAACTAATAATTCGTCACAAACTGAACCCGTCACATCTTTAGAGTTGAGGTCTTTTTGAGAAATCCCTGTAGTAACATTTCATCTGTGACAGCACAAACCAGTATGATGAATGCTCTCATCACATACACAGTGCCACATTTTCATTATCTTTCATATTTTCCCCATAAGCAATAGTCAGTGTTGCTGTGCAGTTGTACAGTTTGTCGTGGGCATGGAGCAGGGGGCTGATATATCCTTCCCTCAGGCATAAACACAAACAACACACAATCATACACCCACACACAAATGAGTCTGTTATTGCTCTAGAGATGTGTGGCAACACAATGGCAAATTATTTGAGAGACGTTAAATAATGAAGACCGGCTAAAGATACACATGGGTCCATAGCCGTTTTAGAGCAAGCAAGGTTTCTGCTAAGGCTGAATAACAGAGAGAGTGAGAGAGAAAGGTTGTTGCTCTTTTATCTTCGAGCACTTTGCGTGGTAACAGGAAAAGAACAAGCCGTTTGATCCTCTAGGTGTTGTGTTCGTGTTCAGCCCATAGAGCAGTGTGTCTCTAGTCCGCTCACATACACACACGCAGACAGACACCATAATATTTTGGTACATTTTATACCTGAGATTATAAGAACCCAGGTTTCCCACGTGTTGTTTTTCATGTGTTAAGAGCAGTGGTACTTTAACTCAGAAGATGAGTGGACAAAATTATTTAGATTTTTAAGAGTGTTCTTGGTTTCATCTGGTTCATATTTCAATAAAATAAAATACAATTTTGAGGGTCTTTCATGTTTTTCTGTTGTGAGAGTATTTTAATGACCATTACGTACTATAATAAAAATCATTCTTTATAATAAAATCATTCTAAATAAAAATCATTCTTATTGAATGTGTTCAAGAAAATACCACAAGAAGAAATTAAAAATAATAATAAAAAAAGGCATAATTTTCTAGAATAATTTTGCTTTTTATTTAGCGGTTGCATTTTTTAAATATGCCAAATATCTCTTGAACTGCTGTTTTTAGGGCAAACCCTCGAAACTTCAATTTTGATAATGTGGGCAACGCCATGCTTGCACTGTTTGAAGTGCTGTCGCTTAAGGGTTGGGTGGAGGTGAGAGACGTCATCATACACAGAGTGGGACCGGTAGGTTACTTTATTAAAACACTAAAGTGTATGCTGAACTGATTGATCATGACTGTACTGTTTAAGTCCTTTGATTGTCTCAACAGATTCATGGCATCTACATCCACGTCTTTGTTTTCTTGGGCTGTATGATCGGGCTCACTCTTTTTGTTGGTGTTGTCATCGCCAACTTTAATGAAAACAAGGTATGGCAGTTTTTTTTATTTTATACTGTTGGTAGCTACAGTAGGTTTGTTGGCTGTTCCCTGATCAGATGTGTTTGCATGTGTTTGTTTAGGGCACTGCTCTTTTGACCGTGGATCAGAGGAGATGGGAAGATTTGAAAAGTCGTTTGAAGATTGCTCAGCCCCTCCACCTTCCCCCACGTCCAGGTAGCTGCTCACTTGAGGTCTACAGATATAAAATGTCTTTTTGCACACCATCATAATTTTGGCTCTATTTTAGTTTGTTCACCATTATGTGTTTGAGAATATGGAAGTAGCAGGAAAAACAATATAGTGATATATTTTACTTGCATTGAAGTATAAATTACTGTTTGGTGTAGGGTGTACAATAATGACAAAAAAAAATTAAGGGCAATTTCTAACCTAATTAAATGAATGCATCATATTTTGTGTCCAATTCAAATAGTAAGATTTTTTTTCGAAATTTATACTTTATCTGAAAGCTGAATAAATAAGCTATCCATTTATGTATGGTTTGTTAGGATAGGACAATATTTGACAAAGAAACAATTACATTTGAATATTTGTCATCAAAATCTAAATATTGAGAAAAACAACCTTTAAAGTTGTCCAAATTAAGTTCTTGGAAATGCATATTACTAATCAAAATTTAAGTTTTGATATATTTACGGTAGGAACATGACCTTTATTTAATGATTTTTGGCATAAAAGAAAAATTTTGACCTATACAGTGTATCTTTGGCTATTGCTACAAATATGCCCATGCTATTTAAGACTAGTTTTGTGGTCCAGGGTCACAAATGAAATCAGTATCAATAAAAAATTTCTTAGCAATGCAGAGGTGGCACAGAATCTGCACCTGAAGTGGCATTTAGATACATTTGCATGCAGTTACAATGCATAAATTATGTTTGATGCTAAAAAAAATGGCCAGTAGGTGGCAGCAAATCACTGCATGAGTGAGTCATTGAGTCATTAATTCAGCCAGCTCATTGATTGATTTGCTCATAGATGCAAAAACTAGATGTTTGAAAGATTTTTTGTTGACGAAATAGAGCAAAAAACTGTAACTTGACTTTAAAATGTAAGTCAAATAATATAAACTTTTTGATTATTGGACTGTTTTATAAAATCAATATCACATTTGCAGTTGTGCGGATGTTGGAGAAAAAAAGCTGTACTCTACGTGTGAAATTAACTATTTCAGATAAAACTATAAAAGACATCTAGACATATCTTGAATTTTGGGGAAATTCTAAATGTATTTTATTAGACGCGGTGAAAGCGTGAATTTTAAATGCGCATACAGAGAACACTAACCTATCTCATAATATATGCCTGCACTCTCTGGGTGTGTTTTGTTTGGTTTTTGCGATTATATTCGATAATGTCAAATCGCATGCCGTTTAAACAACGATTACCGCATCCCTAACTCAGAGTCATAATACTCATATTTTCTCCATCAAAGACATCTGAAAATAACTAAAGCTTCTTATTTCAAAAGGAATTTGAATCGTCTAAAACGGTCAAACAGCCAGATAAATGTCACCAAAGCAACGAGTGTTTTATTCAGCAGCAACAGCCTCTCAGTCTCTCATCTCTTTCTTTCTCTCTTTTTTTCTCCCTCCCTCCATCTTCCTCTCCTGGCTAATGAGCCATCCCTGCTTTGCATGCATTTCCTGAAGCATTTAATCAGCTCTCCTCTCCTGTAGTAGAGAACAAACTAAATTTAAGCTTTCAGCGGTGGGTACACCCCCAAGGCAATCACACACTTGATAATAACCACTCCACTTTTGAGTCAGAAGTTATAGCTGCCTGTAGTATGAATGACTTTGGGCTCCGTGGGCACCTCGGAGCCAAAGAGAGAAGAGCGATTCTCTCTGTGTCTCCCGTAGATTGACTGGCTGATTGATTTGGCAGTCGCAGGCTCTGTGGTGACGGCGGCGGCTTGTTATGTTTTTATGTTTGACTGCCGTTGGCTCGCCTGGAAACAGACACTTCAAAGACATGTTTCATAACAGCAGGAAAGAATAAACACAATTATCATAGTAGGCAATTATCCAGGCATATTTTATGTGGCAATTAGTCACAAAAAAATCTCCAATCTACTGACAAGTATGCATATTTGATTGATATGTTTTGAACCAAACTCCAAAGGCTGCAGTAGACAGATTTTTGGTATTTTTCTATTCTTTTTTTAGGCATTAAGTACATCTGAGTTGTGCAATTATCATTTCAACCAATAGGAAAACATGCAGCAGTTCTTTGTGAATTACAATAGAATTGTTCATCTATGCTGCCTTTGTAAACAATGGGCTGAACCAATGGCTTTTCGCTATCAGCATGGAAGCAGTGTGCTCTTCCTCCAGTACTGATAACTGAAATCTAATTTTGTGCAAAGAAAACAAAATGCATTTTGTGGGCCACACTGCAAGTTACGCAATCTTTCTAATTAAATTTTCCCTCAAAGAGCGATTAAATTTGAATAATGGTTTACTTCCTTTCTTTTTTTTCTTCTTCTACCACTATCAAGCATAATTAACACCCATATATTCAACTGGGTAGAGCATTATAAAAAAAAACTACAACTACTATTACTCATACTAATTATTATTATTATTTAGTTAGTTGGCCAGGAGAGGTATGCTAATAATTTTTCTAAGCAATAGGATTTATGATTTTTGAGTAGCTGATGAAACAAAAAATTCTTCTTGCAAAAGTGTTGTTACTGTTAACTAAAGCTAAAACTATTAAAGATGCAATCATTGAAATAAAGCATAAATAAAATAAAATATAATTATTATTAAATGGAAAAAAAACATAATAATTTATTTGCCTCTGCAACTCTACATTGAAATTAAAGTAGTAAAATAGTTCAAATATACAATTTAATATAATATAATAATATCAAACGTAAATAACATTGCTGCAGTAATTTTCAGGGCATGCCATATAAAAACTAAAATGAGAGATGGATGGCAGTGGGCGGAGCTTCCTTTGTGGTTCCTGCCAGGTAGTCTCCCTCATGGAATAACAGAAAAATCAATACCTTAGTCAGCACTCGGCAGAGTAACCACATCAATTCCAACTCCATTGAAACCAGCTTCAAATAATCTGTCTGCGCTTTGTGGCTGTTGAAATGAACTTGTGATTACGTTGTATGATGAATGCCACTCAGACCTTGTGACCTTTAGCTAAAAGACAGCAAAACGATGATGTAGCGGATCGCTAAGCAATGCCAAGGGTAAAGCTCTTACTGAGTACACTGAATGAACAGTTGAGATGATTTTCTTTTAGAGAGTCTTTTAATTGATGATAAAGGAGAGCGTAGAGATTATTGTGAAGGTCAGGGAATTTTAACCAGGTCTTTGTTTTCTAACCACCGTACTGAATCATTCTGAAAAGAAGTCATTTTCTGTTCTTTCAAAAACTGAAATTCCTTCTCTTCCATTTGCAGAAAACGGTGGATTCCGTGCAAAAATGTATGACATTACCCAACATCCTTTTTTCAAGCGAGGTATTGCAGTGCTGGTGTTAGCACAGTCTGTCCTCCTGTCTGTTAAGGTGAGGAGGGTTACAGCTACAAAATACATTTTTGCTTTATTTCTCCACTAAATTGATACATTTTTGTGTGTGTGTATTTGTTACAGTGGGATGAAGTTGACCCGGTTACTTTTCCTTTGGCCACAATGTCTGTGGTTTTCACCTTAATTTTTGTTCTAGAGGTAAAGATGCTACAGTATATATTTCAAATTCTGTTTGCTGTTCTTTGAGTCAGGCCAGCAAGATTTCTTTTAAAATTTAAAATTCACCAGAGGCCTCGCAGTTCATGAGGTCTTTCATAACCATTGTACGGTCATGACATAATTAAATTTGCTCTGCCGCAGGTGACTATGAAGCTGATAGCTATGTCACCAGCTGGATACTGGCAGAGCAGGAGAAACAGATATGACCTACTCGTCACGTTCCTGGGAGTCATATGGATCATTTTGCACTTTGCTTTACTGGTACACACTAAAATGTCATGCATTGAATACCTTGAATTTAATAATTTATTTATTTATTTTTGATTGCATAATTACAGGTTTTTTTAAGAATCTTTTCTGCTCATCAACACTGTTTATTTGATTTAAAAAATGTAATATTGTGAAATAGTATTGCAATTTTAAGTGTTTTTCTATTTTAATAAAATGGAAATTAAAATGTAATTTAATTTAATTTAAAATGGAATTTATTCCTGTAATGCAAAACTGGATTTTCAGCATTATTACGCTTCAGTGTCTAGGGATGGGCATTTCTGATCATTTTTCATTTCGATTAATCCACAGGTTTGAGAAACGAGTACTCGATTAATTGGGGGTGGGGCTTAAGCAAGGGGCGGGGCGTGTGTGCGTCATAACGACAATTAAAAGATTTTAATAATTAAAGCCCTGTTAAAAACGTTGTTGATAAAACTGTGACAGGATTCAGAAAATAATTAAATTAACACTGTTGGGTTATTAAAAATCACCATCAATATTGGTTAATAGGCTACAGTAAACATTTAAGAAGTGTAAGGTGAGCTGAAGCGCTTTTTATACATGCCGCATTCTATATAAAATTAATCACATAGCCTAGATACACATAAAATGTTACATTAACAAATTGTATTTATCTACACAAAATGCATGTGAGCTTAAACTACGTGCCAACCAGAAAGTGGTGGACGCGCTTTTCCCGTTACGGGGCGCTTTAAAACAAAGGCAACTGAAGCCCCGCAAAAAAAAAAAAAAAAGTTATTTTACAGTATTATCCCCATCAATATGTGTCCAGGGGCACTGTCTTTGCTATGGACCCTCCATCAAGATTACGTTCAGCGGGGGTAGGCTTGCTGCGATAGCCGGTGTAGATGTTGATACCGGAGTCCGCAACACGGGTTTAGTCACTTGTTCGCCGCGGCACCTACCTCCACCGTCGTTTTGATAAAAATAATTTCGTTCAGTTAGAGAACAGACAATAGACCTAAATGCAGTGTGCCGAACAACAGTCGCATCACAGATCAGATTTAATTTATCATATGAAGAGAGTGAGTCTAGCTGACTTGACAAGAAGAGAGAGATGAGAAGAACAAGACGATGGCGAAGGAGTTTCAAAACGAAATGCAAAAGCTCCTGTTTAAAAAAAAAAAAAAAAAATTGGATTTCGAAAAGCCTGTTGACCATTTATCTAAGACAGTGGAATTTTCATGTTTATTTGATTTCACACTGTTTGCTGATTTGTATTTAATTAAAACTGTGTATTTTTATTTTGTATTAGCCTACATCAAGGTGTATGCCGTACCTACAAGCTTTCTTATTCGTTTCGTTTTGCTAAACATTCTACGTTTCCATCAATTATGGTGCAAAAAAAATTGCAGTGCTATAGTGAAACTTCAATTTCGCTTTCACGCTCGGACGGCGTTTAGTGTCTCAGCCAGCGACAGTGGCTAAAACTTGACAAAGCAATGGCAAAAATAAATAACAATGAATGTGTAGGAGGGTACCCGAAATATTTGAATTATTTATGAATAAACGATTGTATTCTTAATCAGTGTCGTAAAGACCCTAACTCGAAATCTCCTCTTTGACGCGAGAAATGAATCTTTACAGTTTAGCTACATAATGAAAGTGTTTTGTTTTTGATTTGTTTTATTTCGTTAAGCAATAATTTAAAGCTTTCCATATATGTATTTATCATGACTATAAGGCATGTATTGTTTCCACTGGAAATAAATGCAAGTGACTGCGCTGGTGCCTCCACTACCTGCAATATGGAATGAGCTTCCACTCTCCGCCCAAACTATTGGATATGCGCCTAGGTTTAACGTTTAAACCAACATTGTTTTATACTTTAACGGTTTTATATCAATAGATTTTATTTTAGTAAAGTCGTGATGATGGTCGCTGTTCGTTACTTAAAAAAAACAAACATTTATAGGCCTATTTTACGAATAAAAAAAAAATCCTCCCAACAACTTTCCAAATTAACTTAATAAAAAACAGAAACGAAATATTCGTCTCATCACTTTGCCATTGCATACAAAACTGAACTGTTTTAATAGCTGAATCATCTGCTTTTTTATGTTTGTGCGCAAGATGGTAACGCATCGAACTCGTTGTGAAGTTAAGTGTGGCGCTGCACATCTTACACTTAACTGTTTTCTTCACGTTTTCCAAAGTGTTGCCAGATATCAACTTCTCGCAGCCATAACCAAATATCAGACAACCGCCCAAAAATCAGCATCGAACCAATCGATCATCACTTTCATGCTCGATCGTCGCTGATGCGTTGGAGTAATCGATTAATCGAATACTCGTGCACATCCCTATCAGTGTCACATGATCCTTCAGAAATCATTCTAATATGCTGATTTATATGATTTTATATGATTTTTATGCTGTTTTTGGAAACAGTTGTGCTGCTTAATTTTTTTTTTCAGGATTCTTTGATGAATGAAATGTTAAAAAGAACAACATTTTTTTAAAAATAGAAATATTCTGTAACAATATACACTACCAAAGTTTGGGGTCAGTATTTTTTCAATACTATTAAGTATTAAGTAAGTATTCATAGTATTAAGTCAATACTTTTATTCAGATGTGTTAAAATAAGTGATAGTAAACACTTTTTTTTTTTTTTTTTTACTTTTTCTTCATCAAAGAATTCTGAAAAAGTATCATAGGTTCCAAAAAAAAAATATTAAGCAGCAAAACTCTTTCCAATATTGCTAATAAATTAACATATTAGAATGATTTTTGAAGGATCATGTGACACTTAAGTAAGTAATGGCAATGAAAAGTCAGCTTTGCATCACAGAAATAAATAATATTTTAAAGTATTTTAAAGAATTAAAATAGGCAACTGTTATTTTAAATTGCAATAATATTTCATAATATTACTGTTTTTTTTTTCTGTTTTTTTTTAGCAAATATTTTTAACTTTGAGCATATACTATATATAAAGATTAACATGATGTGCTAAAACAAAAGCATAAATATTGGGGTCTTCTGATTATTCTATTATTAAAGTTTATTATTTTAATTTTGATAAAACTCAAATATTTACAGTATTTTTTACCTTTGTTTTAAGGCACTTTCATTTATGAAAATAAAGTTTCTCTAAAAATGATTGCAACAAAAAATCTTCAATTATTATACTAAAGATGATGCAATTTCTATTTCTACCAAACTAAATACAATTTTCAGCCAATAATGCATGTCAGACCAAAAGGCACTCCTGTTTAAACAGTCAAAAAACACAAATGGTCTGTTGTTTCAATGTCAGATTCACAAAAGGTAGAACTGTTATGATTTAAAAAGATTCTTGGTTTTAATTTTTGTTCTGTTGATTTAAATGTGCTTTATACTATAAATAAACACATTTCTTTTTCTTTAGAATGCTTACACATACATGATGGGCACATGTGTGATAGTATTCAGGTTTTTCACCATATGTGGGAAGCATGTAAGTATGCAATAATGATTATTCTTACATAAAGTATATAAAGTGACAAGCCACTTTAAACCCTACTGAGCTGTCTTGTATTTACAGGTGACGTTAAAGATGCTTTTGCTTACTGTGGTCGTCAGCATGTACAAGAGTTTCTTTATCATCGTGGGGATGTTCTTGTTGTTGCTGTGCTACGCTTTCGCCGGCGTCGTCCTTTTCGGCACTGTCAAATACGGCGAGAACATTAACAGGTAAGCCGTCTCGTGACACACGGAGGCAGCGATTGCGTACCAGAGGCGAGATTTGTAACACACTTACTACTACCCACAGCGCTGATATAATTGGTGTTGTCTAAACGTTTTGCTCAAATGCCCTACTTGCATTTGAGAGAATCAATTTTCAGGTACAGCTGACAGCATGAGAGGAAGTGACTCTGCGTGAGCTGTTACTTTTTCTTCTCTCGCCAACAGGCACGCAAACTTCTCCACCGCGGGGAAAGCCATCACTGTGCTGTTTCGAATAGTCACAGGTGAAGACTGGAATAAGATCATGCATGACTGCATGGTAAGAGATTGGATGGCAGCCCCGTTTTGCCCGCAAGCAAGTTTGCTCGCTGTGAAAATCATTTAAAAAACAGTAAACAATTCAGTTAAATGAATCAGATAGAATTGCAAATAGAACTGTACAGCATCTGGTGTCATTCGACACGCTTCTGAATTATTTCTTTAAACAAAACCCCATCAGCTGCGAGCCCCATGTGTTGATTATGTTTGTTTATCGGCCTCGTTCCCCAGGTGCAGCCGCCATTCTGCACCCCGGACAAACATCGCTACTGGGAAACCGACTGTGGCAACTATGCTGGCGCCCTCATTTACTTTTGTTCCTTCTATGTCATCATCGCTTACATCATGCTCAACCTGCTCGTAGGTAAGCACCGCTTTCCCCGGCCCGCCGACACAATATCCTGTTTCATCTCCTAGGGTGGCATCTAATTTCCTCCCGTTTTAGATGCTAGCCAAACTAGCTCATAAAATACAATATCGCTGCCCATTCTTCTTCCTGACGTCCTTCCATGTTTATTATCTCTTTTTTTTTAACCAGAACAGAGTGGTTCTTCCCTGTGAAAGACTAACTCTTGTAGCTCAATACGGGTCACTGCTGAATATGAATGAGGCTTTGAATCACTTTGGGTCAAAGCCAGTTTAGTCTCTGTCTCTATTCCTCTTGGTTTATGGCCTGTATAGATATATAGTGCACACTTTCTAGTCACCGCTAGCATATGCTTGCCGGTGTTCTGGTGTCCCCAACTGCTTAATTAGCAAGTTTTTAGGTTGTCTACCAATCAGAATTGATTTGAGAATGCCTTGTTTCAGTTATAATTGATGTACCAAACAGGATGCAGTATTTATGCAGTAGCTGTATGCAGTAGAAGTTTGAAGGTTTATAGGCCTTAACGGACACAGAGAATGATCGATAGCATGGATGCGTTAAATTTATCTAATATGACAGTAAAGCCTTTAATAATGTTACAAAATATTTCTATTTTAAATACATGCTGTTCTATTTATCAAAGAATACTAAAAAATGTACCATGGTTTTCACAGAAGTATTAAGAAACAACGGTTTTCACCATTGATTATAAGAAACGTTTCTTGGGCATCAGATCAGAATAATAGAATGATTTCTGTCACTGAAGACTGGAGTAATGGCTGCTGAAAGTTTAGACTTGTCATTACATTTAAATATATTAAGATAGAAAGCATTATTTTAAATTGTAATAATAATATTTCACCATATGTTTATTTTTACTATTTTATTTTATCAAATAAATGCAAGCTTGTTGAGCATATGAGACTTTCAAAAATGAAAAACCATGAATATCACATTCAAAATATGCACTTTCAGTCAAGACTTTTTGAACAGTGAGATTTTTTTTTTTTGAAGAATTCTCTTTGCTCACTAAGCCTGCATTTATTTGATCCAAAATACAGCAAAATCAGTAATATTCTGAAATATTCTTACTATTTAAAATGTGCTTTCTGTTCTTCTTTTCAGCATCATTAGTCTTTGTTAGTCTTCAGTGTCACATGATTCTTTATATATCATTCTAATATGCTGATTTGCTGTTCAAGAAACATTTATTATTTTTATTACTATTATTATTATTATTATCAATATTTAAAACAATTTTCAGGATTCTTTGATGAATAGAAAGATCCAAAGATCAACATTTGTCTGAAATAAAACGCTTTTGTAAAAAGTCAGTATAATAGAATATTATAGAAATGAATGCTTTTATTTAGTAAAGATGCTTTAAATTGATCAAAAGTGATTTATAATGTTACAAAAGATTTCTATTTCAGATAAATGCTGTTCTATTCATCGAAACCTGAAAAAATTCAACTTTTTTCAACATAATAATAATAATAAATTTTTTTGAGCAGCAAATCAGAACATTAGAATTATTTCTGAAAGTTCATATGACTGGAGTAATGATGCTAAAAATTCAGCTTTGATCACAGGAATAAATTACATTGTAAAATATTTTCAAATAGAAAACGGTTATTTTTGATAGTAAAAATATTTAATAATTTTCCTGTTTTTGCTGTACTTTGAATCAAATAAATGCAGGCTTGGTGAGCAGAACTATTACTGTTCAAAAACTTTTGACTGGAAGTGTATTTCAAAATTAGATTTAATATAGAATTATATTAAAATAGAATATATTAAAAAAGCTAGGCCAACTTCATACCTGCACCAGTGTTGTTTTAGTATTATTGAGATGATTATAGTTATTGTTAATATTTTGAATGAGATTTCATTCATATTTTATGCTTTCATGTTAAAGTTTTAGTTTTAGTTGTTTTTGTCTTCTTTTTTTATGTATTCATAGTTTTTATTCATTTTTATATCAGTTGTAGTTATTGTAATACATCAAGTTAAACTAAATGAAAGTAAGAAATGTGCCCTTGGAAACTAGCTCAAATCAAATAAGGTTTACATTTATGTATGTATGTATTTATTTATTTAGTTAGTTAGTTTTTAGTTAACATTTATTTTATTTCATATAACAAACATGTTTTTTATAGCTTTAGTTAGTTTTATAACAACCCTGACCTGTACTCCAACTAGCTTCAACCAGCATATTCATGATAGTCCTAGCTGGTCTTTTTCAGCAGGGTGTATGTAACGCATGTAACTCACACACCACTCAACTTTATGCTCTGAAATGTGTCATTCAGTCTGTTTGCTAGTAGCATTCCCAAGAGCTGCTATAGTGGGCATTAGCATTAACGGTCAACATGTTATAGCCTGGCAATTTAAAAGAGGCATTTATTGCCCCCTTGAGGTTTATTAAAACCACAGCAATACAAGAACGCATGTTAAGTATGTACAACAGCACCACGTGCTTGCAATGCATCAGCCAGGCATTCAAGTCTGCATTTGCACACTTGTCTTTTACTTAAGTACTGAGAGCCTAGCTGAAAGCTATCCCAACCATAATCACTTTATCTCCCCCTCAGCCATCATTGTGGAGAATTTCTCTTTGTTCTACTCCACCGAGGAGGACCAGTTGCTAAGCTACAACGACCTGCGTCACTTCCAGATCATTTGGAACATGGTGGATGACAAGCGCGAGGTGAGGAGGAGGAGGGGACGTGCCTGTGATCAGCGGCTGTCAGCGGGGATGATTTTGAGTTAATACCCGCGTGTGCTCGCCGCACCGGCTCTGTAGCCGCAAATGAATGAATCACACGCATCGACATTCTCACCTCCAGAGTAATTGGAGGTTATTACTGCCTGTCACAGATAGCGAGAGGTGTTGAGCTGTCATCTTCATTAGGTGGAAACAGCCTTATTGAGAGCAGCAGAGAGAAGTGCGTGCAGATTTGACCTCCCCCCTAGGATCAGTAATATCGGCTTGTGTATATGAGTTAAATGAGGCACACCAGTCATTTTTTTGGCCTTAATGAATCAACCAGCAGTGCTGGGATCAGATAGAAACACTTGAGACCATAAGACTGTAGCAGCTAATTAGACACTGGTCCAAAATCTAGTAAGCTTCCTCGATGTCTACCAGCCTTCTAAGACAGCACCCTGACTGTCATGTAAGCTCACAAAACTGATTTAGAACACTCTACATAGGCAACAAAAACTTTCAACTGGAGCTTTCATTTGGCTCAAAATCAAAAGTGTAAACCACCTGTTCACATTGGGATAGTTCACCCAAAAAAATACAGTTCTGTCATTAATTACTTACCCTCATGCTGTTCCACGTAAGACCTTTGTCCATCCTCAGAACACAAATTTAAGATATTTTTGATGAAATCCGGTTAAAAGAAGTATGGCTGGACAAAAAATAGCAAGTCATCCTCTGTTGAAATCTTTAGACATGTTTACGATGAACTGTTTTATGTACAGCGTGTCTTCCTCTGCTTGCAAACAAGGAGCAGCGCATCCAGGTTCTACATCAGCAGCAACACACGTAGCTTCATAAAATTAAGGTTGGACCACTGTTGTCACGTTCACTATTTTAATGATAGGGCTGTTTGGTTCTGAAATTTTTGGAATTTCCTGGTACTCTGAATCAATTCCTCACTGCTTTCAATTCTTTTTGATTCTTGTTTTTTTAGATTGGAGGAACCTAATTTTGCAATACCTGAAGGATATCAAGATCGTACTTTACTTTAGCTTTGATTTTAAATTGTAATTTTGTCTGCATGCTAATGAAATTAGTCATAGCCCACAGCTCAGCAGTGGACGTGTTTATTGCATGAATAAAACAAGACATGAAGTGTCTAAAATGCATGTGCACAGTTCAGCTGAATGATGTTTACTTTGACGGTAGGTTTTGCACAAAATTAGCAAACTATACACTGAAACAAAATAACCAGAACATTAACAACAACACTGATATAAGAGCTTGTGGTTTATCTGTCAATCTTTCATAATTATCAAAATCTTTCAGAATTATCATTGGCTAATAGAAAGGTTCACGCCATGATCTATTCTGTCATGCAGCACTCAAAACTGTGGACAACATGAGCCAGTTTCACTGTAAAATAACTTCTTTTTTTATAACTGGTTCATTAAAACAATCTGTTCGAACAAACCATTTTCACTGAAACAAATCAGACTTCAAACAGAATGCTGCATCCTCTGACGAGCTTAGTACCGACTCGTTTTCATGTGACGTTCAGTGACATTTGATGACTTAGCAGCCGAGATATGCAGCCTTCGTAAGATGTAGCTTTCCGTTTGGGAGGCACCTATAGATAAGCTTTGTTGAACTGAAAAAGGCTGTTGATTCTCCTTTAAAGGATATATTCCAAACTTTGGAATCGGCTCTCGATTCTCATTGCTTTGGAATCGATTCGCATCCCTGTATTTCTGGGCCTTGAATGTGGTAGTTGCGTTGTTGTCTATGCAGGGTCAGAAAGCTCTCAGATTTCAACAAAAATGTTTTAATTTGTGTTCTGAAGATGAACAAAGGTCTTACGTGGTTGGAACAACATGAGGGTGAGTAATTAATGACAGAATTTTTGTTTTTGGGTGAACTAACTCTTTAATTTTCCATTGACTTATTCACCATTCATAGTCTATCAGAATTCATTCTGGGATTGCCTGCTCTGCTAAGAATACAATATGATGCTTCCTTAAAATTTAATAAAAGGAACATCCCTTAAAAAGACCCCTTAAAATGCTGTCAAGGTAGGCAGTTCACTAGCATGTGAGTGATTAATATGAGAATTTTCTTACATAGCCCCTTTGCCAGTATATATACAGGAATTTACTAGTTTTTTGAAAACAGGGAGTGATTCCGACCTCTCGGGTGAAGTTTCTGCTCCGTCTGCTGAGAGGTCGTCTGGAAGTTGACCTGGACAAAGACAAGCTTCTTTTCAAACACATGTGTTACGAGATGGAGCGTCTGCACAACGGAGGAGATGTCACCTTCCATGATGTACTGAGGTTAGAAAGGAGCATTAGTATTCAATACAGCACATTTTTCTGGATGAACAAAAGGGTTCATATCACAACAAATCAAAAATTTGAAATAGAAGAGTTCCAAATGGAAATCTTCCCCAGCCTAAAAAGAACAATCTCTGTTGCATTGTTCATGTTGGTCACTAAGCTTGTTCAGCAGCTTATATGAAGTCATCAATGGCGTGTGTGTGTGTGTGTGTGTGTGTGTGTGTTTCAGCATGCTGTCATACCGCTCAGTTGATATCCGGAAGAGTCTTCAGCTGGAGGAGCTGTTGGCACGAGAGCAGCTTGAATACACTATAGAGGAGGAGGTGGCCAAACAAACCATCCGCATGTGGTTAAAGAAGTGCCTGAAACGCATACGAGCCGTAGGTTCACACTCATGACACTGATATTTACCTTGATAAACCAACAGCCGATCAGCGGTTTGACAGCGATGATACTCACGCTACATCTCAACAAAACTGATTTCTCTTTAATATGTAGAAATCTGATTTTCTTTTTGGCAGTGGCACTTGAACAGTCAGGTCGGAATTTATGCAAAATTAATGTCAGTCTAACTTGACAGTGTGACATTAACTTTTTGTCTAAGTGAGTTTTGTGTGTGTGTAGCTGTAAATATCTCCACAAACTGAATATATATACACAAAGACAGTATTCATAATTCAACTCTGAATTGAATAAACTGCTTTGCACATTATGATGGAATAACAATATTTATTGAAAAGCTCATTTAAATGTGAGGTTGGCAAGTATTTTCTGAGATTTTGGTTTTTCCTCATTCACAGAGATAGGAATTGGTGCCCGAAATAGCTGCCTGGAGGCGTTGCATAAATGAGCACTCAGTGAGCTGACTTTCCTTGAAAGGGACTTGCTATCTCTTCTCACAAAGAAATCTGATTTGAGCAGGAAATCACAATTAGGCGCTTTTGGCTTGCGACGTGTAGCCAAAGTCAAAGCTATAAACTCACACAGATCCACTTATAGGATCACTGATATAATTGCTGAT
Organism: Cirrhinus molitorella; assembly: GCA_033026305.1. Lineage (NCBI taxonomy): Eukaryota > Metazoa > Chordata > Actinopteri > Cypriniformes > Cyprinidae > Cirrhinus > Cirrhinus molitorella. The sequence goes on from CM065122.1 coordinate 18,187,783, forward strand.
ATTCAGTTCAATTGCTTTTATTGTCATTGTTCAATTGAATTAGTCCCATATCAGCATAGTGCCACTGGGAGAGAAGCTGATATTAGACATGCAGGATGAGCCGAATGAAAACACTACCACCACTTTCCTTTCTCAGAAGCAGCAGCAGTCATGTAGCATCATTCTCAGTCTGAGAGAGAGCCAACAGCAGGACCTCCGACGACTGCTCAACCCTCCCAGCATCGAGACCACCGTCCCCAGCGAGGACACCAATGCCCACAACCAAGACAATCCCACTCAGCCAGAGGTAACCATACTAGTGTCTATTCTTCAGAGACTCTGTGTCAGTGAGTCTTTATTCTAATGAAATGATGTTCCTGATCTTGACCCAGCAGAACAGCGGCCTGCAGACCTTACTGAGCCCCACCCTGTCAGACCGCAGCGGCTACAGACAGGATTCTGCTGACCGACCCCAGAGGAAGTTGGGACAGTGGCGACTACCTGCAGGTCAACACCAAACACTTGACTTTTTAAACAAGCTTGTACATATACAAAAATGTAGCTTTTTATCCAAAGTGACTTACAATATAATTATAGAAACATAAGTCAGGTTAAGTGTTAAGGATATTAGCATGATAATTAAACTGCAGTGGAATATGTATTAGAATTATATACAGTTAGAGTCAAAAGTTTACATACACCTTGCAGAATCTGCAGAATATTAATTATTTTACCAAAATAAGAGGGGTTGTATTTTTATTTAGTACTGACCTGAATAAGAGATTTCACATATAAGACATTTACATTTAGTTTACAAAAGAAAATAATAGTTGAATTTATTAAAAAAAAGACCCAGTTCAGGAGTTTTCATATGCTTGATTCCTAATACTGTGTTGTAATCTGTGATCTGTGATCTGTGATCCATTTTTTTTGTTCATGAGCCTTGTTTGTTCTGAACAGTTAAACTTCCCACTGTTCTTCAGCCAAGTCCTTCAGGTCCCACAGATTATTTGGTTTTTCAGCATTTTTGTGTATTTGAACCCTTTCCAACAAAGACTGTATGATTTTGAGATCTATATTTTGACACTGAAAACAACTGAGGGGCTCGTATGCAACTTTTACAGAAGGTACAAATGCTCACTGATTCTTCATAATGAAACACGATGCATTATGAGCCATGGGGTGAAAACTTTTTTAATTTGAAGATCAGGCCAAATTGAACTTGTTTTGGGACCTGAAGGATATTTCTGAAGAACAGCAGGCAGTTTAACTGTTCAGGACAACAAGGAACTCAACAACTATCACAAAAAAAAAAAAACACAGCTGTGGATCATTTAGCCAACAGAACAGTATTAAGAATCAAGTTTATGTAACCTTTTGAACAAGGTCATTTTTAGAAATTCACTAATAGTTTCTCTTGTGGACTATATGTAAATGCTTTTTATGTGAAAAATCTTATTCAGGTCAGTACTAAATAAACAACAACATGCATTTTCTATGATCCCACTTATTTAGGTAAAGTAATTTATAATAATTTAAAATAATAAAACTTTTGACTTCAGGGGCATTTCCTCTGAGTGCCTCCTCAAAATATCAGATGAGAAAAAAATTGCAATAGAAAAATAAAACAGCGTCTATATTACAATATAACATTAAAAAGTGTATAAATCAGTAATTTTTTCTAAAGAAACATTGTCCACCAGTGACACCAGCAGATAAAGTTACAGCAGGAATCCACATTTCTCTTGCCTTCCCTAATCCCACAGTTTTAACAGACCCCCTAAAGTGTGTGATGAGTTTGTTGGGGAGTAATTAAGAATCATTGCAGGACAGTCACATGAGAAGACGCAATCGTGATATAACTGGATATGACTGGTTATGATCGGCTGTGATTGGTTTATGTGATAAATCCCACCTCTTGTGTTCGTATGCGTTCGTGAATCAGTAAACAATATAATGGCCAATATAATGGTGTTAATGGGCAGACTAATTAAAAAAAAAAGTAAACAACTCACACACTTAGATATAACCACCCAGACAGCAGCTGACTCTGTGCCGGATTCGTTTTCAAACCGGCAAATCTGCATTTACAGTCACATCCATTTCAGTGCTGTATCACAGTCTTAGACGGATCTGGCCCGGGCCTGGTTTCAGTGGGCGCGGACTACTGTTGCAGAGCGGATCCGGGCTGAGTCTGGTACGGAGCTGGTCCAGATGTTGTGCCAAAAGACACCGGCCCAAGCCCGTTTTGCGGATTTGCAGAGGTATGGGCCGGATCTGGACCAGATGATTTTTGCTGTCTGGGCACTTTGTTACATCAGAATTTTAGTTAAAATTGCAACAAAACAAACAAACAAAAAAAAACATGATCTGTGGGAGTTTATAATGAGTAATCAGCTTGGTGAAGTGTAAAGTAAATCTTTTTGTCTGTGAACAATATTTACCAATCGTTGATGACTGATGATCCAAAAAAATCAAAAACAGTTAAAAAATAAATATTAAAAAGAATAGCTGAACATAAGTTCACTAATAAAATATGTTGTTTAAATTGTTATTGCTTTGCGTTATTATTTTGGAATAAATGCAAAATGCTTAAAAATACTAACTTGATGAGATTAATACTTTGCTTTAATAAATAGAATATTGATTACAATATAAATATAAAATAGATTTTTAATGTTTAAATGTTAATAGGTTAATGTTTAACCAGGAATTTACATTTGATTTAAAAAAAAAAAAAAATGACACCAGAACACCACAGCAACCACTGATGCACTATATTGCCAAAAGTATTGGGACACCGCCTTCTAATGAACAGGTTTGACTACTTTAGTAATTTCCACGAGTACTAATCTTAATGTTTAAGCATATAATGATATTCTAGGGAACTGTGTTTAGAAGTGTCTAAAATGAATGTACCATAACAGTCATAGGCGTTTGGTGATGAGTTTGTGGCTCAAGGTCTACATTTAAAGTCACAGTGTTCAGCAGGGATTAGGACTTGGCTTTATGCAGACCTGTCAAGTTCTTCCACACTGACTGAATCAAACATTTCTCTATGAATTTTGCCTGTTACACAGAGGCATTGTCATGTTAAAATTTAAAAAGGTCCTGTTTAAACTTTTGCTATAAAATTAGGACACAATTCCCTAAAAAAATCATTATATGCTTAAACATTAAGATTAGTACTCACGGAAATTACTAAAGTAGTCAAACCTGCTTATTAAAAGGGGTGTCCCAATACTTTTGGCGATATAGTGTATATAAAACAATTACCAAATTTCTTCCCATGTTCTTTTGAAAGGGTTTTAAAAAAGGACAAAGACTTGTTTATTGTTTCTGTGTCCATGTGTTTAGAATTCTGCTTGTTGACGCCTTTGTGTGGCTGGTTAACCTGTGACTCACATTGCAGTCTTGTGTTTGTCCCGCAGGACGCACGAGTGTAAAGTCCATGGTGTGTAAGATGAACCCTGTGAGTGATGAGGCCTCCTCAGGGTCTGAAGTCAAGAAATGGTGGACTCGTCAACTGACAGTGGAAAGTGACGAAAGCGGCGATGACCTCATTGATATCTGAAGCCAGACTTCTTGCAAATTTTCCAGGTTTTCCTCTCAAGAAAGGATTGTTTGGCTAAATCTTTTGTATTGGCTTCTTTATGATCCTTCGTATTAGCTTCACATAGGTTTCTATGCTGCTTAAAGCATCACCTGCACCCGTTCAAGCCACCTTTTGCTTATTCAGACATTAATGTCTGTTTCAACCACATTAATGCTCACTCTACTGTGGTGGAATTTTTTTAGTGAGCATTGCTTTGTCAGTGAGAAATAGCTTTGATGAAAGAGCAGCTGTAAAGTGTCCTCAGGAAGTTTATGTAATGTAATATAAGAGTCTAATAATCTGAAACGTAGACATAATGGTTAGGGAATTCACATGGTACATGAGACACACCTAACCAAAGCCATAGCGTTCTTCTTGTTTGTCTTTGTGCCACCATCCTTTGTCTTCATTACATAGGTGTTTGTAAGCTCCACCATTATCTTGTGTTGTAAAACTGTGGGCTTACAGTTTATAAAATGCAAAGACTTGCATACATTAATGCAGGACAGTGAATGTAACTGTATTATCTGTCTATGTGACTGTGACTTTTCCAGATGTTGAATTATTATAATAAAGCTACATATGTTATAAGATGAATTTAAATAATATATTGAAATAATGTACTTTTGTAAAAACGAAAATTGCAGCAATTTATTGCGTGCTTTTAAATTAAAAGTCTCTATATTACCTGGTTGTGTCCTGATTTGAAGCATTTTTGCCTAGATTAATTATCAGGAAGATCTGAAACGAACTATGCACGTATAAAGATATAATTACCGGAAGAACAAAGTTAATTATTTACAGCAGCTGCAGTGTCCATGTATATTTGATTAAGAGAGAGTTCAGTTATAAACCTACAGGGACAACAGACAAACAGCAGAAGAAAGAAGGTTTAGGCAAACATCTATAGATAGCTCAGAGGTAGTTTTTGCTCTACAGAAGTACAGTATGCATGCTACTGATGGCACATATAGCATCATTAGATGAGATACATCGAACGAGAGGACAGCCATTACAGGTTCAAAGAGTCTTATGTCCAAAGCTCAACAGGCATGATTCCCTCTTTAGAGTTGAATGAAGGGAAAAGGTTCTCTTCAGACAGAAAGTATAAAGGAAATTGGACTAGAAAACCTCTTATCTTCTTCAGTTCAGCACAGGCCTGTGCAGGATCCTCAGCTGCCATGCAAGGACGTGACATGTAGTCCCTCAGAATCTTATAGTTCAGGACTGCATCAGTGGGCAAACATCGGAAGACCTGAACAGATAGTCAGTGATTGTAACTATTACTAACGAACGTCTATTAAGCATACATATAAAAAAATTCAAATGTTGTATTGCTAAAGCAGTTTAATGACACAAAGGTAGAATCAGAACACAAGTGATAAAAGAAAGCTCTATTTTAAGAATGAATCAAGGGCTATTTAGAGCGTACGGTCAGGAAGGAAGTCAGTGCTCTGCTCTTTCGGTGGCTCTTACCTTTCCGAGTGATTTATTTACCTTGTCATACAAGCTGGCGTTCTTGGCTGCAGTCACCATCCAGATTTCCTTGTAGAATCGGTCACTGATGGGATCACTGATGTCTACATTGTCTCCAAGCAAGCCAAGTACAAGTCTAAAAAAAAAACAGATTGCTTTCACACTCCAAATAACTATAATAACTATCCAAATAACTTTCTAATGACATAGAGCAAAATAGAGCTGTGCCGAAAGACGATAGTATTCTGTATTGACGTGTATTAGTATTATCTAATAATCAGGCTGATTTGTTACATTATATTTCTTTTTCCGCGTTTATGCAGTGTTGCGCGTTATAACCAACCATACACGATTCTGTTGCGTTTGTCAATGCAATGGCCAATCAGAGGCGTTAAGATGAGTCATGAGTTTTGTTGTTCATATTACGCACGTTTTGCAGACTAAATTCTGCTTTCTCTGAATTCTCACATCATAAGCAACAAAGTGCAAATGTACGTGCGATCTAAATATAAGAGAGTTATTCGCCATAAAAGTGCAAAAGTGTTTTTTTTTTTAAGCAAAAACTTGCTTTGTCAGTGATGATGTTCTTTGGTAATGTAAATGTTCTTTGCTCTTTTTCTATAGGCCTACTTGCTGTTTCAACTGAGGGAATGTAAGCGTTATAATTAGTAACACTGTTTTTGTTAAATTGTTATGTTAAATACAAATTCAGTCATTTTAAAAAATATTTTATGATATGACATCAATGTGCTACTTGACTAAAAAGATAATATGTGTAGTTAATAGATTACGCTAACAATTTTTGGTTTCCAGAATGTATTTTATGGTTTGTTTTTGGTTAGGCAGGAACGTTTTCTTAACGTTCCCAGAATGTTTTTGTAATGTCAATCTAACGCTTCCCTAACATTAGTATAATGAACGTTAGTTTGTTGGATCCAAGAACGTTAGTTTTTTGTTCCCAAAATGTTATTTTTTTATGGTTTGTTTTTGGTTAGCCAGGAAAGTTTTCTTAATGGAAATAGAACAATAGATTTTGGTTCCCAGAACATTATTGTAAGATTAATCTAACATTCCCCTAATGCTAGTATAATGAATATTAGTTTTTTGTTTTTTTTTCCCCCCAGAATGTTAGGTTAGGTTAGGTTATGGTTCCCAGAACGTTCTTTTGTTAAGGTTTGTTTTCGGCCAGAATGTTCGTTTTTGGTTCCCAGAACGTTATTCTAGTGCTAATCTAAAGTTCCTCCAGCGTTACCATAATGAACGTTAGTTTTTGTTTCCTAAAACATTATTTTGTTAAAGTTTGTTTTCGGTTAGCCAGGAAAGTTTTCTTAACGGAAACAGAACATTAGATTATGGTTTGTGTAATGTTATTTTAACAGTCCCAGAATGTTAGTTTTTGGTTCTCTGAACGTTTTTTTTGTTTTGTTTGTTTGTTTGTTTTTAGTTAGCCTAGTAAAGTTTTCTTAACGTTCCCAGAATGTTATTCTAACATTCCCCTAACATTAGTATAATGACCATTAGATTTTTGGTTCCCAGAATATTTTTGGTTATTTTGTTACGTTTTTTTTTTTTTTTTTTTGGTTAGCCAAAGTTTTCTTAACGGAAACAGAATGGTAGTTTTTGTTTGTATAACATAATTTTAACATTCCCATAATGTAACTATAATGTATCCCTAACCTCTTTACTTCGATATGGTGTCAGTAATCATCCAGCACATTCACAGGCCAGCATAGTATAATGGAAATTATCTGTATATATGCCTAATCAGTATTCTAAAAACCACCAACCATCATATGAAGCGTTCAGATGCAAAAGTCTCTAAATTCATCTGATGTTTGAAGTAATAGTATTTGATGGACGTATAATATGTGTCAAGAACATTCATTCAGTATCATTACCTGTTTTGCATCTGAACTCTTCATGTGTAAGATTAAATAAAATTAAATCTGTCATTTAATATAAGATTATCGGGTACCCAGACTTTAATTTTTTTCAGCACAAAATAAAATGACTTCAACACAATGGTATGGTTTATAAAATAAACCACGAAGTTGGTTCACTCTCCAGCTAAGTAAATCATTAAGTAATAATTAGCACGATAATATTGTGTATCAGTGATCTCACAGGCTGAAGATAGAGTGATATGACTATGGAGCATATTGCCCAACACTAGCAGCAAAAATGATATATAGGTTAATTAATAGGTACAGATGTATATTGACTCGATGTATATAGCTCATATTTCACCTAAAAATCAAAAGGAAAAAAAAAGCACATCAAGAATTTTTCCCCTACATTTTTTTAGAACTATATATAAAAAAATATCAAAATAGAACCAGACATTTGTTTGTAACATTCACCCAGTGAATATCAATGATGTATTTGAACAGGACTGTAAATCTCCCACTGCAAAGGGAAATCCTGTTGTCATGTAGCTCACGTGTAACAGGAAAGCAGACCTGAAGCACTCCTCCCGTAGAGACAGAGCGAACCTGCCAGCCTGATAACTCTCTCCATCCATGACAGAGGGCTGGAATTCTGTGTCTTCAACAACCACAGCCATTTCACTGTCTCTCTTCCCCAGCATGCTCCTGTCATTGATGTTTGCAGAGCCTAAGCAGATCACAGATACCTATCAGACACTTTGCCTTTTCCTACTATCATGGTTAATGCCGTGGGGAGTGTTGGGAGCGTGTTCTGGATCTGTATTGGGGTGTGACCTCTACAGACAGCCTCAAGGACATATCAATGAAAAACACTGAGATTTCTCATTTTTTTGTCTTCAAAGCCTATTCATAAGGATAAGAGGATAATTGGAATTGATAAAGACAAACAGGATTTGAGCGACGTTAATGGGATTTTAATAATGCATTTGTGATGATCGAGGAGACAGGCGTGACTTCGCTTTTCATAAACATCTGTTGATGTTTGTTATTCTGCACATGTCCGCACTTAGATGCGTTTTGTATGAGTGCAGTGCTCCCTAGTGGCAACTAACAGATTTACAGCTTAAAGATTTCAAATACTTAAAGTACATTTACAAAAATACATTTACAGCTTAAAGATTTCAATACTTAAAGATTTCAAATACATATGCATTATTAAAAATGCATTATTAACGTCGCTCAAATCCTGTTTGTCTTTATCAATTCCAATTATCCTCTTATCCTTATGAATAGGCTTTGAAGACGAAAAAATGAGAAATGAGTTTTTTCAAGATCATCTTGTGTGCACAAACCTAACATATAATATATATATATATTTTTTAGTGTTTGATTTTTTTGTGTTTTAGTCTCTTATGCTTACCAAGGCTGCATCTATATGATAAAAATGCAGTAATATTGTGAAATATTACTACAATTAAAAAACATATTTTTTAATATTTTAATGTCTTGAAATTTATTCTTGTGATGGCAAAGATATATATATATTTTTTATCCCAGTTTTCAGTGTCACAAGATTGATCAGAAATTATTCGAATATGCTGATTTGTTGCTTAAGAAACAATTATTATTATTATTTTTATTATTATCGGTTTTGCTGTTTAATATTTCAAAATCATGATATGCTATCAAGAAAAGAGCCAGTATTAAAAAAGTTACAGTTATTTAAAAATCATAATAATTAACTGAATTCACCAGGGATGCATTAAATAATAATTGAACACCAAATCAGAATATCAGATTGATTTCTGTAGGATCATGTGACACTAAAGACTAAAATATTGGTTACTGAATGGTTGCTTTACCAGTCAAAAGTTTTCAAAAGATTTTTAATGTTTTTTAAAAAGCCTGTATTTATTTGATCCAAAGTACAGACAAGTTCAAGTTTAAATATTTTTACTATTTAAAATAACTGTTTTCTGTTTGAATATATTTAAAAATATGATTTATTCCTGTGATCAAAGCTAAATTTTCAAATAAAGATATTTATAAAGACATTTATAATGTTACAAAAGATTTCTTTTTCAGATAAATGCTGTTTTTTTCTAAACTTTCTATTCATCAAAGAAACCTGAACAAATTCTACTCAGCTGTTTTCAACAACATAATAATAAATGTTTTTAGAGCAGTAAATCAGAAGTTAGAATGAATAAATTACATTTTTCATATATTCAAATAGAAAACAATTATTTGAAATAGTGATATTTTAAAATGTTACTGTTTTTGCTGTACATTGGATTGAATAAATGCAGGCTTTGTGAGCAGAAGAGACTTTAAAAAAATTTTTTTTTAAATTACTGTTCAAAAACTTTTGACTGGTAGTGTATATTATCTTATATATAATAAATATCTACAATAATTAAAAAAATTAAATGTAACATTTAAACATTTAGTTATTATCAATTATATATGTGTATGTGTATATATATATATATATATATATATATATATATTTTTTTTTTTACTTTTAAATATGCAGTCTTTTTTCCTAAGATGTCTTAATAGTAATTTTTAGCCAGTAAAAAATCATATTTGTCAACTACTAACTGAATATCAAGCAGGATACATAGTGCAGTTACAACACTGCTATTTTAGGCCTAACATGGGAAAATATTTATGTCTTTTAAATTTATAGGTAATGTTTTCAAAGACAAAGATTAAAATCCCAAACACTTTCTGGCACAAATTTCTGAGAATTTTCTGAGAATGGCCCAATTTTACTTTTCAATATGTGTGTGGGCAGAGAGGCTGACCAATAATGACAGTGCAGTCGTCCACGATCATGAGCTTGCTGTGAACGTAAATGAGTTCAGTGACCAAACGCCCATCCAGGTCAGCATGAGTGCGCAAACCGCAGAATGAGATGTACTTGATCCAGCAATCTGCCACTGCAGACAAATACAAATACATACACACTTTTCATCCTTGTCCTTCTATAATGAATTACAATGATGCAGTCCACATTTGATGGACATGATCTATAGAGTAGGTTTATACTTCTACATACTAGTCTACTTACTCACACATTTGAGCCTCTCAATAATGGAGTGCTCTCCTCGGCACATTGTCCTGAAATTCATAAAAAAAGAGGGGTTTCATTTCATCTACTTCCTGTCTTGCACCAATCACGTCTTAATTCTTCACCTGACCCTCACTGCTCCTCTTATCTAGCCTAGTGTTGAGGGTCCAAGCTGGGGCTGTAATCGTTTCTCTGTAGCCCGTGAGGAGCAGGGTCTGTTGTTTCCACATTACACACGTGTAATTTGCTCCGAGCGGTTGTTCAGGCTGCATTTTTTCCCTTAATTGTGGCAATTTTGTGATTACAGAAGACACATGTTTGCAGGGTTATTACCTGTAATTAAAGTGCATGATTGCTTTGATGGCTTGGCCCCCCCCTGACGAAATGTCACCTTCAAAGCCGGGCAGCAGGGGCATCACCACATAGACCCGAAACTTTTTTTTCTCCCTGTGGCCGAAATGAAATGTAGTTAGGTGTGCCCAATGATGTTTTTGTGTTCATGTTTGTATACAAGTGCGTCTCTTGTCACGATGCACCTGTACGCCCGCAGGATCCTCTCCGTCAGCGCATCGCCAATGCTGTTGTGGATGGATTTGTCAGCACAACTGATGAAGAACTGGTTCTGAGAGATAAGGAGACAGAAGGGAGAAGGATGCAGGAAAGAGAGATGCAGTAAAAAAAATAAGACTAAACCCATGCAGGAACTCCATCTGAAACATTATGCAAAATCTCATAAACAGTATTTTGGATCAGTTAAAATTTGTTAAAAAAATTATTTTTTTTTTTGTTTTTTTAAAAAAGAAAAAGTTCCTTACGCTCACCGTGGCTGCATTTGTATGATCAAAATTGAAACATTATTACCATTTTACAGTGCAATACAACTGTATTCTAATTTAATATGTGACCCTGGATTTTTTGAAATTGAGATTTATAAATCATCTGAAAGCTGAATAAAAAGCTTTCCATTGATGTATGGTTTGTTAGGATAGGACAATATTTGGAATCTGGAATCTGAGGGTGCAAATAAATCAAAATATTGAGTTCTTAGCAATGCATATTACTAATCAAAAATTAAGTTTTGATATATTTATGGTAGGAAATTTACTAAATATCTTCATGGAACATGATCTGTATCTAATATGCTAATCATTTTTGGCATAAAAGAAATTTTGACCCATACAATGTTTTTTTGGGTATTGCTACAAATATCACACAGGATTATTCAATGAATATGTAGTCAATTTGTGTTATTTTTCTATTTCTATAAAGTGAATGGAAATTTAAATAAAACATAATAAGAAATCTGTCCTGATATATGATAAATAATATATTTTAGATGAATAACTGGGTAAAAGTTCATAAAATGTATGCATGGTTACTGCACTACTAAAAACTATTCTACAGTGCAATACAACCATTTTCTATCTTAATATTATTTCAGGATTCTTCAATAAAATTTTATTTAGAATAAAACAGCACTTTTGAAGTATAAATGTGAAATATATTTACATCTTTTGTAGCATTACAGTCACTTTTCTTTGCTAAAAAAATATACTTCTACATATTTATTTATTGTTTTGGACCCATTTCATTTATACGTTTTTTCTATATAGAGCAACCTACAGCATTTGAATGGAAATGTAAATAAAACATAAGAAAGCTGTCCGGATATATTATAAATACTGTAACATAATATATTTTAGATGAAAAACTGGGTAAATAAAAATTTGTGCACAGGTACTGTAACCCTCAAAAACTATTTTACACTGCAATACAACTTTTTTCTATTTTAATATATTTTATTTCAATATTCTTCAATGAATATAAAGTTGGAATAAAAAAGCACTTCTGAAATATACATTTGAAATATATTTAAATCTTTTGAAACATTACAGTCACTTTTTTCCTTGCTAAATAAATATTATTTGTTTATTCATTTATTTTAATTCATATTATATTTCTATTCCTAATAATGTTACCCTCTGTATTTTAACGGAAATCTGTCCTGATATAGAATAAATAATATAATATATTTTAAATGAATAACTGGGTTAATAAAAGTTCATAAAATGTATGCATGTAACTGTGCCTTTATTTGAATATATTTTATTTCAGGATTCAATGAATATAAACTTAGAATAAAACAGCACTTTTGAAATATAAATTTGAAATATATTTTATATAATTTTTTGGCATTACAGTCACTATAAGAATTTTATTTATTTATTGTTTTTTAGGAGCAGGTTCATTTATATTATTTCTTTAATAAATAAATAAAAATAAAACAAAACAAGAAATCTGCCCTGATATATGATAAATAATATAATATATTTTAGATGAACAACTAGGTAAAATAAAATGCACCCCTAAAAACTTTTCCTCTGCACCGAAGGCCCCATCACAAACTGTGCAGTTGACGTATATCAGTGGTCATATATTTACCTCTATGTAGATGAAATGTTTGCTGTTCTGGATGGCTGATACGTAGGCTAAATGAATCGATTCCTCATGTACCTTTGTCCCAATAGACCACTGGCACACAGACCTCAAAACCTTGTTTTAGTTTGTTTGGGGAAAACGAATCACATGGTTTATCACACAACACATATTTCTAAACGTATATTAGTGCAAACTTGGATTTTAAAATGATTCTTGAAAAATAATGGATAATTTCGGCAATATTGCCAGTTGAAAGCAGGAACCCATGTGGTTTGGTGGTGATATCTCACCTGAACATTAGCCTGTGTTGATTTGCTGCTGTACTCAGCTGGCACCATGGGTGCGGATAGAGACTTGGGCATGAGGCAGGGGTAGCACATCGCCCCCGACCGCTTCTTCACCAGCTAGCAAATAAAAGGAGAGTTGATTGGGATCAGACAGAACGCCCGACGTTGGCTCCGAAATCACACCCCTAAAGAGCGCTAATTACTGTGCCACATCCAGATAGCCTGTTGGGCTGACCATCAACCCCTGCCTGGTACCTCCACTCCCCAGAGATAGAGCACTTGTTTGAGACTGAACAAAAGTCTCTGTTCCTCTGTTTAGTCTTAGACAGTGCCGCTGATTACAGTAAATTGATGGCCGTGTGTGCGAAGGTTTGCCGAAAGTAGGTTTTTAATGGCTATTGTCCTAACTAGACTATACTCAGACTGTTTTCAACTGGGCCGAGAACATGGTTCAAAGGTCGTTTGAACATGAGACGAGCTTTGTTTCCTGGGAAACAAAGGAAACGATGTTGCCACCCTCTACCAATTATCTACATATGGAAGAAACAGTATTTTCAATGCTTTCCACAATATTTGGTCACATTAGTTTTGTTCTCGATTCATCTAGACTTTCTGTTCTGTATAAAAGTGTCACTACAACAAAAGGCACAAAAAATGTTTTGTTCGCTTAAGTTGGAGTTTCTTTGGAAGTTTTATTTTACTTGACGTTTTCACCCCTCATGAAGGAAGTTCTCGTGGTGCAAATTAGCGAGCTGTACGCCATGTCAGCTTACACTGTGGGTAAGCGGTAATCTGGGCCGTGTGGTTATAAACAGATGGTTCTCAGGCAATTAACAACTGGCATAATGTGTTGATTAAAATCCATTGAGCCCTGATGAGGGAGAACTAACATTAACTCTGCTCACGGGCTGTTGGCAGCTGCCCAAGCGATACTCATAACTCCAGTGACCTTGATAGTGAATCACATGTCTGAATCACCACTGTTCTAAAAAAAGGCTTGACTTCAACTAATTCAGTTTTTTCTTCAGGTACAGGTACAGAACATAAGCGTTAAGTTAAAACATCGATCATATGGTTGGAGAAGAGAAAACAGGGTCCCACTTTATATTAGGTGGCCTTAGCTATGATGTGCTTACATCAAAATATAAGTACAATGTTCTTATTGTGCTCATATTGTATTGCAAAACACTTTTACTACTATTAAGGTGGGATATGGATAAGGTTAGGGACAGGTTTGTGGTATGGGTAGGTTATTACAGAGTAATTATAAATGCAATTGCATGCATAAATATAAATACAAGTTAAAAACATGCATGTACATAATAGGTGCATTGTATCAATTTAATAATTTAAATGTAAATACAAAGTAGTTAAGGCCAGCTAATATAAAATGGGACTGAAAATAGATGCTAATTATATTACTGTGGTAATATCAAGTTAGTTTAGCAAAGGTGTCAAAATACATTATTTGTAAATAACAAGAAAATAAAAGTCAGCTGTTATTTTTAAGAAAAAAATTGAAAATAAGACTGCAGGATGATGTATTTTACAATGTGTTTATTTATGAGCTTAATTTTGAGTTCAGGCAAATATTTTTATAATATATATTTTATAAAATATTTTTTGACCCAGGACCACAAAACCAGACTTAAGGGTACATTTTTTTTTTTCAATTGAGATTTATACATCATCTGAATAAATCAATGTATGCTTTGTTAGGATAGGACAATATTTGGTCGAGATACAACTATTTGAAAATCTAGAATCTGCCGATGCAAAAAATACAAAATAAAAAAATAAATAAATAAAAATCTAAATCAAAAGTCTTGATATATTTGTGGTAGGAAATTTACAAAATATGCTAATGGAACATGATCTTTACTTAACATCCTTATCATTTTCGGCATAAAAGAAAAATCGATAATTTTGACCCATACAATGTATTGTTGGCTATTGCTACAGTTGTGACTTATGAATGGTTTTGTGGTCTAGGATATACACATTTTTTTTTTATATGAATCGTCAAAAAAGACGATTAGAAGTCCATAAATGAATGTAAAACATGTATAATTTTACATATTTTAAACAAATGCTGTTCTTTTGAATTCATTAAAAACTCCATAAAAATGTAACAATTTCTACAAAAAGAACAGTTCTCAACAGTGATAATAATAATAACCATTTCTTGAGCACCAAATCGGAATATCAGAATGATTTCTGGAGTGTCATGTGACACTGAAGACTGGAAATAATGGTTGCTGAAAATTCAGCTTTGCCATCACAAGAATGAACTAATTTTAAATATATAAAAATAGAACAACAGTTATTTTAAATCATAATAATATTTTACAATATTTATGTTTTTACTGCATTTTGATCAAATAAAAGCACCTTTGCGTAATAAATACATAAGAGATGCACAAAAAAAATCCTATGCCAAACTTTTTAACAGTAGTGCATTTATATACTCTATGTATACATATGAACAGTCTAATATATCTCATAATGCCTGAAATCACTGACAGGATTGTTCCCACTTTACAATACTCTCTTTGTTGTGAATGTGACGAACGGCGTTCCCTAATCAACAGCAAAAGATATAAATGAGACTAGTCTGTCTCTGAGCCGTAAATTCTCATTTCCACTAAACACCTCATCAGAGGCATTCAACTAGCTTTTGTTTGTCCTCCTCTGCCGCACACACACACCTGGCTTCCTCTCCTTTAATTATTCACCAGCAGAGTGTCTGATCGGTAGCCAAGCCTGAAATATGACTGGCATAATCCAAAGAAAATCATACAGGCCTCAAACCAATTCAATTACTGAACAATCAAAGTAAAAAGGCCTCTAATTGCTCTAAAAGGGGGCTGAGAGTGCGGGCGGCCATTGAATGCTGACGGCATTCAGAACAGGACACAATGAGCAACTGCAGGGGGTGCTAAGCTCAAGCTAATAAAGATGGCTTTTCAAAAAGACTTGAGAGAGGGTGGAAACCTCGGCTTCGTGTCTACTCTCTGATCTTTAGTTCTTACAATTAGACTACTGAATAGAGGTGGCATTTGTGCACCTTCTAGCAATTTAAAAAAGCTAATTTTACTGGACATTCATGAAGATATGCTTTATAATCATAGTGCATAACAAGCAATACAATATATACCCAATTCACTTTGTAACACTATTATAGCACTTTTAAATGTAAAACTCCCTCAGATGAAAATTATGTTGCTCTTAGTTTGTTCTTTAATCTCAGGAGGTGCTTATTCCCAATGGTTTAATTCAACTCAAAATGTTCTTTTTAAAAATTGTTTAAAAAAAAGACAAATTAGTTAAGTATTGTAAAAATAGAGCTATAAAATCAACATAGAGCTCAGATAATTGTATGACGATGCTAGTTCATTCTGACAATTCTGAGTACAGTCTTTTTCTCAAGAGAAACATCTAGGCAGCAGAAGATCGAAATTTCCTTTCCATTTTAACTCATTGTTTAAAAGAGAAAAACTGAGATTGCTGAGAATGCATCTAATTTCCTACCTTTATAAAGTTCCATCTCTGAATGAAATGTCGTGCAATATCTCTAGCAGCTTTCCCATGAACCAGCACCCCGATATCATGCCAGGGCATCCGTGGCGTCTTATACCTGTCAATGAAATCTTAACCAGAGAAAAATAAACAACTACAATTCATAACAACATTAGCCAAACCATTATACAGAGATGACAGGCGGGCCTTTTGAAGGCATCACAGTGTGGTCTTTCTCTTTCACCGTCTTTGACAATGCACGACCATCTTAAAAGTATTTCACTAGATTCATCTATCAGACTCCTCCATTCTCCTGCTGTGTCCTACCCAGTTGGCACTATGTGCAAAACCAGGACTTCACATTCACAAAAGCAGAGATGCAAAAATGAAGTTATCTCCCTCTGGCAAGAGAATAGAGCTGGGAAAATAACCCCATACCGACTACAGAATGGGATTGTTGGAAACAACTTCTATGTCTTCTTTCCCTCACTCCCTGTGTTGGAGAGATTGCTTCATTTGATGAATTTGACTTAAGATATCAAAGAATGTGTAGTGCCGTTGTCATTTTCGTCTTGTTTGCTAGTTTGGTTTTGTCTAAAGGCCTAAAGCATTACTGTTTTGAAAAAACATTTTAAAAAGAAGATATTGTGCTTTGAGATATTGCAGATATGCTTCATCTTGGGTTTAGTAAAATGGTTCTATACCATCGAAAGGCTTGTTGAGTTTGACCCAGTCTTTGAGGATGAAGTTGCAGTAGTCTTTGCCATGCCAGAAACGAGTCTCTCCACAGAGTTCAGTACTGCCTATGTAACTTCTTAGTGAACTAGTCTCTAAAACAGAAAAAAAATGCATTACACAGATAAACTGTTATGATATAACAATTCATATATGTGACCCTGGACCACAATACCAAAACTAGTAATATGCATTGCTTAGAACCTCATTTGGACAACTTTAAAGGCTATTTTCTTAATATTTTTAATATTGCACCCAGATTCCAGATTTTACAATAGTTGTAACTCGGCCAAATATTGTCCTATCATAACAAAACATACATCAACGGAAAGCTTATTTATTTATCATGCATGAATCTCAATTTTGAAAAATTGACCCTTATGATTGGTTTTGTGGTCCAGGGTCACATAGCTATATATCAAATTATAAAGACTGATTAGTTCCCATAGTTGTGTCATGTCAGCTTCAGTGAACAAGGTTTAGCTATGTGTCATTCATTTATATACAATGGATTTAAAGGGATGGTTCATCTAAAAAGTAATATTCTGTCATGAATTGTCTCACCTTCATGTTGTTTCAAACCCATCACACCTTTTATTTTATTAAGATATTTTTAATAAAATCTGGCTCCTGTGTCAGCAGCATCACACGCACATGTCATGATACTCTCGTGAATGAATGTTGAAGACTGACACGAAAGAGAAGAAATTGTTGAATAAAGAAATTTTGTTATTTTTTTCTTTGTACACAAAAAGTATTCTCATAGCTTCATAACATTACAGTTGAACCACTGATGTCAAATTAACTATTTTAATAATGTCCTCACTATCTTTCTGGGCCTTGAACATGGTAGTTGCATTGCTGTCTATGCAGGGACAGAAAGCTTTCAGATTTCATCAAAAATATTAATTTGTGTCCTGAAGATGACTGTGGTCTTACAGGTTTGGAACGACATGAAGGTGAGTAATTCATGACAGAATTTTTATTTTTTTAGTGAACTATTCCCCTTTAGATGTCAATATGTGCATGTGATACAGATGTGTTTGGCTGTATGTGTGTACTAACCGTAAGGTAGTGGGAGAGAGTGATGCAGGCCAAGAGAGTACGAATCGCTGGAATGCAGAGACAAGCTCTTGCTATAACATTCCCGAGTGAGAGGAGTCCTGGAATTAAGACTATTCCTACTGTAATGTTCTACACAGAGAACAAACAAACACAGCCTCTGTTAGGTACAGCAAAGCACCTGTTCTAGTCATGTCAGACTTGCATTACTAGATTTTGTAAGTTCCCAAAGGAAAATAATGTAATTTTTGCATCTTTATCTGCAACAAAAAGAAAAGTTTTGAAATGCTTGATAGATATCTAAATCTAATAAAATGTGTTAAAAATTAAATTTAACATAATCAAAGAGAGGTATATAAAATATAATCATGTCTCTATAAACTATATTCTTCTTACTGGACTCTGTTCCATCAGAGCTGTGGTGACTTTTCTCTGAGGGGGTTCTTAGCAGTCTTCCTGTGGGCAGGGTGAGGCTGTTTTCTCCCTGTTCCTCCACAAAGGGCAAAGAGAAGTTTGCACAGATCTCCCCTGAATCATCCACTGAGCCTGAATCTCCTGCTCTACCTGCTCCTCCTTCTCCAGTCTGGATTTCTTCAACCACCACGTTAAATTTCATCTCCTCACCCTCCTCCACCATGGCAACTGACTGCTACAGAACAAAAATGAACACACATGTAACACAGATAAAAGTGAAAAGACATCATATACTTTGCTGATGATCAAAAATTGACCGTTACATTGTCACACGGTTATTTATATATATATATATATATATATATATATATATATATATTAGGGCTGCCAAATGATTAATCACGATTAATTGCATCCAAAATAAAAGTTTATGTTTACATACTATGTGTGGTTACTTTGTATATTTATTATATACATGTAAATACACACATATATATTAAAACAAAATATTTATATGTATATATATTTATACCTGCATACAATTTAGATTATAAATAAATATAAATATTTTATATATAAATCCAAAATATTTTTCCTTAATATATACATGCATGTGTTTGTATTTATATATACATAATAAATATACACAGTACACAAATATATAGTATGTAAACATACACTGTTATTTTGGATGCGATTATTATGATTAATTGTTTGACAGGACTAATATATATATATATTATAAATACATTTTTCTTCTGTGGAACATGAAAGAACATTTTGAGACATTTTGATGTCTCTCTGTTTTTTTGTCCATACACTGGAAGTCAAAAACTGTTCATCATTCTTTAAAATATCTTCTTTAGTAAATGATGACAGAATTTTCACTTTTGGGTGAACTATCCCTTATCCTTTAACTTCACGCAAACATTTAATTTCACTTGAAATGAGCATGACTTTTATCAGTCCCAATTTATATACAATGCTATTAATTTCCATGACTTTCACACATTATTTTGGGAACACTGATGCTCAAACACAAATATTACCATCTGGACACCATTAGTATAGTATTTTAAACACACCATCTTGCATTTATTGCACATGCAATGCTGGATGTCTGTCTGCCTTGATTCTATCTACACTGTCTAGTATTATTAAAAAAATTAATTTAGTCTAAACTCTCACTGGTGCACAATCCAGGGCCAAACAACCAAGACAACCTTTCCCACACACACTCTGAACCATTAAAAATCCATGTTATCTATATGGCTGATATTTTAGCCTAGCTGTCAGCACGCAGTACGCAGGGAGCAGTAATGGCCACCCGTGCGGCATCAGCCCAGGGAAGCTATGACTTAAACGACAGTGTAAGTGACTCCAGTCTGCTGCGCAGAGTCTGAACGAGGGTAAAATGCCCTCTGATGTGTGCGAGTTAATGGCTCATGGGGGATCATAGTGCCCTCGACTTGACAAATGGCAAATGTCAGAGCACTATTCTCCTGGTGGGCATAATTTTATTAAGTGCAAATATCACTGTGCTCCTTAGGAGACGTTTTGAAAGGTTAGACCAACAGCTGTAACAGTTTCATGTATATTAGCAAAGATTTTACAGTTGAGAAGCCCCGCATTGATAGATACAGTCACTCAAGCATGCTAAGAGAAGCCCCTTAGTAAATGCAATAAGTGCCGTCATCTGGGTTCAAATCATGTTTATTTAAAAGCTCAGACCCATATTTAATGACACAATGGCAGGCAGGTAGGCAGCAGGCCGGGAGAGGTGGCATATAGACGAAATCAAGCTCCCATTTAGTGGCCCCAGTCATTTGTTGACTCACTCATCCATGCAGGGCCTTTATGTTTAATGCAACTCTCAGGGGGGAAGGAAAGGCCCAGCGAGAAGGACTGGAATTATCAACCACAGGCCCTTCAAGGGTGCCCCAGATGCTCCGTAATTGCAATTTTACGTTTGCTCGTTGGAAAAAGAAAAGAAAAAGAAGGCAGAGGACCTGAATTGCCCACCACAAAATCAATCCCAGTAAGCATACAACTAAAATGCAGCCTGGACCGGTCCTTTATAAGTGCCATTGTTAGAGCGGCTGCACAATATAAATCACTACAATTTTAATTTAGTTTTGCTGGCAATGCTTTCAAGCATGAATCACAGATCAATAAAATGACTTCATAACATAACGCACAAATAAATATGCAGTGGTCCTACAGATGAATTAACCTCACATTTTAATTAGTAGCTTTAAATAGTTATTACTTTCAATACTGATTGGTGCATCAGTACACATGTTCAGAGGAAGCTTTAGCAGGCATCTGTCAGGTGCGTGACGACTTCCCCCATTGAGGCCTTTGACAGATATCAGAAACACCCAGCTGGCAATATGCATGGCATGTTGACAAACATTGCGGGGCCACTGTGGGCTATCACTCTCAATGGGTCACATTTACAAGAAGTTTATTCCTGTCCAATTCACTTACACCTCTGTGCCTCTGAGAAGAAGTGATACCATCTATTTCTGATTCGCCCTCTCTCTACATAAATTCCTAAGAAATAACAAGGATTTTTTTTTTTTTTGTTATTCCAATTCAACAAAATAATCTTAAACAGCACAAGTGTTTTCAACACTGATAATTACGGCTGTATAATAACAACGATTCTGATTCACAAGCTTGTGATTCGATTCAATTTCTGATTCCATTCGATATAGATTATTTAGGATATATATCAGGTACAGTACAAATTTTCTCAAGGAAAAAAA
Organism: Cirrhinus molitorella; assembly: GCA_033026305.1. Classification (NCBI taxonomy): domain Eukaryota; kingdom Metazoa; phylum Chordata; class Actinopteri; order Cypriniformes; family Cyprinidae; genus Cirrhinus; species Cirrhinus molitorella. The sequence goes on from CM065122.1 coordinate 18,209,022, forward strand.
ATCTTAGCTGACACTATATTACTATAATATCGAAGGTTAAAATTAACTGATTTGTATACAAATGCTTAAATTATTATTTTTATTGTTTGTAAACATTTAAATTGTGGTTTTCATAAAAACTTGACTTTTTTTTCAAATAAAGTAAATATTGAAGAACAGTAAAATTATAATGAATATGCTAATATTCTGAGTTAATTTAGAGTACATCTTTCTACCCAAGTTAATTTAGTTATAAGCAAAATTAGTTATAAGATGAATAATTGTATGAAGTATAGTAATGGTGATGCTTGCCTATAATGTACTGTAAAATAGTGGTGGTCTTACATGAGTGAGGCTGGGTGATAGAGCAGGACTGTGCTGAGGGCTTCTTCTCACACTTCCCACATCAGTCAGTCGATGTTGGGAATCGTCCCATCTTCCGTAGGCCAGGTCAATCCCTCCCAGGAAGGCGAGTGACTGGTCAATCACCACCGACTTCTCGTGGTGAGCCCAGAGCAATGCTGTGGAGGGCATGTGATCAGGGTGTCGGATGACCTGTCAATCAACAGTGATGGGCAGCTCGTCAGGTTCCTTTTCTCAACTGCATAAGACATTGGGCAATTTTTATTGAAGAACAATAAAGACTAAGGTTGTGTTCAGAATAGTACAGTTTTACAGTTTTCATACTATTTTTTGTATGTTTGTAGTGTACAGTATACAATTTATACACTACTAGTTTGACTGATGTAAAAGACCCTAACCCTAATCCTAACCCCCTTATGTAATATGATTATAGTAAAAGTGCCATGTTTACTACAAATAGCCTACCATCGTTAAACTATGGTCATTGTAGTAAAACCTGAGTTAATTTCTGGTTATATGGTTTAACTTCAAATGCAATGTTTGGTTTGATTTATAGTAAAACCAATTATTAATGCACTTAGAAGAGGTGAACCACTCTCTGCTTCACGCTGGGCGGTTATTAGCCTCCACGTCTAGCATTTAAAATCCTTTAATGCACGGCAAACCGTTGATTATCCCTTACTGAATGAAAGTGCAGTAACTGCCTTATTTAACAATGTTAAACCTTAAATAATTTTTAACAGCAACACATTGACAGTGCGACTACTTTGAATATCCTGAATATCCAGTTAAAAGTGGATCCTGGGCTTTTTAACTGGAAGACCTCAGTCAGTCCGTGTCAGCAGCAACACCTCCAGCACTACCACACTGAGCACAGGTGTTCCACAGGGCTGCTGACCCACGACTGCACTGCCAAGTTCAGCTCCAACCACATCATCAAGTTTGCTGATGACACAACCGTGGTAGGTCCCATCAGCAACAACGATGAAACATTCTACAGAAAGGAAGTGGCACAAATGGTTGAATGGTGTGGTGCAAACAACCTGTCCCTCAAGTAAGAGAAAGACAAAGGAGGTTGTGATGGACTTCAGGAGGAATTCTGTTGACCACCCCCCACTGACCACCAACAGCTCGACTGTGGAGAGAGTCAGCAGCACTAAATTCCTGGGGGTGCACATAACAGAGGACCTCACCTGGACCACTACATCACTCTCCAAGAAAGCGCGACAGTGACTCCACTTCCTGCACCAACTTAAAAGAGCAAGCCTCCTTCCACCCATCCTCACCACATTCTGCAGGGGAACAATTGAGAGTGTGCCTACCAGCTGCATCACTGTCTGGTACGGGAACTGCAGTGCTGCTTATCACAAGACCCTCCAGCAGACAGTGAACACAGCTGCAAAGATCATCGGTGTCCCTCTCCCCTGCATTCTGGACATTTTCCTCGAACAATGCTCCGGTAAAGTCACCAGTATCGTGAAGGACCCTACTCAGTCTCTTCCAGCTCCTGCCATCAGGAAGATGGTACAGGAGCATCAGAGCCCACTCTGCAAGACTACTCAACAGCTTTTTCCCCCAGGCAAATGTTTATTTGTCAGTGCACCACAAATCAAATTGCACTATTTGCTTCTTAACCTTACGTCTTTTGCACAATACCATGCAAAGTTATGTAAAGTACTTATGTAGTCTGTTTTATGTTATGTGTATGTATAGTCAATTATTTATAGTATAGCTATGTATAGTTAGATTACTGCTTTCAGTAGGTTAGCTATGTATAGGTTTAAAAATTGTTCCTACATCTAGTGTTGTATGTTTATATTTATGTAGCGCTGTGGTCCTGCGAGACACATTATTTCGTTCCACTGTATGTCCACACATGACAAAGCTCAACTTGATGACAGTGAATATGACACAGAATAGTGACTAAACATATTTAAAAGTTGGGAGTTCGGTGTCTTGCTCAAGGTTCTCACCTCAGTCGTGGTATTAAGGGTGAAGAAAGTGCTGATCATTCACTCCCCCCACTAACAATCCCTGCTGGACCTGGGACTCGAACTCGCAACCTTTCAGTTACAAGTCCAACTCTCTAACCATTAGGCCAAGGCTGCCCCACAACTTCTAATAAAATGAGAGTGTGCAGATAATACAGACATATAAAGGTTCATTATGATCTTATTCATCAGATCTCACAAACACTGCAGTGTTGCAATTAGGCCACTAGTGTAGAGCACTGACACCCTGTGGTGAAACAATTACATGTGATTATATACCAGTCATTACTTTCTTAGATTAGTTTATGTTGGAACTTCACATTCTGTTGAGTTTGAAAAATTCTGTACACAGTAATCATCAGAATGCGGCTTCTCCTGTCTCTGAAAATTTCCGAATTTTGAAATCATCCCTCAAACTCTCATTTTATTAGAAGTTGAAGTCAACTAGACAATTACAGTACACTGAAAATGTACATAAATACGGAAATAACCGAGCCTTAATATTTCAAAACAGAAGCACACCACGAGGCTCAGTGCAAACAGTCCATTAATACTTTTGTTTAACCTTTCTATTGATCAATGAATCATGAAAAGAAATGCATCAGGGTTTCCACATATTGCGCAGCACAACTGTTTTCAATGTTGATGCTCCTCAAGATAAGCATATATTATAATGATTTCTGAAGGATCATGTGGCACTGAAGACTGGAGAAAATCCAGCTTTGCCATCGCAGCAATACATATTTAAATATATTTTATGGTTTAACTGTATTTTTGATCAAATAAATGCAAAATGCAGACTTGATGAGCAAAAAAGACTTCTATCAAATACATTTTAAAAATCATATGGACTCCGAACTTCCGAACAGTACATGAAATACCCACATGCCAAAATATACAATATACATGCAGAACATATATTGAATAGGATAGCCTGAAAGTTCTTTAGATCTATGATGTAATCAATCCTTCCATCACATAGATTTTACAAGACCCAATCTGATAAACTGTTTTGTCAATTGACCAAATATCAGCTGAAGAAATACAGCAGGCAGTCAGCCAAAAATAATGCCACAATGTAGATGGTGTCAACCTCTGTGCGAAACAGCTGCGTCTCCACCAGCTTTGGCGAAGCCTCTGGAGGACGCCGCCCCTGGCAGGTGTTTCTACACCAGAAGGGCCCAGGAATACCTCCACCCAGCTGCTTCGCCACACACATCCTTGGGGTGTGGATCCCAAGCCACTTCCCAGTGTCACTCCTCTGCCTAGACTCAACCAGCACTCCAATAAGATAATGTGACGGCACGTCAATCATGCACCGGCCTGAGGTGCTACGGTGATGAATACCACAGCGCTATGGTGCCATAGAAGCTCTGCGGCACAGGGGAGAAAGCAGACTTGCCGCCTCAGGCTCTCATGGAGACGATCGGCAAGGAAGAACCTGACCATCTCCAGACACAATCCGTAGGGTTCCCAACACAGCGATACCCTCATTCTACTACAGAGAATTTTGGATATGTCCAAACATGATCTAAGTAACATGCTATTCCTGTGTCCGGAGGTAGTGGGCACGCTGGGTACTCTCGTGCTTTCTATGATTTGTTTTGATTGAACCTTATTTCTTGGAGAGATGTGTGTAGACGTAAGAATGGGAAGCTGATTCGGAGAGAAGGGTCCCCTCTGTAATACTGTCATTTCTGGGAAAGATTCTGCTTTTGACAATGTTTGACATACTGATCAACTCACCCTGATGTTAGAGTGAAGTCCCATCAGAGTCTTCTTTGTGTATTCGCTGTTGAGACCCATCACTACCTCGACTTCTTTGTAGAGCAGGACAAATATCTTCACTCCTTGTTGCTGAGTTGACAAAAGACAAAATGTGGTTAAACAACTTTTGGACTGGGAAAACCAAAGAGAACTGGATGAACTGTTAGGTGCAACATAATATAAGGATGTGTGAGAAGTAAAATTAAACTGGCTGAAGTCCAGCTTTGAGCAGGTGTTCAGACTCACTGCTTTCCGCTTGAGGACATGGTCTAATCTCCACATGTTCCCGTCTACTACTGGTCGTTTGAGAAAGATTTCTGGGCTTAACCTGAGGGCCATATCAAAACCAATCAATGCTTTGACAACCTCTACATATCTTCCATTCTTTATTTCTGTTATATTAAAGGGATATTTCACTCAAAATTGGATTTTTGTCACAATTTATTCAGCCTGTTGTTTAAAACATGTATGCTTTTCTTTATTCTATCAAGCACAAAAGGTAAATTTTTAAAGAAGATCCAGGCCACTCAATTAAAAAATTCTCCTCCACAAAAAGAAACAAACTTTTTAATTAAACCTTCAAAATTTAACATTTGTTTGGCTCAGTATTAGCCAATGAAACCACAGTACTACAAAACCACCTTTTGTAAAACATCTCAGTCTATCTTTGAGGAAATGGTACAAAAAATGGTGCATTAAAAGGTGTACATAAGTGCTCACAGAACTGTAAAATGTAGGTACATGGGGGGTAATTGAAGCTGATTCTAATCTGTACCACCAGGCTGTGATGAAGATTTCCTCCTTTGCTCCTTCTAGGGCATCAGCTATGGCATCAAAGTATCCAGCTGCGTTGACAAACCTTCAAAAGGAGTACAGGGCGTTTCATTTAAGAACTGTGTCAGGGTACTTCACAGAGATTTAAGAGAAAATGTTCTGGTAAGTGTTGCTCACATGTCGACATAAAAAGAACAAAAAAATGTGGGACTAGCTGAACTTTCAGAGATTACGGTAATACTTAAATTAAACTGAACATACTGAACAATGTAAATATATTTAGAAAGAATGAATCATGTCTTCTATAATATTAATTGGACTATTATAACATATTTTAAAGGGGACATTGGATGCCAAATTTACTTTTACATGGTGTTTGCATATTAGCAGTGTATGGACACAACCACCCTACAACGATCAAAATCCATTCACTCCTTTTTTTAATCACCCCAAAGCCTAAACAGTTTCAATTATCAAGTTGTTTTGATTTTCTGAGCAGTATGACATCATACTACTGCTGATGGACTGTACCATATTAGTATATTTCCACTCTCAGCCAGTGGTATGCTGGCCGTCATTTTCTCCATGCTCAAGCATCTGTAGCAACGCTAAGCAATGTTTTGACATTAAGCAAAGCAGGTGTTTTGTAGCTGGATGTAAAAGTGAATATACAAGTCTTAATTTTCTCTTGTCATCTTAGTTTTGTTTTTTTATCATAACATGCCGAATACACAAAAACCTAAGAGAGGTATGGAGTGCACAATTTCTTACCATTTTGATGTAGTGTTTTCTCTCACCGGTGTGAAAGACCCATGGCGGTTTTCCCTCAGAAAGTCCTGTCCAAACATTTGAGAAAACTCATCTATGGAGTATCCCCACCAACGAGCCTGCCTATATGTGGAGCACTTGATAGTAAGTGCCCTGTCCAAAACAATTTTTTTTTATTAATAATTGTTTTTGTCATTGCAAACAAACCAAAACAAAACAATGTATTTTTGTCTTGTTTTACAGAAAAAAAATCTAAACATTCTTTTAATCAAGACTGATTTGTTTAACTTACTATTATCTTATAGTTTCAGACAATACTTATTTTAGAGAATAATGAGAATACACACACATCAAAATAAGACTTTAAACTGGATGAAAACATGATCTGAGGGAGTTTTTAGTGAGTAATCAGCTTGGTGAAATTTGAAGTACAGTGGTGACCAAAATTATTATTATCTTTTGCTGTAGTGTGTTAGTAGGACATTTCAGTTTACATTTCCAAACATTAATTTTGCCATTAACTGTAATAATCCAGTGAAATATTTCTTTGCATAAAGAGTCTGACAACTCATCATCATTCAGTCTGTCTGAAATGACGTGAAGAAACAGAACAAACTGAGACTAAATCCAGAAGAACTGTGGCAACGTCTCCAAGATACTTCAAGAAACCAAACTTTTACCCTAGATGCATTTGCGCATAGTTTTTCAAGTAGCTTTGCAGATAGGTCTCTTGAGGCATCTTGGAGTCCGTCTCAATTTGTTCTGTTTCTTCATGTCATTCCAGACAGACTGGATGAGATCAGATCTCTGTGTGGAGCACTGGCTGTTGTCAGACTTGTGCAAACAAGCATCTCATTGGAATAGTACAATTAATGGCAAAATTAATGTTTGGAAATGTAAACTAATATTTCCTACTGACAGCAAAAGATAGAAATAACTGACTTAAAACCACTCTGTGTCTGTGTCCAATATTTACCAAGCTTTGATGACTGATGATCTGGAAAATGAAAATAGTTACCACCTTGAGTTATTATTTTAATAAATGTAAAATGCAAAAACACTAACTTGATGAATTTGGCTTATTCATATTATTCATATTCATATTACTGATTGCATTGGTAATGTATATATATATAAAATAGATCTTCTGATAGTGTAAGTAATGTTTATTTATTTATTACTTAAGAAAAATGTGACTGGGACATGAATTTACATTTGATTAAAAAAAAAGAAAGAAAGAAACTTTATATATATTTATAAGCATGATGAAATAGCTGAAATATAAAACACATTTTTCTCAACCTGCCTGCATAGATTCTCAATCGTGACTCCATGCCTGACTCCGGTCTCCAGGGTCCCTATTTTGATGTGAAATCCCTTATCGTATAGAATCACGGTGCCTACTTGGCCATCCTCTGGCCTCATGTAGAGAACAAAGGAGTCTTTTACCACCAACCATCTGAAACATGAAGCAGTCACAACATGAGAGCTGAAACAAGGGGGAGAGCCATTCTATCAGCTGTGGGAAAACATCATAATAACCTAAATAAGTAAACAACCGAAAAAGAAGACATGCCACGACCCAAAGGCTCAGCAAGGCCGCAATCCGAGGAGCAAAATTCAATTGGGCCTGAATCATTCAGTGTTTGCTTTTAAGAGCCATGTGAATTATGTAAGTGTAATGTTACTGTAGCTGCTTGTCAAAGAAAAAACAATAACACTCCTGTCCGCACAGATGAAGATAATTCAACATCAGCATCTGTTATTCACCAATATTCATTTCAGGGCTTGGTGTTCTTACTTGTGAAACCATGAGACAAAGATCACGCACTACTGATTGAACTGTTTTTCTCAGAAAGATTAGGTCCTCAATGTGAACAAATGTGAAAAATAAAAATACTGATTTTCAATAAAACAGCTCTCACCTTTTGGACCACCGGTAACAGACGCTGTTGGATCCACACCAGTAACAGGCAGGGAATGTGTTTCCTCCTGATTTCTTTAAGATCAGACCTTCACTTGAAAGCAAATGAACAAATAAATATATAAATCAAATAAAAATATAAATCAAACCAAGGACTTTTTATTGTATTCCATGTTACTATGTATATGCTTACATTCCTTTAGGTCCGAGATCCTGAATAAACGAGATTTGACTCACTTCCAGAAATTCAAGCTGAAATTAAATTCAATTAGCATCAATCAGCCTCAGTCCAGTTTTATGGCAAATGAGACATTCACTAGTTACTTCAAAAAATATCATTATTTAAGTTCTTTGCATGGTTCTTTGAAACATTTTAGTTATGGTGACTAAAATGAAGCACAAATTGGCATCTGCTTTGTACAGTCCAGTTCTACCTTAATAATTAGCCAGGAAAGTGTGAGGTGAAAACCGAGGCAGGGGGTGAATGTTTCCGGGTACAGGTACTCTTTAATTAGCCCTGCAAACGAATGCTAATTATGTGACTGTCAGAGAATTAGCCTGTGAAGCACTAAGCTAAGTGTGGAATCACCTCTCAGAGTCTTTCTCTACAAAAGAGCCTGCTTTAATGAGTGGGGACACAGCAGGTAGAGTTCCTTGCAGAACCTTCATTCTGCCTTCATGTGACACAATGGTAACTGAACAATTCTTTTTTTAACACTAGGGCTATTGCTAGACAATAGTACTGCACAGATAGATTATATTAGTAAAATTTGTGAATAAAAACTGGTTATACAGTCATTATGTTCTCATTATACACTAACAGAAAGTCCCATAGTATTATGCTATTTTGGGCATGGTAGCATGATGAAAACACTATTCGTTGATGCTTTATATTAGCATAAAAAAAAAGTTTAAGCTGTGACTTACCGTTGCAGGATGTGTCCTGTATAAAGGCTTTTTCAATATATTCCTCAGATAGTCCTCAAGCTGCAGCTGTCAGAACAAAGAGATGATTGAAACACTGCAATGAACATGTTTAAATATAAAATTAAAGTGTTTGAACAGTAGGATTTTGAATGTTTTTTTGTTTTTTTTAAGTCTCTTCTGCTCACAGGAAAATGTTAAAATATTTGCACTATTTAAAGTAACTGTTTTCTAAAATACAGTTTAAAAAACCATTTGAAAATACATTTTAAAATGTAATTTATTCTTTTTAGCATCATTACTCCAGTTCACTCAAATCATTCTAATATTCCGATTTGCTGCTCAAAAAACATTTATTATTATTATTAATGTTGAAAACATAGTACATTTTATTTTTAGGTTTCTTTGATGAATAGAAAGTTCAGAAGAAACAGCATTTATCTGGGATAGAAATATTCTGTAACATTATAAATGTCTTTATCAACACTTAAAAATATACATTTCTATAACTATGCCCTGAAAAAAATATTCAACAGTTTTAAATATTGATAATAATAAAAATTGTTTCATGAACAGCAAATCACCATATTGGAATGATTTCTGAAGGATCGTGTGACACTTAAGACTAGAGTAATAATGCTAAAAATGTAGCTTTGATCACAGGAATAAATGTCATTTTAAAATATATTCAGAGAGAAAGTGGTATTTTAAATAGTACAAAAAAAGTTCACAATATTACTTCTTTTGCTGTATTTTGGACCAAATAAATGCAGGCTTGGTGAGCACATGAGAATTCTTTAAAAATCTTACTCAAAGTTCAAAAACTTTTGACTGGTAGTCTAATTATAGCATACATCAAATAAAGCCACATTTCTGAAGTCAATTTTTACTCTATACAGAGTATTTTATACAGTATCGCAGTATAGAATGAACTGAAAATAAAAGATGTAACTTTTCTGCCGACGAGCTGCTCCTCCTTGACAAGGGCATCAGGTCTTCGTGGTAACGTTGGAATGTGTTCTCCATGAAACAGTTTACGGCCTTTGAATGACCTCCTTTTGACTGAGTGACTGTCAAAAAGAGGAAATCTGACTGTCAATATGTGACAAGATTTGGGTTGTGTGTCCATGAAAGCACCTCTGATTTGATTAACTGAGAGGTAACAGTGCAGTGAGGCTGAGAAAAGAGTTTTTCGTAGGGTTCAGGGGCGCTAACGAGAATACATCTGGGACAAATTGAGTACACCCAACTGAAAAATGAAAACACTCAGCGGCACAAAAAGCAACGGGGCGGATTGTGTTTTCAAGACTTGTGGCGTGTTTGTGAGAGAATATATGCATACAGACATGAAATTAGTACAGCACAGCTTACATTCGGCTTGGCAGGGGGATTTTTAAGAGGGCCCTGAATTTGAGCAGCTCCTGATGAAGTGCCTGGAAGTGCTTAAAACGACGCTTGATTTGCCACTTGAAATCTCCATGGCTCAACTCAATAGTATACAGGTTGGGATTCAGCACCTTGGAGTAGATCATTTCAACAAACAAGAACTGGTTGAATATGTTTTTACACATATCTAATCATGAGACATGATACATATTATAAAAATACTATATATTATTTTTTTATTTAGTTTTTCATCATATTATCCTGTTATTAAAATAGCATTATGGTTCTAAAAATTGTCTTAGAACAACTTTAGTGTTAAAGGGAAACCTGGGTATTAAGACTTGTATGGCTTAACATAGTGTAAATGATGTCTCTTACTAAAATATGTATATCTACTTCGTTTCATACATATTTGGGACGATGGGTGGCGCCATTATTTTGATGATGTGAAATGGTTGCCCTCAGTGAGTTACTGGCTATTTTACCGCAACACAACTCGGAATACACGACTAGGAAAATAAAATACCGATACAATGCCACATCGTGTAGTTTTTGGTTGTAATTTTCAGTCGAAGGGCAACAAAAGAACCAATGTAAGTCACTGCTTCCCTAGCAATAAAAAGAGGAGAAAAGAAGAGGAAGACGCCTATGGATGAATAAAACTTTCTAAAGATCTGCGTCTTTGTTCTCTCCACTTTAGCCCTAATGCCTTTGAGGCTTTTAGTACACCACAGCAACTGAAAGAGCTTACAAATGGCACAGACAAGAAACGCTAGATGCCATCCTGACAGGATGTAAACACGCCAGCGCTTGTCATGATGTCGCAGCCACTAAAGGAGTTCTCAGCGCATATTTCACTCAATATCTAGTGGCGTTAGACTCCTTATGCGGGAAAATCAATGGTATAACATTTGGTTCAAGTCTAGGCTTATATCCATCACCACCTGTAAACTCTTTTGGTAGCTTTGGCCATCATATCAATATTTTATTTTCCAAGTCATGTTGTGGTAAAAATAGCAAGAGGTAGAGCCAGTAGATCACAGAGTACAACCATTTCACATAATTGAAATAATGGCACCCCCCATAATCCAAAATATGTATAAAACAATGTTGATTCTTTAAAATAATGTAAATCTTTCATGGGTTTTCTACTACGTATTTCACTAAGAGACATTATTTATGTTAAATTAAGCCATATAAGTCTTAATACCCGGGGTTCCCTTTAAAGAAATGTAGAATTTTTTTTTTTTACCCTTGTAGATGTGAATCGCTCCACCTCTGTCACTCGTACCAGGATTGGCACTTCTTCAAGAAATATAACACCATCCAGTGACTTGAATGGAAGAATGTTGTATATAGCTTGAAAGGATATGTTCCTCGGTTCTGAAAAAAAAAATCATAATATTGAAATGTTAGTGATCATATCTTAAGGGATAATCACATGAGCCAGGTGAGATCAATAAGAAAACATTGACGCACACCTTGATGGTGCGGTAATCATTCGGACTCATGTTGGCCTTGTATTTTAAAATGGTTGATAACATCTTAGCAATCTAAAGTACAGCTACTTTAGATATAGTTTGTTTGGTTTTTCATCTTTTGAAGTTGTGCAGTAATGGCATGGAGAGGCTCCATTTGATTGTCAGCAGGATAGCGATTGAAGACTCCAGCTGGAGGTGTATATAGAATGCTGTGTGCTCTAGAGTTTCACAAGGCTAAATCTGCTCTGCATCAGATAATGGTTTTAGTAAGTATGTGCTTTTACCTGCTGAAATTAACATGTTTGTTCCTGGAAATATTAATGAACATGCACTGCTTTAGCAATGAGCATAAGTTGCACTTTCTGTGAACAGGGTACACAATAGAGATTAAAATCCTTTTCAACATATGGTCAGTGAGGTGCTTAACATTCAGGACAAAAAATTGATCGTCAACCTCAGGAGGTGAAAATAAATATTATATGAGCTGGATTTTCTATTTATTTTATATGAGGTTTGCAATTTTTGCAACACTGTTACCAAAATCTGTGACGTTTAAATACAGTATATACAAAACTTGGATTTGTCTAGCAATAAACAATAAATAAACACTGAAATTCATTAAACCGCATATACAAAAAAAAAAATCATAATAATAATAAAAAATAAATAATAATAATTATGGCAGAATGGGTAAAAAGATGCAAGTAATAGGATTGCATTGGGGCTGTTTGGGGTCAAATTTTAATTTACAGTTACTAGATCAACTTATATTTACCATAAAAAAACTTTTGTTTCATAATATATTGCACTGCTCCAGCATCTCAAAGTCCAATATAGAGCCATCTGACTCACTCTTCTTCAGACATACAGTAACTACAGCAGCATGCTGTAAGGTCAGCTGTCCTATAACATCACTATTGAAAGTAAAGACGCAGTACTGTGCAGTTTACCTCCACAGAGGTCAGTATGGCCGCTTAACTCCAGCTCCTCTGGGTCGTCTTGTAGGTCATCTTGGTCCAAGCTGCCAGAGAACTGGCTCATGACTGACTCCAGTCGCTCCAGTTTAGGAGGCCCCTGAGACATTTTCTCTTAATGGCTTTCATCTACAAAAACAATGAACATTGTTTCACCACAGGATACAAATACAAGAATCATGTATGAATTGTATAGTGCTTTTGTGATAATAATGCAATACTCTACAATATGTAATTTTTTAAAAGAAATACATTACCAGTCAAAATTTTTTGAACAATAAGATTTTTACTGTTTTTAAAGAAGTCTCTTCTGCTCACCAAGCCTGCATTTATTTGTTCCAAAGTACAGCAAAAGCAGTAAAAATGTGAAATAGTTTGACTATTTAAGATATATTTTAAAATGTAATTTATTCCTGTGGTTTCAACGCTGAATTTGTAGCATTATTACTCCTGTCACATGATTCTTCAGAAATCCTTTTAATATTCTGCTTACATTTATTACTTTTATTATGTTGGAAACAGCTGAGTAGAATTTTTTCAGGTTTCCTTTGTGAATAGAAAGTTCAGAAGAACAGCATTTATCTGAAATAGAAATCATTTGTAACATTATAAATGTCATAATTTTTGATCAATTTAAGGCATCCTTGATAAATCGAAGTATTAATTTCTATATTTAAAAATAAAAAAATATATGAATATATATATATCCTGAAGCTGTTTTAAATACTGATAATATTAAAAATAAATGTTTCTTGAACAGTAAATTTAGGATATCAGAATGATTTCTGAAGGATCATGTGACACTGAAGACTTAAGTAATGATGAAATTTAGATTTGATCACAGGAATAAATTACATTTTAAATTTACTCAAATACAAAACAGTTATTTTAAATAGAAATATTTAAAATAACTTTAAAAAAAAAAATATTTCAAAATTTGACTGTTTTTGCTGTACTTTGGAACAAATAAATGCAGGCTTGGTGAGCAGAAGAGACTTCTTTAAAAACATTAAAAACGTACTGTTCAAAAACTTTTGACTAGTAGTGTATTTTATTAGTTATTTAAACATATTTGCTTAGTTTTGATTCTTCTCTTTGATTCTATTTTTTTTTTTTTCAAATATTTATTCCCATTATCATCTACTTAATGCAGACACCCCTTCAAATCATTTAGCTGCATTTCAGTGTTTTGTCTGCTAAATATGCATGAATACCTCACGTTCTGATTTTTTTCGGTCACTGATAATTGCCCCCATATGCGAAATGCATGAAATATGGATTTAATATCAGTTGGCTGGTTGCAGCACTTTGGTATTTATATGAGGGGGAAATCTGTTAATGAGGGGCTCCTTCCCTCTCTCCTGACCGGCTCCAGAGCCAATGGCCCAAATGCAAAGTGACAGACAAGTCATCAAAGAACATGGGGATGTAATGTCTTGTGATCCTAGAAAGGGTGACAGACATTGATTTTTTTGCAATCTGACGGTACATGTAATGATAAAAGAAAGGAAAGGTCAGGGTCAAATGGCATGAAAGTGAGGAAATGGCTGGATATCACGCAATGTTACGGACCACAAACCATTTCCGCAACTAAACAATGCAAGAAACACATTTATGACTGTTAATGAAAACAGCTGTGTTATGTGAGAGTTCATTAATTTATATTAAATAGCATATTTAATAAACAATATGTGACCCTGAACCATATAGATTTTTCTTTTTATTAAATATATTAATTAAAGATCATGTTCCATTAAGATATTTTGTACATTTTATACTATAAATATATCAAAACTTTTGTTTTTATATCAAAATTTTTATTATTAACGTGCATTGCTAAGAACTTCATTTAGACATTTTAAAGCTGATTTTTATTTTTATTTTATTTTTGCACCTTTAGATTCCAGATTTACATATCTTGCCCAAACACTTGTCTTATCCTAACAAACCATACATTAATGGAAAGATGAAAATTGACTCTTATGACTGGTTTTGTGGTCACATATTGTCTAAACTAATTTGAATAATAGTATGTAAAGCATAATTATTGGAATACGCATTATTTTGCTACAAATCTGTTACTTTTCCTTTACTTGTATCAAAATGTAATGAACACATTAAATGTAAATATATTTTATATGTACATATATATAATTTATTTACATTTTACTGTACTTATTTTATGTCTGTTTCACAATTTTTCTTATGAATATTTACACAAATTGTGTCAAAGTGAGAGAGAAAACAAAAAAGAACACAGAGAGTATTTTGTGCTTCATTTCACCTGTCATTGCTCCAGTAAGACTGAGAATCTTCCTAATGGCCACGGCAAGAGGCCAACGGCTGCAAGGAGGGGCGGAGTCAAACACACTCGTGATTTCCTCTTCCAGAAGGACCTTAACATTGGCAAGATAAACCTGGGCAGCTGGCATAGGTGTAACTTCTTTACCTGGAACAGGTAGTACAGACAAATCACTAAACTTATCTTGACACCAGTCTTATGAGTCAACTATTTCAATATGCTAAATGCACATGTAAAAATGATTATTAAAAAATTAACTTTCAAAATTATGCTGATTTAATAATGTAATTACAACATATTTTGTAATGAAAATGTTTTATTTTTAAAATGATTCACAAACATAGTTGACCTTTAGCTATATTTGTTAATTGTTTTAAGTTTATTAAATGCTGACATTGTGCACTGTTAAATCTTTAGTCTGACTTGATAAATTCCTCAATAACAGCTGAAGTGAATTTTGATCAACACATTAATTCATTCAGTCTGAGTTCAACAGAGAAAAATACATTGTTATTGCCTGCTCACAATGTTAAAAATTAAAAGACAGTATTTTCATTACATGATCTTTGCACCCAATCATTGTGGTTACAAGGTAATATAACAAAGTTACTGTAAAGTGTACATTACAGTAACTTTGTTATATTACCTGAATGAATATTAACTCTTGATATGAGAAACACACAGGACAACGAGTTTACTGGATTAGATTGGATCTGTGGGGGATCCAAATTCATACATTTATTTAGGCCGCAAATTGTTCATGATAATCATATGTGTGTGACAACTGCAATGTAAATAAGGTTATTAGTTTGTGGTGTAATTAGACAGGATGTGAGTCTCCCTTCTATGACAGCACAAATGGGACAGAGGCAATTCATTAAGCAGGTAATAGAGCACATTATTGTGCAAATGTTCTGCATCAGACTAAATCAATCACCACTATAACTGCACATTCTTTCATTAAAGTGAATTACAAAGCTGGAAGAGGGGAAAAGATCGGAGCTTGGA
Organism: Cirrhinus molitorella; assembly: GCA_033026305.1. NCBI lineage: Eukaryota > Metazoa > Chordata > Actinopteri > Cypriniformes > Cyprinidae > Cirrhinus > Cirrhinus molitorella. The sequence continues at coordinate 18,224,663 of CM065122.1, forward strand.
ACAGCAGGAAGGCAAACTAAGAAAAAATATAGAGAGTTCTTACCTCATTTCAAAGCCTGTGGAGGAAGAACACTTCTCCCGACTCTCCTACGAAACAGGAGATTGCAACAGGTTGTCACTACTGCTTCTAAACTTTAAACACTAAATTTCTGGCAACTTGAGGAGTTTCAGGGCTGTTACCCTCTGAATTATGTCAGCAATATGACTGGACAGTTCCATTCACGGCTCTTACAATGTATCATCACACCATAGGGGAACAAGGGAACGGTTTCACTGCATGCTGAAAGCCTCTATTGATAGTGCAAAGCTCTGCCACTGGTGCGAGTGTTTATGTTTGAAATGTTTGTACCAGGAATCAGACAGCTACAGCTAATCTCTGTGATGTCATCCCTCATGAGATGGGGACTGGTGGAGGACTGTCCGCAGTATTTGTGTTGCTGAGTGAGTAGTGATGTGTCAGCGGTTCAAAAGGAGAGAAGCTGGACAATCATCATTATGACACGTGACTGTAGCTGAGATCTCAGAGTTTCTGTATTCAGGGTGTATTTTAGAGGTAAACACAACAGGATGATCAATTTTAAACTGCACATGAATTAAGATTAAGCCTACGGTTTGTAGCTTTTATCCAATTCTAAAGCCATATATGCAACAACTTCAACAACAACAAAAAAATATTTGTATAGGTTTGAATTCTGATTGTATGACTCACATGGTTCCATTAAAGAGGTTTATGGTTTGGTCAGCTACCCGGATGCACGGCCATATTGGTGTTACTCGGATGTAAGCAACAGCATGTATTGCACGGCTAATGTACTACCGAATATGTTGTTCTGCTAATTTATGCTGTCTAACCCATGGAAAAAAGGTTTGGAAGCTGCTAAATCATGTAGAGAAGGACTTAGTAAGCAGGAAAGGGTGCATTACTTTGGCAAACTAAAGTTAATCGGTGGACAAGCAGTATTAATTAAGATATTAGTCTAATATAACACCTACCTGACTGGAAATGATAATAACAAACAGGAATGTTGTCAAGGTTCTTGGCCTGGAAATCCTAGTTTATTTGGCCAACCACAAATGCAGTTTTTTTGCACTCTTCTCCTTGATTTGTTATAACTTTTGGCAGTCTATAGTAGCCTACTCCAAATGTTTGTTTGTACAGCCCAAAACATGATAATAATTGATCATTTTCAGCAGCAATAATCAGCAAAATATGCAAGTTTCGTTCAATTCAGTGGCACTGTTTACGCTAAGTGCCGTCAATATGGCTGACTGATGAAGCGTTGTGAAAACAAAATTATATTGTATATGGTTCTTAAAGAATTAGTTCACCCCAAAATGACAATTTGCTGAAAATGTAATCATCATCAGGCCATGCAAGATGTTGAAGAATTTGTTTTTCATGACATTTGGAAAAATGTAGCATTACATCACAAGCTCATCAAAGGATCCTCTGCAGTGATTGGATACCATCAGAATAAAAATCCTAACGGCTTATAAAAAATCTACAAGTGAAAAGCTGTATGTATATAATAAACAAATCGATAACTAAGAGGTTTTACACTTTAAACCGTTGCTTATAGCTAAAATACGACTCTTCTATCCATGATATTGCTTTCTCAATCTAGTAAAACATTAGTCTCATCTGAATCGGGAGAGAAATGTGCACAGATGAAAACTAAACAAAAATCTAAACAAATATGTTGGTGCAAAGTATTGATTATTGTCTATTTTGTCTAGAAGTGGTTTAAAGTTAAAGTGCCTTAATTATGTATTTGTTTCTTACATGCAGCTTTTCACTTCACTTAAGACGTTAATTGATGGACTGGAGTTACATCCGTTTGACTCTGATTACTCTAAGATGGAGAAACAAACTACAGCCTGAGGGTAAGAACATTTTCTGCAAATTTACATTTTTAAGTGACCTATATAAGTCAACATTTGAAGTGGATCAAAAAAGTTAATCAAAGTTGTCCAAAGCCATAAACGGATATTGTTTTGGTTTTAGGACAACATTGATGTCAGATGTTGACTACTGTATTCCTTTAATAGTCCCAATAGCAGGCCCACAATTTATAGTGACACCTCTTGGTGTGGATGCCTGTAGTTTGTTTATTTACAGCTGCCCTTCAATCTTTTCATCATTTTAATGGCTATTTGCTGGACTGAGAAATTTGCACTGTGACATTTGATTTATCCTTCAGTTTAGATTGTCACATATGCTGATCCACTGTTGACTATGCTGTTGGAATTGGGCTTAGATATTTATATAAAGTTAACATAATTAGCATTTACATTAGCCTCTGTATATTTCGAATGAACAGTATAATATGACATTTCTAGACATTTTGTCTAGTTTTAATGCTATTTCTCAAAAATGCTGTAAAAACCGTTTTAGATGAAGTATAGAATATCGCCCTGTTTCACTGCTTGACATTTCTTGTGCAGCCATCCACTTTGTAGCATTTTCATTTGTTTGTGCGAGTCCTCACATTATATCCACTCTGCTGGCTCAGGTCACATGACGTCACACGGTCTTTTCTTCTCCGTGCGGTAGCAGGAAGTACAAGCGAGAGGCTCATACAGGGATCAGCCATCGTTTAGCCACGTATTAAGCCTTTATTTTCACATTCGCGTGGTTTACCGATATCGACATCGTATTTATGTGACACCGGTGATTTAAAGCCTGTATTGCTGTTGTCCAACAGATAGTAAACCGTCCTCATCGGCGGCCAGACAATTATTGACGTCGGTGCACGTTTATACTATTATCATTTGTGAATCATGTTTTGACGGTCGTCATTCTCGCGCGAGCAGAATATATGAGTAGAAAACGTAGAACGTGTGAATGGTCTCGTATCCTTCGCTCGCTTTGACAGCCGGTTGCTATGCATTGCCTGCATCTGTGTGTTCAGCCATGCAGCATAGCATTCAACCGTGCTGAGATGTCCTTTTCTTACAGATCTATGTAGTGCATACAGTAGGTATGTTCCAGTCCATGCACCCTTCTCGCAATATGTTTGCTTGTTATTTATTTTGTTAAGTCTTTTTGATGTGTTAGTTTGCTATTTTAACCTTCCACCTGCTTTCTTTGTTCTTCAACACAGTGGTGGGTCAGAATGAACAGAAACCACATGAAAGATGGTGCTTTCTGAGCCTTACTGGGATCATCACATCCCCCTGCCAAAACTGGGACCCTTGCACTCCCGGCTGGTCACTGCCTTTGTTGCCCTGATCTGTTTCATAAACAGCTATGATGGGGACTTTGTATTTGATGATTCAGAAGCTATTATCAATAACAAGGTATCACTCTCAATCCTGGTTATTTATTTATTCACTCAGATGTTTGTTATAAAAGGAATGGTCTACTTAAAAATCTAAATTCTGACATCATTTGCCATCATGTCATTTCAAACCCATGATTTATACATGTAGCTTTCCATACAATGAAAATAGATGGGACCAAAAAGTGTCCATGGTCACCATTCTGTTTTTGTTCGTTTTGTTTTTTTTAATGGCAAACCCATGTGATTTCTGCATTTTGTAGGATTTGAATCCTGACACTCCACTGAGTAACATCTGGAAAAATGACTTTTGGGGCAGTAACTTAAGTAGCAACTCCAGTCACAAATCCTACCGGCCACTGACCGTCCTGACCTTCAGGTACGTTCACCACAAAGACAAAAGATTCTTTCAATTACCGCTGTGTGACTGATGATTAACACAAGGTAATAGTCCAACATGCTTATAGTGAATATTGTCAAACCTCTTTGCATGTATTAGATGTGTGGACTTGTAATTTTATTCTCAGTGGGAAATCAAAAGAGGTCCCCCGAGTGCTTCCTCACCGAATGCCACAATAATTGACATTAAAATTGGATGCATATATTGCCTTTTTTCAGACTCATTTTAGAATTGTCTTTGGCATTTGACTGCAACTGTGAGGAATCTATATAGGGGGCATAATTCATGTCCTGCATGCTGCTAATGAGAATGACATCGTTTTGCATTAGTAATGGCCCGTTATCTCAACTCAACCATAAAAGTTACTTTATGATCCTGTGATGTCTGTGTGCTGTCATATCTCTGCTGTTTTATGTTTCGGAAATATACAAAACTTTTGTGATCATTGCACAAAAGTTAGTTTTTAAGGGTCCCTATTATGCCATTTTTTAGATTCCTAATATTGTTTTGGGAGTCAAGGTCAAAAAATGCTTTTGTTTTCTGCAGTTAATATCACCTCTTTTTCCAGCGATTCTCAGATGATTCGTTCAAAGCAGTTTAAAGATTCATTCTCTCTAAACCCCTCCTTTCCGTGAGCTTACTCTGCTCTGATTGGTCAGATGGTCCAGTCTGTTGGGATTGGTCTATGGCGTATAGTGCGTGTCAGAAACAATAAGCCTATTGTTATAGTTCTGTATTTTGAACGTTTGATGGAAAATATAAACATCTATTATTTATCATACTTACAGGTTGTGATTTAGTCAGCTGGCCCAAATAAACTGGATAGTACTGAGCCATCTTTCAAGAGCAAGCGTGTTGTGAATGCCACGTTGAACTCCCAGAGATTAGAGAAGCAGTCGTCAATAAATGGCGCATTTGCGGGCAGAATCAAGTTGCTTGTGGTCGCCCAACATAGAACATAGGCGGGAATTATGCAAATGTGTTACCCTGTGATGTGTATTAATATACAACTTTAATCATTGCGATTTGTGACTTTTACTTATTTTCCCAGGATCAACTACCTCTTGGCTGGTGGACTGCATCCGATTGGCTTCCACATGCTTAACGTTGCCCTCCACTGTGTTATTTCTGTGTTAATGATCGATGTGTTTGCAATATTAATTGGCGGCCTGGTTCACGATGGAAGAGGGGCGAAACTCAATCTCTCTCCGAAAGCTTCCTTCCTGGCTGCGCTCTTCTTTGCCGCACATCCAGTTCACACGGAAAGTGTAAGTAGAGTGGGAAGACGTGATTCAGCAGGCCGTCTATGCCTGGTAAACAATCTCTGACTACAATGCTCCATATCACAATGTTCATTGATGTTGCATGAAATATACATTACAAGGCCCGTGGAGAAGAAAGCTTGACGCAGCTGGTGTGCATCACATAGGTGGGCTCTACAGTCAGCCGTGGCTATTAACAGCTACCGAATGCTCGCTCTGGCCTGCCACGGATGCGTCCGAGCAGGGTAGAGTCTGCCGATGCTCCGGTATCTGCTCTTTAATCAGGTTCAGAAAGACCGGCCCTGGACCTGGAGGGGGTGAGGTTCAGAGAGACCTCTGACTTGGGCCTACGGGATGAATCAAAGAAGGTGGCCCCAGGACTCCAGCCAGGGCCGACTGCAGTTCTGTAATGAGTGCTGCCTCCTGCCTTCACCGTTAATTTGACACTGCCAGAAATACAGGCAATTTCACAGACGAAAGGGCGGCAAAGGATGTTTTTATGCTGCCCGTTTTTATTTTTTGCCTTTAATGTACAAGCAGGATTTAATTTGTTTAGGTGTAAAATGTGTAGCTGCTGTTAAAAACGAATGCCCTTGGGGTGGATTTGACGTCCGTGACCTGCTTGATGATGGATGATGCTTGATGAGACAGTGTCCTTTAACTCTTCAAAAGTATTTAGCTGGAGTTGATCTTGTGAATAATCTCCTCTGTTGGCTCTCTGTCTTGTAGGTGGCTGGCATTGTTGGCAGAGCAGATTTGTTGTGTGCCCTCTTTTTTCAGCTCTCTTTTCTGGTTTACTGCAAAGCGTTTCAAGGTCAGTTGATAAACTAAAGCGCTAGTTATATAGTTATTATGGGACTGTGAAATTTAGTAGCAATAAAATTTCGAAATAAATTTTAAATTTGTCATCAATTACTGACTTTATAAATATGATTTGCTTTTACTTGTGGAACATAAAATGAGCAATTTAGAAAATTGGTTGCTTTTTTGGTATTAAAAAAAATTAAAATGACCCTGTTCAAAAGTTTACATCCCCTTAATACTGTGTTGTTACCTGAATGATTCACAGCTGTGTTCTTTTTGTTTAGTGATAGTTGTTCATGATTCACTTCCTGTACAGTCTGATGAACTGCCTGCTGTTCATCAGAAAAATCCTTCAGGTCCCACAAATTCTTTGGTTTTCCAGCATTTTTGTGTATTTGAACGCTTTCCAACAACTGTATGATTTTGAGATCTTTTCACACTGAGGACAACTAAGGGACTCACATGCAACTATTACAGAAGGTTCAAATGATCACTGATGCTTCAGAAGGAAAAACAATGCATTAAGAGCCGGGGGTGAAAACTTTTGAACAGAATGTAGATGCGTACATTTTTCTTATTTTGCCTAAATATCATGTTTTTTTTATTTAGTACTGCATTTAGTAGAGGCTACAGAACATAGTTACATGTTTCCCAGAAGACAAAATAAGTTACATTTACCCTGATCTTTAAATTCAAAATGTTTTTACCCCCGGCTCTTAATTGAGCATTTAAACCTTCTGTAATAGTTGCATATGAGTGCCTCAGTTGTCCTCGATGTGAAAACATGGATCTCAAAATCATACAGTGATTATTGGAAAGTGTTAAAATGCACAAAAATACTGGAAAACCAAAGAATTTGTGGGACCTGAAAGATTTTTCTGAAGAACAGCAAGCAGTTTAACTGTTCATAACAAACAAGGGACTCATAAACAATAAAAAAAAAAAAAAACACACACACAAAAAAACAGTATTAAGAATCAAGTGTATGTAAACTTTGGAACTATTATTTTCTCTTGTGGACTATATGTAAACATCTTTTAGGTGAAATATCTTATTTGGGTCAGTACTAAATAAACAACCTATTCAGACAGATAATTTTTGTGAAATAGATCCACCAATTTATTGAAAAGATCACACTGATCAATTCATTAACTGTATGGACTTCTGTCAGGATACTTTTTATGGCCGCTTTGTTTGCTGAAGCTTCATTTTATCTTATTTGAAGACTTCAAATCTTATCTCGCTTGAGATAAATGAAGCTTCATTTATTATAATTGCTTAGATAAGAAAGTTTGTAATGACTTGGAACAGGTAATAAATAATGACAATTTGTTAATCTAAGGTAAATGAATCCTTTACAGACACTGCATGTTAAAATCTCTGTGAATCTCTTACTTTGTATCAAGCATACGGTTTAATATCGAGTTTCTCTCTGTAGGTGGTGATAAAAAGTTCTCTGTGTTGTGGATATTTGGCAGCATTCTTCTTTGTGCTGTAGCCATGCTCTGCAAGGAGCAAGGCATTACGGTTTTGGTAAGTGAAAATATGAATACATCTGAAAGAGTTTCAGGTCAAATAAAGTAATATGCAGGGTTCCCACGGGTCATGGAATTTCTGGAATATCATGGAATTTTAAAAGGTCTATTCCAGACATTGAAAGTCAGGGAATTTTGTATTTATTTTGTCCAAGTCATGGAATATCAGGGATTTTTGTTTGTTGCTTTCAGTTTTTGTTTCCATTTATCAAAATGTAATTTTTCTATACCGTTGTGGTTTCACTCATTTTGCCTATTGTTATGGTTGGGTTATGGCTATGAAAACACAAAAATTAATTTAGAATAAGTTAATTTCTGTAGAAATAGTACAGAAAAATATCTAAGTGCATTTAACAGGTAAAACAAACAAACAAAGTACTAAAAAACATCTGTGATCAAGTAAATGAAGCTTGCAAATGAATGGATCTGTTCATTATAGGTCATGGAAATTCAGCTTTTTAGTCAGTGAAAATCAGGGAAAAGTCAGGGAATTTGACGTTTGGCTTAGAGTGGGAACCCTGAATATGTTATAAGCATATATATGACCTGGACCACAAAACCAGTCATAAGTAGCATGGGTATATTTGTAGCAATAGCCAATAATATTGTATGGGTCATTATCATCATTTTTTTCTTATCATTTTTCTTAATATCATTAGGATATTAAGTAAAGACCTTTTTTTTTTCTACCGTAAATGTATCAAAACGTTTTGATTAGTATTATGCTTTGCTAAGAACTACATTTGGACAACTTCTAAAAAACAAAGGCAATTTTCTAAAAATTGCACCCTTTTTTGCACCCTCAGATTCCAGATTTTCAAATAATTGTATATTGTCCTATCCTAACAATCCATAGAGCTATGGTCATCCACAAAATATCTTGTTCTTTTCTTCTGTGTCTTCAGGGAGTGAATGCTGCTTATGATATTCTCATGGTCTGTAATCTGAATATCTATGAGCTCGCTCACCGGCTACTATCCAGGAGAAAATCAGCTGATGTAAGATGCTTATTCACAGTGTGTCACTTTTGGGCCCAAACAATTTTTGGATTAATTTATACTTTCTTTTTTCCACCCAGATTGGTGGGTCAGTGAGGAGCGGTTTGCTCATGAGGTTGGCACTTCTCTTTCTTGGTGGTTCCTTTCTTTTGTACGCAAGGTGGAGAATCATGGGAACTGGGCCTCCATCATTCACTGAGGTGGATAACCCAGCATCCTTTGCTGAAAATGTCATATTGAGGGTAAGCAGTTGTTTCTATTTGGGTTTTTGAAAGGCCCTTTTGGAAATATTCTTGTTATACTGTTGATATGTCTTTTTTTATTATTATACATTTTTATATTAATGGTTTTTGTAGTTAATATTTATTTAAAAGCAAAAAAGACATGTACATGTCATTGTTCTTGATTAGTATATTAGTTGTATATTCCTTAATAATTATAGTATTGTAGTAATATTAAAATGTATTCATATATTAATTTAGAAAGCAATAAAATAAATAATATTTGTTTTGGATGTGTTATCAAAATTTGTATCTAAAACTGAAATTTCACTGGTACTGACAACTAAAATTATGAAATTCTGATGACCCTATTTAAAACTGTAATAAACTGTATACTTTAATATAATTTTAGTAGTTATTTTTTTTTCCCCAGACAGACTCAAAGAATCATGTTTTCCTCTGCTTTCTTTCTTTTTTCTCAGATTGTGAACTATAATTACTACTACTCCTTGAATGCCTGGTTGCTGCTATGTCCCTGGTGGCTGTGTTTTGATTGGTCAATGGGCTGTGTGCCTCTGATTAAATCAGCCACTGACTGGAGGATTGTCTGGCCTCTTTTGCTGTGGTGCTGTCTAATGGGCTTGGTATACCAAGCTCTGTGCTCACAGGACAGCAATAAAAGAAGGTAAGATCAGCAAATCAAAATATGCTTTGCCTAGACATAGGGGTGGGCGATCTGGCAAAAATATCATATGATGATTTTTTTCAGGAATACCACGATTCACGATCTTATCGCAATTCTTTGTCATGTTGGTTTTACTATTTTGCATGTTGTCTAATTTCCCTATTTTAAGCCTTACAAGATAACAGAATATAAAATAAAAAGAATGGCAGATGTTTAGGCCAAATTGGGATAAAATCTTTGTATTTGTTTTTAAATTCTGATATTAAAAAAATAAGAAGAAAGGTTGCATGTTAGAAATACACATAATATACAAATAAAACAAACTTTTGATTTTCAGGTACAGTAGGTGTATTTAACAGTAGCATTAAAAAAAAATTGAATTAACAAATACAAAAATAAAGCACTATATACACTACATACAGAAAGTATACACTGACTCTTATTAAAGCAAAAGTTTTTAAGTCAAGAGCAGTGAGTGATTTTTCTCAGTTTTGTTTTATTAGCCTACCATAACTCACAAGAGACAATTCTGCCATCATTTACTCACTCTCAAATGTTTTTTTAAAGGCAGCGGCTAATTACATTAAGTGAAAATAGCAGATTTTCTTAGTGAGAGATGCTATTTACACTAAGTGCAAATAGCAATAGATGCTATTTACACTAAGTGAAAATAGCATATTTCTCAACGATAGATGCTATTTACAATAAGTGCAAATAGCAATGGGTTCTATTTACACTTAAGGATTTTCTGCTATTTATAATACTTATTGCAAATAGATGCAATTATTACTATTGTATTATATTAAAACAGTATTCAGTAATTATGCATTGAGTGTAAATTATCTTTTTAATTCAATTTATTAAATGGATGCAGCCTTAGTGGGACAATAAGCCCTCCCTACACACCTACCCTAACCCTAACTGATACTTTATTTTACAATTTTCGATTATTTCCTTAAATTTGATTGAAAATCAATGCTTTTTCCGATATTATGAGATTTAAAAAGGATGAAAAAAAGTTCGCCATAAGGTGGAATTGAACCCGGGTCGTCCGTGTCGAAAAGATTTAACTGCACGCTTTAACCGCTTCGCCACAGCCATCTTTTGTAGTGTTGACTAGCCCCTTTACACATTGGTGGGCGGAGTTATAGCCACTGCCAACAAGGCGGGCTATTTGCACTTAGAGTAAATAGACACTCTGTTTTTTAAACATAAAACATGTTGAACATAAAACTTACTTTGATTTGCTGGGTCCCCAGTTACTACCATAGTATTTTATTTATTTATTTTTTCTCACTTTCAGTCAGTCAGTTCAGTCAGTGGGGACCAGCTACTGTTATCCACATTCTTCAAAATGTATTATTTTGTGTTTAGCACAAGAAAAAAATTAACAGAGGACAACATGTGAGTGGAAAACTTAGAAACTTCAAAAGAATTAGAAATCAAAGCTTTCACTATGTTGAAGACTTTACTGTCACGTTTGATCAAGTTAATGTGTTAAATTTAACGTGTGAATAGTAGTGTATATCATGCTTTCTGTGTTTTTAGGACTCTGACGTTTGGCCTGGTACTGTTGGTGATTCCATTCCTCCCAGCCAGTAATTTGTTCTTCAGGGTAGGGTTTGTGATAGCCGAGCGGGTGCTGTACCTCTCCTCAGCTGGCTACTGCCTCATTCTGGCCTACGCTGTGGGCTACTACAGCTGCCACTGGAAGAAACACAAGGTATGTGGCATTTTCTACACCAATTTCCCACTTATCACCTCCTAATATTCACCATCAGACCATAATTCACTGTAACTAATGTTCCGTTGAGTTTGTGTTCACGTCTCGTGTCTGTGGGATGACCGCAGAGGCTGCTGAGAGCGGCCACGTTGACGCTGCTGTGTGTGAACGTGGCTCGCTCTGCACAGCGCAGTCAACAGTGGAGGTCTGAACAGAATCTCTTCACCAGCGCCCTGTCTGTGTGCCCGCTCAACGCCAAGGTGAGACCGCACACCTCCCCCACCTCGTGCTGCAATTTAACTCCACTCCATTGGTGAAATCCATTTCCGTAACTTCAGCTCACCCATCGACACACAAAATGCCTTAAGCAAGACTCTTAACATCAGGTTAAATCCAGAGGAACTGAACCTGTAATAAATGTACCGTGAGTCAGTTTGGATTTGAAGCATCAGCTAATGACTCAATAACAAAAAATAACAGAAAAGCAAATAAAGTATTTGTTCTCAATTGTATTCAATCTAGTTTTGCACACTAGTGACTTCATTAGCTTGATGAGCTCTAAAACTTTCTCCTTCCTTGCACAGGTGCATTATAACGTTGGCAAAAACCTTGCTGACAGAGGAAACCAGAGTGCTGCCGTCAAGTACTACAGGGAGGCAGTGAGGTATTCAAACAAAAATCATGATTCTGTCATATTCCATTTGGCCAAAATCACCCAGCTCTTGTCAATGTCAGCACTTTAAACAGTGTGATTATGTAAAATATAAGATAGTTTGTTGGTTTGTTTGTTTTTATAGATTGCACCCCAAGTATGTTCATGCCATGAACAATCTTGGCAATATATTAAAGGAAAGAAATGAGTTAAAGGAAGCAGAAGAGCTCCTGTCAGCTGCGGTTCATATCCAGTGAGTAAAGATTTTTAGTGCAAATACATTGTGTGTATTTGTGTGTAACATTTAATCTTGTAAATCATTCTGCTGTGTTTCTTCGATCGGTTTAGGCCTGATTTTGCTGCAGCTTGGATGAATTTGGGTATTGTGCAGAACAGTCTGAAAAAGTTTGACGAGGCTGAACAGAGCTATTGGAACGCAATTCGATTCAGGAAAAAATACCCAGACTGTTATTACAACTTGGGACGTCTGGTATGCAATGTGTTTTCTATGTAATTTGCATAGCGCATTCAGTACATTTTCATAAAGTGTGTTTTTCTACTTATTACGTTTCCCCATATTTTAAACATCAATTTCAATTATATTATAGCATGGATTTTTAATATATCTAGGGTGGTTTTGATCTTAGGCAATTATGTTCATCCTTCCTGTGTGAGTACAAACCAACATGGTGCAATTTATTATTAATTATGGCAAGAAATTGGCTATTCCGCTCAAAATATTGCCCTATTATGATGTGTAATGACATGCTATTTTTGTGTTAATGAAGGTTTGATTCCTTTACTCCATGAACTATCAACTTCAAAGCTTTTTTATCATAGATGTGCCATAGTGATTAATGTACATGTTTAGCCTTGTTGATTATGCAGAAAATGCAAGTTTGAATCTGCATAATTTGCCTGCCCTTCTCCTCCTATCTAACTATCAAATTATTTAAAAAATACTGTAAGGCATGAAGACTTTTTTTTTGGTCTTTTGAAGTATCTTTGTCCTTGACCCACACTCGCCCATTGTTTATGATTGATGCTTGTTTGTTTTATCTCCAGTACGCAGACCTGAACCGCAGCATTGACGCACTGAACGCCTGGAGGAATGCCACTATGCTAAAGCCTGACCACAGCCTGGCGTGGAACAACATGGTCATATTGTTGGACAACACTGGTAAGGTGTAGATTCAAAGAGATGTATTAAAAGTAGGGCTGGGAAAATAAATTGTTACATCGAGAAATGATTCTGACATTTTCCAAATGCATTCCGAATTGAGCTTAGTTTTTAACAGCAGATGGCAGTGCTTTCAATTTCTTACAAACACTTGAACCTAAAACAATCATTTATAAAGTTCCAAAAGGTTAAAGTGAATTACAAGGGTGTTCACAGTGGGCTGTGTTTACATTAATCTCGCGTCATGAAAGCATACTGATCCGAGGTGCAATTACATGACTCAGGCTGGTCACACACTAGACGATTTTCAAATCTTAACGGATTTTAAAACCATGGGAGACCACAGACATAATGAGTTTCAACCAATTTTTAGCCTTATAATCCACTGAAAGCGAACAAAACGATTTGACAGACCGCAAGACCACACACTTGTTGATTGTAGGAATGATTTCACAGTCACACGCGATTTCTCACGTCATTTGTTTGGGGGTGCAAATCGGGCTTAAACTTGGCCTTAAAATCTTGAAGTTCTTCAGCGCTCTTCTTTGTGAGCATTTAAAGGGATATTCCACCCCAAAATGAAAATTTTGTCATTAATCACTTACCCCCATGTCGTTCCAAACCCGTAAAAAGGTTTGATCATCTTCGAAACACAATTTAGGATATTTTGGATGAAAATCGGTAGCTTTTTGACTGTTCCATTGACTGCCAAATAAACAACACTGTCAAGGCCAAGAAATGTATGAAAGACGTTGTCAAAATAGTCCATCTGCCATCAGTGGTTCAACCATAATTTTACGAAGCTACGAGAATACTTTGGTTTACATCCAAAATATCCTAAATTGTGTTCCGAAGACAATTGAACCTTTTACAGGTTTGGAACGACATAAGTGATTAATTAGTGACAAAATTTTCATTTTGGGGTGAAGTATCCCTTTAAGTGTATGGTTAAAAACTAGATTAGAGTGCCATCTGCTGTTAAAAACTAAGCTCAGAATCAATTCCAGAGAGAATCGCAATGCATTCGGAATCGATCCATGAATTGCAATGCATCGATTTATCGTCTCAGCCCTAATTAAAAGGCGAGCACATGTCATCACAAATAGTGTAAAATTAGTGTACTTATGGCTGATATACTTCTCTTATTAGATTGACTGATTGGCTAGTTGCTGCATTCCACAGTCAATTATTTATATAATGACCACTAAACAATATAATTAGCCATTGTCTTAGGTACCCTGTTCCTACTTAACAACACAAGCTGCGTTTCCATTACAGATTTGCACAAACCTTTTGCAATATTTTATAAATGTCGATTGAAAAACTATTGTTATGTGACTAAAACTGATTTTTTTGACTGAGTCATGGCGACAGGAGACTTAGGTGTGTATCTTTAGCGAAGCAGCACGGATAGCCACGTCAGTATTTAAATGCACGTCATGTTCATCTGCTTTTATTCAGTATAATAAGTAGAATAATGTTCAGTTAGCTTTACATCACCCTGTCAGAGTTTTGTTTGCTGACTGTGTGTTATCTTTTGGATATATCACAGCTAAGCAATGCAGTATAGGTCTGTATTGTTACGTTCAGACAGGGGCAGTCATGTATGTTTAAACTGAGTGAGTGTTCTCATTAAACGTGACCTTGACCCTGCCCTTGGGGGTAAACAGATGATCTTGGCCTCCTCCCAAATCCTCCCGCCTTGTAATTTTCATCTGGTGTCCCAAGTATAGCCGCGGCTCATAGCTGTGTGTGAGATGGAGAGAGAGAGAGAGAGAGGTGTGAACTTCCATTCTGCAGATGCTGAGCGTCAGGTGCACGTTGCCACATGGGGCCATGCTGCATAATTAGTTCACCCTTTACAACAATTAACTCCTGCACCCCATCTTCACCCCCTTATCTCATCACAGACCCTACAGGGGTGGATAACTTATCTTTTTGTTAGAATTGTCAAATGACCTTTTAATGCTTTTTCTTTTCAATGTAGTTGGGGAAGTATAACACAGACGTGGTGATAAAACCCAATAAAAAGTTTGATTTATTGCGATTTGCAGTTAGAAGAACCATAATTTCAACCAAAAGTAGAATTCAGAATGGTAAATGTTCAACTAACACTGTAAAAGTATAGTTAAAAAAAATCAAGTCATTTTAATAGTAATAAATATCAATAATAACCTACATATGTTTTACAAAAACATACATGCATACATTCTAATATATGAAAAATGAATCAGAAAAATGAATGGCCAATTAAACACTAAAATCGTTATTTACATCTTTTTATTTTTTTGTAATTTTATTTTTGTTTGTTTTTATCACTGGCAAACTAATTGCACATATCAAAAATTTTGTTTAGCACCCAGTCCTACAAAAAAAAAATTGTATTTTTAAAATTGTATTTAGGTCTGTAAACCATTTTATATGCATCTGTTTGTGGCTTGTTTTTTATTATTATTATGAGAAGACCATTTTCTCAAAAGTTTCCATTCTGACGAGATGTTACAGGATTAATAGAGGATGTCCTTTCCGGGAAATGCCGGCATAAGAACCCAACATGATTAGACCGGAAGAGCAAGAATCAGCAATGCTTGAAATTTATGTATTAAAAGCCTTGTGTGTTGTTTTAAAGCCACTCTTCCCTGCCGTGTGGAGAATGGCGCGATTCCCTGACAGAAGCCGTTTATTCAAACGCGTCTCCCAGGCAGGTTGGCCCTCCCTGGAGAGTCTTGGCACGGTCCATTTTCCTTGCCAAAAAATAAAAAAAAACCCTGGCATCAGTACTTCTCCCACTGCATTTTCCAGCCTCCTTTTATCTCAAAACCCCTCCCAAAAATAAGTAAATGATTGAAACAGGAAATTGGAAATGCTCTACTGCTATTGTTTCCCTATATTAAACTAAAAACATAAAACATGAGTCATGTTTAGGTTTCAACGGTGGGGAAGAATCCTCAGCAGCTCATGAATTTGTTAAGGGCCAGCCGGTGAGAGAAGATCTATCTGAGTCTGTGGTCAGAGGGAGTTTTGACATCCAGATCAATAAGTCAGTAGCCCTTGTGTTGCCCTCTAATTAGGAAACTAAAAGAATCAGCCATGTGTGGAGTTGAAAAACTCTCTTCTAGAGGCTGCTGACACACCAGAGCAATCCGCTCTGCACAGTCAACAGAAATTACAGAATGACAACTACACGGTTGTCCTTTTGGGACATTTAGAGCTATTTATAAAAATTTTAACAATTTTCTCCTTCACAATTTTTTGTAGGTTGCTTTTTTTTTTTAGTTGGCCAGTTTTAATAATGGAAATGGTTTGGCACACAACAAAGATACTTCCTCTGTGCAAGAGAGGCAGTGAATACTAGTTAAATGTCCTTTTTTATATTTGTTTTACGCAGCTACTATGGTGTTTTATGTGATTTTTGGCACATTGCAGGGGTTCTCGGTGGTTGTTTGGTGCTTGTTTGAATGTTCTGAGTGGTTGCTAGGTGGTTACTTCTTGGAGGCTCGAGTCAAAAGAGTCTACCCCCAAGTCACTATGATATTCTGGTCCCTAGATATTACTGGGGTTCCTCCTTCAATTTAATAGACTTTATGCATGAGCGCTTCCACGTTAGCCTTATTGGCCACCACAACTTCTGGTGCAGCGCAGTGAATGGACATTGTGAGAAATAAAACAATGTTAATATTAAAGTATTTGGAATTCATTAATAAAAAGTGTTAATTATGTTTTAATATACAAAAATTGTATATTTACTATTGTAAGGAATAATTCAACCAGACATGAAAATGACCCCATGATTTACTTACCCTCAAGCCATCTTAGGTATATATGACTTTCTTCTTTCAGACGAATACAATCAGAGGTATATAAAAAAAATGTTCTGGCTCTTTAAAGCTTTATAATGGCAGAGAATGGCTGTTAAAATTTAAGCAAAATAAAGTGCATCCATCAATCATAAAAAGTACTCCACACAGCTCCGGGGATTAATAAAGGCCTTCTGAAGTGAATCGTCATTTGTGTAAGAAAAATGTCCGTTTTAAAATGTAAAACTTTATAAACCGTAATCGCTAACCTCCGCTAACTGTTGTGTGCACGCTCATGAGCAGTGATGGGAATAACAGCGTTAGAAATAAACAGCGTTATTAACAGCATTACTTTTCAGCAACTAGTAATCAAATTAATTACTGTTGCCCTAGTTACAATGCCGTTACTGACAATAAAATGCAGCGTTACTATAACTGAGCTCACTAAAGCCATTTTCAGTAAGCCAGCTCTCAGCCATGCGTTCTTCTTCTGGCTTATTCCTCTCAACATGTCTTCTTCCAAAAACAAAAAGTAGCCGAGACTGAGGTGATGTGGCCGTTTACCTGCGTGTCTGCTCGTCTCACATGGATGTTTAAAATTTGAAAAGTGGAACAGTTCATGGGCGTGATTACATTAGAGATACTTAGAGATACTGAGTTTAGATAATGAAAAACTGGAGCTTGCGTTGTTATCATATGAATTACTTTAGCAGACAATATTTGTTCTCGACATGACTTAATTTAAAAGTAGACATTTCAAGCTTACTATACATTTTTTTTTTCTATACATATACATGTCTGTGATTTGCTAAGTATTCAGGTTGTTTTATTTATGTGTCTGTGAAGGAGGTGTCGGAGACTGAGACGGCAGAGGGCACATTCTGCTTATTTTCTTTATTTTACAAAAGTACATTTTTTGTTGTTAGTAATGATTATACACAAATAAAAGTAGACCCTTTTCAGTTTCGATTGATATATTATTCTTATTTGTGCAATCACAAATGATGGAGTATTTTTAGTTCTTTTCTCGTCATCAAGAAAAAACAAGACAGACCAGCACCAGCGTGGCCTTCTTTGAAGTGACCCAATAATGTGATATTTAGCCCCTGGAAGGTGCCTCTCACATTAGCCCCTTTCACACATACAGACTTTACTGGTAAATTGCCGGTAAATTGCCGTTACGAGATTATGTGTGAATAGGACCTTTTCAAAAATACCGGTAAATTCTTTCTGGCAATTTACCAGTAAGGGTAGTTGTAACATTACCAGTAAATTGCTGGAATGCTGCTATGTGTGAACACGAAATGAAGATTAACGGTATGAGTACTTAGAACGCCTAACGAATAAAGTCTGCTTTGGTCCAAATTGGCCAATAATAACGTTCTTATGGAGATGACGTTATTACTCTGAGCTGCTTGTTTAAATTAGTTTTTCTATGTAAATATACGCTTGATGGATATGTTTACCACTGAGCCTCGTCTCGCAGCTGTTTCAAGTGTTGCACTTGAAACCCGTTTTTTTTTCTCATTCATCAGTGCTGCAGGCTCTGCAGTTGGATACTATAATACGCGTCTCGGGTTTATATGAGCAAAAACATGTTCTGTGTGATCATCCCCTTAAGCCGGTCACTCTACTTTGTTGTCAAATTGGACAGATAGCGTTTCTGCTGACATCACGGAATTTACCGGGGCATATAAATTATTTGACATATTTGAACTATTGAACACAATAGTTACGTTCCCTGGTAATTAGTTAGTTTTATAATGATGTAACTCAGTTACTCACTCAGTTACTACTTGTGAAAAGTAACTAAAACTAATAATTTTTTTAATATAACATGCCCAACACTGCTAATGAGAGAGTAGCGTTCCAGTGGATGATGTAGGACGTCAGTGTAGCGTAAGCTCCGGTGAGAAGTGACGAACACGGAAGCGCAGTGGAGAGAGCAGAACACAAAACACAAGGATTACGCTACACTTAGGCTACACCTACATCATCCGCTGGAACGCCACTCTCTCATGAATGAGCGTTCGACAGTTAGCGGAAGCTAACGAAAGATTACACTTTATTACATTTAAAATATGGATATTTTTCTTACACAAACACATCAATTCGCTGCAGGAGGCATTTATTAATATCCAAGACCCATGTGGAGTGAATACTTTTTGTGATGGATGGACGCACTTTATTTTGGTTCAAAATCTCAACCACTATTCACTGCCATTATAAAACTTGGAAGAGGAATTCCTAGAGCTAGGAATTCATATACGCATGTGGTGGTTTGTGGGTAAGTAAATCATGGGGTGATTTTCATTTTTAGGTTAACTATAACTTTAACAGTAAAAACTATACTATAATATAGTCTAATTGATTGGTTGTGTTACTAGAGATTTGACAGAAAGAGTTTATTATGGGAAAAAAATGCATCGGAAGCTTGGATAGTACTAAGATTTCAATAGAAAAATGTAAGCAGTAGACATGCATAGAGCCCATTCTGTTTTTCACAAGCTAAAAATTAAGTCTAAATAAAAAAGAAAGGGAAATGCTCAGCAGTTTGAGTTATTCATAACTTATTGAACAACAGTAATAACTTTGTGTCTTAGCAAGGTAACAGTTTCTGTTATATTTAATATTTTGTCTTTTCATTACAGGCAATCTGGCCCAGGCTGAGCTGATTGGAAAGGAAGCATTAAAGATATTGCCAAAAGATCACACCATCATGTTCTCCCTCGCCAATGTCCTTGGGAAACAGGAAAAGTACAAGGTTAACACAAACTTTTTTCCATGTAGTGCCGTTTTGTCTGTGAAAATGTTACTCAGAATATTTCTTTGATACAGAAGGAACTTTATAATAACCAATGTTCCCTTTTCTCTCAGGAGTCAGAAGGATTCTTTCTTAACGCTCTGAAGATCAACCCAAACGTTGCCAGTTGCCATGGTAATCTTGGTAAGTCTCCCAGAATCCCGCTGGCACTTCAGTATTGTCACACAAAACAGTTGTGCAAGTTTTGACTCCTGCAATGTTACATGATACAGGCATAATTCGGTGCGACTGAATCAATAAACAAAGAGAAGTGACTATGATTCTTCTCCTATTCACTGGGGACCAATGCAGAGTTACGGTACAGTCCCTTGATTTAAGTGACAGGTCTTTTTTCTGTACTCTTGCAGCTGTTCTTTATCACCGTTGGGGAAAACTAGACTTAGCAAAGCGCCACTATGAACTGTCTCTTCGGCTGGATCCCAGCGCTCCGGGGACCAAGGAAAACTACAACATGCTAAAACGAAAACTTGAACAGCGGCAAAGGACTGTTGGATAACACTGTTTTTGATAACTGCATGCCACACAAGTCTTTGTACGGTCTCTACATGAGCAAATAAAGTAGTTCATCTTATTATTTTCCACTTTTGTCTTTGATGAATGCGTACAGATGCTGTAGATGTACATGGTGCTTCGATTCTGGCCACGTTATAGTCTTTTAAGGTCAAGACTGTGGTTCCCCGTCTGTCGTTCACGTTCGACGTTGTGTCGAAGTGACGACTAGGGGTCGCTCTTGAGAGCCCGAATACCTCTGACAGCTTTGAGAAAAGGCCAATGAGAATTGGTATGCAGTATTTGCATAGCCCG
The DNA here is from genome assembly GCA_033026305.1 of Cirrhinus molitorella. Classification (NCBI taxonomy): domain Eukaryota; kingdom Metazoa; phylum Chordata; class Actinopteri; order Cypriniformes; family Cyprinidae; genus Cirrhinus; species Cirrhinus molitorella. The sequence continues at coordinate 18,244,829 of CM065122.1, forward strand.
CTCCGCCCCGGAGATCCGGGCATAAGAGGGGGGGGCTAGGCAACACTCATTGTTCTGTTTCTTCGGAGCCGAATGCAGCGTCTCTTCATTGAGAAGCAGCGTTACTCACCTCTCTCGTCGTTGGATCTACGGCACGGGCAGCGGTCTCTTCCTTCTCGAACGCAGTAGCAGTGAGAGTCCCCTGGGTGCTTCGACGGCGAATCTTGAAGAGCAGATTTCCTCTTAATAAAATCTAAAGAGCAAATTTCTCTAAAAGAGTGCAGACACGGTGGGTTTGTGTGTTTACTATGCCTTTCCTTCCGTGTCCTTCTGGTTGCGGCTTCTTTCTCTCCCAAAACGATCGGCACGAGCTCTGTCTTCAATGTTTGGGTCGTGACCATGCTGAAGCAGCGTTCGGCGAGGGCGGATGTCCTGCTTGCGAGGACATGCCCCTCAGCACACTTCGTTCGCGAGTCGCGTTCTTTACTAAAAGACCGCGGCTCGCATCAACCGCTACCGCGGCTCGTCCTTCTACTTCCGGGTACGAGGCTGCCGCGGCGCGTGTTGATGAAGAGCAAGAGAGCGCGAGCGTTTCGCCGGGTAATTCCCCGCGTCCCTCGCGCTCTGTGTGTCTGCCGGTCGAGCTTTCGGATGACTTTGAAAACTCGTCTCAGTACGGGTTGGATTGGTTATTCGGGGCTCCTGCGGGGGAGGAAGAAGTGTCTGCAGCATCGGAGAGTGGGCAGCCATCTGAAGCAGACGCGCTATCTGAGGCACCCGCTGCGGGGGCGGGTTCTCAGTCAGTAGCAGACGCGGAAATGGCGGCCATGCTCGAACGGGCGGCCAAAGCAATCGGGATTGAGTGGAAGTCTCCGCCCCATCCTGAGCGCTCACGGCTGGATGATTGGTATCTGGGTAACGACCGTGGTTCTCGGCCACGTTCTACCCCAGTTCCTTTCTTCCCGGAAGTGCATGAGGAACTGACTAAGTCGTGGAAGGCTCCTTTTTCAGCCAGAACGCGTCTTAGCGGTTCTTCCTCTCTCACCACCCTCGATGGAGGTCCAGCGAAGGGGTATACGGAGGTTCCCGCCGTGGAGCGTGCGATCGCGGTGCATCTTTGCCCGCAGACCGCCGCCACCTGGCGGGACCGCCCAAAACTCCCGTCCAGGGCATGTAAGGCTTCTTCCGCTCTCGTGGGGAAGGCTTATGCTGCTTCTGGACAAGCTGCGTCCGCCCTTCACGCTATGGCCGTCCTGCAGGTCTATCAGGCCAAGGTTCTTAGCGAGTTGCACGAGGGTGTTCCCAAACCAGAGCTTTTGCAGGATCTGCGCTCGGCGACTGACTATGCTCTACGAGCTACGAAGGTCACGGCGCAGGCTCTGGGGAGGGCGATGTCCACTATGGTGGTCCAGGAGCGCCACCTTTGGCTGAATCTGGCGGAAATGAAGGACGCTGAGAAGGTTCGCTTTCTTGACGCCCCCATTTCTCAGGCTGGTCTCTTTGGCGACACTGTCGAGGAATTTGCACAGCAGTTCTCCGCAGTGAAGAAACAGACGGAGGCTATCAAACACATCTTGCCTCGTCGGGCGCCGCCCCCCGGGCCCGCACCCCCGAGGCAGCAGCCTCCGCCTGTTTCACGCCGAGGACGACCGCCTTCCAGACCGGCTCAGGGCCCGCCACAGGCTGGTCCTGCACCTAAACCAGCCTTGCGGTCGAGCTCTCGCAAGAAGGTGGCGCCGTTAGCTCAGTCTCAGGCCGCTAAGAACCCTCGTCAGGCTTCGAAGCGTTCCTGAAACGAGCAGCCCGGAGGAGAGAGATCTGCTGACCTGTCTGGATCCACACTCGGCGAGGGGACGAGTGTGGGTTTCGGCTCCACCCCGGCTGTCTGCCTCTCGGCAGACGGCCACCACATGGTCAATAAAAGAGCAATTTTCTTCTCTGGGCGAAAAAATCTATGTGACTGCGTCCCTCCGGGGTACCCAGCCACTAAAACATGTCAAAGCATGCTCAACCGCAGGGCCTGCGCTTCGGCATGCTTTGACGAATCAAGTGCATCCATCAGTCGATCCCCTGAGCTCAGGCGATCTTCTGATGGATCCTTGTCTGTCGGTTCCGATGGTCGATCCTCCCATGGCTGGGTCCCTCCGGGGTACCCAGCCACCAAAACACATCAAAGCATGCTCAACCGCAAAACTTGCGCTTCTGCATACTTTGACAGAGAAACAAGCGCATCCGTCAGTCGATCCCCTGAGCTCAGGCGATCTTCTCACGGATCCTTGTATGTCGGTTATGGCGATCAAAGCACCTTGTGTCCTCCGGGACAGCACGCCCCCGAACAAAGGGCTTTCACCACAACTCAGTCACACCGTACCCACCCGAGGTACGTCGGTGGTCCCCCTGAGACCGTTGGCAGAGAGTTTTACAGCTTGGCTCGAGATACCCAACCTCTCTCGCTGGCTTCTCAGAACCATCCGACTCGGCTATGCTATCCAATTCGCACGCAACCCGCCCAAGTTCAGCGGCATCTTCTCTACCGCGGTTCGGGACGAGAATGCTGCGGTTCTTCGGGCGGAGATCGCGACCCTTCTGGTGAAGGACGCGATAGAGCCGGTCCCCTCGGCCGACATGAAGAAAGGGTTCTACAGCCCCTACTTCATTGTACCCAAGAAAGGTGGCGGTTTAAGACCAATCCTGGATCTGAGGATTCTGAATCGGGCCCTTCACAAGCTCCCCTTCAGAATGCTAACGCTCAAACGCATTCTCACGTGCATCAGATTCCAGGATTGGTTTGTGGCGATAGACCTGAAAGACGCGTACTTTCATGTCTCGATTCTTCCAAGACACAGGCCCTTCCTGCGGTTTGCCTTCGAAGGTCGAGCATTTCAGTACAAAGTCCTTCCATTTGGGCTCTCCCTGTCTCCCCGCGTCTTTACGAAAGTCGCAGAGGCAGCCCTTGCCCCTCTCCGGGAGAGGGGCATCCGCATTCTCAATTACCTCGACGACTGGCTGGTCATAGCACACTCTCAGGAGTTGGTATGCAAACACAGGGATGTGGTTCTCAACCATCTGGCCCATCTGGGGTTTCGGGTCAACTGGGAAAAGAGCAAGCTCGCCCCGGTACGGAGCATCTCTTTTCTCGGTATACAACTAGACTCGGTTGCCATGAGTGCACGGCTCTCCCCGGAGCGTGCACAGTCAGTGCTGAGCTGCGTCCAGAAGCTCTCACGCAGCCCGACGGTCCCCCTCAAACAATTTCAGAGGCTCCTGGGTCACATGGCATCCGCAGCCGCCGTCACGCCGCTGGGCCTGATGCACATGAGACCGTTACAACACTGGCTGCGTTCCCGAGTCCCGAGATGGCCATGGCGCCAGGGTTCATACCGGGTGCACGTCACACCCGTATGTCTAAAAACCCTCGGTCCTTGGAAAGACATTTCGTTCCTACGGGCCGGGGTGCCCTTAGGACAAGTGTCCAGGCGCATTTTGGTTACGACAGATGCATCCAACACAGGCTGGGGCGCCGTATGCAATGGGCAAGCAGCTGCAGGGCTCTGGTCGGGCCCTCGGCTGCATTGGCATATCAATTGCCTCGAGCTGCTGACAGTGTTTTTGGCCCTGAAGAGGTTCCGACCTTTGGTTCAGGGCAAACACGTGCTGGTCCGCACAGACAGCACTGCGACTGTAGCCTACATCAATCACCAGGGCGGTGTACGCTCCTTTCGCATGTCACAGCTAGCCCGCCATCTCCTCCTTTGGTGTCGAAACAATGTCAAGTCTCTACGAGCCACCCACATACCGGGCGAACTCAATTGGGTAGCGGACGCGCTCTCCCGACAGACTTCGCTTCGGGGCGAGTGGAGACTTCACCCTCAGACGGTTCAGCTGATCTGGAGTCTTTTCGGTCAGGCCCAGGTCGACCTGTTTGCCTCGATAGAGAACACTCACTGCCAGTTGTGGTACGGTCTGTCCGAGGCGCCCCTCGGCACAGATGCACTGGCACACAGCTGGCCTCAGGGCCTCCTCAAGTATGCGTTTCCACCAGTGAGCCTAATTGCACAGACCCTGTGCAAAGTCAGGGAGGACAGAGAACAGATCCTGCTGGTGGCCCCCTACTGGCCCAACAGGGTTTGGTTCTCAGAGCTGGTGCTCCTCTCCCCCGTTCCTCCCTGGCGCATTCCCCTGAGGAAGGACCTCCTTTCACAGGGGAAGGGCACGATATGGCACCCGCGCCCAGATCTCTGGAACCTCCACGTATGGTCCCTGGACGCGACCAGGAGGATTTCAGAGATCTCCCACTGGCAGTGGTAAACACTCTGTTGCAGTCGAGAGCTCCTTCCACGAGGCGGCTGTACGACCTCAGATGGCGCAAATTCACAAACTGGTGTTCCTCCCGGGGGGAGAACCCACGGAGATGTGGCATCCGAACGGTGCTTTCCTTCCTCCAAGGAGGACTGGATAGACACCTTTCTGCTTCAACACTTAAGGTCCAGGTAGCCGCTATTGCCGCTAACCACGACCTGGTGGAAGGTAGATCGGTTGGGAAGCACAATTTGGTTATACGATTCCTTAAAGGTGCACGCAGGCTGAACCCCGTCAGACCGCGCCTTGTCCCCTCTTGGGATCTGTCTGTGGTCCTCCGGGGCCTACAGTCAGATCCCTTTGAGCCGCTCCAGTCAGTCGAACTCAGTGCTCTCTCCCAAAAGACGGCTCTCCTGACTGCGCTCACATCGATCAAAAGAGTGGGAGACCTCCAAGCCCTCTCCGTCAGTGACTCGTGCCTCGAATTCGGGCCGGCTAACTCTCACGTTATCCTGAGACCCCGGCCCGGTTATGTGCCCAAAGTGCCCACCACTCCCTTCAGGGACCAGGTGGTCACTCTGCAAGCTATCCCTTCTCAGGAAGGCGACCCCAACCTCTCCTTGTTATGCCCAGTCCGTGCCCTGAGCATTTACTTGGAACGTACTGAAAGCTTCAGACGGTCGAGTCAGCTCTTTGTCTGTTTTGGAGGACAGCAGAAGGGGAAAGCTGTCTCCAAACAAAGAATTTCCCACTGGATTGTGGATGCGATTCGTTTGGCCTACCAGGCCACAGGGGTGCCCTGCCCGCTGGGGGTGCACGCCCACTCCACCAGGGGCGTCGCAGCGTCGGTTGCGCTGGCGAACGGGATCTCTTTAACAGACATTTGCAGAGCTGCAGGTTGGGCTACACCTAACACGTTTGCCAGGTTCTACAATCTGCGTGTAGAACCAGTCTCTTCGGGAGTCCTGAACGCAAGCCCAGTAACTCCTGAAGCTGACACGGTGTAGAAGCTTGCTGAAGCGTCGTTCCCCACGGGTGATGACGCTTCCCCAGTTCAGTAAGTTTCCTGGCGTGAACCCTGAACGACAATTTCCATCATGTTGCACCCGCAACGTAGCTATGTTCAGCGGAGGAACTAGCTATCAGAATCTAATATGAGGTTAGGTTGCCTCTTGTGAACTCTCATATTAGGTTGGTGCCCCACATGTAGTGGCTCCTAATGCGGCCCCATGTGTGTATCTCCACCTATACTCCCAGAGATGCGGTGTTTCCCTTAAGACAAAACTTGTCTCCGACCCTGAGCTCAGCAGTCTCTCCTCATGCGGAGCCTGCCTCAGGATCGTCCCCTTGTTGTGCTCCCCTAGTGCGAGCCCTCAAGTGTATTCTCCACACAAATACCTCCCTCCGGGCAGGGTGTGGTCTCCGTAGTGCCCATCCCCCCCCGGGGAGGACGGACACTGGCCCAATGTTCTCCAAGATGTTCAACCAAAGGTGAGGAAAGGCTGGCTGAAGCTCTTGGGCATTGGAAGGTCACGTAGAGGTGAGTGACATTTATCTAACACGCAAGACCTGTTAATATTTGCACTCCATGCACTCGTGACGCGGTCCGCTGGTTGTGGCGTTTTCAACTGGGACCCCTAGTCGTCACTTCGACACAACGTCGAACGTGAACGACAGACGGGGAACGTCTTGGTTACGTATGGTAACCCTCGTTCCCTGATGGAGGGAACGGAGACGTTGTGTCCCCCTTGCCACAACCTCGGACCGCCTCTGAGTGTAGCCGGGTGCTTCGGCTCCTCAGATCAGAACAATGAGTGTTGCCTAGCCCCCCCCTCTTATGCCCGGATCTCCGGGGCGGAGCGGGCTATGCAAATACTGCATACCAATTCTCATTGGCCTTTTCTCAAAGCTGTCAGAGGTATTCGGGCTCTCAAGAGCGACCCCTAGTCGTCACTTCGACACAACGTCTCCGTTCCCTCCATCAGGGAACGAGGGTTACCATACGTAACCAAGACGTTTCTTAACCGGCTCAAATGAGTTTGTCACGTGTAACTGTAGTCTCAAGACATATGGAACATATCCACTATCTTGACTTTCATCTTTGACCTCATGTTATGTCAGCTGGGCCTCTATTTATTAGTCTGTTACACTTTGTAATTGCAAAGTATGTTACTCTTGGCCATCCACCAAGAACGTACCCCACTGTGGACATCGCAACAAATTGCACTTTAAAATGTCGAGTTATCTCAAGTCACACACACCATAGGCCAATGGTTTTTGTTAGCGTGTTTGTTTACACGCCTTCCGCCATATCTAACATACGTGTCTCGAGGACCAGATCGTGGCCTTTCATTCCTCCGAGTCCTCTGTAGTTAATGTCGGAAAGGTGTTTTGCGAGTCTGTGCTCTGATGTGCCGATGCCGGGGCCGTAGGGTCACCCCAAGTAGGAAGCCGGCAGTCATGACAGCAAAGAAAACAGTGAAGCTCAGAATGGGGGCTTCAAAGAAGGTGGAACACAGTCCCTAGGGGCATCTCACACATGCCGGCTGCTCTTGGAAGTTAGTGGGCTGAGCAAGAGCTGACCTCGAGACACAACTTCAGTCAACAAGTCTCCTTCTTAGTTTAAAGTGCACCGTACTTCTATTTTTTCACCTGCTTCCTCCAGCCAACAGGACACTTTTGAAGATCAGGGATCGCAAAGACAGTGCTAAGATGACAGGGTTGTTGGTTCTAACGGTACCATCCTCAGATCTGAAATATCAGCCTGCAGTTGTAATCTGTAGATGAAGGCATTACTAGAACAACAACAAAAAAAGCTTTGAATTATTGTGTAACCACTGTCTGCCGTATTTTCATGCTATTCCTACTTCTACTTCCCTTCACACTGCTGAAATTGAACCAACAAGGGTGGACTGGTATCTTTCCATCTTTGCTTGAATTTCACACTTGATGTACCAGCAATATTTTCATAGTGCTGCATAGAAGGATTACTGTGTCCACTTTTGTTTTTGCACATTATTGAGTTTAAAAGTGTGTGGAATCCATTGGACCACCGTACAGCCTCTGAAAAAGTGTACAGTTGTACTAAAATTCATGGATAGGAGGTCAAATGGTTCTAGAACAATACAGCAAATTAAAAACAACAACAACAAATACCCTGAACTTTATTTGATAAGCATGGAAAATTAATTTGAGCAGTGTCGATGCATAGAGGTTGAAAAGAGCAGGTATTCCTGGGATAGATTCCTGATTCGATTCAATTAATGGCATTATGTCAAATGTAATTATATAACTGACATGCTGGAGAGTCAATTGTTAAAAGGTGTGTGAGAACATCTATGCGTCACTTTAGTGTAATCAAGACAGCACCAATATCTTTTTTTATTTAAACCAATTTTAATTGGTTAAATTTGTTAATCATGATTAGAACTTGAAATACTTGATTCGGTCAAACTTTATTTTAATCCAATTCTTGCTATTAACAAGCCTTTAACTATGGCTTTTGCCTCATTAAACTACAAATTTGCTGCTCATTAGTAGTTAGTAAGGTAGTTAAGTTTAGGTATTGGGTAGGATTATGCTAATAAGAATAGTGAGAATTGTTCCATATACTGAAGTGTTACCCTTGATTCTTCTTGGTCGATCACAGCATGGTTAAATATTTTCATACAGAACAATGACCATCCCACTAATTTCTTATGTTGCACTAATTTCATGTTTCTTGTAACACTTTTTTTCCCCTTTAATTTCTTAACATTTTTTCAAATAAGTCTAATGATCGCCAAGGCATGCATTTATTCGATCACAAATCTGTGAAATATTATTACAATTTTTACTCTTTTTAAATGCAATTTATTTCTACGATGACAAAGATTATTTTTTTAGCAGCCAGTCTTCAATGTTACATAATCCTTCCGAAATTATAATTTACTAAAGATAATTTTGTATTATTGAAAATTATTAATGTGGAAATATATGATTTTTATTTTAAACAATTTGGTAACACAATAAGGTGTCATTTGTTAACATTCTTTTAATGCAAGGCAAACAAACAATAAATAATACATTTATTAAAGTGTTTACTAATCTTTATTGTTAGTTTATTAATGCAGTTGTTCATTGTTAGTTCACAGTGCATTAACTAATGTTAACAAACAACTTTTTGATTTTAATAATGCATTAGTAAAGTCAAATAATATTAACTAAGATTAATAAATGCTGTAGAAGTATTTTAATTCATGTTAACTAAAGTAGCTAACTAACATTCACTAATGAACCTTGTTGTGAAGTGTTACCAACAATTTTATCAGAAATTGTAACCATTTAAATTAGTTTACTGTTACTTTTGATCACGTTCTTGATATAACTATGATATAAAAACTATGCATTTCTTTAAAAAAACGTACTGACACTACATTTTTTTTTTCACTAAACAAGCTCAGAATTTGCTACTTATCAATAGTTAGTAAGGTAGTTATTGGGATTAAGCAATCTAAAATAAGGTATTGCATAATAAGGTATTAATAAACAATCAATATGCTAATAATATGCATGCTAATAAGCAATGAGTTAACAGTAAGAACTGTTCCTTAAAAATACACTTAAAAGTAACACTTTAGAATAGGTAACACTTAATTACTACTAACTATGACTTTTCCCTCAGTAAATTCCTAATTTGCTGATTATTAATAGTTAGTAAGGTAGATATTAAATTTAGGTATTGGGTAGGATTAGGGATGTAGAATAAGGTCATGCAGAATAAGGCATTAATATGTGCTTAATTAGTACTAATAAATGGATAACATTCTAGCAATATGCATGCTAATAAGCAACTAGTTAGTAGTAATAAGTGTTACCTATTCTAGAGTGTTACAGTTTTTATAAATGTTCTGATTAACAGTCCGTCATATAAGCATAAAATTAACCCAGCCTTTGAATCTGTAAGCAGTCTACATTTTGGTCAATTGAATGTAAGTTTCACATAGAAGATGTAGAGCAGAGCAGTAGATTCAATTTGATCTAGCAACGAACTTACGGAGCATGCTAAATTTAACCTCAACTCACAAGCATGTGAGTGTGTTGCTATAGGAATATCACAGCATGACAATTAATTCATTAATTGTTGATTGAGATGGTACTAGTATGATTTAAGAGGACTAAGTGAGGAAGGAAATACAGATAAACCATTATGAACCAATTTCTGTTGTAACCCCCATCTCTAGTTCAGACCACTATCAATTAAGCTTCGCCGTTTCCACACCAGCAGTTCTAGGAATTGTCTGCGATTCTTTGAATCCAAGAGCCGGAGGAATATATCTTGAGTGAAAAAATCCTTTTTTTTTTCTTTTACAGTCAGTGACCTGAACTTTATTTAAGCTTCAGCACTTTGGCTAGATCGTAGCGCAGCACTTGACACGTGCCGCTTTGTGAACGTTATTAGCCGCTTGGCCCCACAGTATGTTTAGATGAACAAGCCCTGAATCACATTTTACAGCTCAGAGCTCCTCTGACAGACTGCTAATCAATCTGACAGGATGTTGTCAATGTTGCTCTTCTAAAATGCTCCCTGGCCCACCCTGCAGTCCTTTAAACAAAACTAATGGGTTGTGATGTCGGCTCTCCGACTTCCAGTCTAATTGATGTACATTTTGCAGATCTTCCCAGAACGGTAGCCGCCATCCGGCACGGTACATCCGCTCTTCTGACACCGGGTCAGGATTCACGCACACGTGTGATTATTAGGATGGCACTCATTAGGGAGCATCTTGCCTGACACTGTCGTCACCCCGCTCTGAGGAGCGCTCCACGAATTACTGCAATACACTCCCCGGCATTTTAAAAAGGACTGATTGTCACACGCGATACCGCCACCACCAGTCCCCCGCGTCCACCTCTGCCCTACTGTGATTAATTGTTCGCGATGGGCAAGTAGAGGCCATTGATGCCAGCTGCTGGTCTGGGTTTGCTGAATTAATATCATGGACATTTTCTGCCAACACTGCCCTGTCATTCACAAGTCCTTGAGACATGAAACAAGTTTAGACATATACGTGGGTCTATTTTTGTAGTTCATCTTTACCTATGATTATATGACTTATTTGGTTTGATTTTAAAACCCATTCAAATTTAAAAGTACAAAATCTGTCTGACCCTGGACCACAAAACCAGTCGTAAGTAGCACGGTTATATTTGTAGCAATAGCCAACAATACATTGTTTTTTTTTTCCTTTTATCCCAAAAATCATTAGGATATTGAGTAAAGATCATGTTTTGTGATGACAGTTTGTAAATTTCCTACCGTAAATATATAAAAACTTAATTTCTGATTAGCAATTTGCATTGCTAAGAACTTCATAAGAACTTTAAAAGCGATTTTCTCAATATTAAGATTTTCCAGATTTTCAAAAAGTTGTATCGGCCAAATGTTGTCCTATCCTAACAAACTATACATGAAAGGAAAGCCTATTTATTCAGATAATGTATAAATCTCAATTGTAGTCCAGGGTCACAAATGTTTATAAATGTACTCTTTTTCATATTCTTATAAAAGAAAAACAATTTATGTGTAATTATCAAGTAAAAGTAATAAAATACTTTATTTTAGAATATATATCACATTTTCCTTAGAGCTTGAATATATACAAGTACCATGATGTTTCACAAATGACAACCTGAACTAACCTTGCCTTGTCAGAAAAAGGTTAAATTATCTAATATTTTGAGAAACTTCTTTATCTTGACATTCTTTGCTGCATATTTATGGCTCATGTGACTTAAGTAGTTAAGCAGTTTCAATTTTTTTCCCCCTGAGAAATAAAACATGCCAAGCGACTTTTTCATTAAGATATCATTCTTTTAAATTTTTTGGGGGTTGACATAAGCGCCCAAAAATATCACATTGAGCTTTATTATAGATGTTAAAAACATTCTTATTATGGACAAGTTATACTCAAATCATTATAAATAAACTGCATTTTATGTATATCTGAATAAATAAATAGATTAAAAAAAGTGTCACCTTCTTGATGTAGTAGATAACGGTTGTTTACAATAAAAGAAGTCTTATCTAAAAGCCCTCTTAGCTGTTTTGCACAACAAAATGAGACGCTCTGGATCTTATTGAAAAAAAGGTGCAGTGAAATGGAAATTTATTAACTGGCACCAGTTAATGTGTGCATTATTCATTTCTGGTAAGCATGAAAAATGATTTAAAGAGGTTTGAAATTGCAGCTGCAAAGCCTGACTGCACCGAGCCAAACTTGTTCATTTGATCCTTTAGAGGTGCAGAGGGGTGTGAGCTGCTCTCTGGACAGGGTTTACAGTAACAGCTGTGCTCCTCTCACAAGGGGGCGGCCACTCGGCCGGGCGGTGGGCCGCTCCGAACAGATGGAAAAATACATCAGAGCTCTCTCACTGTTATTAAAAACACAATATCCTCTGCTTTTTAGGGTTTAAGGCGGGTGGGGGTGAATAGGGCGGGACAGGATCGAATGGAATGGCTGTTGGTTAATTTCTTATCATCTGGTTTTCCAGAAATCAGAGAAGAAGAAAGAAAAAAAAATGGAGACTCGGTATTCGTCTTGCGTCAATCGCGAGAAGCTTCTTGCGTTCTTTGTGTCTGTGTGTTTTTCTTGGTCTCCCTCTCAGCACCACCCCTCTTTAGCTCAGCGAGGGCAGTGAGGAGGAAACGGTGCCAGTGGCATATGGCTTGCCACTGCGCTAAACATCCATACTACAGACAGGTCCATCAGTCACAGCTCTGGCCGTGTGAGAGGCGAGTATGGGTGCCTGATAGATGGTGTTTAGAGCTTACCTGCTGTTACGACATCACCACTGAAACACTGGGCTCCCCCCAAAAGCCCACGCCGACACTGGAAACCGCAAAGCGTGAAATACCACGTCTGGAAGTGCCTACCGAGTCGGCCGAGTTACAACAAATAATAGATAAGCTATTTAAACCCTCAGTTAGGGACCCTGGGTCAGAGCCGCGCACATGCCAATTAATGCGCAACATCTGCCATACAGCCAATGTATATGAGGAGCCTCGCCGCGTTTCTGGTCATTTAAGGCCAAATGTTTCTGTTGCAAGAGCGGGCACCAAATTGGTTAGAAGATTGGGTCAAATTGGACCATTCTTCTCAGAGTCTTTTCCTATTTCTATGACGAAAGGTTTGTCTTTGTTCCTACTTGGGCCCGGTGTTTTTCTGCCAAATTTAACAGAAGGCTCTGAGGGTAAAGGGGGTCCACCCCACCATTACCTTCTGCTGCTGAGCAACTACCCAGCAAAGACAATCGCTCAGATCCCTGCTGCCTGCACCACAATGTGAAAATCCTTTAATTAGACCTTTATTTTATTTTATTTTTATTTTTTTTTACATCTAACATTATTTGTCAGTTACTGAATTCTAAAAAGCTTCAAGCTAATGTAAATGTTATATATATATATATATATATATATATATTTATTTAGTAGGCTATTCAGAACTCTTTAATAGTGAAACAAATTTCTTTCATTTTCATGACACTTTTTAATCAATGAAATGCTAGATCTGTATAAATAAAACTTCTGGGTTTGCATAAAACATATATTTTATTTTAATAAATTCTGCAAAATATGTAATACATGCTACTAAACTAGTCTGCAGCTCCAGAATCTCTACTAAACAAGTCTGCAGCTATAGAACTGACCACCGGGGGCAGCGCTGTCCAAGAAACCACTTACAAAATCTGTTCTCTGAGGAAAAAAAGGCAAAACCTTTCTCTCCAAAAATCCCTTCTGTGAAATAAGATGGCTTGTTACTCATTAAAACAAGCAAACAAACAAACATCTACAAAAATATAAGATGAGAAAAATATTTCTATAATGCTTTCTGAAGTTTCTAAAACAAAATTAGCAGAACTATATATACATATATGTTTAAACTAAAAGAACTGAATAGGCAAAGACGAGTATTATTTACAATATTTTTCAGTCTAAAAGAAAGTCACAGTTTGATCATGCAAATTGCCCAACTCCAGCAAAAAACAAAAACATAATAATGAAATAATAATAATACAGTTTAACAATGATGTGATGAGAATGAATAATATAAAAATAATAATAAATAAAAAATCAAAATCTTGTATTCTGTACAAAATTCTGAGCAAACTAGACTGACTGAAAACGTTCATGTGCATATCGAAAAGAAAGGGTACAAGGGGAGGAAGTGTTATATAATTAACACTATCTAAATAAATAAACAGTCCAACTGGAGCCAAGGAGGCCCTGTTTTTCTGTGTTAATGCACTATTGGATTTCCAAACATTTAAATGGGTCTAATTAATGTCTCACTCACTGTGTTCTTATTACTAAAAAGGCTAATTATGCAGATGGATAACATCAGAGCAGGAGCATTTACATGTAAAATCAGAAAGCCATTTACTAAATGAGCATTCTTTCCATCTGTTGGTGGAATATTATAATTCTGCGCCTCTGCATGTTTGAAGATATAACATGAAATGATGTTTCTGAAATGAATTAAGTATTCCAATTTGACTACATAATGGTAGATGATATAATATACTTAGGGTAAAATCAGTGCTAACGTCGCCTTGCATACGATGCTGAATTTTAAAAAATTGAAATATTAAATATTACCAAAAACAAAGGTATTTCATTTCAAGCATACACTAAATTAAAAGCCTAGCGTTTCAATCCAGTTTTAATTGCTTTGCTTAAATGTGTTCAGTCATTTGTTCCTCATAACCCTGTGAAAGAGTTACATGTTTATTTCTCTGTTCACTTCACTGGCTAATCTCTTCATTAATAAGTCATAATTGCAGACATTAGATAACCACAACAGATTCCCCTCCGACTGAATGCTAAGCATTGTTAGCCAAGCGCTTAACTACTTCATATCTGCCCCTGTTCCACCCGGTGGAATCCATAGATTGTAAATTAGGTCTGATGATATACTCCACACTGCCTGGGCCCCTGCGTCAGGGCAGGGAGAGGCCACTATGCACATTGTCCTCTTGACTTTCCGTGCAGCCTTTGTTTTTTTCTTTTCTCTCAACAAAGCGATCAAGTGGCATATCGCACATGACAGGATGTAAAATACATTCATTTGCATGAATTTAGAGACTGCTTTGACTTTGCTTTATGTGTGTGACTGACCGACGACTCCATAAAATTCACTTTAGCAGCGGGGGGTCCCAGACCTCGCTAAATACTACGGCAATACTCCTGTCAACAGCCTGTCAATCATCGGAGGGCAAATGAGGTTGATACGTGCTGCAGTCGTATAGAAACGCAAAGGTTTTTTAATAACAATGATTAGAACTAAACTAAGTTAGAGTGTGCATAAAAATTCTAACTATATTACAATGTTTATTATAATGTTTAGCTGTTACATTACTTTTAGATAGAGTTAATAATAGGTGGTCTCAGGGACCAAATAAATGACTAATATTTCCCAAAAGAAAAGAAAACAGAAGTAACCAGAATTAACATCTGTTTTACAATACGAGAACGGATCAGTGTCACTCCTTCTCACTCGTCTTGGTTTCACACTCCATTAAATTATTAACAACAGAGAGCAAACACAAAGGTCCTCAGAAAAGCAAGGAATAAACATAGCAATCAAATCGAGGCTTTGTGAAAGACTTCGAGGGGCCCAAGATACTTCAGTGCGACAGCTGAATTTTCTGCTTAAAAAGCAGATCTGATGAGATGCAGCATTCATGGAACAATAATTCAGCCCACATGATGCACATGCTGCTGTTACCTACTAAATACAAGGGATTTTGTCAGACAACAGGGATTCAAATCTAAAGCTTCTTCATGTAATGAAACATAAATACTATATAAAAGGTGTTTTTCTCTGCTGAGCACAGTTCCTAAAATCTCACACTCTGCAATTTAGCTATTCAGGACAGTCAAGTTAAGAGCGAGGACAAATGACAAAAAAGATGTTGTGGCTCTTGGAACCTAAAATATTTTATTATTAATGTATAATTTACCCTGTGCCTTAAGGGTCGTGAAATAGCTTACAGTGTTGAATTACAACATCCCTATGTATATAAAAGTATCTAATATAAACAATTTAATAATAAAACATTTGGTAACACAACAATAAGGTGTTATTTGAACATTATGAACAATACATTTATTACACTATTTAGCTTTGTTATGTTAGTACAAATACTGTTGTTCATGTTAGTTCACATGCAGTGCATTAGCTAATATTAACAAGCAAAACATTTGATTTCAATAATGCATTAGTAAATGTTGAAATCATGTTAAAGAATGTAGTACACTAATGTTAACTAATGAACCTTATTGTAAAGTGTAACCAAAAATGTTAATTTTTTACATTTTATTTTTGCATCGTTATTTTATTCAGAATTTTACTGGCCATGCTGATTTCATCACAACAAATCATGTCTTTTTAAAATATCACATTAATTAAACAACATTGTATCACAGAAACTGAACAAAAATCTTATAATTGGCATTTGTTGTTTTATTATTCAAAATTTGATTAGATTAAGATGAAAGATTTTATCACATTTTAAATTATTTGATTTGATTGATTTGTATTATTTTTTATATTTGAGTATTTTCTGAGGAGTTTCATGTGACCTTGAATGACAGACGACTCGCTGAAGATTTCAAAGAGAAGGTTAAGCTTTTCAGAATACTTTTAAACCATTTTTTAGTACACTATGCAGTATCTACAATTAGAGAAAAGCAAATACCCTTCACAAATTTGCCAAATGTAACTGTAAAAATAAAATGATGAAAGCAATGACACTTCACATATTGAAATGTGACGAGAAGAAAAAGGAGGCCTCACTTTACCCCGGCTTGGATAGGAGGATAACATATTTTTGAGGCTCAAAGGTGCTCTGCTCGCCTGGCAGCCCAGTCAGACACGAGCGAGCAGGGCCAGAGGGGTTGTGTTCTCCCTGCGTCTCCCAGCCTGACGGACACCACCACCACAGCGCTGAGCGCAGGACGCCAACGCTGTCTTCTGGCACTTCCCGGGGCCTGTGCCGACTCAGCGTGGTCGCAGACTTACTCAGCAGCCACACCTTTACAGCAGACTCACTCACACAGAAAACACTCACACACGCATCCACAGCAGCACACGCTCCAAGATCCTGGCCTGCTCCTCTCGTCACCGGCTGACGGCTGCACTCGATGCTAATTAAAGTCCACCCACAGCATGATTCACCGAGCGAATGGAGCTACACTGCGAAATATTACTGCCTATGTATCTCCTTCCTCTGCTTGGCTCTCTTAATATCATTATTTCAAGACAAATACTCACCTCGCTTGTCAAAACATTAATTACAGCACAGGTCAGGTGAGGAAATGACAGAAACATCATTTGTGGGGCTGGTGAAGTTTTGCAGAGAATCCAGAAGATGGCAACCTATCTCTGATACACACGTCTGATCACTTGTTTAGGTATTTATCAAAGCATCAGTCATTGTTTTCTATGCTTTATGGCCATACTGGAGGGTGATGCTCAGGTAAACATTGCTAATAATGTAAGCTAGAACCTCATAAAATCATTTCTTTGATCAACTTTTTTTTTTTTTTTCAGAAAGCTCACAGATACAAGTACAGTGCACTGAAATCTTTCTTCACACATGTTCAAATGTTAAAACAGCTTAATAATATGAAAATAAAGAATTCCTAATGCTAGTATTATTTTAAAAATGCATACAAAGTAAGTGGTTTATTCATAATGAAGATTGCTCTCCCTCTATATAACCTTCCAGATTGATCATGGTAAACAACGTAATATTTGATATCAACAGAGATCTGCCTGCTTGTGTGTTTAGCTTATTCCATGAGTGGCGTGAACATATAATCATAACACATTGGCTGTCCATTGATTCGAATATAAAAGCCGCTTGCTGACGCAAACTTGAACCAGATTGAAGGAATCGAATGGGAGACCTCCAAGTCAAGCTCTCCAGCTGTAATTGTACAAAGAGATTGCATAATCTGTGTGTATAATTATGCTAGATTGGACCATTTATAGTACCTTGGTTTACGTATAACTAACATTAGCTTTCAAAAAAGGCATAATAATGTATTTACTGTACCGTTTGACAAAAGGAATGTGCTCCTTATTGTCGCCCTCAGAGGAAAAGGCACTGAAGATTGAGGCAAAAGAACGACAGTGGTTTTGCTCCACGCTTTTGAATAGCCACTTGTGATCGCAGGCCGAGCGAAACGCGACACCATGAGACTTGACCAAATTAGAATGAAGCTTTACTCTGCTGGACTCTCTCTGCATCAAGACACTCTGGATTAAAAGCACGCTGGAGATGCAGCCCGCCAGGGACGGAGTGCTAGCGGGAAAGCAGCGCTCATTAAAATACACTCAAGGAGGACGAGATTGAGTGGAAAACCAAGGAATGAGGAATAGATGGTCCTGTTTTTTTTTTTTAAAAAGTCCTCAGACTAGCTCAGTTCAATACAAATTCCAGGCCTATTTCAGCTGGTGAATGAGAATAGCCATACTGTTAATCAGGAAAATATTAAATAATATTTATAAAATGTAAAAATATACAGTATGTACAGTTTTTCATACTTACTACACTACTTACTACTATCATTACACCAAGTAGTATGCAAATTTAGTTTCACACAAAATTACTATGAGGAAAAATATGGTGAAAACTCACAATATTTCTTTACATTGTGCAAGAGGAGGCTTGCAAAAAAAAAAAATTGGGTTTGAAAAAAAAAAACTTTTGAATGAAAATAAATAAACACTTTTACACATCTACTTTTTAGTAAAAAAAAAAAAAAAAGTAACACATTTATACTAATACTTAATACTCCATAATGTACTTAAAGTGCTCTATTTTCAAGCACTAATTTTGTACCTATCTCTGTATCATACTATTTATGTTTTAAAAAATGTTTTTAGTTACCACTTGTAGTACACTTGAACCCATCTTTCATACACTAATGGGTTAAAGTGTACTACAAGTGGTAACTAAATACATTTTTGAATAGAGATAATATGCTAAAAGCACATTTTTGTTCCTATTTATGGTGTTCCAAAGTAGCACATTTGAGTACACTTACATGTTTTTAAAATTATTTTAAGTACTAAAGAATAAGTTTTTGTATATTAAGTACAAAATGTGTGCAAAAATAGAGCAATTTGAGTACATTAACGAAGTGCTCTTTCTTCCTTGAAAAGCAGCCAGTATAAGATATATATTATGAAATGTATCCTATAATATGTGACTCTGAACACCAGTCATAAGAGTACATTTTTTTAATTGAGATTTATCATCTGAAAGCTGAAATAAGCTCTCCATTGATGTGTAGTTTGTTACAACAGGACAATATTTGGCTGAGATACAGCTATTTGAAAATCTGGAAAAAAATCTTAATTTTAGCAATTTCTAATCAAAAATTAAGTTTTGATATATTTATGGTAGGAAATTTACAAAATATCTTCATGGAACATGATCTTTACTTCATATCCTAATGATTTTTGGCATAAAAGAAAAATCTGTAATTTTGACCCATACAATGTATTTTTGGCTCTTGTGCTACTTAAGACTGGTTTTGTGGTCTAGAGTCACATATAGACTATAAGAAGTAGTAAGTGTCTACTTACAAACAGTACTCAATAAAACAAGTCCTCAGGACTTTTTTTTTCTATTGAGAACACATTTCCCTTCACTAAAAAATGGCAAAGGTTTAAAATTCAAATCCTTTGAAAATGCTTACAACTAGATAACTATGTATATATACACTTATAGTATATACAGCAGTATATATTAAGAATATATTAACATGCATTTTTTTGTTATTTTTCTGATTATACTAGTTGATCATGTAAAACCTCATCAAATACTTTGTTCTTTGGCAGAGCATGACTTTAAATCAAGAGTGGCAGACCACTGTTTAGAGACAAGGGATGACAACTAATAGTGTCTGGGATCAAAGACCTGATCAAAACATGACATTGTACGTCAGATCCAACAGGGCTGATCATGTGTGTTTAGAAAAATGTACGTAGCTTCCAACTGATCAGCCATTCCGATGAGATGAAATGTTCTCATCAAAGCTGGAACACCTAATGGGGGAATCACAGTCTCGGTACAAACAGTACCATTATCTCCGGGGCATCCATACGCATTTGTGTCCACAGCTGAGAGCAAGCATGCCGGCCCAGTCCCTAGGTTCATGTGGGGCTTTGACCCGTACTACCACCCTCCCAAGTGTCACTTTTGATGCTCGTGGTAGGATCCATCATGTGGTTGGCAGGCTGGCTGATAAACAGGCCGGTCCCATGGGAGCGTGTGTGTATGTGTGTCTAGGCTCTCCAACAGCTGGGTGGAGGAGCTGAAGAGTGGTGGAGCTTGCAGATGTGAATCTGGAAGCGACAGAAGGTATCGGCATACACATGTTTGTTTTTCCACCTCTCCTGGAGGAAAAAGGAGGCCCTTGATCTAGTGCTGAGCAAAACAGTTAGCTTTTGTTTCAAGAGATGAAAACCAGTGTCGCTGTGAGGAGGGGCCAGAAAATGAAAGAAAGAAGAAGGGGGGGGGGGGGGTCGCTTGAAGTCCGGAAACTGAACAAGGAGACTGGGTGGTCACTCACAGTCTGCTGTGACCCTTGACCTGGTGTACACATGATCAAGAGACTCCTTCTAAAACACTGTTGCACAACCAACAGTTACCATGAAAGACACCGGATCACATGTACCAAACGGGTCTCTCACCTTGTCTATTGATTTCTGTCTTTATCCCTAGTTTCTCTACCTTTATCTGTCTGTGACCACTGGATTGGGTGACTTCTAAGCAAGTACTGATAGATAAGTCTTCCAGGGTGTACAGGAGACCCCGCAGTACAGGGGTCAATTATAATATGGTTTCAATTTGAATCTAGAGCAGTTTTAACACTACATAGACAGACTTGTTAATGCTAAACAAAAGTAGCATAAATATATTAAAGGGACAGTTCACCTAAAAATTAAAATTCTGTCATTAATTACTCATCCTCATGTCGTTCCAAACCTGCAAATTATGCAAATTAAGATATTTTAGATGACATAGACAGCAAGGTTCCTACTACAGTCAAGGTGGAACACAGAAACATAGTAAGGACATTGTTAAAATGTCAATTGTTCAAACTTAATTTAAAACAAAAATACTGACTTTATTCAACAATTCTTCTCATACGCTTCAGCCTAGCGCCATTATGGTTAGCATTACGACGCATGCGTCAGAAGAACCTGCTTAGACCGTGGTTGGATCCTTGCTGGCTATGGAGGGTCAGAAAGCTCTCGGATTTAATCAAAAACATCTTAATTTGTGTTTTGAAGATGTGACCAGAGAAGACCAAACCCAAAGCAAATCAATCTGTCTTAATCAAAATCAAATCAAAATACAAATCTTAAATGAATACACAAATTAAGATTTTTTTTTGACAAAATCCAAGACCTTTTAGACATTGCATAGACAGCAATGCAACTGACACGTTCAAGGCCCAGAAAGGTAGTAAGGACATTGATTAAATAGCCCATGTGACTTTAGTGGTTCTAACCTTAATTTTATGAAGCTACGAGAATACTTTCTGTGTGCAAAGAAAACAAAAATAAGTTAATTTAACTATTCTATAAAAGGCTTTCTGACGTAGAACCTGGATACGCTGTGCCTTGTTTACAAGCAGAGGAATGCACACACATGCATTGTGGTACTTTTGTAAACATGCGTTGAAGACTGACATGGAAGTGAAAAAAAATTGTTGAATAAAGTTGTTATTTTTGTTTCCTTTTTGCACAAAAATTATTCTTACAGCTTCATAATATTAGTTGAACCACGTATGTCACATGGAATCAATGTTCTTGTTACCTTTCTGTGCCTTGAACGTTTCAGTTACGTTGGTGTCTATGGAGGGTCAGAAAGCTCTCAGATTTCGTCAAAAATATCTTAACTTGCATTTCAAAGATGAACAAAGGTCTTACGGGTTTATGGCAACATAAGGATAATTAAGAGTAATTAATGACAGAATTTTCATTTTTGCTTGAACTATCCCTTCCCTTGAATAAATCCCTATTACTCCATTCATTACATGTCAGATTTCAATGAAGATTTACTTGTGCTGCTTACACCGACACCACATTGGGAAATCCAAGAAATTTTTCCAAGAATTCAGCTAAAAGTCCAAACAGCTGTAATCCACACTACTTCAGTCCTTAAAGTGAAAATCAGCTAAAATACAATTCCTCTATCCACAATAATGAAGAGAAAAAGTTGTCATGTTTGAGAAGTTAGCAGAAACCAATCACTATTTATAAGCAAAAACAGTCCAAAACAGTTAACAAAACAAATATGTCAGTGGATTTTGATGTGAGAGGACAAGAGGGAAGAAAGTTTTAGTTTGAAATCTCATTTCTGACGGGACCCATTCACTGCAGAGGATCCACTGGTGAGTAAGAGGGTTGGCATGCTAAATGTCTTCATATCTGTTCCTATGAAGAAACAAACTCTACATCTTGAATGGCCTGAGGATGAGTACATTTTCAGCAAATCTTCATTTTTTGGGAGAACTAGTCTTTTAAAGAGAATAGCTCACCCAACATCATGTACTCCTCATGTTGGTGCGTTTATGACTTTTTGTCTTTTGTGGAACACAAAGTAAGATATTTTTAGAAGCTGCATATAATCAAACAGTTCTTCAAAATATCTGCTTTTGTGTTTTGCAGAAGAAACAAAGTCATACAGGTTTGGAACGACATGAGGATTGAGAAAGATCTCTGTTCTAGCTCTTATAAAAACGGTACAGTGTTTTGAAATTGAACATGGTATTGAATAACCACCATGGTATTTTTAATTGGCTTCTCTTTGGTGTATCTGTTTTCATTTGTTAACTTTGGCACATACACCCTTATAACCTTCAAATATATATTGTCTGATTATACATGCCCACAAGTGCTTTTGTTCAAAGCGCTGTATGTGTGTGTGTGTGTGTGTGCTAGCAGCCGGAGTGGTGGCAGCCTGTTAGCATTCTGCCTTGATGACTCCATCAGCCCAGTCTCAAGGTAGCTGTCAATCAGAATGCATCATTTAATTCAACAGCACTCCAAGGACTTTTCCTCCTGCAATGCCCATGACAGCACGACTACGGCTCTATTCACTGATGTGCACAGTTGTATTTGCAATGTTCTAATAATTAGAGTGAGCGAGAGAGAGGATGTGGAGAGGTGAAGGAAAAAAAAACAGCAACAAGTCTCAGTACGCACACCGATGGTTCATTTTCGAGAGCGGCACTGGAAGAACAGGGCTTCTGCGGCACGGTGGCACGGCGCTAAATAACAGTGACAACGCTGTATTCATGCTCTTTGGAGAGACGTGAATTCATTCTCAGCTCGCTCTAATTAGATTAATGGTGTTGTGGCATACAAAGTGGGCCCACTTCACATTAGATAGCGTACGAATGAAGACAAACACTTATTTCAATTCCAGGCAGAGAAAAGCAGTGGCCAGGGTAGTTAGCATAGCCCTTTATGGTGCAATGAGATGTTAATTGTCTGCCATTACCTCTAAACTGCTTGCTTGTTGTATTAATCACAGCGCTAATTGATGCAGAGATAGAAACGTAGCCACGGGCGAGAACGTGGAGGAGAGAGAGTTGTAGATGCTAGATAAAGGATTTATCGTCTGAACCATATGGAGATGGCATGGCTTTCAATACTTCTAAACATGCCTAGTAGTGCTGCTTTCCTTGATAAGTTCTGCGGTGAGGGATTTTTATTAATTTTTTACTAACACTTTTTAATTTAAGAGAAAGACACTTCAAAAGGGTGCTGAAGCATGAATACCAGATGCAATGTGTGTGTGTGTGTCCATATGTACTCAACACAGTGATGAACAACAGAGACATGAAGGAAACAAAGGGTCTTCGGTTATTAGAAATAACCTCATTTTTTATAAATCAGAATAACCTTTTATAGTGAATAATACAATTTGAAACAAAATGTGTTTTTTTCTTACAACAATATGAATGTGAATTATTACTACACTTAATATTTGTCAAACCACAGGGGTAATTTAAGTCAACTGCAAAAAGCTAAAAGGCAACTGAAACAGTAAACAAACTTAAAAGAAATAGTACCTACATAATGCGTATTATTAATAAACATTTTTCAACAGATTTTTAAACAGATTTGATTAATGTGATCCGTAAATTATGTCAGCCTTGAACAAAGAGGCATGACTTAAATATAAAAAAATTCAAGATAAAAAGTCAAGGTAAAAGTATATATATGCATAAAAATACAGTAACACTTTACAATAAATTTCTATTAATGTTAGTCAATATATAAACTAACATGCATAAAAAATGAACAATACATTTGTTACAGCATTTATTAATCTTTGTTAATGTTAGTTCATAAAAACACAGTCTAATGTTAACAAGCACAACCTTTGATTTTAATAATGCACTAGTAGATTTTGAAATTAGCATTAACTGAGATTAATGCTGAATAAGTATTGTTCATTCTCAGTTCATGTTAACTGATGTACTAATCTAATCTAATCTTAACTAATGAAATTTATTGTAAAGTGTTACAATAAAACACTTGTCTTTAAATTTTAAATTCTATCATCACTGTCATGTCACTTAAATGTAACTTAAAACTTCAATGACTTGCAGAAACTTCTTTTCCTGACAATACAGTAAAATGCATAGTTATCAATTTATGCAGTAACATTCACTGCAAAAAAGGCTTATCTAACTTAGTATTTTGTCTTGATTCCAGTTTCTAGAAATTCTTACATCAAGTTGCATTTATTAGATAAGCAAAATGACACAAGATATTTAGTTTTGTTTCTTGGGGGAACAAAAAATCTGAATTAAGTGCATTTTGCTTAAAACAAGGAAAATTATCTGCCAGTGGGGTAAGAAAAATAATTTTTAAGTGTAAATTTCTTAACCCACTGCCAGATAATTTTACTTGTTTTAAGAAAAAAATCACTTCACGTATATATATTTATATAATCTTACAGATACATTTTTATAAGTTGCATAATGCGCCTCTGTGTAATGGTCAAACAAAAGTAAGTTCAATGCACACAAGGCTTACAACCTCATTACTGTAGCAATCAGGGAAAGTCATGTAGCACTTCACAGACCAAACACATGGAACACAAGAGAGGAGGCACAGAGAGAACAGAAGCAGCAAAGAAAAACAGAGGGAGAAGATGGCTTTGTCATATGGAAGGGAGGAACAGTGAAAACAGATGAAAGAACCTGAAGTGAAGGAAGTGTTTAAAACAAGGCTGTGCACACCTCAGGGGGCACCAGTGGCCACCTGTGTGGGGGACGTGGGGTCCAACACCTCATGACTCCCTCCCTGCAGTCACCAACACCTGGCTGAAGGTATAATTCACATATTTAAATTTATGTTTGGATGAAGGCATATTCACCAAAAAAGAGCTAACATTAAGCTACATTTTAAATCTGAACTCTATAAGCATATTAATGTGTTACTCATATTTGGACTTCAAAAGACTCAGAAAAAAAACTCAGCATGGTTGACTTGGTCAATGCTCTTGAATTTCTTTCTATGTCTTTAAATATTCTCAAACAAGCCACCCAAATACATTGATGCCTCATACTTTCATGAAAGAAACCAATTTTAAATGCATACTGCGTGTCAAAATCAATTTTAAAGCACCTAAAAGAGTCACACCTAATCCTGGACACAAGAACTAGAGTGTGTTCACAAGGTCATGTTTTTAAAGCAACCTGATCCAGCTAAGCTGAGACTAACTACCTCAAACACACACAAAGCCTCACTTATGTCTTTACACATACAGCATATTTATGACCAGTCTTAAGTAGCACGGGTATATTTTTAGCAATAGCTAAAAATACATTGTAAGGGCCAAAGTTAAGTATAATTTTTCTTTTATGCCAAAAATCTTTAGGATATTAGGTAAAGATCATGTTCCATGAAGATATTTTGTATATTTCCTACCGTAAACAAATCTAAACTTCATTTTTAATTAGTAATATGCATTGCTAAGAACTTCATTTGGACAATTTTAAAGGCGATTTTCTCAATATTTTGACCCTATCAATGGAAAGCTTATTTATTCAGCTTTCAGAAGATATATAAACTTCAATTTCAAAAAATTGGTCACAGGGTCACATTTAACAGCCGGATCCAGTCAACCTAGTAAAAACAAATATCTTACTATTATTATTAAAAAATTGACACCGAAATGGTGTTCCTCCAACAAAATGAATGAGTTTAAAATCCCTCCAGCACCCAGGACATGTTGTTTTTCAAACAGTTTGTCCACAGTGTCGCTGTTCAACTACGCAGGTGTCTGGAGTTTCCTGGACTTGTCTTTAATATGTCTTTTTGTCCCTGTCAAATCACCCTGAATTCACTGCTGTTGATGATAATAATAGTGTTGGGTGTCCATTGATTTGCCGCGGCCCCTTATTGTGAGCTAACACCAGAAGACACTCATCTCTCCCTTTAATTAGGCCCTGGACCAGTTTCTTTTTTGATGTAGTTACTCTGTGGATACAGACAGCCAATGCCTTTGTTAGCGCCCTTGGCTTTGGCCTTTGAAAAGACAGGTTCTGACAACTTATTTGCAAAAGAGACTAAAGGAAATGAAATGTCTTACAAAAAGGATCTGAAAGGCATTTTACAGCGCTTTTGCTCATTATCCACTTTGTAAAGTCATGGAAAACAACTTCTCTCTTTGGTTAATCTCCAGGTGAGGGCATCTGAAGATGCTACTTAACACTGATACTGGAAACTGTAGCAAAACAGGCGCAGTGATTGCAAAAGAATGCGACAAAAATGAAATTATACACAAATTACAAAACTAAAAAAGCAAACACACAAAAAGGAAGGTAAAGTCATCCAGAAAATAGAGAAAAAAGCGTGTGGCCAGTGCTCAGCGTCTTCGTGAGTTCCCAGTCATTTTTTTCCTTATCCACGGGAGTCTAATTACCTAAGCACTGCTGCCCGCTTTCAATCAGAGTTAGCGAAAATGACATACTCCTTTGTTCCTTTCTCATATCACACATGATGCACTGTCATTCTTCTCGCCACTGAGCCTAGAGTAGTATCTTTCCCAGGCTGCCATCTGTCCCTGGCGTGGCCCACTTATGTGGGAGACCATAATTCTCCCCCGTCATGGTGGCTGCACATATTTCATGCTTGCTCCTGGCTTTCTTTATGCCAACTATTAGCAGCTTTGAGGACTTTGGGTCAGCTTAATAATCATTTAAAGGTTTGTTAGGCACTGACCCTGCAAAATGGCCCCCCAGATTGAAAAGTTATTCACCATGTCCTTTATCGAGTGTATCTTCACAATGCTTTTTGTTTTCATTAAGGATGCTTCGTTTTTTTTTTTGTTTGTTTTTTTTTTTTGTTTTTTGTTTTTAAAGATGCTATCAGATTTGTGATGTTCAAAATAAATCTTAAGCATGTTAAGCAGTGATCAAGCTGTAATTGCATTATTATATTTAATTTAGGCACAATAGTCACTAATTCAAATTATTTTGAATTAGAATTATGCCTTGTGAAAACAACTAGTCTCTCTCAATCAGTGACAGTCATTAGTGTTTGGCAGAAACTTTATTTAAAAAAAAAAAAACTTTTTAACTACAAATGATTGTCTTGCACCAGCTATGTGATGTGCAACAACTTGTTTTCACAATAAAAAAAAGTCACATTTAGCTCTTCGCCTGTGTACTTCAGTTCAAAAAGGTAGGGTAGGGCAACTTTGCGCGTTCACTTTGTAAACACTAGGTCGCCTACGTCATGCGTGACCTTTCTAACATGACAATGTATGTGTGAAGTCGTGGACGCAGACCTCGTGCAAGATAAGAATTTGTAGTTTCAAAATAAAATACACTTTATAAAATGAACAATCGTTTTGGTAGATAAGATCCTTATTCCTTGGCTGGGATCATGTAGAGCCCTTTGAAGCTGCACTGAAACTGCATTTTGGAGCTTCAACCATTGATCCCCATTAAAGTCCACTATATGGAGAAAAATCCTGGAATGTTTTCCTCAAAAACCTTCATTTATTTTCACCTGAAGAAAGAAAGACATGAACATTTTGGATGACATGGGGGAGTAAATTATCATCATCATCATTATCATCAGCTGCTTATCCGGAGCCGGGTCGCGGGGGCAGCAGTCTCAGCAAAGAGCTCCAGACTTCCCTCTTCTCCAGACACATCCTCCAGCTCCTCCGGGGGAACCCCAAGGTGTTGCCAGGCAAGCTGAGAGACATAGTCCCTTCCTCCTGTGTGACAGAGCTCCTCACCCTATCTCTAAGGGTGTGCCCTGCCACCCTATGAAGGAAGCTTATTTTTGGCCGCTTGTATCCGAGATCTTGTTCTTTCAGTCATAACCCAAAGCTCATGACCATAGGTGAGGGTAGGAACGTAGGTTGACTGGTAAATCGAGAGCTTCACCTTTAGGCTCAGCTCCTTCTTCACCACAACAGAACAGTACATCAACCTCATTACTGCTGCCGCTGCACCAATCCGTCTGTCAATCTCACGCTCCATCCTTCCCTCACTCGTGAACAAGATCCCAAGATACTTAAACTCCTCCACCTAGGGCAAAAACTCTCCCCCAACCTGGAGAATGCAAACCACCCTTTTCCGATCAAGCACCATGGCCTTGGACTTAGAGGTGCTGACTCTCATCACTGCTACGTCACACTCGACTGCAAACCGTCCCAGTGCATGACAACACCATCTGCAAATAACAGAGATGAAATCCTGTGGTTCCTGAACCAGACCCCCTCCGGCCCCTGGTTGCACCTAGAAATTCTATGAAAATAATGAACAGAACCGGTGACAAAGAGCAGCCCTGCCGGAGTTCAATGTGCACCGGAAACAGGTCTGACTTTCTGCCGGCAATGCGGACCAAGCTCCTGCTCCGGTCGTACAGAGACCGGACAGCCCTCAACAGAGTGCCTCGGATCCTATACTCCCAGAGCACCCCCCACAGAATGCTACGAGGGACACGATCGAACGCCTTCTCCAGATACACAAAGCACATGTGGACTGGTCGGACAAACTCCAACAAACCCTTGAGCACCCTAGTGAGGGTATAAAGCTGGTCCAGTGTTCCACGGCCCTGACGAAAACCCACATTGGTCCTCCTGAATCCTCCTGAGGTTTGACCATTGGCCGGCTTCTCCTCTCCAGTACCCTGGCATAGACTTTTCTGGGGAGGCTGAAGAGTGTGATCCCCCTATAGTTGGAACACACTATAGGGGGATCACACTCCCCATTTTTAAAGAGGGAGACCACCACCCCAGTTGCCCAGTGTAGAGGCACTGTCCCTGACCTGCACACGATGTTACAGAGGCGTGTCAGCCAAGACAGCCCCATCACATCCAGAGACTTGAGGTACTCAGGGCGAATCTCATCCAACCCCAATGCTCTGCCACTGCGGAGCTTGCAGACTAACTCAGTGACTTTAGTCTGAGAAATGGATGAGTCAACCCCCAGGTCCTCCATCTCTGCTTCCTCAACTGAAGGCGTATCAGTGGGGTTGAGAAGATCCTCAAAGTACTCCTTCCACCATCCTATAACATCCATAGTTGAGGTCAACAGCTCCCCACTTCCACTATAAACAGTGTTGGTGAAGAACTGCCTCCCCTTCCTGAGGTGCCGGACGGTTTGCCAGAATCTCTTTGGGGCCGACCGACAGTCCTCTTTCATGGTCTCCCATGGAAATGAGATTTTAATTTTAATTCCATTTATTTTAATTGAATCCATTAATTATTTTAAATTTGGACCTAAAAATGCCAATTTGCCTTGGCTTCATTTCTTTGCCTTGAACTCATTATAACAATTTTGTCATTTTATATTGGTTATCTCAAACTACTGAAAACATTACAAGAATAATGACAAAAATGGCAAGGCGGCACATTAAAAGTACTATTTGTAGACCTCAAGATTCAGCACATGAAACAAACTGGAAATAAACAGATCATTACAATAAAGAAACACATCCTGATATCACAAAACTCAAATTACTAGTGTGTGCTGGGAAAAGGGGTGAATAAGACTAAACTACTAAAAGATTTTTTAAATTAGGTCCTTTCTGAACTCCAAAAACACCAAACCAACAAGTACTTGCTGCACTTGTGGTCTCAACTTAAAAAAAATTTGAGTACTACATAATAAAAAAAACGCTGCATCAAGTTGCATTAGTTATGTCCCCGAAAGCTGTAAGCTGCAAAAAACCAAAGTAAATCCTAAAACTACATTAATAAAAAAAAAAACTCTTCAGTTATTACTTAGCATTATTCACTCACACAATACACAAAATGCGCAATCAATAGATTGAATGGAAAGCCTACCAGCGGGTGGCAGCCTGATACATGTGAATCATAGATGGCTCTGTTTGTGTCTGCATGACTGGGTGAAAGTCATGGTCTTATCATAACTCATATTTAATGCAAGGAAGGGTGAGAGTTCAGACCTTGTCCTCATTACATGGCCCTCGTGACCTTTAGCATGTTGCCCATCACTCTTGGACATTGCATCATCCTCCCCAGCTGTCCGGCTGTTGTATATATAGCTGGTGCGGACACCCTTCATACAATTCAGGAGAGGACTAGGAAGTTCCATCATAAAACCAATCAGGGAAACCACACTGGGGACCGTAAATCACAGATTTTTGAGGAGCACTTGAAGGTCTGGGAAGTGCACATTTCCCCATTATACTTCACAGGAAGCCCCACACTCTCCTCCTGAACCCAGGTCACATGGGGTCACAACCTTGGGAAGGCTATTGTACATATGCAACCATGGCAACCACGGCATAAGAAACACAACAGTGTCCCCCATCCACACACTACAACAAGAACTCATATGCATAGATGCACAATGTGGACTAAGTCGGCTGTAAAAACAGAAAATGATAAGATAATGTCCTCTCATATCTGATTTGATAGGCTTTACAATTACATCGAAATCATAAAATCATCTTAGTGCTATAAAACACTGAAATAAAGTTTAGATTAAAGTGCTACCTTTTTTCTGTCTTTATTAGTTTTTTTGTAGCTTACTAAAATTAAGGTTAAACCACTGATGTCACATGGACTATTTTAACAATGTCCTTACTATCTTTCTAGGTCTTCAACATGGTAGCTGCGCTGATGTCTATGCAGGGTCAGAAAGCTGTTGGATTTCATCAAAAATATCTTAATTTGTGCTCCACAGACGAACAAAGGTCTTATGGGTTTGGAACCACATGAGGGTGATTAATTAATAACAGAATTTTCATTTTTGGCTGAACTATCCCTTCAAATAAATCTGACTTAACTATAAGTGTTCAGGTTGAAATTTCAGGAGGACAGCAAGGATCCCAAAACTGACAGGTAAACTGCTGTAAGGCTGTACAAGTGACACAACAAAAGCAACAGCAGGGTTGACAGGACTCAAGGTCTCATTCGATATCCAACCTGAGACGTCTGACAACACAGACTCTGGCCAGCTCTTGTGTTCCTACTATATGGCAGCTGGGCATGGTGCCACTGTTATACCAGGTAAACATGTCATAACACCGGCCTCAAAAAACAAGGCTTTTTGGCTTTTCTGTTTGAGATTCGTGAACATGAACACAGCAGGCTGATTAGAATGAGAGTGGTGGAAAACGAGAGTGCAGGTCAGGCTGGCAGCGCTGTAATTTTATGGCCTGCTATTTAGTAGACGTTTTTAACCAAAGTGACATTCAGTGCACTAATGGCAGGGACAGGGTACCCATAGAACAACCTAGTGTTGTGTGCCTTGCTCGAGGGCACAATGATGATATGGTTCACAAGGTACCTCTCAGTTCATAGGTCACCCACACCCTGGACTAAACCTACAATCTTTGGTTAAGCAGCACAGAGGCTCAGACACCACGTGTGGTCAACACTGAAGCCAAAAAAAATACTAATCTGAAATATTAGTTTATATACAGGTCCTTCTCAAAAAATTAGCATATTGTGATAAAGTTCATTATTTTCTGTAATGTACTGATAAACATTAGACTTTCATATATTTTAGATTCATTACACACAACTCGAAGTAGTTCAAGCCTTTTATTGTTTTAATATTGATGATTTTGGCATACAGCTCATGAAAACCCAAAATTCCTATCTCAAAAAATTAGCATATTTCATCCGACCAATAAAAGAAAAGTGTTTTTAATACAAAAAAAGTCAACCTTCAAATAATTATGTTCAGTTATGCACTCAATACTTGGTCGGGAATCCTTTTGCAGAAATGACTGCTTCAATGCGGCGTGGCATGGAGGCAATCAGCCTGTGGCACTGCTGAGGTGTTATGGAGGCCCAGGATGCTTCGATAGCGGCCTTAAGCTCATCCAGAGTGTTGGGTCTTGCGTCTCTCAACTTTCTCTTCACAATATCCCACAGATTCTCTATGGGGTTCAGGTCAGGAGAGTTGGCAGACCAATTGAGCACAGTAATACCATGGTCAGTAAACCATTTACCAGTGGTTTTGGCACTGTGAGCAGGTGCCAGGTCGTGCTGAAAAATGAAATCTTCATCTCCATAAAGCTTTTCAGCAGATGGAAGCATGAAGTGCTCCAAAATCTCCTGATAGCTAGCTGCATTGACCCTGCCCTTGATAAAACACAGTGGACCAACACCAGCAGCTGACATGGCACCCCAGACCATCACTGACTGTGGGTACTTGACACTGGACTTCAGGCATTTTGGCATTTCCCTCTCCCCAGTCTTCCTCCATACTCTGGCACCTTGATTTCCGAATGACATGCAAAATTTGCTTTCATCCGAAAAAAGTACTTTGGACCACTGAGCAACAGTCCAGTGCTGCTTCTCTGTAGCCCAGGTCAGGCGCTTCTGCCGCTGTTTCTGGTTCAAAAGTGGCTTGACCTGGGGAATGCGGCACCTGTAGCCCATTTCCTGCACACGCCTGTACACGGTGGCTCTGGATGTTTCTACTCCAGACTCAGTCCACTGCTTCCGCAGGTCCCCCAAGGTCTAGAATCGGTCCTTCTCCACAATCTTCCTCAGGGTCCGGTCACCTCTTCTTGTTGTGCAGCGTTTTCTGCCACACTTTTTCCTTCCCACAGACCTCTTGCTTGAGGGTGTCAATGATGGCCTTCTGGACAGCAGTCAGGTCGGCAGTCTTACCCATGATTGTGGTTTTGAGTAATGAACCAGGCTGGGAGTTTTTAAAAGCCTCAGGAATCTTTTGCAGGTGTTTAGAGTTAATTAGTTGATTCAGATGATTAGGTTAATAGCTCGTTTAGAGAAACTTTTCATGATATGCTAATTTTTTGAGATAGGAATTTTGGGTTTTCATGAGCTGTATGCCAAAATCATCAATATTAAAACAATAAAAGGCTTGAACTACTTCGGGTTGTGTGTAATGAATCTAAAATATATGAAAGTCTAATGCTTATCAGCACATTACAGAAAATAATGAACTTTATCACAATATGCTAATTTTTTGAGAAGGACCTGTATATATATATATATATATATATATATATATATATATATATATATATATATATATATATTTATTTTTTTTTTTTAATTATTATTTTTTTTACAGTGCCTTGCTATCTATAAGCCATGCTTGCTGTGTGCTTAGGGTCATTGTCTTGTTGGAACGTGAACCTTCTGCCCAGTCTGAGGTTCTGAATTCTCTGGACTGAGTTTTCATTAAAGCTATCTCTGTATTTTGCTGTGTTGAGCTTTTCTTCTACTCAAGACAAGTTCCTCAGTCCCTGTCGCTGAAAAACAGCCCCACAGCATGAGGCTGCTACCAGCACACTTTACTTTTGTGATGGTACTCTCCACGTGTTTGGCAGTGGCAGGTTTCCTCCATACATGATGCTTGGAATTAAGATTCATCAGACCAAATAAATCTTGTTTCTCTCTGTCTGAGGGAGCTTTAGATGCTTTTTTTTGCTATTTATTATTATTATTATTATTATTATTATTTCAAATTCTGGAGTATTGCATTGATGTTTGTCCTTCTGAAGATTTTTCCATATTATCATGGAGCTCAACTAGAGTGACCATCAGGATCTTGGTCACCACTTTAACCAGAGTCCTTCTCCATCAGTTGCTCAGTTTGGCCAGGAAGCCAGCTCTAGGAGAGTCCTAGTTGTTTCAACTTCTTCCATTAAGGGTAAAGGGGACTACATGCTTCTGTGAACCTTCAATGCAGCAGAATTTTTTCTCTACAGGCAGTTTTTTTTTCTACATCAGGGCTTGGTTTTTGCTCTGATATGCATTTTTAGCTGTTAGACCTTTGCATTAAGATGTTTTTTCTTTCCAATCATACCCATTCAATTGAATTTGTTACAGGTTAACTTTACTCGAAGTGTAGTAATATCTACAAGCGATATGAATGCTCCTGAGCTAAATTTAAACTGTCCCAGATAAAGGTATGAATACTTACGCAATGGAATCATTTCAGTTTTTAATTTTTCATAAATGTGCAAAGATGTTTAAAAAACTGTTCTTTGCTTTGCCATTATGGTTAAGGTAGTGTAGAATGATGTGGGGAAAAAAGTAATTTAAAACAGTTCAACATACAGCAGCAACATAAAAAAATGTAAAAAAAAAATAAAAAAATGCCTTTTGCAAGGCATTGTATTCCTGTGATGACAAAGCTGACTTTTCAGCAGCCATTACTCCAATCTTCAGCATCACCTGATCATTCAGATTAGCTAATTTGGTGCTCAAAAACATTTTTTTTTTTTTTATCAATGCTAAAAACAGTTTTTTTTTAATCAGTCAAAAGAACTTATTTGAAACAAATATTTCTTTAACATTATACATGCATTTACTGTCATCTTTGATCAACTTAATGCCTCACTGCTAAATAAAAGCATTAATTTCTTTTCAAATATTTTCAAATCTTACTGACTTCAAACTTTTCAACAGAAGTGTGTGTAAACATATAGTTAACCAAAAAAAATTATATACACACATATTTTTGTGTTTCTTGTAAAAATAAAACATACAAACAGTTTCTAGCATGACTCAAACATGGAAAAACTACAAAATACTTTCACCCTTTGTCTTTCTCTTTTAATTTTTCTGTTCCTCTTTCAATATATGTATTAAAATGCATGGTATCAAAAGTTGCTTTTTTATGACTTCTGTTCCAGTTTGACAGGCTAACACCCATGGAGGCCATGCCAAATGTGCCTAGAAATAACACCGGGCCTCCCTACTGTCTCTGAGATTGCCCACCTAGGAGCCTGGCACACACCATGGTGCACGCAAAAACCCTGGTGGATTATACTCATGTAGCATATTTCATAATGCAATGCAGTCTCCCAGCTTTCCTCCTCTATCTGCCCTCATTGTCCCAGTCGGCTGCCGTTGGGCAGGCGCAAATAATTGCTCTGGCTGCTTCTGCGCCCCACCTCACTGGTTCCAGACGGGTATATCCGAAACACGAGTCATTAATAACAATGACACAAAGCGTTACTACATAAACACTTAGCGAATGGCGGGCGCTGCGCGCCACACACCTCCACCACTCTCCTGTTCCCCTGTAATCAGAGCAGTGAGGTAATGAATGTGGAAGATAACCCCTCCGCTGGGCGGAAGGGGAGATAAAGTCGAAAGTGATTAAGAAGAGGCGGGAGGTGAAGAGGAGGTGGTTGGAGACGCTGCTACGGGGTCCTGACAAAAGGTGCAGGTGTAGCAGTATATTCTGGACAGGAGCTGGTCTGACAGGTGACCACAAAACTACCGAACAAGCAGGTAATTACCCGACCAAGGTAATTTACTGGACTAAGTGCCACTTTTGCCGCCCTGTTGGTGTGACTGTGTGCAATTATGCACAGAGGTCTAACAATGGAACATGTGTGCCATTCATGAGGTGGGCTGAGCCGACCAGCCCGAGACCACCAAAGACACACATGCGTCACGTCAACTGTGGACACAAAGAATGACAGAGACAAATGAATGCTCAAAATGAAAGGAAAGTGTTGACTGTGACTTCAAACATTAATTTACGCTGGTGTAAGAAAGTTATTATGATGCCTAGAATAATGGCAATTTCAAAACAAGAACATCTTATGGGAAATCTGCATCTTTAAGACAACTTCAACAACTATCTGATGACTATTTTTATTTTTAAATATCACATCATTTTACCTGATATGAGCCATGATGAGTATTCATATGCATCTGTGATGCTTTGTTTCATATAACAGATCTCATCATTTCTAAGACACACATTAATGCCTCCTTTATGACAAACTTGAATGATCATTTACATATTTTCTCTTTTTAGAGTTTTAGACTTGAAAATACAATGCTAACTGAAACACATACAGAATGAAACACCTGTCTTTCATCTCAGCCACCTATAAATCTGGGGTAAACAGCTGACATCCCTCCTTAAAGAAACTTTTAAAGAAAAAGAAAGATTATATGATGTTTACTGGAAACAGCTGTAAAGCTACCAATCAATCTGGTCCAACATTTTAATTCACTGTATATATATATATATATATATACACACACACACATACACACACACACACACACACTCAAACAAACATACACATACATGTAAAGCTGCATCTGTTGCTGAATGGGCATGTGCTCTTCAAATACTACTTTTTTTTCTCCGTCCATGTTTTAATAGCAATCAGGATCCAATCAAGATCGTTTCTTTAAAACCCACATTAATTTATGTTTGATGTCAGTGATTCAAATAATACATTTAAAATCATACCCAACAGCACAGCGAGCGCAAATGATAAAAGCTTGTGTGAAAAAACGCACCTCCCTGCCCATACAATCATTTCAGCAATAATGCAATATTGAGGAATAAAAGGCCCTAATAAATGAGTTGGAGTTGTCCGCTTCCTGACGCAGTCTCTACCCTGTGCGCGAAGACATCATTATGCTGAGACAAATGAGAGCGCGTATGTGTACGCGGGTGCGTGCGGATGTGTGCGCACGAGTGTGTTTGTGTGGACGGGAGTCTTAAGAGCTCACTCAGAATTCACATCCATCTAGACGAGCGGCGGGCTGATAATAAACGCCCCTCAGCCTGATGATGGCTTAATTACCAGTGTAAAGAAAGTGTTTAATCTCTGACCCGTTTCATGTTCTCGCCACTCTCTTTCTCTAGGAGTGTGTGTGCGCGTGTAAAAGACACTGCTGCGTCCCACTCGTAGAGAGACCCCTGCCGTCTGCCAGCGGCCTGTAGGGTGCAATTAGAAACCACTAAATGAAGTTGACTATACGGTTTCATTTTTCGCTTTCTTATTCTCCACCCCCTCCTCCTCTTCAGTCTGCGTAATTAACATGGAAAACTATGCGTTGTGCCAGAGACAAAAGTCTACAATCTTAAAACAGCTGCTGCAAATAAGGAAAAAATGGTTTTATTTTCATGTTCACATATTAAAACTACATTATCCTCATTTCATGTGCACTGCCATGAAAAGATATTACCTTTTGAGGTACAACTCAAAAGATATATACCCTTTAGTTCAGTTCCAGAACAAAAATTTACAGTTAATTTACTCACCCCCTTGTCATCCAAGATGTTCATGTCTTTCTTTCTTCAGCTGAACAATTTATACACTTTTTCACGACAGATACTTGTTTTGTACTGTGTGCACTCCGGTTCAAGACAGTCTCATTTTCCCCATCTCATTTTCTCCTCCAACTTCAAAATCATCCTACATCACTGTTTTACCTGTTTTTGTAAAGGGTGTTTGACCTTCTTTGCATGTTCTCTTTGTAAACACTGGGTTGCTACTTCTGCAGGAATGTAGGATGATTTTGAAGTCATTATCTTTGCGCACAAAGAGTATTCTTGTAGCTTCATTAAATTACGGTTGAACCACTGATGTCACACGGACTATTTTAACAATGTCTCTACTACCTTTCTGGGCTTTGAATGTGATTTAAAGCTCTCGAATTTCATCAAAAATATCTTAATTTGTAATACAAAGATGAACAAAGGTCTTATGGGTTTAAAACGACATGAGGGTGAGTAATTGATGACAGAATTTCCATTTTTGGATGAATTATCACTTTAACTTTTATTGTATGGACAAAAACAACCAAAAGACAATTTTCAAAATATGTAACATGTACAGGTTTGAAACACTGGGGTGAGTAAGTGATCACAGAATTTGTGTGAATTGTACCATTAAAGTACTAATAAGAGTCCTTCAAGGGTGGACAGAAGTACCTTTTAAGCGTACCAGCCAAGCAACCCCAGTTGTTGTACCCCTACAAAAGTGCTACTTTACTTAACTGCCTTTAAAAACCACTCACCTGGAATCTCAAAGCTCTGATATACTGTACTTCAAGTGGAATCGTTGTGAATTATTGTGACATCATTGTTAACAAAGCTGAGAGGAAAGCATGTGGCACATATTAACATATTCATCTAAATGCCACTCCCAGCAGTATGGGTGGCGTTAGGATGTTTGCTAACAGTAAACCACTGCTCAGGTATTTCAAACATCTTTTTCCTTATAAGGTCGAAAAAGAACTTCGATGTGAGTACATCAGGGCCTTCATTTGTCCAGTTCCAGAGTGATATATGACACAGTGCTAACAAACCAGCCAGCCCCATTAACAGTCGTCTGGAGGCTCCAAGGACCACTAAATCCCTGCGTCTCAGCTACACAAACAAAGTCAATCCACCTGAGACGGCGGGGGACAGGATGCCGAGCTACTTATAGCAACCTGAGAGCCGCAAACAAGAATGGCAGGAAAGCTGCTCGGGCCCAGACGCTTTGAAGTGCCCTACCGCTAAACTAGTCTGATCGGACAGGACAGCATCTTTGAAGGCAGGTTATCCTCAACAGCCGCGTGTCCTGTTGTGAACGAATTGTTTCCTCTTTCAATTTGTCTTGATTTTTTTGCTGAAATTGACACTTGGCAATTGTTCTACTGGGTGAGGCCGGGTTCTGCTAAATGCGAGCCTCTACCGGTGACTGCGCTGTGTTTTCTAGTAGCGAGTCAGGTGCCTGGCCTGAAGTAGCGAATCAGTGCAGGTGACACTGCTGTGACACTCCAAAGGAATCTCCTGTGGGGTGACCTCCCGCTAACTGGCCATTTCCTCTATCCACTGGGTCATGACCTTTTCTGCATCGGCCAAGTGAAGCCATTAGTCATGGGAGTGAGGTCATTCTACAGGAACACTATACATCACGCTGTATATTAGAGACGTCAGCATTAATCTTTCTAATCTCTGTGGTTTTAATGATGGCCTTTGACTCTGACAAACTCACAGTTCATAAAGGTGTACAGGAACTTTCTCTGTAGGGTATGATGTGAAAGAGTTTCAGAGTTTTGCGCATCAAATGTGATTACAAACTTTGCGAGCTTGGGAAATGTGTGACGGGGCTAAAGCAGTTTTCCAGTAAATGCAAAAGCGCAAGTGTATAAAGCGGCAAAGGAAGACATGCTCTGGTTGTTGAGAGCGCAACGTGACCCCTTGTGTGCACAATCAGAAGCATGATTTTTTTTATAATTCACATTTACAGTGTACACTTAGTAGAAGTGGCACATAATAACGCAGACAAACAAGTCTGTCCTCTGGCACTGATAAGATTTGCAAAGCATCACTTGTGTAATCTGAGAGCAAGGAACAGGAAGTTCACAGATAATCCTTGAATCTGAACATTCAATGATCTCAAAACTCTTTTGATACAGTATGCCTACTGCTAACTTTGACTTAACTGAAACGCAGTACTAAAATATGTTTTGAAACCATGCTGAATTAGCCGTGGCAATAATAAATGTTTTGTCACTGACAAAACTAGCAGGTTGTCTGATTACCAATATGAAATACCAACCTTAATTTGACATTTTATCTGGATTTGCCCAGGAAGGATTCATGCAGCTTCTCTCCTGTGTATTGTATTACCCACTTGAATTCTGATATAAATCATATTTGTTTTATTACCACAGCCAATGAAATCAAGGCTCAAACCATCATTGTGATTAATGAAAGCGACGCCCTTTTCCTGTGGGTGAAGAGAGGGCATCCTCATCCAACTGGCCCATCCTTACTTTCCTTTTCCAAATAAACACAGCAATGTCAACCGTCGAAGCACATTTAGTTTTGACCCGAGGGCCGCAAGATATTCTTAGCTCACTGATCAAGCTCCAAGCACTCATTGAAATCGCTCTTTTGCCATGGTGGGGGACGAGTGCGGAGCTGCACGTTGGCCTACCCCGAACAGGAAATTCCAGCGCTCTCCCTAGCCTCTGAACACAATACTACTCAAAACACACAAGATGAAGGCAGAGAGCAGGAGCAGGCCAGAAAGTTGTTCTGTCTCTGTAGATATCCCTCTTTCAAGCTCTAATCATCCTTCTCAAATAGGGGACGAATATGCATTATGTAACTGAGACAGGAAAGGAAAGCCAAAACACACAGAAACAAAGTGTAAAGAACAATCGAGCTTTGATACAGGTCGTGGAGATTCGTTTTGCAGGCTGAGTCAGCATGAAAGGGCCGCGGAAAGCATTTCGCCTCTGGGTTGACCGTCGATAAGAGCATTTGATGGGATTTGAGAAAATGATAATCCCCGGTCCGTGACTATAACCTTTCTCTTTCAATGCGCTCTTGAGGTGGGATGGGCTCACCTTTAAAAGTTAACATTTACAAATACAGTACATTTCCTGCTGTAAGTGCTGGCAAATCAGTTCAATCAATTAATTAATCTGAGAACCCTGCGCAGGGGACGACAGTAGTCTCACAACAGGGTACGTGGCTGAATAGGATTAATGGGTCGCTGTTCCTCATCGTTCGGTTCAACTTGTATGCATCCAGTCAAATTAATATGAATTTGGGTGTCCATTAACCAGCCTCATGATGCTCGTGAACCCGCTTTCCGCGTATTGACCTAAACGCACAGCGTGTTACGGTACTGTGAAAGGAGAATGGGCGGCTGAGCCAAATGAACAGAGAAGCCTCCGTATTCTGCACTTTTATCAAAGAGTTACTGCTGTGCTCAAGTCAATAGAAAAAGCCCCAAGACTTTTTGCACGGGGTCTACCGCACTTTTAGGGAGCGATCGAATGTAATGCGTACAATTACTTGTGTCTTCTGAATGGAGCATTTCAGCATGCCAGAATTCCCCACCACCCCCTTTTTGATCTTCCTCAATTTTAGCACATCCTCCCTTTTTCCTGGAATTAACTGATAACACGTCCATAGACTGTGAGCGGTCAATCAATACTTGTCATTCACAATGTCAGAAAGAAGTATAAATCTGGTGACAACTCGCAAAAAAGATCTAGGTAAAAAAGTACTGCTTGGCAGAATGACGGAACTTGTGTGGAAAGGGTCTCCTTCATTACATGCAAAATTATTAATGTAATGTTAACTTCTTATTCTAGTGTGGTCGCATACAGGGAATGAGGAAGAAACACCCTTATTCCCACACAAATTAACGCTGCAAAGCCAGAAAGAAATTTGAAATGCCTCTCGGGCATGCAAGTGCAGTTCTCTGCATTTCTTTGAATAGGAAAACATCAAATTCTCCAGAACTGCTTACGATTTCATATTTGACAACAACAGTCTCATAAAGCTTGTTTCTTATGTTCAAATACAGCTAAAAAAAGATGATCAAAAGTTTTTGATTATGGCTTTTAAACAATTAATCGCGATTAATCACATCCAAAATAAAAGTTTATGTTTACATACTATATGTGTTTACTTTGTATATTTATTATGTACATATAAATACACACACATACATGTATACATAAAAAAAAAAATAATAATAATAATAATAATTATATATATATATATATATATATATATATATATATATTTATACCTGTATACAATTTAGATTATAAAAAATATAAATATTTTAGATATAAATCGAAAATATTTTTCCTTAATATATACATGCATGTTTGTGTATTTATATATACATAATAAATATACACAGTACACAAATATATAGTATGTAAACAAACTTTTATTTTGGATGCAATTAATCGTGATTAATCGTT
This sequence comes from Cirrhinus molitorella, assembly GCA_033026305.1. Taxonomy (NCBI): domain Eukaryota; kingdom Metazoa; phylum Chordata; class Actinopteri; order Cypriniformes; family Cyprinidae; genus Cirrhinus; species Cirrhinus molitorella. Next base: position 18,286,160 of record CM065122.1, read on the forward strand.
TGACAGTACTATTTTTAAAACTAGACCAGCAAATGCTCATGGGGAGTCATGAGCGCAAGTTTGCTAACGCTGCCTGTTTCTATAGGAACCGAAGCTTCTAACGGTGACAACGATTACTAACCAACTAATTCTTTAATCTAGAAGGTGGGGCTTATTCGTCATTTTGGGTGTTGCACTTTCTCCCATTCATAACTAATAGGAGTGCACAGTCTTCCTATGAATAAAGTCTTTGAACAAACATGCAAGTGCGCACACTTTAACACCAAATGTAACCCGTAAGCCGGTTCGAATTACACACGTTATGAATAAAAAAAACTGCACTAGTGGCTCAGAACTATTAGTAATAGTAATAAATAATTAATAAACCAACTGTAAACAGACGCTAACAGAAGCCAGAGACGGTGAAGAAGAAACTCTTAAAACTCTTTTTTTTTTTTTTTTTTTTTATGTACTGTATCTCTAATGGGAACTGAATGTCTTCAGAAAAGTTTAGATGGTATTTTCTTTTCATATTACCTCTGTATCAAATTACCTGTCGATATATATTCTGATTAATAAAAAGGCACAGCACTAGTGCATTAACATATTTTTCAATATTTATCAGAGTTTCAGATTTTCATACAAAAATTTGAGACATGGAGATCCAGAGTATAAGCAAAATATATTACGTACACATTTTTTTTTACTTTCCACATCGCTGTGAAGGAATTTTGGCAGCCTGAAAACCCTCCAGTGGTGCTGAATTACAGCAATTCTGCAAAGACGAGTGAGCCAAAAGTCCTCCACAGCAAAGTGACAGATATATCTCCAATTATAAGAAGTGCTTGATTGCTATTGACGCTACTAAAGGGCAAAATAAACTCAGGGGGCAATTACTTTTTCAACACAGGGCCAATTATCATTTAAAAATGTAATTTTATATTTACTCAGGTTTTACCATATTATGTTTTGCATAAATATCTCCTTTGAGAGAATATCTCAAATGTTAAAATTCTCCTCAGTCCACAATGACACAAAGACCTTGAAAAGGGTTAATGGCCACAGACATTTGTGAAATGAGTAGGAGCTGTCTAGAGCCAGACAGACATAAAAGAACCCCAAAATCTGTGAGCCACCAGCTTTGCTACGGCCAAGTCAAAAGCATTAGTGAAACATCACAGGTCTAAAGACTAAGCCTATTGTGTGTAGCCTTTGATGGCATTGTTATGCTTGAGAAAGACAGGAGAGACATCTGCAGCACTCGAGGAGCTGAAGTTCTTCTCCACAGGCTCATGTCAGGTATAGTGTTGAGATGTTTACAGGGAGATTAATATATATGCTTTTTAAAAAAGAACTTGCATATGCGCTTTCTTCTCTTTTCATCGTTCCAGAAGCATGGTAAAATCTACCAACGATTCATTGGGCAACTTCTGACAGGTTTTGTGGTTTTTCATTTACATATAATTACACTTTAATAGGAGAGTGACAAGTGCAGGGACTGTTAAGTGGCAGACAGCACACAGGCTGTATGGGACCCCCTAAGATACAAGATGACAAGACGCAGCACTGGCTCCATCTCCTGCTAATTAAATGAATCAATTAAGAGACTATTGTTGCAACTGTGTAACTGATGTTCTATAGTGGCAATAACAGTCCCACTGGGAGCCCCTTCACTGCATTAAAACACTGTCCTCTACAACTCCATTTGATATCATTAGAAACACTTATTTGCGTCTCGCTGTCATGGCAGGGGAAGCGGCGAATTATGGAAATGCGGGTTGACCGCGACAGGGCCCAGTGTGAGACGGGATGGGTTCGCTTCCTGGACTCCGAGGAGGACTTGCACTTCTCAACTCGGAAGTTCCTCAAAGTTCCCTGATGAAAACAGATCCCGCCATCAGCGCATCTGCCGATTAGTCACTAGGTAAGGGTCACTCATTTGCATACCCTTCCCGCTATGCGACTCCGCTTTATGCGGATCAATTATCATATTAAATTTACCCTCCTCAGTTAAACTGATTAAGTTCCAAATTGTTTCCGATGGCCGTCATTAATCCTTAACACGGGCTAAGTGGCTTTGCCACAAATTTGATTGGGCTTGTGTATCAAGGGCCAATTAATGGCATAATAATTCTGAACCCTGTTTAATTTCCAGTGTCGGGATGCGGTATGAACATACACAATCCAATTGCCATTTAGTTAATGTACAATTTCAAACTCTCAGGATGATAATTGGGGTCTAAAGCAATGGCAGATGTGTGAGGTGACATTCATTCACACAAAATGAGGGCCAATTTTCTTCAGAATAGCTAGGAACGCCGCAAAAAGAGAGCGAGAGCAACAAAGTCATTCAACCTAGATGGCATTTTACAGTAATTCACTGCAAAACGAAATCCTTTATGAATGTGATTTCGGTTTCTAACAAAGGTTTATTCTTGCAATTATTTCGTTCGTCCACCATACAGGATGGAAGTAAAAATTTCATCACTTCATACCCACAGTCCACAAACATCATTTCAGCAAAGGGGGTCAAGGACATTACTCGACTGACACTAGCACGCAGACCCATACTGAGCCCGGCAAAATGTGAGGATTGGTGTCTGTCGAAAGCCTTTGAAAGCCTAAACTGTTTATCTAAACGGTTGAAGCCTGGCAGGACATGAGTGGGCTGCTCTGTCATGGCGTCTGGCCTGGCTGAACTCAGGTAGCCAACGGCAACATTGTAACACTGTCTCAGATCATTGGATGACTGGAGACTGTTGTCACAGTCTTGAGGAGTGAAACCTGACGACGGGAGTCAGATCGCTACACAAACACAGCAGGGCTGCTGACCACAGCAACTGGCCCGAAAATAATAAGTAGCCATTTAGCACACACTTATACCCAAAAAGATTTACAGTACACGTATCACAGGAATAAACCCCAGTAGCAATCTCGCTCAGCTCAGTGAATAACTGGAGAGTGTGTAAACGTAAATATCTCAGATTTATATATATAGTAAATATTTTGTTATATCTTTTCATGTGACAACACTTAAGAAATGACACTTTGCTTCAATGTAAAGTAGTGAGTGTACAGCTTGTGTAATATGAATTTGCTGTCCCCTGAAAAATAACTGAACACACAGCCATTAAAGGATTAGCTGACTTTTTCACTTTCAGAACAAAAATTTACAGATAATGTACTCACCCCCTTGTCATCAAAGATGTTCATGTCTTTCTTTCTTCAGTTGTAAAGAAATTGTTTTTTGAGGAAAACATTACATATGATATAATGGATATGAATGGTGCCCAAAGTTTGAACTTCCATAATGCAGTTTAAAAAAAAGACGATCAAACGCCCTTTACAAAAAAAAGGTAAAACACTGTTGTAGGGTGAATTTGAAGGTGAAGACAACTTTAAACTTTAAAATGCATCAAAAGAGCTCCTTTACACTACTTTACATTAAGCACTACTTTACATTGTAGCAAAGTGTCATTTCTTCAGTGTTGTCACATGAATAGATATAATACAATATTTACAAAAATGTGAGGGGTGTACTCACGTCTGTGAGATACTGTATATATTTATACACAAATACATACACTACCAGTCAAAAGTTTGGACACACCCTCTCATTTAATGTTTTTTCTTTATTTTCATGACTATTTACATTGTAGATTCTCACTGGAGACATCAAAACTATGAATGAACAAATATGGAACTATGTAGTAAACAAAAAAAGTGTGAAATAACTGAAAACATGTTTTATATTTTAGATTCTTCAAAATAGCCACCCTTTGCTTTGATTACTGCTTTGCACACTCTTGGCATTCTCTCGATGAGTTTCATGAGGTAGTCACCTGAAATGGTTTTCCAACAGTCTTAAAGGAGTTCCCAGAGATGCTAAGCACATGTTAGCCCTTTTGCCTTCACTGCTGGTTTAGTGTGCCTTCAGTTTTTGAATAAATTCCCAACAGTGTCACCAGCAAAGCACCCCCACACCATCACACCTCTTCCTCCATGCTTCATGATGGGAATCATGCATGTAGAGACCATCCGTTCACCTTTTCTGTGTCGCACAAAGACACGGCAGGTGGAACCAAAGATCTCAAATTTGGACTCATCAGACCAAAGCACAGATTTCCACTGGTCTAATGTCCATTTCTTGTGTTTCTAGGCCCAAACAAATCTCTTCTGCTTAGTAGTGTTTTTTTAGCAGCTATTTGACCATAAAGGTCTGATTCACGCAGTCTCCTCTGAACAGTTGATGTAGAGATGTGTCTACTAGAACTCTGTGTGGCATTAATCTGGGCTCTAATCTGAAGTGCTGTTAACTTGCAATTTCTGAGGCTGGTGACTCATGGACTTATTCTCTGCAGCAGAGGTAACTCTTGGTCTTCCTTTCCTGTGGCGGTCCTCATGCGCTTGATGGTTTTCGCAACTGCACTTGGGGACACATTCAAAGTTTTTGCAATTTGACTGTTTTTGACTGACCTTCAGTTCTTAAAGTAATGATGGACTGTCGTTTCTCTTTACTTAGATGATTGGTTCTTGCTATAATATGAATTCTAACAGTTGTCAAATAGGGCTGTCAACTGTGTGACTTACTTCTGCACAACACAACTGATGGTCCTAACCCCATTAAGAAGGCAAGAAATTTCACAAATGAACCCTGACAAGGGACACCTGTGAAGTGAAAATCATTTCAGGTGACTACATCATGAAGCTCATTGAGAAAAGGCAAAGGATTTGCAGCGCTGTCAACAAAGCAAAGGGTGGCTACTTTGAGGAATCTAAAATTCTTAGTACAAAAATAAAACCAATATTACAAAATATAACACTAAAAGTGTAGAAATCACTCATTTTTCTAAAGAAACATCGTCCAGCAGCAACACTAGCAAGTAAAGTTACAGCGGGAGTCATCTGAGTTTTAACAGACCCCCTAAAGCATGCGGTGAGTTTGGTGGAGGGTAACTGAGAATAAATGAGGGACGTGTCATGTGAGATGAGTCAATGACTCCATCGCGATATGACTGGTTATGTTTGGCTGTGATTGGTTCTTGCGATAAATCCCACCTCTTAAATGGCGTTAATTGAAGACTAATAAAAAAAAACAACCAACTAACACACTTAGATATAACCACTTTGTTACGTCAAAATAAGACTTGAAATGGCACCAAAACATGATCTGTGGGAGTTTTTAATCCGCTTGGTGAAATTTAAAGTAAATCTCTGTCTGTGACCAATATTTACATAGCTTTGATGAGCGATGATCCGAAAAATTCAAAAACAGTTGAAAGTTAACTATTAAAAAGAATAGCTGAACATAAAATGCACTGTTTAAATTGTTACTGCCTGGAGTTATTTTGGAATGAAATTAAAAATGCTTCAAAAATACTAACTTGATAAATAGAACATTGATTATATTGTTAATGTATAAATATAAAACAGATTTTTTCCCTTCTTTTTCTGATAGCGTAAGTAATGTTTATTTAATCCAAAAAAATGTGGGACATGAATTCACATTTAAAAAGGAAGAGGAAAAAACTACTTTAAGGATTTAGAAAATCACCACCGCATACCACTGATATACATATATATACACACATCATCTCACAACAATGTGAATATATGTGTACAATACTGTATATAAAATAGAAAGTACATAGCTATAAATTGAACATTTACAGAAAAGCTAAATATAGTATACAGGTAATATACCGTACCTGTATATAGTTACATCCTAGAATATATTCTGTATACATACTATATACACTATACAGAGGAGCTTTACAATTTTCAATGTCAGGGCACTGCTGGGAAGATTTAGTAATAATATAATGTTGTTTTGATGGTTTCCTCTGCACAAAATGTTCTATTGTTCATCTTTTTCATACTGTGCCCACACAAACACAAATCACTTGCTCTTTGCACCTTATGAATTCTAATTAAGTTGCTCTGCTGCATCTATGGGATTTGATCCCCAGCTGTGTAGCTTGGCTTTGGATATTACCCGACGTCCTTCACCAAAGCTCTCAGTAGAAGCTCTCTCTCTCTCTGCGCCTCTCTACCTCTCTTTATCAGTGCATCCTGTGCATTCTAGTGCCCACTTGTCAGATGGCGAGGCTAACCTCTGTTTCTGCACCCGCCAACTCACGCCATCCAGTGTCAGAGAATCAAATGAACCATTTCCACAGCACTGATGCCCCCATGACAGACAGGCCGAGGAGGCTAGGCGCATCAGCTCAGATGGCTCAATGGCTGACAGCAAGGTCAGGAGTGTTACGGCTTGGCTCAGACCGGGATGGGCAGCATTTGGCCGAGCTTACAGCCTCAAAGATGTCCATGATTTACCTGCACAAAGACGCAGCTGACTATGAAACTTGAAATATACTTCAACAGACACCATGCAATGACTATCCTTGTAAGGCCTTATCCTACCATTTTTGAGCAAATGATTATTTGGGTAAATCTTTCAAAAAACAGCAATGAGAAAGAAGAAAAAACAACATGGAAGACTCACTGATCCGGGGACACAACCTTTAAATTCCCTCATCCTCTCCTTGCCCTAATATTTAAATTTTCAAGCTGGAGAGGGATGCGAGCTGAAAGAGACTGTTTCTGAATGCGCAGTTGCTTATTCCTGTAGTTATCGTGAAGGTTGCACAAAGCGCTCCAAAGCTGCATGGGTGTGGATCAATGCAACGGCTTGTGCAGGAGAGCTTTGGCTCACTGCCCAATCAACGTCTTCCTGCTGACCCCTTCTTCCCCAAACACAGTGAGATTCCCATCAGCCCCTGCTACAGACATGTGTATCTGACACCACCCCATCATCTGCTCGGCTGTGTGACTTTCTCAACAAGCTGTTTGTGATTGGGCTGCAATCTGGAAGGCATGATGTGGCGAAGAAAAATAAAATGTGATGCTTCAGTGTTGATGGATCAATTACCATCTCTATCGTTATTACGTACATAAGAATAAAGCAGAAAGGAACCCAACAACAACAGGGTATAGGGAGAAAAAAAAAACAGTGAAACAGTGGACGTGAAATTTAAAACCATTTTAAAACAGTTTCTTTGTTTGGAAACTATATCATTTATAAGGTGAGATTTAAATACTTAATACTTTTAAATACCTCAAGACTTTTTTTTTATTTACATTTGTAAGGGCAATTTTTATAAATCACAATAATAATAATAATAATAATAATAATAATAATATTATCACCATACTATGCTTTCTTTAATGTCAAGTACTTAAATTTACCTAATTATCAAGATTTTAAACAATCTAAATTATACACATAAAAAAACAGGAGCTCCCAGTGCTGCAATATTACGACAACAAAAATCATTATTGTACATTATTGCTCTTTATATTATTGTAATAATCAGTGTTGGGACAAGTTACTTTTAAAAGTAATGCACTATTGCATTACTCCCTAAAAATAAATTAGTTAAAAATTAAATGAAAAATTTAATGTTACCATTAAATTTTGGGCAGGGCTTGCTTGTTTGTTTTTAGCTAAAAAAAAATCAATCAATAAATAAATAATAATAATGCTATTTTTTAGCTAATGTAAAAGCTGTTTCACACATTAAAAAAGTTAAATGAATAAGCCTCAGGATGAAGGAAAAGTAAACTCATGTATGTATGGCAGAAAATAGCAGATAAAAAGTTTGACAATTGTCAGCAATTAAAAACAAAACAAAAATAAAAAGTTCAGCACAAATGTTTTATCTAAAGTAATTTTTGCTTATTAGTATGATTTAACTGGATCATCAAAGGTCAGCAGCAAAGACACTGGTTAATAAAATGGAATTAAATACAAAGGATATTTGTGTTATTTAATATATATAATTATTGAAGTTTTGCGTGATATTCTGAGTTTGCATTAATTAATTTTAATGAACACTAAATCTACTTTTTTTGCGAGTGAGATGAATTAATGCATGTTCACATTTAGTCTAGAACTACAGTAATGTTTACAGAGTGCACAAAACACCTTTGTACTTTGTGCGTTACTTATTTAAAAAAAGATATTTAAAATGAAAAGCAATGTGTTACTTAGCCCTTTAACTATCACTCCCATTTTGAACATAGACGTGAAAATGCAGTATTCAAACTTTTCAAATTCAAACATACATTTTTTTATAATTCATGAAAGAAAACATTTTGTAATATGATTTTGGTGTACATTTTCCATGGCAATTTCTAAAGCTTGATACGGAAAAAGGCAATGAATAATCTTCTTGTGACAAAAGTCAGAAGTCCTGTTATGAAGTAGAGGTGCACTCTTGTCATAAAGTAATCTATTACTTTTCCTACATAATTTGTAACACACACAAAAAAGATAAAATATCTATTTAGGAGTCTTAGACCTTTCCAACGATATATAGTTTGTCATTATTAAATTAGGATTTATTTGTAAAATGGTGAAGTAAACTTAGCCGTCCCACAAAGGATACGGGTGACAATCAAGGGGTTAACCACTTACTTGATAAAAGTAATCTGATTACGTAACTCTTGTTACTTGTAATGCGTTACCCCCAACACGTAATAATGATCATTCATATCGACACAGAAAATAAAATCAATTTCATGTTCTCCATTTCGGCCATTTCACATTTTGGCTTCACAGACAGGATATTAGTCTAGTCTAGTGCAAGTTATGCAAAAACAAAATTAATATTTTATTTACATGAACATGCAAACTCAACACAGCCCCCGTGTTTCTCGGCTGACTAATCTAAGCGCTTCTGATTGGCTTGTTTTCTGCGGTGGGTAATCTAATAGGCTCTGATTGGCCAATGCAGTCCTAAGTTCAACAGAAATGCATTTGACTGGTTTTAAGGCTCAATGCTGCACAAAACAGCGTGTAAAAGCAATCTGATGCAGTGTGAGTGAATCGCGAATTGACACTTTTAATATTTCATCATTTCATTTTAATTGCAACAACCGTAATACGCTATTTAATTGTGCAGGCACATTTTTTTGCCTTGAATTTATGGTGCATTTTTGTTTATTTTGGTGGCATTTTTGCCACAAGCCCTCTTCCAACCCTGTCCCTTCATATACGGGCTGCACGATTTGGGAAAATTTTCATATTGCGATTATTGAGGTCAATATTGCGATATGCGATTGCAATTATAATAAATGGTATTGGGGGCACAAAATGGGGGTTCATGAATTATGAGCTTCTAGAACATTTGACCTCTTAACTGAAGTTCTTTTCACAAATTGAACATAAATTAAAACAGTATAAATAACCAAAAAATAAACAACACAGTTCTTTCTTAGTCTTATTAAGTGCAAACAATAAATGCAGCCATGATCAAAGTAGGCTACTCTCTTAATATTCAAAGTGCCAATAGACTTTTTCAAAACTTTTTCAAGCATGATACAGAGCTATAGACAACTACACAACCTATCATAGCTTACATGCTAATAACAGCCTAGATATGTCATGTAGCCTAATTTGCGCGCATTGGGGAGTCGCTCTCTTAAAATTGCTTTTCAACGTGCGTTCAATTGCGAGTCTTACTTTCGGTTTCCTTTTAACTGTCGCGGGAAGCACTCGGTGGTGCTGAGCGTGCATTCTACAATTTGATTTCTTTATGGCTAAACGAAGACTTATGGCGTGAGGCTCACAAACACATCTCTAATTATGCTTTGTTTTGTTTTGATATAAATTTGTTGTATTGCCACGTGATGTAGCAACTTTAATTCTGCGAATCTTGCACAATACATGTCTCTGCTCAGTGTCAGTAATCTCAAATCCAAAATATCGTCATACAGAGGTAGAGTTTTTTTTTGCTTGACTTTACCAGATCAGTCTCCTTGGCACTCATCTTCGTTCTGGTCTCTGCGCACAAGTGAACGTGCACGCATTCACGCCACACGTGCACTGCCTGAGAGACTGTCAGATCTTTTTATTTTTTTTTTTCTTTATTTACTCTTTCGTTTTGTTTTGTTCGCAGCACGGAAAATAGGCAAACTGTTCTCAGAAAGCATGTGTTCTCAAGTGCACACAATTATAATATAAAATAATATAAATCACAACATTTTCCTGTCAAATAATCGCACAGGCTGACTTCGCGATTGCGATACGATTAATCGTGCAGCACTACTTCCTATGTTTGTGAATGTCTATGTTGGAGAATATAAATGATTGTGGAGGAAAATGAATCAAAGCCACAATCAAATATGAATGTACAAAAAATAGAATCTGGATGGAGGGATGATGGATGGAGCTGGACATCATCTTTTCAGTATCCAGAGGCTTGTCACTGGAATGGAAATAAGGTTAGTAAACTCAGTGTGGGCCAAAAAATAAAAAAATAAAGTCCTTTCTAGAGTCAACAACAAATACGCATTGTTTCTATTTACGCCATTGGAAAATAAAGCTGTCGTGGGTTTGTCTTTCTAAGCCAAAGGGAGACAGCCTCTCTCAAGAGAAGCCTCAAAAGCTTTGAGATGTATTATAGGTTAATTCTTTTCAAAACAATGCCTCTGGGCCAGAGCCCAGTAAGTCAAGCGCAGACTCTCTCAAGATTTTATTGCTGTGACATAAATCTTTTAATCCCTTCAGAGTGCCGCGGCTCTGCCGAGGAGGGGATGGGGCAGGCCCCGGGACGAGGCCTCACCACAGAGCAGCAGTCGTGCATCAGGTAACTACTGCCGTCACCGCCACTTCTGAAGGACTCTGAAGTGAAAAGAGCAAAGGGTTCGGCCAGCAAGGGGATGTGGCGGCTTACCTGAATGCATATTTATGAGCCGGTCACGGCGGGGAAAAGAGAACCGACAGGGATGAGGTTTGTGCTTGTTCAATCACCCTTCCCTCTGTTGCCACAGCATCGTCTCACTACCGTGCACAGATCACACGCACATTACCACACCTTTTTAACTCATCTGTGTTTTCCGTGTCTCAGCGAGCCCCGAATCAGATGCGGCCCAAAGCAGCCGAGAGACATGACCGCATCCAAAAACTGAAAAGGAATATCCAATGTTTATTTATAATTGTGCACTCAAGTGACCGTTCTGGTCATGGCATGTTATCTATTCTCTCTCCAAAATAAATCTACTCATGTCCGAGCGCTGTGTTATCTAAGACGCTATCTAGGAGTCACGTCTTTGAAGAGCAGACAGGGAGAGAGAAGAACCTGAAATGGTTTTTATCTGCTGGGTTCTTCCTCTTTTTCTGGACTGTGATGTCCTGGTACATAGAGGGGGACTGAAAATAGCTTGTGATTTTCTTTAAAGGATGGACTAAAGACTTCATCAGCCTAATCCTGCTGGACTTGCTTAGGACACATCTTGCCTTTGACCTCCAGGAGTTTATCAGGATAATTTAACCGAGAGCAGTCCTGGTGCCACGATATCTATGATAAGCCTTCATCCCACCCTGCCATGAAACAGATAGATAGATAGTGATGAATGTTCTCATATTAGGGGTGTGTGGCAATCAGAAATGAATTTACAATTTGTTTTAAATTCCAATTCAGTGTTTGCGCCAATAGCCTTGTGGTCAGTGTGCAAACATATGCTGTTGTTGGGCTTTGGGGCATCCTGAGTTCAAGTCCCGCTTGCGGACTTTTTCAGATTCCGTCCCCTTCTCTCTCCCACTTTGCTTCCGGTCTACATACTGTCTAATCACTATAAAGGCAAAAATGGCAAAAAAATAAATAAATTACAATTCAATTACTGAATTTTAATTGAATTTACAATGTTGCAGGCATTCAGCAAATTTGAGTGAAAATAAAAAAAAATCCATTAACATTAAAAGACAATACAGAAAGTTTAACTCGAAAATCAAAGCCTGCAAGATGTTTTGAAAAAAAGTAGACTGATAAATAGACTGATATAAAGAATGACAGATAGATAGATAGATAGATAGATAGATAGATAGAGCAACAGAATGATAGAACTACAGATAGAACGACAGACAGACAGAGACAGAATGTAGAATGACAGAATGATAGATAGAACTTTAGAACAAGATAGATAGATAGATAGATAGATAGATAGATGTTTCAAGTAAATACACAAACTATATTACCAAAAGTATTAGGACACCCCTTTCTAATGAACAGGTTTGACTACTTTAGTAATATCTTTGAGTACAAATCTTATTGTTTAAGCATATGACAACAGTCTAGGGGATTGTGTGCTTTAATTTTATAGCATCAGTTTGGACAGGACCCTTGTCTATTCTAACATGACAATGCCTCTGTGTATAAGAAACAATTGATTCAGTCAGTGCGGAAGAAACTGACTGGACTGCAGAAAGCAACATCCTAATCCCAGTTGAACACCTTTGGTGTGCTTTAAATTTAAATGAGCCAAAAACTCATGTCACCAAACTGATTTGTACATTCACTATATGGACAAAAGTATTGGGACACCCCCTTCTTTAGAACAGAAAAAGTCACACTCAAAACTGTGGCAACAAGAATGGAAATATAATTCATGTATGTAAAAATTGTATTTCCATCTCTGTTCCAACAGTTTCGGAAGTGTTTAAAATGATTGAACTCATATGTACAAGTCATTGGTGTTTGGTGATGAGTTTTCCACAAAATATAGAACAATAGATAGATATAACAACAGACAGACAGATAGATAGAACAACAGAACAATAGATAGAATTATACAACTATAGAACAATAGAGCAATAGAATAAAATGAAAGATAGAGCGATAGAATGTTAGTTGGAACAATAGACAGAACAATAAATAAAACGATAGGCAGAACAACAGATAGACAGAACAATAGATAAAACGTGTTAAAATGTATTTGAATTACAATTCAGTAAATTCATCTTCCTGTCATTCCAACTCAAATTATTGTAGGGCGTGGCCAGCTCCATTTAAATTCATTCATTCACATAAATTCATTATTCAAGGTTAGCCAAGACGTCCTTGAGAAGGTGCTCAGCTCATCCTGATTTTTTCTCTTTGTTCAAGGATATTCTCGGTGTACAGTTGGTCAGGTATTGACTGGCCGAAGCGGTGTGGTTACAGAACGACTATTTTGTCTCCTTCACCCAGTTCTTGAAGGATTTCTTTAATCTCTCTCTGACGGAAGGCAGGTCTTTGATGTGTCAACGCCCCTCCTTAATTCACTCAATATTTGATCTAGGCCTCACGCAGCTAAATCTAGCTGAAGTGCTTTCAAATGTCCACTGCTTTACAAACGTCATCACATCTGTATTGATGTAAAGGAGTCAACAGCCAAGAGATGCAGCTTTGCATACTACATAACATCACGTGGCCACAGGGGCTGTAATCTTAACAGTCATTAAACCGATAAGTAGTTATGTAATATTTCCTGGTGGCTAACATACAGTATCCTTGGATGCTCAAGGGCAACTGAGCTTTCAGTCACAGACGTGGCTGAAATTTCACAGCTAAGGTGTAACACACAACCAGATAAACCCAAAGGTCCAAGGGAGCATCTGGTATGTTTTCATGCCTGTTGACTAAATAACAGAGGTGAAATATTAACCAACCATTGCAACAGAACATGTTAGACTTCTGGCACTTTTAAGATATCCACCATGACTTCAGACACAAATGTAATATTAATATTTGCACATTAATAATACATATTTTGAACGTCAATCAAGAACATCCATGCTAAGCGCTCTAGTGACTGATTCTTAACACCAGGCATGTGTCAATTTAACACCTTGAATCAAATATGTTTTAACACAGGTCACATAACACAAAATGTGACAGAATAGCCAAAATAAAATGTCCCTCAGTGTGTGTACGAATACCAATAATTAAAAAATTGTGCAGATGGGAATAGAAGAATCTGTGCTCTTTGTACAGTCATTACTATGGACTGTAGGCCAGTATGTGAGAATAAAACTATATATACACTGTATGTTATTTTACCAAAATAAGAGGGACCATACAAAATGCATGTTCATTTTTTATTTAATACTGACCTGAATAAGATATTTCACATAAAAGATGTTTTTATATATATATAGTCAACAACAGAAAACAGTTGAATTTATAAAAATGACCATTCAAAAGTTTACAAACACCTGAGTGATAGATTTTCAGTCCCTTGTTTTTCCTGAACAGTTAAACTGCCCGCTGTTCTTCAGAAAAGTCCTTCAGGTCCCACAGATTCTTTGGTCTTTCAGGATTTTTGTGTATTTGAAACCCTTCCAACAATGAATATGATTTTGCGATCCATCTTTTCAACTGAGGGACAGAATGCTTTGAGAAATAAAAAAAAAAAAAAAAAAAAAAAAAAACACAATGCATCAAAATCTTCAAATCTGATCTTCTGATCTTCAAATTCAAAAAGTTTTCACCCCCCAGCTCTTAATGCATCGTTTGCCCCTCTGAAGCATCAGTAAGTGTTTGGACCTTCTGAAATAGTTGCATATTAGTCCCTCAATGGTCCTCAGTGTGAAAAGATGGATCTCCTAATACAGTCATTGCTGGAAAGGGTTCAAATAGACTACAAAAAAACAAAACAAAAAAAATGAATTTGCGGGACCTGAAGAATTTTTCTGACAGTGGGCAGTTTAACTGTTCAGGACAAACAAGGAACTTATGAACTATTACTAAACAAAACAAAACAAAACCAAAAAAAACAAACAAAAAAAAACTGTGGATCATTCAGGTAATTCAAGTAGAGCTAGGTGGTATGATGGTATATACCGTTACCGCGGAATAAAATGTCTACCCTAACAGATTTTTTATTCCGTGTATTCTGCGAAACGCAAATAAGTGGGCATGGTTAACTCACATGCAGCACGCACGAAACAGACGCTGCCTTTTGTCAAAGAAACATGATGAAGAAAGACGAACTAGCAGATCAGAAGGATCCAGAAATGATTAAATTTTCTAAAGGTTTGTTAACATGATATTGTCGGATATTGAAAGGCGCAGCAGTCAACCGCAATATAGCAGTGCAGCACCTGGACAGGCTCACAACGGAGGAAGCATTAGGAATCAAACTGACTACAACAGTTCATAAATCAAAGTCATAACGAATAGAAATAACCTTTAATAATGTAAACTTATTGACACCTCTTATGTGTATTCTTTACACAGGAAACGTATTCAGCGTGGACACGCAAGCTGTTTCCGTGGTAATAAACAAGCGGCTTGTTAAAGCGAATCTATTCTGAATTTGAGGCAAAAATAGTAATTACTGAGAATGGAGCAGTGCGTATAATATTTTCATTTTAAGTCCAAATGATCGAACACTGATCAAAACCAGCTGATAATAATCTCATATGTCAACATGATATCAACATGACGCTCAAATGATGCAGAAGAGGCGCGGGTGCAAACGAAGTGAGAGGTGAATATGAGGATGAGCGTCGTTGCGTGAGTAGTGGCGCGGTTATAAGGTGTGTATAATTGAAACTACTTAGTACTAGCAGTAGCTGTTAGGTGATGTTCAGTTCGCATACTGCTGAACTCTTCCCTCTCTTGAATAAAGCTCCAGGTGAAGGGTTGCCATTTATCACAAAAATCATTCATTCATTTCATCAAAATTCATTCATTTCTAAAGTATTTCAAGTATTTCTTAAGTATTTCTAAAGTTTATTATACAAAGCTTTTTGTATTGATTTTCAGAAAACTACATATAAAAATAGCTATATCATGAAATCTATTATTACCGTGAAATAAAATGAGTCATACCGTGAAATAGAAATTTGGTCATACTGCCCACCCCTACAACACAGTATTACGAATCAAGTCTATGTAAACTTTTGAAAAGGGTCATTGCTATAAATTCAACTATTATTTTTTTCTTGTGGACTATATGTAAGCGTCTTTTATGTTAAATGTCTTATTTGTGTCAGTACTAAATAAAAAAGAATATGCATTTTATATTATCCCTCTTATTTTGGTTAAATAATTTACATTTTGCAGATTCTGCAAGGTGTATGTAAACTTTTGACTTCAACTGTATGCAATAAATGTAATATATCATGTTCCAGTAATTATAAATACATAGAGATTTATGCATATAACTAAAGTAGGTTAATCAGCATATCATGTAAGTAAATTTACTAAAATGACTGACAGCCTTATGCTTATATCCCCTTGATATCTCCTGACAGGACACATCACTGTACATTTGAAGATATTCCTTATATGCTATTGTGCGCAGAACATTTGCGCTGGCATTTCTAATTTGAAAAGTTGAGGGGGTTTTTTTCGGCTTTGTGTTGTAATTCTCATCTCAGTTTTTGTCAGTGCCCTTATGTTTGTGGTGCACACGACAACAACCAGATGGTAGAGCCTTCTGTATTGAAAGGTAGTGCTTAATTAGAGCTTCACAACTGTAATGGTCCCATTCAAAACAGACAGAGGCGGAAATTAATCTGAAGGAAAATAGCTTAAGTATTCATGACCCATGAATAAACACCCTCAACTTTGAACAGGGTCAGTACATGAATATTCAGTCTATATTATGCTAAGTGTTGCGCATAACGTTTATAATGATTTAGGAAAATATTAAAATGTTTATAATGCCTACAACAAACAACTTCAATTTTGCCTCATACGATGCGGTAATCTATATGAGAATTTTACCTTTATCCTCAAATAACCTAAATTCGTTCTCATCTAATGAAATAATTAAAATCAAATACTTATGTAAAAACAAAACAGTATTACAAAGATAATAAATCTTAAATCTATCGCTTTTAACTACACGCCAATGAGCACGTTCTTATTCCACGCTTGGCTTAGACAGCCATGTTCTCCTGCTTAACACTAATCAAGTATTCCTCATTACATCCCAGTGGCTTCATGTGACACTATGCCCAGTCACTCCACACTTCTGTGCCAAATTAGTTCCACCTAGTTGGCTACCAATGACCTATTCAATGTAAATGGAATGGGTGGAGAAAACAGACCGTGATACAGGTTGAAATCTGTGTGCTTAGGGACACAAATACAACAAAGAGCGTTATAATGTTACCAATGGGAATTGAAAAAACTGCATACTCTTAATATTCTGGTAGAAGAATATCAGCATATAGCCTGAGTTTTCAATCCAGGGGTCTGTGGAAATGTCATTAAACTTTTTTGTGATCTGCCGCCAAAGGAGACCAATTTCATTAGAAAAGACGTCAAATGTGCATTATGTTTCTGGTCAGAAAAGGAGCGAAAACCTCAGGGGGTCAACGGATGGTCAGTAATTCATCAAAACATTGTCGTCTGAATGTTTAATGCATGTGACTTACAATAGGTGTTTTTTGGCATATGATTCGCTCTGTAAAATCTTAATTTCAAATGCTTAAATCTTTGGGGAGAATGATTTAGTTGCTACAAACCTGACAGCCACAGAATGTTCTGGCAACTCCGATCAATCTGTCAGAAAGCGAAGAGCTGTGAAGAGCTTTTTTCCCCCCTTTACATGCGTGCGCATTTGTGTGAATTTGTGGGTGCGTACAGTGTTGACGGGCATTCAAGCAGACGCCAGGTTCCACTGGCTGGACACATCCACGCCTCTCCCGTCAAACGTCCACCTGCGGAGACGTGGAGACAAGACTGTTAGCACGAAGACAGACACAAACCAGCTCTCAAGTTCATCTCCCTGTTACCATGCGGCAGCCATTTTAAACAGATGGTACCCAAACAGCCTGTCATGTTTACTGCTGCCGCCATAAAAGACAAGAGTCCAACAACACGGTCCTGCAGAGGCCCCGAGGGAGCAGCCAGGGCCCCGCAAACAGCTGCCTGGGGGAGCGGAGGGGCCTCAGCCCAGGCTGTACCCCCTCCCTCACCGGCCCTCAAAACTCTTTTACCTATGCGGACATGCTACATTTACTACAATTAAACAAGCACGCCATTTGAATACGCGGTGACACCTCGCAACCTGCTCAACGGGGCCTGCATATAATCGTGTCCCCGTGGAGCCAAGAAGAAATTGTCCGTGTCACTATTAATGAAGGAATTTGCATTGTGATCTTAATTAAGGGCGGAATAATGAAGCGCACTTCTGAATTAGTTAATCGGCAAAAACTTGTACTAATACGTTTGCGTGGCCTATAGTATAGGATGATGTATATATTCCGCCAGAGGTTGGCGGAGGTTACGTCAACTGAAGGTGGCGCGGTGCTAATAAGGCAGGTGCCGCTGGGCTTCTCTCCTCTTCGTCGGGTAGGCAAGATGGTGGCCTGACCCCCGCGCAGCCTCCTGGCACTCGCCGACTGTCTTTCCCCAACACATCAAATAAGTTCTCAGGCACAGTAGTCCAGGTGTTCCACTTCACTACTTTCTCCAAGCACAGGTTCATTCAATTCAGACTCCGTAGCCTGTACAGAAGGAGTCTCGATCAGCTTCTTACAGTGAGCGCCAGCATGTTTTCACACCGCAAGCAACCCTGAAAGGCCAAAGTGCTCAAGGGTCTCAAGTGCCCATTGAATTATTTATAGGCCCTAAGAGAGAATTATTACACAATGGGATGCAAAGGAGATCAACACACCAGACAGTTATATCCCAATGAGCTTGAGTTTCTTAAAGACATTACACTTGAGGAGAAGAAAGAGGTACTAGGAGGAGGAGGAGGATAAACAGAATGAACAAGTTTGAGGAGGCACCCATGGGACTCCTAGAAACATCTTGAGCAATTGACAGACAGAGTGGCAGGCAAATAAAACATGCGTTTTGGCATCTCGGTTTCTTCTTGGTGGATTGAGGGCGTGTTTTTAATTTGTCAGAGGCTTTTGGGTAGGTGTTGCAAAAAAATGGCTGAAAACAGAACATTTTTAAATGTGTCAGTAGTTGTGGCTACCTACGAGACAGCCTAATTCAATCTGAACTACATTCCCACTCACTGTTACAAACAAATCAGGCATAATTAAGGTTGCTTACGTGAGATTCAGATTTCTCTTGCACATTTGTCAGCAGCTAATCTCATTGCCTTAGGGTCTGTGTTGATTCAGGGCTTTGTGTCAAATTTATAAGGTCAGAAGAACAGGTATTTATCTATCCCCCACACACAGCATACAGGAAGGTCACATTAAAACTGTCTTGGAATCTTTTTTTATCATTTATATTTGCTCTTTTCAAATTACTATTTTTTATGTATTAATGTTATTTGTTTTAGCCCCTTTTATTCTGAAACTATGACAATTATTTTAAAAATATAAATAATATAAATTACAATTATTAAAATACCTACTGAAATTGTCATTTAAAAATATGAATCAGCAGAACCATATTCATGCATTGTTGTATTCTCATGAACGCATGGAAGAGAAGAAATTATTGAATAAAGTAGTTTTTTTTCTTTGCACACAAAAAGTATTTTTGTAGCTTCATAAAATTAAGGTTGAACTACTGATGTCACATGGACTATTTTACAATTGTCCTTTGTACCTTTCTGGGCCTTAAACGTGTTGTTGCATTGCTGTCGGATTTCATCAAAAATATCTTAATTTGTGTTCCAAAGATAAACTAAGGTCTTACTGGTTTGGAACGACATGAGGGTGAATAATTAATGATAGAATTTTCAGTTTGGGTTGAACTATATATATATATATATATATATATATATATATATATATATATATATATATATATATATATATATATATATACACAAGTCTCAGTACATGCAAGTACTGCAGTACATACTTCAATGCAACATGCCAGAATGTTATAGCCAATTATCAACACACTGGCCAGTGGCACTTAACTTGCCTGAGCTCCAAAAGTCCAGATCTAAAGCTAACAGAGAGGATAAAAATCAAACTTCCAAGTCCCAATATCTGAGCTTTCAGCTAAAGAGACCTCAGTTTGACAGCATTATTTACAGATGAGGTCTGGAGAACCAGGGGGAGACGAGTTCCATGCCAAGCCAGTTGTGTAAACACAAGCTCCTGCTTGGACAAAGAGGAACTCTGACTTCAAAACAACAGTAAAACTGTGAACCTTACAAAACCTTTGGGGACTGGACCGTTTGAAGTCTTGGCAACTCTGGGTACGGGTGAGTGGAGAATGAATTCTGTTGCTACAAACCATCATCAGGCCCATATGATTCCCTGATTAAGACCATGTGTCAGACGGCCGTTGGATTATTGTTCCTGCTGAGTGGCTAGTGGAGCAGCGATTGGTCCAAAGCTAGGGGCACACATGTCAAAACAAGAAGGGGATCGGACTCTTTTGTCCAGTATGTACAAAGATCTTAAAGAAAGCATAGGGTGTCAACTGTTACGGGATCCAAACACATAAAAGAATGCTAATCAGCTGACAACTCATCTCTATGTAAGGACATCTATATGCCTTAGATCCACTTATAGACAGGAGAGTAATCCAAGCTCTGTATTTGCCTTAAGAATATATTGGCTGAAATATACATTTTATGTTTAATTATAGCAAATCAGTGTTATTTAAAAAAGTTATTCAAAGGAAAGTTCACCCAAAAATGAAAATTCTGTCATTAATTACTCACCCTCACCCTCAAAGGACCTTTGTTCATATTCGGAACACAAATAAAAATATTTTTGATGAAATCATAGATCTTTCTGACCCTATATACACAGCAACGCAACTACCATGTTCAAGACCCAAAATGGTAGTAAAGACATCGATAAAACAGTCCAGGTGACATCAGTGGTTCAACCTCAATGTTATGAAGCTACAAGAATACTTTTATGTAGAAAGAATCCAAAAATAACAACTTTATTCAACATTTTCTCCTTCCTTCCCAGTCTAGATGAGCATGTGTGTGGTTCTGCTGATCAATGTCCTTACTACCTTTCTTGGCCTTGAATGTGTCAGTTGCATTGCTGTCTGTACAGGGTCAGAAAGCTCTTGGATTTCATCAAAAATATCTTAATTTGTGTTCTGAAGAACAGAATTTTAATTTTTGATGACAGATAATTAAAAAAATGTTAGAAGTGTTTTTGTCCATGTAATGAAAGTAAATAGTGTCCAAAACAACATAAGACTTTTACTGAATGAATTTAAAAAATTCTTTGCTATACAATAAAAAATATATACAGCACTAGAAATAGAGAGGTGGGTTATGTCAGCACCTTTGAGAAGAGAGGAGGCCAGGCCTGGTGGGCAGCAAAGGGGCAGAGGATTACACGAATACATATACGTGATTTTTTTGTACCATGTTTAAAATAGTATTGGCAGTAATCAAGGCGGTTTCAGGGAGAGAGGGGTCACGGAGCTGAAGTGATTGGATGAGGTAGGATGAGGTAGATCAAAGGGCTTGGTGCGGGGGCTTCTCGGGGGGGGATTAGACCCCCTCCCCGTTTGCATTTTCCCGCTGTTTTGCTAGCAACCCTGCACACGCCGCCTTGCCGAGATCAACCTTGGCTTGTTATGACAACAGGAACAACAAACAGAATAGCAGAATACAGCTAAATCCACCAGATACCAGTCCACCGTGACTTTGTAATGAACTTTTGTTCAGATGGCAGGTGATGGATGTCCTATTGGCCAGGTACCCCGAGCCCCGCTGCACCCCAGACAGGTGCAGCTCAGAATATTGACGAGCCAATAAAACACGAACAGCACAGGATGTGGCAGCCTTTCTGGTTCCTTTCTCTTCGCTTTGTAAATGCAAACTGGACGTTTGACAGCTGAAACCTTCGGGAAATCACAGACATTCATTCTCCATCAAACAGAAATTAAAAAGAAGAGCCTACAGCATCCATACCTTGAAGAATCACAAACCGTCGTCATTGTAGAAACACTCTGATGCTGAGCACATGTGGTTTTTTGCCTACTGAAAAATATTCGAAAACCAAAACACCAAAGGCTATTTGCAAATCACATTTGGAGAGACACTGACAATGAGAGTCGTTCAAATCTCTTAAAATTCTTACTGCCTAGAGCTCCCCTTCTCCTTGTAATGCATCTCGACCGAGCAAAAGCATGCAGATCTTTAACTTTTATTGGGAAAAGTGACTTTTAATTGAGCTAAATTACTTCATAAGGCTTGCACAAAGCGCATTTGGTCAAGAGCGCTTGTAATTAATTAAGCAAGTTTTAATGAGTTTTGTAATGAGATGTAAGACATGTAATACTCTTTGTGTACATGTTCTGTATTTCCTCCAACGTGTATCCAACACGGCGCTCTTGTTTGATTAATTCTAATCCACTTAATTAGAAGCCATAAGATTTCCCTCAAGGATTTAATTCACCAGGCTGCATTCGCTGATATTAAGTCGTAGGTTTATCACTGCGCTGCCTAGTACAACAACGAGTGCACCAAGAGCAATATAACGCTAAGGACATAATGTCAAAACTCCTATGTCCCCCGGCCAAATTCCGATAATTTCTCACAACATGGCGCTTTTACACCACTACACAATTCAGCCAAGAAAGTGCATGCTGGGATCGCTGGTGCACAGTTGTATAAAAACACAAGACAAGGGGATGAAACACTCGCTCAGAATGAAATGTTTCAACACCAAACACCATAAAACCAGTGAGTGTGTGATGTGGGTCCAGAAAGATTTTACTGCTCTGTGGGGTGAGGCATAAAACCTTGTGTATCCCACCCCCACACTGATGTTAGTGTCAAAGCAGAGAAACATGGGCATCTGTGCCAGCACAGAGGTGAATAGGCATCTCTTGGACACGGCTTCCATGTTAATTCTAATTTTATGCTTATAAATTGGTGAAAACACCACCAGTGGCAAATGCATCTTTACAAGTTGTTTAGACTAAATTATAAGGTCTGAAAATGTAATGACGATATGAAGTAACCACGTATCTGTTTGTGTATCTGCCAATAAGACAAACGCCACAGCTACTCAACCCCTACCAAGATGCAATTAACAGCATTAATATTACATGACTGGCATTCAACGATGTTTACTGTTCACACTCTGTTATCCTTCTGCTTGCATAGATTGACTAAACACATCACTGCTTTTTAGCCCCGGACACCAATTCACCCATGTAGTGTAAATCACAAAAGAGGTAAATGCTGGTCTACAGAGAAACAAAACAAGACAAGAAGATGCTGTGCAGTGCCAAGTTGTGGACAAACAGCCTTACTTCTGATCCCAACATTAGGAAAGAGTGGATTGACTTTTCTGACTTTCTTTCATCCCCTGGCTCTTAATGCATCGTGTTTCCTTCTGGAGTATCAGTGAATGTTTGAACCTTTTTTTAATAATTGTGTTTGAGTCCCTCAATTGTCCTCAGTGCAAAAAGACTAATCTCAAAATCATACAGTCACTGCTGGAAAGGTTTCAACTATGCAAAAGATGCTGGAAAACTGAAGAATCTGCAGGACCTGGAGGATTTTTCTGAAGAACAGTGCTCAGTTAACTGTTCAGAACAAACAAGGGACTTATAAACAATCAACACAAAACAAAAAACAAACAGTCGTAGATCATCCAGGTAAGCACACAAAGTATTAACAACCAAGGGTTACCAAACTTACGAAGGGGGTTATTTTAATAATTTCAGCTATTTTTTTGTCTTGTGGACTATAATGTAAACATCTTTTATGTAAACACCTTACTTTGACATGCAAAAAAGCAGGATGTATGTATAATTATCCAGAAGCAGGTTTAATACCACTTTTACAAATACTCAAAACAAATGGTTTAGTTTCAAATCCAGTAGGCCCAGATTTTTACACTTTATTTCAGTTAGTTGTTGAACCTGGGAATCACGGAATAACCGATACATCACTCAAATGTATGGCTGTTGAATCTGGGAATAAGAGAATAAACAACAATGAATGTGTCTGATATATAGGATGAACCAGAGTAGATCCGGGTGCACTGGAGGCAGGAGGGTGGCGGGGGGTTGTCTGTATAGGATCTGAAGGTTGATGCAAAGTGCAGTCAGACCCCTGTTCTCCAGGCCGGCTTGCTATTCCCACCACCTCCCCCTGTCCTCCTGCTGAGACACGGCGACTGGGTGAAACAATGCTTCCATTATCCGCCGTCCCTCCCCAGCATCCATAGAGGAACGTGTAGGGAGCCTCAGTCGATTAAACCTAACACTCTCTCATTTATCACTCACCCTTACATGTAGGCTGGAGCGTGGAGCACACACAACACAAGAGGTGCTGAGTAGGACATGGGTACATCCTCGGCGTAGTCACATCGGACTCCCGTTTGCCTTAAATATCCTCGAAATTTGCTTATCTTCTGATGCAGATGTACACTTCGCTTGTCCTTAATTCTGAAATATTGCTTGGGTTTATTAAAAAACACAAACATGATCCATTACAGCTCCCTTTGCTACCCTCGCGCACCCACATACGTGAAGCAAACGCATTAGGAACCGACAGCCATTTGTTTGCATCCACTTTACAAGCTTCTGGGAGGTTCCACTTGGTATCAGGTTCGTCAAAATTTGTAATAACTTAATGTGACCTAAACTAGGTCACGGGCAAATTTGGAGTTAACACAAAGATGCAAAGCAAACTAGAGAGAAACATGAAAACAACAAGAAATCAAAAACTATGGAGCATTTTGAAGTCTACTGGAATTACGAATGACAGGATAAACTGGAAAAATTCCTCAAACAACTACAACAGAATGTCTGCCATGAGAACGTCATGTCTCATCAGTCAAAACAACATAAATACTGCCTCATCTAGCATATGGTGTGCCTTTGATGACAATCACTACACATATGCACTCTGAAAAGGTCTTTGTTGCCCAAACTTTACAAAACACGTATTTATGAATCATTAAGATTCCTAATATTTGTAACTAATGTTCCATTAACATTCCACAAAGATTCACTAGTAAGTGAGCACCTCATCCACCATGAGGGTTTTCTCAGTGCTTAGCTGGCTACTGGCCTACCACAGTGATTGCAGGCTGGCCTGATTCCAGTTCCTGTACCCTGCCTAGGAGAAAGAGACACACCACAACATCCTCCTCTTCCTCTGCCCGGCTTCTCCCAGACACAATGCTGGCACCATGACAAGACCCATTTGATCAAGACAACTCTGTCACTCATCGACTACCGCATTTGAAATAAATCACAATATGTTTTAATATTTTATACATTCGTGACAGTAGATGTGTTGTTCTGTTTCTCAGCAAACAGGAACATCTGACTTAAAACCCCCAAAAGCAGAAAACAGGAACAAAGCATTCCAAGAATTTCCACAACTGCATAACCAGACACAGAAACTTGGTTCAGAATACAATACCTTGGCATCACTCTCACTTATCATCCGTTTCTCTTCACTGTTGAGTTAATAAAAAGCTCTAAATGTTATTTTTAAACCATTGGCTTACTGAAAATAGATTAAAACCCTTTCCAGATTGGCTGTGTTGGCACTTGCCCAGGCTATTGTGAGGGGCAGATTGTGACACCAGCCGCTAAGCGCCGCATTCCCAGTCTGCTTACTGTGCAGTCAGCTAGATGAGCGTTTTAAAGACGAGCAGCCATAAGGGCAGCCACTGAAACACACCACAACTCTGTCTTCCCGAGATGGTCCGTGCGCTGCCTCTGTAAAAATACTGTCTTTGGCAGTCCGCCACAGGATTCAGGCAAAAGCACAGGTCATTCTCATTTGAGGTGTGCCGCTTAAACAGCGCAAACATGCCACGGGTCGAGGTGATGCAGTTAACGCCCGTGTGGGATGCTGGGAATTCAGAGCGTGGCACAGGCGGCATATTTTGCTGTGATTTGACTGAATGGAACAAATCTGACGTATATAGCATCCTGATTCCATAACCTTACAGTACAAATCAACAATCTCTTCCCATAAGTAATACACTACCAGTCAAACATTTTTGAACAGTAAAATTTTAAATGTTTTTTTTAAATGTGTTTTTAAGTCTCTTCTCCTCACCAAGCCTGCATTTATTTGATCCAACGTACAGCAAAAACATTAAAATTTTAAATATTTTTACTAAAGTAACTGTTTTCTATTTAAATATACTTTAAAACGTAGTTTATTCCTGTGATTTCAAAGCTGAATTTTTAAATAATTCTAATATTCTGATTTGCTGCTCAAAAACATTTATCATTATTATGTTCAGCTGAGTTTTCATTTCTTTAATAGATTCATTCATGAATAGAAAGTTTCTGAAATAGAAATCTGTTGTAACATTATAAATGTCTTTATTATCACTTTTGATCAATTTAAAGCGTCCTTGCTAAAAAAAAGGTATTAATTTCTATTGATACTAAAGCTTTTGAATGTTATAGTGTATAATGTTACAAAAGCTTTTATTTCAGATAAATGCTGGTTTGGATCTTTCTATGCATCATGAAAAAAATGTACTCAACAGTATTAAATATTGATAATAATAATAAACATTGTTTCATAAACAGCAAATCAGCATATTAGAATGATTTTTTTTAAGGATTATTAGAAGACTGCAGCAATGATGCAGAAAATTGTGCTTTGATCACAGGAAAATATAAATTCAAATATATATTCAAATAGAAAACTTATTTTAAATAGCAAAAATGTGTACAAATTTTACTGTTTTTGCTATACTTTGGATCAAATAAATGCAGGCTTGATGAGCAGAAGAGACTTCTTTAAAAAAAACATTTAAAAAAAACTAGATTTACATCATTATACTACAATTATTTATACATAGACACACACACACACACACACACACAAATGGGCTATAGCAGGAAATAAATGATCCAGTGTAAACCATTATGAGACCGACAGAACAGACATAAGCCACAAGAACATCTACTCAGTTATAAGTCTGACCTAGTCACATTAAACACACCATTTTTTACATTTATTGGCCTATAGAGGGAAAACTAAAAGAGACATATTGACTTAAAACATTGTTAATAGTCAAAGTGTCATTAAGGGATCCTTCTTTATAACTCACACAGCAGGGCGTCCAAAAATGATCTGGAGTGATGCACTGTGCTTTGTGGCCACAGCAGTGATTTTCTGCATACAAATCCACAACGAAGGACACGACGCAAAGGATAAGAGAGTGAGGGAGGGTGTGAGAGGGTGTAAAGAGGGGGGAAAAAAACCTTCAGAAAGTTGGGCCATTCATGTGAACAGAGTTCAGAGAATTTGCAGGCAGAGTGAAAAAGATATTTTATGCAGGCACATAGCTGTATTCAGTGGGGGTAGGCCGAAACGGCTACATGGAGACTACAAAGCGTGGCTCCCATGGCTCATGAATAAGTCGAGGAAATGATCAGAAAAAAGGAGGAAAAAATTGAGAGATGTTTAGACAGATGGGCACTTAAAGCAACTAGGAAGCGGCAAAAAAAAAACCCTCTAATGCAACTTCAAATTCACCTAATAATTGATCTTTATTCTCTCTTTCTATCCACCAAGAAAGGTTAGATCAAATCTGATGTGTTATGAGAGCCTGTCAAAGAAACATCAAAGGACGTAGCTGCTTGGAGCCCCCCAGATTAAATTAAATTGCTATCAAGAGAATCGGTTAAAGAGAGAAAGAGAGGGAGTCATGGAATCAAATAAAGGACTTTCAAAAAAGACTGGGGCACAAAAAGAAAATAAATAGCAGGGGGATTTTTTTTTTTTGTCCCTTTTGGACCGACAAAAAAACCCCCAAAAAACATGCAGTAGATATTCGAGTGAAACATGCTCCTCCGTAATATTTTTAGAAATATGATTTGATGAGATTCTGGCAAACATTTTTTCCTCTAGGCCTTTAATGTAATATCGAATGTTGCCTTGCTGGGGACAAGATGATATTATGAATTTAGGGAACATGATTTATTAATGCCAAGCTCTGTGTCAAATGTCTGAAGTGCATGAGTAATTATTAGCAAAAAACAGGATATTAAATAGTACGATTAAATCCAATAAGTGATTTCACTTGCCTTTACTAAGCATCTCATACAGCGGCCTATTTTTAAACATTGTGGTAAAAAAAAAAAAATTCAGATCAAAGCCGAAAAGTCGCTACTGTCTTTAGACTGAGGAGTATGGCACTGACTGCTCTACCAAACCTCATTCATCACATTCACCGTATCACGGTCTCTCTGTAGTGATCATAATCCATTTCCACAGCTAGCGTCCCCTACGGCCAGGCTTCTCTCCACAGGACCAACAAACAGAGGTTAGGGGAAGCCAACCTTCTGCTTAACTGTTTTTCACACTATAAACCAATGCTTTGGTTCACGCCCTCGCCCCGTGCCAGTCATGTGCAATAGAAAAAAGCATTGATAGAATAAAAATCCAACCAATATCTATAGAATGAATTGGATTTAGGTGGAGAATTTACCAGTGTTGCGGCATTAAGCACTCTGGTCCGTCGTAACCCCCAGTTGTTCTGCTTGGCTAGTTGAGGGTGAAAAACCACAGCTCCTGAGAAAATGAGTTAGTTGTGAATCAAATTAGTAAGATCTTGTGTTCCTCACCGTAGAGAAAT
The DNA here is from genome assembly GCA_033026305.1 of Cirrhinus molitorella. Lineage (NCBI taxonomy): Eukaryota > Metazoa > Chordata > Actinopteri > Cypriniformes > Cyprinidae > Cirrhinus > Cirrhinus molitorella. Next base: position 18,314,457 of record CM065122.1, read on the forward strand.
GAAAAGTAAATTTGGTAGACGGACCTCGACTTCTAATCAAATTTGTCAGCAGATCAGCAGCCCACCACAGCTGTATCTACTCTTCCAAAGGAAGCATCACCTAAAAGAACCTGAATAAAGATGACTGAAATTCTTGTTACTAAACCAGCAGTCATTGTTATTCCTTATTACAACAATAACGTACATGTATTGTTGCACAGAGTGGGTGTAATTTCACTGTGATTGATTTTAAGCTGTTGATTATGAATGTGGTCACATCGTATTTAGAGCGCTAGTCATGTTTAGTGCCTTCAATACTTATTCTACTGTACATCTATAATAATCAGGTGTGTATTTGCTTAATTAAAATAAAAGACTTACAAAAGAATCTCTGCACTAAAAGTTGCAGTGCGAGCAGAAAAGCTCAGAGCAGAAATTACGTAAAGCAATATGTAATTTTCTTGAAACTGTTGTGTTTATGTGACCCCCAATTGACATTTCTCATTTATAGAATTATCTGTAGCTGTGAGGTGTAGTTTGAAATCACAGCATCACACAAAGAAGCACACTGCAAGGTAAACATGCCCCCATCTGACCTTTAGGGGGGGCTGTGATTGTGCCAGCGCCGCCATTAACGTAAACACCTGTGTTACAGGCAGGGGTTGGCAGCACTGGCTCTATGTACCAACATTGATTTCCACTTAAGCTCAATACAGCTACTGTGCACCTCTGCCTCAGAACTGGCAATATTTATCCAGGGGCCAATAGGGGACATCCCATTGTGGTGCAGGAAGATGGACAAAGGCAGCCACAATGGCTAAGAATCATCCCACCTGTTGACACCAAGCTTCTTCCCCAGCTTATTCATCCAGGCTCCTCAGGGGAGCTCTGTCTGGCTCCTTTTTGTCCATCTTCAGTCTACCCAGCTTTTTTTCTCAATCTGACTTCTCAAGCACTCTCGATTGTCATGTCGTATTCATTATAGTGGTTTCAGAATGGACAAACAACTAGGGCGAATGTATATGACCACAGACTGATTCAATGGCTGGATTTAAACTTGATTAAAATACTCAATATACTGTAGGATGTTGACTTAGTCAAATATTCCTAGTGTGCATTACACAATTGAAATAGTTTCATTATCTAAAAATATTTGATGTCATTTTTTTTTATTATGTTTCATATCAATATAAGGGTTAGAATTACCTTTATAATATCAATAAAACTCTCACTCAGAAGCTTGGACTCAGTATGATTTAAAGGGAACCCTGGGTATTAAGACTTGTAAGGCTTAATACATAACGTAAATGATGTCTCTTACTAAAATATGTAGTAGAAAATCTATAAAAGATGTAAGATATTTTAAAAATACACACATATTTTTTTACTATGGGGGCGCCATTATTTTGATTGCATAGAACGGCTGCACTCAGTGAGCTACTTGTTGCTATTTTTATCACAACAAAACCCAGAATACACAATTTCGAAAATACAATACAGATATTGCCACATTGTGATGCTTTTGGTTTGTAATTTTTAGATAAGGGCAACAAGAGAAGCGATGTAAGTCTTCGCTGTTTTCTTATCGATAAGAAGAGTAGAAAAGAATGGCTGTGGACAAATACAACTTTCTGTGTTCTCTCCACTTTAGCCCTGATGCCTTTGAAGCTTTTAGTAGACCACAGCTATTGAAAGAGCTTACAAATTATGTAAACATGCCAACGCTTGTCATGATGACGCAGCCACTTAAGGAGTTTCTCAGGATTTTACTCGATATCCGTGTGCGTTTAGACTTTTTGTGGGGAAAATCGATGGTATGGCATTTGGTTTAAGCTTAAGCTTATATCCATCGCCACCTGTAAACTCTTTCAGTAGCAGTCATCTTATCAGTGTTTTTTTTTTTTTTTTTTTTTTGAGTATTCTGAATTGTGTTGTGGTAAAAATAACGTAGCTCAGTGCCAGTAGCTCACAAGTGAAACTGCACTACGTAATCAAAATTAATGGCACCTCCTATAGTCCATATTTATATCCACGATGTGAATTTTTTTTAAATAAGTTAGCGTAAACCTTTCATGGGTTTTCTACTACATATTTCAGTTAACAGCATATACATAATATTAAGATATACAAGTCCTTTTAAGAAATTAATACTTTTATTTAGCAAGGATGTATTAAATTGATCAAAAGTAAAGACATTTATTGTTTTCTCAAGGAAAAAAAAAAAATCTCTCAACTAATGCAATAGAATATACATGAGCTGGTACTACATTTTTATGACACTGAAAGTTAAAATGAACCAATTTGTATAAAACTTTTGTGTAAAACAACAAGTTGTTATAATAAAGTTTTCCAGTTACATAATTCTACTTCTACTTGAGTTATATATTTACATGGTTGTTGTCATAAAAACTTAACAGATTTATTCCAATATACACTAAATATTGAACAGTAAAAGTTATAATGAATGTGTTATATGGTGCATATATTTAACAAAATGCTCCTCTCTAAAGTTCATTTGTCTAGCTGACTAATGGTCACAAATATGTTTTTTCTGAGGTAAATGTGATGTTATTTAACATTGTTTACAAGCTTTTATATTGACAACTTTGACGTCAAATTGAAACACAGATTGAGCAATTACATGAGACAGGATACGGATTTCCGTAAGTACTCTTTCTTTCAACATACCTTCAGATGTTTATTCATATTTATTTTGTGCTGTAACTGGTTAAAGTGGAGGAGACGATCAGTTCACTTGTGCTTCGCCATCTGTCAATTCACATTCAACAGCGCCAAAACGGCATTTATTGTTTGAATACTGTAATAAAACGGACAGAACTTGAAATCTGAGACTTTGTTTTATATCAAAAGTAACAGCACAAAGCTTATTGGATGGAAGACACGCTACAATGTTCCATTCGCTAATTAAAAACAGGCTTAGACTAATCTATTTTTGGGATTTAAGAATCAATATAATTTAGTAAATATGACAGTTGAATAAAATCGAGAGATTTTTTTTACCTTGCCCTAAAATCAATATGTATGAGAACGATTTCTGAAGAATCATGTGACACTAAAGACTAGAGTAATGGTTGCTAAAAATTCAGGTATATCATCACAACAATAAATTGGTAGCCTTTGTAATACTTCTTTAAAAACATTTAAAACAAATTTACTGACTCCAAACTTTTAATCAACATTCTTCTACTTCAAAAGCTGAAGGTTGAACAACTTAAAATTCAAAACATTATTATCTATTGTGTTTAAACGAGTATCTAGCCCAGTATCTTTGACCAGAAGTACTTTCTGCATGGTGATGGATGGATCCAGGATCTAGTGGAGACCAGAATCTCTCCAGGTGGGCAATGGTAACCTGGTGACCTTTGTGGAGGAATTTCTCGAGCAAAGGTCAAGCGGCAGGAGCGAGGTAGCATGACATGTGTCTGGGCTTCACACTACAGATTAATGCATGCCTCCTCTGTCCCAAAATGAATTTACCAGCCTTGAAACCACAGGGAGCACCATACCACAGGAGGGCACTCTGAAATGTAATCAATAGCAAAACAAAGATGCCAGAATTGGAGATATTTGCAGGGAGAGTCCTCCCTATTTTTCCGCTCATCCTGAATCCTAAATAAGTAGATTCACAGCCATGACGACTGCTGAGACAGTATGGGTGGGATCTGGGTCCAGCCAATGGAAACCCACCTCGGTCACAACCCCACCCAATAGAAATGGGCACCACAATGGAGAAGCAAACTAACACCCTAAAATCTCAAATCACCATGCAGTGCTGATCAATTTTTCCAGTCAAAACCAGAGGGTTAACGTTAACTCTTTCCCGCCAGCTTTTTTTAAACAAAAAGTTGCTTGCCACCACCAGCATTTTTGTATATTTGAACTTGCATTATGTCAAAAGAAAGAACAGAGCTTCTGCTTTAAACAAACAAACTGATTTATTCTAGCTTACACTTGTGTGTAAGAAATAACTGACGACAAGCCATAGAATAATGAAAGCCACAGAAAATAATGCACAGATGAGATGGTGACGCGGCCACAGTGCAAAGGGGACAGATGAGCAAATGTGACAAAAACAATACATGCAGAACAACTAACTGGTAAGGATGGCAGAGCTACTAAGGAAATGTTCTATATTGATGTCCATATTTGTATATATTATCTTATAGTGACTCTTTCCCTCCATGCTGCAAGGATGTGGCTGATTGCTCTGCTAAACCAATAACAGTCATGTATACAGTGGCATCTGTGAGCTGTTATGATATAGCTACTCACAGACCTCCTGGTAGGCACTTCAAAGATGTGCCACATAAATCTATTAACATACAGAAACAAAATAAGACACCACTAAGAACGCCCAACCACCCACCCTAACAAACACACGGTGCGCTCCATACCACCCCCCGCATAACCGCATCTGAGCTGTACATCAAAGAAAATATCATAAACGTTCTCAAAACCTACAAGAACAGACACTGAATAAAAAAAGTGTATGCGTTAGCCTTTATCGTGGACATTAATACTAGTCATCTTCATAAATCATCTTCTGTCCCTCAGCCCTCCTGAACATCATTATAAATCTCAGACATCGGGAAGAAGAAAAACACGCATCATTAACATTAATTAATTAATGTCACAATTACATGTGGAATCATTAAGGCAGCAAACCGTTTAGCCAATGTTATGCCTGATCCACTTGGTGAAGGAGACAGAATTAGAGGAAGATAAAGAGGGATGGAGATGAGAAGAATAGAACATCTTACTGTTATCAAGGTATGGGAATTCTACATTTTTCTGAACAAATTCAGCTCCTTAAAGGATTAATTCATTTCCAGAATAAAATGTTTCTGATAATTTACTGTTTACAAAGCGAACGTGCAAAGAAAGTCAAACGCCATTTACAAAAAAGGTAAAACAACGATGTTGGAAGATTTTGAAGTTGGAAGAGAAAATTAGATGTTTTTCGCCCTACCTTACCTTTTTTTAACCAAAGTACACAGATGAAGAACTAACCATGTGGTTTTTTTTTTTTTACAAAACGGCCCATTGTTTTGCTAGAAAAGACCTTTATTTCTCGGCTGGGATTGTGTAGAGCCCTTTGAAGCTGCATTGAAACTGCCAAAAGTCCACTATATGGAGAAAAAACCTGGAATGTTTTCCTCAAAGATCTTAATTTCTTTTCAGCTAAAGAAAGAAAGACACAAACATTTTGGATGACATAGGGGTGAGTAAATCCTCAGGAAACTTTTATTCTAGAAGTGAACTAATCCTTTAAGGAGCCTATTAATGGGTCCCAATAAAAGCCAATTTATTTTTTCCCAAATTCCGTTTAATGTTTTAATTGCTGTTTTAATGGTTTAATTAACATGTAATAATCAAAAAGGATGTCTAATCATTTAAATTCATAAAACTTTAATTTAAGAATTTACTAAATTTGAACAGCACTGCCCCAAAACCGCACCACTCATTTACACAGAGAGATGCAGAGCTTGCTGACCTTAAATTTGACATCTTTTTACAGTATACTATTTACAGACACTGTGTACAGCTGTAATTTGATTCATTTATCCACATTTTGCCAAATTTAGCATTATACAGTAAACTCCATTTTTATGACTGGATTCTGTGATTCTGTCTGCGTTATTAGACAACACTGGTTGTGTTCAATGTTTTTGAGTCCCCAAAAATAGCCAATTCCAAAGAGCTGTTCATTCGGGAATCAAATTACACTGATGTGCTGTACGTTTTTAGAAAAGGAAGGGACATGACATGTGGCCAATTTTGGTACTCGGAATGTGTGCTCCGTATTTACCCATCCAAGTGCACACACACAGCAGTGAGAATTGAACACCCACAATCCCTGCAGTACAGGGATTGTAAACCTTGGGTTACTCTCTAACCATTAGGCAATGACTGTCCTAGAACCAGAACTTGAGCACCTAAGAGAACACATATGCGAGAACCTTTAACTGAACTAAACATCATTTGATTTCAGTATTTTTCCAGGTTCCAAAACAAAAGAAATACATTTTCCAGGGCAGATAACAGAACAAAAGGACAAAAGGACAGCGCACTGCCTCAATGCTCTTAAACTATACTTAATGATAGACAAACAATGCTTCGATCATGTCAGTCTTTGTCAGGTAGTAGAGTACAGGGCCGAGCAGAGAACGGGGTTATCAGACAACAGACGAAGGTGTGGAATAAACATTATCAGTGGGTTGAAGCAGCTGTCGAGTAACCTGCAACTACAGAATACAGATAACAATAATAACGATGAAGTGCACATGAGGGTTCAGAGTCATTGTTGGGAAAACCCATGACCACAGGTTTAACAATGCACACTAATTCAGAGGTTTATCCAATAATTAAAACAGCAGCGACTGGATCCACAATGCCAAACAGTCATCGTCATCAGCAAAATAGAACATCTATAATTTGTTTCCAGTGAGAAAAACATTTACAGTTCAATCCTTCATGCATAATATGTCTGTGCTAGCATCAGTACCATGGTCTTCTTGACGGGCCAAATGACAGCTAACACTTTCCTAAATGCAACATTACAAGCTGCCTCTTCAATTTGATGCTACCAGAACACAAGCACAGAGGGTGACATTAAAAAAAAGGAAGAGAGAGAAAAAAAAGGAGAGAGGGTACATGTCCCATCATCTATTTTTATGCTTCTTTTAATTTACATTTCCCTGCCCAGCTGATAAAACCGGACAGGGAACACAAGGACGCTGACACTGGGATATCTGGCGGGCGGCAGAGGTCAGCTTTTAACCTGTCAAAAGCGCAGTACTTATTAGAATAAATCTCTAGACTCACCAAAGGGCAACGCTGGCCCCTGGTTCTAGCTGACCCAAGGTGGGTTGGAGAGGGGCAGAGGGCCTGTGCTCTGATGTGCAGGTATGAACAGAGTGTCCATAATGAAAAGCCTGGTCAATGAGATGAGGAGGTGGGGAGAGAAGGGAGGGAGCTGGAAAGGTGTAAGGGTTAAAAGACAGCATGAACATTAAATAAAAATGGGATAGCTCACCCAACAATGAAAATTCTGTCATCAATTACCCACCCTCATGTCATTCCAAACCCCTAAAACCTTTGTTCATCTTCGGAATACAAATTCAGATACTTCTGATGAAATCCGAAAGCTTTCTGACCCTGCATAGACAGCAACGCAACTCACAAGTTCAAGGCCCTGAAAAGTACTAAGGACATCATTAAAAAAAACATGTGACATTGGTGGTTCAACCATAATTTTATAAAGCTACAAGAATACCTTTTGTGTGCAGAGAAAACAAAAATATTGACTTTATTCAACAATTTCTTCTCTACTGTGTCAGTCTTCGACGTGCATTTACAAGGCCACTCTTCTGAACACGTGTTGAAGACTAACATTAAATTGTTTAATGAAGTTGTTATTATTGCTTTCTTTGTGCACAAAAAGTATTCCTGCAGCTTCATAAAATTAAGGTTGAAGCACAGATGTCACATGAACTCTTTTAACCTTTCTGGTCCTTGAACGTAGTTGTTGCATTGCTGTCTATGCAGGGTCAGAAAGCTCTCAGATTTAATCCAAAATATCTTAATTTGCATTTCAAAGATGAATGAAGGTTTTATGAGTTTGGAATAACATGAGGGTGAGAAATTAATGACAGAACTTTCATTTTTGGGTGAAGTATCCCCTTAAGCCAACGTAACAGAGATTATCTACTCTCTTGGACAACCTTTTTTTTTTTTTTGTTACTTTAAATTCAGGCAAACTCATGATAATATCTGAAACATTTAATTAATACAACATATAAAATCTATATTTTAAGACAAATGTGTAAGATAAGATAAAATTGACATTGAGCCTTTGAGGTCAGGGCACCATTTTTAGCCAGGAAAGTACTGTACGGCAGAAAAAAAACAAATGTGCCCAATCCCTATAAAAATGTTGATTTAAAACAATCTACTGATAGGGTTATCTGGATATTGGAAAATATTATTAACACTCATCAAATATCATGAACCCTCATCCAGGAGGCTCCAACTTTCCCAACTGGCACTTTTATGTTTTAGGATTTGGCTTTAATTTTACAATGTCATTTCCACTAACGTCATTGCCACATAATGAGATGTGGTGAAAATTACCTCCATTGGGGAAAAAAAAAAAAAAAGTTCACTCTTTGATTTTAATGTCTAAATTAAGTTTGTTCTCTGAAAGCAAACAAACAGTAAGTTATTTAAGCGAGAAACACATCCAAAGCAGAAGGCAGCGAGTGGAGAGACAAGTCTCTATCAAATGTAGATCATTCCCCTAAAAAGACTGACGACCTCTGACTCCACCAAAGAGGATGAAAGCGAGAGATCGACATAAACGAAAGAGTGGAAAATCAGCCAGCCTGCAAAGACAAACACCACACAGGAAGAGCTGGAGGCAATCGCTCGGCACTGAATCAACACTGTGTTAGTGCCCTCGTGAGAGAAACCCTGTCACCGCCACACCTGAGGAACACTCTCTGAAACACCTATAACACAGCCAGAGGAAAATGACGCCTGTGCCAGGCTGCATGTCTGAGCTGACCCTAGAAGAGATCCAAAGCTTTATTGTGCTGTGTCTGGGGTAGTGGGGAAAATGAGGTCAGATTTGTTGGATGCAAGCATAAATGGGGAAAAGTTCAACAAAATGGTGGCACAGGTTGAACAAAGCAGCCCTCATCAATCACTTAGGGCCGTTTCCTGCAGGAAGCACGCTCACTCTGCTTCCCTACACGCTGCTGCGGCAGTAGGACCTGGTCACCCAGGTGACCCACAGCGGCCCTTTGCTATGACATCAGAGGCCCCTGATGCTGTGCTGGCAGGCACTGAGAGGAAGCCACTGGAGGTGGCATTTGCCACAGGGCCCTGGAGTGCAGCCCACCCTACTCAACAGGAAGCAGAAGCATATCAAATAGTAACAGAGAGCTTAACACAGAACTGCACGAAAAAAACAAGCTCATAAAATTCGAACACACCCAAACACAGAGACTAAGCATCATGCCTCTGGTACCTTAAAGTGATAGTTCATCCAAAAATGGAAATTCTGTCATTAATTACTCACCCTCATGATGTTCCAAACCCATAAGACCTTTGTTCAATTCCAGAACATACTAAGATATTTTTGATAAAATCCGAGAGCTAGTCCATGTGTGGTTCAATCTTAATTTTATGAAGCTATGAAAATACTTTTTGTGCACAAAGACAGCAAAAGTAATGACTTTATTCAAGAGTTTTTAACATGCATTTATGAGTGTACCCACAACTGACACGATAGAGAAGAAATTAATGAATGAATCGATATTATTGTTTTCTTTGTGCACCAAAAATATTCTAGTTATTCATAACATTACGGTGGAACCTCTGATGTCACATGGTCTATTTAACCAATGTCTTTACTACCTTTCTTGGCCTAGAACATGTCAGCTGCGTTGCTGTCTATGCAGGGTCAGAAAGTCAAGTCAAGTCAAGTCAGCTTTATTTATATAGCGCTTTTTACAATACAAATTGTCAAAGCAACTTTATAGTATCAAATGGGAAAGTAATATATTAATAATTCAAAAAGAATTTAATCAATAGTTCCAAATTAATAAATTGTTTGTCCCCAAATTAGTTTTCCCCAATTTAGTTGTCCCCAACAACTAAGCTCTCGGATTTCATAAAAAATATCTTGGCTTGTGTTCTAAAGATAAACGGTTAATGGGTTTGAAACAACATGAGGTTGAGAAATTAATGGCAGAATTTTCATTTTGGAGTGAACTATTCCTTTAAGACCCCCATGTTCAGATGCATTGATGCTGAGAATATTTACATTTCATTGATTTAGTAGAAAGTCTCCATATTTACATTTCATTGATTTAGCCATTAACCCACAACTATTATGATCCCCTTTATTAAAATATAGAGGCAGCTATACATTTTCATGTATACTACCATGAATATTGGTGTGTGTTAGATTTTCTAAAGGTTTTTGAAAGAAGCAATGCTCACCAAGCCTGCATTTATTTGACTATTATTACACATTGAAATATCACAATTTATAAAACTTCTTTATATTATATTTTAAAATGTAATTTAACCCTGGGATAGCAAAGCTGAATTTTCAGCCATCACTCCAGTCTTTAGTGTCACGTGATCCTCTAGAAATAATTGTAAAATGCTGATTCAGTGCTCAGTTATTAGCTTCTCAAATGTGACCATGGACCACAAAACCAGTCATAAGGGTCATTTTTTCAGATGATGTATAAATTGAGGTTGAATAAATAAGCTTTTCATTGATGTATGGTTTGTTGTGATAGGACAATATTTGGCAGAGATACAACTATTTGAAAATCTGGAATCTAAGCAAAAAAAAAACTAAATACTGAGAAAATCGCCTTTAAAGTTGTCCAAATTAAATTTGTAGCAATGCATATAAAAATTACGTTTTGATATATTTACGGTAGGAACTTTCCAAAATATCTTCATAGAATGATCTTTACTTAACTTTACTTTACTTTTGTGGTCCAGGGTCACAAATATAAATGTGTGGAAAATGATGTGGAAAAAAAAAATATTTTAATATTTTTAGCATAAGGCCGCTTGAGGAGAAACAAAACACTAGCTATAAACAAATTAAATAATTAAGCAATCTTTAAAAAGCAGAATGAAACAATGTGTCAAATTTGATAAATGTACCTTTTTGATATTACTATTATTAATATTTCCCCTCACTATCCTTTGCAGCACTTGGGTGCTATCCCTATCTTCCTCCCCAAGTACTCTCAGAAGATTTATTGAAGGTTACACCCATTGTGGCCTCCAATTAATTGAACTTGTTAAAACAACTGGAAGAGCTGTCACTTCTAGACAATAGCACAAATACATCAGTGTGACTTATAATAGAGGATGGAAACACTTATAGAAAAGATGCTGCAGGAAAGACAGAAGGTCGCTGCTTCCTTCCCCACACGTGAGCCATGAGCTACCAACACTGAGCCTAAGAGCAAAGCACCTGCAATAAGCTGCTTCTAAAAAAAAAATTAAAAATCGGCTACAAAATGACTACTTAGTAACTGACCCCAAAAAAAAAGGCAGATACTCTAACAAATCCCTCTTTAGTCAATCAAACACACGTGGCTTTGTCACTGAAGTTGACACCACTGGAGAAGATCAGAAAAAAGAAGCCTCTTTGATCTCCTGACCTGTTCTTCCTCTTCAGAGGAACGCAGCATGACCCGAGCTCACCCCTGCTTTGGACAGAGAGAAGATCCCCTGTCTGCAGCTTTCAGGGCTGGTCATCATTAGTTGCTTAGTTAAAGACAGCCCTCAGTGCCTTCAGAACTTTCCGGTTCAGCCTTCTCTTTTCGATTCTGACACATCTATCTTCTCAAGGCCACAGGTTCACAACGGCTAATTCAATTTCACCCTGCTGCCCTGGCCGCCAGGCTGCAGAGACGTGCATCTACAAGATACAGCCTTGCAGCCACCGCTGGAGATTCAGGAGGATTTTGGAAGCCCTCGGGCGGCCTCGAATGTAATAGACACAGTTAACGAGATTGTAAAGGGGGCAGAGGAGGATGAGGCACAGGTACAGCATGCCATGGGCTTCCTGCCCACCGGTGTGGTGAATGTACGGGCTAGACCACCCACGTGGAGAACGAAGACTCTCGCTCTGCAAACTTTTATCAGGAGGAGGCCGAAGTGTGTGCGACTCTCTCAAGGAGATTTGGAAGACTTAGAGGGGAAAGTAGCAGGGGCAACATCTGTGTGGCGCACCATCGGCTTCGGTTCACTTATCGGAGTGCTCGCTCCCCGCACCAGATGTGACTCGGAGGTGGGCGTGTGTCGTGGCGAACGGCGGCGCAGCAGCGGGCAGCCCCCCTCTTCTCCTCTCAATACCTGACAGCTGCTGACCCAGAGGAGCAGAGGAAGAAGAGAAAATTAAAGTCAGACGGAGAAGAAAAGGAAAGAAATCACACTTTCTAAAATGCATTTCGGTTCCTGGAGGGCCACTGATAAGATGTGTCATTCCACAGGTCTAAGTGTGGCCGATCGCTGGAACGCAATAAGTTGGTTACCACCAACTCATTTACATCTCGAACCTGAAAATGAGGTCACTGTTGCTTATAATAATAAATGCATCAAATTAATAAATAATGAACACCAATTAGCTGAATACAATATAAAAGAACAAGTACAAAAACCCAACTATTTTTAGCAAAATTCTTGTTATTTTTACCCACAAATGCAGAGCCGGCCCCCACTTCAAGCCTTGATGAACAATCACACAATTAGACAAACAATCTGACGTGACGATGAAGAGACAAGATTGGAGGAGAAAAGAGAGAAGAAAGCCTTGCTGTGCTGAAACACACCCCTTCAGATGCTGGTGTATAGACCCTCAGCAGGAAACACTGCTGACTCCTGGAGAGAAGTGTGGGTGAACAATGCCCAGCGCAGAGAGGGAGTGTGTCACTGAAACCACAGGAATCAAAGGGACACTTATAGTTACCCCACGCGTCCACTATAACAAACACATCCTGCCCTGTTTGCACAAACACGCTGAGAGCTTCCCATGTAAATGCAGCAGTCGATATGAATGTGTGGAGGTGTACAACTCAGTCTACATTCTATCTGTACAGGCTTTAGTCTCTATCATTATGCACTGAAGGAGACACAAAAGAAAGCAGTGCACTGGAAGAGGTATAAGAAACCCAGCAAAAAAAAAGCCATATACGCACAAGCTCAAGAGGCTATTGCAATTATAAAACTGTAAACAAACAACATGATGAAAATTGAATGAAACACAGAATGAAAATATTGTTATTAATTACTCACCCTCATGTTGTTCCAAATCTGTAAGACTTTTGTTCATTTTTGGTCACAAATTAAGACATTTTTGATGAAATCCGAGAGCTTTCTGACCCTCCATAGACAGCAATACAACTGACACGTTCAAGGCCCAGAATGGCAGTGAGGACATCGTTAAAATAGTCCATGTGACATCAGTGGTTCAACCTCAATTTTATGAAGCTACAAGAATTTTTTTTTTCATCAAAAATACCTTAAATTGTGTTTTGAAGATGAACACAACATCTTACACAACATTTATTTTATTCATTTTTGGGTGAACTATCCCTTTAAAGTGCTATATGATGGTGTCAATTTATGGTTGACCAAGTTATAAGCCAAAAAATGTTTGCTTTATAATAGCATAGCATAGTATAGCAAAGATCAAATGTCCCCCAAGCTGTCAAACCCTTCTACAATCTCATTTCTGCCCAGGTGGAGCCACCCACCATCAAAAAGAATTTTTTTGAATCGGAAATACAGGCTTATGTCAGATATCTAATTGGGTAACATGCTACAAGTACACTTACATCAGTTCTAACTACTGCCAATGCTTTCACAACTCCGTGGTGCTGGTGACAGCCATGGCGTCTGCTAAATAATGTCTGCTAAAGCCAACTTCACCACATCAAGTCAACAAAACCACCATGAAGTCAACAAAGTCCATGATACCTGCAGCCGCAAGCCAAAAGGTAACACCGCGAGTTACGACTGACACGCATGGACAGTTTTTGGAGATACTGCCGTGCTGTAAATGATCTAGAGAGCCTTCCATCTACTGTGTGTGAAGCTAAACACTGTTCTGAAGTCAGTTGAGAGACAAACATCATGAAAGCAGATAGGTTTGAGCCTCCAGCTCTGTCCTTACCTCCTTCTGTGAGCAGACGACTGATGAAAGACTCTGGCGACTTCACTCAAGCAATTGATCACATCAACAGACCTTACATCAAATGAGGTATGAAGTTAGCCTAATGCCCACCCTGAACTAGATACTCGGTCATTACAAAGCAAAGAACGGACCACCCTGTAGAAAAAAAGAAATATGAAAAGAGGTCAGGTACATTGTGGGTACAACCTATATAAACTGCTAGCATAGAAAGCGTCACAAATCATGCACGCACTGAGCTTTACCACTTTAAATTGTACAATGATGATGGCAATTCGAATGAATGTGTGCCATTAACGCAATTCAGTTCAAAAGAATGCTATGAAGTCTGCTTTGTGCCTACTGCTCAAACTGATTTACTATTGACAAAAAAAACCTTTTTAACCTTCCACCGCCAATTACAAGGTATTCCATCTATCACATGATGCAATCAGCACAGCGAGGTTAAACTTTGATGTGAAAGAACACTAACGAGCGGATTGTCCAAAACAGTGGTACTCTCTCAGAGAGTAAAATAAAACTAAAGTAACTGAATCAATAAACATAATTATATTTTAAATTATTTTATATGCAGAGGTGTGCATGCATGACCCCCCCCCCCCCCCCAAAAAAAAATGCACTGTGTAACTAAGTTGAGTTTGATTCACAGACGTTTAGAGCAATCATAAGTCCAAAACCTCCATTTTGTCTGACAAACAAATCTGACAGGAGAGTAGATAAACTTCGATGGGCCTAAGCTTAAAAAAAAAAACTGGGTGTATTGACGTCTTTCCGCGGTTGAAATAAAATACGTTCTGATGTTCATTCATGTTTTTCATGCTTAAAGTAAAGAAGAAAAGACGATTGTTTCACTTATCGATTGATCTAATAAGGCAATACAGTGATCTGTCACGACACATTAAAGATCCAAAAAACGGTATTTATAGTTTGAATGAATGGAATAGGTGCACAAGATGGCGTCGATGAGCTTCGGTGACTCGAGTGTGCGCATCAATACTTCCGGTCTTTGCGGCGTCCATATTTTCTGTAAGGGGGAACATAGCTAGATATGTATAATTAATATTTTCTCAAAATAAGTAGCGGATAGTGGTATATCAAAGACAAGAGAAAACATCCTCCTTATATTTATGCATACCTCTGCATGGAAATTCATCAATACAACACAGAGATTCTTCTGTTGATTATGCGGTTCAGCGTCAGTGGTTAGTCAAAATCCACGGGGATCTCTTCATTCAAACACAAACCTCTTAAATATGCAATACTGCACATTTTCGCAGACTTGACTTCTTGATTCTGATTGCTGTGGACATGACCATATCTTTGTGCTTAGAACAACTCTATAAGATAAATGTCATGTTTGCGACTGTCAGAGAGATTCTCAGAGATTTCTGCTTTATGGACTCAATGTAGGCTGTTTTATTAAATTAATTTGGTAACCTTATTTGTAACTGTATCTGTGCATTTTAACATAATTTAATTACAGTATTTGCATTTATTACAATATTGGTGTGTGCATTTTTGTGCTTTTATACCTGTTTTGTGAAAATGAGCATCTGTGCATAAATCATCTGTCTGGTGTCTATAAGCAGCGCATACAGTGTATTTTTAAGGATTGTTTGCATTTATTAAACAAATCTTTAAATTAGTCATAATTATATTGTATATTTTTGAAGCCCATGTTTTCGTCTCATTTGATGCATACATAACGTGTAAATGTAAAATAGCCTATTAAAATATGTTGTGAAAATGTTGATGGAATGAACGTGCAGAATTACTGTCTTTAATTCGTTCACCAGAACCAAACATACATAAGTTTCAAATGCCACTGGCTCAATTAACATAAAATAATAATAGTAATGTAGACTTTAGCTGCATTTCACGTGATTATTATGCTGCCTTCACGTTATCAGAAATTCGTAGAGAGCTTGTTGTATTCAAGTGCTTTAATATTGGAAAAAAATAAAATGTAGCATCCCATTGGTTGACAATCATATAAACATTCACCACGCTATATATCCAGTTTGCTGACAATTCTGGAATTTCGGTCAAATGCTTATTTCACTGCTTATAAAACATACAATATGCTTTGAATGATCGTTCATATCAATCCTATAAATACATTACTTTAGCCACAAGACAAAGGGATGTAGTTTTTGTGAGAACAGCACTGACAGCAGCGATTGTTGTTCCCTCCACCATGTTTAAAGTTTATGACCCACCCGACTTGGAAACTCTGGTATCAAAATTATTCCCGAATTTCCCAGTAGTAAATACGACTTGAGAGCCCGTTCATGTCTAATTTCCAATTGGGAAGCTCGTATTTACAATAATTCTGATAGCATGTAAAGGCAGCATTATAAATCCTAAACATAAAAAGATGGTAATCTTTGGATTTCTCCAGCTCTCTGCACTGGCGTTTAGCAAAACAAACCGGAAATCCAAGATGGCGGAAATGGCGGATGGTGAAAATCCATAGTTTTTCTGTCGGCGTGTTGTCAATTTCCTCTTTGTTCCATAATGTATTTTTCACTGCGTGAGAATATGATGTGTAGTGTGAGGGCAGCATTGTTTGTCGACATAGCAACAGTAACTAAGGAGGGTGGGTTTCACGGCCACACGGGTTTTGTTAAAATTGCCATTTTAGATTGACTAACTCATTATAAAAATTCCATTCCAACTGAATGCATAATTCTAGGCTTTGCACTCTGACGCAAAACACAAAACTGTGACATTTCATATGACGCACTTAAAACCAGTGCCACGTTAAAAAAATGTTAAAAATAAAAAACAAAAAAACTAAACAAGCTGAGCTGGGTTATACTAAAAGCAACAAAACAAACAAAAGGTTATTGTGATTACTGGGCGGCTGGCACACTACAAATAATGAATGGATTTGAAGTTTAATATTAAAATATTACTTCCAATCATTCATTATACCGTGAAAAAAGTTTTTTAACGTTTTTTAATTCAGAAAAGACAATGGTATAATTTAACGAGTTGAAGCCCACTTTATCCTTTAGAATGTTGCATTGCCATTTTTAATTAAATAGCCTACATGTAAGGAATTAAAGATTGAATGCCACAGATATTTTTGCGGAGTGGGTGGTGGAATTTTCACAAAGAAAACTGTAGTATTTAATGAAACAAATGTCTCAAAAAGATGACTGATTCACATGCCGCCTAAACTGACGCAAATACAGCGATCTGTCACACCACATTAATAAGGGTGAAAAAAACATCATTGTAACACACTGTAACACATTTTATAAAAGTATAAAAAGCACAAAGCGTATTGTTATTATCGGGTGGCTGGTGCACTACAAATAATGAATGCATTCAAAGACATGAAATATTATTTCCAAGCATACTGTCCCTCCGAGAATATGACACATAGTATGATTTCTGCTTATAATCCCACATATATTCAAATCAGTTGCCAGGCCAACGGAATTTCTCCTAGTGCTTCCAATCTGGGCCATTCAAATTAACAAATTTGACAATGTAACAAATGTAATGTAACAAATTACATTTTGTTTAAAAAACACTTTTATGAAAGCCCCCCTTAACTTCAAATATCCAGAATCAAAATACATCAACATGTAGAAGCACTAATAAAAATGGTCTCACAGAAAAACAAGTCCTTCACAGAGAAAACCCTTACAGGGTTGTATTTTTCTCTAAAATCTGTCCAAGGATCATTCCTTTCTTCAAAACACCCAAGCAAAACAGAAATTTACAAAGTAATAATTTCAAAATGACCTCTGTCAAAGTTCAAAGGTCTCCATCTGTGTGTGAATTACAGTGACACAAAAGAGTGATGACCCTAGAACGGCTTCCCTGTGACTACCTGCTGCTCCAAAAACACTGGCCAGACATTAAACCCGAGCATACTGAAAAGATCAAATGGGGCCAGCAAATACTCCTGATCTCAGATAAAAATGGAAGGCCTGGAGGAGGAGTTCTTCCTTCAGGACATTTCAGACCAGATGCCGCCAGTACAATGGAGTACCTTACTCTGTTAGTCTGATTGTTGATGATATTTCATATTTAAAATTTAAACTGACCGTATCCTGCTCTCATGAGAAAACCATGCCCAGTTGTTGACTATTATGGATTTGTTCAAGTAACATCTCCACTTTCACTCATAGAAGATAATGAAAACTCTTTTAAAAAAAAAAAAAAACTAGTTCAGCTATAATATGAAAATTCCATCTTCATTCACTCATTCAGTGATAGGTTGTTCCAAACCTATCACTTTCTTCTGCGGAACGAAGATATTTTGAGAAATGTAACACTGCTTGTTTGCCAACCTTCTTCCAAATATCTTTTATGTTCCACAAAAGAAAAGAAAAAAAAAATCATATGGGTCTAAACAACATGATGGTGTGTAATAAGCTACACTCCTATATTCACTCATTATAAATTACTGATACAAATGCATTAGGACATGCTTACATTATCTCTGTTTATATTACACTCCGCTATAGCACACACACAAACACACATACAGAGCAGCTGATCATCTGTGTTAAAGAGCTGACGGGGGCGTGAAATGTCCAGAATAGATCCTTCCTCATTTCATTCATCCATTACCACACGGACGAGAGCAGAAGGACAAAGAGGTATGGAGGAAGATGAGGAGCTCATGATTCAGATGTACGACATAAGAGTGCAGAATGAGGCAGAACGGCTACAGGGGCTGCTTTTGAAACATTAAATAATCTTAACCATAATCTTAACTGTAGATTAGAAATATAGTATTACATAGTGAGACAGTGAGCTTTTGAACTCAGAAGCTTACCAAAAAAAAAGACTAAGCATTCCGATTATTTTTCCAAATCATGTAATTGAACATCTCAAATTCAACACTTTCATATTGTAAAAACTGGCAAAACAGATTATCAAAAAAAAAAAATTATATATATATATATATATATATATATATATAAACCGCAGTAATTCGTACCTAATTTTCACACAATTACTACTGCAGAATATTTAACACCCTGCGTGATTTAAAAATGTATACTTTTGAGCGTTGTCATCACATATACAGCTTCATATGCATGAGTTTTCAAATGCAGTCAGTTTGCTTGGTGATGCGTTGCACTTAGTTGATGAAGAGCTCCGGTACGAACCCCGTGAAACTATGGTTAGACAAAACAGCTCAAATCTGCATGAAGTTAAAATAGCAGGGCTGCATCACAAAATATGTTTTTTTTAATACCACTTTTGCATTTATTAACACTATCAGTTAGGTTTAGGGTTGGGTTTGTTGTAGGGATATTTCCAATATGATAGCGCATTAACCTTTAGCAACACCCGCATTATTTGAATTCTGAACTGCTGCAATACGTATAAGCAGCGTAATAAAAAACGCAGCAATAGATGCCTATACTAATGTAATAAAAACGTCATGTATTGAATGTATGTTTTAGTGCCACTCTCAGGATATCTCACATTGAAACTAACGCAAAACATGCAGTAAGGTATGTAATTACAGTGTTGCAAAAATGTATGCAGAGGAACTTATTTCCAAAGAGCCTGGGTTGAAAAAAAATTTTTTATAGGGACTTGACTTGATTTATCCATTGGTTGTCGATTAGGAGGAGGCAGATCTAAATGTGAGTTTGTGGTAAATTGTAAGAAAGCGATGGTGATTAAGTGGACTTAATGATTAGAGAATTCCTGTATACATCACCACAGAGAAGTCCTTGTCATTTCGCTGTAAGGTCAAAAGTTGACAAGTTACAAAAATGATGAAGATTCAACATATGCATAGATGAATTCCATTCCAATCTTTAAATTCCATTGAATTCCATTCCAATCTTTCTTTAAAAATGCATTTTTATCAGGCTCCAATGTATAGGTTTCTATGCAAGTAGTGGTACTTCTGATTGGGCTGAGAGTGGGATTTTAGCGAGTTTGAATATATATATATATATATATATATATACACAGTTGAAGACAAAATTATTAGCCCCCTGTGAAATTTTACATTTTTTTTATATTTCCCAAGTGATGTTTAACAGAGCAAGTGAATGTTTTCACATTATTTCCTATTATTTTTTTTTATTCTAGAGAAAGTCTGATTTCTTATAGTTGCTTGAAAAAAAGAATTAAAAAATAAATAAATAAAAAACTGCTAAGGTCAATATTATTAGCCCCCTTAAGAAATTATTAGTTTGATTAGCTATAGAGCAAACCACTGTTGTCCAATGACTTGCCAAATTAACCTAATTTGCCTGATTAACCTAATTAGCCTAGTTAAGCCTTTAAATTGCCCTTTAAGCTGATGTTGCAGTGCATTTGGAACTGGGAATCTCATCAGGGTTGAAGGAAACATGAAAAAGGAAGACTATAAGAAGATTTTTAAAGACAACCTCAGACAGTCTGCAAGTAAACTTGGTTTGGGTCGACATTTTGTCTTCCAGCATGATAACGACCCAAAGCATACCTTACTTCTGGTAAAGAAATACCACCAAATGAGCAGAGTGAGTGTACTTGACTGGCCTGCACAAAGCCCAGACTTGAATCCAATAGAAAATCTGTGGGGCACACTAAAGTCCAGAGTGCCAGAAGACCAACAAATCTGGAGGAGCTTGAGAGATTTGCTAAGGAAGAATGGGCTGTCATTCCTCAGGAGATATGCTTGAAACTTGCTGAAAACTACAGCAAACGACTAAAGGCTGTTATCAAGCAAAAGGGATACACTATTGACTATTAACATCAGACGGCTAATAATTTTGATCAGTAGACTTTTTACAATTCTTGGTTATACATGTATTTCTATTTGTATTACAAACCCTAAAAGCTTCCTGAATAAAGTATTATGTTTAAAAATGCTGTGTTGATAAAATCGTCTTTCTGTTAAACAACACTTGGGAGTTATTTGAAAAATAATGAAATATTTTATAAGGGGCTTATAATTTTGTCTTCAACTGTATATATATATATATATATATATATATATATATATATATAGTGGTAAATAAATTCTGGTAATTTGTCTGCTAAATATTACTTTAAAAAGCATGTTTTAATAATAATTTTATTAGTAGTAGTCCTAGAATTACATTAGGTTATATATTTCTGTCACAGTTTATTCAGTCTATACCAACCTTTTATTTTGACGGGTTTCTGTTTGTATATGATACAACAATAGTTCCTTTTTTTTTTTTTTTCACAAGAAACAGTAAAATGCAAATGAAGTGACTCTCAGAGCAGTTCTAGAGATTATGTTTATGTGTTCATGTACTGTAGCAAAAGCTGAAAGCACCGCAAATGTTATGCACACTTCAGTATGTACGTAGTAAACAAAACCGCGCATTTGCCATTCAAACAGAGACACGCAGAACATTCAGGATCCATATTTAAATAGTATTTTTGCGATTTACAGACATTAACAGACACATGTTAAATGTACTCACCTACTTTTGATTTGTGCATCCAAAATTCTGCAAATTCCGTGACATTCCACGTTATACAGCAAATTCCATTTTTTTTGACCGAATTCCGTGATTCTGTCTGCATTTTCAGCATCGCAAAAATCAAAGTGCTCTACATAACAAACAACAGTAGACACAAACACATTCGCCTCAATCAAATTTAAAGCAATTTCGGTAATATTTTTAATCATATAAATGCAAGTCTTTGGGCTTTATTAAAAGCAATTTTGTGTAATATTACCCGAAACGTCCTCCAAAAAAAGCAATGACCACAAACACAGTTCTTCACTGACCCAACAACTTCATCAAGCATGAATTCCTAATTTAGAAGCCTGTTAGCAGTGTTGTGTTCCTGTGTAAATCTCCGAGCTGGAGGAGACACCTGGCTCTATGCTTTCCTCTCCCCCTGACACTGCAGCTATCTCACTGTAAGCATCATTAATGCAAGCCTGTGTCCCACCTGCTGGAGGTGTGAGATTGACCTCTCCCCTTGGCCGGCAGTACTGCTGACACAGGCACCTGCCATGGCGCCCTGCCCCACAATGCAGCTCCCTGCGCTGGGCCGAACTTACTCCAACCTGCCCTGGCTGGCCCGGAAGTCAGATCCCACAGTACTTCATTATCTTAGCAGTTAAAGGACAACGTCTCCGCTCATCTGCTGTTTACTGAATGCCGTTAGAGAGAAATGAGTCATTCCAGCTGACCTGAAATGGATCTCAATGATTAAGGCTGAATGCTGAATGCAACCAGTAAATTATTTAAAAGCATGCGAGAGAAATGTGACACAACATAATAATAATAATAATACTTCAAATGAATGGATGAGGAAAATGTCACCATTATCACATAGCTGTGAGGGCAACTGATAGCAACTGACAAGAGCTTGTGAAAACCCTATAATTTGGCCAAGACGTGGATTCTTTTCTTTGCAGCTTTTTACTCTATGAACTTTCATATCCTGCTAAGTGGTGCTAAACTCTCCTGTTTTCTTCCTTTTAAAAACCAAACATTAAGAGAGATCATTTTCATTCAGGCTAATGAATGCAAGTCATTTCAATTTGTTGTTAATCGGCTAAATCATATTCAATTTGTTGGTTAGAACCTGTTCCAGCCATTTCGTCCTAATTTCCACAAGCCTTTCACACCAGGAATCTGGACCACTAACCGACAATGATATAATTGTTTTGTGCCAAAGACACTGAGCATCCAAGACTCCATATATGGTGCCAGGTATCTCATCTTTGACTTAAATCTATCAGTACTAAGAATTCCTCCGCAGCTCATTTTCTTTCAGTTATGCTTCAGTTTTATTTCAATGTGACAAAAATATAATTTGATTAGAGCTGATTTCAATCATAACACCATATGTTTCGAGGCCTCACCATGACTGAATGTCATTGCATGCCTTGTTTAAAACAGAACTATGTTACTTCAGCAGTCAAATCTCAGACTTACCTTTTTTTAGAAAATCCCTGGTGGGTTTTTTTACACATCTCACTCAAGTTTGTGTTTAAAATTATGAACGTTATATGTTCAACGTTATATGTCTCCATGAATTCAAAAACTCAAGTGAAAAACATGTAAGCTCAAAATGTCAGCTGTTTCTCCTCTATAAAACACACTATAGATCCTAAAATACAAAGTTTATATACCTTTTAGAAATTATTAAAAAAAGAAAAATCCAACTAAAGTTGGGGCAGGATATGTCACTGGACATTTTTGGCCAAATTTGCTGGATTTTCCTGAATCTACAGTTGAGCTTGAAAGTTTACATACACCTTGCAGAATCTGAAAAATGTTAATTATTTTAGCAAAATAAGAGGGATCATACAAAATGCATGTTCTTTTTTTCTTTAGTACTGACCTAAATAAGATATTTCACATGAAAGATGTTTACATATAGTCCACAAAAGAAAATAGTAGTTGAATTTATAAAAAATGACCTTTTCAAGTTTATATATGCTTGATTCTTAATAATGTGTTGTTACCTGAATGATCCACAGCTGTGTTTTTTTGTTTAATGATGGTTGTTCATGAGTCCCTTGTTTGTCCTGGACAGTTAAACCGCCCGCTGTTCTTCAGAAAAATCCTTTGGGTCCAACAAATTCTTAGTTTTTTCAGCATATTTGAATCCTTTCTGACAATGACTGTATGATTTTGAGATCCATCTTTTCACACTGAGGACAACTGAGGGACCCATATTCCACTATTACAGAAGGTTCAGATGCTCGCTGATGATTCAGCAGGAAACATGATGCATTACAATCCGGGGGTGAAATTATCTTCTGTAGCTTCTGCAGGGCAGTACTATGAAAAAAACATATTTAGGCAAAATAAGAAAAATGTACACATCTTCATTCTGTTCAAAAGTTTACACCCCCGGCTCATAACGCATCATTTTTCCTTCTGGTGAGCGTTTGAACCTTCTGTAATAGTTACATATGAGTCCCTCAGTTGTTCTCAGTGTGAAAAGATGCATCTCAAAATCATACAGTCATTGTTGGAAAGGGTTCAAATACACAAAAATGCAGCTGTGGATCATTCAGGTAACAAAACAGTATTAAGAATCAAGTGTATGCAAACTTTTGAACAGGGTCATTTTATAAATTCAACTATTATTTTCTCTTGTGGACTATATGTAAATGTCTTTTATGTGAAATATGAATCTTATTCAGGTCAGTATTAAATTTAAAAAAACATGCATTTTGTATGATCCCTCTTATTTTGGTAAAATAATTAATATTTTGCAGATTCTGCAAAGTGTATGTAAGCTTTCGACCTCAACTGTATATTCAAGTTCAGAATACATGGTACTTCAAAGGAATCTCTCAAAATATCATCTTTGAGGGTGAGGGTGACTAAATGACAGCATTTTTGGGTGATCAATCCTCTCAACCTAAACACAGAAGCATCAATTTTTTACTGTGCTGTATAACTCAAGACAAAACCAAATCTTCTTGTCCAACTAAATGTCTGCCATGCTTTCCATGAAGCACATGGAGCAAATGTCTGTGTCTCAAAAGTAAGTGGGCATGAGCACAACCATTACAGTCAGAATTGTGCTCCTGGCAGCAAGGGTCAGATTAAATGGCAAAAATGTAAAGGATTCACTTTTGATCTGCAAAGACTGGCCTCACCCCCAAGGAGGAATTGTCGTCTCTCGGCTGTCCATCAAATATACATCCCTTTGAGACTCAGCCAAGTGTAAAGGCAACACTGCAATCAGGCCATACTGCAAAAACGACATACAGCGCTAATCCATATCGCTTGATATTTCAGTCATTATTTAGTGTATACATCAATTGCATTAAAAAAGCTCATGAGAACAATAGAACTGAGCTCCACATTACTTTTAACAACATAAAAAAAACGCATAATTTCTTGTATTTTTCACAAGGCCAGAAAAAGACTGTAGAAAGCAGAATGGCTCACAGTGATGCTCAGAGGCAGGCTGCTGGAGGAAATTATCCCTTTGATTGGGCCTTTGATACAGTATTAAAGAAGCCAGGCTTGGCACACCACAAACAGTAGATCTAGTCTCATTAGCAGTCCATGGACTTGCACCTCAGACTTGCTGCCTCCTGTATGCTGCAACAAAGAGGAAGACAGAGGCAAAGGAGTCAAGATAAACAGTCACACAGCAGCACCAGCAATCCAAATCCTAAAGACACGTCTGTGAGATATAGATGACAGGCTGAAAACGTGAAAGCCAGCTCTACATATGGCCTTTGTTAGAAGCTGTTACCAAAGTGGAAGCTCACATTTGCTCCTTGTGCAGCATTTTGTGATCATGCAGAAATATTACACGCTGTAAAAATAATAGCTTGTGCAGAGTAGAGTAAAACCAGGCTCATCATTGATAATGAAAAACACCATACAAAGGCACAGTTGGCGTCTGTCTTTTTTTGGGATTTCAGGAAGTGCTTAAATGAGGGGGCTATAAATGAATCAAATGAATCCAAAAGCACTCTTACAACAATGCGTTTATGTTTTCCCTTTTCCTTAAATATGAATTAGCAAGCCATAAAAAGCAAAGAAAAACACCACTGATACACCCGCTTTCATCTTAAACATTAAAGGACACGGGGGCGCAATAAAAACAAGTCTACTTCCTGTTGGGGCACTGAGAAGGTTATGAGGGTCTCTCTTCACATCTTCAGCCCACGCCTTGTGATGTGTTGGACGTGTCCTGATGTCCGTATACAAATCAGCCCAAAGCGTTCTTTTGCATTAGCGTTTTCATAACATTGGCAGGCTGATCTACCTGACACTGTACACTTTGATCTCATAACCGCACTGGAAGTTAAAGTTTCGATAAAACAGAAATAGAAACAGATATTTTCTTGCACAGTGTGACGTACATCCAAGAGAAGCAAAATATCAAAGTAGAAAAAAAGTAGAGCGGGGACATGATTCTATCCATTGGTTTTTGTTTGGAGAGGTGTGGGGTTTAAAGGGTTAGTTCACCCAAAAATGAAAATTCTGTCATTAATTACTCACCCTCTTGTTGTTCCAAACCCATAAGACCTTCATTCGTATTTGGAACACAATTTAATATATTTTTGATAAAATCCAAGAGCTCTCTGACTCTCAGTAGACAGCAAGACTACTACCACGTTCAAAGCCCAGAAAGGCAACAAGAACATCAACAAAATAGTCCATGTGACATCAGTGGTTCAACCATTATTTTATGAAGCTACGAGAATACTTTTTGTGCACAAAGAAAACAAAAATAACGACTATATGCCTTTTGGAGAGGATCACGATGCATTCACACTCCTTCCTTTAAAC
Source organism: Cirrhinus molitorella (assembly GCA_033026305.1). Taxonomy (NCBI): domain Eukaryota; kingdom Metazoa; phylum Chordata; class Actinopteri; order Cypriniformes; family Cyprinidae; genus Cirrhinus; species Cirrhinus molitorella. Next base: position 18,340,431 of record CM065122.1, read on the forward strand.
GTAAACAAAAGGCGCCACACGAGTGTTTTACGTCAGCAGCATGCGTTTAAAGGAAAGCGCTTGTATGCGCCATGATACTCTCCAAAATGGTGCTATAGGCTGACGCAGAGGAGAAGAATTGTTGAATAAAGTCATTCTTTTTGTTTTCTTTGCACACAAAAAGTATTCTTGTAGCTTCATAAAATTACGATTGAACCACTGATGTCACATTTTGTCGATGTTCTCGGTACCTTTCAGGGCCTTGAACGTTGTAGAACCCTTGCTGTCTATGGGGGGTCAGAGAGCTCTTGGATTTCAATAAAAATATTTGTGTTCACATGGACTATTTGAATTTTGTACTTACTACCTTTCTGAGCTTGAACATGTCAGTTGCATTGCTGTCTATGCAGAGTCAGAAAGCTCTCAGGTTTATCAAAAGTATCTTAATTTAGAATGGCAGGTGAGTAATTAATGACAGAATTTTCATTTTTGGGTGAACTAACCCTTTAAGGGGTTGTGTCTAAATGAAGGGGAATGTCTAAAGTGGACTATCAAACTAAAGCGTTACCGCAGTGCCTTGTTTACAAGCACAGGCAAATGCACACTGTACATAAAACAGTCTTCACAAACATGTCTGAAGATTTTGACAGACAGGATCACCTACAATTTTTGGCCCAGCCTTAATTATTCGAACCAGAATATACAGACAACGAACTAAGAGAGATGCTCTTGTGAACAGGTGTCAAAGACTGACACTGAAGAGTAGGAATTGTTATATAAAGTTGTTATTTTTCTTTTCTTTCCGCACAAAAAGTATTGTCATAGCTTCATAAAATTATGGTTGAAACACTGATGTCACATGGACCATTTTAACAATGGTCTTAATACTTTCAAGGCCTTGAACATGTTAGTTGTGTCACTGTCTATGCAGGGTCAGAAAGCTGTTGGATTTCATCAAAAATATCTTAATTTGTGTTCCAAAGATGAATGAAGGTCTTATGGGTTTGGAATGACATGAGGGCAGTGGTGGTTCATGGGTTTTAAAATAGAAGAGGCACACTAATTGTATTGGTCTGGGGATCCCTGCCGATTATTATTATTAGTATTAGTATTTGCTTAACCACATTAAAATGGCTTTTTGGTTGCTTTTAGTCACAAAATGTAAAGAAAATGATACACATACAGTAGAATAATATAATTTCACTTACCTGGCCTATCACTTGAAGCAAACATCGATAAAAGTCTGTGTTAAAAGAGAGCTGCCTGTGCCATTTATTTAAGCCATGACTGCTGTAATGTTAGCCTATATCCATCTTAAGCACGTTCTCCTTTTATGTTTAATTTACTGTTTTAATGACAGCTTGGTAAATCTTTTGGCAATCAAATAGTCAATATCACTACACATCATAAGTACGTGGTACATTATCAGTGGCGGGAGGCGTTCAAACTAATGTCACGTAATTTACGTCTCTATTATGATTAATATACTAGAAGGGAGGTTAGCCTCCCCTGCGAGGTTTCCTTTCTCAACACTCCTCAGCACTGAAAGTAAACACTTGATGGTGATTGGCTAATTTATTTATTACCAACAGAGGCACCAGTGCTCAGCTCTCCACTGGCATCCCCCTCCCCTTCTCTATCACTTAGCGGTTGTAATTACATAAGCAGATTTGGCACGTTTGCGATAGAAAAGCGACGCTTTCCAACTTCAGTAACATGTATATGAAATTACAAACAAAAACATACACATTCTGAGACATGAACTTAATGGATCGTGAATTTAATTAATATTTTAAATCGTCCTCCTCGCATTTTCACTTCACAATTTTGGGGATGCTGTGCCTCCCCTGATGAGCCGCTACTGCATGAGGGAAGTAATTAATGACAGAATTTTCATTTTTGGCTGAACTAACTAGGGCTGGTTCGAATACCATTTTTTGCGCTTCGAAGCTTCGGTGGTAATCAATATCGAATATTCGAAGCTTCGGTGGGAGGGGCTAAGCATATAATAAAGGCAGAAATCTCTGTGTTGTTTGCATTTGTATTATGTCGGGAACCATCGGGTGGGTCGAGGGACTTAAAAAATAGGTCGCCAGGATGATTTCCGGAAGATGTATACATGTATGTAAGGAAGTTCAAGACTCTGGGAAGCATGCGGGAAACTGCAAATGTACTTTAATAACAAAATAAACATTAACAAAACGAAAGTAAACGGTAGCCGCCTCACACCAGACTCCGTCTGTGTTTGCGTTGATCAGTCAGAATCCACTCACCGCTCAAAACGCCGGATTTTTTGTTCAGTCCTGATTTCTGCAAGCTAATTATTCCTCTCATTATAACAAAGCCTATAGACGCGCTTAGAATGCATGTTCATGCCCCCAAGAGTTTTACGCGATAGTTAAAAAGAAACCGAATTAAAACGCGCACGCGCATTCAAAAGCAATTTTAATACTATAGAGCGATTCCCCAATGCGCGCAAATTAGGCTATATAACACATCTAGGCTTTATAACTGTTGCTGTGAGTTCTTTATAGGATATAGAATGTGTGGCGGACACGTCACGGATTTGCTGCGTGTTGATTTTTCTTTCTGCGCCTATGTTAACAGATTAGAGCAGCCACACTGTCTGCGGAATATACGCTTATATCAGGTGCGGTCCAACCACACCGCAACCACGACCCCGCAACAGAATAGAAGTGAAGCAGATTTTTTCTGCAGCAGTCATGTAACAAACCCGCTCCACGTCCGCCACGCAGTTCAGTGCGTCTCAGAGGCTTCGGTGCTGCGCTCACATGCTCTGTTAGACAGGCTAGACAGCTCACATTTCAATGAACAAAAATATTTATTTATATTTCAAACTTTAAAATAAATCACAACCAGGTTGCAAACTATAGCGACACTAGTACACTCTTTTCTCCGTGGCTTGCTGACAGCTCTCCCCCTCCCGTTCACTAATGGACCATTCAAGCGCGAATGAGAACTGTTCGCGGGGGAAGTCACGTGTTTAAAAAAAAAAAGGAATATTCGAATCTCAGAATTGAAAATCGAATGCCAACCCACCGAACGAATATTCGACTATTCTAGTACAGCCCTAGAACTAACACGTTAAGTTACTAAACTATGACATCCACAGTTGCTCAGACTCATAACTTAGCCTATTTGAAGACTTGGACTTTAGCACACAGTGCTATGGACCACTTTTATAATACTAATATACAGTGCCTTTGCTTTTTTTTTTGTTTGTTTTTTTTGAAGCTAAGAAATCGTAAGCAACAGAATTTTTGGGTAGTACTGCATTGTGCTTTTGCGCAGTATGTGTTGCTTAAATTAATACTTTGGGTGGGAAGATAAGAGAGCCATGCCTTTTTTATAGGTGAAAGCAGGTGCCTATCCTCTGCTTGGCTCTTCTTTTTCAGAGATGAGAGTAGGAGGAGGACACAGTGACAAGCGCGAGCTGCATAAAAGACGGCTTACAACCGAACCGGCCTTTGGAGGAGGCACAGGATGAAAGAGAACTGACCAGGCCAGGGGGTGCAGACTCAGAGAGAGAGTGAAAGAGCGAGAGAGAAGGGCTCCGCTGCATGTAATTAAACATTCTTCGCCGGTTTTAGGCACAAGGGCTGAGACAGACGAGAGACCCCCTCACATGCGCTTCTGAACACAAACACACTCCCACAAAACGCACACTATGCCCCAACCAGCCGCCGTCCACCTGACAAGTGACAGCCCAATCTGATTAAATGCCAGAGGAGGAGGAGCCAGCCTGGCCTCCATGACAGGCCAAAAGTGATCACCATGGAGATACATAATTACAGCTGTCAACGCGTCCACCGTCCCGCTGGCATCACCCTGATTGCTCACAGCAATAATGATAGACAAAGCTTTGCACGCTCTCGACCGCCTCAAAACACAATATAAGCATCCAGCTAACACGCAACGCTCACATAAGCGCACAACAGTGGCATTTTAATTAGTTTTTTTTTACCTACCTACTTTCTCTCTCTTTCCACACCACCTATACCCCCCCTCCTTCACGTGGACAGGCCACAAGCGCAAGTGTTATTACATGAAGCTCCCGCTGTAGCATTAATTGAAGAAAGATATGGTGGGACAGAGGCGGTAGGGGGTAGAGCGCGTCCATTATCACTTGTGCCTTCAACAGGTCTCACGTTTGAAAACTGCAAATTGCAAAAACTTGCAAGGGCAAAATGTTTGACATTACTTGATCTGCAACCATATGGTGAAAACCTCCCTAAGAAGAAGAGAAGAAAATAAATGAATAAATATAGGAGGGGGAGGATGGGTGGGAGAAGATGAGGGACAAACAAATCCAGTAAATAATTATTTAAATGGTGTAATTAAGGTTTTTTTTTTTTTTACTTCAGAGGGGGGAATGTCAAGCGCTCTCTTCTTCTGGCCTCTCCTTTGTGGATGTCCTTGCCTCCTATGCTATATGTGACAGTGACAATAAACATACTAAAGATGTTAAAACTACCTCCTGCGGGACGCTTAGGGGCGAGACAAGTTCACGCTGGGCTTCTTTTTTTTTCTTGCTGAAGGTTGATTTGAGTTTGTTTCTTTAATTAAGTTGGACTCACATACATATTGGGGAATTAGTTCATCCATTTAATTATTTTCCAGTGCAATTAACAAAGCTCTGTCACCTTATGGTTGCTCTCTTTGGAAGCGAATGTGACCTCAGGTGACAGAACGCATCAAGGCGCCTTTGCCTGTGCCCTTTAAAAACACCAACATTCGCAGAAAACAAAAGTGTCACATTTCTTTTGTCTCTACTTTCAAAATTATTCTTCAGTTATATTTAGTTCTGACATTGAACTTAAGTACACTGTATCTCAACGTTTTCTTAAAGAGATTCAGCCTGTCCTTTAAAAAACGCTGCATGTATCAGAGGTCATGAAAACATTGTTTCTTAAAAGCTATTTTTCCTGGCAACCCTTTTACATTCTCTGAATCATCTGCTAAAAAAAAAAATATAATAAAGAACAAACAATTTCAGAGAGGTCCTTGCGGATGCTGTAAACCGTAAAGGGGACAGCGTATGGAAAATTTTAAAGAAGGATGTTATTTCAGCTGCTCCCATGCTTGATGCTGAAATGTCTGTTATTAATTACAGATTTACTTACAGCTGCTCAATGCTTTAAAAGACAAGATAAGAAGGGAGCAGGAAGGGACACCAGCCACATCAGACCTTGTTATCACAAAACTGGACTTTGTATCATGCTGTTTTGTTTATGAAGAAGGGTCTTTGTTTTGTTGCGTGAAAGGAAAAACAAAATGGCTTTCCTTCCTCTAATATAATTTAGTGGCTATAGTTGAAATACTTACAATACACAAACCTAATCTCATTAGCATACATAGGTACATAATGTTTGCACATACATTTTTGTACATTGGGATATGGCGAAACATGACAGCATGTAAAAGTATGTATGCTTTAGAAATGAAAAAAAAAAAAAAAACCCTTTATTAAAGTTTTCCAAACCCTAGATTCTTTCTTCTGCTGAGAAGAAAAGAAGACATTTTGAAGAATGTTGGTAATCAAACAGTTTATGGTAAACACTGACTTCAAATTATTATAGAAAATAAATAAATAAATAAATAAATAAATAAATACTATGGAAGTCAATGGCTACCGTCAATTGTTTGGTTACACATCATCTTTTTACACAATCTTCTTCTATACAGAAGAAAGAAACAGGTAAACAATGATAGTATCTCTTCAAATATAGTAAAATCAACCTATTAATGCTATGAATTCAATATTTCATAAACCTAAAATGATTTATATATGAGCTATTCTACAGAATTTGTGCAAACTGCTGTCCCACAACCACAAAACATTTAAGTATTCAAATCTTAGATGTTTACTAAGATTGTTCTATTATCTATTGAAACCTACAATAGTTTTTAAAATATCAGCAAGCTTAATATATATAAAATCAACATTTATTGGGTACTTTCAATTGAGAGGTGGCTGTCTTGAACCCTAACCCCTAAATTTCAACTTATGAAAAGGATTTTTGCATTTAATTAATTCGTTTTTAAAAATGTATCCCGCATTTCATGTCACTACCGAAACAGTGTATGTTCTAGTCCATTGGCTGAGACTTACACCCCTAGATTTATGATCAGGACATATTTGTGTCACTCTCTCTCATAGCTACATGGCGAGTAGATAGGCCCCATCATTTTGAGGTAAAAATCTTTGAGTACTTTAAAGAATGTCACTACCGAACACAATTTTTTTGGAGTTATTCCATAACATTTAGTTTTTTATATGTGTACAACTGTTCAGAACTGCGCAAGCAAACCATGTGCCGATTAGCATCTTTGAGCTAGGTTCAAAAGAATCTAAAATTGTCACTACCGAAATGGTCACGACTGAAACATGGTGACAAAAGGGAACACATAATCCTTTATTTGGGGGAAATTAACAAAAAGTTAGTACAGTTATGCAAATTTTTAGCATTTTAGTATGTTTTATTAGTGTGAGGGTTAAAATTCTGTAATGTGATCTCTATCAAAACATTACTGTCACTGCCAAAAATGTGCAGTCATTACCGAAACATGGGATGTTTTGTCAAAAATAAAGCATACTGAATTATCAACTAAGATGCTATGATAGTGTTTTGTTCAATGTATAATCAAAGTAATGAATCCTTAAGTTTGAAATCAGTATGATCAACTTTTTGCCTTTTACAAAGAAACATTTGAGACAACAAATCTCATAAATCACACTTATATTTGTTATAATATTTGTTATAACAATGTTTCAAATTGTAATTGTTATTGATTTACCTCTGAAAACTTTTTAATAAAACAGAAAAAATATATATTTACAAGGAAGATGTAAGCAAAATCTTGGTCAATATAACCCTTCTTATTAAATTATATATTACAGTCTTTCGGTAGTGACACATTTGGGGAGACAACAAATATTCCAAAGCTTCCTGAAAAGAAAAAAAAATTATATATATATAAGAATTAACTGGATATTATACAATTTGCATATATACACAATTTATGGAAAAAGACATTTTTTTCCAAAACATTTCCAACTCTAACTTTGAACCAAGTCTGTAGAATGGCCCATATATTTTTCAAGGTTTTTTTTAATAGTTTTAAAAGTATTTTAGAAGCTGTCTATGTATGTTTCTGAAACATGAATGTGTACAAATACTTACAATTACTAATGATTACACATTTCATAGTTGCTTAGAATGGTAAAATTGACCAGTTTAGCATCCTCTTAACAGATAACTTATGACTTATTGTATTAACATCTATCAGTTAAACTCAGGTAGGAACCTTGAGGTCACAGAGGAAATGCTGCAAGTACCGACGGATAGCAGTCTGTGTGTTTTTGCGTGTTGCTAAGGGAGGTGGCAATGCCATTAACTAGCAGGTAGAACCCTGTGGCCCCTTAAGGCAGAGCTTTTGACAATCAGGGAACAGGGTTGGCGCATTTGCAGGGATCCTGAGAGGAAGCAGAAAGCAAAGGAAACATTAACTGTTAAATAAAACACAGGAAGCAGGGTTAACTGCCACTCCTCAGAGTTAAAGCCATTGGCGGGGTCTATTTTTTGCCCAATTATCCTTAGTTAACAGGATTAATTACCACTACCGCTTTTCTTTTCGCTCCCTCTCAGTCAGCGACTAATAAATCTACAACTAGCTCTCACAGACTGGGAAGGCCATCATAATTAGCATAACAAGTCACAAAATCATTACAGGCTTAAATTGCTTACAGAGACGATCAACACAGGCCTACAGGATGTAGTATGGACGGTTTTTGGGGTGGAGGGGGGCTGTTTAATTGAATAAAAATGTTGTGTGGTGGTCTTAACAGCTAAAACACATGAGGAGGCAGGGCAAAGGGACTGATTGACACAGAGACTTCAGTCGTCAGCCACACCTACTTCAGACAAGAGGCTCCATTAGCAGCAGATGGGGAGTGTGTATGAAAGAGAGAGAGAGAAAACCGGGTTTGTATATTTATGTGTTTGTGACCATTCATTCCCCTGCCAAATTATTTGTAATTTTACTCAAATACAAATGCTAGATTGCAGTTGTCATCTGTACGCTTTCATTTCCAATGAAGCCTAAAAGTAACAGTGACATGAACAAAAGCCTTCTTAAAAATTAATAGCCCTTGTGGTACCAGTAATTTTGGTTCATTGATTCAGGTTGCCCTGCTACTTTACATACATCACTGCAGGTACAGTATAATATGAATGTGTATTAAAGGGTATGCACTACGTACCAAGGTGAATACCACTGAGATTACTGTCAAAAAACAGTCCAATTGACTTGAATACATAAATAATATACTTTTTGAAAACTACACATCATACCATCCTTCCCATTCAGTTCTGTTGCTACTGAATTCTGTAAGTACTTCAAAGTGATCATTGGTCTCTTTGAGGCTTTTTCCATAAGTCTCTTTGTTTTAGTTTTAGAGACAACCATTTCTAGGCAGTGCCTGAGTTGTTTGATTCACTTCCACTTAAATCACCAATGCCCACTGGGACTTTCAAACACTTAAGTGGTGGTTTGTAGTTTTTTACGCATCAGTTTCGGGCTTTCTCTATGATTTTGAAATATGATTTTGAAGGACAGTTATGAAAATTAAGCCTAACATCTAAATTCTCATTTTAAAAAAATAAATAAATAAATGTGGCAGCTTTTTTAATGACACACAGGTAAACACAATCATATTCTAATTCATATTCTAACATTTTCTAACATAATATTATTGAAAGCATGTTTGTGTGTGTGTGTTTAGAACTAAAATTAACCACAGAAAATTGCAGTATTAGTGGCTAATTTAATAAAGTGAAGAAATTGTTAGAATTGTTTTCATTTTTGTCCTCAAAAAAGTTTACTTTTTACAATATCTATAATTAACTATATATATATATATATATATATATATATAAACTTGTGACCTTAATGATGAATGCAAAAAAACATTTAATGGCTGCTTTGTTTTACATTTTTCCCAGATTATTAATTAAACACTGAAAATATTCAAGCTAATTATATTTAGAAAAAGTACTTTAGAAAACTATAATTTATCTTTATCCCCTCTGACAATACTAATTATTTGTGTTTATTGGGAAAGAGAATCAATATAAAGCAGACAATGTTAGAAATGTAAGAGGATAATAAACATCAGAAAATGCTTTTGAATTTTCAGTATATTGGCAGGGCTCCTTCTAATGGCACAATGAACATAAAGTCACATATGTAGACAGTGGTACATGTTACATCTGTCTATGTGACAGCTTCCATCATCTTGTACAGACCAGCCCATGTTTGCCTATTAAACTTTATGGATCTATTAAGAGTCCAACTAGGCCAGTCAGATGGCCATTAATTTCCCTCATAATATTTTCATAGTATATAAAAACAAGTTAAAACCTCATGAGGCCAAGGAATTTAGCTGGGTAAGTAGCTAACTATCCAAAATAAAATACTACAATATTCCCATTTGTCTATAATGTATGTATTTCACAAAGATTTATACATAGCTATATATTTTACTTTACACTGTGTATAGTTGAAAAACTTCTTAACTCTTTAAATACAGGAAGTTTTATGGCATGTTTTCTGCAATAAGTACTTGCATCTGTGCTAAAACTCATACTTGCGCAGATACTAGTGCTTTAGGATACACCAGTTCAAGCAGTAAACGGTTTGAATTCCACAAATAAAAAAAATATGAATAAAAAACAACAACAACAACAACAAGAAGTAGTGCCTAACGTACACAGCATTGTTAATTTAGAGGAGATCCCTGTTAGCTGCATACACTTCTGACTAGTGTTTGGAAAACTTTTAGAACTATTAATAAGACAATTAATTATTTACTGGGCAAATAAACCAACTGTAAATGGCCGTTAACAGAAGCCAGAGTTGCTGAAGAGTACTGCAAAGACAAGAAAATACTGTAGCAGGCAGAGCAAACTCACAGTTCATGATGCACAAAATATAGGAAGAAATATCTAAATACTGAACTGGGGGTGAGGGGTTTAAATGAATGTATCTGTGAGGGGAACTGACTGTCCTCACAAAAGTTGAAATGGTATTTTCTAATCATTCTCAAGTCCGTATAATGCATATTAACTCTTTAACTGTCACTCCCATTTTTAAACATAGATGTGAAAATGCAGTATTCAAACTTTTTGTAATATGATTTTGATGTACATTTTCTATGGTAATGCAATGTCAGATTTTAAAATGGTTTTCAAAGGATGAATTCTGAGATTTCAACTTATATATAATTTCTTATGATTTCTAAAGCGTGACAGGGAAAAAGGCAACAAGAAAAGGCTTTTTGTGACAAAGGTCTGAACTCCTGTTATGAAGTAGATTTCTGAGGTGCACTCTTGTCATATATTAATCTGTTACTTTTCCTACATAATTTGTAGTATAAAAAAACTGGTAAAATATATATTTAGGAGTCTTAGACCTTTCCAACAATGTGTAGTTTGTCATGATTAGATTTATCTGTAAAATGGTGAAGTAAACTTAGGCGACCCACTGGGAAGACTGTCCTCAAAGAAAATACGACCCAATTTTACGTTTTTTTAGTCACCTTATACGACCCATTTTTAAGTTTTAAAGTTAAGCACCCTCTAGCAGGTGTAAAAATAATGACAGTGTCGCGTTGGATCTGACGTATGAGTTTTTACACCGCTGTCACGGTAATTCAAACATATTTTACTAGGCGTAATTTGTATGAATGACCACACCTAACCCCACCCTAAACCTACCCCTTAAAGAAATAGTGCAAAATCATGATTTATAGTGCATATCCCAAAAAAAAAAAAACATACTATGAGAATGTGTGCGATCTCATAGTATCGAACCTGTGTTCGCATGATTACACCATTTTGTAGTGCAACGCTCTACAGACTGAGCTACACATAATCCTGAAAGTGCATTGGATACCTGTTCCTGATATGGGAGCAACTGTTGTATACACTCTATGGAAACGTATTTTGAGGATTTGTGAAAACAACTTACGTCAGGCATATAAGTTGGAGGACATGTTGCACTGGGGGGACGGGTGACAGTTAAGGGGTTAAAGTAGTATTTAAAAGTTTACAGCGGTAGCCAAGGAATTGTTGCACTGTTGCTGTTCCATAAGCACCACCTGCTGTTAGAGAGTGAATTTGCGTCTCATTTAGCCCATCTGCTCTTTTTGTTTCATTCAGATATGTTTTATGTAGCATGATATTACAACTGAAATTTAGACCATTCTGTTTAAGCTTTAGGTTTTGAAATTATATAATCTAATTTACATCAAAAACTGATCATGCTATTTGTAGCAAGTTTGTTTGGATCATGATTAAAATGTTGTTTCATAAAAAAAACATGAAAAATCCCAAACAAAAAAAAATTGTGATACAGATTTTGGTCAAACCTCCAGCACTAGCAAATACATTCATGCAAGAAAATAAACGAGTCTGTTCATAGTCACAGAAAGCCTTGTCAGCTTTCTCCACCAGCGCTGGTATTCCTTTGGTGACAGACTGGCTGGTCTGTGGCCGAGCTGATTGCATGCGGCCCGTGCCAAATGTAACACTATCGAGTCTGGGAGAGGACGCGGCGCAGCCAGCAGCTGCCAACCAGTTTAGCTCTAGCCTCCTCCATTCGCCTGCTTTCACTAACCTGTCCTGACAAGTAACCAGATTAGCGTAGTCTTCCATCAGTGCAGGGGAGCAGAAAGAACAGATGGATCTTCCTGTATCGCTCCCCCCTCGGCTCCAAGCTCACCACCGCAGTGCTTAGCCCGCACAATGGCTGGGGCCCGGCCCCGTCGCAATCGATGTGCTATGAGTTAATTGTTGCTAACAGCTTTGCATAATGCTGTTCAGGGAATACCGATCTCCGTCTTCATACTCCCCTATCCTCCCAGCTTCTCTCCACCAACCACAAGCGCCTCAGATACCGGGGAAATTGGCAGACACGTTTAGCTAAACGCCCACTTTCGAGGACGATACGAGACCTGGGCGATTAGGAAATGCTAGATCACTGAATTACAGCCATTTATATACATTGCCTGTGTGTACACACACAACAACAATGACACACGTACAGCAAACGAGACACGGCAATGCCAAGGAAATAATTGAATGAATAATGTCAGAGGTGGAAAAACGGAGGAAAAGAGAGCAGACGGAGAAAACAAACTGCAATTTATAACACTTGTCATCTGCCGGGAAAAACTGAGCTTGTCTTTTTACAGTTTCTCTGGTATGTATCACTAAGTTTGCTCAAGTGAGCAGATGGGCGCGCTAATTAGCTCAGTTCATGCCGCAAGTTTGTTTATAAAGAGAGAATGGGAAGCAGACATTTTGACACATTTTATTAACATATCATACCTTAAAGCTCTGCCTCCTGATACCCAGAAGGCTTTTTAGTGTTTTCCATTTATGCATACACACACACATACAGATGGCCCCACCACCAAACATACATATGCACACACACACACACACACACACACACACACACATATATATATATATATATATATATATATGTGTATATATGCACAGGCTGAACACAGGTCTTGCAGCTATAACCTTTATGGAAGCTTGAAAATTAAACATATGTGCATCCCACTGTTTGCCATTTACATTCTTGCATTTAGCCAGTGATTTCATTCTAAGTGACTTTGAGTGCACTCAAATGTTCCCTGGGAATCAAAACCTTGCACTGTGTTCTACTAGTGTCTTGATTGGTGTGACATACTTGTCACCTGACAATCCTTCTTCATTCCTCTCCACTCTGTCTGTTTGCGCACATGGAAGGAGAGATGATGTCACCAGCAGAAAAGCGGAGAGGGATGGAGTGTGTCTCTCTGCAAGGCTGGGGGATTCCTGCACGCTGTCATATCTGTGTCACCCAGAATCCCCACTGCGTCTCTCTTGCACACTCTTGCTCTGACCGGCCTGCTCTGACTAAACAGACGACGTGTTTAGTACCATCTCACTCCTAGAGGTTTGCACATTATTTACAGTTACAAAAAGCTTTTCAATCAAGTACAGGCTACACTGTATTTTCAGATCAGTAATTAATGTGTAATAAAAGCAGGGTTGTAAATTAAAATTTGGTGCAATTAATTGTGCAAAAAAAATGTGTACATACACTACCAGCCAATAAAGAATACACTTTGAATATATTTTAAAATGTAATTTATTCCTGTGATCAAAGCTAAAGTTTCAGCATCGCAAACCCGCTCTGAAGTCACGGTCTGAATAATGATTCACAACCTTCATTTCAGATCAGCACTCATTATCTGTGAAATGATTTACAAACCCACTCCAAAGTCCCTATCAGACAGAATTAGGCACGTAAAAAGATAAGTGCTCATTTAAAAAAACAAAAAAACAAACAAACAAAAACACTTATATCATAGACAGATTGCGTCATGAACTTTTCAAGTACCTCTTCAAGAATCTTGTTACTTTCAAGGGTTTTCAAGGCCTTACATTTCAAAAAGTCAAATTCAAAGAATTCAAGAACTTTAAGCACATTGTACAAACCCTGGGAGTCAGTATAATTTGGGGCAAGGAATTATAGAAATTAATACTTTTATAGCAAGGATGCTTTAAATTGATCAAAAGTGATGATAAAGACATTCACAATGTTACAAAAGATTTCTATTTTAGATAAATTATGTTCTTCTGACCTTTCTAGTCATCAAAGAAACCTGAAAAAAAATCTACTCTGCTGTTTTAAACATAATATTAATAAATGTTTTTGAGCAGCCAATCAAAACATTAGAATGATTTCTGAAGGATCATCTGTCAAAATCCATGTGAAATCACAGGAATAAATTACATTTTAAAATATATTCAAATAGAAAAATTTATTTAAATAGTAAAAATATTTCAAAATGTAACTGTTTTTGCTGTACTTTGGATCAAATAAATGCAGGCTTGGTAAGCAGAAGTGACTTGTTTAAAAACCATTAACAATCTGTCCAAAAACTTTTGACTGGTAGTGTAGACCAACAATTATAAAAATGGCTCCTAAATCAAAATCAGGTTGATCATCTGGATTGTAAAATAATTTGCTTTGGACTGTTGGCCAGTGATGTTCAGTGACATGGGAATAAATAAAACAATATATACAGTTGAAGACAAAATTATTAGCCCCTTATAAAATATTTCATTATTTTTCAAATAACTCCCAAGTGTTGTTTAACAGAAAGACGATTTTATCAACACAGCATTTTTAAACATAATACTTTAGTCAGGAAGCTTTTAGGGTTTGTAATACAAATAGAAATAAATGTATAACCAAGAATTTTAAAAAGTCTACTGGTCAAAATTATTAGCCCTCTGATGTTTATAGTCAATAGTGTAGTGGTGCAACGGATCACAAAACTCACGGTTCGGATCACATTACGGTTTTGAGTCACGGATCGAACTGACGAAGGATTACACGAATAATCACCAAACGGTGCATTTTAACATATATTTGCATGTATTTGACCGTTTAGGTAACATCTTAAACTAAGTCTCTGAGTGCATACACAGAACAGCGCACATGCTCGATGTATTGCCGCATTCATACGGCTTTCTCGTGCCACAGTGCCTACACACTGTAACAGTTTTGTCCACCACCGTTCTTCCATCATCATTATATTTTACAGGGAAGCCAAAATGCTCCCATACATGCGATTTGAATGACGCGGGAGGCTTTTCGAGTTCTTCTGTTCCTCCGCTAGCCATTGTTGACTGATTAGCATGCCCTGTTCACGTGAACACGACTTCTCTGTGTAATTACTTAAAAAGCAATATCGGCAGTCTTTTTCTCTGCGATTGTTACAAATGTAGGATTAAATTTAGGATTATCTACAAGTTAAAAAAAATTAGTTATTAATCCGCGGGTCACGTGTGTGCCGAACCGTGGGTCGTGATCCAAGCGGCAACCTCCCTCTCTCGCTCTTGAAACAATACAGAAGTGACTGAAGCTCTAGTTCATCGTCTAGCCGCTTGAGGCTGGCTGCAAAAGGGAGCAAATCCCCATAGACTCTTGTGTTAAAATGCTAAACTTTATAACAGATAAAAACATGTTTACAGCCTGGTGCAAAAAGGTGGTTTTGGTTTTTACAGCTAGTTTTGCCCTTCATGACAACTCTGAGGGGGGTGAATTTTTTTCTAACTCACCTGTTTAAATTATATTAAGCATTAAAATTCTGCATAATTAAGGACGTGGCAACTTGAGTGACAGGTGTCAGGCAGCCGTCAAATTACCTCAGCTTATTCCAGAAGTTGAACTTGGCATCTCAGCCGTGTTATTGCGTTTGTTTATTTTTAGGGTGCTACTTTATCAGGATTATTTTAATAAATTTAAAAACCAGACATCTTAGCTCCACCCCCGTCCCGCCTCTTTGTCCATTTTCTATTTTCCTGGAGTGACGCGCTTCCAAAACGGCGACGACAGGCCCCGCCCAACTTTTGCTTCAAAAACGCTCTTCAGAAACCTACAGGTGATGTCACTGACACTACGTCCATGTTTTTTACAGTCTATGGTCGTGATCCGCACGAATCACGGATCAACTGCGATCCGTTGCACCCCTACTAATCAAACTAATAATTTCTTAAGGGGGCCAATAATATTGACCTTAGCAGTTTTTTATTTATTTATTTATTTTTATTATTTTATTCAAGCAACTATAAGAAATCAGACTTTCTCTAGAAGGAAAAAAATAATAGGAAATAATTTGAAAACATTCCCTTGCTCTGTTAAACATCACTTGGGAAATATTCTAAATATTCTAAAATTTCACAGGGGGGCTTAATAATTTTGTCTTCATCTGTACATTTATAAATCACTTTTTGTAAAGTCTATTGGTATGATTTACTCATCTGCCACAGTACTATAATAACTTTTAATTATCTTAATTCTAAAAATGTTCTCAGCTAATATGATTTGATTAATTACTTGCACATGTAATTTAATTAGCATGTAATTGCTGTAACATATTTCTTCATAATGTTGTTCTTTAAAAAGTCATTCTATGTGATTGATTTTTTTGGTTGATCATCATTAGGAGACTTGTTGCCTCTTCTGCAAACTGCTGCATTTGCTGGTTATGTAGATTGTGTTCATGACACTGTAGTGCTGACCAATCACAGTGTATCATTATCATAATTGTGCTGAGAGAGGTGATGTCAGGGTCATAGGTATATATCAACCTGTTTCATCATCCTCTGTTTTGAATCACAGCAATGTTTCTTTGTTTAAGGATCAGGTAAAGTTTTAATTTACTTGAAATGATTACAGGCTACTAAACAGCAGGTGCAATAAAACTATTTCCAATTTCATGAAAAATATATTTCTTTGTTCTTGATCTTTTATCTTAAAACAGTTTATCATATGAAAACACACGGTAACTTTATGAACTCAAATAGACCTCCCCTGTCAAAAAAGACAACTTTTTCATTTACATGTCAATGATTCTGATTTACTGTTTAGAACTGGTATCCATCTTAATTTTCTCATAAGACATGTACATTTTTAGCTATTTTTAGCTGTACAAAAAACGTTTTGCTGCTTGATATTGCAAATTGGTGCCTTTTTGAATGTATTAAGTTAATTATGCACACTGGTTTGTAGTGCAAACAGCTTTACCATTTACTGCACGTTGTTATTCTTCTCGTTATTTCCCTAGCAGCTAATTAAGCAGAAGTCTTGCCCATAACCTTACTTTCACATTAAAGAATAAGGTGGATAGTAACTTGTAAGCATTGTTACTTGTTTCACATGTGCATAGTACATTTACATAAAGGATTTAAAAGTACAGCAGTAATTCTAAGGGTCAGAGATGACCTCAGAAAAAAAAACAAAAACAGAAACAGCAATAAAATTTAAACTGTATGCCTTGTTCCCTTTAAAGCATGAGTATTGATTATTTCCCACAAATCTCAGAGGAAAAAAATTCAAAATGTGACATGCTACACCTCTGCTAAACAAGATGCGACATGCTATACGCCTCTGCCAAACATGATGTAACTACTTGTAATGTCAATGTTGCTGAGGAGGAAAGCCAAGGTTTTCTAACCACAGTTAAAAGCTGTGCTGCCATATAATGTTAATATTTAAATATATATGTATGTCAGATTTTGTAAAAGCCTTGTTATTTATCTTAAATCTAAATGTCTGTATTAGTGGGAAATGCCTTGTGTGATACAGTTTGGACAATTTGGTGTGGAGCACTTTGAAGCTGCAATTTAGACCTCCAACCCTTTGCCCACCACTGAAGTCCAGTATATGAAGACATATCCTGAAGTGTTTTCCTCAAAGATCTTAATTTCTTTTTGTCTAAAAAAAGAAAGACATGAACATCTTCGATGACATGGGGGTGAGTAAATTATCAGGATTTTTTTTTATTCTGGGTGTAAACTAATCCTTTAATCACATTATAATTGTGAATGTATAATGTAAACTCATGGGTGTTTCAAATAATTTAGTTTCCTTAACATGTAAGAGTAAAAAAAAAGGGTTGAGTAACTCACATGTCTGCATTGACAGTCTACATCAGACTGAATATTACTTTTTAACAAACACTTAAAATATCACAAAAAAAAAAAAAAAAAAATCACTCTTTTCATCCCATTTCTGGTCTTTCACTCAGCCAGTCAGAGCTATTCAGGAGAAGAAATAATCAAAATGGCCATTTGAAAATTAACATTAAAGATTTATTGAGTTGACTATATCTTTACTATATGCTCATGAACAGTTTGGAAAAAATGTAATCACAGGGTTTAAAATTCACATGAATATGTCAAGGAACAATGACACAGACATGTGCTTGTCAAACTGCAATGACACAGACTTGAATAAGACAAACTGTGATCATTGCCATGGTTACAGGGCAGGGTGGGTGTAAGAGATATGCTTTGTGCACTATTGTAGTTTTTTGGTTTTGAAAGCAACAACTGTGAAGGTTTTAAAATAGTAACTGAATGGAGCATTAAAAACCAGGACAAAAAAAATATATAATTTGAATATGAAACGTTTTCCTTGCCTTCTTAGTGATGCTGATGTGGAGCCTGAGTCTGTGTTTTGATCTTGCCAAGTTGCCTTTATCTTTTTTTTCTCCATACATTAAAAAAAAAAAAAAAAAAACGTGCATTCAGTTTTACATAAACTGTTACAGGCCCCTTGATTGATTTCAAACTGTTGAGGGTTATAAATGCAGTCATACATAAACATCTGTGGTGATTCATGTCTTTATGTTTCAGCTGGTCATTTGCTTTGAGTGCAACAAGTTTAGCAAGGCTTCATCTTACAGCAGGGAAGGCTTCACATGATGTGATTACAGCTTAGATGATGGAGAAGATTAAAGATTTAGAGAGACGTATCTGAATGTTAGTGGAGTTTAATGAGATATAGAACTTTACAGAGTCGTTAGATGTTGTGTCGGATGTGATTAGTGTAGCGAATCATTTACAATGCTTGATTCTGCCATCAGAGCCTTCGCAGCAAGACTTTAACAGCCTGAGATAACAAAACAAAACTTTAAAGTCTTCACTGGCCTCATCTCCATAAAGCTACCTTGTCATGCACTTGACTAATGGAACACTAAAGGTGTGGTCAAAGTAGCAATTTTTTTACAGGCAAAAAAAAGTGTGCATGGGGGAATTTTTCACACTTCAAAGCCTTGAGACAAACATGGGTTTAACCTTTTCTAAAACTCTATTAAAGGGTTATTTCACCCAAAAAATGTTGTCATTAATTACTCATGTCGTTTTAAACCCATAAGACCTTCATTTATCTTCGGTACTCTCCTGAATGCATCAAAGACTGACACGGAACTAAAGAGAAGAATTTGTTGAATAAAGTCATTCTTTTTATTTTCTTTGTGCACAAAAAGTATTCTCGTAGCTTCATACTATTTTAACAATGTCCTTACTACCTTTCTGGACCTGAACATGAGAGTGAGTAATTAATGACAGAATTTTAATTTTTGGGTGAACTCTCCCTTTAAATTAAACAGAAAAGACATGCACCATGATCAAAACAAAATTCTGAAATACTAGCACAGAAAAAGAAAACTGGCAGTGTTTCAAGAAAAAAAGTTACAAGTTGTTTAAAGTTACAAGCTGGATCTGAAAGCTAACAGGTCTGCATATTGTAATAAACACTGACAGATAACGCCAGTATCAGAAATGAATGAGAGCTAATGGCAAAATGCCACCAAAATAAACAAAAATGCCCCATAAATTCAAGACAAAGGGGCAAAAAATGCCCCTTCACAATTAAACAATGTATTACAGCTGTTGTAATTAAAATGAAATGTGAAAATTAAAGAAAAGTTTCAGTTTAAGCAATTAGCTAAATTTAGGTTGGCTCACACTGCATCAGCGTTGAGCCTTTTAGCCAATCATAAGTTTCTGTTAAATTTAGGAATACATTGGCCAATCAGATGCGCTTAGATTAGTCAGCGCTGAAAACACTGGATAACTTGTGCTAGATTTGGCTAACATCATGGACCGACATGTTTATCTGTGAAGCCAGAATGTAAAATGCCCAAAACAAAACAAAAACTGCTTGTACATAAAAATGTGTGACACAATGAGCTTGCAAAACACATAACAGCAATGTAAACATGAATGCTAGACCTCTATACCCACTAGACCTAAACTGCCTTCACACAAACCAATCAAATGGCTTTATAACACAGCAGTCTCTATAAAGGTCTTCATAAAGGTTCGGTTGGTTCAAAGCCAGCACCAAAAATCAAGACCATTTCAACTCTATTTTATCGAATGCTGACTATGTGTTCTGTATTGATTATAAAATACTGCTACTTCCATATTAAGCTCAAAGTGATCTAGCTCCTCAGTACTCTTAATCTCAGGATTTTAAATTGTAGACTACAAAAAGAAAGTGATTATATTCTTTAAATGGAAATCTGTCGCTCCACTCACATAGACTTACTGCAGGACACCAATTGTGAGTTTCACTAGATCCTGTGCTAGATCCAACCCCATAGCCCATCTCAGCTGTGCTGTGAAGCCGTGTTTACTGCTAGTCTAAACCAGACACTGAGGAACACTTCACTGACCGCTAACATGAATTCACTTTTGCCATCAAAGTTTTTCATTTTGATTGATCAATAAAACCTATGCTCCTGTTTCCTTAAGAGAAAATAAATCCAGAAATGTGTAAACAAGTCAAAAGGGTTAAATATTTTACAAGTTCAAGACAGAATATTTTCGAAACAATCAATAAAACTCTTGAGAAAGAGAAAAGGGATTTGAAAGGTTCTTAGTCTATTAGTAAAACATGATAGCCTATAATGTTTTAGTGTTAGGGAATAAACTAACTAGCAGTAGTGACTAAAGTTGACTGTTCCAGCAGTGCAATGCTAGTTTAACTCGATTGTTCCAGCAGTGTAATGCTACTTTAACTGTTTTCAGAACAGTGCTTCCTTTACAGTAAAAGGCTACTTTATCTACAGTTGAAGTCAAAAGTTTACATACAAAGGTTTTAATCTACTAAATGTTAATTATTTTACCAAAATAAGAGGGATCATACTAAATGCATGTTATTTTTTATTCAGTACTGACCTGAATGAGATATTGTTGAATTTATAAATATGACCCTGTTTAAAAGTTTACATACACTTGATTCTTACTACTGCGTTGTTACCTGAATGATCCTTTTTTTTTGTTTAGTGACAGTTGTTCATTGCTTGTCATGAACAGTTAAACTGCCCGTTGTTCTTCAGAACGATCCCTCATGTCCAACAGATTCTTCGGTTTTTCAGCACATTTGTGTATTTGAACCCTTTCTAAACAATGACTATGATTTTGAGATCCAGCTTTTCACACTGAGGACAACTGAGAGACTCATATGCAACTATTACAGAAGGGTCAAGCACTCACTGATGCTATAGAGGAAAACACAATGCATTAAGAGCTTCAATACTTTCAGTGTACTTAGCTTGTAGTAGCTTGCAACGTAACTAAATAATTTTTTCAAAATGTCTCTTGGCTGTAGCATAACCATTTTCAATTAGGCATGCAATTTGAAAATAGCTTCCTCAACACTGAAGTAATTAATTATATGTTGTGTGTATTGACCAGATGTACATGATCTCTATGCATCGTCTTTTTCTGTATGCCCTCCTACAGCAAGCTGGACATTCCTCTGGCGGAACAAGAGAGACTGAGAAAAAGAAAGGAAGAGAGGTCTGGTGAGAGGCCAGCCATACCAACCCTGCAGGCATGGCGCTGGTCCAAACCCTACACTGCTTAAGTGTGAACCCGGGGGAGGCTGATGCTGCTGGGGGTGCAGAAACCCACATTTCCAGCCGTCCCTTTACGTGCCAAAGCTATCTCACAAATATGATTACAAATTCCCTCTTCCAACCACCATTGTGGATTACATTAGATCTTAAATGGTCCAAATCCACGCTACACTTGAAACGTACTGAAACACACACACACGCACACGTGCACACATTCAGGGCTCTTTAGCGTCCCCCTGCTGTGCCCCTCCCCTTCAAAGCTAGAGAGGATTCACATGAACCAAAAATGCTGATCCTTCACAAAAGCACTGGGCAGAGGGAAAGGTCATCCACAACAGGCCAGGAAAATGCATGCCATCCTGGCTTTCCCTCTAATACCTTAAACCCCCCTCACATTCCGGCCTAACCTACCTTTCCTCTAATGTACAGATTCTTCTGTGTGAGATTGCCGGTTTTCTGGACATCAACCAATGAAAGCGCAGGATGCGTGTTATCAGTGCCCTTCAGGCAATGCCACTTTGAGGAGTGTGTGACCAAGCGCTTGGGATGACGAGCTAAGCCGTTAACCACACCTTTGACCGCTGCCGCTCCCTGCGAGTCAACCGTACAGCCGAGATGGTTGATAATGTTTTCACAGGGAAAATCTAAACACAAAACACAACAAAAGACCATGTTTAGAGAGTATTCATACATGTCACAGCTTTTGGCCCATCACTGCCCTTAAGGATATCTGATACAAACAACACATATATATAGGGCTCGGTGATAATTAGATAATGATAATTATCACAAAAGAGAAGAGTTCAATAAATATTCGATATAATGTTTATGTGATAACAGCAAAAACTAAACAACGCAACTCATTTGAATTGTTCCACAAGGATTGTTTATCTGCTCTGATCAAAGTTCAAACTGCTGCGTGGCGCGAGCTCACTTGAGCAGATGCATTTATGCCGTCACGTGAGCACTAAACAGCGCTGTAAGACTCAGTGAATTCAGCGATGAACACAAATGACTCAGTGATTGAAACTAGTTTAAAGCTATGTCCAACAAGACAGTCAAAAGGCCTTTAAATCTACACATCACCATCATTTACCATGGATTCACTGTAGTAACACTCACTGCGCCATGGTATTGTGGCAGAAATGTGGGATATTCACATTGAATTGTATTACTGGAGTAACGGTATATGATTAGAATATGTATTTGTTGTTAAACTATAGCATGTGTGCATTTATACTGAATGTTTTCAGACTACTGTTTTCATACAAATAGGCTACCTAAAAACTTATATTTTTTACCATGGTATTGAGGTACCATATGTGTGGTTTTAACTGCATTTATCATGATTTAAATGTATACTACTATGGGAAACCAATGCTTAATTAAAAAAAATGGTTAGAATAAATTTAACCATAAAACTTTGAGGTTGCTACAATTTTTACAGATGTTACTGATTTTGATAATGAACAAAAATATACCTCTGCATCCTAACCAAGCAGCAACCTCCCGCTCTCTCTCTTGAAACCAACACGGAAGTAACTAAAACTGCAATTCATCGACTGGCCGCTAGAGACTGGCTCCAAAAGGGAGTCAGTCCCATAGACCTCCCATGTTAAAATGCCCAACTTTACAGCAGAAATAAAATCTGGCCTATAAAGGTAATTTTGTCCTTCATGACAACTGGGGGGTGCATTTTTTTAATACTCATCCATTTAAATTATATTAAGCCCTACAGTTAGTCATAATTAAGGGCGTGGCCACTTGAGTGACAGATGGATTGCCGCTCTACCCTACAAAAGGCAAAATAACTGAGTTAGAGTGTGAAACTGAGAAAACTGGCTTGCACTCCCCTCAGC
The DNA here is from genome assembly GCA_033026305.1 of Cirrhinus molitorella. NCBI lineage: Eukaryota > Metazoa > Chordata > Actinopteri > Cypriniformes > Cyprinidae > Cirrhinus > Cirrhinus molitorella. The sequence goes on from CM065122.1 coordinate 18,363,576, forward strand.
ATGGCAGCGTGGGCATAACCGTTCCCCATAGCGACCCCTAGAAGACGCAGTTTGATGTTCTTTTTTGAAAGGGAACATCTCAGGTTACGTATGTAAGCATGGTTCCCTGAGAAGGGAATGAGACACTGCGTCCTCTAGCATCGTCGCCATGCTTCGGACATGAGCTTCAGATGAAGAAGTGGCTGACGTATTCTACCGACGCCCTTTTATACTAAGTGGTCGCGCTGGTAACGACGCACCTAGCAGCGTCGAGTTGCGCCTGCAGTGACGTCATAGGCTGTCGCTGGCCAGTACTGTTGTAGTTCTTGTATGTAGGCTTCAGACACTGGTCACGAAGGAGATGTTCCTCATAGACCCCTAGAGGACGCAGTGTCTTGTTCCCTTCTTAGGGAACCATGGATACGTACGTAACCTGAGACGTTACTGTCAGTTGCAGTGTTGATACATATTGCTATGAAAAGTAAGTAAAAATAAACAGAAACTATTTCAAATATTTTGAGAATAAGATGCGATAAGGACATTGCTGACTCTAAACTGCAACTTCCCACTTTATTAACTTTATGAAATGTCAAATTAAGTGGAAAAGACTAGTCCAAAAACGCCTGTAATAGCTGGATCTGTCAACACAGCGGAGGCTGTGCCCCAGCTCTCTAGCCTAGTTAACTCCACCAGGCACTAGCCTCTGGCAGCAAACATTTTCATACCACGGATGCTACATTTGTCTTTCCTCTTGCTCGTTCTCTCCTTTGCCTCCACGATATCCGGGATATTGTAACTAATTTGCGGACCTCAGGGAGGCACTATATGCGGGAGACTCCCGGAACTACCATGGTGTCACAAATTCTGAAATTATCGTACATTACAGTATAAATACGATAATTATGGTACGTCTGGCAACACTGATTTGGTACTTTGATATATATCTGAATGACTACCGAATATACTATGATATTAACATGCTCCAAATGCAGAAAACATTATAATACTTTAATACCATGGTCGTTTTAAACATTTAGTTCAGCATTTGTTGTGTTTACCTTCAGTAGTGCACGCAGCACCCAGTCCTGTGGTGAACTTAACGCCTCCATATGCCAAACGACACGATTTTATCAAGCTCTCTTTTTGTTCTTTGTGTCCTAAAGTGCTCCATTTTGTTTTATGTGATGAGAATCCGCTCGAAAAAATTCAGCACATAAATGTGTTGTCTGAATTTTCCAGACTAAACTGCGAACCGATTCAGACTGTAATGCTAACCCGTTTGTTTGATTCTTTAAACACAGAACCGACTAAAAGAGTGATTCATTGGTGAATCGACTATTTCGAATTCAAAATATCCGAAAGAAAATACACGAGACACGACACAGTGCGTGAGCTGAAACAAATGATTCAGACTGAATTGCGAACCGATTATTACCGTTATCCCAACACAGTTGAACGATTCCTTGAAAAGAACCGACTGAAGAATGATTCATCTACGAATAGCGCTATTTATAATATTAAACAGGAAATATAGGACACACGTTTAGTGCGAAAATGTGAAAAAGTGGAATCTTTTAAAGTTTTACGGGTTCCGCTGATGTGTTGTTTGGTCCTGATTGTGAATAATATTACATTTAAATAATTAAGTTGAATTTCTATTCACTTTTGGATAATAACTGGTGGTAGCCACTTTATGTGCTCACATCCAAATATTTAATTTTTTGTTTTACACACATAGCCTACTACATGAATATAAAATACAGAGGCATGCAATTTTTATCCCACCCTCTAGCTCAGATCCAGCCCAGAGAAAAGACTTTACAAATGTGTGTGTTAATAATCTCTGCAGAAACAACATTTCACATCATGTGTGAAAGCCGCATCGTCCCAGGCTGGGGCTTTGGAAAAATAAATCAATAAAAAACAAAATAAAGGAGGAAAAGAGGGTAGAGAATGAGAAAGTGAGAAAGGGAGAGGTGTAGAAGAGAGAGAGAAAATGGACGGACCGCTGTTCTACAAATATTTGGAGATGTGGTGCTGTTTTCATTGCTGACATCAACATAAATTTGTGCAACGGGGCCCAAGATGCTCAGCAGGTGTCACTTTCTGTGAAAGGAGTAGAAAGAGAAGTAGAAGGTGGTAAGAGAGGTTTTGAGGGTGGGAATGGAACAAGAGAGGTGGAAGATAATGACCTTTGCCCTTCTGAACTGTGCATTCTCTCCCTCAGAGAAGTGTGGGTCATCTGCTATCAACCCTCAGCCTTACCACCTCACACCGCAGTGCTTTCCTTCTGTAGCCATCTCATGTGCCAAACCTAGAATCTTCAATCCACAGACCTGACCACAAGACACCCACAAACAGGCAGAAAGAAAAAGGAAAACGCACACACACACACACACACACACACACACACACACACACACACACACACACACACACACACTCCACAGGAGACAGTGGTTCTCTTTCTAAGAGACTCTAGCAACACATTCAAAATGGCAAAATAAATAAATAAATATTAATAATAGCATTAAGTGCAGCATTTAAAGAGAACATTTCTTTACCTGGTGAACAGACGTTGTTGTAGTCAGTGATAATATGCCCCTGTATGTGTGTGTGTGTGTAGATATATATTTAAGCTGCCATTACGCCAGTCTTCCGTTTTACAAGGTTTTTCAGAAATCATTGTAATATGCATTTCTTATTAATATTTCATGGTACATTTTCCATGAAACATTTTTTCAGGATTCATTGATGAATAAAAAAGTTCAAAAGAACAGCATTTATTTAATTTTTGTAACATTATAAATATCTTTACTGTCACTTTTTACTGGCACCAATTTAATGCATCTTTGCTCAATAAAAAATATTTTCTAGAAAAAGAGAAAATAATAGTTTATAAAAATGACCCTGTATAAAAGTTTACATACACTTCATTCTTAAAACTATATTGTTACATGAATGGTCCATAGTGTTTTTTTGTTTAGTGATAGTTGTTAGTGATATTAGTGTCCCTTGTTTGACCAGAAAAGTTAAACTGCCTACTGTTCTCCAGAAAAATCCTTCAGGTCCCACAAATTCTTTATTTTTTCAGCATTTTTGTGTATTTGAACCCTTACAATGACTGGATGATCTTTTCAAACTGAGCCAGCTGAGGAACTCATATGCAAGTATTACAGAAGGTTCTTACTGATGCTTCAGAAGGAAACACAATGCATTGAATTTGAAGATCAAGGTAAATTTAACTTATTTTGTCTTCTGGGAAGCATGTAAGTATCTCCTGTAGCCTCTGAAGGGCAGTACTAAGATCTTTAAAGATCTTTAGGCAAAATAAGAGAAAAATCTTCATTCTGTTCAAAAGCACTGAAGCATCAGTGAGCATTTGAACCTTTTGTAATAGTTGCATATGAGTCCCTCAGTTGTCCTCATTGTGAAAAGATGGATCTCAAAATCATACAGTCATTGTTGAAAAGGTTCAAATACACAAAAATGATGACAAATTTGTGGTATCTGAAGGATTTTTCTGAAGAACAGCGGGCAGTTTTAACTGTCCAAACAAAGGACAAAGGACAACTATCACTAAAAAACAAACAAACAAAAAAACAGCTGCAGTATTAAGAATCAAGTGAGTGTAAACTTTTGAACAGGGTAGTTTTTATAAATTCAACTATTATTTTCTCTTGTGAACTAAACGTCTTTTATGTCAAATATCTTATTCAGGTCAGTACTAAACAAAAAAAAAAAAAAAAGAATATGCATTTTGTATGATTCCTTTTGTTTTGGAAAAATAATTAACATGCAAGGTCTGCAAGGTGTATATAAACTTTTGACCTCAACTGTGTATATGCTTTCTTATATATACGCTGACCCCAAACTTTTTAATGCTATTATAATAATCACAAATTTATGAAACACTTTTTGTGGAAAAAAATATTTTGGCAAAGTTGCGACTTTTGATATTTCATAATGTTTTAACATCATCATTAAACTGGCTACATCTCTGGTTACGTTTGTTTCCTGCTGCCACAAACTAAGTAATACACAATATCTCCCACCATTTGGAGTATCGACCAGACCTGTTGATTCATTGTTTCTAACATTGCTTCCACGCACATTATTTATTCAGCCATCTTGTCCAAGTCCCCGGACACTTCCTGGGTCAGGACTTCCTGGGCAGCAGTAGCTGAGTCAGCAGCCAATCAGACAGCCCCACTGGGGCTTGCCGTGTCCAGAGGTATGCTTCCTGTTTTTGTCAGCACTTGTCAGGAGCCACCTGGCCAGTGCCGACCAAAGAGGGTTAGTTTGCTTGGGGGTCTGTCCCTGAAGGGAGTTCAGGGGGTCAGGGAGCGGGAAAAAGCAACCCAGAATGACACACAGCGTAGCCGTGATGCCACACATGAAGCGTGACCTGTTTAGTTACAGCATAGCGAAGGCAGTAATGCTTAATCCAGTTAGTTCCGACAATCCCGCAAATCACCTTACAATGACAATTGATATACACAATTGAGGCCTACTGGATCTTTAGTAAACCACGCAGCGGCCCAAAACAGCCCTGCACCAGTCAAAATGGAAACAAACCAGGCCTCCATTCACAGCTGCATTAGTCAATCACTCACAAAGCCACGATTTCACCAAATAAAAGATCATTGTGCAAAAGTGCAGGAGCAACGGTGCAGTAAATAACACAGCAATTAGCACAGGTTGCGGCAGCGGTTAATAACTGTTCTGGCTCTGGGTCATGCCTGTTCCTCTGTGCAAGCGCAGAATGGAGGTTCAGGTTCCTGCTGCCCACAGCGGTCTGGACCTTTCCACTTCACCTCCTCCTAAAAGATGCCCCACAATGGCCTCCGGCTCTAATGAGTTGGCTTTTTGCGTGGACACTAGCACAGCGAACAGGTGCGACTGGGACTGGAGGCGTGGGGAGAATGGGAAGAGGGCTCTGTTTGTCCCTCCAGTGTCTGCCAGATAAACAGACCGACCAGCAGAGCAACCTTAAATTCTTTCAGGGAATAGGTGAAAGACTCTGCAGCTGGAGGGCTTGAATGGACCCTGCCACACTCCACCAAACTCTCTAATGAGCAAAAGCTTGGCACAGGCTATTCGAAAGGACAAAACAAAAAGCCACTGTGGAGCTAAAACGAGAAAGAAAGGAAGAAAGACATACCACACGGGTCATTATAGGGACATTCTGAAGGACGAAGACATTGGGATGGGTAGTTCAGGATGTATGGATGCCAACATGGCTTGGCGTAATTAAAAAGCTTTTTGGGAGATTCTCTGGGAGAACAGTCTGTTCCTGCTCACTCAACCACTGAGAAGCATCATGTGAGTCTGAACCAAGTCAAGAGACAATGGACATTAGTGAATAGATAGGGTGCTTATTTTCAATGAACACTAATGCAATTTAAACGAGTGTGTGTTTGGAGTAGCAGACATGACAGGGTGGTCATTGTGTCTCTTTAGTACTAGTGGGTGGCGGAAGCTTTAAAATAATGCAATTAAACACTGACCTCTTGGATGCTAACACTCCCATCTGGGTATGCTTGTCAATCAAGTGTGACAAGAGATTTCATAGTTGCGATTTGAGTTTTAAATGGAATTTCATTTAAATGTAAACCACTAAAGACACTACATTCCACGTGCTCTCCCACATGGAAAATAAATCAATGAATGAATAAATAATATATTTATACTACCTCTCAAAAGTTAGGATCAATAAGATTTTGTAATGTTTTTGAAAGATGTCACTTATGCTCACCAATGCTGTTAACTGCTTTCTATTTTAAAATGTAATTTATTCTTTTCAGCAGCCCTTACTCCAGAAACCAAAAGTATTATCAAAGTAAAAAAAAAAAAAAAAGTCTTTACTGTTAATTAAATTTAATGCATTCCCTGCTGAAAACAAGTATTAATTTCTTTAAAGAAAATCCCCAAAATGCTGGGTTAAATACAACCCACACTTTCAACTAACTTTAAACCAACCATATAGTAATTTTTCAACAACAGTTGAGTCAAACAAAACTACCCAGAAGGTTGGAATAAACATTTAGCATTTTTTGAAATGTAGTGTATAATATCAATCATTTCAAAATACTAAATATTTTGCTAATACAAATTTTATATTTTTAAATATATTTTCGTGTTTCTTGATTGTTGTTGGTTTAAACAAAACAAAACCAAAAATATTTTAATCTTGCAAAATATATTTCCCTAAGCTGCACATTTTCAGTTCTACAGTATACCAAAACACAGTAAATAAACAGGAAGTAAATAATTAAAGATTCGAGCTTGGGACGCCTGTAGCACAATGGTGCTTTGCGGCCAGAAACTAACAATACATTTTTGTTATTCAGCATATATGCTCACCAATACTGTATTTATCTGATTCAAAATACAATAATACAGTAATATTGTGAAATACTATACATTTTAAAATGTAATTTAGTCTTGTGATGGCAAAAGCTGAATTTTCAGAAGACCTTTCTCCAGTCTTCAAACAAGATCCGTCACATGATACTTCAGAAATCATTCCAATATGCTCATTTGGTTCTAAACTAATCTTTTTTCTTATTATCAAAGTAAAAAAAAAAAAGCCTTTACTGTCACTTGAATTTAATGCATCCTTCCTAAATCTTAATGACCACCAACTTGTCAATGTTAGTGTAAATTTCAAATATTTCAAAATATACAAAAATATTTTGCCAAAACATACCTAAAATATATTAGTATTTTTTACATTTCTCTCTATTGTCAAAAACATTGTAAACATATTTTTTTAAATATATTCCTTTGCTTCTTGAAATACATTTTTAAATTAAAATAAATAAAATAAACACAACATTTTTATCTTGCAAAATGTATTTCCCTAAGCTGCACAGTTTCAGTTCTACAATATACCAAAATACAATAAATAATTAGTAAATGATTAAAGATTTAAATAAAGATGTATTTATTATTTTTAACCCTAACCCTAACCCTTTATTGTGATAGGCCAGTGTAGAGGAGACAGGAAGCAAAGTGGGGGAGAGAAGGGGTGGGATCAGGAAAGGTCCTCCAGCCGGGATTCAAACTTGGGACGCCCGTAACACAATATGTGCTGCCCACATAGGTATCAAGGGTAAACGTTCTTTTGAAATTGTGACCCTGGAGCACAAAACCAGTCTTAAGTTGCAGGGGTGTATTTGTAGCAATAGCCAATAGCCATTTCCTACCGTAAATGTATCAAAACTTAATTTTTAGTTAGTAATATGCATTGCTGAGAACTTCATTTGGACAACTTTAAAGGTGATTTTCTCAATATTTAGATTTTTTGCACCCTCAGATTATCCTAGCAACCAGACATCAATTAAAAGCATATTTATTCAGCTTTCAAATTACGTATAAATAAAATAAAAAAATAAATAAAAAAAGACACTTATGACTGGTTTTGTGGTCCAGGGTCACAGTTGATATATTTTGTTAAAGTCACACAACAAATGTTATATTAAACAGCAGTCAGGAAAAAAGTCTTCCAAAATAATCTTTTATCCATTGTTGTAGATGCAGGTGGAACTGAGGGAATATTTCTCTGAGCAGCTATGAAGACTAAACAGTGCATTAGCGTTATGCTAACAGAGCCCAGGATTAAGGAACATGAAAGTCAGCAAAGCCTTGGTAAGACGATCTTCAGCAGTCGGCAGGTGGAGAAATCGATGTGAGAAGCACAAGCAAGGCATGTCTACTTGAGTCACTCTAACTAAACAAAGAAAAGCTGGGCCACACAGAAAGAGAATGTCCCTCATCTTAAAACACTGTCTTGCAACACCAACACTACATGACCGCATGACCGTTGACTTGGAAAAAATGCCAAAAATGCCAACAAAAAGTCCTTAAATTTCTGCTTCTGACCAATCAAAATAATGACCTGACAGCATTTGGCTGCCATTCAGCATTTTCACCTGTAAGGTTTAACATTTCCTACATTTATGACACTCTAAACACTTCCTCCACTCGACTTTTAATTCCACAATCCCTCTGCAGGAAATTCCTGCTCAGCTTCAATAGAGAAAGAATTGAAAACAAACATTTATTTCTGCATAGTTATTCTTTTTATTAAACTGTATTTAATTGTATCCTGCACTGAAAGTTGTTTTTGATTTCAGTGATGCGAAAGTGTCTTCTGCTCACATTTATCTCTCCAAAGAAACAGATGAGTGTGTTTTCTGACACAGCTGCATGGCCTGGCTGCACTATTGAGACAAGTGCATGGCATATGAATGCGGATCACCCACTGACACGCCTACAGCACCAAACATTCCTGCACCTTCCTGCCCGTCTAAACAAAATAAATCAATCACGTTAAAAACCCACACAGCAAAAGCCATGTCAACACAAGGCCTGACATGGGATGGATCGTAATTTTTAAGTAGATTTTCATGTTACATCCTTGGCCATTACAACAGAACACAAATACAGTGGTGAGCTTTGATCACAGCATGGTGAAAAATTTATGAAGAACAAGATGGCTGAGAGAGACCAGATCGAGGTATCAGTAGGCAGGACAGAAGGTTCTTGGATGTGCGCAAAAACGTGCCGTCACACTTGTCTGCTGCCAAGAGAGACGAAGGGCTCCCAACAAACCTACAAATCACAAGCTGTAGAAATAAGACATTTCAGACATTAAATAGCTTAACACAATGTGGACATTAGAAACCTGGCTCACTTCATATCTAAATCAGCTCCATGTGGAGATCATATGAAACAAAGAGGAAGAGTGGTTAGGTTATTGCAATGTGAGAAATTCATGCCACATTTATTAAAAATACAGTAAAACAATAGTATTTTAAAATATTACTACAAAAGAAAGAATTTTTTCAGCAGCCCTTAATCCAGTCTTCACACAAGATCCTTCACATAATCCTTCAGAAGTCATTCTAATACACTGAGAAGAAGAAGAAGAAAAAAAAGTAAATTTACTTAATATTTTTTGGCACGTTTTGGCACGTAAAATGTAGATATGTAGAGATATAAATATGAAGAGAAGAGAATTCCTAAAAAAAAAAAAAAACCCCGTTAAAAATCATACTGTTCAAAAACTTTTGACGGTAGTGACACACACACACACACACACACACACACACACACACACATACATATATATATATATATATATATATATATATATATAGATATAGATATAGATATAGAATTCAGATGCAAAAGCCTCTAAATCCATCTGACATCTTTCTTTAAAAAATGCATTTTTATCAGGCTCCTATGTATAGGTTTCTGTGGAAGTACTGGTACTTCTGATTGGGCTGAGGGTGGGATTTTAGCGAGTTTGAAGTAAAAGTATTTGATGGATGTGTAATATGTGTCAAGAGCATTCACTCAGTATCATTATCTCATTTTTGACCGAGATGGCTTTTAGCTGGTTTTGCATCTGAACTCTTCATATATATATATATATATATATATATATATATATATATATATATATGATTATTTTATATATGTATGTATTATTTTATATATGTATATGTATTAGCTCCTTAGCTGTTTTGTATTCGTCAGAGATAAAAAATAAAATAAATAAATACATATCATATATGCCTACATATATACATAAAAAAACTATATCAGAAATGAAAGTGTTATACTTAACATATAAATAATACAGTTACAATGAAGTTTGAGATTTGGGTCGGATTAAAACAAACAAGAAAACAAGGTTATTGGAGATTTTGAGCTGATGAGCAGCCCTCATGCATTCAGTTCCACTTGGTTCCACACAGATAAGACAGGAATTTTAACACACTCAAGCGTGGGCTAATTAAAACCCCACACTCTGTGTTGCCAGAACAGGAATCAATATGCTTATTTAATTAATCTATACATCACACAAGCACACACAAGATCAGCCCCAAACCAGTTTACTTGGCTAAAGAAACAAATAGACAAACGTACTTGGCTCTTCATTTGTGCTTGACGATAACATTGAATGTTTGAAACGGCGAAAAGTTTGCTCCTCGAGGGCTTGCAAAGTCAATTACATACAGAAACACAGTGTATGCTGCACACACAATAGTCACAAACATGGGCCTTTTTCACTAATTGAATCGAGTTCAATGGCATTAACAAAAGAATCTCATTATCTAGACTTCTCCAAATGCTCTGCCCTCTGGAACTCTTTCACACTTTCAGGCTGCTCCCGAAAACTCGGCTTCATAAAGCAGGTCCCAGGCCTGTGAGAAGTGCTAATTTGTAAACGTGTCTGTGAAAGAGAACAGAAGGTTATTAATAATTCCCTTGACCTTGTTCGAATCAGATATCACAATGAAGGGAAATGTTCAATAATTGATTTACTCAGGCTCAGTTGTCTCTTTAAGAATGATGATTTTTAAACGTGCTGACACTTTTGCTCTAGCCGAACGAAAGTGTATTACTACGGGATGCTGGCAAAGACTGGTTGAGATTTAAAACCGAATGTGGGCTTACTTTTCTTGAGGCCTGGATTTTATATTCAAAAGCGGCATTTCTGGCAAATTGCACTGAAACCCCCGGAGGGGTCTTGAGGGGGTGTTCTAAATTTTGCGTCATTTAAAATGCAAAATGTTTCAGTTATATATAAAACATAAAAAAACATCACAAGCTGATGTGCTAATGAACTTTAGACAAAACCGCAGCAATGATTTAGAGTGTATCTCTTCATCTGCCATAGCGGGTTCCTTGGCAAATGACGAGATGCTCATGTTTTGTTTTAATTCTTCATTTAAAATTAAATGAAAAATTAAATATAATAATCTACAATAAAATATTAGGAACATAATGTAAGATCAAGTGTACAATGTCATGCTGAGAGAATTTTACACATTTTTGAATTTTATTAAAAATATATATATTTTATATTAATCTATAATATATGTGACCCTGGACCACAAAACCAGTCATAAGAGTCTTTTTTTTTTATGAGATTTATATATCATCTATAAGCTGAATAAATGCGTTTTTCATTGATGTATGGTTTGTTAGGACAATATTTGGCAGAGATACAACTACTTGAAAAATCTAAATATTGAGAAAATCTCCTTTAAAGTTGTTCAAATGAAGTTCTTATATATTACTAATCAAAAATTAAGTTTTGGTATATTTACAGTAGAAAACTTACTAAATATCTTCATGGAACATGATCTTCACTTAATATCCTAATGATTTTTGGCATAAAAGAAGAATCTGTAATTTTGACCCATACAATGTATTTTTGGCTATTGGTGCAAATGCAGCTGTGCTACTTAGGTTTTGTGGTCCAGGGTCACATATAATAAATCTATGAAACGTCTTTATTATATACTAAATTATAACTTATTATACTTTAACATACTTTGTTCTAAAAATAATTATTAAGATTACACATGTATTTGTTTGTGAAAAGATGTTTTTACACATCCAGACTTTGTACTGATGGTTTTTCATACCAGATGAAGCCAATAAGAAAAGAGTATATTTCTAAAAATGTTTTCCTTCTTTTAAAAGATTTTTCCTTATAATGTCACTGACCCTCCTACATTGATTTTGACCTCAAACGAGGATCTCGACCGTGTCTTTTCTCTTTCCTTAGCTGTGACCACAGTTCACTCCCCTTTCACTTTATCAATTCAATCTTCCTCTGTTATCTAACCCTCGTTTCTTTTATTTCTCCTTTTGTTTTTGGCCTCAAAATCCAATTAGGCCTCATCTGAAACACCAGCAGTGTGGGAACTTTATCCATTCATGAGGGGAGATAACTAAACTAATTAAGCCTAGGTTCCTCTCTGAAGCTCGCTTGAATGTGCAAATTAAAAATGCAGACGCAGCCTAGATTGGATTAGATAGGCCATGTAAATAGGGGGAGGACTTTATCTTTAAATGCCACTAAATTGTTTTCTGCTCCCTCTCTCGGCACCCGTTTTTTACACCTCCCGCTCACAGACACTTTTAATGACGCCACGGCGCAGGGAGGGAGGGGAGAGAGGGCAGAAACAGTGAGAGATCTGGAAAGCGGGGCCATCTGGGCACACTGGCTGGGTGTTAGTAGTGCCAAACAGGAGTGAATGAAGGTTGGGGTGATTTTCAGCAACATGTGAAGAAACGCTGGCTGTTTGCTCTAATGGCCTCCTCTCCAGCAGAGTAAACACAAACACTAAGCCTGCTGAGTCCTGTTTACTCCAGTTAGCTGCCCTCTCTGGCCCACAGGACCACCCTGTGCTCCCTAACACACCCACATGCTGCAGCCAGGCCCAAATAAGCTCCCTCTTGGGGCTTATGGCGCAGACAATCAATGGACGGGGGTCTGGACAGAATGTCCGAGCCATCTTACCATCATGCTTCTTTTAAAGAGAACCAAAGAGTGATTAGGAAAAGATCCAGCATTGTGTTCATCAGTCAGCATGTTATCTTACTCCATTATAACACATGACACAATGTGTAATTGAATATTTGAAGGATTAAACACACGTCAGGCATCCCCTCTATTTTTCAGAGCAAAGAACACATGCCAAGGACAAGTGAAGTTTGATTAATATGTGCGCCTTTCAAAACTTTGGGGTTTAAATCCATTGGAAGGATCCATTTATTTGATCAAACATACAGCAAAAACTGTAACAGTCAAATATTACAATTTAAAAGAAATGCTTTCTATTTTAATATATTTAAAAATGTAATTTATTCCTGTGATAACAAAGCTGAATTTCCAGTAGCTATTACTCCATTCTTCACATGATCTTTCAGAAATCATTCTAAAACATGCTGATTTGCTGCTCAAGATCAATGACAATTGTTGACAATGTTGTGCTGCTAAATATTTATGTGGAAAACATGATACATGTTTTTTTTTTTTACCAAGATTATTTGATTATTAAAAAGTTAAAAAGAACAGCATTTATTTGAAAATGTGTTGTCTTTCTTGAACCCAGACTTTTTTGGTAACCCTTTACAACAAGGTTCCATTAGTTAATATTAATGAATGTATTAACTAACATGAATGGTATATGGTATATAGTATTTATTAATCTCTTTTAATGTTAGTTAATGAAAATCCAGTTGTTCATTGTTAGTTCATGTTAATTTAAAGTGCATTAACTGATTAACTTTGATTTTAATAATCAAATGTTGAAAATAACATAAACTAAGATTAAATGCTAAGATGCTGCTACTTTAGTTAACATGAACTAAGAACAAACAATGTTGCTAGAGAATTCTGGGAAATTCTAATTAATGGCTTTAGAAATGTTCCTTTCACACATTCCCACAAAGCACAGCCTACCAGCAGAGAGCAACTTAATTTGAAGCTTTGATCAAGTAAAATTAAGAGTATGACAACTGACCATGTTTAAAATTATGTGGGATTCCTGCTATCACAGTGAAGAGCCCTACAAAAAAATTAATTTAAAGCTTTCAAACATGAACACAACGTAACATGAAGACTCTGTAGGCTGTCAAACACGGGAATAGTGCGTTTCAGAGGCGGATGATTGAGTTCAACGGGACTTGATGACAAGGTGATTATAGTTATTATGCTGGCACGCCGAAATATTTCTAACAGGAGATTGAATTAAGCAAGCATCAGTATGAGTTAATTTAACCCACAAACATAGAGCTACAGCGTCAAAGCGCAGCAGCTGCATCCATAGGAAAAGGCCTCCCAGATGGGTTTCTGTCTCGCCACTAGCCTAACAGGCCTCCTTGATAGACCTCTGCTCATGTCAGCCACTGCCAAACAAGTATCATCAGGACCATCCTGACTGTTTCACTGCAGAGACAGAGGGAGATAGAGAGAAATAGGCATTAAATTAAAGAAAATGTGAAGGGTGATGTGTGCCATTGGAAGGGGTGAGGGAAGAGGAAGTTGTAGCGTGAGACAGGCAGCAGGGGGAGCAGCACTTCTATTGATTGGAGGCAAAGATAGAAGAGGCTTCAAACCTGCTGTGGGGCGGCCGGGCGAGACTAGCCAACATACCCAACTACGGCTTCACTTCAGCGGGCTCTGGAGGGGCCGTCTACCCGAGTCTCCCCATTGCTCTTATGTGGAAATCATTGGCTTTGTTGCTATGCAGGGAACAGATGACAACAGTGTAAATAAACTTCATCCTGTATCTAAAATGACTAAGCAAACAGATGTAAACAGTAATTATTCAATATTTTGACTTATTCAAAAAGCTGTATTTACAAAAAAGGATGTGCATGAAAGTGAAATTAAAAATTACATTTCATTGTCAGATATTAAACAGACACCTGAGAAATCAGGTCAAGCGAGGTATAAATGAGACCATCTGACCGCAGTTAATACCTGACTCATGCGCTTCCCGGAAATAATGAAACACTGGAAAGATTTATCAGTTTATTTAGTACAAAATAAAAGTATCTGTCTTTTTAAATTGCGAAGTAAAAAAGCACCTGAATGGAAGGGGGAAATTGGCAGAAAAGGTAATTTCCTTTCATTAACTCGTCTGCTCTGGTAAGCGCTTGTTAAATTTAGGGTTCACCAGATCACACTGAGGTGTGTGTGTGTTGTGGCCAAAAACATCTGCTAATGAGAGATTCCTGATGGAAAATTGGCTGGCGGACAGAACTAGGCGCAGCTAAAATCTCAAAATTTCTCTGTGGGAAATTTTCTCTTGGCATGTTTAATTCGGTCACTATGGATTTTGAATATATTTGCATGCATGCATGTGTGTGTGTTTGTTCCGCATCTACGCCCTATTGTCCCTATTAATTTTTTTAGCTGCGCAAAGACATTCAAATGAGGCCACTCGTGTCAGGAAGTGTTAAACTTGCAAAAAAAATGGAGAAGTGAGAACTCGCAGAGCTGCTATTGAAAGAGATTTAATACCCTGTACTTTCAAAACACACGCATACGGCAGGGTTGTTCACCTCCTCATCTCTGTGTTAGCCTCTAACCTCAATATTTTAACAACAGGAACGCAGGACTTAAATTGGGTGAAACAATTTTTCCACAGCCTCAAACCATCTTAAATCACAGCCCCCGGAAGAGGCTTTGCTCTTGCAGCAGCATCATTAGGGCTTTAAATGTTTTCAAAACATCCCTCATTAGCAACGGCCCTTCCACCACACACACACACACACACATTTACATTCACAAACAGTGAGTTCCTGGATCTCATTGAAAGGGAGGTATAAATCTGCAACAGTGGCGACGTATCAGAAAAGGCCTAATCTGTCACTCCCAGAGCTAGTCTTTATAAACACAAACATGAGTCCTGATGCCCACGTGACGGTATGACAGACGTGAGATGAGTCATTTGGGGTACCTGAAAGAATAGACGTGTGTCTGTATGCGTACGAAACTCTTCTCACCTTGACCAGCCCACGCGTATGGGGGCACGACACTGACCTTGGCATCTTGGCGATTAATTTGCCCCTGATCTTGTCTCCCATGGTTTGAGTAGCATGTGTGTCAGGTCCGATGAAGGTGACACCTTCTGCTGCCTGCCGAGATAATAAAGGCTTTACCTTTACAGCTCAAGCATATCAGGTAGAAGCCGAGTTCACTCTTGTGTAAATAAGCGTGTGTGAGGGACAGACAGTGTAGGTGTGGAAAAAAGCGGTTATGTATGCTTATTCCTACACATTTTCTTCAGAGCAGCTCATCGTCATGTGATCAAAGCTGGGGATATTCAATGGAAACAGTGCGGTGGGTACCGCAGCAGATCTCTGGGCCCAGCGAGCTCGTAGAACAGCTCAGGTAAGACTGGGGTAGCAAAGGGAATGGTTAATTACAACCTGACACCTTGAAGAGACCTGGAGATGAGCGGGAAGGCAGCGCGGAACAAGACGCAGGATGGTGGAAGCGCGATCTGCACGCTGGAGATGAAACTGTAGGGAACATAATATCTGTCTGGTAATTTCTGCTTGGTTGATCCTGCATTTGGACAATCTACATTTTGTTCATACTGACTAAGAGGAAGTTATACTGTAGATATAAAAACTGACATTAAAAGATTACCAAATTATAAAATTAAATAAAGTGATTTTAAAACTTATATATTATCACACATTCACTATAAAAGATTACTCACAGTAAGAAATTAATACAATAAGTAATTGTTTATGTTTATGTCACAAATTAAATTAAAAAAATTAAATTTCTGCTATATACATTTGTTTTTCAAATGAAAAAAAAAACACGTTATTTAAAAATATTATAAATATTAAATCATTAATATGTTAAATTACATTACACTGATTCATATAATCATTTATTATATATACATATATATATACAAAACCAGTCATAAGGGTCAAAATTGAGGGTCGAAATTGAGATTTATACAGCATTTCTACTTCATTAAATTATCATTTATATCATCATTTATACTGAATAAATTGGCTTTCCATTGATATATGGTTTGTTAGGATAGGACAATATTTGGTCTAGATACAACTATTTAAGAAACTGGAATCTGAGGGTGCAAAAAATCTAAACATTGAGCAAATCGCCTTTAAAGTTGTCCAAATGCAGTCCTTAGCAATGCATATTACTAAACAAAAATTAAAATTTTATATATTCATAGTAGGAAATGTACAAAATATCTGTATGGAACATGATCTTTACTTAATATAATAATGATTTTTGATGTAAAAGAAAAATCTATCATTTTGACCCATACAATGTATTTTTGTTTCAAATATACCCAAGCTACTAAGACTCAAGGTTTTGTGGTCCAGGGTCACATATAATATTATTCTATTTATACATTTTATATAATATACAAACATATATAAAGTAAAAGTTTAGTGTGCTTCTCAGGGAGAGGGATAAAAAAAATACAATTTCTTTTGCTTCCCAGGTTAACAGTGCAGACTTAAGCCAACTGTGATCTATGTTGTGACATCTTACAAATTAAGCACAATTAAAAGTTCAGGCTCTCCCAAATGTCACTCACTTTCTCTTCACAGGTCTCTATTTACCAAAAACAAACGGAGGGCTGGAGGGGGTGACAGGAGCTGTTCTTCAGCTGAAAACAGGTGTTTCACCACCAATGGCCGTGAACAACCTCATTGCAGCACACTCTGACATTTGTGTGTGAGTGTGTGTGTGTGTAAACTGTCCAATATCACTGTTATCATGCCATTGAGGCCCTGCAGAGGAGGATACGTGCCCCCTCCCCAACACACAACCTTTACTTTACCTCACTTTTCCCTCCATCACCATTTACTACAGACTCTTAACATAATAAAGGAAACCTGGAGAACTAATCCTCAGAAATCTGCTTTCCTCTCTCGCCTGTTCCTTCAGGCAATACAGCACGAGAAAACACTTCATTTGAATTCTTAAACTGTACAAACTGTGAATGAGCTCCTTTTAACTGCAAATGTCATTACATCTCCATTTCCAGGGGAGAGCAGTAGGGGAAAAGAGGCTCTCTCACATTCATGACAAACCCTTTTAAATAGGGCACAATGGGGCAAGGGGGCTGATGACCCCCCCTAAAGGCAAGGGCCATAATATCAAATGCATTTACCTGGCACTTATGTTTCGAATGGGGGTCTTTGCTCTTATTCCACAAAACAAATACACACACACTTGAGAGGCTGTGACCCTTCTGAGCGCTATTGTATCGCTGTTTCTTAAAGGATTTAAAGGGATAGTTCACCTAAAAATGAACATTTTGTCTACTTGAATCACCCTCATGTCTTTCTGCGGAACATAAAAGATGTATTGAGAAATGACTTGTGTATTTTATTTTATTTTTTTTCAAATGACTTGGTCAACATTCTTCAAATGTGTTTCACAGAAGAAGTAAGTCCTAAAGAGTGATTAAACGATCACAGAATTTTCATTTTTGGGTAAACCATCGCATTAACCTATGAATTATTCATGTTTAAAATAAATAACAATAGTGGAAACTCTCTGGAATGTACATACCATTTTGTTTCACTGCTGAAAGTCTTTATTCTTAAGAAACGGCCCATTCAAGACTGGCGCATTGTCAAAATGTCTTGCGAGGTGTCTGTCCACATTCACCAACAGCAGTGAGAAACATTAAACATGACATGAGAGAAATCTTGACAATCCTAAAAGCCGCAAAACACAAGCACAACATCTTGCGGGAAACCAGCCAAACCAAACATGGCATATGGCAGCCATTAAAGTGATCCGGCATCAGAGCCGACTTCAGCCATTAAAAAAGCCACACACAGTATTTCTGCTTGATCATGTCACTTTAGCAGATCTAATTGGCTGCGTTCTGTCCATGTTTCACAGCAACAGTAAACCACACTACCCAGCCGGTCCCTTTCATCTCAGCAGAATTACATTAGCGCAGCTGTGTTCGACAGAGGCCGCAACACATCACGACAGCTAACAACACTCGGAATGATTAGAAAAGCAATAAATCCCAGCTTTCACGAGCCGCGCATTAGCACGTTATGATATTTAAAATCACAGCCTCGTCACTGTCAGCGGTCAGACGGCATTTGAATATAAAGGTGAGGATTTGAGGCTCAGAATTTCAGATGGTCCGTTTTCGGAGCTACGTTGTGAATTAGCACGTGCTAGCAGGCAGTCACAAGCGGAGACGACTAGCGCTGCATTGATATTCCCAGAGTGTACGTCCATTCACGACTTCACTCTGTTCACCCTGGTAGCGTTCGGATCAAAGGAAACTTTCCTCGAAGCACATCTGATCAAACTCAGCCTCGCTTTACTCAAATACACAGCCACATTTGTATTCCCACAGTGCATTCTGCTCAAAGATGCTATTTACAGTACTACAAGTAGCAGTCCACTGTTACATGTGGACTGACGTAAACCAGGACGACTTAAAATTTATTTAAAATCACAAGTATTAAATGTATTTTGAGCCAGACATTAAGTATCCATACCTTTTTTCCTTTTCTCAGAACATCTACATTGACTTGTGACGAAACTACTGACGTGGGGGGGCCACAATCCTCAAATAGCGCAAACACACACACACACACACACACACACACACACACACACACACACACACACACATTTGACTACCACTGAGTCGGGCACAAAAAAGGAGAAAAAAATGGCAAAGATTAACTTATTGAGGTCTCCATTGCCATAGCAACACAGAATAGTTTTGATGCGTCTCCCTTCACAGTCAATGAGGTTTGAACGTATCACGGAGCAGATAGCTTTTCCGTGGCTTGTTACTAAGGGGGCTATTTAATGCAGATACTGCTGTGCGTCTGAGCACAGATGGCTGAATACTCGAGCATGGCCACTTTGAAGAGAGCTCCCGTCCACATTTTCAGGGGGCCGCTTTGCAACATTGATCTGAAAGGGGGGAACGGTTGTTAATAATGAATAAATCAACAATGGGGAGAATAGCCCAGGCAGAAGCAGTTAAAATGGAATAGTGTATGACTCTGGAGTGATGCAGCGGATTAAAACATGATGGTTGTCATCGCTCGTGGTACAATCGGGGCGATATGACACACCAGAATCAAGTAAATATGGGTTTGGGCGAAATTCTAATCAAGCGGATGTCATCGTAATAGAGCTGTCAGTCAAACTGAATACTGTTGTTCTGTTTTTGTCTTGGCATATTACTGTATTACTCACGGACAGCGTAACGGCTTCGTTTAGTCGCTCTGGTGTTGAGGAACACGCTGTGGGTTTGGGCCATTCAGAATGATGCTTGCTAGCTGTCATAAAATCATAGTTGAATATTTTATTTCCTCTTTTGCCGTTTATTTTTAAATATTGTATGAGGAGAGTGAAATAAGAGAAAAATCTCCCTTGCATTTTTGAGTAAACAACGTGCTCATTAACATGCTAATTTTCTCAGCAGGAATATGAAAAGTTGTGCAAAATACACTCCATTTGCAAAAACACTTCCGTCCTCACAAAAGAATTTAATTACGCCGTAGGACACGAGCCATTCAGTGCCCGCCGGCAACACCGAGACGAAACACATATATACAAAACACCTGCCCTCGCTGAAAATCCCCACACCTGTGAATGTTGCTGTGTGAACATCCATGTTTGACACGTTTGCCGCAGTTGTTCATACACGCACCTGAAGATATTGTTGACCCTGTGGCAGTGCCGCCACCCCTTTCCCGTCGCCCGGGCCTATCCCCCTGATGCTGAAGGACGTGGCAGACAGGTGAGTGTAAACAATTCATCACTACTGTGACACCTCCACATCTGCCAGGCACAACAGGGCCAGGGAAGCTGTCAGTCACCTCCGCCAGCCTAACTCCCCTCAGCCTCGCTGGAGCAGGACCACTATTACAAGCAGATGTTTCCTTTTATGAAAGCCGCATGCAAGACTTTCAGACACCTTGGAGACCTGGGAGATAATAGCAAATATTGTTATTGCACCGATTTACACAATTAAAACATCCACAAAAAATGTATTAAGACAAAAATTATACTTTGTTTGTGAAGATGAAAAACCCAGATTGCCTAAAATCATGCATATAAAGCGACCAGAAATACACAAAATAATATTAATAATAATACTAACTTTAAAGAATGGGCAATTAATAGTAATAATTATTAGTATTAATTTGTCATTGTTAAAATTATTGCTGTTATTACTGATATACCACTACTACTACTACTAATATAACTTTAAGAATGGGCAATTAACAATAATAGCAAGGATTATTATTATTAATATGCCTTTGTTATAATTCTTGCTGTTATTAATTATATAATAATAATAATAATAACAATAATAATAATAATAATAAATAAACACCTTCAAGAATGAGTAATTAATAATAATAGTAATAATAATTATCATTACTTTGTCATTGTTAGAATTACTGCTGTTATTACTGATGTACTACTACTACTACTACTACTACTATAATTTTAAGAATGGGCAATTAATAATAATAGTAATTATTATTATTAATTTATCTTTGTTAGAATTTTTGTTGTTATTAATTATGTAATAATAATAATAATACTTTTAAGAATGGGCAATTAATAATAATAGTAATTATTATTATTATTATTAATTTATCTTTGTTAGAATTTTTGTTGTTATTAATGATATAATAATAATATTAATAATAATAATAAATTCCTTTAAGAATGAGCAATTAATAATACTAATATAATAATTATTATTATTAAGTTGTCATTGTTAGAATTATTAATGATTAATAATATCTTTACGAATTAGCTATTTATAATAATAGTAATTATTATTATTATTCATATTAATTAGTCATTGTTAGAATTATTGCTATTATTAATGATATACTAATTATAATAATAATAAAAACGTTAAGAATGGGAAATTAATAATTACATAAATAATAATTATTATTGTTCATTTGTCATTGTTAGAATTATTGCTGTTGTTAATTATATAATAATAATAATAATAATAATAATAATAACTTTAAGAATAGGAAACTAATAATAAAAGTCATGATTATTATAATAATTAATAGCATTTATTTGTATTTATTAGTATTTATTATACAATAAAAAAAAAACCTACTGTGTATACTGCATTAAGCTAATCTGAGACTTGTCATAGCACTTATGACACATGTCATTGCTCTATTGTTGATTTTCATTGCTTCTATTGTCCTCATTTGTAAGTCGCTTTGGATAAAAGCATCTGCAAATTGACTAAATGTAAATGTAAAAGTAATAATTATTATTGATTTGTCATTTTTATAATTAATTTTGTTATTATTATTATTAATAATAATAATAATAATACAAACTTTTAGAATGGGAAATGAATAATAATAGTAACAATTACTATATTTAATTTGTCATTGTTAGAATTATTGCTGTTATACAATAATGTTGTAATTATTATTACGACATTTTGTAAGTACAGTTGTTCAAATGCATTTTTATAGCATTAATAAAATAAATAAACAAATATATTGTATTTATTTTATTAATGTTATGGTATATTTTAGGCTGAACAATGATATTCTATAATGTTCTACATAATAAATAATAAGTAAAACTCACCAAGTAACATTCAGTTTATCTATAACTTCAGTAGTTCAGTGGGCGGTTGTATCTCTGAAAGACATCCACCTCTGCTTGATATGAAAAGCTCTCAATTACAAGTGTCACTTAGTGATGGCCACCATTGTCTAAATAAACATACAGGCCTGGAGGAAAAAGCACCTACAGTGCTGGAACTGTGGCAGGGTGGTATTTTCATACGAATGAGGCTGACTAACAGGTGATGAGTGTCAGACCCACAAGTGGCCCATTGTCACACAGAACAAGGACAATATGAAGCCGAGTTGTTCTGTGCCCTCTCCAGCAGGGGCTGGGATCATGTGCGACCACAGCCATCCATCACCCGAGCTTTAACAATACCGCAGGACTATGTCTCCCCATGTACATGTACTGACCCCAAACCCCTTAAATACACACTGATATATAGTAATACTATTACAGGACGTAACAGACACTCATCATCCGGATAAAGCGTATGCCAACTTTGTTAATTCAGCATATTTTACTGTGGCTTTTTATCAATTCGGATGTAAATCAACCCCACATTGTGGCACAACTTAAACTAGATCACCTACTTAAGTGCTGTACCTCAGATTAACAAAACCATCAGCATCAAGGTCTTACAGGTTGAGAAACAGCCTCAAGAGCAAATACTCACAGGGGACTCAATAACAATGCTGGGGTCCTGGTGGGCCACAAAGTCCATCGAGGCCTTTTGTTTCTAGAGGGGGCCTTGCATGACAATCACAGACTGACAGGCAGCGCAGGGGGTCAGAGGAACCTGGGACAAGGCCGTATTGTTCCTCTCCCTGTGCACAAGGTGCACCTCCTTCATACCGACAGGAAACAGAGACCCGACCAAGAATAATCTGGGCAGGCCAGAGGGTTTTCAAACCAAATTACAACTAAAAAAGGCCTTCATTTAACAGTCCAGCTTACCTGTTGTGGTTCTGGGTGGAGAGTGGAGGAAAGAGAGAATGAGGCAGGGAGTAAGCAAGAAAGAGACAAAAAGATAGAGAAAGCCACTGTTTGAATTAACCCACCATTTCCCTACTCTTTAAAAGGTAATAATTATGGAAGCAGCTGGAAACTTTTGGGGCTAGAATTAAAAGCTAAAAGCATAGCTCCCATTTGATTTTTTTTTGTTCTGTTGTGAATGGCCATTGGCTGGCCAGCGGAGGGGTTTTGCTGGTTGCAGGGGGACTGCTCTTCTATTAGGGTTTTTTTTTTCATACCTCAATTTTTTTCTTATCTAACACATACAAATTGAAGCAAAAGGAAAGACATGTAAATGTTGTGACATATGGAGAGGGCTGCGAGTAAACAGAGGTAGGTGAAAATTGGGCAGGGTGGGGTAAAATCCCCTCAGGTAACAGGGGCAAAGATACCCCTCCCCTTTTTTTGGAGATTCGCCCCCTTTTCAACAAGCTCAACAAAATAGCGATTGCGCATACAAAAAGGTAGCCCACGCAGCTGGCATAGATGGTGAGTGTCTGATTATTAACATAAAAGCCAGAGATAACAAGGTAACAACCATGGCCAGAAAACACAAAAGAGCCTCTATTACCTGGATGTTTACAGTTATTTACAGCTACAGAGAGTCCTTTCCTCCTGCTTTTCTCTGGACAATAGATGAAAATGGCCTTTTTAACATGTCAAGAGCAGCGGTGAGGATTTCCACTACTAAACTGCTAAGGGCTTGACCTGAGTCCAGGTTCCCTTTAGACTGCTGGGAGGTTGGATGGCACACTTGGTTAAGACGTGGGAAGCCAGACCAAATTAACCTAGAAGTCGGGCCATCAGCCAAAGACTGCAGCTGCAGACGTACAGGTGTCTCGATCAGGGTTGTGCACCATTCAGAATTAAATTGAGAATGCCTTAAATTTGAACTGAGGCTACAAATAGGATGTAGAATTTCCACTGTAACTAGAAAAGCTTAAACATGTCAAAGTTTAGGTCGTTAAGACAGACGGCAATGAAAATTTTGCACAGCCATGACAAAAACCTCTTTCCCCCAGTTTCACAAACAAGGCTCAAGGCTAGTCCCAGACTAAAACACGTTTTAGCTATCTTAATTGAAAGTAATGTGTACTGATATATCTTAAAATATGTTGGCGCCATTGTTTTGTTTCAAAACACACTGTTTATTTCTAAGGGGTTTTTATAAAAGCTCAATATCCTAATTTAACAAACGCCTGTTTGTCCTAGCTAAATTTAGCAAACTTACACCTGACACAACAATCTAAAGTATGAATTAACCAAGAAAGGCACAAGCATGCATTTTAATACTAATGCAATAAAGAGTAGCTTGTATGAACATAATTATTGGATCAGACTCAGTAACATGGTATTTTGGGGCAGACAATATCTGGCAGTTGTAATTCTTGTAGGCTGCCAGGCTTTTGGGGATTTTTTTTTTTCATATGAATAATTTGTATAAGCCAGAGACTTTCCATATTGAAATACTTTCCATTGTACTCACAGTTTGACAAATCCACTTTCAAAAGCTGTGCTTGCCTCATTTCATACGACGTTTGCCACAATGCTAATCTCAAACTTGTAGAACTGGGAAGCAAAAGCAGAGCCAAGTAAGGTCATTGGCTTGGCGTTAAGACCTTGATTATTTTAACATTTATGCTATTTTGCGATCCAGAAATGTTATTTTATCCAAAGGAACGCTTGGCTGCGGGGAGCTAATATATCTCCTCGACTGAGATAACTCCATGGATAGTGCCTTTATTTAATAAGATTGCTATTTCTAAATTAAGAGCAAAATCATTGTCTGTTAAATTCTTGTCTGCTATAGTATACCGGCCGACCTGTTAAAATAATTATCCTCTTTGTTTATGGTTTAGAATCAGAACTGACGATGCCCGATTCGTTAAAGAATCACTCGGTTCGCGATTCAGTCTGTATCATTCTAAACGCGCTGAAAGCTTTGGTTTTTCATTCATTAAAGGTGATATATTTTTTACTCTTCTTAAGCCAAAAAAATAACATAATGTGTTTGTAGATATTTAGAAAACATGTTATGTTTACATAACTGTTTCTCTGAAAATTAATGCTATAGCCAGTAATTCTACTCTGAAATGTCCATTTCGAGCAGATTCCGAGACGGAATTGCAGTACCCATTTCAACCGCTAGCTGGCGGTTATTATATTACATACTGCACAATGATCTACGAGCAAAAGAACATTAAAACACAGTAAATCAACTCATCAAATTACAGTGCAAGGCTAGTCGCGTGTCCTCAATCTGGCAAACCCGCCTGAGCGTCGAGTCTGAATAGGAGAAAGCGGTAGAAATGGTTCTCTCCAATATTTTGAATTTGGACTGCAGTACACATTTCAAGCGCTAGCTGTCAATCTTACACACTACACCTTTAAAAAGTATAGCGATAATTTTGGAGACAGAAGGAGGTGATAGCAGGATGAACTGGATATGTACTGACAACTTATTGAAATAAACGTACAATGGCGTCCTCAGTGACAAAGAAGATTTAACTCTTGCAAGTGCAGAACTAACCTGTTAACTCCCCTGTACTGCAGGTAAATACTTTTTATTACTAGAAGAGTGTAAAAACACATTGCAACAAACACTAAATGTATATGTGTATGTTTAATGGTGCCTGTACTCAACTTATGCTAAGTAACTTTGTTCATGTTTATTTTAGTTAATGGTTTTGCCTACTTATGAATTCCACAGCATATCTTTCGAGGATTTGGTTAGCTGGTTAGTAATGAAAAGGCCTAGGGTGCATTGCCATATGGGGCAGTACTGTCAGAGGTTAAAATTCAGATTGTAAAAATAAGAGGGATCATACAAAATGCATGTTATTTTTTATTTAGTACTGACCTGAGTAAGATATTTCACATAAAAGATGTCTACATATGTATATTGTAGAATTTATATATATAAAAAGTTATTTTTAATACTGTGTTGTGTTTTAATGTTTGTTTAGTGATTGTTGTTCATGAGTCCCTTGTTCATTCTGGACAGTTAAACTGCCTGCTGTTCTTCAGAAAAACCCTTCGGATCCCACAGATTCTTTGGTTTTTCAGCATTTTTGCGAATTTGAACCCTTTCCAGCAATGAATGTATGATTTTGAAATCCATCATTTCGCACTAAGGACAACTGAAGAATTCATATGCAACTATTACAGAAGGTTCAAATGCTCACTGATGCTTCAGAAGAGAAAACGATGCATTAGGAGCCAGGGGTGTACCTTTTTCTTATTTTGCCTAAATTAACTGTTCAAACTGGACAAACAAGGAACTCATTAACAACTATCAAAAACTATATGTAAATCTTTTATGTGAAATATCTTATTCAGGTGAGTACTAAATAAAAAAGGACATGCATTTTGTATGATCCCTCTTATTTCGGTAAAATGATTAACATTTTGCTGACTCTGCAAGGTGTATGTAAACTTTTGACTTTAACTGTATCTCTATATCTATATCTATATCTATATCTTTAGTTTACAGCCATGAGTTATTTAGACATATATCTTTCACAGATGCTACGTCTGCTTGAAAGAGCAGCAAACCATCTTCTTTCTCTCTCTTTTCGCCTTCACCTGATCTTAGCCTATCCTATCTGCTCCACCACACCAATGTCAACACATCCTCTTCATGTGGTCAATCAGATATTGCATCAAAAGTTGTCTGTCACCTCCCATTGCTTCAAAATATACTATTTTCATCTCACCAAAAATGTAAAGGTTTGGGTCGAATACTCATTATTATTTGACTAGTCATTATAGTCTAACAGCTCAGCTCAGTTAAATTTGCATTTATCCATTTGGCAGATGCTTTTATCCAAATCTTTGCGTGTAGATGCCAGACATAACCAGAATGTTCTATTATGTCCTGTGCATGCATAAGATTTTCCAAATGTTGTGGTCAGAAGATTATTATTATCAATTTTGAGTACAGTGGTTTGTTGATAAATGAGTAGGTGGCCATTCACTATGATTGCAAAAGTTGCATATGCCTGTATTTAGCACTGACTGTTTGAAATTGGATCACTCAAGATGGATTTTAATACTAGATGTAAATTGGCCTAAACCACTAGTTTGTTGTTCCCAACCTGTTATCCAACATTTAAAGGCAAGCCTTGGGCAGTTTTACCACCATATCATGTGAACAAGACCACATGTGCACACATAGTCCATTTGGAAAAGATTTGACTCGTAACAAACATGTGACTTTGTATTTGACTAGGACAATTGTCATTACAATCAAGCTGTGGACTTCATTAACGCAAGAACTGAGGAGTTTTGAAAGTGCATTTTTAAATTAGACTAGACTGTACTCTCTGTCTCTTTCCAGAACAACCTTAAAAAAAGATGCTTAGATTGAGTATGCAGTTTAGTGGGTATAGCCACAGCTAAACGTTAAACAAGATGACTCACGGGGAAGCATAAAAATACGGCTGCTATTCTAGAGAGGGATGCCACATCGGCAGGTCATCGGAAGAAAGACGCACCGGTGAGCTCTGAGATAAAAGATAAAGATGACAGAGCTCTTTAGTGCCCTGTTAAAAAAGAAAAGAGAACAAGACGCCACTCATCCTCACCAGGCCAGCTTCATTTGCTTAATGGCACACAGCTTGAGTAGGGCCAGCTCCCCTAATAATGATCTAACAGTGCAACAAGGCGAGAACTAAGATATGGAAATATTGAAATTCATATAGGCAGGCTGAAAGCATCTCAGCATTGATCTAGCCTCAGCATGGGTAAAAAGCAGCGCTCCTTTAATCAGGGCAGGCCAGGAGCCTTTGGCTACACAGAGGTCCCTCTCAAGATAAGCCTGTCCTACAGCACAGCTAGCTGAGATGAGGGGGAGAGAGAGAGTGAGGCCTGGGGGCCTGAGCAGAGAGGAGAACCACGACTGAATCTCAAATCAACTCATTATTCCCTACCTGCTGTACCTTTGTCGTGCTCGGAGAGTGATTCTGAATTCAAGCACTACTGCAGGACCAGGGTTACTTTTTGTAACCAGGGACCCAATTTGATGTTCTTTGTGTTCTGGGTCAATGGCGTGACACTAATATTCTTTTTATAGTACCTATTCATTAATTAAAACTGCATTTTTTGATTAATGGTTTAAACTCACCTCTTCAATTATGATAATTTTTTGGTGGACATGAAAGTCTATACAACTATCCTGCTGTTATAATATTTTAAAAAAGCATTTGTTAAAGGAATTCTGGTTTAAAAATGTCAAGTGGTACAACTCCTTAAAAAAGGACAACTCCTTTATAATAATAAACCACATTATGAAACCAACATGAATACAAAGAGTAGCTTTACGTTTCTAAGAACTTGAGACATTTTAAATTATATTTCTTTAGTTTTAAAAGTTTTTTTTTTCTGTTACATGGCTCTTGCATGTCATTGGCCTTTGTGCCATTGTTACCAAATCTTTGTTAGTTTGGACTAACTGTTCTTTCTGTTCTCCTTATGACCCTTCCTATTTCTTTTTTCCCTCTGCATGTGTGCAAATGAAGTTTTCACCCTGGCAATCACACCTTTAATTAAATTAAAACAAAAGGTGCTAAGGCTGTTGATTGTCAAGGCAGAGCAGGAAGGAGGGGAGAAGAGGGTTACAGAATGCAATGAATATCAATGTGTGATGAATGACTGGGCTCCCCCAGCTGTCATCCAAATGAACGTGAATATTCAACTCTTTCCCCTCCACTTAGCTTCCATTTAGCTCTGATGATATTTCATTAGCTTGTCCCATGGTGCTGCGAAACGATAAGTGATCCGCAGAAAGCTGTTTCGCCTTCATGTTTATTCTAAAACAATACTCACTGCATTCTGCCATGCATTTCCTTTTCGTTCTCATTTCTCACAACCAGCACAGATCAAAGTGTGTGTCATTTTGGTGAGTGTTTTAATTTGTAGCGAACTGATTAGCAGAACAGACCTTTTCCACTGGGACAGAGGGTTTTGCGTTCCTTCATTGCAACATTGAATCGTAATGTGTGTGGTGATCTGGCATCCAGAGATTCACTACACATGGGAAAAGGAGATTTTAGCTAAACTTTAATTGAATCTGATTGAAATCCTATAAATCAGTGTTGGACTACAAATATTGCGTCATATTGTAAATATGACAAAAAAAAAGAGAAACCTTTACAACAATAATTGAAAAGTCACTTTGGTGGCAGTTGGGAAACACCAGTGTGTCCTGCATAAAAAAAACAAACAAATGAAAGATTCTAACTTGTGAGTTAGCGGTTTTAATCAGAATCAGTGTCATACAGTTGAAGTCAAACGTTTACATACACCTTGCGGAATCTGCAAAATGTTAATTATTTGACCAAAATAAGAGGGATCATACAAAATGCATGTTATTTTTTATTTAGTACTGACCTGAGTAAGATATTTCACATAAAAGATGTCTACATATGTATATTGTAGAATTTATATATATATAAAAAAAAAATATATATATATATTTTATTTATTATTTTTAATACTGTGTTGTGTTTTAATGTTTGTTTAGTGATTGTTGTTCAGGAGTCCCTTGTTCATCCTGGAAAGTTAAACTGCCTGCTGTTCTTCAGAAAAACCCTTCGGATCCCACAGATTCTTTGGTTTTTCAGCATTTTTGTGAATTTGAACCCTTTCCAGCAATTAATGTGTAATTTTGAGGTCCATCATTTCGCACTAAGGACAACTGAGGGACTCATATGCAACTATTACAGAAGGTTCAAATGCTCACTGATGCTTCAGAAGAGAAAACGATGCATTAAGAGCCAGAGGTGTAAACTTTTGAATGGAATGGGGGTCTGTACCTTTTTCTTATTTTGCCTAAATATCTTTTTTTTTTTTCATTTAGTACTGCCCTTCAGAAGCTACAGAAGATACTTACACGTTCCCCAGAAAACAAAATAACTGAAATTTACCCTGATCTTTAAAATTCAAAAAGTTTAACTGTTCAAACTGGACAAACAAGGAACTCATTAACAACTATCAAAATCTTTTATGTGAAATATCTTATTCAGGTCAGTACTAAATAAAAAAGGACATGCATTTTGTATGATCCCTCTTATTTTGGTCAAATGATTAACATTTTGCTGATTCTGCAAGGTGTATGTAAACTTTTGACTTTAACTGTATATCTATATCTATATCTTTAGTTTACAGCCATGAGTTATTTAGACATATATCTTTCACAGGTGCTATGTCTGCTTGAAAGAGCAGCAAACCATCTTCTTTCTCTCTCTTTTCGCCTTCACCTGATCTTAGCCTATCCGCTCCACCACACCAATGTCAACACATCCTCTTCATGTCAAGACAGATTGGTGCGTTATCCCGATGCTAAGCCTTGCATTTCAATCATTGCTTTCCCATTCCTGCGCCACGTATTGATTTTGATGAAAACAACTTGCTAATCCAAATAAACAACATGTCAGTGAGCCATTCAAGCTAACAGAAATATTAGCACAGCATGATTCCCTGGCTGGGCAAGCCCAGGGTCTACCAGAGCTCCTGACCTGGCAGGGGGTTGCAGTAGAGGGTGGGGGCACTTATGTGTGTGTGTGGAGGGGGATGCTTTTGCATGAACATCAAACCAGCAGTAGCGGTAGATTCCACTTCATTTATGCACCACGATTCAATGACTGTCAAATTTGCACATACATTTCTTGGAAATCTTTTTTCAAGCTGTGAATTCAATTCACAGCCTGCTGAAATAAAGGGGTAGTTCACCCAAAAATGAAAATTTTGTCATCATATACTCACCCTCTCAGTGTCGTTCCAGACTTTCTTTCCTCTGTGGAACACAAAAAAGATATTCTGAAGAAGAGACAGTGAGACATTTTTTAAATTATGTTTTGTTGTTGTTTTCCACAGTAGAACTAAAGTCATACAGGTTTTAAACAACATGAGCGTCAGTAAAGGATGACAAAATGTTTATTTTTGAACTGTCCCTGTAAATTCATCCTCCAAACCTTATTGCCATCTTAAGACAACATTTATCAACTGCGATAGACCTGTTACCCTCAAACACGCTTTACTGCTGGATTTACCTTGCAGACGAATTCAAGTGGTGTTAATTTTAAGTCTAGGGTTCTCCCACCTCCTCCCAGAGGCCCTAAGCTGCCCTAGTGACCCCTGGGCTGGTTCCACTCACTGCTGCAGGGGAGCGTGTCAGCTTGGGGGCCATCTCGATCGCCCCAGCATGCCATGGGGCAGGCAAGGCTCTGCACAGCATGGGCAAGAGAGCGTCCGTGCCGGTTTTAAGGTCATGCTAATTGCCACACTCCTCCGTCGTGCCGTCACTTAGCGGTGGAGGCTGCATTCAGAGCATGGTGCAGGTGTTGGGTGCCCTTTAAACCTTTAATTAAATATCACTGTAAAAGGTTAATGCAGAGAGCCAGGTATTACAGCCTGCAATGAGCATGCAACCGCAAAACTCTATTTGAGTCTGTTAGCATGTGAAGGATTGACCTGATGGTTATATTATCAAACGAAACGGCGAGACAAGTCAGAATGTCCCTGCTATTGTGTGATATTCAACAGCGTTATTTAATCTAATAAGTAAAACCCTGTTTGAATTGACTATTGGCTGCACAATTAGCTAAAATATTCCTGGCGTAAACGTGTCAACTGAAGCATCTGTATGATTTAGACCAAATATTTTTGGCACGATATAAAGAACAATTGTCACCTTTTGATAATCTAATCAGGGTTTTGTGTGACCTTTGATAATGAGACCCATCTGTCAGTGGCTTATAATGATGCAAGTGAGGAAAAAAAGTATACAAATGCAATGCAACTTCTTTAATTTAGGCTGAAAAGAGACTTTATCAATTTAGTACATAATTAAAACGTGACAAAAAATAATGTCAAACAATTACCAAACCTTCAAAAGGACCATAAATTGCAGATTAAGGGAAAAGAGAAGAGACAAAAAAGGTAGTATGTGACTGAGGAATGATTTGGAAATGTGGCCAGCAATTCTTAAATTTTTAGATTCCATCCAGCCACAAATCAATAGACTCAATGTTGCGCACTGTGGAAATATTTGGATATATTAGGAAAATATGTCTCTGCCTGAGTTCTAAGCTGCGATATGAGACTTTATAAATATTTGCAGAGGAAATTTTACAGTGTCTGTTATTCAGCCTTTTGAGGAGAACACAGCTGTGATGGAAGAGCATGTATGATTGGTATGACATTAAGTTTCAACACACAATTAACATAAATGACCCTAATTAACAACCTTTTTCAGAGACATGGTAATGCGGCCAAAAAAAAAAAAAATTGGCTTACCTGAGTCCTATTGTCAAATCAGTTAAATCCAACTGATAAACCTCAGTACTTTCAACAAAGCATGTTTCTAATAAATTAAGGGGACAGTTCACCAAAAAAGAAAAAAGAAAATTCTTTCATTATTTAGTCATCCATAGTTGTTGTTTCAAACTTGGTTGACTTACTTTTTTCTGTGGGAAATAATAGAAGATATTTTTTTAAAAATCTATCCAACAAAAGTCACTGGAGTCAAATGTTGTTTTTGACTTTCATTATATTAAACGTTTTTCAAAATGTTTTAATTGAATTCATTTGTCTGTAACATGAAGGCAAGTAAATGTGACCACAAAACCAGTTTTAAGTAGCACTAGTATATTTGTAGCAAGAGCCAACAATACGATGTATGGGTAAAAATGATCAAATTTTTAATGGCAAAAATCATTAGGATATTAAGTAAAGATCCATGAAGATATGTTGTAAACTTCCTATCAAAACTTAATTTTCTCAATATTTAGAATTTTTTTGCACCCTCAGATTCCAGATTTTCAAATTGTATCTCAGCTAAATATTGCCTAACAAACCCTACATCAATAAAAAGCTTATTTGTTCAGCTTTCAGAAGATGTATAAAATCTCAACTTATTTCTGAAAAATTTACCCATATGACTAATTTGTAGTAGTTAAATTCACAAGACATTAATATGCTCGGAATTTACAAAACTGTTTTTTATTTATTTATTTTTACATTTTGTTAACACTTGACTGCTTAGTCTCTATGGAAAGGCACATCATCAGCATCTTGGCACAGTGTATTCAGTATGCATCAAGCATCTGGAAGCGTCAGCCATTTTCATGTGGTATTTTCATACCATATTTCAGCAAGGCAGAATAATCTCACTTAACATAAGAACGGTCCTTCTCTCTGGTGCACTGCATTGCCCCCTGCTGTGGTTTTGTTGTTTCTAGTTTTGTTAAATAATTAATTCTTCCTCACAATTCCTTCTATAATCTATAGCTCACCATAACCAGAAGTAACGGTGCCAGAGTCTTATCCACGACAGTGGAAATATAGGATACTTTGTCGAATAATACAAAGTCTACAAATGTTAGCGTTTTCATCTTAATTTTTGAGTTCTCCTTTGTGGCTCCTGGTTCTTTTGTGGCCCACCAGATCAGGGCATGAGGAGCCCAGTAATTTAATTCTCTTACCATCCACCTCCCAGCCCAACCTCCGGACCACAGCTTCTCTCAATCTCTTGTTTTCTTTTCAAGCCTGTATTTGCCTTCTCCCTCTCTGTCTTTCTCTATCTCTCTCTGGGCTGAGGCTGGGCTGAGCTGCCTCCCCGTGGTGAGGGTTGAATCCAGGGGCCACCTGCAGCAGCCGCCGCTAGCGCAGCCAGACGCCGTCGGCCCCCTTTGATATCTGTGCGGCAGCCACCCCAGCCACATTTACGCCCGCGCACCAGCCGCAAAAACCACCAGCTAATGTGGGATATCAAACAACAGTCGCCTTCTCTTTCTCGCCCGCTTTTTTGTCTCTCTCTCTCTCTCTCTCTCTCTCTTCAGCCTTCATTCTCTCTTTCTCCCTCTCTTTTTCCGGGGGTTTGAATTTGGAGTATGTTTAAGCCGCCACACCAACCGGGCTCAGGCCCTTTCAGAGGCACAGCTTGGGCTCCCCGTCTGGCCCATGGCCTCTGTGGCCGCCTCTATATTACACTGGCTTTTGTTAGCGGCGGCCCAGCCAAACAGGACCAGCCATAGGCCGCCATTTTCACCACCACCTGAGAGGAGATGAGAAACGGGGGAAACGCACACTCGCACACAATGAAATGAGCCGAATTTTTCAAGTGAGCTCCTCGGGGAAGCCAAAGCAAAGAGGAAAAGAGAGTAAGGAGGGATGAAGAAAAAAAAAATACTTTCATAAATACACGTCTGACCAATTGCCAACAATGGTATGCAAAATTACAAAGAAATGAAAAGGCATTCTACTTATTGCAACATGTTACCCATGTCTAACAGTATGAGTGTTTTTTTTTTTTAACACCAGTAAGTGACTGAATTGAAAGGCTAGGAAATATGGTTTGGTCACGTCTGACAACGTTTATATTTTTCAGAAAGAGGAAGCTACATTCATGAAGGGATTCTAGCAGGCACCCCAGGAAGACAGGGATAATTAAATGAATTGACTAAAAGGATGCAATGAATATCCCTGCACAGCATCAGGTTAAAGCCGACAAAATTGAAGTCCAATCTAAAGAGTTTCATATCAATTTACTCAAACAGTAGTACGTATATCAACTGACACTGCGGTTAATTTCTGTTTGCGATGTATATGTACGCACCGTTATCCAACCATTAGCTGCAGTGCATTTTCTATAAAGGCCACCTGATGCTAATAAAAAATAGTTTCTAATATGTTAGCAACAACAGCAGCAGCACAGCGTTTACTTTAAGGTGCTATTCATTTCACAGACAACAGAATAAAAACACTACCTTCGACAATACACAAACGTGTGGGTACTCCTCGGTCTATTACACATAAACAAAAACATGCTAAAAAATAACCAATGAACAAGTGCTGTGTGTACAAACACCTACTTACAAAGACGCTAGCACGCCAGAGCAAATGCACACACACACACACACACACACACACACCTGAGGAACATGTGGTGCTAAACTTAAGCTAATTAAGTGACAGACAATTGCACTCAGGGGAGACATTCCTAGGAATCACTATCAACAACTGGATCAACATGGCAGGGAAGAGAAGGTGTTTATTAGCCAGTTGTTCCTACTTTGCTTCACACTAAAGTGTTAAAACGACTCATTGCTTATGCGATACCTGTCTTTTTTTAGAGAGGTGTCTTTGCAAACTGTCATGAGGGGGTGTTAGATTCAAGGATGGTTTGTATACAATAAAAATGATATTAATGGTATAGTTTAGTCAAAAATAAAATCTGTCATTCCAAATCTTTATGGCTTTCTTTTTTCCGTGGAATACAAAAGAAGATAATAATAACAGTTTTGGTTACTATTGACTTCCACTGTATGGTTAAAAAACACTTTATCAGACGTTTATCTAAATGTCTTTTGTGTTTCATAGTAGAAAAACGTCATAGAAGCTTGGAGCCAGTAAATGAGCCCCTTTAACAGTTGCTAACCTAGAACTAGCTGAAAATGCAACTTGTATTTGCTGACAATTTGATTTGAATGTTTTTAGATATTTAAAACTATTAACAATATTTGGATTTGTGACACACTTTATATTCTGTGGCCTTAACTATTATGTACTTGCATTTAAATTGTCATTTTATACAATGCGCTCCTTGTGTACATGCAT
Organism: Cirrhinus molitorella; assembly: GCA_033026305.1. Classification (NCBI taxonomy): domain Eukaryota; kingdom Metazoa; phylum Chordata; class Actinopteri; order Cypriniformes; family Cyprinidae; genus Cirrhinus; species Cirrhinus molitorella. The sequence goes on from CM065122.1 coordinate 18,399,139, forward strand.
GTTTTTACATTATACTTACATTTAAAAGAAAATACCTGCTTATAATTACATCTGTAATTATTTTCTTTGTGATTACATTTATAATTACACTGTTGACATATTCCTTCTTAACCCATCCTTAAACCTACACATACCACCAAACCTATCCCTAACCTTACCCGGATTCCATCTCAATAGCAGCAAACGTTTATTTTGCAATACAATATTAACACAATAAGTACACTGTACATATTTTTTATGCAAGTACATAGTAGTTAAGGCCACCTAATGTAAAGTGGGACCATCATTTTATATTACAAATATATATTTTATTAATTAATTTCCTGTCTGCTTATAAGAGTATATTTTTCTAAGAAAAGATGAGGTTACTGCTATTAGTCTCTTTAAGGCATTTATTTTATTTTATTTTGTAAGCATTGTAACTGGAAAAAAGAAGCTAGATATTAAACAAAAGGTATCTGATGCATGAAAGTGGAATATAATTCTGTCAAAGAGGGAAAAGTAAATATACACTGACATCATCAACCATTATTGCCAGAGACTTGAGGAGGCATCAAGATATCAAATGCCTGTCAAATCTGTTAAGATCTAAAAACGTCTGATAAAAGCACACACCTTTGCTGCTAAAACGTCTATCAAAAACAATAAATGTTAATGCTGTCGCTATCTCCCGGATAGATCCCAGATAGATGCAGATCCATTGTGCTACACAGGAGGAGTTTGGAACGCTCTGTGGTTATGGCTCTAATGGCTAGTCGTTAGTAATGCTCAATGATTATCATTAGGAAAACTCGTGGCTGAGCGTAAAAAAGCATATTACAATACACACCAGGCTGGGTGAAATACAGAATAAGGCACGAATACCTCACAAAGGAACTTAATGTTTTATAGATGTAATGATAAAGTCTTTGATGGATATCTATGGAAGGCGTTTTACATTTTTTGCGGCCCACAATGGGTTGTTAGAGAGCGAACAATGAAGAGTCCTCTCTGAATGCTGTGTTCCAGTCACTTCACCTTGAACAAGCATGCGAATGTGCTGTCTATTGTTGTAGACTGTCTTCAAACGCTGGGAAAACCCTAAACTGTCCCACTAAAAGCCCATTACTAAGACATGACCATGGCAAAATGGATGCAGTTGCAAGATAATGTGTAAAGGGTTGTAGAATATAGCACAGGAAGTGTTTCAACCTGGCACACTGCATATTTAACAGTCGTGTTTTGGTTATAGAAGTTGTCAATGTCATTTTAGATGATTAATCTGCTATGTTATGATCCAGTTCTTTCACTGGTTCCCAATACTGAGATGCACACGTGTGACATTCACTGTCATTGCTTAACAAAATAGTGCTCTACATGGCGTAACTAAACAAAGTAGGTTAGAACTAGAAAGAGCATGCAGCAGTTTAGAGCATGTCAATTTTTCCTGAGGTCTGCAAAGGTTAAACTCAAGTGGCTGGTAACAACTCTATTATGTGGTGAGTCTCTCGTTGGCAAACAGAAGCGTTGCATGTAAAACTGCAGTGGAGGCCTGTCCCTGGAGAACCCTGTGCACAGCAGGTTAACCTGTCAGTGCTTTTTTAAGGCCTGATTGCTAAGCCCCCTGTAGCTTGAGGTAAACTGACAATTTTCCATCAGCAGGGAGGTTGGCTTTATTAGTGATAGGGTGAAAAAAAGTAAATTCGAGCGCAAAGGGTATTGTTCCCTCCAATGGAGGATTAACATATGAGAGGTTCAATCAATTAGCTTGACGCTAAGAAACACATGAGCCTGGCTAATGAAGAGACATTTGGAAAACTGAATTGAGCAGACGGTGAAGAACAAAACATGGTAAACATGTTTGCAATTGATATATTCCAGTTAGTTCCACTGAAGTGGTAATTTAGGGATTATGAAATCAACTGAATAACTGTTAGCGTAGCTCAGCTTATTATAATGCTTGTATGCTTGTATTGACAAAAAAAATTGACAAGTGCAGCAGAAACCTGTGCGCTCTAAAACTCTTTCCACATATTTGTACATTTTATTTGTCTCTTTATTGTTTTTCAAGAAAAAGATGCTATTAAGATTGATACCAGTCAAGCCCTGCAAGTATTTCAGTTACAGAATGCTGTAATCGCGAAGCGCAAAATCTGATGGAAAAAATAGAAAACTGAATGAGTACAAAACGTGTTTTCATTTGGTTAAATTGATATTTTTAGAAATCCCCTGCTGAAAAAACAGCTAAAACCAACCTAGGCTGGTTGGCTGGTTTTAGCCGGTCAACCAGGCTGGTTTTAGCTAGTCATAGCTGGTCAGCAGGCTGGTTTTAGAGGGGTTTTGGCCACTGGGAGACCACCAGCTAAAACCAGCCTGGCCAGGCTGGGAGACCAGCCAAAAACCAGCTACTTCCAGCTTAAACCAGCTAAGACTAGCCTAGGCTGGTTTTAGCTGTTTTTTTTTAGCAGGGGCATCATTGATTGATTATCATAGCACAGCTAATATGTATGCCCTTTATTGTAACTACAGGATAGGAAGTTGACAGGAATAGTGGAAACGAAGGCCACAAATGACAGGAATACACAATCTAAAGCTAAACACTCTTCTGGTGAAAACCATGACCTAATCAGAGCATGACAAGGGATAAAGTTAGTCATAAGGGCTAAGCTGGTCCTTGTAATTCTACAAAATTTGGAAGATTTGAAGATCAACACACACTGTACATTGTACAGTATGGGATATTGAATGTTAAGGCCAGTTCACACCAAGAACAATAACTGTAAAGATAACTGTATTAGAGTCCACAGTCTGTTTATTCTAAGGGCATGCTCGTCTACCGCATTAAAATCTCAAGCATGTTAAAGCAGGACTGATTCTAATTGGGTGTCGATGTTTTTAGCATTCATCAGCTGGAAAAAAAATTCTGAAAGTGAGTCCAATGATATTGTGTTTTGAGCCTGTATCATTATAGCTGTGTTGTAGACACGGCCGTTTAATATAGAGAATGATTTTTAGAACTGTCTTTATTGTCATCTTTATAGTTATCGTCCTTGGTGTGAACAGTGAAGATGTGACAATGTATGATCAAATATCCCTTAGGGATAGTTAACCAAAAAATAAAAATTCTGTCATTAATTAGGCTACTCACCCTCATGTCATTCCAAAACCTGTATGACCTTTGTTTATCTTCAGAACACAAATTAAGATATTTTTGATTAAATCTGAGAGCTTTCTGAGCCTTCATAGACAGCAAGGGTCCTACTCTGGTCATCATTAAAATAGTCCATGTGACATCAATGGTTTCTTCTAGATTGTGTGACGCGGAGGAAAATATTTGTTGAGTAAAGCCTTTTTTTGTTTTCTTTGTGCACAAAAAGTATTATTGCAGCTTCATAAAATTAAGGTTGAACCACTGATGTCAGATGGATCATTTTAATGATGTACTTACTACGTTACTGTGCCTTGAACATGGTAGGACCCTTGCTGAATAAGGATTTTAATTTGTGTTCTATAGATGAACAAAGGTCTTACAGGTCAGGAGTAATTAATGACAGAATGTTCATTTTTAGGATAACTAAAATGGATGTTCTGCCTCATGTTGGTACACAAAAGCAGAAGAATATTCAAGAATGTTTCTTTTGTGTGTGTGTGTGTGTGTGTGTGTGTGTGTGTGTGTGTTCCGCAGATTAAAGAAAGTCATGCGGGTTTAAAACAAAATGAGGGTAAGTAAATAATGACACAGTTTTCTTTTTTGTTTGAGCTTTGCCTTTGACTCAAGGTCACTGTTTTGCACATAGAGAAACGTTAGCATGTGATGGACGTGAATTGTTGACGAGGCACCAAGCCTTAAAACCACATATATATACACATACAACCGCAAGTCATTACGGTAGATGCTGACCCTAATAAGAAGACGTTGACATGGGAGGCTGGGGGTAGCTTCGTGACAGCATGGGAGCCATTTAATCTAGCCCTTGATTAACTCATCGTCTGTCCACTTGTCCTACAGACATGTGCTAACATGTCATAATCGTCATAATTCTCATCAGCCTCCACTCGCTCCCCAGCTTCCTGATTAGGGCCCTTTTCCCAGAAGGCCCCTGGTTAAAGCTTAATAATTCCCCTTAGCCTCACCCCAGTGTACCGTGGGCCCTTCAATTAAATACAGAATATCTCGCACACGCATACTGACTCAGGATGGACCCTACCTCCAGCTATACGCCATGCTGACAAGCTGCACTGTTCTTGGGTTTGCAGCAATTAGTCCCCTCTTATCAAACCCCTGGCACAGAGTGTGCTCTCCAAATGTGCTTGCTTGTTTTATTTTGTGAAGTGCCACCACAGCGCTTTGTGGACGGGGAGGAGGGATTTGTGCAGCACCGAATTCGGCATTAAAAACACAGCTTGTTGCTCGCTGCACCTTCAAATAGCTTTTCTCCCCTTTGTTTTATGTGCTTTTTTGGTACGACAGGACAATATCTGTCAGGAGTGCCACTCTTTTAATGCAATTCCCTCTTTTCGGCATCATTGTGAACAGCTGTCAACAGTGTTTCCCATTTATTTGTCGAGTGCTAGAAGGATGGGGGCCTAGCAGAATCCCCCAGTTCGTCAGCCAGCCCACTGGGGACCGTCTTCGCTCAGACTTCCCACGCGAGCTATGCGCGAGGTGGGAAGTAAATGCACTCGTTTCCCTTCCAGCTAGGCGCTGTTTACTTTTCAACACCTCCTTTGAGGGCCGCATCCCAGAGACCAGACAGCCAAGAGACGGGAGGGATGTCACTACACAACACCAATTTGTTGAGTAGTGGGTTCGGCTCTCCATGTTTATGAAGTTGTCCTCTGCCTCTCGAGCGCCCGTGTGATGATGAGATGTGCCGCCTCAAATAAGAATACTTCTGCCAACCATGTCCTTCTCACCATAAATATGACTGCCAGGAGTTTGGGGATGTGCTGCGTTTCTCGTTGTTTTTGCCACTTGTGATTTGTCAAGAAATCAATATACTCATTATCACCGTGGCTGCCTGAGAGTAGCGAAAGAATGTATGTCAGGTGCAGAAACGCAGCAGAGAGAGAGATGCATGTGGCTGACACGTAGAAAAAGTGGGAGTGTTAAGATGACACCTGTGTATAAGATCAGGAATGATATTACCGATGTGTGTGAGTGTAGATGACTCAGTCAAGTCCATCTCTACTGATGTTAAATTGTGACAATTAAAGGGACAGTTCGCCCAAAAATGAGAATTCTGTCATTATTTCTCACCCTCATGTCCAAACCACATTCAAGTTTATTTTTTAAACTTGAACCCCACTGACTGTAATTGTATGGACGAAAAAAACACACACACACACACACACACACACACACACAATATCTTCTTCTGTGTTTAACAGAATTAAGAAATTGAGTTTAAATGTTTAATGCATTAATATGAATGCTTTTAGTCAAACCAACAAACATTAGATTACTGTTAGTATTAGAAAAATAATTGTATTATGCAATAATAACATTTAACAAGTTAAATGCAAACAGATTGATTTATATGCAATTGTCAGAATCTTCTAGCTGAAATTGTTACACATTATTTTTGCTATTTATGTTAAAGGACATAAATAAATATCTTAATATTAAATATATTTAGTATTATATATATATATATATATATTATAGTGTTTAACATATTAAATTCTATTATAAAAATATACAGATTACATATATTTAATTTAATATTACATATAGTTTAATGAATATGAATAAATGTTTTTATTTAATTTATTTAATGCGCAGCAAAAAAAAGCAACAGGAATTTAAAGTGACATGACCCAGGCCAGACTCGAGCTCAGGTCCCCATGAGCACAACAGACAAGACATGGGCTATTAAGGGGACAAAACCTAGTTAAATAAAACTTCTATCGAGTAAAAAAGTCCTATGAATTTTATTTTAGTCAGATCAACAATTATAGATAATTTTTTTTTGTTTGTTTGCTGGGATATAATTTCTGTTCTGTTTAAAATGTAAATTAGATGCATGGGGGATTAGCTTAACGTTTTTATTGTGTTATACTGGCAATTTAGCAATGAGATGACTGTTATGAACATAATGTTCTTTCTGGTGAATAGTAATATCATTTATGTCCTTCTGAAATAACATGTCCAAATACATCGACTTGGTTTGAGCTGAGGTCACGAGGGAATCATTAGGTTCAGAACTGTCATTACGATACATATTTGCACACATAAATTCAAATCTGCTCCATTCATTCAAATCACCATCACTTTGGGCATTAGCTAACGTTAGCGTGTATTGTTGTTCTAGGCATTGACGTGTGTCAGGTGCTACCTGACTAGCCACTGATGAGCTCACTGACCATGATCGTCAAGACTGTCAGGGGACCCTGGACCTCCAGCATGGAAACTTGACGTTCAGAGTCAATCAAATTAGCTCCTTCCAGTCCACTAGCCTGAGCAATGAACAACCCAATAGCTTGGAGCTGATGTAGCGCTCTCACATGCGCCTCATGGGGTAAGACATACATTGATAAATATGAACAATGCCATTGAAGATTCTCCAAAGAATAACAGTCAGTTCAGCATAATGACGATAAGTCAGAGATATGCTTTCTTTCTCAGTGCCTTGAGCATTGTTTTGAAGCGAAGGTATCAAATTGGACTAATATTTGCATGAGACAGAGATGTTTTTGTAGTATTCAGAGAGCTCCACGGGCGCACGGCCTCCTCATGTGACGACCAGACAGTGAAAATAAAAAAAAGGATCAGTTCTACAACTTACGGCACAGGAATCCATTCCGCACAGACTGCTACTGTTTTGATGTTCATCTTCAACCATTCCTGGTGTTTTAATAACCTGTGGAGGGCCACTTGTAAACTCTTGATGTGGGCAAAGTCAAAAACTTGTAAGATATTAGATATGCGCAGGAATATCAAACCAAATCCTCGGAGCACCAGGGTTTTTTGCTCTCACATTTGCTTTTAAGATTTAGTCAAAGGTGCTCAATGAGAAAAGTACGAAAGAGACAGCTGGGAAGAAGCTTATCTGCGACGTAAGGGAGGGTATCTGCACACTCCTTGATATTTTGAAAAGAGCCATCAACACTCATTTCTGTCAGCTCGTGTGAATTCTCTTGAATGGAGTTTGCCTGCTCTAAGTATCGTTATATGCAAGAATAACAGCAGGAGAGAAACGTGGGGAGTCTCAGATACAGCTTATCGAAAGTACGAATTTTCAGAAGACTTTGACTGTCTCCATTAGCCAATTGAATTAAGTGCTAAAACAAATTCATTTTGACATAAAATGCATACTTTTCCTCCTCTACACTCTTAAAAATAAGGGTGCTTCACGATACCATAGAAGAACCTTTGTGTCTAAATGGTTCCGTAAAGAACCTTTAACAAAAGGTTCTTTGTGGTGAAAGAAGGTTCTTCAGATTATAAAAATATAAGAAAGAGGTGGTTCTTTAAAGAACCTTTAACTGAATGGTTCTTTGTGGAACCAAAAATGGTTCTTCTATGGCATCGCTGTGAAGAACCTTTTAAAGCACTGTTATTTGTAAGAGTGTATGTGTTAGAGTTTGGCGGCGCTGAGGGTTTTTTATTTGGTGAGAGCAGCTAGTTGAGTCCAATTACCTTCCTCCTTAAATCTGATAAAAATGCTGAAATAAACAGGTAACTCCAAAGCTTATGCTGGTTTCCATGACAAATACAACATAAAGGTGGAGAACATGAGGGGCTCTGTTCCATTAAGTCATTAAGTCCTTATAAAACCAAACTCTGAGAGCATCTTTAGCCCTGCTGCTGCCCTCGGGCAGAGAACTGCTGTGTTTGAAGATCAAAGTCGTAGAGGTGTGACTCTGGGTTTATATGTGCAGGGAAATTGAAAATTTCCCTAAACTGGAGGGGTCTGCATAAAAAAGTAGGCCGCAGTCCGGTAATACTTTTCAAAAACAGGAGCTGCACCTTTTTCACAGGCAGAATAATACAAAGTGCACCTTCTGAACCGAGTTTTAGTGAGTAACTGGTTTGCGTCATTAGACTTCAATTAGTGACTCAAATCTGACGTCCATCTGTAGGTGTGTGTGAAATCCACCTACCACCATCAATGAACCATTACAGAAAAAAAGGAAAACAAAAAAGCTATCCATAAGTGGCATATTTTTCTGTTTATAACCTTCTATATAATAATTTTCTGAAATTATTTTACTGAATATTCTTAATAACCAGTCATTTCCCAGAAGCGCATTATAGTGTAATATTGGAATATCAAAATGATTTAGATCTAGCAAAACATCATGTTGAAAGAGGAATACAGTGTTTATTGTGTTTGCAGTAGCATGACTGTACTTTGTAATTCACACTCAACTTCACTTGTGACTCACACTAACAAAATGACTCCCATGAGTAAAAAACACTCATTCAAAGTGAACATATATAAAAGGGAAAGTGTCTAGCAGAGAAGGTTTTCAATGGCTCGGTCATGTTTGTCCTGAATAGGCGGTGCCAGCTTGGATTTCCTCCAGGAATTAGGCTTTTTGTTTGTGTCTATAGGCCAGAAGTGACAGCTATTCCTGCTTGCTCAAAGTAAGCTTATACATTTGTCGTGAGAAAGGCTGTGTCTACGTCCACTCCTCATGACATGAAAGTCTCAGTTCTGTAACAGGAAGCTCAACTGTACATAGACTTCCAACATAGTATAAGATAGGGGTGGTCTAAACAGCCAGGCAGTCAGAGAAAGGAAGAGAGAATTGGCCTGAGAATTATATACACTGCGATGCTCTTAAAGAAAAGTCTTAATTAAATTACATTTGTGTGATGCACATTTGTTTTTGTTTTTGTTTTTTCCAGTTGCTCACAAACTCATTTAGAGACATCATGAATCAATGACAATTTTTTTTCATACCTCTCTGTAACAAATTTTTAACATAAAACAGTATGTCCATCAATAAAAGTTAAATAAACAGGTTGCCATGCCTCACACCTGTTTCTGTTTCTAATTTAATTCATTAAGTGCTCAGTTCAGATCAATATATATGGACCATTTGCGATGTAAACTGGTCATAATAAATGAAATTATTAGATGTGGGTAATTTGAGTTAAAGGCCAAAATCTATTTATGATATGAAATTGCTAAAAGATCAGTTAATGTCTCTTCTGTGTTAAGCCAACAGTATAAAAACTGTTTTTGTAGGTTGAAGAGATTCACTACGGCTTGGTTTCTCGAAGCTTAATGTTTCTTCAAACATTGTTTTTCTTGTGCGTAAAACGTCAGTAAATTAACTTGAATCTTAAATCACACGGAAATTCGTTATGTGTAACTGTTTCATGTTTTTCCCCACTTTATCAGAGTGAAATGTACACAAAAGTATCGACATTACTGCATATTAATCATTAAAAAATACAAGTGTTTGTTAAAATAATCTTCAAATTTTATTCTGCCTTCTGTGCATGACGCGTGACGGGCCTGAACTACAGACAAGTTAAAACGTTATATTACCCTACAATTATGATCATATGACAATGATTTTAGTCTAAGTATAATATATAGTTATTTATTCTTAATAGAGATATTAAAATAACAAGAGTTATCACGTTTAAATAAATATTGTTAACACATGAAGTTCAAGTGAGGGTTTTCTAAAAGAGCGGCTGCCACTTTTTTTCTCCATCCTTTTTCTCCTCTTCTTTCTTCAATGACGAGTTTAAATGTATACATTATATACATGTTTATATAACATAATAGCAGTTACAAGTAGCTATATCACTCCTCAAATTATCTGTGATCTATGAACATGACAAATATGTTGATATTTGTGAACATAGTGTGGGTGCAGCAGTGGCCGTCAGTAATCTATATCTGAAGCTGTTTTTTTTCCGAAACCATAATTTATTTATTTTACTATATTCAGTGATGTTAGTCATTATTTTGTCAGCTTTATGTGTGCTTTCAAGTTAAATTTTTATGTTTTACTCGCTATAGTAATATTTGTGTACTTCGGATCGAGTCGAGAAAAAAAACAAAAATGGAAAATGTATTCTTTAAAAGGTATTTATTTTATATTTTATTTATTCATTAGACGGAAATATTTATTTTAATTGTTAAATATTTTAAAGTAACAAAATGTGTCAACAAATGCGCTTTTTCATCTGCAATGAAAACATTTGATAATGTTTTACTTTCTGTTTTACAGCAGTCAATGAAAATGTTGTCAATTAAAAACATTAAAACATTTTTTGCTTCTGGTACACCTGAGCATGAGCCCCAGAAATACTATTCGTTTATTTGTCTGTAAATTCGTTGTGTTAAAGTACATAATTTTCAGGTGGTCCAAATTTAATCAACATTTAATTAAAATTATTATCAAATATGCTCTTGAATAAACCGTTGCTTTGGCCATCTCTGTGAGGACCTCAATTAGAGAACAGTGTAGCGTTACGGCAGGTCACATTAGGTTACGTGGACTCTGTGTGTTACATAGGCCTGTATGTTGTTTACACTTTGTCTAAATATCACTCTGTAACCCAGTGCAAAAAAAACATTTGAAATGTAGAAATTGCTATGTTTAATGTGTGCAGCCTTTTTTTTCTGTGTAACCTCCTATTATCAGTCAAAGCACTTTAATTCACGTTTTTCTATACTCTTCACTTTGGCAATAATTAATTAACATTTACCTAAATCATAGCATTAATACCATAGTTCGGTGAAATACACTGCCAAAACAGTTTTGCATAGCTAGACAGGGTTAATCAGAGTAAACGTCAATCACAAGGGCAACCACTAGGTTTTTACAAAACCATATGCATGACACTGTTTTTTTAACAAAGGCAATGATAATGATATTAACAACATAAATAATATTCTTTCTATCAAGCATACAACTTGCAGTGATAATTTATTTTTACTGATTTCATGTGTGATCTGCGTCACATGTTATTAACTAAAACGTCCGACCCGATTATTTTGTTTCTCTCCTGACTTAAAGAGGAAGCTGTTTTGTCTGTTTCATCAGCATTATGGTGTTCATGACGCAGTATTTTTTTTTTTTTTAATTCTAGTCTGTTAGACTAGAACACAAAACACATTTGACACATACGTGTGTGATACATTTTATCTTATAATAGTCAAAAAATATGTATCTGGAGAAATGCCTATATACGAAGTTGAATAAGCATAAAATAATTTAGAATTCATTTTACAAGAGAACGATACTATTAAAATTGATTATACTGGGGTGCCATAAGGCGAAATAATATAATCCCACAACATATCTCGAATTGGTATCTCTTGGGGAAAAATGTTCCAATTAATTATAACAAAAAGAGAAGCAATAGAATACAGGTTGGTGAAAAATCTGCCATAGTTCACTGTTGTTGCATTCTGTGTGTGTGAGAAAACCAGTGGGACTACTGTGTGTGTGTGTGTGTGTGTGTGTGTGTGAGGGCGGGAGGGAGGGAGGGAGGGAGGGAGAGAGGCAGAAAGAGACTGCGCATATATGTCTGCGCATATTTCTGCAGGTGTGGATGAAATCGGCTGGAAAATGAAGGCAGCCATTGCTCTAATCATTCAGAGTGAGGTTATTTCCACCGCCTAAGAATAATTACAGCTCTTGGTTAACATTTTGTTGTTCTTTAGTTAGTAGCCTAACATTTTCTAACATTATAAACCCCTACATAATATCTATTTATTTTTATTAATATTTCCCTGAAAGGTAAAGTGTGATATTTAGAAAGAAAGAAAGAAAAAAAAAGAAACAATACAGTGGTATCCAGTGTTTTGTTTGTAGGTGGCCGGGCGGCCCCTATCCCTCTAGTCTGTTAAATGGTAAGCTTTGCTGTATGATCTCTACGAGCGGGACTTGGCAGCACTCACCAGTGTCATAAATCAAAAAAACAAAAAGAAAAAAAAGCAGTCTTTTGAAGCATAACGTTAATGCATTTTCAAGAACACAATGAAAACTTTTATTTATTTTTATTTATTACTGTTATTATATTTTTTTAGGATATTATAAATATTATTAGCATGTTATTGTTTCGCATCGTTATGTGTATTTGTTTTGTTTATTGTATTTCTTTCACTTTTAGAATGCTCATATTTTTTTATTCACTAACGCCTTTTTAAATTTTCAGTTGCGTGTAGAAGAAATTCAGAAACATTGAGTGTTTAAAAAAAATAATAAAGTCTATTTTAAAGTGCAATGTACAGTCTTGAACACTATTTTTTTCTGTGGGCAGGTTTTTCTACACGGATCAATATCAGAGCAGCATGCGTTGAGAAGGAAACGCCATCCAAGCTCCGCAGGACGCTGACCTTTCACTCTCCCTACAGGTCACACCATCCTCCCCTAAACAGGTCAACACACCACAACTATGTCAAAGTATGCCTTAACAGAGAATATTTATATCCAACACAAGCCAATAAGTGGGCGATTCAATCAACAGCCAATAACCACGAAAAGATTGTACCCGGCTGCCCATAGGCAACTGCACATCATTAATTAGTGTTCTGGTGATTTCTGAACGGACCAACTGGCTTCTTGTGGGTGGCTCCACGTTGTATTTCCCGTGAATAAAATCTGTAGAATATACATTATGTTCATATACCCATCTCAAAACACACTGTGGCACCGGGTGGTGATTTTACAGTCGACAACAATAGGAAAAGCGTCTAACAGCCTATCCCTTCCCCCAGGCTTTACACACATGAATATTAATCTGATCCTTCACAGTTTAAAGTTCTACACATTGCACTAGAGCTTTAACACAGATAGTGACACGGATACGATCGCTCTCAAGTACCTCCAGTCTATTAATTACTCATGCTGGAGGATTGTTTTCGTGCTGTCAATCATCATACACGAAATATAGCCTGCGACAATATTTCTCGATGTTGCTGCATAATGTCAAATGCCCCTGTTAGATTATTTAATTCCGCTTTTTCTGAAGGTGTTTATGCATCCTCTGAGCGCCGAGAAAAGCACACGAAATTAAATAGAAAATCCAGGTTACAATCGAGCGAACATGTCGCAGAAACTGCCATTCACCTCTTAATCCTGCAGGAAAAAAAAAGTTTTTTCCCCCCCCTAAAGCTTGACAAGAGTGCCAGAGTCAAGTTCAAGTTCACGGCCACTTGATTTCAATCTCTATTTTATCCCATGTGTGGAAATAAGGGCGACTGCGGCATTATCCAAAATTAAACTCTTGCGTTTTAAGAAAAAAATACAGTAGGCTACTTGAACAGCGGCGGAAAGGTTAATATTAATAGTGCTGATTATAAAAGTCAAATCCGTTTTCCCGTGAATGTATTATTCCGGTGTATTGTTGAGAAAGTTCCATTTAAATGTTTGTCTTTTTTTCTTTTAAAATGCTGAAATATGTCCTTCAGTGCTAGAAATCATTCATGTTTGAAGCGCCGAATTGTGTTTGGAAATATAATTCAACACTATCTACCCAACACTACACAACAGCTGAATGTGTCTTGCTTTCAGATCACTGTGTAAATTGTGGTTTATTTAGCCTATACAAAAAGAAGGCCTACAAGTTGTCAAAGTTTACCTATATAATCTGTAGATAACATGGAAAGAACACGACGCGTTGTAAAGATTGTACACTTGCACCACGTTTTATTATATCTGTATGCAGTAAAATTTTTATCACAATAATGGAGAAAACACTTCTCAAACTTTGAACAAAAACACATATAACAAAACAACTGCCCCTGTTCAGCCCATAATTGTACATATTTATAGTAAAGAAACATTCTTTATAAATATTGTTTCATCTGTAGCAAGTAAATACCATAATTTAATTACAAATGGATAAATATGGCAGTCGATATTTACAAAAAGAAGGGTGTAGTTACAGATATTTAACGGCACGACATTAATTTGCCCCACAATCTTCCAAATATATTTCACAATTCAAACTTGCAAAGCACAAAACATCACAAGTTAAGCCCAGCAAACTAAGATATACATTCACAAGCAAATATTGTGTCTGTCTTCGTTAAATGTTGACTTTGGCACTCTTTCCAGTTAATAGTTGTTTAGTTTACAATCAGTTTGCCATAATGGGATCACAATATTCATTATGATAATACAACTTTATGGTAATATGTGCACTAAAAAGTCCAGTTAGAGAAATAGCTACCATTGAAGGAACATCTATACACCAAAAAACCGACAAAATCTATTACAACCATTGGGAAAGAGAGCGCGTAGTATGTACAAAAAGAGGACGTTTAGTGCTTTTGCGCACGTTTCTTCTGTCGACGTGGGGAATGTTAATCCTGCTGGACAAGCGCATAATATAGGAGCGTTCGTTTTGTACAAGCTGTATATGGATCTCCTGGTTTTCTGAAATGATTCCTCCCGGGGTGGCACAGTCTTAAACATACCATTCACTGAAATTAGACGATAAACTGCTGTGGTTGTTGGAACTGTGGACCGCTGAGGAAGGCGACAGATTGTTGTTGCTTTGGGTCTCAGTGGAGGGAGACACTAGACCGGGGGGTGTTGAGGACTCATAACCAGAACTTGCCGCTGGCGACGAGTCGGATGCAGGTGGGGATGACTCGTGAACCTAAAACACACACACACAAAAATTAAATAATTAATGATCCTTGAAATGAATCATGAAGGGCGTTTTTGTTATTGTTAAAACTGTTCATGAGTAAATTCTAGACAAATCAGTAGTTTGTTCAAATATGACAATATCTGAGTGAACATTTAATGTCAGTTCTAACTTTTTCAACATGCATTAGCTAATGATCTGATATGCATTTTATAATTTAATTGTTTGCTAGTGTTATTTTAACTTCAATTAAATGTATTACCTCTATGAATACACGAATTGGCACGAAGCAAACATTTTAATGACAAGAAAGTATATGGAATTTCTCATTGTGTTCTACAGGAATCTGGAGCAATTACCTTCATATGCTTTCGAAGAGAGCTGGGGTGAGTGTAGGACTTGTCACACATTTTGCAAAGATACGGTTTGTCTGACGTGTGAACGTGCATGTGCTTCTTTCGGTCACTGCTGTTCGCGAAGCGCCGATCACATCCCTCAAACTCACACTGAAATGGTTTCTCCCCTGAGAAGAAAAACCGTATAAACATTCACACGATTAGTTAAGGTTTAATTCAGCTTTTTTTAAAAAACAACAAAATAGCGCACATTCTGCCACCCAGGTACACTCCAAAATGACATTCATATGTAAATATTTTAGGACTAAATTCTAAAAAATTAAATAAACTCAATTGCGTAGCATTCTAAATAAACTGAAATAAAATCAATCAATAAAATAAAAGAGATTATCATATGCACGTAGTTGTAGCTAATACAGAGATACCTTACAACGACACAGGGGGTCACACAACCACATTTACAAATATGACCGGTGTAAAGGTAACAACAAAATATACATGAAATCTAATTTAGCTGATATTTACGTTTGCAAGGATTTACTTTAAATAACAATCTGTACAAATTTAAAATAAGCGGGTAGTCAGTCACGTAACACCATTTCCTATTTTCAACGTTCAGCTTTTGTCAGCCCCACACAAAACTTCACCATTTGCTTAGAAATAATCAAAATGCAATTAACACCTTGACAAATAGAAGGCTCAATGCCTCCATGTATTCTAAAGAGGAAATTGCTCAAATGTGCAACCCTGGTAATGGCCTGTCTAACACGTAGACTGTCAGTGCAATGGAAAGAATAACAATAGGCCCACATATCGCCCATTCCTAAAGTAGGAAATAAATTCTTATTTTTATGTCGTCCTTTTTGTGTTGATAATGGTCTGTATTCAATTTGTAATTCATATGTACATGCTTTTGTGTAAGAGTAGCTGTATGCTCTGTATTTACACTTCGTAATCATTTTTTTTATTGGTTTATAATGCGTAGCACTGTCAGTGTGTATATACACATTGTTTTTTAATTTAACAACAATAAAAACAACCCGTTTGGTGGCCAAAAGCACGCACAAACTGGAGTAAATTCAAAATCCTGACGTAGTCACCCGAGTGCTCGAGCATTGGTCCACGCAAACATTAAACCGGTTGGAGAGATTTACTGCTGCTCTGCGCACGCGATGAGCCCTCGAATCGCCTTTGACCCGTTTAAAGTTTATGAACCACAAACCCTCGACAGTCTCTTACATAATTCAGCACATTGTTGCAAAACATAGCATTTACTCGGTACGAGACCAGGCATAATCGTTTTTAGCCGCGTTCACTTACACGAATCGTATATGTGTTTACAAGCATCCGTTTTGTTTTGAAGATCTAAATCTACTTTAAGCGTCATTCCGAGTATGCGTTCTCAAAGTCTAAAAATACACCAACCTACCATAATCAGCTTATTTTTGTAAGAACCACTATTTGCGATACTATTTGGGGGGTTTATAAAACAGACCATTGTAGCTCCAGAACAAATGCAAGACTTGAAATGAATGTGACAAGCGCAAGCAGAAATAAATATCATAATTACCTGTGTGCGTTCTCTTGTGAATCTTCAAGTTTTCTGATCTTGCGAAGACTTTGCCACATCCAGGGAACGGGCAGGGGAAAGGTTTTTCTCCTGTATGCACGCGTATGTGATTGACCAGTTTATATTTGGCTTTAAAAGGCTTGCTTTCCCGGGGACACTCTTCCCAAAAGCAGATGTGGTTGCTCTGTTCGGGTCCTCCAACGTGCTCGACCGAGACGTGGGTGACCAGCTCATGCATTGTGCTGAAAGTTTTATTGCAACTCTTCTTCGGATTGCTGAGCTGCTCCGGATCGATCCACTTACAGATAAGCTCTTGCTTAATACACTGCTGCCTCATGTAGCGAAAGAAGGCACCGGGGTGATGGTGATGCGCTGCCATATTCATCCCCATGTTCATATTCATGGAGCCGTACTGGTTGTGCAGCTGAGCGGCTGAGTAAGGGTCGGTCCTCGGGCTGGAGACTTGGTGATACTGGTCTGATCGCCCGAAAACCTCCCCCGGTAGTCCGAGTCGCATCTGCCCGTTGAGCACGTTTGGGGAGCCGTGAGATCCATGCTGCTCGTGGATGCCAGGGAACAGAATGTGGCCTTGGCTGTCTGTGTGAGAGTGATGGAGCGAGCCGGCAGTGGGGCCGAAGAGTGCGTGCTGGCCTCCCGCCGGTGATGATTCTCCGAATCCACGGCTGCGAAAGAGAAAGTCCCGCGTGGAGTTAAACGGCGAGCTCGCATATGATGTGACATGAGCCGCGTGCGCACCCAGAGCCGCGGCGGGGTAACCGGGCGCTTGGCTGGTGAATGCAGAACTCTGTCCGGGCGAGAGATCGTGGTTCAGTTTGAAGGCGCCCATGTGCGCCGAGTCGACGAAGCTGTTCTGCGCTAAACTCAAGTCTCTGTCCTGCATCTCACTGGAGGAGTGATGATGCCTGGCAAAGGTGCCCACTCCCAAACCAGGGAACTGATGCCCAGCGTCCAGTAACATGCTTTTCGTTGAGCAAAACCAGTTCTCTTTCAAGCAGTCTATGCACGGCGCTTCAACAAAACATGTAACAAAATAAAATCGAATGCGCTACAGGAATATTAACTTCCAGATTTGAGAACACGACATGAGGCGATGAAGTTCGATCCGCTCATAGGGGAAAAAAAGCTTTGCGTGTTAGGACTAGATATTTTTTCTTGTGGATAACTTGTTACTCAAAATCCCATATGCGGCGAAATGAAAAGATTCCTTTGCGCTTTTCCTTTCAAACTGAGTCGATGTCGTTATTTTCGGATTACGCGAAAATGCGAGTTATTATCTTACTGAGTCTTCCTTGTTCTTGAAGCATCTCGAATTGGAATGTTTATTTCTTTCGCTTGTCTATGTTTATCTCGGAGGGTCCCTCTTTCTCAGTGGACTGGCACTACCTCCTCTTACGCCCCCTTTAACTGGAGCCCGGTCATTCATTTGACGCGCTCTCATTGGCCGCCGCTCCTCATCAATCCCAGGTGCCCCTCCAATCGAACGCACTCCTTTGGCAACTAATCGCTGATCGCCATCTTCCACTGACAATTACCGCCTACTTTTCGGAGAGCCTTTTCGGGGAATAGGTAGAAGGAGAGCAAAAATACTCGCGTTTAATCAGACCGCTCAAAAATCTAAATCATTTGCCACGCGAGCTCATAAGAGTAAGTGTAACCCATACTTCTTTGGTGAACGCGTACAACTTAACGAAACGCCACTATGGTTTGCATAAAATGTAATGTAATAAATCAAATTAGTTACTTTTGCATACTGTAATCCAAAAAACAGACAGGGTTAACGTGATTGAAAAACAAACTCACAAACCTTGCTCGAGGTGCCTTGACTCAGTCTGCACATGAGTATGACAACACATTATGCTGAATTAAAACACTAGTTTGCATCCAGTTTGTAGTAGACGGCAGCATTTGAATGAAGGACGTGATCACCCTGAGAGTTGATGGACACATCAAAACCAATGTGTATTCATATATAAATATAACATTAGCTTGAGATATTGAGATATAAAGTAGCCTACTAAAAATAGATTCAATGACATGAAAACCAAGTCAGTAGAGCGTCGGTAAAATATACACCCTTGCAATCAACATCATCTTTACATTAAATACTTGATTTATTGAATTAATGTATTGCATTAAAAACTCACTAATTCGTAACTAACACCAAAACGCTGTTATATCTTCTCTGAAACAAACTGTAGCAATTTTATTTCCTCTACAACAGAACCATAAACTCCACAGTAAATACAACGACAGTATACATATGAGAATTCTTGTAAGCTATGTATTCTACTGTCTACATTTTATGGCTTATTCTTAAGCACATAAATCTAAATATGCGACAGAGTATTATAAATATTTTTGCACACCCAAGAACAAAATGTAATTTGAAAGAATTTAGATGTGATTACCATGCCAAAAAGCACAGTATGATATACCTTTAATTAAAAAAAAAGAAAAAATCAGTGACGTCATGGACCGAGAGCCCGGTCTTTCTGCGTGAATAAATAAGGGAATCTGCATTATTTAAAACCAAGTTTAGCGGTGTTTTGTGGTTACGAAACAGGCGTATATGCGAGCTTTTCCTAGCCTATGTAGGCGACACCGTACACTCCCTGACAATAACGAAACCGTCCAACTGAAGTTATCCGAGCACATGCGGATAGGGTTACTGCATTACGGATTTCAGGCCAATGTACATAAGCCACTTCAGGGACCATTTCTGATCTAAGAAAAGCCCTACGCGTAGCATTCGAGCGTTTATTTAAATGTTAACATTCAGTTAAAGGAGGTTTACTTACAATTTCATTGAACCTAAGTCCCATAAAGTCCCGTTCCAACGCACAACACACTTTGTCTTGTCTTTCCTCTCCTCCGAACGCTTTAAGCTGTAAATAATAGGGCGGAGGATGTATAAAACTTTGGGAATTCTGTGTGCCTCAGCTCAAAGCCATGCTGTTTGAACGTTATGTACCATTCTTCCAAGACTATTTCTACCCTCTCCACAGGAAACACAGGATCTGATCCAAGTTCAAAGTCACGTCTGCCGACCTCTCTAAGAAGTTCTTTATTTCTCAAGAAAACCGCAAAAACCTTTCCCCTTTTCAATGGGCAGGGAGAAGAAGAAAGAGAAATTAGACTGAGAGTGCAGTCGGCCTGGAACACGTAGCCGCAGTTTTTGTTTTTCTTTTCTTATGTAGCAAGGAAGGGAAAAAGTTCGAAAAGGCTAAAACCAAACACACACCAACATACAGGGGAAAACATCTTTGGCTTATTATTAAAAAATTACATATGCGTTACTATTGACCTTGATTTTTTTTCTTTAAATGTGAAAGTAGAAAATCTCTACTAACCTTAAAATTACAATAGGCTACATGTAGGATCATACCCCTATGGTTAGATGAATTATGGCTTTCCATTAATGTGTAAGACTCTTAGACAAAGCGACAAGGCATTTCTTTTAACTTTGACATTATCAATATGGTGAGGCATTATTGGTTACTTTTAGTGACCTTGGCTATTTCAGGGTGTTTGACCTTCGACCCGTGGAGCCCACATATAAGCCCTTTGAACTTATTAAGAAATCCTCGCCGTTTAAAGGTTGTAATAAAACAAGTGCTGGCCTTCTCCCTCCGCTACGTCGTTTAATAAATAACAGCCAATGAAAATTCACATTCACTCTCAAGTTTGTTTTAAACATGTATTATTTATGCCATTCTCATCATTAACTTTTATTGTAAGTGTAGCCTACTAAGCAATCAATACGACTGAATTATTTTCAAAGACACTCTTGAATACGGTCTGTTCGTCCAACACAATTCAGAGGTAAACGCTGGGATGTCGTAAATCTCAATTAGAATGCATAGATTGTAATGCTTCTGTCACATTAACCGGCATACATCGTGGTTCCATTCATTCTAAATTGAGACCCTTGACAAAGCTGACAGGCATGATAGCTTATCACAACACTTTTAGTTACTACAGGTGCAGCTTATAGAGGAGGAGAGACACACGTGGTTTATATACATAAAAATAACAAAATCTTATGAATGCCTTTTTTCAAGGTTTGCTACATTTGGATGTGGAGTCTTACCAGAAATTAAATTAAATATCACATTTATTCAGGATGTATAAATATATCTATATATTTTTTGGATTGCAAAAAAGCACTTCAAAATTGTAAGCAGAATTTCTCTTTTTTTATTGTTAAGACTTAAGAGCGGGCCTGTTTAACCTTCTGCTGTACTTTGGTAATTTTTTAATAATTATTTGGAATATGGTAACAACTGCCCTGAAGCATTTTCAAAGATGTCTTTGAATTAAGACATATTAAATCAATGGCATACACTTCCTGCTGAGTTCAACATGGACTCAAAAAGGGCGTGGACGTGCATCATGACACACACACACCTACAGCACACACAGATGAAATTATGTGAAAATGTCCTAAATATTTTTTTTTAATGAAAAAACTTTTTTGGGGGTATATATATATACACATACACATACATAAACTATATGTAATTATAAAGGATCATATCACAGAACGCTTACTGACAGAGTTTGTTTCCTAATTTATATGTCAAGGGGCGCTTCTTCTCTTATGTACTTTCTGCACAGCAATCAGGTTTCAGACAGCGCCCACTGGACCGAAGATCTATATTGTTTAAAAAGGCCTTTTTAATGCACAGATAACCTATTACAATCCTTTTTTTTATTATTTTATTATTTTATTTTATTTATTTATTTATTTTTTATTTTTTTGCATTTGCATTTGCATGATAATATTGATTTTATAAAATTATATTACGATGAAAAAGCAGGTTACTAGAATGAATTCCATGAACGTAGCTTCTTGCCATTTCTATTTATTAGGGCGTAAAGTCTAATCGTTTGGTTGGTTGAATAAAATCACATGTAAGAATGTTTTATGTATCTAATAATTTAGTTTTACCTATAGATATGCATTGCAATTATTAGAAATGGGTAAGTTTGGTATAGCATGTGGGTGTTTGGATTTAGGTTTTCTTTAATTGTATTTTCATTACCCCACACTTATCCTTAGACTGTACGTCTGTCAACATCATCAAACAGATTTATTTGACAAAAGAAAATAAAATTTTATTTTTGCTAGATTTATGCTCGAAAATTCCTTATTTATTTAATTTAATTTTAATTTAATTTATAAATATAATTCAAACGGTGCGTGGGGGTGTTGCACAATATGCTCCGCGTGTGTAGTGTCACTGTTTTGTGCAAAGAGAAAAACAACATCCTTCCACGTGTGTGTGTGTGTGTGTGTGTGTGTGTCTCGGTAAACAGATTTGCCTGTAACTTTGTGAGCACAACTTTCTGGAGTGAACAGTGATGAAGAGAGTGAGGGGGCGGAACCCCGCTGAGCCTCTGCGCTGAAAGACAGCCAATCGCTTCGTTCTCTTAACTGCCAGTCACCGAAATCTGTCCAATACCCGCAGTGCCATTTCTAAACTCTATTCCCCACTGTGTCCTCCAACTGTTGTATGTTCTGCCAATCGCTTGAGGACAGAGTGGGAAAAGGAGCAAGCAGAGTTAGAGGCAGGACAAAAGAAGTTCTATAGACGGCCATATACATATATTTTAATGGTTTCAGAAGGCCCGTAGTTGGCGAAAACAATAGCGGTGAGCGTGGACATGACAGCGTAGTGATGGAGCCCCCTTTAAACAAGAGGAATTCGGCGATAAGATTAGCGGATTTGGCATCGACTCAAGCCCTTCCTCATCAGAATATGACAGGCTTCCCGGGGATAGGGGGGCATCACCCGCACTCCCACCATGCCCACCTCCACCCTGGGGAGATGGGCAACGACCCCGGAGTGGCTCTCACTCCATTTGGACCCGAGCACATGGCACAGACCAATGCTCTCAAACTTAGTCCCTCTCAGCCTGTTCAAAGCCATCCCGAAGCCCAGACCGCGGCATCTTTCACGTCTTCTCAGACCACAGTTGGTTTCCCCGTGGCTCACCCCCACACAGGCTACACCACCAGCAGGGACTTCATCCTCAGGAGAGAGCTCTCAGCCTCTGCTATGCATGCACTTGGCGACCAGCATAGTTCCGCCTCCTCCCCTCATCACCATGGCATGTTCATTTCCCCAACAGGTGCTTATGGGCACGCGGAAGGTGGTGCCCATCCACTTTTCTCTGGACTGCACGAACAAGCGGCCCCAGGTGCCCACCACCACCACCATGCCCTCAACGGGCAGATGCGCCTGGGTCTACCGGGGGACATCTACGGCAGGCCAGAGCACTTCGGCCACAGGCCCGAGCACTATGGATCTTCTTCTCTGCACAGCTACAACTCCATGAACTTAAATGTGAACCTCGCCACTGCTCCTCACGGAGCCACGGGGGCGTTTTTGCGATACATGCGGCAACCCATTAAGCAAGAGCTCATCTGCAAGTGGATTGACCAGGAACAGACGTCCAAGAAGCCCTGCTCCAAAACTTTCAGCACCATGCACGAGCTCGTCAACCATGTCACGGTGGAGCACGTCGGGGGACCGGAGCAGAGCAGTCACGTCTGCTTCTGGGAAGAGTGTCCGCGCGAGGGAAAGGCGTTTAAAGCCAAGTACAAACTCATCAATCACATCCGCGTTCACACAGGCGAGAAGCCGTTCCCGTGCCCCTTTCCCGGCTGTGGCAAAGTATTCGCGCGCTCGGAAAATCTCAAGATTCACAAGAGGACGCACACAGGTTAGTCAAAAGTCAACAAATTCTTTGAAAAAACTTTACGCGTCTTCATAGCTGTCTGTTATCGAACGTGTTTGTGCTACTTGGCAGATAATCGAATTTCTTGATATGTAGCAGCGTTAGTTAGCCTACTACAGGGGAACAAAATCACTTTTTATCCCCCCTCCTCATGCACAAATATCCCCCATTCATACAGAACCAAGGTTAAGGAGGTTGTTTGTTTACAGTGCCTATTCGCCAAACAAAAGTATCCCTTGGTGTTGCTAAGCTTCATGAACGTATTTTCAAAATACAATAAGAGATCAACGTACATGATGTTGCTGCTTGCACATATGGAAAAAAAGCACTTAAGACACTACGCTGCTATGAGCAGACCCGTGTTTTTGCGCCTTTTTTCTTTGATGCATGCGATTTTATATAAAGGAGAAGATGTGAAGAGATCAGGCTTCAGTTGCATTTCAGTGCTTCGTGTTTTAACGTCAACAAACAAAACAGGGAAAGTAAGAATTTTTTATTAGGCTGCAGGTAAAATAGTAAGTTTTCGGCACGTGTTTGTCTCCTTCAAAGCCACAGGGAGTTACAAACAGTGTCTGAATAGATCCATGCTAATGTAAATAAGGAGAATGGTTCAGCCATGGGGCATTTACTACATTGTGATGAACTAAACTATGTTGTTATCTTTGCAGAGCAAAGAAGGCCTCTACTTCTGATGTTCCTCTTATGTATTGTCACAAAATTATATTAAACTAGATTTTTAATGTTATGGTATTTAATAGATATAAAGCTCTTCCTCCAGTTACTAAAATATGCACTCACGTGGCAATTTGTCATTGCAAGTTGTTAATAAGTTGCTGTGTATATATACAGTTTACTGTTTAACTGTTTCATGTTATGCTCACAACACGTGCTGATGAAAATTGCGCAATGAATATGTAGGCTAGCGTGTCAAACCCACTTAGAATACATTTATAATGGTCGTAACATGGTGCTTAAATCATCATTGAATATGTGTAAAAGTCACCTATGGAATGATACAGTAAGTGGCGTATTTTGATATGATTTGTATATCTTGTAAAGCCGGGTCAGTTCTTTTACTCCAGGCAATCCGATACATATGGCGGACCGAGATGTTTTCAGTAGTTGACTCAGTTGCACATCCAGTAAAAATAATAATAAAAAACGAGTTTGGGCAAGCTTCAGTCAGAGAAAACGAGAACATTTGCAGAGTGGTTGCATAAGTCATGTGGTGCGCCTGAACATTCCATATGTAATAGCAGAAAATAAGCACTGTGTGGTTACAGTGATAATGTTGTGATTTTCAAAACGAAACCATCTATTATTAGTGCTTGCTGGGGGATGGATCATTCATTAGCTATTATTTTCTTGTAAACAAGAAAATGTAAAATATGTATGGGTGATATCTAATCGCTCTGTTTTTTTCCTTCCTTTGCCAGGTGAGAAGCCGTTCAAATGCGAGTTTGATGGCTGTGACAGGAAATTCGCCAACAGCAGTGACAGGAAGAAGCACTCTCACGTCCACACCAGCGATAAGCCTTACTTCTGTAAAGTGAGGGGTTGTGACAAGTCGTACACACACCCGAGCTCTCTGCGCAAACACATGAAGGTTCACTGCAAGTCTCCTCCGCCCCCTTCCGCCAACACGGGCTCCTCTTACCATCCCTCGTCCACGACGATCGGTGATGCCCTCTCACCAAACCTGGAGCCCCACAGGAACCGTTCGTCGAATCTTTCGCCTCAGGTGACCAACCTAAACGAATGGTACGTGTGCCAAGGGAGTGCTGGACCAAACAATCTACACACCCCCTCCAGCGATGTGCCAACGTCGGAATCCGACGACGAGGACTCTTACAGACACACAGATCCAAGGGCAATGCTCTGATGTGAGCAGCAAGGAATACATACATTATAAATGGTCCACATAAAAAAACAACAACAACATAAAATTCAAGTGTCGCAATTCGAAGAAGTGGAACACCTATGGATGTCAGTGGGTGAAGAGATTTTGCCCCCCAGTTTTTTGCCCTTAAAACATGCTCAGAGCATTGATGCAATTTATGTTTCATACGATAAGAAGCTGTAACTTGCCACATGAAATATCAGACATGGAAAAATAGACTTGTACATTTTTTAAAGATACCTGGCTTGTCAAAATCAAATAACATGAGTTCAAAAGGTTTATCAGTTATGTTTAGTCTTTTTTTAATATTACACCCCTTTGTTGCACAGAAATCTTTTATAGAGAATCGTTTTACACGTTAAATGTCTGAGGGACAAAAATTGCAGTGACAATAAT
Organism: Cirrhinus molitorella; assembly: GCA_033026305.1. Lineage (NCBI taxonomy): Eukaryota > Metazoa > Chordata > Actinopteri > Cypriniformes > Cyprinidae > Cirrhinus > Cirrhinus molitorella. The sequence continues at coordinate 18,424,683 of CM065122.1, forward strand.
TTTAAGTTTTTACTTGTATATTGTCAGTGTCAAAAAATGAATGGGTGGAGTCTTTGTTAAAGTTTATACAATTACTGTGGTCAGGACGGTTTTTGTGATATTTAAAATATTTAAACCTATATTTTATGCAAAATCAATGTAACTCTGATTAAAGAGTACGAAATATGTCCACTGAGACCCTAAATAATGTATCATTGACAGGCCTATCCCTGACTGATTTGTAAATAGTATACGGTATTAATGCTTGTGAATGTTTTCGTAGCGTCTCAACAAGTTTTGTACATTGTAATTTATTTGCTGGTATTAATGTTGGTCTGGAAGTACAGATACACCAAAGAATAATATAATTTTGGTGAAAAGAAGTGATGCTTTTTATCGTGTTCTGTAAAAAAAAGGTCTTACTTGAATAGGCTGTATAATGTGAAGATTTTTTTCGCATGAACCGTGTAGTAACTCTTTCTGTTGAGGTGCATGATGGTGTTGATGGAAAAAAACGTAATAAGGTCGTGAAGAAATGTGATGTTTGTGTATAGATATATGGAAAACTTGAATAAAAGGCAGGACGTGTAAATATGGTCTTTTCAGCAAAAGAGGGCCTTGATTCATTCTTTGATCAGTGTGCGTATTTCATTATTTCAGTATTTCCTAGTAATGATTTTAACTAATGAGTAACACTGTTGCGGTAACAGGTCATGCTTAATTTTCTCTAAAACTTGTGACAGTAAAGTTTTACAAAACATTTTTTCTGGATTTTCTCTTGAATAAAAATATTCCTTGGCCATTCAGTGTCATTTCAAAAGGGAACCATCACTGAACTAATAGTGCGCGTTATGAAAAGTATAAAAGCACAAAGCCATCAGTGCATGAATCATTCATGGGAATATAAGACATAAAAGCTGCCTGACAATAAGAAGAAAGTTCTATAAAGAATATGAAACAAAGTCTCCCGTCCTATTTCCGTCATTAAAACGCTCAATAACAGTTTCCAAGTGCCCCCTGTCCCAGACTATACACCCCGAATTGACCAGTGCAAGTCCTGCACCACTTCAAAGAGCTCCACAACAGAACGGAAGACTGCACGGTACGTTAGGATTTCTATGGGTTCCATTTGAATATTTATGGTAGAAAAACTACTAACTGCCGCTAAATGGTCAATCATCAAAGCAGAAACCTCTCCCACGAACCGTCTTGTCTCTTAAAATCGGCGTGTTCGACATTTTATATCAGCGCAGAAACAGACAAATAGGCACATCCTGTACATTTCATATGGCGGCTGGAAATGCGTGTGAAGAAAGTTCTAAAACGTCTCCTAAGAAAGTTTTATTTTTATGTTCATGCTACTGAACATCACGCTAACCCCTAAGGGAAAAAGCACACAAGTTGGTGAGTCGTTTGAGATTGTAAATCTAGCGTTTTGTGTCAGTGAAACGCCCCATAAATAGTGTGAAGTTCAAGGGCGCTTTATAAAGCGCGCGTGTGTTTACCGGGCACTGGAAAAAGGCCACTTCAATTGGAAACACTCTATTAAGATACAGTCGCACTGACCTTTAGTTTCATGCTACGTTAGAGCAGTCAATTCGCTCTTCATCGGAATCGCTCATATTCTTGTTCCCAAATCTTTGAAATCCCTCGCGCGCATTAACGTTTAATTCGGAAATAAGCGCGCGCTCTGCCCATCTTTTGTCCGCGAGCTATTATTTGCTCAAGGAAAGAATGATCTTCTATTTATTTAAAACAAGTGCCCTTTGAATAGTGCAAAATAAACACGGTGAAAAATAACCAAAGAGATAGTCCCCTCGGACTGAAAAGGGGGGACTTCATAAAAGCTGCAGCAGTCACAGCTGAATGGGAGACGCTTTGAAGTAGAACTTATTATCTGAGGAATACTTTTCGGTCGTCCTAACGACGCTATTGAATCGAAAAGCTACCCCCTTTGTCAGCGATTTGTTCTCCTTTAGTGCAATGCCCGTGGAAATCACTTACATGGTCTACCTTAACATGCAGCCTGCAAATCAGTAACTCCAAGAGTCAGACTCTCAGACGCCACTTTTCAAAAGACAAAGCAGAAGTCAGTGTGAAAACGCAGCGAGTTCTCTCCCGTTTTGCCTTTATTGGACAGAATGATCACATCAGAGGAGGCTGTTTACTACGGTCTAGTCAGATTTCACACCGTCAGCTTCTCATTATGCGTTTGACTAGGGTTCAAAGTACCCGAGTCATTGTGCACCCTGTTTTAAGCGATGCACTAAGAGCATGTGAAGCACTTGTAATGAAAAGAAAACATTCAACTTTGCCATACTTTCTCCATTAACAAAAATGCACTTCACACTTTATCTGTTTCAACGTCGCACATATGTTCAACTCACACTGCCAGATTTCATCTGCGAGCTTGCAAAGTCTCAGAGGTAAATTACGGCACTAATGGAATATTTGCCAGTGTCTGTAGGGAGAGAGAGACACGTGCAATAAATATTAAATGACACAAATATAATTCCAAAATCGTATTAAATGAATTGAGCATGGTGGTTAGAATTTCTCTTTTGGTTTGGTCAAGCTCTAAACTAAGGATTATAAAAAACTGTGCACTTGTCAACCATGTTTAAGATTCAATTTATTTTTAAAACTGGTTTTGAGGTTTAGTTGTGCAAAAAACAATTATAATATATTTTTTATTAATTATTTTAAAATCATAACTGGGTATAACATGTAATACATAAACTTATGTGACCGTTTTTTAAAAATAATTTTACTATTTAAAACTGTAAGTCACGTTAATAAATTGAGAACACATTGTTAAAATATTAGTCTAGCATTAAAAAAAGCCTTACAAATGTTTTGTTAGGCGGACTCTTTAAAGACACGAGAGAGAGAGAAAAAAAAACTTCGCGCGAATAAACATTTTAAAAGAAGCAACTAAAATATTCTCCTCCAAACCATTTCAAAATAATAACAACTTAAAGTATGCGAGGTATTATAAACATCCGTTGACTGTTTTACCACAGTATGCTTTGAAGACCAAGAAAACTGGGCACATATTCATTCTCCAGGCACTCTGCCAAACTCTTCCAAGCACCCTACCTGCCTACTATCTTAAGTTTCCCGAATAAGTGAGAAAACACAATCCAGTTGCAGCTGCAGGGCTGCATGTTTCCTCCCTGCACTCCGAGACTGAACTCTAAAGCACGGACAAGAAAACTTTTGACGCATGGGCGAAAACTCATGGGGTGTTTATACAGTGCAACGTGAGTACATGTTTTATGAGCTCAACTCTGAAGAAAAAAGGTTGCTTGCATGCTTTTATCGTTGTAACGAAGAGTCGTTTAGCGCACTTATTGATTAGATGTTGTGCTTGTCCTTCGTGCATGCGTGTAAAGAAGAGGCTGTTGAGAAAGTTTGCCGTCCCATTAAGTTAGAGGCCGGATGAGTAGTTGTTTGCTATTTGCTCTGAAAGCTCGAGCCCGACTCAGACAGCTGTGAGTTCACCTATTAGCCCCGATGTCTTTCCCAAAAGATTGCTTGAGTTAAACATCTGACAATGAGCGCTCAGGGGTGCCGCTCGCCTGACCTCCACTCGCTTTTAATAGTTTCATAGGAACTTCATTAAATCAATTACTCCACGAGCACATCATCATTTATTTGTACTTATGTCTCAAAAGATTCTTTGCTAACACTTTCATGAATAAGTCATTAACAAACATTAGAAAAACTCTTTACAGATCAGCTAGCTACAAACAAATTTGAAAATACACAGATCAAAGCTTGTGACATTTCTAATAATCTGTTTGGCAATGGTGTGTTAATATTATATTCATTATAATTACAATTATTTTAACGTGTTATACATTTTCTGACAACATAACTAGCCTGTGTTACATTTTTTTAGAGTTTGTAAACTGTACTGCTGATTTTTTATTATATATATATATTTTTTTTTACTATTCTAGACATTTACTTTCACGGTTAAGATTTAAAGCTTCCTGTTTGCCGTTCAGATTTTGTGTAGCTCTCGTAACATGACAGAGTTTTTAAATTAGTGAAGTATGCATGCCCGGGTTTACTAGGAACATGTTTTGATATTCCGGTAAATTGAGAGAAAAAATATTATTATAGATTAACCAGCAGAAAGCTATTAGTGTGAACTGACATTATAGTTTGTTATAAAATACATATTGTAAGAAATTACAGTTAATACTTATATCTTAATGTATAATAAAATAATAAAAACAGTGTAAGTAAATTGCCACCCATGTATAGTATAAAATACATAAACAATTAAAATAAAAAAAAAATGACTAGTGTCTGCATTACCTTGGATCATTAGTGAAACTGATGATTATGAAAAAGAAAAATAGATGTGCTGGTTTTTAAACTTTGTTTTTAATATATATAGAAACAATGTTTCCTCGTATTAATAGTTAATCTTGTGGGCATATCATGTGTAAAGAAAAACTTACAAGAAAAAAAAAATCTTGATAAAATATAAGATAAAATTGAATTTAAAGATCAGCATATGCACCGCAGAGATGAACCCTTTCATCCCTAACACATATGAATCATCTTGCCTGTCTGCATGAGACAACTGTCATAATATCTGGCCTCTCCTCAACATCTGTGGGCCTCCAAACTTGGTGCTGGTCCAAATATGGATCCCCAGGATTGGGAGGCTTTCCAAGGCACTTGGTGATGAGAGCAAGGTCGTCCACGGACATGTCCAGGAGCCAGAGCTCTACACCTGGTCCGTTCAGCCTATACAGCACATGACCAAACCTCAGAGCCACGCGACCACTTCTCTGCTTGCCTTGTATTTGACAGGTCCTGTTTAAATGGCTCTAAATGCAGGTCTGGACTTTTAATAGAAAAACACTCCATCCATGTGGCAAATGTTCAGAAGCATTTGTGGGTCGGACCTTGACATGAAAGGATGTCAATGTTTTATATAAAAGCAGTTTGATCTGAAAAAAAAAAAAAAAATCTTCAGCCTTCTTCAATGAGGACAGTGGACATAGTGAATTTAAAACTTTACATATGCATATGTCCTGTTTACCAGTGTTGTTGGTTGTTAAATAAGACCATGTATATAAAGCAAAATATACTAAAAAAAAAAAACAACTAAAATTTTATTTAAAAAAATATGTGAATATGTGTATTTAAGTATAATACAGTTCCTTATTTCAGCACTACCTTATTTAATCACTAAATATTTAATATATTTATATTAAAAGTGAGGAAAGTTAAAATACCTGTTCTTAACTGCACATGGCCTTTCAAAAAAAAAAAAAAAAAGATATGGTGGGATATCACAGGTTAAAAAGTACAATAAAATAAACGCATTAATATATATATATATATATATATATATAAAAATTATATTATTAAATATATATTTGGCAGTAAAACTACTCTCTAATAAAAAATAGGAAGATATTTTGATGCACAAACGTGCATTCATGTAACCGTCTTTACAGCATTGGCTTCCCATTTTGATTTTACGTCCTGTAGATGCTGATCCATTCCACATCTGACGAACTACCATGAGCAGCACATCAGAGTCGTGCCTCTGAATACAGCATCTTTCATAGAGGAAAAGGTCAACATTCAGTGAGAGGAAATCATCCTGCACAGCTGGACAACCACAGTGCTGGATCATCTCAGTAAGAGAAGAGAAGAGAGAGCAAGCACAAATATACAACTCTCAAGTGTAAGGAGTAGGAATGGATGAGGAAAAAGAAGAGAAGAACAGTCAAAACCCTCAAAAAGCCAGTCCACTTCTATGCAATCGACTTTGGCTTGTACTTTACAACTCTGATGATTATATATAAGTCCTCTAATTTACACACACAGCCTATTTTTCCAGTGCGGGCCTAATCTGTGTTTAATAAACCTGTAAGCTCACCTATAGAATCCCCTGCGCTACCCCTAGTGCGTCACCAGCCACCAGAACCCCCCACTGGCCTCACAAGGGTGGCTAGATGTTCTTAAACATCACAAGCCACTTTCTCTGTTTCAAGCTGACCTTGGAATGGCCATTAGACATGGCTTTGAACTACTGGAACTATCTCTCATAGACCAGTGTCAAGGGTCCCCCTGAGTTGATAATGACTTGCTTTCATAACTGCTGTGACATTTTGTGAAGGTACGCTAGGCGTGCTCACAGGCCATATCTCCAGAATGCAATGCTTCCTTTCCCCCTCAGCAGGTGTGAATCTGAGCTGCATAGTCTGCGATTTACAGTGCTGTGTTTGCGCATCCCGGAATAAGTATAGGCCCGGGCCCACGCATATGTCCAGCCTTGATAAGCATTTTGGCTCACTACAGTGTTGACACAAGCTCAGAATTACCACAGCAGATTAGTGACTATACAGTGGTGATGTTTGGTTTAAATATCATTGCCAGAGTTTCTTGATGAAGAAGCTAATTACCATATGCTATGCCATTATTGCTTTCTCCCTTGGATTAGTTGCTTCTGCTTGTATTACTTCTTATCATTTGTAACTCATAATGGTTTCTAATTAGTCTAATAAATGTAATACATTAAGTAATGGCAATTAAGATAAAAAAAAAAAACAATAAAATCCACTACATACTATAACTACATATCATTTGTTTTAGTTTTTGATGAGATTTACAGCCTAAACAGGTTTTCTGCAGTCCACTTTGAATGTTGAAGGAATAGTTCATTCAAAAATGAAAATTCTGTCAATAAAGGATTAGTTCACTTCCAGAACAAAAATGTACAGATAATTTACTCACCCCTTGTCATTAAGATGTTCATGTTTTTCTTTATTTAGTTATAAAGAAATTATGTGTTTTGAGGGAAACATTTTTCTCCCGCAAGATTGAACTTTCAAAATGCAGTTTAAATGCAGCTTCAAAGGGCTCTAAACAATCTTTTTTGTAAAGGACGTTTGACATTCTTTGCACCTTCACTTTGTAAACACTAGGTCCGTACCTCTGCAGCAATGTAGGACGATTTTGAAGTTTGAGGAGATGAGAGTTTTTTGACATACCCAAACTGTATTGAACCGGAGTGCACAGAGTATGCATGCACATAGCAGAGCCAGACAAGAAGAGCATTTGTGGTTAAAAAGTGTAAATTGTAAATATTTTTAGAAACTAACTGATTGTTTCACTAGATAAAACCCTTATTCTTTGGCTAGCCCTTTGAAGCTGCATTTAAACTGCATTTTGGAAGTTCAAACTCGTGGGGAATTTCCTTACGACTGAAGAAAGAAAGACATGAACATCTTGGATGACATGAGGGTGAGCAAATGATCTGTAAATTTTTGTTGGAAGTGAGCTAATTTTTTAATTATAGGCTACTTACCTTCATGTTAAAACCATAAGATCTTCGTTCATCTTCGGAACACAAATTAAGATATTTTAGATGAAATCTAAAAACTCTGTGTCCATAGACAGCAAGGGTACAACAACCTTAAGGCACAAAAACGTAGTAAGGACATTCCTAAAATAGTCCATGTGACATCAGTGGTTCAACCTTAATTATATGAATCTAGGAAAATACTTTTTTTGTTCGCAAAGAAAATAAAAAGAACGACTTTATTAGGTATAAGGCTGCATGTGCTTGCACTTTTCTGTAAACAAGGCTCAGCTCATGCATTAGCAGCATCACGGTCGATAATTGCGGAAAAGAAATCGTTAAATAAAGCCGCTATTTTTGTTTTCTTTGTGCACAAAAAGTACAGTTGAACCACTGATGTCACATGGACTATTTTAAGGATGTCCTTAATATTTCTCAGTGCCTCAGATTTCATCAAAAATATCTTAATTTCTGTTTCGAAAATGAACAAAGTTCTTACGGGTTTGGAGCGACATGAGCGTGAGTGATTAATGACAGAATTTTAATTTCTGGGTAAACTATCCATTTAATAGAAAATATGTAAATACGCTGCTCTTGGAGGTTTGAGTATCAGCGCTCCATCTAACAGGTGACCTGAAGATATGTATATGGCTGATATTAAAATCTGAATCTGGTGGGTCACTGAATATCTTCATAGCCTGTCTAGTTCCTGTGGATGGAAAAAGAGATAAATGAACTCGCTCGCTGTGCCCTTACATAAATGAGGGTTGATGAAACTGATGATAGGCTCGAGCTGCTGAAGAAGTGATCCCAGTGGAGACCTTACAGTGGTCTGTCCCACTCACAAGACAAATTATATAATTAGGCACATGTCTTAGGGGATGACCACCTTTGCCCCTTTCTTGACATCTTCAATGGTAAATGACAGCATATCTTGCTAAAATAACTGAGCAAATTCATCTTGGTGACACACACGGAATTCTCTTTACAGTTGTATTAATTGTCTACTTTTGAGAAATCCCATGAAAATGACAATATAGACTCAAGGGAAACATTACATTTGATTATAAAGATGATCGTGATTCTTAAGCTGGCCTGTCAGAGATTTGCATGAATCAAAAGCAAATTATTTAAACAGTACAGTAATTTGCATTAATAATATTGAAAGAGTCCATGAATAAAATACAGTGTCTTACGGCTGAATACATTAAAAAGATTTTTTCCGTCTTTTTAAAGCACCTGTCTTCGCTTATGAATGATTTTTATGCGCCAGTTAATTTTAGCATTGTTTTAAAGTTTTTGAGAATCACTTGAGAATCACCGCACTAAAATAAGGGCGCGTTTGTCTTGTTTTGAAACCCTCAATTCTTTATTCACATATGACAAATTATCATGCAACCAAACAGAAACGCCTTCGCAGACAGCTTCCTTTCATCACCTCTTGCTTATCACCGGCATTGTCAAAATGTTCTTTGCGGCCCGCGTTCTCTGCAAGGGGCTCCGACTGAAAAAGCAGAGCCCGGGCTCCTGCCTAGTCCAGGCAGGGTTAAGCCACCTCTCCAACCAGGCGGCCCCCAGCGGAACCCTCATTACTTTGGCTTCTGGAGCAGTCAGCTGTGCTGTGGTTCAGAGAAGAGAGGCTCCTTACCTGAACATCACTGCTTCCACACGCCAACAACATACGCGCCTTCACCAACCTGATTTGACAGCTCACGCTCAACTACAGCCTGCTGGAACATAGACATGATAAAAATACATTTACTTTCTTTCCCAGTGAAATGTCGCTGTCTCCCGTTTGCTGGGAGTATGTGGCAGCACTTACTTTGACTTGAGACACCTTTTGGTGTCAGGTTCTGTTTGTTTAAATCTACTTCGAGTTATAATTTGCAGTGTTTATGCTCTCTGTATATTCAAATAAAGCTGCCATTTCAGCTTACAGGGTTTTGAGGTGTGAGGTTTCATTAAGTTTCTCCCTCCATGTAGTTTCTCTTCTGTAGAGGCAACATATGCGTAAGGCTGTGTGTTCTGAGCACTATGCGGAGACAGAAGCGAATTTAATCATTGTTTTCACAAAGCTTTCTGAAAGCTACAAATATAAAAGCATATATAAATGCTTTTGTATTTGTAGCCTTCAGAAAGCTTTATGGAAACAATTATAAGCTTAGACAAAAAGGAGAACCAACACCATTAGCATTTTTAGGCAATGTTGAAGTAAAAACTCACAATTCATCTTGAAGTGAGAAATAAAGGTTGTCATACTGCGCAAAAAAAAAAAGGGGGAACGATAAAATGCCCTGTGCTGCTTTACATGCTGATCGGATTCAGTTGTCTGTTCTCAAGAATTTATTCATTATTATTTACAACTTTCATTATTAGATATTTTTTAAATAGTATAAATGTTAAACATATTCTTCACTTTAAATAAGACGTGAACAGATCGGTGCAAAAAGCAGTGACTTAAGCAATCAAAAGTGTGATGTCACATTTTGTGCCGGAAATATTGTGTTGATATATATATTTTATTAAACAAATTTTGAAAGAGACAATTCAATATATTTCAAAAGGAACTCATCTGGGCAGAGGTGTATTTGATTTCCACAGCAAAAGCTCTCTCGAAGATAACATATAGATACGGATTTTCTTTATTTCTTCTTTATTTTAAACCTAAACGTCCACGTAATTAAGATAACCTTTTCCGTTTATATAAAACAATCTTTTCGAAATACCGATTTAGATTAATTAAAAACTTTCAAAATTTCAAGTATTTGAACGAACTCAAAGATTGTCTCAAACTGTATGAATGTCGAGAAGCCTGTACTTTTTCTTTGCAGAATAAAGACTTTTAAATTTCGGGTTTGCCTTTATTAAAATGACAATTTCAACAGGTTTGGAAGGTTCTTCTCACCCATCTGTATTTCTTGTAGCAGTTAACTGGGAATAGGTTAGTTACTCGCTCAGGGTTTTTTCCCTAGTAGGTTATGATTTTAAAAATTCGATAGCTCCAATTTCAGTATATTTGTTAACGCATTTTTAGTAAAAGTTTTTGTTGCGATGGACATTTTGTAAACAGTCATTTCTAAGTTAATTCATACATTCATCCATGAACAAACAGCATTAAAGAATTCAACCAATTAAATGTATTTATCTAATTCAAAGCCAGAAAGTTGTCGGCTGCCCTGCCTTAAACAGCGGTATTCACTCTTCACAAAGTTCTGGGTCTATAGGACAAACATGTTTAATTGGATTAGCAGAGATGATGTCATAAACTACAATTAAGAGCTTGACTGTGCAAACACAGGCACGCGCTGAACATGCTAGGACCACAAGAATATGAAAGTTACTGGAAATCTTTTTTTATAGGCTAACTATATGATTACGAACAAATTTAAGTTTAAGCTTTTGACAATTTAATTTTCAAGCAGTTCAAAGAACCCGGCACTTAAAAAGGGATAATTAAGATTAAGTTTAAACTAAACTAATACACACACACACACACACACACACACACACACAAATAGATGCTTTAGACTTTCTGTAAAATGAATTTAATTATACACACACACACACACACACACACACACACACAGATAGATGCTTTAGACTTTCTGTAAAATGAATTAAATTTGAAGACAGTAATTCAGGGACTGCAAACCATTAGAGACACTAAACAGACAATGTTAATATGTCCCATAGGATCCATTGTCCTCCTACAGAGTGTTTATAGCCTATATAATATCATTCATAATCTAACTTTGTAAATGCTGTGATGTGACGCTATTTCTTTATAATTATTGATACAACGTTTTTGTTTGCATTCATGTGAGAATATGTTTTACGAGTTAAAAATAGAAATATTTTATTTGTAACTAGCAGAATGTGCGTTCATGACCTATTCAGTACACATAAGTAATGTTTGTTAATGTTAAGTTAAAAAGCAATTTACAAAAATTTAGGAGAGAATTTAAAGGTTTATGTGTTTCTTACGGCTTGTTTAATACCAGACACAGTGTGAACTGCGAAAGACCACTCACGGAGAACCTGTGTCAAGAGAAGGTGATAAACCAGCCGCTCGACTCGATACCTGACAATTAAGTGAGCTGGAAAAGATGCAAGCATGTGTAGGTGGTTATAGGGTCACTCCATGATATATCCAAAGCGTAGAGGCCTCAAGAGCAACATAATATCAACTTGAAATTAATACTAGGACTTCAATAGCCGCCCCGGAAATTATGAGACAGTGAAGAACTGAAATCTTTTCGAAATGGATAAAATGAAAACTATTATTAAACTGAACTGCACTAACACTGGTGAACTGACTGGAGCTAAATAATGACACTGTTGCCTTTTTTTTTACAGCAGAATTTGAATCGTTTCCATAACTGACATAATTGACTTTGCTATATATTTTCCTACATAGAAGTAACTTAAAGCTGTATTGAAACTAATGTATAAAAAAAAAACTATAAAAATAAATGTGATTTGACTGACACATTTTATGAGTATTTTACTTCTTTCACTCTGCAAACCTTCAATTGTTTTTAACGCATTGAAGTGATGTGCATCGATTTTAATTCGCACGCACCTGTTACTCATCATAACTTCATGCAAGTATAGATATGAGCGGATAGCGAACTATAGGAGCGGACAGATCATATATTCCTCTCGACTGCTCCGTCTGGATGCATCTGCACCGTTCTAGGGGGGTTCAACTGCAAAAGTCCTAACAGCCAAGAAGCAATAAATGTCGCCTTTATGAACAGCCATTCTCTTCCTGCCCCCAATTTTGACAGCATCCGGCGGCACACTTCTTAAAGTTCTGTTCTTCTTTCATCAGAAAGCCAGTGGGTGAGATGGTACAAGCTGCGCCAAGCAGTCAAGTCACACAGCAAGCTCACCAGCACTCAAAAGCGTATCTTTTTTTTTTATCGCATCCATGAAAGATATAGCGGAATTGTTTTAATTTCTCTCTAATTCATGAGCAGTTGTGTGATAATGAGCCAGCCGCCATAATATACATAAAACCATGATGCTCTGATTATCCTGGAGGCTACGCGACAATTGCACCATTTTGTCACAACAGAAGGAAAAGTCAATTTAAAGGGGGGCAGCCATGGGCTTATAATTGGGGAATCCACCCATGGGCTGTTCCTAAGATACTACTAACAGTGAGGTGGAAATTACATCTGCTCACAGTTCTGTACAACCCTGACGAAAAAGATACTAAAATAAGATATAACAAATAATATTGCTTAAAACCGGCAATCCTTTTTAAAATGTATTTTTATAACGAATTAATCACCCTTCTCTATTAAAAAAAAGTACACTTCATAGTACATTAGTATTATTATTACTACATCCATAACAAACATTATACAATTCATTCAATTAAATTAATAAATCAAGTAACAGACAACAATGCACAGTTTTTTAAGATGAACTTTCACGAATAAAGATACATGGGGTCGAGTCAGCTAAAAACAAAAAAGTTTTTGAGACTTTTTTTTTGTCGCACTGTAACGAGTCTGATTTACGTGGCCCCTCGACTCGAAGCCATAGCAACCGCAGACAAAGACCGGAGGAGGTTTACTGGGGTTTGTCCTTTGATCTGTCTCCATTTCAAATAAAGAGTCAGCTCAAAGTCTCCGGTTATTCAGAGAAAACTATCCTTCACTCAAGCACACATTCAGTGTTCTGGCCAAACATTAAGCTTACAATCCCACACATGAACTAAATCATCTTTTTAACAGATTATGAAAGAAAAAAGAGAGTAAACAATGCTTCAAAAAATATGGAGCATTAGGAAATATGAAACATTATTAAAAATGTTGAATTTAAATGCATTTATATTATAATACACAAACTTAAGTTTGATTGTGACATCGAAGGTGTGCGCTATGGATAAAACAAGAATTCTGGCTATCTCTGGGTCATGTTTAAAAGGAAAAAAAAAAATCTTTAATAATTTTATTAAACAATCCACTATATTTTAATACGTTGCATTGCACCTAAAATAAAGAAATTAAAATAAAAGCAAAGATGAAGGGGGACATAAATCATTTATTTTTTTCGCCTTTTTTTTTTAATCGAATCGAATTTTGTTTTAAAGACCTCTCTAAATTGATAAAATATAGACATTTCAGCAACAAAATAAAAACGCGTGGATAAAAGCATAATTCAAGCACGTTATTAAAGTTACTATTATTATTATTATTATCATCATCAACCCTAAGGTAATAAAATGGAGTGTTCAGTAAGTTAATATCTCAAAAGCAATAACAATTTGTATTTTAGTGTTTTGTTAATACTTTCTCAAAAGAGGTAAAAGCATACACTGAAAGATATATTTCCCCTTAAATGTCACCGAAAGCTAAAGATTTGCGTCGCCTCTGCACCTGCTTTCCACAGTGCTATATATTATAAGTTATTCTCGGTTAATGATATTCCAGCAAATTCAAAAGTCACGTTAGCCTACGTGGAAAAAACACCAGACAGTTTACAACATTACTAGAGTTCAATTTTCACTCATTACACCCAATGCCAATAAATTCAATTTCATTTCAATTACACATTATTTCCAAAATGGTTCCTGCCTGCTCTTGTTGTAAACGATTCGTTTTATTGCAGGGGAATTATCTTTGTTGAAATGAGTTTGTCATATATTGTCTAGTAAAAGAATGAAGTCATTATTGGGAGATCCCTTGGCGAGAAATTAGGCGAGCAAAATCCTCCCTGCCACACGGGTCCCATTGAGATTAATGAAAAATATGTAAAACGTTTCCTTTTAATTTTCCTCTGAAAGCACTTTGCATACATGCATTTTCTCTGCTGGGTTGATATCAGATAATTTATGAGAGCAATCTCAGCACATAACCATCAGGACTGTGTTTCAAGCCTAATTGAGTGCTGTCAAGATTAGGTAAGGTCCTATTCGTGTTAATTGTATTGTACTCTCTTTGGGAATACTAGTAAATGTATTTAAATAATTCCGCCTTGTGAGCTGAAAAGATTATGTCAACTTACAGGCATAATAGAAATGTCATGAAAAATGACAAAGAAGTGGGAGGAAGTAGCAAATCGCTGATCTATGCTGAGCAGAGTCCGCAAATCCTTTAAACCCCAAATCTTTGGTGACACAGATCAGTTTCAACAGAATTAATAAAATTAATGGTGCTTTTAGTGCATGGATCAGCATTTATTGCACTGCTGAAGAAAAAAAAAACACACACCATAAAAGGCACAAAAACCCACAAAGGCACAGTCAAAAAACCTTTAGCTTTATATCAATCCACCATCATATATATAATCTTACTTACTGTGCACAAAGGTTTAGGTGGCTGAAGTTCAGAGGTTATTATCTGAGCTCCTCTGTGCATAGGCTGTGTTAAAGGGACAGTTCACTATTTACTCACCCTCCAAACCTGTATAACATATTTATTCTGTATAAGACAAAAGAAAACACTTTGAGGAATGTCCCAACAGTTCCTGTCCATATAACTGAAGTCAATAGGGTCAAAAAAAAAAAAAAAACCCTGAAAAAATAAACATACACTTAGCTAATCTAAATGGGGACATTACATAAATGTCTATTGTTTTTATATACAGTTTGTTATACATTTTCTAACCTAAACCTACCCCTAACCATAACCCCACCCCTAAAAGAAAACTTTCAGCATTTTTACAATAAAAAAAAAAAAAAAAAAAACCTTTTTTCTTTTTATACCAGTTTTTCCAAATGGAGATTTTTTGGGGGAAAATTTGTCAGTTTTTGCACACCTTTTGGTACAAATTTGTCCCCAAAACATGGTTAAGTAGGTACACACGCAAATAAATAAATAAAAAAGAATGTAATATTTTGGGGTGAATTGTGCATAATAGCCAATTATTTCTGTTTCTATAAATTGTGATCGAACAATTCAGCTAACTATTAGCAGGTCGGCTCTAGATGAATCTCATCTCGTTGGCCTATTGATCTACGGTCTCAGGCTCTGATTGAGAGTCTTGAAGACATGCTTAAAGAACGCTTACAGCAAAAGGGCTTGTCTAACATGAGTCCAAAAAGACGATTCCAAAGAAAATGAAAAATAAATGAGTGCAAAAGGCAGAGAGCATGGAAAGGGGGGGTGCAGCAGAGAGGTATGGGCCGGGTGCCAGGCCGCCAGCTTACTGTCGGGCCCTTTGGGCCGCTCACAGCAGCGGCTTCTATCTTTCTGTCTGCATCCTGAGGCTGGCACAGAGCTCAGGCCGAGTCGCTCGCCACAGACACTATTGATCACGCCATATTCAGTCCCGCTTTATGCAGAGGCCTCTATTACCATAGTGACCAACTGAACCATCAACCATTCCCCCCACCCCCATCCCAGACAAATCCGCCTAGACATTTCTGCCAAATATGTCATCAGCTCGTGGGAGACCAGCAGCAAGGAGCGGGAACATAGCGTACTGTAGGATGTATTCATGACAAACACAACATAAAAAACAACAACGCCCTCAAGGGTGGAAAGGATGGTCATTCATTGGGAATGACATCCTGGAGTTTTATTTCAAAAGAGGCATTCTTGACAAAGTGTGTGCGAGGAGCACTGGACAACGGCGGCACGTCTTTTGAGCGCTTGGCCATGTTCACGGTGACTTCCAAGCTGGATGGAGAGATGGGAACCACTGACCGGGAAACAAAGCCATGGAAAACTGCTGATATTTACATAGAGCGAGCCCTCACCGAGCCCTTTGTGTACGTGTTTGCGAGCGAGCGTGTGGCACGCCATGTAGAGCTTACGCCAGGCTGCAGTCACATTCAAGTCTTGTCTTGAAGAACAAACTGGCTTGCTGAGCCCCCTGAAACAAAGGCCTACAATTTAGAGCAGGCTCACAGGCTCATTCTCTCAATGTTGGTTTTAGTAAATTTGCAGCCGCTTCTTGGCAAATAGCGCTTTGATGTTCCAGGGCCTGGAGGAGCCTTCGGGCTGAATGGAAGCTCGACGGCAGGGCGGCCCTGTTTGTTTGCCCTTTCGTCGGGCACGTACAACCTTTACCACGGCCAATCGTCTGCCCTGACACTAGACAGGCAGGGGGCGGGCACGACGCACACACAAATGCAAACGAACGCATAAAATGCTAATGCACCGGGAATTTCACAAGACAAAATAATCAGTCAATTAAGCTGAAATCAACACATTAACTAGAACATCATCTCTGTTGATGGTTAAACAAATGCACAGGTCGTTTTTAGCTCTTGACGTGAAGTGCACGCCTCAGCCAGCATGGTGCAGATTTTGATGTCTGAGGAACTCAGGTTTGGCTCACTTTCCCTGAACAGTTGAAGCCATCGTGACAATGTTCTGAGCTTGCTTCAGAGATGGCATGTCAATCATACTGCCATGAAAGGTGAAAGCCCCCTGAGGAGAAGAGAACAGAACACTGGTTGAATAAAAATAAAGGCAGACATTGTCTAGAAGAACATCTTCTACATAGCTGCAATGACACTACAAAGAAGGATAGGGTGGTTATTCATAAATTCCCTAGAGAAAGTCAATGAAAGGGCCAAAGAGAGAGCCCACATATATAATATAGAATAATACATGTAGAATCTATAAACCCCCCCCTAAGAATCATGACAATATTCTTGACAGATGCAGGAATTAAGACTGGAAGTCTTTATTTGCACGTAAAATATTCCTATTCATTGCACCACCCAGTTCTAACCTCTTAAGAAGGGTTTCAATAATTACATGACACATGTGTCAAAAAAACTAAATAAGCATCCTAAATGTAATGTAATGTAGTAGAGGGTCTAAAAATGAGATGTTGAGAGGCAGTAAAACCTCAGGTGGGTACTTTGCAAATATCTTCTGTAACAAATCTGCAAGGAGATTGAAGAGGGCATAGAAATATACAGGAAAACGCAAAATAAATCGAGCAACTGTGTCCTGGAATCTCAGTTTGTGAGCAAAGAGCCGAATGGAGAGAGTGTCGCTGACGCACCCCCAGGCCATCCTTAGCGTAAGAATTACTGGCAGATTGTACATTACTAGCACATCTCAGACACGCGCAGCCCTACCGAGCAGAAAACGCAGGACTCAATGATGCACTAAATTAGGAACTATAATATTCAACACCTCATTTGATTTTCTCTGACAAAAGCTACAGTGCAGCATGCGTCATAGAGGAAATCTTGATGCTATATCAGGCTGGAAAATAATACAGATCTCTGGGTGGAAACTCAGGAACTACTGAATGTGCACCTTGCCCAACTTCTGATGCTCCTCGAATGCCGCGATCAGCTCTGTGGCCCACATGATTCTCTCTGGACTGGGGGCAAATTCCTCTTGAACAACCTTGATCTGGCTGGGGTGAATCACTTGTTTTCCTAGAAAGAAGTAGTACAACAACAACAAACAGTACATAAATATTCCAAAGAGAACAGCATATGTGACCCTGGATCACAAACCCAGTCAATGTTTTCTGTTTTTTAATGTTAAGATAGGATAATATTTGGCCAAGATATAACTATTTGAAAATCTGGAATCTGAGGATGCAAAAAAATCTAAATATTGAGAAAATTGCCTTTGAAGTTCTTAGCAATGCATATTACTCATCAAGAATTTAGTTTTAATAGATTTACTGCAGGAAATGTATCTTCATGGAACATGATTTTTACTTAACATCCTAATGATTTTTGGCATAAAAGGAAAATTGATAACTTTGACCCACACAATATATTGTTGGCTATTGCCACAAATATACATGTGCTACTTATTAATGGTTTTGTGGTCCAGGGTCACATATCACAGTAAAAATAAATAAAAACATTTTCACAATTATAAAACACCTCTACAAACAACAATTTTTTAAACGTCTAACCAATAATAAGAGTTATTAGTATTCATGTGATCTCTACAGGTCAGCCCGCAGTAAATAATTTTGTATTTATTTAGATGTAAACCTTTTTATTTCTATTTTTAGAGTAGCATTAACAGTGTAGCCCACTCACATACAAAACTACATGAAGTGACAATTCTGTAAAAACAGAGAGAAAGAAAAAAAAACATCATCTAGGATTATTCCTCCACATTTAAAGGGCTTTGCTCCACAGAAGCGGGTATTTGCTCCTCTTTCTCCAGTACAGCTCCCTGACCAAGAATGAATTTAAGGGACACAGCAGGGACAGAGGATACTATGAATTATGGGTGTCATCCCGATTTTCGCCTCGTGCCCCGCTGAACTCTGAAACTTTACTGCACGCTTAGTTACACTCCAATCTGAGGCAGCCTCTGTGAGACTTGACTTGCTGCTTTTATTACAGGCCCGTGTGAGAGCCACACACATGCAGTCACCTCAACACACTTTATACACACACACACACACACACACTACACGTAGATATAGATGTCATGGACAGCAGCAACTGATACCTCTCATAAGCTCAGCTATGTGTGCTAATGACCCAATGGGGTGAAAAATTACAGATGACCATGAAATGATCCATAATCTCAAATCAGGAATCCATGCACTTACTACCCACTTTATCTAAAATTAAATAAAAAAAAAATGCTTTGAGTAATAACCTGATCAATTAAAATGATTTATTTCTCATTGGTTTTAAAACTTGATTTTTCATTTAAAATTATTATAGTTCAATAAAATGTTAAATTTATTAATTATTATTATTTATGTAAGGCCTTTCAAAAACAATGTGGATACCATTTTCAAATATACATTTCCTTTTCCTCTCTGCTTCGCAGCATCGGCTAAAAAGCTAAAACGGATTACGGTCATGACGGCAGAAACCTTATGCTCAAAAATAACATCTGTCCAGCACTGCGCCATAATAACCAAGACATGTTCCCAGATCAAACCTCTGGGTGATGAGACTTAATTTGAGAAATATCTGTTACATTTTGCTTCAGCTCGTCTCTTAAAACAAATACGGAAAGGTAGCTAGCTGAGAGCCGTAGAATTTAATACATGAGAAAACCATTAGCTCCATCTGTGGCTCTTACCCCAGTTAACCCCTCTGAAACAGCCTCTGCCATGTGTTATCCATTGAGTTCCCACATAATTTAGCACACAATGTTACATATTGCAGTGTAATGTCAGTCATATGTTAACACAGTCTTGCAACAGCACAGGTGTCACCTTCTGCATCTTTTACACATTGCCGAAAACTAAATGCTGCAAGATACGACACAATCTGATGCTGCAGCTGGGAGCGAATGAGGCATCAGGTTAACCAATGACAGCTAAGCATGCGCTTCAATGTAAATAAAGCAAACCAGCTTGGTGACTGCGTTCTCTTATTGAGCCAACAGCGCTGCAGACGGAAAAAATCACCAGTGTGCTCATGTACTGTCCCTCTGCTGCTCTGGAGGAGACGGCCTGTTGGATCAACACCCTAAAGCTGAGGCTCAAGGTCCATGTTTGTGACGCCCATCCCAGAAAAGACTGGCAGGGGGTCGTTCCCTCACATCAACAAAATATGCCCCTTCCCCAGACTGCCACCTGTTCAGGAGCTGTCTGTTCTGAGCCAGCTAGTGACAGAGTGAGCAAAGTAGGCGTGGTAAGCCCAAACGCAGCACTGCTATTGGACAGTTGATGTGCATCATTAATGCTCCCCGACGCCGTTCGGCCAATCACGAGGTGCCATCTGGTTTGGGTATGTCTGGTTGGCTCACTACCATTTAGCAGAGTGCCACTGTCAGATGATTCTCAAAATCTCACAGAGACTGACAAAATTTATCAAGAAGGCAGAAAAAAACAACTAAAAAGGATACAAAGACAGATTTTTTTAATTTTTATTTTGATGTCTAAATTAATATACTGGGGGGAAAAACACAATCTGTTTACATATTTTCCTTTTGGGAGACCAACAACATTTTTCTTATTTATTACATAACACAATATCTAGTTATGACTAAAAGTCCTCCTAAAGAAATAAAGATGGGCCAAGGTCAAATCACATACAAGAGTAGAGGATACATTTTATGGATAATTTGTAACTTTTTGGTCTTTCTGTTTTGTACTAGATTTTATTTAATTGTTTGTCTGTTGATAAAGATGTAGTAGTAGTAGTATTTTAAATATTTAAAAAGTGTTTATGGTAAATAAAACACCTAAATAATTAAAGTATTTGAAATTATTTAGGCATTTTTTTGATTGAAATTTTAAAATATTAAAATCTGAAACTAAATTTTTTTTATTTAAAGTAAATAAAATAAAAAAATGTGACCATAGACCACAAAACCAGTCTTACACGGGTATATTTGTAGCAATAGCCAAAAATACATTGTGTAGGTCAAAATGATAATTTTTTTTCTTTTATACCAAAAATCATTAGGATATTAAGTAAACATCATGTTCCATGAAGATATTTAGTAAATTTCCTACCTTGTCCTACTTAATTTGGACAACTTTAAAGGCAATTTTATTGTCCAAATATTGTCCGTTTTATTTATCAAAAGCATTCTGAGACCCCAATTGCTGTATTTGCATTATTATAGTGATAGATTTGCTCATGCAAGTCTAGTGCAAAACAACAACAACAACAAAATATATATTAGCTAAACTACATTTAACTGCATGCAATTTCAATAGCCTACAGACAAACACACACTCACCCACCCACACACACACACACACACACACACACACTTCACACCGAGGGTGTAAACTGTAAACAGTGTTTCTGTAGGCCTCCCGACACAGGGACCTCAGACTAGCAGTGGCAAACAGAACGACGGTGAGCTCAGCGCATGCTGCACGAGGAGCCGCTCCAATTCAGACTCGCACGAGAGGCAGAAGAGAGTCATCAAACCCGACCCCACCTGCCTAATGACAGGCTGCTGAACAGAGCGCCCGGCTGATGGGCTGCAACATGGCACGATCAACCCGCAGGCTGGCTGCTGGGGAAATAAAAACAAACAACCTAGCAGTGGCACCCCCATCGATATCCTGGGATGGCACAAACCATAAAATAATTATAAAAAAGTAATTAATTTAGTTGGCTCACATACATTTAGAAAATTTTTGGATGATAATCACAGCTTCTGCGAAAAAAACAAAACTTACTTAAGTGGAATTGTGTTTATTTACTGCACTGTAGTAGCCAGTAAAATCCTAAAGGAAAGCCTGAAAGTCTTTTACATAGTTTATAGGTGATCCAATAATAATTTATTATGATTTTACAGTAGTAATAATATTATGGTAATTTGACCATGGTAATTTCGCTTATAATTTTTCTTAATGCCTCTCAATTAATCAAATAAATATTTCTAAAATAGTTTCTGTATGAAAAGCCTTTTTTTCCTGAGTTGCAATTGTATCATTATTAAATGATAAAAAAATGGTGTTTTAAATTAAATCTAGTGATTAAGTGAGTTAGATGGAATTTAGATGGCACGAGGAAAACAAGACAGGAGAAAAGCGAGTGATCTTTAGCATTGAAGTGCTGTGTTCTAGAGGAATGGCAGTTCTAGTGTATACAGAGATGTGTAGGGAGAACAGTGTGTATTCTGCAAACAGCAATTACATATTCATTAGCGGAGACTCAGAGGAGGGCTGTGTCTGGCCTCCCGTGGCCAGTTACCCGCTCACCAGGACTCCACACACATAAACACACACACACACACACACACACACACACACACACACACACACACACACAAACACACGTTGCCTGGCTACAAACCCACACAGCGCTGAGCTGCGAACATACGTCTATCTCCCACAAACACACTTGTAAGTAACGGATACACAGACGAATAAAGAGACATGCACGCATGCGTACACTGATAAACACAGGCATGTAACTTTCTTCGAAGTTTCATATGTGTATTACGTTATTCAAAGCTCAGGTAATAAATAAAATCATCAATACAATATGGACAGCATAGTAAAAATGAACACAAATATAAAAAAAGATGCCACAAAGTTGTGGAAATTGCACATCAAAATTCTTAAATATAACCACTACGTCAGCAGTAAAAACGCAGATGTCCAGTAAAACAAGAGATGTAGAGGAACTCAAAGTTGTAGGGAGGCAATACTTAAAAATGCACAGTAACTCTCACTAATGTCTAACCACTAACCTATATATATATATATATATATATATATATATATATATATATATATGTATACATATATACATACACACATACATACATACATACAATTGATCAAATGTTATATATATATATATATATATATATATATATATATATATATATATATAAATAACATTTATGAAATATAATTCATATTTTATACAGATTTTTGTGCATCTGTAGCAAGCTGGGGCTTACCACCTGTATTTAACACAGAATATTCCTTTAAAATAGGAATATTATGATGTCAATCTCTTTAGCCAATCATTGGTTCTCCTACATGTTTTGCCATTTTTTCCCGTTTAAGCCAGTATATGCTATTATTCTTACATAAGTGCATGTATTTTCATTGAGATCCTAAATCAGCCCAAAAGAGCATTTTGTTTAAGGAAGATCAGGCTAGGATGTCATACAGCAAATGAACAGAATAAAAAAATGATGTGACTTAGCAGTCAGCGTACCAGTGAAGCCCATAAGCGCGCCCTCTCTGGACTGCTGCCTCAGTCCTTCCACATCCTTATAGTCGATGTAAACAAGGTCGATCGCCTGGAGACCGAATGCTTTGGTGGTGACTACCACTTTCTGCCGAGCATACAGGAGTTCTTTAGCATCTTTTGTGCGTGTGGCTCCTGCAGGATCAAAAACATGATTTTTACCAATTTTTTTTTTTTTACCTAAGCATCATATAAGAGATAACTATATAGAGTCTGAATGGATATTAATGATATATGTGACCCGGGACCAGGGTCTTAAGTATCACGGGTATATTTGTAGCAACAGGCAAAAATACATTGTATGGGTCAAAATTATACATTTTTCTTTTTAATGCCAAAAATCAAAGATCATGTTGCATAAAGATATTTTGTACATTTCCTACCAGAAATACATCAAGGATTAGTAATATGAATTGCTAAAAACTTAATTTGGACCACTTTAAAAGCCAATTTTCCCAGTATTTAGATTTTTTTTTTAGCCCTCAGATTCCAGGTTTCCAAATAGTTGTATTTCAGCCAAATATTTTGCTGTATTGTTTATTGTCAGATGATGTATAAGTCCCAATTTGAAAAAAATACCCTTATGACTGGTTTTGTGGTCCAGGGTCACATATTTTCATAAAAATGCATCTTTTTCATCAGTTAATGAAAATAATGTACTATTTATGGTACTGTCATTCAACAAATAAATGAATGAAGAAGAAAAAAGGTATTAAATAGTGAAATAAAAAGATAGCAGACCTATGCTGGCACAGAAGTCATCTGACCCGAAGACAACTCCGTCATGATGAAGACCTGCCTTTGGCCCAAGGTCTCGAAGTGCTTCACACACTGCCTTCAAGAGAAAGAGAAAATGAAGAGCTGTGTGTGCTTTGGCACTCAATCAAATCACCCAGTCAGACGACTCTAATTTTCCCTAAAACTCGCTTAATCGCGGTCCATGCCTCTGTTCTTTATATTGTGTTTAGAAATGGAACTATATCAGATATTAAAAAAGACACACACACACACACACACACACAATTAATGGCCCATCTCTGTCCCCGTGGATTGGGAAATCTAGAAATCTGTGAAGACCGTCCAAGGCTGTAACTAACCCCAGAAGCAGGACTAGTGAGAGACAGTCTGGAATGTGATATGACCGTGTCAGGCACGGAGCAGATGGAATTTCTTGAATGCTTTTGTTAAGTTCCAAATTAATTTCACTTCTTGCTGTGACTCTGCAATATTTCCCTGTCTTGGCTCTGGGATTCCGTCTAGCCAGCACAACAGAGGGTATGGGGGAGGGGGAAAAGGAAAATAATCAAAAGAAAAAAGGGGCTGCATATTTTATATGAGGACAAAAAACATTACTTTGACCATTTTTACCCTGATAGGGGCTATTTTAGATTCAAATGAGTTGTTATTTACCTTAAAATTTAGCAGACCCACAGCGGTTTCCACAAAGGTGACCAAGCGGATGGGCTCCTCGAGCTCTCTGCCTTTTAAGTATCGCTGAAACCTGTCAACAAACTGAAACAGACACACACACACAGTCAAAACAACACTTTAAATCTCATTTAAAGAGACAACATTACTCAAACCATGCCATGTCTAATTAAATTGGAAAACTTCTGACTCAGGGTTTTGGAGAAAGAAGAAGAAGAAGAAAGAAATATTACTTCAAAAACTTGACAGGATTCACACAGTCTTTGGACAACTCCTGTTTCACAGGGGCCCTCGAGATATACTACAGGTTCCTGTCTGAATTTACAAAGAAAGGAGCGCTGAATATGAAAAGGGAAGGGATGAGATTTGAGCTGTCTGGGAGCGCATTTCATTTCAGTTTTATGCAGAGCCTCGGCTTCCCCCGGCGGACAGACTCGTGAGACTTGCGACGTGTGATACGACACTTCTCCGCGCTATTCATTTTCCCGCTAATATTTGAGCTTACCTAAGAAGGCTTTAAAATGAAGTTTGGTGCTTTGAAGACCAAAGCATTCCGATTTTTTCCAACAGACCAGTTCACAGCTAGCCGTGGACTGCCAGTGGGGTTGCCCAAATTCCAAAATCTATCATCTGGAAACACACAAAAGCTCCCTCTGTCAGATATTTTCTTTTAAAGCCTGTACAAAAAAATAAAAGGAGGGGGGAAGGGAAGGGAAGGGAAGAGGAAAAAAAAAAAAAAAAAACTCAAAGCAGAAAAGTGTAATTCCCTGTCCCCCTATTCCGTCTCTCTTTCACACATCGGGGACGGCAGATTAAAATAACCTCAGGTACGTCAAGGCTAGTTTTCCAAATAAAGGCTAAAATATCCCACACACACTTGTTTTATTAGCTCAAAGAATATGCCTTCATTGAGGGATTTTTTTCTAATGGGGGAATTTTAATCATCTCCCCATTCAATCTCAGTAGGATAAATCATATCTGAGAGATTTGCATAAATATAAACCATCAAAGACTTTTCATCTTCAAAGGGGTTTTCAAGACCCAATAAGCTTTGTACTGTAATCATCTGAGGTCACAACCCTGCAGGAGTAATGCTGCTATGGCAACATAAAAACGCCAACGGCTTAGCATAATATTCCCCTCGAACGGAGAAAAGGGAGGGAGAGGGAAGGGCTTGTTTGGCGGTCCTTCCATTTCCTCACCGTCCCTTTTATCAGACACCACACTGCCCTCTCCAACGGCCCTGGATTTTTGCGCAAAATAATAGCCACTCTGCGGCAAAATTAAGCGTTTATGTAGCCCTCAATCAAATAAAAAAGCTCTGCCCTGTCACACGCCTTTAATGGAGAGGTGCCTTTAGGACGTTGATGAGTGACAACAAATTACAGGTGTGCTTTTGCTGTGTGGAAGTTTTAGGACCGATCTGCCTTTTCAATATTTACACACTCTCGGAGGGGAACTCGCCATTGAACCGCACTCGCGGAAACGCTAATACCGCTCTCAGGTGACAAGCTTTTCTGGTCCCTATAGGCCGCTCGCAAAAAACCCAACACGAGTGCCCCATCCGCTATGATCCGGATGGGAACGAGGCAGGGATTTTGGGGCGAGGGAGCCGCTAGAGCGAAAAAGGCGGCAAGTGGATAAGTTTCAATTAATTCTCTTCAAAAGAGGGCCAGATTAAATGTTTCCGGCCTGCTGAAGTGCTCATTTCACCGTGTGCTGGTGAAGGGGGGGAGAATTAGGAGCGGACGGGGAGGGACGGGACTCGAGCTGGTTCCTTTCAGGACTCAGTAGTGTGGCGGCCAAAGAATGCACACAGCTCCGAATCTGTGGGAGAATTGTCTGCGGACAAAAGGAGGAGGGGGGGAAGAGTTACGCCTGTTATAGTCCAATAAGCCTTGTCAGTCAAACAAGCACACAGAGAGAGGATAGAAAGGGAGAGTAGAAGATTTTCACACAAAAGGAAACAAGTAAGTCCATCTTTTAGCAACAAATCAGTCTGGAGGTTCCTCTGCTCATCTACGTGAAAAAGGGGAAGAAAATAAACAACAGAGGGATTTAGGGGCGGCCGCCGGGACCAGAAGAAGAGAAGGAGGAGAGAGAGATAATCAGGCTTGTAGTGGTACGACTTTGTGTTGTGTGTTGGATTAGACACTCACTGACTGCTCATCACACACACAAACACACAAGAGAAAAAGAGATATTTAATCCTACACAATAGCATTTGATAGCTGGCTTGCTAGCTTAATATTTTACTGTATATTTAAAAAACATTTTTTAGCGCTGAACCTCTACAATTAAAAGCTCTATTATGTCTTGATGCTTCCTCTTTTCTTTCACTATATGTAACACCACTTTATTAACTAGTAACTACAAAAAATACTAACTTAGGCATCAAATCGCTGCTATTTTGAATAGTTTATATAGTATGCTGTTATTTAACTTATCTTGCAATGCTTCGAAGTTTAGATTTCCCATAGTTACTATTGGTATCCACATTCTTTGCACTTATTGCTTTTGCGTAGACCAAAAAGAGTCAAAATAAACCAGTTGTTTAAAGGTGTATGTGTAACATCAAATGAAATGAGTTTTAATGAAACAGATTTGTCTGTCATTGGTTGGTCAAGCGGATGATCCCGCCCGCAACTCATGCCATTGGTTGAGTCAATGTTGCCATGTCAGCCTGCAGAGAAACAGACCAATAGTGGCATAGTCATTTTGAAAATTAATAACCTACAAATGGCTTAATAAACATTGTTTTTGCATACTGAATGAATTTTTACTTTTTGAGGATAGTCGTCAAGAACACCAAGATACCACAAATACATTGTAGCAACAACAGAACCAGTAACTACGAGACCATTGCTAGTTTAGTTAAGAATTCTGTACAACCAAGTATGACAATGCATCCAAACCGTCCAATGATCAGAGACCGCAAAAAGGAGATAAAGAGAGAAACACCCTCTCCTTTCATGTCTGTCTCACGCCACTTTCAAAGCAGTGGGCCCATGTCAGGTCAGTGCTACATGACTTCCTCTCTGCTCACAATCTCCCGTATCCTGCTGCGGCTATGAGCTCGACCGTGTGCAAAGCATGTGGAGAGCATGTTCGAACCCCCACCACATATGTGTGCACTTTTTAATGCATTCACACACACTGTATTACCCAATGTGACATATGTGTAGAGGTTGTATTGATTTTGAGTGCCTAAGCGGGTAGTGAATGGCTGATGGCAGATAATTTTACTCTGAAAACGGTTTTATTTTATTTTTACATGTGGGTGAGAGAGGATTCCTAAACCAGCAGTATGCAACAATAATTTCTGTGATATATATATATATATACATACATATATATATATATATATATATATATATATATATATATATATACATACATATATACATACATATATACACACACACACACACACACACACACACACACACACACACACACACACACACACACACAAACACACATATATATACACAAGTTGTTAAAATTAAGTTCTTAGCAATGCATATTAAGTTTTATACATAAGTTTTTACATATTTACGGTAGAAAATTTTAAAAATAATCTTTATGGAACATGACCTTTACTTAATATCCTATAGGATATAATGATTTTTGCCATAATAATTTTGACCCATACAATGTATTTTTGCCTATTGCTACAATTATACCCGTGCTACCTAAGACTGGTTTTGTGGTTCAGGGTCAAAAATATAATTTTACAATTTTTTTATACATACTATGTTGTGTATGGACTATGCTCAAGAGCCAGGGAAGCAAATTCAGAGGAAAGGAATAGACAAAATGGCAGCGAACAAGAATTGGAGACAAAAATATGAACACCTGTCAGCAATTAAAAGGGCAAGAAACATCGAGCGGCCCGGGAAATATATGAGCACTAATTAAAACCACTAGTTAAAAACTTCCTGCTTCTAGTCTAAACTAACTGTGAGCAACAGACTAGGGGCCCCCTCCATCTCTCAGTTTCCCTCCCTCCCTTCATCTACCTAGTTAAGACATTGTGGCTTCTTTCAGGTCTTTTCAGTGGTCATGCAGAGTAGCTGAATACTGCAGATTTGGGCTGGGTTGGCTGGTTGGGGGAAATGAGCTGGAGGGATTTGGGGGCTGGTGTATTGGCTATGCTGGGGGCCACCAGGGGCCTCCTGGGGCTGCCTGGCAGAGAAAGCCCCACTTTGATGGACGAACAAACGTCTAGAAGAATCCTCAACACCTCTTGCAACAAACACACACACAGAGGTGATCAGGAGAAAAAAGTGTTTTGTGGCTTTAAGTCTATTTCTGCTAGCTTTGAGACCATCTGTAATGTCACTGACTGACTGACCAACCATCTGACAATGAGTGCTTGAAGTGTCCACCTACTCCGATTTTAAAATCTGAACAAGTATGTGTTTATTGAAGAGGCCCTGTGTTTCCAGAAGTACATTGCGACATCTATCTTGTGAAGCTAGCTTTAAAATGTCATGGCTGTCTTGAGCTGATGCCAAGATATACAGCCCCATTTCTCCCCGGGCCTGACTACAGAGATCAAGTCCTCTGTACAGACTAATAGAAAAGATTGTTATTATTGCTTTGAAAAGACCTGTGGTTTCATGTTACGCTGTGAGTTCAGAGGGTGTTGTGTTCTTTACAAATGACGGAAAATGCAAAAGCACATCAGAGGTATTTTTAGTTTCTCATTTTTCACATTAAGCAGGGCATAGACTACAATTTGTGGGATGAAATGATCATGTATGTCACATTACCTATAATCTAACCATAATCACATGGAAACATAAGCACAATTCAATATTTGCTCATGTACTGATGAAATGTTGGGGAAAAACACTACTGTATAAAATGTTTGAAAGAAGTCTCTTATGCTCATCAGGGCTGCATTAGTTTGATCAAAAACAGTAATTTATGAAAGTTCATTACAATTTCAGATTAACTGTTTTCAGTCACATTTTATTTTAAGGTTCAATTCTTGCTATTACCAAACCATTAACTATGACTTTTGCCAATAAACTCCTAATTTGCGGCATATTAATAGTTAGTAAGGTAGTTGTTAAGTTTAGGTATTGGGTATGATTAGGTATTTAGAATATGATCATGTGAAATATGTATTTTATAAGTACTTATAAACAGCCGATATGTTAATAATTAGGATGCTTATAATAGTGAGAATTGGTCCCTGTAAAGTGTGGCCCTGATTTTTATTTTTTTTTAAATATACTTTTAAATGTAATTTATTGTAATAGTTTGAAATTATTCTAAAACATGAAGCCTGTTTCCATCATTTAATAAAAAAATAAAAAAGGTAATTGCAACTTTTTATCTCACAATTCTGACTTTTTTTTTTCTCACACAATTGCGAGTTAACTTGAAAGTCTTTTTTTTTTTTTAGAATTGCATGCTATAAACTTGCAATTGTGAGTTATGAAGTCAGAATTGCAAGATATATACTGCAACTCTGATTTTTTCTCAGAATTCCGTGATATAAACTGGCAATTGCTAGTCATAAAGTCAGAATTGTAAGACATAAGCTCACAATTCTGACTTTTATATCCCGTAATTGTGACTTTCTCAGAATTGTGAGTTTTTATCTCGCAGTTCTTACTTTTTTCTCAATTCTAAGAAAAAAGTTACAATTGCTAAGTTATAACTTGCAATTCTGACTTTATAACTTGCAACTGCAAATTTATATCTCTTCTGAGAAAAAAAAAGTCTTTTTGTGAGACAAACAAAGTCGCAATTACCTTTTTACATTTTTTTTTTCAGTGGCAATCAATTTAATGCATACTTGCTAAATAAAATGATACATTTCTTTAAACGCGTGCACACACAAACAAAAACTAAATATCTATATCTTGCAAATTGCTACTTTTCAGAAAATACAGACTAACATGTTTTGTCATGGCTGTCATGGTTAAGTAAAAAAACATGGGTTGAATGGATTGCTTTTATG